>JAVHNQ010000003.1:0-2400000 GCA_036872635.1 Orbilia brochopaga | reverse complement strand
GAAGATCTGTCCAGATCTGGGTGTCCAACACTGTTCATTTTTTTTGTGAAGTTACGTTAATGTTGAATTACTTGGCGGAGATTCTCAGATGGTGATGTGTTAGCTCCAACGCCTCTTTTGGAGCGTGAATCTACCTAGACACAGATACTAGAAGATGCCATGACAGGCAGGCGTGGGTCTTGCGAGCAAGCAAACGTAAGTGAGGCATCCGGCGGCTCAATTTTATGCCTCATGCTGTAAGACACCATAAAAAGAGGTAGTTAGCCGCATTCTGATCTAGCTCCTTTGGTCAGTTGTAAGAGGTACCTAGGTCCTTGCTGCATAAGCTAGTATACCCTGACATGCGGTCCAGTATACGAGGCCGACGTTACACCGTCTATCGATCGATGGACTTCCTAGTGTGACGTTATAATATTATCGATTGATCAATGCTTGACGGATACCTCCGAATGTCCATCGATAGTGCGCTCTAAGGCGCACGGTGATATGGGTTTTGATAAAACGGCCAATTGGCCAAACGGCGCTAATTACTAAAGATTCCGGCTTGATTTCCTGCGAAACCGGCGGGCGCGCGTGGGGGCTATCGGCATGCCGTGTTAGCCGACGACCATCCGATCAAGCTTCTGCCCCAAAAACTTTGCGCAACGTGCCCCAAATTTGCAAAGACCGTTGATTATTATCCCGATCGGGCGGGTCGATGTCGTAGTTCATATCACCTCCCCCGTCCTGCCATCGTACGCTCGTATCCTGCATCTATAAAACCTGTTGGTGCTCCTGCACTGTTGCGCAGCTCCTCTTTCTCGCCTTGTCTTGTCAACCATCCTTCCAACATTGCATCTATCCTTCCATATTCTTTATACTGGTAAAACTAATTTTCAGCGCACCGTTCGATCACGATGGGGCAACCGTCGAAGCAGGCGTCCAACGCCATTATCTACCTGACTTATGCCCTCTTCCTGTAAGTTTTCCTCCACATTACACAGTTGTCTCGTGAACCAGACGTGCTGTCCTTTTGGCCTGCGAAGGTTACACAGTAAATAATGGAACTGCGCTAATATGAAAATATATAGTGCGATGGGCCTGGGCTTCGCATGGAAGTACCGCAACCAATCCAAGGCGCAGTTCTTGTCGTCCAATCGGACGCAGCGAGGTTTGCCCGAAATATATACACCCGCTCGACGTCTGCAAGCCACGGCTAACAGATAGCACTGTCTGTCCAGCGATACCGCTCGCGCTGAACTTTATCGCAAGCGGTGAGTGACGACACTTGGCCGGATCTCGAGATTCTCGTCACGGCGACATGCATGCGCAACGACAATGCGCTCGGAAATCCTAGCCTCGCAGAAGGGGCAGGGCAACCGGAAATCCATTCACCCATCTATCCATCCACGCACGTAACAACTGGTCGAGCTCAGGCGATACGGATGCCAACGGGTTCTCTCATGGGAATATCTGAGGTTTGTAGTATACACTGAAGTTTTCTCCGGGGGCGCAGACACCGCGCACACACAGATTCTATATATAAACATGTAGACGTCTGGCTGTATGTCTGCGGGTCTGCGTCTCCGGGTGGCTACACTGCGGGTGCTTCGAATGCCTCTGCACCCTTTGATAGAGTACATACATCTACCGAAGAGCGCAGAGCGTTCACAGCTGAGACTTTACCGTCAGAACTCGATCAAGTTAATACTTGCGTGAGGAACGTGTCGCCGATCCCCCTTACACCTTCCCTACCTCTTCCATATTCCCACGTGCGGGCAACTGATGTATAGATATATATATGCGGCGCAGGCCTCGGCTCCGGCATTCTCTTCACATACCCGGATATCGGCGCGTTCTCGGGCGTCCAGGGCGTGCTCGTCTACGCTCTCGCCTCGTCTATCCCGCTGCTTCTCTTCGCCTGGCTCACGCCCCTCATCCGCCGGCGTACGCCGAACGGTTTTCTTCTAACGGAATGGGCGCGCGACCGCTTCGGCGTCCCGGCGGCGCTGTACCTGTCCGTACTCACCATGATCACCATGTTCCTGTACATGGTCGCCGAGCTGTCCGCCGTCAACAGCGTGATCAACCTGCTCACGGGCCTCAACGGTCTCCCCGCACTGATCGTTGAAGTTGCCGTAACGACAATCTACACCAGTCTAGGCGGCTTCCGTGTCTCGTTCGTCACGGATAACGTGCAGGGCGCCGTCGTGCTGCTGCTCATCGTCATCTGCAGCGTCAGCATTGGCACGAAAGCGCACATTGATACGTCGCTCATCGGCGCTAGCGGACTCACGCGCGCGACACCGCTGGGCTGGAAGCTGCTGTATATTCTCCCTGTAGCGATCGGGACGAACGTCATGTTTCTTAGTCCCTACTGGATGCGTGCGTTTGCGGCACGGACGGACCGCGATTTGTATATCGGTGCGGCGCTTGCGAGCTCCTGGGTTTTCATTATCTTGACAGTCGTCGGTTTCACGGGAATAATCGCGGTATGGGCACATGGTGTGGATAAATGGGGCCCGGTGGGAGAGTGGAGTTCCATCGCCTTCTTCTATCTGATCGCCGAATTACCCGGCTGGGTTGTCGGGTTCGTGCTGCTCATGGTCGTCGCGCTGTCGACTGCGGTTTTCGACAGTCTGCAGAGCGCGATGGTGTCGACGGCGTCGAACGACTTGTGTCGGAATAAGCTGGGGCTACGGTGGATCCGCGCGGCGATTGTCGTGCTGATTATCCCGGTCGTCGTCGTGGCGGTCAAGGCGCATGCGAGTGTGCTGCAGATTTTCCTCATCTCGGATATCGTTAGCGCGGCAGCTATCCCCTGTCTGCTGCTTGGGGGTTTGTTGGATACGTTCTGGTTTGTCAAGGGGTGGGATGTGATTGCTGGTGGGTGCGGTGGGATATTGGCGGTGTTTATCTTCGGTGTGGTGTATTATGGCAGCGCGGAGGGCGGTGGGGAGCTGGTGTATATGAAGACGCTGTATGCGGATGATTGGGGCGTCTTCGGGGCATATGTGGCCGCGCCGGTCGGCGGGGTTGTGGTGATGTTTGTGAGCTGTGCGGTCAGATTGGCGGGCATGTGGGCGGTGGCCAAGGTGCGCGGTGTCAGGTTCACAGGACTGGATAGGGAGAGGGTGGTAGAAGTGAATGACATCGAGAGGGATGAGGTGATGGTTGCGGACGAGGAGACGACCGATGGCAAACCGCGTCCAGCGGTCTATTAAAGACGACGCATCAAAAGCGAAGATCGAGGCGGTCTAGATGCTAGGCCTATTCACTCATCTAGACTACTTAGTTATCAAAACGCCAGAAGGTGCTTGGGAATTATGTGAGGATGGAAGAATGAAAATGAATTGATATGCTGGTATATGAATCCGCTGGTATTATATATACAAAGCCTGACGTACTAATGTAGTAAGACAGGCGTGAAGTATTGTACACTCGACAGATGTAAGTCGTATAGATCGGAGCTATTATCCCCACCGCGCAGAGCTGCCAGCTATTGTCTGTCCGTCGAGGCTGCTTCCTGGGTCTTGGCCGTGCGCATGAACATCTTCCACTATAATAGAGTATTAGAAAAGCTTCACTCCATGTACGAACAATACGAAAAGGGGATATCTGAGGATATATGTACGTACTGGTGCTCTCAGGTATCGTCCCCCAAACCACCCAATCAGTCTCGGGGACGCCCTTCTTCCGCCGCTTGTGCAGCACAACATACTCTGTCGTCCGCGCCTCCTCGCCAGTGCCTTTAACCACCTTGCCGTCGACGCCCTTCGTCAGCTTTTGCGTGCTGTCGATACGCACGACGACCTGCCGCACGCTGTTCTCCTCCTTCGGGTCTGTGCTCAGCATTCCGAGCTTGTGGCTGACGATTTTCGACCGCCGGTTGTGTCGCAGGAATTGCCAGGCGTAGCGCACGTTTGAGGGCCGCGAGGTGATACGGGTACGGAAGGCGGTGGCGAGGTCTCGCGCACAGATGGTAGAGAGGGCCGCTATGTCGCCGTTGCTGTAGGCGGTGTACATGTTGCGGTGGAGGGCTTCGGCCGTTGGGATGATGTTGCGCCGAAAGAAGGGATCTTTATGCCAGACGCGCGCCAGTATTCGGCTGTTCATTGTCAGATGTTAGACGGGTGGTCCTTTCAAAATTTATAGCGAAGTAGAGATATGTGGGGACGCACGAGACGATGTCTTGAAGTTTTATTTTAAAGCGGACGGTCTCAAATTTGATGCGATTGCGGGTGTCGGTGAATAGCGATGGACGGCGGGACATTGGCGGGGCGACAAAAGTGCCTGAGGGCGACAGATATCCTTAGCATTGTATAGATCGTAGAGTAAAGTAGAGAGTTGATGTGCATGGGTGGGATGTAGGCGTACTGGGCAACAGCAGCTCGGCGCTCTCGTCTCTCATGTTCTCCATGGAGCCTACACGGTACGACGGCCCCATAGACGCCATATTCATCCGTCGCTTGGCGCTCTCTTCGTGACCCCGTGCAGCGCGCTCCAGTGGGGTTGACGATGCGCAGCGAGTCTGTACGGCCAGGCATGGCGGGAGGGCAGCAATGGTGGGGCGCTGGCATGGGTGAGCGGCCAAAAGGCGCGCGGACGACCGTAGGGACGCCATTCTATACAAAGCGTTAGCGATTGACCTGGAAAGAGAGCTTTGTATGAAGGGGTTAGGAAGCGAGTTTGTACCTAATTGAGGCCGTCGTCGCCGTCGACAGTGGGGCGACGTTGAAACTTCGTGATGGTGTTGAGTGGATTGAGTTTTAAGGAAACCCGGGCCAATTGGCGGCGTGGGTTTGTGGCCGACCTGCCTGATTTCCACCACCTCGTCCCCCTTCGCGTTAGTGCCGCAGCCGATACGCCGCCGCTACGTCGACAGCCTCCCGGTCCTTGACATTCGCTCTCACTCTCATTCGGCAGGCCTGCCGCTGTCGACATGCACATGCAGACTACGGCGGCGGCGGCGTCTGCACCTACCTTGTTGGCACGGATCACGCACAGAGCAGGGCCTTCATCTGCTCGTTCGCATTGCGCGGATGCACGACTCCGCCGCCGAGAAGTATAACAGAACACAATTTCAGCATCCATTAGCTCGCTTCTGCTCCCGTCGGTGGCGCACGATCATATAAGCTCTGGCGAACCGGCGGACTGCCCGCCGAGAGGAGGAGGGGCCGGGGCGGCCTCCTGCTGGCGATGCTACGCCTGTCAGCGATGGGGTGGGCCTCGAGAGCCCAAGCGGGGCTGAGGCGTTGCACCCGCGGATAGCAGTTGCGTGAGTACCGTTTGACTACATACACATATGCTCTGTGGTGTATTGCGATTATAGGGATGATGCTGATTCATAATATCGTGGATGATAGGCTTGGGGTCGACCGTCGATACCATAAATGGCTCATGCTGGCGCGGGCGGCGTCGACGCTACCCGCCGTGACTGGATTTGCGAGATGTTTGTTCGCAGGCTTGGAGACATGGGAGCAGCGCAGGTCTGTGGGGAACGAGTTTGCGACGACGATGAGGGAGATCGTGCTGGCTGCAGCGTGGGTAAGTAGTGATGATAGGACTGGATCCACGGATCCATCTTCATGGACTGCTGGATTCGTAGTTTGAGGGATTGATGGCTGACCATATGGAATAGACGTTTGGAGCCGGATACCAGTGCTTTCGATTTACAGACAGCTTGATGACGAGATGGTATGTGTATATGGGTCTGTTGTACTTAATGCGCCAATGCTAATATCGTGTCCTGCTGGATGGCATACACACAGGCTCGTCAATTATACACCCTTAGGTTGGTACAACCTTCGTCCTCCAAGACAAGCTTATTGAGACGCAGAATGGTGCTGATGCAAGATTATATATGTACAGCAACATTGGTGCGATTGATCACGATTACGGGCATCCTTGCCTACTTTATCTCGGGCGCTCACTACTGCTTTGGCGTTAAAAGCGATGCGCGGATGCTGCTGCCGGCCTGGATCACGATATTCTGCGTATGTAGTGGCCAAATTCCCCGCTACCCATATGACCCTCTCCCCAGATGGATCAGCGTTACTGACTACGACATGTGTTTATGCTAGGCCGTTGGCATCGGCGTCCACGTTATTCGCATGAGCATCACCGAATACCGCGAGTTGTCGACGAGCATCACCGTATTTGCAGCCCTGAGCTTCACAACGATGCTGCTGCTGTTGCAGGACTCGCATTCGAAGCGGGACCGGCCGCCCTGGTCGGGGTGGGACTGGATGGGGGAGCTGGCAATGGCCTGGTGGGAACGGGTGCGCGCGACGCAGGACGTCTCGAAGGATTTGTGAGTCGGAAATTAAACAGCAGCCAGGAAATTATACCCATCGAGCGATAGATGTCAAGTTATCATATGTGCGAGTTTCCGGACATGGCGTGGATGGACAGGTGCCTGGAGATGCACCCTTTATGATGCATTGCATGTATATTCCGTATTTCAACGTATGCTAGTATTGCCCTCCTGTACGCCATATTGAAGCCTGCCCGCTAAATGCATGCGTACGCGTCCACTCCGCCTCTGCGAGCCAAGCCGCCGTTGGTGGCAGCTTGCGTAACTGGCGGTGGTCAGCCTGAACGAACGTGGAGAAACTCGATGCCGCGAAGCGAACCAACAGAGCCGCCGCCTCCACCTGCTCGCATCATATCACATATTACCTGCAGACGCCCGCAGAAGGCTATCCGCCATGCACCCCGTCCGCCCTTCTGCTCCATGATACTGCTTCTCGCTTCCCGTCAGGCGTGATATCGATATCCTTTCAACTTCATTATCCTTCCTAGTACCGCCCTTCTCCGCTCCACTGCCGCTCGATCA
Source organism: Orbilia brochopaga (assembly GCA_036872635.1). NCBI lineage: Eukaryota > Fungi > Ascomycota > Orbiliomycetes > Orbiliales > Orbiliaceae > Orbilia > Orbilia brochopaga. Next base: position 2,393,183 of record JAVHNQ010000003.1, on the reverse strand, counting down.
GGAGATAGCTGAGCCGTCCCGCAACATCTTACCCCCCAACACCATCCGGCCGCATCTCCGCATCTGCCACAATGGCATACGCTGGACCCTCGCGAAACGTCGATCTGTCAAAGTACGGTGCCATTCAAGATCTCTCGAGCATCAGTGGCGTCAAACCGCTGACGGTCACTGAAATAATATAGGACAGAGTCGGAGCTCGCGGTTAACATTCGAAAGGCTACGAGCATCGGTACGTCCCTCTCTCAGCTCCAGCTTTGTCCGGATTGCATGCTGATATAAATCATCGGAGGATAGAGGAAACCGCTCCAAAGAGTCCGTTCACCTACCCCACTTACACCTCTCTCGGCGCCTGTCCGCTGCCAATCTCGATCTAACATCCAACTGCAGGGAAACATGTGCGCAGCTGCATCGTCTACACGTGGGACCACAAATCATCGCAGTCCTTCTGGGCGGGCATGAAAGTGTACGTCTGGAGATCCTCCGTCTCCTATCCATCAAATCTGGTCTCGTACACAAGCCCGATCCGGAGTGCCGCCGGAGAGCCTGGTGTGCGAGACCAGCCGAGCCTCAAGACACGCTGACCGCCGCAGACAACCCATCCTCGCCGACGAAATCCAGACGTTCAAGGCCCTCCAATGCATACACAAGGTCCTACAGGAGGGCGCCCCCGTCACCCTCAAAGAAGCGCAGCAGCACGTGCAATGGATCGAAAGTCTCACCAGGGGCGTGAGTGGGGAGGGACTCAGGGGTACCCCACCATACATACCTCCGCCAGGCCGCTTCTACATATATGCTGACGCATTGATACTCGCAGGCTACGGACCGCTCATTCGCGAGTACGTCTACTTTCTCCTGAAGAAGCTCCAGTTCCACCGACACCACCCGGAGTTTAATGGCACCTTCGAGTATGAGGAGTACATCAGCTTGAAGACTATCAATGATCCAAACGAAGGCTACGAAACTATCTCGGACATGGCGACGCTCCAGGACCAGATTGATGCCTTCCAGAAGCTCATCTTTTCACATTTCCGCTCCGGCACGAACAACGAGTGCCGCATATCCGCTCTGGTCCCGCTTGTTCACGAGAGCTATGGAATCTATAAGTTCCTTACCAGCATGCTTCGCGCCATGCATCAGAGTGAGCGCCCATGCTATTACATGTTGAGTAGGATCGCGCTGACAATTGGCGCCTTGTAGCCCTCGGTGACGACGACGCTCTGGAGCCCCTCCGCAAGCGATACACCTCACAGCACTACCGTCTCGTCAAGTTCTACTATGAGTGTTCCAACCTGCGATATCTCACCAGCTTGATCACAGTCCCCAAGCTGCCGCAGGACCCGCCCAATCTGCTCGCAGAAGACGACAAGCCGCCCGCGTTACCGAATAGGCCCGTGAACGAGGTGCCCAAGCCCAGGTCTCCATCGCCGCCGCCGCCGCCAGCCAAGTCCGCTGAGCCGCAGAACATCGCCGACTTTTGGTCGACCCAGGAAGCGCAGAACCAATTGCAACAGCAGCAGCAACGGGCCTACGAGGAGGAGCAACGGCGGCTGGCAGAGCAGCGGGAAGCTGAACGGCAAAGGCAACTGCAGCTCCAAATGCAGCAGCAAGCGGAGTTTGAACGCCAGCAGGCTGCTCAGGCGGAAGCCCAGCGGCTCGCGCAGGAACAGCTTCTACGCGACCACCATGAGCGGCAGGTCCAGGGTCGGCTTGCAGAGCTTGAGCGGGACCTGCTAAACATGCGGGGACAATACGCGCAGGATCAGCTTCTGCTAGAACAATACGATAGGAAGGTCAAGGCGCTCGAGATTGAGCTGCAGAACGTGACATTGAACGCCCAGCAGGCCGCTGCGTCGAAGGACGACCTGATCAGGTCGCTGCAGGAGCAGGTCAGCCTGTGGAAGAGCAAGTACGAGTCGCTCGCCAAGCTCTACTCACAGCTGCGCACCGAGCACCTCGACCTCTTATCCAAGTTCAAGCAGGCGCAGCTCAAGGCGTCGTCGGCCCAGGAAGCTATCGACAAGCGGGAGAAACTGGAGCGCGAGATGAAGACGAAGAACTTGGAGCTGGCGGATATGATTCGGGAGCGGGATCGTGCGATCTTTGATCTCGATAGAGCGAAGGGTGGGAACAAAGAGGAGCTGGAGAAGCTGCAGCGCGAACTGCGAATGGCGCTCGATCGCGCGGACGCAGCGGAGAAGAGCAAGGGTGCGGAGTTCTCGGTGCTGATCAGCAAGCATACGCGGGAGATTGATGATCTGAACCGCGTCTTGAGGGTATGTGTTTGCGAGATATGACTATGGTGTGGATATGTGCTCATGATTTGTATAGGACAAGCAACGCCAGCTTGACGAGCTTTCGGCTCGTACAAAGGACGGTGATAGTGATGTGCAGCGGTTGTTAAGAGATAAGGAGGACGAAATTGACGTGATGCAGGAGGCTATGGACCAGCTCATCCGAGAGATGAAGGAGCTTCAAGATGTATGTCCGATTCCATGTTTGGCTTAAGGGCGATATGAGCTGACTGAGTGCAGGCGGCGCAAGAACGAGATAAGGCTACTGGCGACCAGATCGACAACGTGTTCCTCGACCATATCGGCAAGCTCAACACCATTGTCGATGCGGTCTTGCAGAGTGGCGTTCAACGTGTGGACGATGCGCTGTACGAACTCGAGTCGCCAATGCAAGCGGGCAACCAGAGCGCGACGGCAGCATATCTACTATCCCAGCTTGAAAAGGCTGGTCTCAGCGCCACCGAGTTTGCGACTGCGTTCAACAACTTTATTGCAGACGGGCCCAATGGCGATCATTCCGCCATCATCAAGACCGTCAACATCTTCTCGTCGGCGATTGCGGACGTGCTCGTCAATGCAAAGGGTATTACGCGGCTTGCCTCCGACGAAAAGAAGGCTGACGCGATCATCAATTCTGCCCGGGCCTCCGCGAACGCTACGGCCAAGTTCTTCAACAGCCTCGTGTCCTTCCGGATCATTGATTACGATGACGACCGAAAGACCGAGATTGTGTTGACGGGCAACCACGACGTGCACCAGCACCTGCAAAAACTGTCCAAGTTGACCGAAGCGTTCGCACCCAAGGTCGGCAGTCTTACGAATCAGAGCGGCAGTCTGGAAGATATTGTCGATCGAGAACTGAGCAATGCTGCGGCTGCGATTGAGGCTGCAGCCGCGCGACTGAGCAAGATGGCGAACCGGAACAGAGACTACGACACCTTCGAGCTTGCCATCCACGACTCCATTCTCAACTCTGCGGTTGCGGTGACCACTGCTATCGCGGCGCTGATCAAGGCTGCCACTGACTCGCAGCGGGAGATTGTGGCGCAGGGCAAAGGCGGCGGGTCGCGGACGGCTTTCTATAAGCGCAACAATCGGTGGACGGAAGGTCTTATATCTGCGGCGAAGGCGGTCGCCACGTCAACGAATCTGCTCATCGAGACTGCAGATGGCGTCATCGTCGGCCGGAACAAGCTTGAGCAACTGTGCGTGCCCCCTTCCCTGTCTCTTTTATGAGATTACGAAGAGGATAATGCTAACGTTTTTATCGGTAGTATCGTGGCATGTAACGATGTGACAGCGTCGACGGCCCAACTCGTGGCAGCGTCGCGCGTCAAGGCGACGTTCATGTCCAAGACGCAAGATAGACTGGAGAGCGCGTCCAAGGCTGTGAACGGCGCGTGCAGGGCGCTGGTGAACCAGGTGCAGAAGATCATTGCGGATAAAGACAAGGTGGAGAACGATGTGGATTACACGCAGTTGAGCACGCACGAGTTCAAAGTGCAGGAGATGGAGAAGCAGGTATGTTGTACTTGTCGCATTTACTTTATGTAGATGTATGGGCTAATGTGGGTGCGATTTAGGTCGAGATTTTGCAGTTGCAGAACGCTTTGGAGAGGGCGAGGAAGGACTTGGGAGAGATGCGGAAGCACTCTTACCGGGAGGAGTAGAGGGTCTAGGCTTGTAATACAAGCCTCTACGCCCTTCCCCGGTTCAGACGCCTGCCACTACCGGACTTCCCGCCTTGATACGTGCGACTATCGTCCGACGTTTTCGAAGATTGGAGAGATTTTTTAACTTGATATATTACTTAGCCCGCTGGCTGTTTTTGCTGCTTCTTTTAATCTTTATGCTTCGATTCGTGCGGTACTTTTCGGTTCTTGTAAACCTTTTGTTGAGATAGCTTTGCTCTGCTCAGCTTCCTTGTTTCATCGTTCAAGCAATTGATACCAGCATTATATACCGGCTCGTGATACTGTGCAGCTGTGTCCATGGAGGACTTTCTTATATATGTGAAATGAGTAGATGTTATCGCGCGAGGTGACGTGCAGAAGCCTATGACGTCCCGCGCTAGCGCTAGCGGCATGCGCGCCCCGCGTTATTCGACGCCCTGCATTTATTCCAGCGTTATCGATAGTAGATCATGGTCAGGGTCTGGTTGATCAGTTACAATTGACGACATGGCGGCTATTGTGTATCGTATGTGAGCGACATGCTACAGCCGCGATAAAATATTGAGGAATATTATGGCTGGCGTTTATAAGCGCGCTTCAATTCAGCGAAGCTCAACGTCAATGTTGCACAATACCTAAATACCACTATCGACTTGAGCAACTTCAGATGTCGGATGTGCTGTAGACACACTACCAGATCTCGAAGAATCGCACATGCGCAACATCTGATGCTGCTCACAAATCCTCGAATCCTCGCGTGCTCAGATCTTCGCCTCCTCACGTTCTCGCGTGCTCGAATGCTCGCTTGCTCGAATCTTCAAATCCTCTAATGGTCAAAGGCACATCTTGGCAAAGATTGCGCGAATGCTCGCATGCTCGAATGCTCGAATGTCTTAAATACCGCCCCCTCACCAACTTCTCCATCGCCGCTACATCAACCTCACCGCTGCGATGGCGCTCCTCCTCCTGCTACGCCGCCGCGCCGCCATCTGCCCTTCCTGCTCCCGCCGCCTCCTGCACCCTCTTCGCCGCCTGTCATCACAGCCTGGCGATTCACCGGCCTTCACATCGCCGCTCGACCTGCCGCCGCGGCTGGTCCGGACGAACCGCCGGCATAGACCGCTGGGTCTGTTCATCCTCGCACTGATCCCGCTTACCGCCTTCGCGCTGGGCACCTGGCAGATACAGCGACTGAATTGGAAGACGGCACTGCTCGCCCGCTGCGAAGATAACCTATCTCGCCCGCCGCTGCCGCTGCCACCCGCGCTGGACATCAGCCAGCTACCCGCATTCGATTACCGGCGTGTCGTCACGCGGGGTGTCTTTCAGCACGACCGTGAGATCCTGCTCGGTCCGCGGCTGCATGATGGCGTGAATGGGTATATTGTCATCACGCCGCTGGACCGCAGTCTCGACGGTGGTAGTACGATTCTCGTGAACCGCGGGTGGATATCGAAGGAGCTTGCGGATCGGCGGAAGCGGCTGCGTGTCGGTGGTGAGGCGGCGCTGCCGTCCGGGGAGGTGCTCGTTGAGGGATTGTTACGGGAGCAGGGGAAGCGGAATATGTTCACGCCGGAGAATAAGCCGGAGAAGGGGGAGTGGTATTTTCCGGATATCCACGAGATGGCTACGTGGGTTGCGGGGTGTGGAGATGGTAACAGCAGGGTGCAGGATGTGCTGATTGAGGAGACGAGCGGTACGTGAACTGCTGTCGCCTTGTCTTGTGGACGAGACATTTTGTATACGACACTCGCATATGGGCGTAGAGTATGGCTGACGATATTAACGACATCGTAGAAAACACCATCCTCGGCATGATGGGCCGCGAAGCCCGTGGCATCCCCATAGGCCGTGAAGCCGCCGTCAACATTCGTAACAACCACTTTCAATACATCGTCACATGGTACGTGCATCCTCAGAATCACTCCCCGTATGCTGTACGCACATAGCCTTCGCAGTTGGTTTACGACAAGTTGTAGCCACAATATGGATAATGATATAAATAATATACATCCCCCACAAACGCCGTCCGCCAATCCATTATCCTGCCATCCGTGTAATGCTTGCTTATCAATGTGAAATAACACAGGTACTCCCTCGGCCTCGCGACGTCCTTCATGTTCTACATGCTCGTCCGCCGGCCGCCGCGCGAGATCACCCGCAAAGTCCGCCTGCAGAAAGACTGGGCCTAGACCCAACATATGGTAACGTATCCCTCCTATCTTGCAAATAGCATACCCACACCGTGCAATAGCAACACGTTGTACATACACAGCATGTATGGTAATACAATACTATGCTTCCTCCTCGGCTTGATTATCGCCTGGAACGCGACGCCGTCTGGTTTTTGGGATGTTGCGTCGGGGGACTTGTATTCGGATGTCCTGTAGTAATTCTCGCGGTAGATGCTGCGCTGCTAGTGAAAATACCGTCGTGCGATCCGATAGTAACCGGTGGCTACCTTCCACGTCAGCGTGGGTTCTATCAAATATCGGATGGGGAAAGATAATCGTAGTGTACGTACCGCCTGAGCACCTGTATCACATCCGCCTCCTCCACCGTTCGGCGCTTCGCATGCCGTGCGAATCCACCTAGATCGCCGCCTAGATTCTCAAAATACGCTTCCGTCGCCTGCATCACTGCCGCCAACGCCTCCTTGGACAGCTTTGGCGCGCCGGCGCCGGTCCGCGCGAGTATCACCTTGACAGTCTTCGCGGGGATGCTCGGATACGGTATTCCGTGTGCCGACAGCGGCAGTTCCTTCCGTTTGCGCTTCGTGCCGGCTGTAGCTGTGGGTTTACTCGTTGAACGGAGGTCTGTGGCGTTGTCAACATCAACATCCTCGTCGTCGTCTTGAATGGGCGGTAAGGGCTCGTCGTCGGATATGTCGGAGTCTACGAAACCGGTGTGGAAGCCGCCGGGCGTTGGGGATGAGATGTCGGCTGCGCTGATTAGTGGTCTATCGCTGTCCGATTCTCTGTCTTGGTCGTATTCGGCTTCTGGACTGATTTCGACGTCGTTGTTGTCGATGTCTTCGGGCTGTATTCCTGTGCTGTGGCCGGGGTCTAGCTCTGCCTGCTCGTGTTCCAGGCGGAAGTCGGTTTCGTCGTCGGGTATCAGGTCTGGTGGGTTGAATGATACTCCTTCCTCGTCGTTAGTCTGGAGGTCGGCTGTCCGGTCCCTGTTATATATACTTGTTAGCCTCGTCCATTCACCTACAATGCCCCGCATCATGTACCAGAACGGTACGCATACGGAAAACACCGTGTCGGCCGGCACTTACGCAAAACTCAGCTCCCCGCCAAACTCGGGCGCCTCATCGTCGTCCTCAAACATCGCATCAATCAGCTCCGCGCCCGCCTCCTGAACGATACTATCGTCCATGACAACGTCGTCAAAGTCGCGGAACCTGTCGAACGGATTCGGCAAAAAGCTCATCCGGCGATCGTTCTCCGGCACTGCTCGCCGCGCGACCTCGTTGTCGATGTCCATCGTGTCCGCGTCATCGGCATCCTGCAGTGGCGACGTCAGCTGCGGCGGGGGGGAGAGCGATGTTTCGTCGTCGTTTTGTATCACGGCGGCGGAGGTGAGCGTGCGGCCGATGAGCTTGAGAGAGACGTTGGACAGACGGGGTGGCGGGCGGAGTGGTGGTGGAGACGGCGAGGAGGAGAGAGCGGCCAGATCGCGAGAGAGGCGGGTGAGAGTGCGGCGACGGGAGGCGGCGGCAGCGGGGTCGATGGTCTGTTTCGGGGTTGGTATAAACGGCTTTGTCGTCGGGGCAGTTACTACAATTACAATTAGCTGTCAGCATTCCCCTTCACCCGACATGGTCTCCACTCAAGGCCATCCATTCATTCCAGAGACAAGCAGATACTATGTCTGGACACGCAGCAAATCTTAGGGGGACACACTTCGACTGAACTGCCGCAGCGCATCTCGCAGGTCGTCCTCCTCCTCGCCCTTGAACCGCGACGTCCGCCTCTTGCTCTGGTTCTTATGCGGCGTCGCCCGCGAGCTGTACCCGCGGATGGCATGGGGCGTTGTCGCCTTGCGTCGCGCAGTCGTGCCCGCGGCCGACGACGGCTGGCGCACGTAGGACGGCGTGACGGGCTCGACGGTCGAGGCGCGGGGTGTCTGTTCTGCCAGCGCGGATGAAAACAGCGGTGCCGGTGTCTACAACCACATCAATGATACGGAGTCAGTAAACGTATATCACACATACATACATGTATATATTTATATCGAGTGTAGAAGTGGGTATACAGACGTTCGGGTCGTCGCGAAGAGGGGACGTCATCGCCCGCAGGACGGGCTCCGGCGAAATGCTGACGCTGCTGTCGCGCGGCAGGTCGGGCGCGGGGACAGGCGCGGGGACAGCAGCCGCCCGCGGCGGGGTCCGGCGCAGGGCATTCCGGGGCGCGAAGACGTTCTCGTCGGCCATCGTCGTCGTGGTGATGCTTCTGGCAGGTGTCGTTGGTGATTAATTGTTAGGCGATGGCGTCGCGGTGGAGCATTGTCAGTAATGCATTATGTATTGTTATTTGCTGTTTTGGTCGCGTGTGAGCTGTGTCGCACACCCGCCGCCAAGAACGTGCGGCCGCTAACCTCTTTCGAAATTTACAGCTTCAACTTCTTCAACTTCATCTTCACCCGATTCCGACTTCAAGAACAGACGAATATGGACGACGATTACGACTCCGCAGACGACGCCATCGCAGTGCCAGCACCGCTCTCCCGCCGGAAAAGAAAGCTTGCAAAGCGGGAAGCCGAAGCACCGCCAGCAAAGAAGCAGCGCCAGTCGCAATCACCACCACCCAACGTCAACGTGAAACCTGCGCGATCGGACGGCGGCAGCAAGAATGCCACGAGTAGTAACAAGAATGGAACCAAAGATGCCACGGGTACCAAGCGTGGAGGGGTCGTCACACGCGCGAATAGCGGACACGCGCCGCCACGTGCGGCCGCCGCAGCGAGCATCGACGAATCGATCGCAGGCATGGACCGCAGCATGATGGCGGATTTCGTCGCACAGCGAGTACAGCGCGCGAACAAGGACCTGTCATTCGTCGAGCTGGGCGATCGAGTGCTACCTGGTAGGCTCTATCCTCTTCTTGTTATAGATCTTCAATCGAATGATATCTGCTTCCCATCGCAACTCTATTCTATTCCAGTTGACGACTTGTTACTGGATACACATCTATCCTCACTGGTGTCCAATTGAATGATATCCGCTTCTCGCTGCAGCCCTGTATCTAGTCTCGATTCCACACATTGGCGATCGAGCGGGTCTGGCACTGAGAATACCCTGTATCATTCCAGTTGACGACTTGTGAATAAACATATATCTATACAGCCTGCTAACGGTCATTATGTACAATGCAGAAAGTGTATACATCGATACAAGCGCCCATCCCGCCAGATCGCTCTCCTCCCTCTGCGACTACATGGAGAAATGTACGTACCCATAATATTCTTCACCCAGGTTGGCCATAGCCTCAAAGTAGTCTCGAAGCCAGACCGCCCAGCAGGCCAAATGAATGGGTTGCGCTGCGAGCTCGCTGCTCGAAACATCAAACCGGCGTCTGGCCCCAAGACTAGCCTTGAAGCCAGGCGCCGAAGGTGCAGGGCAAGGTTGACTCCCTGACTAACATTTTCTACCCGCAGTCTGCACGAAGAAAGGCCAGTCCTCCATCTCCCACCTCAAATCCTCCCCGAAAGCCCCAGGCTCCCCACACACCCTCGTCATCGCCCCCGCCGCCCTCCGCGCCGCCGACCTAGTCCGCACCCTCCGCAAATACCAGACACCCGACGCTGCCGTCGCGAAATTCTTTGCAAAGCATGTCAAGCTGTCCGAGGCCGCCGCATACGCTACCAAGACACGAATCGGAATTGCGGTTGGCACGCCAGCCAGGATTGTCGACTTGATCCGCGACGGCAGTCTGCAGATGCGGTATCTTGCGCGTGTCGTGCTGGATGTAAGCTATCTGGATGCTAAGCAGCGGGGGATGTGGGATATAAAGGAGGTGCAGGACCGCGTTGTCGAGCTGCTGAATATGGAGGTGGTTAGGAAGCGGCTGGAGGGCGGTAGTAGCGAGGAGGATAGTCGCGGGGTCATGTTCTTTTGATAGAGTATCGCATCGCATCCACCATGCCATGTATGTTGTAAATATAAAGTAGATCTTTCGTCATCGCGTCGTATACCAGATCTAGCATTCGGTTCTTATCTGGATCTGCGAAAACCAGGCAGAGTAAATTTTCGCCGCAGTGCACAAAGTCGGCGCGCGGGCAGCGAGACAAGTCTTTCCGTTGCCCTCCCCCTTGAGCGCCTGGCTTCGAGGCTGAGACTTTCCCGTCGGTCGTCTACTTGTGCAGAACAAATATCAGCCTAGTAGAGTCTGCCGTCACCAATGGGGACACCATGTCCCCAATCCAGCCACTCCCGCTTCCCATCCACTTCAACCGCCTCAACCGCATCCGCAGGCGCCTGATTGGTCGCCCAAATACTATGCACGCACAGCTTGAACGGCCCCTCAATCCGATCCGTCGTGCTGAACCCAACAGTCGTAATCCGCCTCGTAATCATCGCCGTCTGATCATGCGACATCACACCGTCCAACGTCCGCACGAACGCATCCGGCTGTATCACAATCGTCTCCCATTCGCCCGGCCGCCGCACGAAAAGACGGTGCTGGTGCAGCGCGTCCTCGGATATACCGTCTGTCTGCACGTTGATAAAGTATGTGCGATGGTCGGTCTTCACGCGCATAGCGAGCATGTGGTAGCGGTCCAGATCGTAGTTACGCTTGCCGAGGATCGTGCGTCCCAGCTCCGCGGTTTTAAAGCCTGCGTAGCCGGAGCGGTTTACGTCCGGTCTGTTCTTTTGATTGGGCAGCTTCGAGGAGATGGTGCCGTGGAAGATGCCGTAGACGCGTGGGATGGTAGGGCGGTAGGACGGGGTGTTTGGCGGCGGAGGCGGGTCTGCGGGTCGCTGTTCCTCGACAATGGCGAAATCGGCGGTGGAGTGGCCGCCTTCAGATTGATCGGTCATGACGACGATGCGGTCGCGCGTGACGGCGTCGTCGGCGTTGAAGAGGTAGAGGTCTTCATCTTTAGGAGCGATGTACGCGCCGTCGAGGACTGTTGTATTGTGTCTCTATTAGCACAGGGAGGTGTAGTGGGGTAATGTGGGGCGTAGTACTCTTCTTGGTCTCCCAGCGGAGGTGCATGAGACTGCGCCGCCAGAAGCCGGGCTCCTGGTACAGCCGGGCGAACGTCGGGCGGAACATAGCGACGTCAATTGGCGGTGGTGGGATGAGGTTGGCGACGAGGTTGACTTGACGTTGAGTGTGGACTGTTGCTCGACGCCAGACATTAAATTGCTAGCGTTTCTGCCGACAGTCGCACAAAACCGAGCCGCTATGATTATGTAACCCAGCGTAAAAATCCAACAATCAACGCAGGTCAAAGATGGGCTAGTATATCACGATCCATTCCGAATGCAGGAATCAAGTACTTTCCACAAAGATTTATGTGAAAATGGATATTCGTATCATAGGATCATAGTATTCTCTATGCATGCTACGAGAATTCTTGATACCGAAACATGAATTGTATACTTTATATGATCATGCATGGCTATCATAAGTATAGGAAGGGCGAGCTAGCTCTGGCTACGACCGGACTGCAGTACTGTGCTGTACCGCAGTGCTAGTAGCCTCCTTGAATGCTGTATGCTAGTAGTATACATTGAGCTGATTAGTGAATCGATTTCCCAAAACAAGGGCTCTAGGTAGATCTAGCTAGGTCTTATATCTATTGAGCTACTATAAGTACTTTGTATGCATGCGACTCGCGATGTATAACTCAGAACCCATATGCATACATAGCCACCCAGCCTTATGCCGCAAGAACGCTCAAGGCATGCATTATAACATCAATTACCATATGTATGCATCCACATGCACACGCATCAAAGCCACTCATGAAACATAGACGCACGCGCTGAATTCAAAACATAACCATACGCAGAACGAATATCAACTCGACGCCACCGGCCGCAAACCAATGATATAAACTGCACGCAGCTAACCAAAGAACCCAGAAGAAACACAAACGAAGGAACATCAGACAATGACACAAAGGAATACTCAAAAACCACTGACTCCCAGCACCATCTATACAGCTCCATCGCTACGAATTCACACACCCAACCTTCCGCGCGTGAAACAACCCCATACTCAAACTCGTATCGTTGTCGCCAGCCATCGGCGTCGGATCGCTCACCTGTTCCCACGGCTTCACCGGGAAGTCCACCAGCCGACCCCGCGAGAGGCCCCGCATCCACTCGCTGGTCCCGCTGACTGCCGTCGTGACGCCGTTCATGGTCCACGCTTCTACGCCGCCGAGGAGATAGCATATCTGCGGCACGTGATATTTGCGCCGCAGGAACCGCCGCAGCTGCTGTCGTGACTCTTCTGACATTTCTGTTGTACGAATTAGCTGCTGTCCCCATATCTAGGCATGCAGTTGGTATAAGGCTGGGTGAAAGAAAGGGGATCATACCATCGACAAGTGCGCACGCAATGTCCAGCGCCATCTCAAACATAAACTCGTCCTTTTGTACGTGTTTGTTCTCCAACAGTGCGCATAGGCCCACAACCATCCGGCCCTGCTCCACCAGACTCGTCTTCGGCACCCTGAACTCCGTCCTGTGCAGCGCAACTATCCGGAGAAACAACGTGACCCTATACGCCATTAGAATCCTCATTTACACTCTTTTTAGGTTGAAGAGACTCACCAACTTCGCAGCCGGGCGTACGCCCGCCGAGCACCGTCTCTCCCCGGCGGCACACTATGCGTTATCTCCCCGTCACTCTGTATCGTGACGTCCCCGCCGACGCCGCTCAGGCCTTGCAGCACGGTGTTCATCCGATCCGTCAGAATCGGGGGCATCCACAGCCCCATACCCGCCGTCGCCGGAGCAGGAGACGCGCCAGCCGTCACATCAATAGCGTTTATAAGCGACCGCGCTAGCACCTCTCCCGCACGCCGCGCGCCCTCTTCATCCCCGACGAAATTATCAATCGCAAGGAACGCCGAGGACGCGTCGGGGAACGCCGACGAATTGAGAACCATCTCCTCGGTAAACGCGCGGATCTGCGCTACGCACGGTTCATCCAGCACACCGACAAGCTCTGCCCAGATCGCGCTGCGCTCGCTGCCCATCTCTGTAATTGCGCCCACGAAAGCCTTGGTCACCGCCATGCGTAGGCGTGCTGCCTCGATCGTGTCTGCCGCGTGAGCAATCTCCGCTTCGAATATGAGCCGCATCTTGAGTCGGCACAATCGCACGCTAAAGTCGTTCACGTGCTGCAGCAATCGCGCTACCTGCACGTCTGTGTCCACCTCCGATACGTCTGCCCTCATGAAAAACATCGTTAGCATACACCCTCTTCTCATCATTTCATAAGACTAGAGGTCTGCGAGGGGATACAAGAAGAATGGTAAACATACCATTACTGTCGTGCTCGTCGAGTAAATGGTCGATCAGCAGACTGAGGTGCTTTGATATCAGCGGATTTGTTCGCGGTGCCAATGGCTCCACTAGCTCAGCCACCAGCATATCAAAGTCGCTGAACGCCAGATGCCGTAGTAAATCCAGCACAATCTCATTATTCATCGTATCCTCCAGCCGCCGCTCAAGATTCGGATCGGCAGCCGTCACGCACAGCTTCATCGCCCTGCGGAATATCGACACGAACAATCGGCCATTGGTCGCACGGAACCGCTTCCGCTCCAGCCGCAGTGAATATAACTCCTACATTCGACCAACGTCAGCGTTTATCTCTTATACATTCGCAGTAAGTACTCACCTGCTCGGTTAAGCCCAACTTGCTGTCTTCATCATCTAACAATAGTGCCAGCGTTTGGAACGCTAGTTCCGTCACATCCGCCGCCTCGATACTGCCGCTATCATCGCGCGCCCCACCAATCACCTCGCATGCAATATCAATCACGGTCTTCAGCTCGAAACATCCCGCGACTAGCAGGTCCGAAAATGCCACCGCAAGCGTCGGTCGACTCGAGCTTTTCACCGTCTGTGTCAGCCACGCCTCCATCAGAGGATCGAACCCCGCGCCGTCAACCTGCCGCAGCCGCGCAAGCAGCCTCGCATACCGCCGAGTTTGCGCCGCGTCGGAGCCGTGATGTGCAGCCTCCACGCCCCTCAGCAGCGGTGAAAACGCCTCCCGCACAAGTCCCGGTGTGGGCAGCATCGTGCCGGCAAGCACAGCGGTAACCGCCTGACTCAACCCGCCGACAGCCATAGCCTCCACGCCGAAATGCATCATCGCCTGCGTCCGGCTAAGCTCAAGATCGCTCTCCAGACTCCGCCGGATACCCGCATCGCATCCGAAAAACTGTGCAAAGTTGAACAGCGCCGTCGTCAAATACCGTTCGACGTGCCGATGCTCCATGGTCCGCCGGACTTGCAGCGCCTTATACCGGTCGAATAGCGACTTGAGGATATCGGTCACGACGCCAATGGCAAAGTACACCTCGACATTACTCGACATTGTGTCCGCCGCGGCGCTGAGCATCTCTGGATTATCCGTCGCCGCAACAAGCTTGATCACCTCGGTTAGGACGCCAAAGTCCTCGAGTTCTTCCAGCAGCTTGCGCACGAGGAGGAATTCTCCAACCGCGATAACAGAGGTGGGTGCCTCTGACACAGACGCCCGCCACCCCATCGAGCTGGTGTGGATGTGGTGAGCGGGCAACAGGGCCTGCCGCTTGCGTATCGCATCGCATACCCAGAAACCAAGTTCGGACATGGCGTTCCTTGTCAGTGTACATAGGAAACCGAGCTCCTCGAATGTGAATGCGGACTCCGGTTTCGAATCTGTCTTGAGGTCCGTCGTGAATATGCCGGGTATTCGCGTCGTCACTATCTCTTTTGCGCGTGCGAGACTCGCGCTTTCCTGTGACACAATGAAGCCTTTTTGCAGGAGAAGGTTCGAGCGTAGGTTACGCTGCGGGTTTGTCGCGTGATGTTGGCTGACGGGGATTTCGGCTAGCAGACGGATGTAGCACGGTTGCTCCTGCACAGATATGTTAGCGGATCGTAGGATAAGCAGTAGGGACGACAAGGGCTTACCTCGTCTACACTTTCATGCCGCATCAGCGCGCCCCGAGATATCAACCAGCTCATGTACTTCCCCGCGGCAAAGTGTTTCGATCTCACTAGTTCAGAGACCAGCAGGTAAACATGCTTCTTACACCGTCTGCCACCGGTAGTTGCTAGGAGGAATTCGTGAAGCGGCGGCTGTATCTGCACGCCTAGCCGCGAGATCCGTCTCAGCAGCCTTACCGCGAAATACAACCTCTGCAAGCCGACGCGCAGCGAAGTGACAGCCCATTCGCACAGCGCCTTGACAGTCTGCTGGTAGTCGCTGGAGAGGGACAGGAATCCGTCGGTGACCTCTTCAATGTCGTATGGAGCGCGTATGTTATCGAGAAAGTCGATCGCGGCTTTCCGCGGTGACACTATGCCCACACCGCCCTTAACAGGCTTGTCGCTATCAAGATTGCGATTTCTAGCGGCAATGTTTTCGATGCAGGCCCTGACAGCAGGGTTGGTCGTATCGACGCAGGCGAGCAGCGGCTTCTCGTTCGCCGGCCAGCTCTTAGGGTTTACAAACGCCTGTCGGTTGTGCAGCAGCAGACGCTATACAATTGATACATGTTGTTAGAATCATGCAGTGTAATGTTATATCAGCGTGGGTGCAAGCATGCTCACCGTTACGTGGGCGGATAGTCGGTGCAACAGTGGCTCGTAGAGGTCCGCTTCGCCGGATGTTGTAATCTGCTCCCCGTCAGCGTGGCTCCAGCGCATACCCGTCGCAAAGCTGCATACCTGTGTAACCTTGCTAAGCAGGGCGTCGACTAGCCGTCGACAGAACTTGTGGCTCGAAGTAAGGTGCGTCCACTCTGCTCGAAGGATGAGCATGGCGAGCGGCAAACGATCCAGGGAGCAGGTCTCCAGAAGGCTCATATACCATTCCAAGAAGAGAGTTTTGTCCAGCAAATTTTCCGAATAGAGATACGATGTAAGGCGTAGGCTAGCGGGTACGCGGTTAGCAAAGCGTTTGTGCAATTGAGTATATAGGTTGCTTACACATATGACATGCGGGTCTTCCAGGCGGGCTTTTCGGGAGGCGGTTCCTTTGTGCAATCTGCCATAGCTCGTTCGAAGTAGTGTATTATCCCTTGCGTCCACTCGCGCAGCCATTTCGCCTCGTTACCAACGGCTAGCCCAGCACCCTTGCGCTTCAGTGTCCGCAGCTCGTTTGCGCCGACACAGCGGACATACCAGAGTGCGCGCAGCAGGGGAATGTTTTTAGCTGTGCATTCTTCCAGCAGCTCCTTCCCTCGCAGGCCCAATGGGATCATCCGAGAGAGCTTGCGGAGGGGTATGGTCGAGTTGGCGAGGTCGCGCAGCCACATTTCTTTCTTCTGACCAGGAAATGTGACGCGAGGAGGGAATTTGAAAGTTGATGCAGCCGTAATCTTGTTGAAGTGCAGACGCTTCTCTAGAACCGTAACGAACATCGAGGAAATGACATCGACGCCAACAGTCTTTTTGATTAGAGGGGCAAGAAGATTCTTGGCTGAGCCTTGTTCGCCGGGGTGCATTTTATCAGAGAAGCCGGTCCGCGCAGCGTGTTCGGTGACATGGTCTTCTGCGTGGTTGCCCTTCCATGGGAAAAAGTCCGGGAATTCTACAAAGTACGGCCGGTTAGCAAGCAATATCGAAGGGTAGATTGTGCGCGCATGCGTACTTGTGTCTTTCAAGTCCTTGCCAGAGCTGTCTCTGAAGGGATATGAGTGCATCGCCGTCGGCGGCTCGATGTTATACGACTTGAGCTTATCCTTCGCTTGGAGCTGGGTGGTAGTGGGCGGCGGCACTACCACCTTCTGCCGGGTCGACCGTTTTGGCCGACGGTTTGGCTGTGGAATAACCCTGAGGTCGACGGACTGACTACTGAAGGATACCAGAAACGGGACCATCCCATTCTGCTGCTGTTGCGCTGTGGTTGGGAATGGGAAGGCATATCGTGCTTTCCGGCGAGAATTACTCACGTCGAGCGGGCCTTTGGGGGGCATTGTCGGTGGGAAAGACTCTTGGGCAGCGGACCGTAGGATGCTCGGCGAGGCTGCCGACGACTTTACCACCGATCCACTGCGGCCACGGCCACGGGACGTGGGTGTAGGGAGGGTTGGAGAGGTGAGGTCGATGACGCTGGCGGACTTTGAGGACTGGCGCGAGTGCGATACCCGGCCGTTCGATTGCGACGACGTCGGCGTCGAGGCGTGCGAGCCTGAGCCGGGGATGACGAGGGGGCCAGGCGTCGCTCCGGAGAGCGGCTGGCTGGGGCGCCGGCCGCCTCGCTGCTGGCGAGGTTTCGCGACTGTGCTCATGATGACTGGTTGTGATATGGCGGGTATACGGTGGGTGGAAAAAAAGGTGGCTATATATTGAAGATGAGTCGTGAGGATCGCGTCCGACGAAGCAGGATCGATGGTATCAGCGGAAGAGTCCTCCGAGCAGGCCGCCGAGACGACGGTAGGCACCCGCAGAACCGACCTGCGACGGTGGTTCGTCTGTCGCGTTTACTGCCAGCCCTGGAATCCGACCGCCTTGCGTGACGGGCGAGAGGGCAGCGGCATTGCGAAAGGTATCGAAGGCGGCCTGGCGGTGCCGACGGTCGTGAGAGCCAGCCAGCCAGTTGTCGACGGTTCTCTGGCCAGGCAGCAGCAAAGAAGACGAAGGAGGGCAGTTATCTCGAAGCCCGGCGGCGAGATAGCAGTTTGATGTTGGTAGTTGGAGGAGCGTGGTTGGCGGGCTGGGCCGGCGGAACTGGCTGGCTAACCAAGTCAGAGCAATCAATTCGTTAGCGGCATCCCTCCGGCTTGCAGGCCTGTTTCGAATCCTGGCCTCCCGAACGTCAGCCAGCCAGCCAGCCAGTCACGAAGTAGCCAGCTGTCGGCGTCCCGATTCTGCTGCACCGCCGGGGTTAAATCGATCCAATTCAGCCGTCGAGACGCCGGCCTGATATATACTTCCTGGGCAATTGAGTTTCTCTTCTTCCGGACACATCGCGGACACCATCCTCGGACTTCACTACCCCTATACATCGCACCAATCGCACACTCAACGAGCACTCGCATCATGGCGTCGAAGAAGGACATGCGGCGGCCAGACCTCAGTAGGCCCTCTTCCGGTTCCTCCCACGCCGATGCGTATGGGAGACGATATATAGAGAGGCGATCTGGCTAATACTCTCTTTGACGTCACCTCCAGTCATGCCGTACCAGGCACCTCCACCGCCTGACCCGGAGAGTAAGCGTTATGTCCGCGCGATTTACTGCGTCTGCGTCTAGATCACTAATTGGTGCATTGCATTGCCGTCCGCGTAGCATCGGCCGATATCAGCTGTACGCAAACTGCCCCGGTGGGACATTGATCGGAGAACGAAGCTGGGAAGAAGGAACTCCGAGGGAGAACACGTCGATTGATTGCAGTGGCTGACGCGCCTTTCGTCATGCAGCGACGATGGCTTCAACATTACCGATGGCTGCTGTGAGTCCCCGGGTTCAATTTGAAGGCGGCCCGTTCTATCTTGTGCCGCTGCCAAATATGCAAATACCATCTCTACTTCACTAATGCAATGCCGTGCCGTTCGATATCTAGATGTTCCTGCGAAACAAGTACGTCTGACTGGCTGGATTCCGCCACACCAGTCTTTCGCTCAGGTCCAATATTCTAACGAGTGGTTTCACACCTGTGTAGGACGCTAGCTTGGTAAATACTTAGTTGCTCTCCGTGGTCATAAGACAACATTACGGCTGACTGTCTTACGCTAGGGCCTCGATGTCCTTCGCCGTCCAGACCTGGCTGAGCGAGACTCCCGCCCAAAAGGCCAACGGCAAACAGCCAGCCTTCTTCAGCATCATCTTTGCGGGTAAGCAAGCAAGCACCTGACTCCAGCAGTAACACATGATTGTGGTCTTTATATGGCCGCTTTGATTTGATCTCCAAGCTGACTCGCGTCGGATAGCGGTCTCCATCGTTGTGGTGAGTACTTGCTGCCCATGGAAGGATACTCATGTCTGCATGCATACATGCATGCACAACCGCGCAGATATGGCTGATGCAACGGTTCGGTGCCTTTTACCAGTCGTACATGCCGGCGGCTGCGAGGCCAGTTCCCGCGCCAACAGGGGCTCCACCGCCTCAGCCTGCCCAGTAGTCATCCACGATCACCGGGCGATACATGTCGCAAGTTGTGCGCACTGTATCAGGCGGGGCGATCTGGACGATATAGTAGTATGCGGGGTTTCCATCAAAGGGGTTGAGAATAATGTATCATATTTGATATTATATGCGATATATCTTGTCCGCCAACCCGTGGGTATCAATATATATTTTCCTGACGTAGTTTGCGGCTCACGGCGTTTGATGGAGGATTACTGCACCTTTGTACTCTTAAGTACCCAGGTATCTTTTACCTGCCGTATCCAGGTCCATGCGACGTCCGAGCTGTTGTGCATTCCGTAGGTATCAGCCTTCATCTCCGGTCCACGGCAGGCTGCATCTATGAGGTAGCTGGCATCACTGATGTAGCAAATGGCGCTCTCGTGCGTAGGATTGTGCTCCTTTCACTCGGCTGCAAGAGGCCAAAACAGTCTCTTCGCCGGTGCGGGATGCATGACATTCTCGATCGTTCCACTATTAAATTTGGCGAGAGGGAGGCTGGTGGCTGGTTCCCGCTATGAGCGAAAGGCTCACGGCACTGCCTGCGGCTAGACCAGGTCCGTTCTACGGCCTAGCCCAGCTCGCCCGTCTGGAGCTTGCCGGCGTCCGACTAGATGTAATACGTAGCAGCCCGCTGTATCAGAAAATGCCTCTTCGGCGGTGAGGGAGGGCTGAATGTAGAGAAGAGCAGCGGTGACTGTGCTGTCCTTCGAGAAAGTGCTCTGCGGCGTGGAGGCAACGTTGCCTGCTGGCTGTTGGCTGTTGGCTGGCTGGCTGGCTGGCTCCGTTTGTTGCTGAGGGCCAAAGAGCAATAAATAAGCTTCCGCCGGCCCCTCTTCGCTCGCTTTCTCTTCCCTCTCTCCTTCTTCCTTCCTCTCCCTCAACCATCGTTAACATCCGAACCCTTTTCTGCTTCATCGCCAGCTACCAGGCACATCTCCGCTCTTCCGCGTGTTCTCCCTTCCTCTCTCCCGTCCTCGCTCTCATCCAGCTCTGTTTTCATCTTCGTATCCGTCGAATCTAGAACCATCAGCTCAGTCTTATCTGCGAACAAGGTCAGTCAGAATGTCGAACTTGTGCTTATGCTCCAGCTTCCCCAGTCCACACGACTACGCCTCCCCGTTGTTCAGCATCATCCATCGAGACACCGTAGCGATTTATCTGGCGCCCGCATGTCGATGATGGCATGCTCAGCCTGCCCAAAGAGGGCGTCGAGCTAGCCACCGAGCTAGGCCCGAGAATGCTCCCCTTGCACCCCCGAAAGCCGCTTTTTGCCTCCGCTGCTTCTCGCACCCGCCGACTCTGATTCATCTACCCTGCACTGCCTTCCCGCTTCTCCGCCACCCCGTTGTCACCCCAGCTTTTTCACCTCGCCACCTTTGTCCCTGACTATAAAAGCCATCGTTGTTCCTTCTTTGTGTATTACCTGAAAGGTATCGCCAACAGTCTTTCACTAACCTCGCTTCGGGAAAACAGACAGATTAACCAGACTTCCACCCTCCTCCTCAACCTCAACAAACCCCGAAACCTTTCTCCAGGTTCCCAGGAACAAAAGCAGTTTATGTCCCTCGACAATCTTAAGACTTTCGATCCTTTCGCAGATACCGGCGGTGAGGAAGACTCATCCGCTCAGGCAAACATCCACATACGTATCCAGCGTAAGCCAACGGACACTTCTTTCGCAGTTTCGATTCCATCGATTTGCAGACTAACACATATTGACGCAGAACGTAATGGTCGTAAAACTCTGACCACCGTCCAAGGTCTTCCCAAGGACTATGACCCTAAACGGATTTTGAAAGTCCTCAAGAAAGAATTCGGTAAGCTTCATGTCGCCACAAATGCCATCCCCAACGGCTCACGACTAACCCTATCCGTTCACAGCGACCAATGGTAACGTCGTCATAGACGATGAGCTTGGCGAAGTGATCCAATTCCAAGGCGACCAACGTACGAAGATCTGTAACTTCTGCGTCAACGAACTCAAGATCCCAAAGCAATTGATCAAGCTCCACGGCTTCTAAATCCATGAAAGCCTTCACCTGTTGAGAAAAAATCCACGCACGGCCTATTTACATCCCTTCAAACTTCTATCAGCTGAAGAAAACCAGCCTGATGTTGCGCGACACCTCGGTGTTATCCCGATAACCTTTCACGTTCCCCGACTCGTTATTGACAACCTCCTATCAATTCCACCGTCGTGTTCCTGTACCAAATTCATCAACGAACCATACGTTTTTAACATAGGTTAAACCTCGCATCATCATCCAGCTGCTCGTTGTTTCTTCATTCCACGTTCACATTTCTAGAACGGGACTCTGCTCTTTTATGCATCGTTTGCTGCATTGGCCAGGTCCCCATTTTATGATACCCTGGGATTAAATTCGTCTGTTTTACTTTCTTGTTTTCTCTCATCGGGCCTGCCGGGCTTCTTTCACGGACTTTCATGCTGCTGGGTGTCTTTCGATCGACCACGACCTCTTTTGTTCTCTATTCCCCCGGGTTATCCACCGTCCCTAAATCCCGACGTGGATACTGATTATCATCCTACTTGTTTTTGTTTGAAAGAAAAAAAAAACATACGTCTATTGCTCTCTGCTGCCTTCTATCGTATGCCAACCGGTGAACGATAAGGATAAGATCAGATCATAAGGCAACCGAGGGTTTCGTAGGCGGAGCTGAGCTGAGCGGATCGGTCTCTGGATCACTTCTCCTCCTCCTCTTCTACACTCCTTTTCGACCATCCTTTTGATTTCGTTCCTTGCTTGTTTCCATTTCCTCGTCATTCGCTCGTGTTAGTTTACTTGTTGCAAGGCTGGAATGGAGGACCGGGATAGACAGACGATCTTTAGAATGGAAGAGACTATTTTGATGTGTACCACCTTGTCCTACCGTAGTACTGTGCTCGTCCGTATACGTAGCTTATTTAAAGTCTGTAACCTCGAGTGCTCTGGGGGTCACAGTCACATATGATGCTTGCTATGAAGTCTACTTCATTCATGCACGTACCAGTGCATGCAGAACCATTCTCTCTCACACAGAGCTGGATCCAGGGACTTGACTTGAACAACCACCCTCGTACCATAGCTAGTATACACCCATGCACAACGCTTATAAATACGACAGCACCGTGAAAGTTGGACAGACAGCTAGGTATTAAGACATTGGCAACCGGGCGGGTCCGGCGCCGAGACTAGGTATTAAGGTAGCAAAATGCCGAACTTGCGAACAAGCTATCCAATTAACCGCCGGTTTCACGAGATATAGTGGAGCAATATCGTCTGCCAACG
This sequence comes from Orbilia brochopaga, assembly GCA_036872635.1. NCBI lineage: Eukaryota > Fungi > Ascomycota > Orbiliomycetes > Orbiliales > Orbiliaceae > Orbilia > Orbilia brochopaga. Next base: position 2,370,613 of record JAVHNQ010000003.1, on the reverse strand, counting down.
CCGGCAAACGAGCTACTCTAGTATTGACAACGGGATGCAGTGACAATGCTAAGCTACCAGTGATGACACATGCTAGATCTATAGATCGATGCAGGCACCTGCATGCGATAAATTTCCTCGTGTAGGAGCGAATGTCGTACGAAAGAACAGTTTCAAGTGGTACAGGTCGATGACGAGAACAGACAGACACGATTAATAAACATTTAGAACACTAGCCTAAAGAACTTCCTATTTTCTATGAAAGCGAATTCGATTATAAAGTCAGGAAACCTATGTCAACCATCTGTATCTACTATTCTCTGCTACGGATAATGTGCGCCGCACTCCTCCTCCTCCTCCTCCTCCTCCTCCTCCTCCTCCTCTGTTGTTGACCATCTCAAAGCACGCTTGCATGTCATTAGGTAATATAATAAAACAAATGATAGTATCTCAGGACAAAGCGATGTCTGTCCATGAAGACGCTACGAAAGCCACGAAGAAGAATAATTGTTTGTCATGAAAGTTCGAAAGGAAGCATCAATGAAAAACCATAGGGCTACCGTCCGTAGCTGTCCACACGCCGAAGGACCGAAACCATCGATCTAATATACCCACCGGCACGGTCTGTATCGTTCATAATGTCATATCCGTCTCGCCTCACCGCCCACACGGAGTCGACGGATGAATCAAGGATAAAATCTATTGTCCAAAAGCGGACTGAATGAAGATGAATGTTGGCATGCATACTCAAAAATACGGATAAGGATGTGGGGAGTCAGGAGTCCAAACCTGCGGTTGAAAATTGAAATTCTGATAATGGCTAGTGTCATAATGCGTGAACTGCTTCTCTCGAGTATGTTGGTCCTCTTGGGCTGCTAGCTGCGCTTCATAAGGGTCGAGGTCCATGGGATTGCAGTCGGTGTCTGCCGCTCGCTTGACTTCGTTTTGCAGCTCGGGCGCGGCCTGTAGCAGTTTCTGAAGATGCTTTTTCCCCATGAGTATCATTGGTGTCCTTGGCGCCACCACCTGCTGTGGGATCTCGTCGACTTGGAGTGGTTGCGGAGCATCGGATGTTGGAACGACGAAGGAGGGATTCTCCAGCTGTGCGAGGGTGATGGGTTTTGCGTAGCGGGGTGTGAATTGGGTTGGAGAGATCTTAGTCTGGGGGTCATAGCACTTCTTGCATGTGCACCCGCCGTACCAGCCTTGCTTGCCGTCTTGATAGCGGAAGGGGTTGCATGTAGCGTCCGCGTCGGAGCACTGCTCTTTAGAAGGAGGAGGGGTACAGAACCAGGTTGGAGCAGATATATCGGATGAGGCTGTGGCCTTGGTTCGCTGTCGTTTGTTGTTACTTGGTGCAGCTTTTGCTTTCGGCTTGCTAGGCTTGTCGTACTGTTGGCCCAGCATCATGGAGACTTGGACCGCGGGCTCTTTGCCCTTGGAGGAGCTTGGTAGTGCGGCGGGGGCGAGGTCGCCGTTCTTGTAAATTAGATCGTAGTGGCCAGGGCGGTACAGGAGGCGGAGTGTAGGTGCCTCGCCGCTGCGGGTTTTAGGAGTGACAGTGGGAGCTGTGCCATTTTCATCTTCAAATCTATGAACGTTGACCTCGTCGCCGACGCTGCGGTCGAGGTAGGAGATCTCGACGGCAAAGCCGGCTGGGATGAAGAGAAGATCGATAAGGGCCTTGACGGCAATATGATCGATCTGGACATTGAATGGCTCCACGACTGTTGCGCAGAATTCTTGAATCGAATTCTCTATGAAGGGTTCATACGGGGCTGGGTTAAGCTTGAGGAAGCCAGCAGTAAGGAGCTATCAAGGATGGAATGTTAGATGTATGCATTTAAAATGAGGGGTGGAAGATGCTAGACATACCCGAAGGTGCGTGACAATGCCATTGCTCTTGTCTTCTGCGTTAAAGGTCGCGAGCAAATGCTTATCATCATACGGATTGTCAATGACTGGTGATTCCTGGATAGATGACAGGAGTTGCATCGTCTCGTCGACAAAGTCTTCATAAAGATACTCGCTCATGCCGACATCATCCATCAGGCTGTTCATAGACTTGATGCGGGCCTGCTCATACTTGATGAATTCGACATCTCCAGTGCGAAGCAAGAGCTCAAAGTAACCGAAGGCAAGAGCCCTCCACCCGCAGTTACCATCGCCTTTGACAGGGCGGTAGTTGGAGTACTTGGGTGCCAAAGCCTTATGATATAAACTGTCAGCACTGGTGATTTCAAAATGCAACAAATGGGATAGCGACACTTACCGCAGTCTTTTTGACGAATGTGGAATCAGCGCCAGCATATTCGTCCTGCAGAATGGAGCTAGACTGCAGTTCTCCGACAAGAGGCCCCTGTAATTTATAGGAGGATCTATTAGCCGTCATATCGATACGTGTCTCGTGAGAGAACGTGCGGTACTTACCGAAACCTCGGGTTGATATGCTTGCGACAGCCTCTCGAGATCCGCTAGTTCCTGTGCGCTCTTCATTTCGGCCCCGCCAGCTTCGTTCTCGTTCTCGTTCATATTGACCTTGACGTCTTCTGCGCCCTCAAAGAAACCGTCGTCTTGCTGGAGAGAAGGTAATTCCTGGTTGCCGTAGGCCGTATAGTCACGCCCAAGGAGCTGCTTTCTGTACTCAGAGAAATCCACGACTGGGCTCAATAGACCCCCCACGTATTCAAAGCCACCTGGGTATTCGAAGCCACTTGGGTGTTCTATCGGGAACGGAGGCTGCGGATATTGGAATTGTGTCAAAGGCAAATGTTCAGAAGGCACAGCACTTGTCTCTTCGGGTAAAGTCCAAAAGAGCTCTGCGTCTAGGTTGTTGATATCAGACTGCTGAATGTAAACATTAGCAGGGAAATATGCATACGCGCTATCAGGCGTTATCAGAGGTACCGGCGGCGTCGTCGGTCGCCGCCGAGGGTATGGTGACATGACCCGCGGCCACTCGCTGGCCCGCTGCCCTGGCCCATATGGTTGCGCGAAGGAACCTGGGTGCTGAGCAGGTAGGTATACGGCTGGGCTCTCAGGTAGCAGGAATTCTGTGCTCTCAAAAGGTAGGAAGACACTTGGGGTCTGGGCAACTAGAGGTACATTTGTGGTATTGATGGGTGCATATACGCCTGGGTGCCACGATGAGTTTACTGGAATGCTACCCTCCTCTGGTGACTGAGGCGCAGTAGATGGAGACGCGGGGAGAGGATTGACGGACTGGCTGCACATTTCACAAGTGCATGGCGCCGTGTTCAAAGGAGGGGAGTACGGCTGCATGGTGGATCCAAAACGACTAGGTATGCTAGCGTTCCGAAGCGGAGACAGCGGGTACTTAGACGGGTATAAACGAGATTACTGTCGCATATATGATGGAAAAGTATATGTAAGATCCGAGATACTGGCTCTCGGCGAAAATAAAAAGGACGGATGGAATAGTGTCAAAGGTGGATTGTGAGAATCTGTGGGATGGAGAGACATCGTGAGAAGCAGGAGACACACTTGCCTTTTTATCTGCGGGTGCTTTCCCTCCCCTTCTGAGCTCTGATCAGGGCACGGCAGCAGTCAGCCGTAATCACAGCCAACATTCAATGTAAGGGCGGACGGGAGAGAAGGGGTGGAGGAAAGAAAGCCTCAGGTCAGGGAGGAAAAGCCGCACAGAGGTATGCGATACAAGGCTGCGAGTTTCCACGCAGTGGCCAAGGTTCAAAAAGCAAGCAGCGATCGAGCACGGTAAAAGGACGAGGGAACTGACAGAGGCGATTGTTCGAATCAGATTTAGACCGGCCCAGAGCAGGAGAGGCGCGAGCAGAGGCCCGGGTTTTGCTGGTATCCGATTGGCCTCCGAGGATGGAATGTGGAGAAGCAGGGAGTCAAAGCTGAGAAGCAGGCAAAAAGGTATCCCGATGTATCTCAGAGGTAGCCAACAGCGGCAGCCAAAAGCTCAGTGATTGCAGGCTTGAAGTCGTTGGTCGTCGTTGGTCCGTTGTGGTGGGGGAAAGCAAGCTGTTTGCCCATCGTCTGTTAACAAGTTGCACGGCTGCTAGTCGCCTTAGCTACTGTTGGCTCATCAAGGACCGACGTGAGGGGCTTCTACCACGCCGCCAACACCAAAAATGAAACAAGCTAGAGACGGCGGCATGATCATATATCGCGATCTATCCGTCAATCGTCCTCGAATTCTTCCCAAAGAGGCACCCGTCCCATGAGACATGCGCGCTAGGCATCCACTCGCTCCTCTCTTGGTAAATTCTCAGGCCACGGACCGCGAAGTCAACATTCCGGTGGATCACGATAAGCTCGGGCTGAGCGCGTGGGCCCCTTCAAGTTCGTGGTCGAAATCCAACAGAGTTGCAACCAACAGAGTGCAATTTCCTCTAATTATAATAAATCGACTCTGGTATCCTTGATCAGTGATCAGGCTACTTACGACCGAGCTAGCTGAACGGATAAGTAGGCGTATCTCCAGCTCTCTGGCGTAAGCCGCCTCGACATAGGGATATCGATCCCAGAACCAATTCCTCGGAGTACTAACTGTTTGCCCTGTAGCTGAAAGCTGAGTTGACTGTGCCAGTATACTCGGATGCACGGAATCGAAGACCTACAAGCCAAACTCCCTAGCCTCCTCGCTAATTTCTCGATCGATTGCAGGATCCTAAGAGACCGTGACATATAGCATTTGACCAAACAGGTCAAGATGCATACAACTCTATTCACAAATATTAATATATAACGTTATGTTGCTTTTCTAGCGCAGCGGGAAGCAAGGGGTGCGAGACCCGGGGACGCTGGACGCCCCGCTGGATCTTCGCTTCTGTTTTGAAATTTCCCAGCCGCTCCGAGGGGGTGGGTCTGGATCTCTGGGCCTCATGCTGTGCCCTCGGTTGACATTCGGACACTACAGCTGTCAAATCAAAGACTAACTACGGAGACAGGATCCGAAAACTCGATATATACACGTGTAGCATGCTTCATGCTTCATTATACGCGCGTTTTCATCCGTGTTTCTGTATGCTACTCGCCAGCTGGATCTGATTTTCGAGTTTCAAGAAAGTCTCATGAGTGCGGCTGCAATCGAACTAAAATTAAATATACCACACCACGAAAAGGGTTGCAATGATATCATTTTTTACCCCCCGCATTTCTGCCAATCATTTGAGCAATCTGCTGACCTGTTGCTAGTGTTAGTGCCAGTGCTGCAGCGCGTCCCGTGCATATGCACGGTCTTGCCTTGATCAGCTTCATCTTGAATTTTTCCCAATCTGCTCGCAACCATCTTCTGATCCAGGTTTTCTTCCAAATACAGCCCACAAATCACAAGCCAATGTTAGTAATATATTCCCTTACTTGTTGAGAGCTGCAGAGGGGTAGACACGACATACTCATCTACCAACCAGACCAATGATCAGGCAGGACGGCTAGGACATTGTCTCACGTGGAATGAATATTGCGAGGCAATTCATTCAACCGGACGAGAATATCTTTCAGCTAGGAGGGGTTCCTCCGTGGTCCCCCTTGCTTAGTTAGTCGGACCATGTAGAATTGTCAAGTACCTGTATGTAGCGTATGTACCCATGCTGTTGCATGTTGGAAGAGGCTGCTCGAAATGATACGTACGTAAACCACATATGCTAGTGCTGATCCATCAAGGTACCCGACCCGGGCCCGTCCCGCCATTCAAGTACGGTTCGTCGTACAATCACGTCTTGTCAGTACGTAAATCCGTCGTTACAATCGGACAGTGTATGTAGACCGATCTTCAGATCAACAATTAAATTTACTTGAACTATTGTCAAGTTATCATTATGTACGCCTGGACCTAGACATGGAAGTTCGTGAGCTCGGTGTCAACTATATTGGATTGAAGTACAGCCCTGTAGGGCGAATGCACGCGTGCATGCGTGTACATTACGGATGTGAATTCATGCAATATTCGCACATAAGTGTGCACTGTCCTACGTAGCTGCCATTGCATCTTACATTGCCTGATGTTCGATGTTCGGCTCGCTGCATTAATACCTAAATATTTACCAGTCCTAGCCTAGGGTTGTGGATGTACAGTGTAGCAATCCCGTCAGCCTCTTGACCTATGCTATTCTGTTACACGACATAAGTATGTACATGATATCCATCGCGTAGGTAAGATCCCTGTGAACAGCACACGCATGGGGTATTCGCAGGATCCAGACAAGCTTAATCGAAGCGTTGAAATCCCGAGACTACGTTGAATTCATGAAACCCGAGACTAACGTTGAAATTCATATCGATTTACCTAAGTAGGGATTATATTAGGTATATGCATGACCATCATCGTGAATAGGCTTCCAGCTCCCAGCTGCCGTGTCTGTGTAACACAATATTACAGTACTATCACCCGGATTAACAGCATACCTGGTCTCGTAGACCACCAAAAATACCGGATTAAGATCCTAAAGATCATTTCCTTTGGGATCTGATCCCGCCAATTCGAATATTCATGATATGCGGACCGATTCGAGTGGTATGCCTGACGGGCCCGGCTTAGCGATTCACGTAGTACAATTTGATATAGATTGAGTAATGAGCCAATTGCAACCCGGAGTAGAGCAGTGACGTCTGGTCTCACTAGACAAATAACTTACGCAATTACATGCAATTGATATGCACGTCCTTATCTCGTCCTCACCTTGTCAATAAAGTGTGAGTCACCCTTCGAGGCGTCCCCGAGACTAATACAGCCTTACGGCACCGATATTGGCCTATAATCGGATAGAGGGAACCAATAGATATACATATAGACGTCTGCTGAGCTCTGCTGCAACTACGCGGCGAGCTCTCTATACAGATCTCCATGATCTACCCAATGTCTACTGCAATGTTCCGTGACGGTCTCTTCATTGTACTGGAACTAACTGATTGAGTAGCAACCAGGTTCTTTCGAACTAGATAGAAAGCTCGAGTAATAGCAGGCATGTGGACTACCGATATCGTCTGGGTTCATGTATGCGTTCATTCGTTGCTTCGTTAACTAAGTTTCAGGCAGCTTTTCGCATTGGGACTATCTCGTAATAGTGTAGTGCATGCGTATACTTGCGTTGGCAGTGCGTAGGTCCATCGCCCTGCCCCCTCAACGCCGGCTTCGAACTACATAGATCCTAATTCAACGGGTATTCAGACAGGCTAACATTCAAGTGAATACTCTCCCATCCGCTGACGAAGGTGATAACGCGACATGACACCTCCTTCCCCCTTGCAAGGAGCACGCAAAAAGGTATAACCAGAGAATCGCGCAGGAGAACCTATGCCATGGTATCATGATCCAAACCCATAGACACCATGTCCATCTAGACAGGAGAGGAACAAAAGCAAAACTCTAGATATAAGCCAACCGCTCCCTGGCCGACTGCCATCCCGAGCCAGGATAATCATCCCTGAGGTTATTCTCAGGCGGTGCGAACACTGTCAGCCAAAGCGAATTTAACGATGCGCTCCAATCCTGCATTGCTTCCATCCTCTCGACGTCGAAGCGGCTAGAAATCTCAACCGTGCCCTCATTTGCATTGATCTTCCCGTGCACTTTCTTGTCTAGGATCAGGAAGCCGAGGATCTCTTTGGCCTCATCCACGGGTATCTGCAGCTCCTTGGCGATGAAGGCTAGTGTGAAGCGGGTGAAGGGCTTGATCAGCTTGATGAGCGCCTCCGTGCGAATGTTTCTGGTGACTTCGTCAATGTGTTCTCGGATGAAGGGGTCGTCAAGGATCTGGTCCTTGTGCTTTTGAAGGATCATCTCGTAGGACTTGATATCTTGGCGTTGATAGGCATCGACGAGATCGGTCATGCCCACGATGCGAGGGTTACTCCTGTATCTGTTGTTTTCGTTTGGCAAATAGCCGTTTTTGTTAGAGTGATCTGTAACTGAGGTTAGGACTTTAGCATTCGGAAGCTTACGGTTTTGTTTCTTGAGAGTCGAAGGGGTTGATCTCCGAATTGACCAGCATGCTGGTGAGGACGAGATACTTGAGTACCTGGTATCGCTGCATCGAGCCGGCTTCGTCATAGTTCCTGAACGCCTCGAAGAAGTCGCTCTGTGCTTCCTTCCAATTTTCTGCCACGATGCAGTCAGCACCCAGTTTCAGCAGCGTACTAACAACGTAATAATCGCACCTTCACTCATGTGCATCTTGCCGCCACATTCCCGGATAACACCCATGATCTTCGGATGTGGGACTGCAGACTTGACCGCCAAAGACTTGGTATATAGGCCCTTCAGTCGCTTATTATTCTTCTGCTCCGACAGCATCTGGATCTCCAGCGCGTAGACCTCCAGCAAATATGTCCCCTTCGATGGATCGTCTGTCCCATCTGGTCTTTGACACGCCTTATGCAGATCCTTGATAATTCGGGCGAGCCTCTGGTATTCTTTACGGTCCAGCCACAGCCGAGCGAGCTTGATATTGGTCTTGAGCCATAGCCGCTCATTCGAAGAGCCCTGGAACGAGTCGAGAGTGAGGGCGTAGAACTTCTCCATGCAGGCCATGTCGGTGGGGTCGTTCGACAGCGAGATATAGTCTAGCATGTTGTTGATTGACTTCTCCGAGTAGTTTCGTGTGACCGCGGATTTGATATATGTCAAGAGCTGCTTGTAATGTTCGACGGCCTGCCAAGGATGTCATTAGCACTCAATCGATCCATTGATAGCATGCCCACTATTCGAATCGAACCTTGTCGTGCTCTTTCAGCTTGAATTCCAGCTTGATCACTTGCTTGAGGCCTTTGAAACCCCTGCATCCAATATGATGGTCAGTCACCAGCGATAGAGCTTCTGTAATAGAGCCTATAGGTAGAGAAGCTCGCACCAATCACCCTTTTCCTCCTCCAGGTCCACGATTCCTAAGAACTCTTCTATCGCATCACGCGGGTCGTTTTGCTTGATCTGCTTCGCGTTGTAGTACTTGTTTTCGATGTCGACGTCGGGAGACTCTTCTGCGTCATCGTCCTCATATTGGAAATCGTAGTCCTCGTCCTCCGCCCCGGAGTCCATCATGAAATCGTCGTCCGACATGTTGGGCAGATAGCGCGATATGGACCAACGTGTCTATGGGGTATGCGATAGGTGTGGCTGACGCTGGGCGTGGACGGTGATGAGGGGGCGTGGCAGTTGGTCGTTGCTCCGGGAAGACGTGTTGGAAGCTTGGTGGGATGAGCAACGCAGCCGTCGTTTCGCTTTTGGCGTAGCTAAGTGCATGCTTGGTCTGCGGCTCAACCCGAGCGACTTTGCCAACCGTGCACAGCACATGGCCCAGAACTCCCAACGACCTCAAGCTATCGATAGCTCAGCTCACGGAAGTCCGGCGCTCTTTCACAGCATATTATCCGTATATCAAATTTCCCCAGGGCATTCGGTACGTTTCTGTCGCCCGGAAAAATATGCCTGCTCCGTTCCCAGTCAAACAGATATTAGGGGCCAGCATTCGGCGAGACTGCATTTTATGAAATGGTATGTGTATGCATCGCATCCAGATCGGTCTTAAAATCTACGCTTCCCGATCGTCTGGAAGACTGACAAGAAATTGAGTCCAGGATCATGCCAAAGACACCGGTACCTTGACTCCATGGTTTGCCGGGTGGTAATCTGGTTGGCGACTGTTACATTACATTACCTGTACACATGCACAGGCACACGCTGCGCCAGGCACATTACGTGCAGCCGCCAGGTTTCGCGCTGGAATTACAGAAAATCGGGAAGGACGCTTCGACAGAAGGGACGGCGCTCCGCAAAGTGTTGAACTTAGGATCAATTGGGATGTTTGAGTCTCAGGCGACGGAGGGTTATCGCGGCGGATGGGGACGCGGGAGACATATGAGACTCAGGACGAGGTGCACGGGTCGTGGCGGCGACAGGGCCTGATGCACTGGTGCTAGTGGTGATGCTCCACATCCAACTTGCAACCAACATCTCGAGATGCCTCTCGAGCCGTGTCGACGCGATGACAGCTCAGCTGCTTTCTGCGCCATTCGTCGCCGTTCTGTTGGCTTGAAGTCACCACCGGTTCATACGCCATTGGCTCTCAGGAGCCACGCTTGCAAAAAACCGACCGATCGCGCGCCTCAATGCCATGGCCGTGCCTGCGGTGATGCTTTGGAGTCGCTTCGGACTCTGCGGTCCGGGCGCCATGCCGTTTTCCAACTGTTAAATTGGAGCGAGTGCGGCCAGCCCGGAACCGATTATAAAACGCCACTTTGGCGACCGCAATTTTGGCAGGCTCCCGACAGCCACAAGGCAAGGAAAAGGGAAAAGCGAAAAACCCGCAGCTGCAGGTCCTCGCTCCCTTGTCATGTCATCAAAAACGAGGCCTCGTGCTGGAGGCTGATGGTGCCTGCCCGACCTGGCTGCCGGCGGTGGATGTTCGATAACGCGAACAGCATGGCGGGATGCTTCCAGGCTTTGCCTGCCACGGCGTCGATAGCTTCCCCCTTTCGGTGCTAGACCGAGTCTCTCGCCTACCAGAGACAGGCACTGTTGCCTTCCTTTTGGCATGCCCTGGCAGCGCGGCCTGATTGTTGCCTCTGCATCCATCGCCGCTGCAGTTATCGGAGCCCGGACGCTGCATATGCAAGTGTGGAAAGATTGCATGCCCGAACCTCGTATCAGTCGCCCGTGAAGGACCAGCAGAAGGCGGTGGAGTAGCTTCGAAAGGTGGGCAGGCAATGCGGAGCCGATCCAATCTCCTCCAAACACTCAGCTCAAACCCGCCTGGTTGTATTACGGAGTCTTTTTTGGAGGACGCTTTTGTTATTTTGTCGTGCTTTCAACAATTAATTCAATTTTATACTCCGTTCCCATTCTGCGCTTTGCCTCCACCACCACCACCATCGCCATCTCTCCCGACCGTTTTTCCCTCACCGTCATTCTCGACTCCTTTCGACACTCCGGATTCCCTCCAGCGGCAGATTCCCCGGCGCGGCTCTCTAATTGCGCAACATTCTGCCATCTCCTTTCATCGGCCGATCGTTAGAACCAGGAAAATTTCCGACTCGACGACAAAGCAAAGCTCCCAGCCTGTGTTTTAGCGCCTCTCACCTGCATCGTCCACCGCTTTGTTCGCATAAGCATCTCAACAACCTCGACTACTATCTATCGACACATCATCCACCGATATCTCTTCGCTTTCCTTCCTTCAACATGCTTCTGTGCGGCGGCTCATCGCGCTCGACGGTACAGCGCAAGATCGTCCTTCTTGGAGATGGCGCCTGCGGAAAGACTTCTTTACTGAACGTCTTCACAAGAGGGTAAGCCTGGAAATCCGCTCGTCGACCCTTCCCCAAGCAGCCTTCCCTGCTCCATCGATCTCTCGGGTCATAGGACACTGCTAACCACATCCCCAAACAATGCAGGTACTTCCCACAAGTATAGTACGTCTAACCCACCCCGGTTCACAAAGTTCCTGTCACCCAACAATCGATCGAACGACGGCAGCAAGCTGACATCTCTCGACCGCATCTCACAGCGAACCAACAGTATTCGGTAAACTCCCTCCCACTTCGCTCCTTCCCGCATGCCCGCACGCCCGCTTCCTGTGAGAGGACTGCGTTTGCAGCCGCCCACAGGATTCGACTCAACTCGTCCAAGTAGCTTGCTTCTATCGTAGATCGACATCAGCGCTAACGTTCTGCTTCTGTTAGAAAACTATGTTCATGGTAGGTCGAAGCTACCACCTGCCCGCCTTGTGCGACCCAAAGCGCAAATCTTGGCCCGTGCACGAAATCTCACGAACGGCGAACACAGCCGCACGCACACCCCGCCGATGAACTCGTGATCGCGATTGACTGGAGGCTAATCTGACACTCGTTCTGGACCGTTAGACATCTATGTCGACAACACACATATCGAGCTCAGTCTGTGGGATACAGCCGGGCAGGAGGAGTTTGACCGGTTACGATCGCTCTCCTACAGTGATACCCACACGATTATGCTCTGCTTCAGTGTGCGTAACCTCCCTCGAACACTCAAGCTGCGACCAACGGAGCAATACGACTGGGGAAGGCTGAGCGTGCTAATCTTGTTATAGGTCGACTCCCGGGATTCGCTAGAAAACGTCGAGCAGAAGTGGGTTGGCGAAATAGCGGACAACTGCCAGGGCGTTAAGCTCGTCCTCGTTGCTCTGAAATGCGACCTACGGGAAGAAGCAGCCTCGGAGGGGCCCGAGAAGGCATCTGAATTTATCAGCTACGCCGAGGGCCTGGCGGTGGCTGAACGGATCAAGGTACGCAAGAATCCCAAGATTACGGAACCCAGAACACGGCTAACAGCATGACGGTACACAGGCGCTCCGATATCTCGGTAAGCGGTACACCAGCGAAATGCTGCAAAGCGACGAATTCACTAACGAACCTTGCTAGAATGCTCTGCGAAAATCAACCGCGGCGTCAACGAAGCCTTTTCGGAAGCTGCACGGGTCGCCCTGACGGCGAAGCCACAGGGTGCAACTGCGTCGTCGAATGGGGGCTGCAGCATCATGTGAAGCGCTCCTTGTCTGTCTCTCTTGCTCGAATCAATTCACCGAATTTGACCTCTGTCCGTCCAAAGGACTTGAGTGGACTTCTTGTCATGCGTTTACGAAAGCGCTGCTATTTATCCCTTCTCGTGCGTTTCTTTAGCACCTCTCTTTGACCCGATATCCTTTTGCTTTTCCTTCCGTCGTTTCCATATCTCAAGATCTCTCGCTCGCCTGGGTTTCTGGGTACAAAAGCTGCCGTTGTCGCATCTGCGGCCGTTCTATTCTGGTTCCTCTCTTCTATCGCTTAATTCCTTCGGTTGTCTCTTGAGTCGTTTCGTTTCCCGTTTCGTTTCATATCGTTCAAGCTAGCAGCTTTGGCATGGATGTATGGGATGGATTGGCTGTTCGCTTTTTTCTTCTTCCTTTGTTCTGTTGGCAGAAGATGATACCTGGACTTGGTTGGTTGGTTGGATTGAACGCTTTTGCTTATATTTTTGCTTCTTGAGTATCATCTATTGCTGTCGCTTCCAACTTTTTTGACTTGATCTCTGAATATACTTGACATCCATTGACTGGTTGGTTGGTTTCGTCCTCTCTTTTTCCAACTTACTCTTAAGCTTCAATTCGACTGGTTATAACGTTGTATTACATTTTTACTTTACAATTCATTTCGTCTTGCATATATCTACAGATCTATACTTTTCCTCGGAGGATTGCAACAGTTCTTATAATTACTTTGCGATTTCGTTTTCAATTTTGATCGATCGCGCTCCTGGATTCAGTTCAGATGTGCAACTGAGAAATCCAGCGGCGCTGACCATACAGCCCATCTTATCTTTACTTGGCTGAACGCCAGTTATGCCCAGACGCTATTGACAACTAGGTTAGGTTTATAATGGTCGTCTACGCTCAACGTAGACTCTGAAGGCAGTTGAGGGTCATATCATATCTGAACCTAACCTACCACTCTCGCACGACTTGTTGAATCCACACCTCCATATGACCAATGGGTGCATATCATTCCATAACCGGTGGCTCTCATGACCTCGCCTCCCAGAGTCGCATCGAATTTCCCCGCTAGGTTGAGGAACAGGTGCAGCTCTTCAGAGCATAAGCACTACCAGCGATATTATGCACAAGCCTGTATCGTTGAACGCCGGCCGATCTCTAGAATATCCAGATCCATGGACAAAGATCCCATACATGTAGCATCAAGACGCCCATTACAAGCTGTGAAGGTCGCGACACCGAGTCAACGATCGGATAAGCCCTGAATGACCCTCGATATGTATGTCTAAATGTACAATCAATCTTAGAATGCCTAGCTCTAAAAGATAATAATATATCCCGAACTCCCCGCTACTGCACCGTGTGACCTAGCTACGACCCGCGCCCTCTCCTCCATCTTTATCCTCATCCTTCTTCCTCGGTTCAAAATCCAGTTGGTTCCCGTTATAATACGCACTTCTCTTATCCGCATCACCGCCGTCATGCAGCGTTCCAAACCGCTTCCTCGCAGCGTCTCTCACCGAATGGGCACCGCTGCTGCTACTGCTGCTCGCCATTTCACTGCTCTCCGACTTCGGCGGCCCTGTCTCGCCGACTTTGAACTGTGAACTTGGGTTGTGCAGCCCCAAGAATGTCTTGATCATCAGCCACACACTCAAGAGTAGAGCGATGAAGAAGTTATGTTGCTGAGCGCCTGGTTGGTTATTGCCGCTGCTGCGGGACACGCTTGATGGAAACGCTCTGGAGACCTTGTCGCTGGCAACTGGCTTGAGGATTAGGAGGGCAGATGGGTAGAGGTCTAGTTCCTGCAGTGTTGACGTCCCCTCGACGTTGACCGAGGACATATTGATAGACTGCGACACTAGTTTGTAAGGTTGATTGCCGTCCGTGCGGTTCTTCCAGAAGGACACTGTCAGCTTGACACTCCAGGACGAATGATAGCGGGGTGTGACATACTTTATCCAGCCATGGCCGAACGTCCTTTTCGATTGTAGCGTCCGTAGGAAATGTATGCGATATCCTGCTCCCGTCCAGCAGCCTGAACCCGATATGGGTCTCTCCATTCCCGTTATCGACTTGCTTCCCTTTGCCCTTTGATTCCTTTGGCGTCTCGCACGCAGCACCAGCTGCCATTTCTGCCTCTGCCTCAGCAGCTATCGCCTTCCGATTCGCCTCTCGGATCCTCATCTCTTCTCTGTCGGCGCGGATCTGCTCGAGGACTCGTCGCCGCTCTTTCTCTGCCTCCGCTCGTCGCTTCTTCTCCGCATCAGCGTACTGTTTATTGCTTCTGTTCCGCTTGTTTTCCGCCGCTTCGGCCATGGCGCGGGTATCCTCTCGGCGTGCGAGCTCGCGCTGCTTTGCTTCCTCGCGTTCGGCGGCTTCGCGCTGGACTTTCAGCCGGGCGATGCGCTCGCGGTGCTGTTGCTGGATAGAGGCGAGGCGGCGGGCGGTAGCGGAATCTGGTGGGAACTGGGTGTTTGCGGGGAGTTCATCGTTCCTAGATGTAGTAGGGGCGGTAGGTATCGATTGCGAGGGTTCTTGGGAGGGTGCTGTTGCAGCTGCTGGAGTAGATTCCGAGGAGGTAGTGGATGTTGTAGCGGGGAAGGAAGGGCTGCTGTTCACGCCGTCGAGGAGATTTGCTGGAGCCTGCCCGTTCAGCGTCCTTTGAATCTTGGTGATGAACTCCTCCTTGGAGATAGGGTCGGTGACGACGGCGAGGCCATCAACGCCGGCGCCTCCATTTCTATAAACAAGCCATCAGTCGGTCAGTTTATACACCAATTCAAAAGGCCCTTCGATTGTCTCAACCGTGAATGCACTCACTTGATGACTAGCAGCGTTGGGAAAGTATGTATCGCGCAGAATGCATTCAAGTAGTTTGCTTCGGTCGAATCTTTGACTAGTCGGACTGCTATCGTATTTTCCTGTAATAGTGACGAAACAGCCTCGTCTTGTAGGTAGTCGCGCTCCCACGTGTCACTCGCGTCGCTGTCGTCCGTAACGAAGCAGACGAGCGGCTTGCGGTTCGCGACGGTAGCTGCAATCGCTTCTTCGATCGTCCCGGAGAAGAAGAGCGATGTCGTGGAGGCCATGGTCGGTTATAATAACGATGATGTAGGTTCGCGGATGCGGGCTGGCGTGAGTCAGTAGGCGAGGGATGAGGTCAATCGATGGACGGCCGCCCTGTGGGGTGTGTAGAAAGCATAATAGGGTCGTACAGCGCCAAGAACCTTATTGTCGTGTGTCGACCATTCAACACCAGACTGGCGATCTGTCCATAATTTAAATACTCAAGCTGCCTGACTAAGCTCATGTAACACAGGATTTTGGGTTATGATAACAGCCTCACCAGTCTGTTGGGCTCCTGGTTTCAAGGCTGTTCTTGGTCTTTCATAAATGTGGAGCTCACTGTTGGCGCCATCGCCAGTCAATTATATGCTCCATTTCTAGCGCTAACGCTATAGCCCTGTCTCCTAGTATCACAATATATGTCGCTGCCAGAGTAAGTAGACGCCAACTGTATATGCACATATATTCTCTATGAAACTTATGCTATGCCTTAGCACGCTGGAAGCACTTATATCTTATTAAAGATATCGATGCAGGCCTGCTTGATTTTATGGAGCTATAAATTTACACCCGCTGACTCCTCAACTCGTATTGATATACGAAGGTCGATTAACTAGTTGTGTTTAATTCACAAGACCTTCGGCCCTGTGATATTTCTCCATGTATTGATCCTCGAGTCGAGCACTGACTCCTAAGATCTCGCCCTTTCCACTGACGTGACGTGCGTTACACATACTTATTTCAATGATCCAGGCTTCAACGATCGAGGCTTGAACGCGACCTACTATCAAGACCGTCGATCCAGTTGGCCAATTGGAGAACTACAACAGGAACAACAACTGGTTTTACGCATCCATTTTCCCACTGGAGATTATAATATTATGACAACTTCTCTCAAGCCGCATATCTCATATATCATTTGTGGATACAAGCAGGCAGAAAATACAATTGCAATCTCTGTAACTAGATTGCAAAGATGAATTGGCCACTATTCGCCATGTCAGTCGGACATGCAACATTAATTCATACTCTCTTCAGTCGCACAGGCTAGGACAGCTGGGTCGAATACTGCTACATATACATGTATCAACTTCGAGTTATTGTAGATATTATAAATCCACAGCTAAGGAAAGCCGGCACCACTGAGAAGCCCGATCACTGCGTCGATGATATCACCCAAAGTTCCGTTGAATCCTCCTAGGCCGCCTCCAGAGGCAATAGCATTAGATCTACCACCACCCGGCGCACCTAGCCCGCCGTTGGCAGTACCTCCTTGGTTTTCTCCACCATTGCCTCCGTTACCGCCGTTGCCGCCGTTGCCGCCATTATCGTCGCCGCCAGCTCCACCATCCCCACCGTCTCCACCATCGTTGTCTCCGCTACCACCGGTTCTACGGGTGATGGTACGCTTGCGAACGGGGTCACTGCCACCTCCTCCACCGTTGTCGCCGCCAAAGTCCCCGAGACCCCTAGCGCAGACTGCAGTAATATGTCATCAGCCTACTACTTCAATAAGACGTCAAGCCGATTGCAAACTTACGACCGCCAGCACAAAGCACGCCATTGCGCTTTTCAATCAGATGGATGTCGGCGCCGCTGGGCTCAGTGACTGCAACAGGCGCGCATTGCGCTGCCGTGCAGAAGAGCGCGAGAAGGAATGTTGGGGAAAGGAGCTTCATCTCGATAGATATATCTGCTGATGTTCAGTGGATAGAGTTGTATGTAAGACCCCGTTCAAAGGTCGCGATCGTGGGGTAAACTGGACTGGGAGGTAATGAATGAGACTTAGAAAGGTGGGTGAAGAACCTGCAAGCCTGTTACAGAGATACGATGAAACTTGAGGTTTCGGGAAACATCACAATTTATAAATCTTCAGGACTCTGCAAACCTAGATATCTGCGCTCAGGTTTGATCAGGCATCAACGGCTGAGAGTCCAGTTACGCAACCGGAGCCACCGAGATGAGGTGGCCACGGCATCCAACAGTAATCTGTGTGAAAGACCCGCCTCACATCGAGGAGGTGACACACAGAACATTAGATCCAACATTATAGATATGCGAAAGTAGTCAAAAGAAACAGATGGTGAGATCATGGATTTTATCATATATGTATATACAGCGATTTGGAAAGCTCACGCAGCTGAAAAATGAAGCCTACACTCGTGACGGATAGATGCCATCTTGCTATGCATGAAGTTACTTCCGTTGTCGACATGTCTTGGTACAATGAAAGCGGCCAGAGTATTATCTCAAATATATATAACAGACAGCTGCCCGTCTAGACATATATAAGCTTCATCAGCATTTGAACTTCGAGCTGAATCCAATAGATCTAATTCAGCATTTTGATCGATCGAAAGATTGCACTATACCATTAATGCATTGCAGCACTGTGGGTCCGCGTCTTGTACCACGTCTGACGGCCAGCCGTCCCAATACAATCTTATCGGAAAACTTTCGTGCATGATTTGCAATTATCCAACAATTTGAATATGAATATGCACTTTATCGATGCCGTCTAGACCGCCCGTTGAGCGTCAAAGATGGAAACGACCTTCAGGAGAACACCAGTTTGTAGCTGGGAAAGCGCACAGACATGTCTACTGCATTTGGAACTTTGCTTTGCGATCCATCAACGTAATTGGTCAATGCGTGCATTGGTTCGTGTTACACAGCATCTATAGCGACACAACATCTATAGCGGCACGTATCTCTGGTAGCTTTTCGTGCGACGTGGGAACACCTAAGGACCGGAGCTGGTGTTTTGGCCACCCCAAGACTCCGGGTTCGCTCATAGCTTGGCGGGTAGCCTATCGCCGGTGTCTGGTCTAGACTTGTGGCTTTTTCCCGCATTGCGGATCGAATTTCGACGGGTTCAATGTTCGTAGACTGCAGAATGAGGACAAGCGAGAGCGTAATATCGATATTGTGTCTACAGCTGTATACAGAAGAATAGATATATCTACAGCTTGGGCTATTTGTAAAGGTTCGACGCAATACCAGACGATGGGGGCGAGTCGGCCAGAGAGATCGATTGATGGCCGCCGCATTTGAAATTCCTGCGTAGACATAATCGTGATCTAGATCTCCATATAATATCAAATGTTGCCCAAGGAGACAGATCCCGAGAAAATGCTACCGCGTTGTATATTCTTTTGTTATGCAAGTAGTCCAGCACGAGTCGACTATTGCCAGATACGATGATAAATGATGCATATGTTGGTGATATCATGTCGATTCGTCAGGTTCTCCTCTTATCGTGTACCCAATATATAGTCAGTTAGTCAATACTATCAGTGCTCAGGCTAGATCTACCCGATATATATCAGGCCGACGTGACGCACGAGAATGGGACGTGCCAGATCTCTTCGGTTATCGAGATATATGCAGTCCCCAATGTCTGAGCTATAGATGGTAAATTATGGACTAGCGCTAGCCTGTGTATATGTATGTCACTGACATTTGCCAGCTCTGTATATAGTATAGTAGCTGATTGCACGGAGCGGTGTCGGATCCAAGAGCGATTCTGGAATGTAGCCGCATTCGATCAAGCTGCATGAAACTTTGCTATTAATACTACTTCAGCTGCGATGAATTTCTCCGCGGGTGTATTTAATCCATCTTCTGACATATGCTAGAGCGTATGAGATATTGACGTTAGAGTTTCCGCCGACGTAATTTGGTTGGTGTCGTTTGGATGGATTTTCAGCTGTGATATCTCAAGACTACAAGCTACAGGTGATATCAGCCCCAATGATGCGTAGTGCGATATGTCAAGCGCCAGCTCTCGACATCGACCGGCCCTCTTATCCGAGGAATCTCCGCACCCATTCCATTCCCACATCCGTCGCTGCACTAACCGCCGACATAGCTGTCTACAGAAATCCATCGATGCACACTGGCAATCGGGACGTTCTCGCAAGACCGACCGGACTCGAGGTCGTCCTGGCTAGCTAGCACCATGCGAGGATAGCTTGCACTTGTAGCTTGCTTATTTCGCCGAGTGTCGTGACCTGTCAAATACCGCCGCCGGGGTCCGCCACTACATCGCTAGCAGGGACTGCCTGCCCGCGAGCATCGGCCGCCTGCCTGTTGCGAATCCCCGGGACGGCCGTCGATGCTTGACTCGCTCGATTCCAGCGACGTCTCGCATGCCAGATCCTCGACGTGCTCTTCAGGTCTCGAAAACGGGTACGCCGTACATACAGACACATATATTACCCGACAGCCTATGTACAGCACTCGCTGCAGTAGTTTAGTATCTTATGTACGTGCTTGCTTCTTACTTGCTAAATGTGAGGAGGCAGACAGAAACTAGGCAGCATGCAATGGGGAGTGTGTGTGCGAGAAATGCGAAACGGACTCGTCCAGACACCGCTGAAGCTTAACTAGCTCAAGGATTCATCCATCCACAGCAGGCATGATCACGAAGACCTATCCGGATCGAGTATCTGCAATTCCCTTTAGCTACGCCAAACCGACGTTCGACGTTAGCCTCGCTCGCTGGCAGACACTCGGGCCATTGTCCGACCTGGCCTTGCCCTTCAAACACACAATACGATATCGAATCCTCTCGACGTAATATTTGACTAAGCTCGGTACTGCAGAGACCTACCATATGATTCGAATTCTTTAAGCTTCCTGTGTACAATGTACACTTGTACATGGACGCCCGTCCCGATCTAGAACTGCTGCCGACAACCCACGCGTCTACCGGCCTAGTTGGGGAAGATGGTCTGGATGTGGGCAAGCCCAAGCCAGCGAAAACCGGATCGAATGCCACCGCCGTGAAATCTAGGAGCCACACTCTCGCATGTATACCGACGAGTGCTTTCATGTGCGTCCGGGCTGCATCCTCAAGCTTCCCTTTTCTCGTGTGATGGGTACCGAGTATAGTACTTTAACTCCGTTTGCCATACTATACCAGAATGTAGGAAGTAGCATACTAGCATGGATTTTATTTTATTTTTTCTATTTTATTTTATTTTTCTTCGTTCGTATTCGAGTGAATCGAAATTCGCTTCGCTTCAAGAGCGAAATGCAAACACCACGCTTGGGGGAGGGAGGTAAAACTGACGTAATTTACGTACGAGAGATAAATAAACTGACGAGAGCGAGCTTGCATTGCATGCATTCTTTGAAACACGTTTTTGCTCTCTTGAAACCCGACAAATCGATAAAGATTGCCTATCTGGTCCGTCTGGCCAGCGACGCCAAGAATCCAAAACGCTCCACGCACTACAGACGAGGTATTGCACGAGTTGCTGGTGAGGGTACACTGCTGTGCGACTGGACTGCCTCTGTCTACGAGGGTAGCTATCCGAGGTTTAATAATATTTCCTATTTGAATAATTTTTTATCCTCAAGGTAAGGATGAGAGAATGACCAACATACCGGAAGCTTAAGGCTAACAGCCCTCCATGCTTTGGTGGGGTTGGTGGCTGGCTGTAGGAGCCCAACCTCCGCTGCGGACACCCTCTTTTTTTTCTTTCCTCAGATCAGATGTACACTCGATTGATTGTTTGATCTTTTGTTTTTTATTTCTATTTGTACGTACGTGTAGGGACTTATCTGTTAGATTTTAAAATCCGGTTGGGACGAATCGGATCCTGTGGCATGCATTGCCGGAGATATCGAGCGCGAGCATCCTGGAGAAACGAGAGTGAGGGGAGGGGGTGTTCCTCTATCGACAGACACCATCGATGATGACTATTAGCAAAGAAATTTCCTGCTTGGCCAGGTTAAATTTGGGAAGCGCCGGCGCCGGACGGTTGGGCCACAACTGCAGCTTCAAGTTTGTCGGGGTCGCGGAGGGGAGCAAGGAAGGAGCAGGGTGTCTGTTTTATCGCGCAGTGATGATTAATATATCGAGTACTCCTCTGAGCTGGAGGTCAGAATTCGACTCGACTTCAGCTACAGTTCTGATCTAGAATCAAATAGAACCACCGTGATTTATTTATATTATACTCGATAATATATATATCGACGGTCTTGGAATATCGAATTAGAATTATAACCTCGAAGCTGGATGGACATCTGCGGTAGCTGTACTAGAACGGCCTGCTATAGCTGTCGCTCGATGCATACTTCCTCATGTATGTACTGTATAGTACAGTACTACACCAAGTACTCCTAGCAGACAGAATGAACATTCGGATTGATCGTGAATGAATGGCCTCGCCCACCCGCTCGGATCCACCTCCTTGGGCAGGCGGACTGAAGCAGCAGCGAATCTGAGCATCTGGCTCTGGCAGAGGCCCGTTGGCGTGCTCTGCTGCATGCCCGTCCGTCGGTTTGGATATGTAGAACCGGAGCGTGCTTCGTCTATTCTTCTTTGGACGGCGGCGCCATTCTCAAACCATCTGTCCCGAACTGACTAGACTGCCTTGCTCTTTTCCCTGCCTTTTCCTCTTTCCATTGCGATTGCCAGACCTTCTTCTCTTTCGCCCGTCTCGATCCAGCCCGTCCGTACCGAGGAGGTTGATATACTCCCTATCGTGTCTTGCTCGCCGATAATATTCCTTCCTTCATCGTCCGTCCGTCTGCCCGTCTGACCGCCCGAAGTTCAGATTGACCAGTTGATTGATCGATTGATTCATTTCGATCCCACGCCCGCCGCCGGAACAAGATCCATCCATCTCTCCACCTCCAGCAGCCAGCTACGGTCACATCGACGTCGTCCGACACTTGCGTATCTTTTTCCCATCGATCGACTTTCTCGTCACAGATACATACTACATACATACAGACGTATACAGCCGGTGCCTTCCACCTCCGTCCGGCTTATCGCTCAGCAGGTGGGTGAAAGAAAGAAGAAGAAGGAAGAGAGAGGAAGACGAAGAATGCTATAATGTTCACGGCCATCAACATGGTCGTATCTCCATACCGCACCAGCATCCAAGCGAGCTGGTTTACTGCCCCTCTCAGCAGCAGCATCAGCAGCAGCACTCATTCCCATGGCGTCGTATCGTCTTGGCTGGGAGCCTCGAGCTCTCCTTGCATCGTCCGTCCATTTACTACTTATCTCTTACCCCTCTGGTTGCAACATCGAGCTGCGAGATACATGATGCGAGGGGGTCCCTTCTGACCGTTTCTCCGCCCTGCGATTAATATTTGCTAATCTGCCAGCTTGCCTCCCGGCACCGCACCCGGATTCGCGTACGGACGTGCTGCCGCCCTTGAGCTGGCTGGCTGGCTGGCAGCTGGCGGGCTGGAGTCCGAGACCCGTTGATCGAGACCCCCTCCGCCGAATGCTCCCTCCCTTCTTCGAGGGATATTATATGCATATATAATATGCATGCTCCTTAGAGGGATATGTGTGCAGTCGACTCCGTCACATGCACAGCTGTCTGTCATTCGTTTTCCCAGCTTCTGAGGGGCTGTCTCGCTGCTGCCGCCGTGAGCTTGCCTTGCTCTGCCTGCTCTGCTTGTCCTTGATCGCTGGCTGGCTCCCGGCCTCGCTCGCTTCCCTCAGCTGTGGTTTCCATAAGCACTGTTGATGGCGAGGTCATCGACCTGCTGAGCCGCGTCGGCCGCGTACTGACAGACAATTGGTCCGGCTGTCTAGCTCGCTCGCTCGTCGTCGGAGACCTTTGCCACCAGTCGGCGCCCCGGCGCTGCAGACTCACGCCTGCCCACAACCGTGTTATTCCTTTTTCGATTTCCGCCTTTTGCTTTTTGGGACATATATATATCGAGTAGCTGCATCCCCTTCCGCCGTTGTCGTTGTTGTCTGTCGTCGTCGTCTTCCAGCTTCTCCTTGTTATGATATCTTGTCCGCATCCTTGCATGTCGTGTCTTGACTAGAGAGAAAGAGAGACCGAGAGAACACTCGAATCTGACTTGACTTGACTTGACGGCCAGGACGCCGCCCCCCTCAAACGCAAAATTTACCAGCAGATCCACCGCGGCCAATCGAGTCGTCCACACCACCCGGCGGCCACGACTAAACCGTTCCCCAGCTCGCCTAACCTCCTGCTGCCCATCTCTCGCTCCTTCTCCCCTCTCTCCTTCTTCTCTTCTCCTGCTTCCGTAGCCTGTTGTGCAGCTGCGTCGGCCTCTTCTCGATCCGCAGATATATATATATATACATACGTCCCGCGCAACCCCATCGTCCGACTACTCCCTCACGGCCTCGACGTCATCAGTCAGTCAGTCAGTCCGTCCGGTGTGAGCTCCGTCACGTCGGCCTTCCAGTTTGCTCTTGGGAACACAAGGCAGACTAGACCTGCAGGTGAGAATCGAATATCCCAACTGCTTCTGCTTATTCTTCTCTTTTTTTTCTCTTCGTATTCCCATTGTTTTTTTAGACTTTTTCCCTTCCTCTTTTTTTTTTTCCTTCTCCGCTTGGGGAATTCCATGGCGGCCGGCTCGGACTGCTGGCAAGCGGCTGGCCTCCGTTCCCTGGCCGTTTGGGTCCTGAGACCGAAACAATCGGGGGACGCAGCCCGGGCAGGGGGCAACGATATCCCGGGAATGCGTAGCGATACGGCAAACTTGCTGTTGTGCTCCCCAGAAACGTCCATCTTGAAATGCTTCGCTTCGGATCCGTCTCCGAGTCGCATCATCCACCCATATCATTCATCCATCCCTTCAAACAATCATTGCACACGCGCAGCTCTGAACCGGCTTGAATCCAACTGACTGACCTTTACCAGCTCTCGAACTCTAGCCTCCTTGCATATACGCCCAGACTCCCCTTACAACAATGACCACACAGTCTCTAAAGGTACCGAGAAAATAACTCCGAAAACCCGAAACATATCCTACGTCGCGTTGCCCGTGCCTCCTCGCCTCCTCGCCTCCTCTGCTCCTTGCTTCCCCTAGGCTCGCCCTTCGCCCAGCGCTCGTTTGAATAGCCACCTGTCTCCCACTTGTTCCGTGTAGATGGCCCGCTTGAGAAGAGAAAGAGTCTCACCATGTGAAGTGAAGACCGCCGGACTTGGATAAACCTTGCAACCAGGTTGATACAAGGCGCATATATCTTCAAAGGTGTTTCTGATGGGTCCCAAGCCCATATACACTACCATACATGGCACCGCAGACTCGGTCGAGGCGCTGGTCTCGCCCGTGCTTCCCCGTCCCCTCGCCACGCCCGAAGACTACCAGCATCTTTTCGTTGGGGATGATGGCCCCGAAGAACAAGAACAAGAACAAGCTGCAGAGCAGGGCGGGCAGCGGGAGTCCCCAAAGTCGAAGAGCCGCTGGCGGCCGGATAAAAAGAAGAACAAGAAGAAAGCCGTTTCTAACGCGATTGTGAGCGTACAGTGTGTCGTTACGGGCGACGGTGCCGTCGGCAAGGTATGTAAAACCACCAAATGCCGTTTTTGTTCCCCTGCAACGTTGAACGAAACGGGCTGACGATAGGCTGTGCATGCAGACATGTTTGCTCATAAGTTACACCACTAACGCCTTCCCTGGCGAGTACATCCCGACTGTGTAAGTCTGGACCGCGCCGGCCAATCACAGTTGCAGCCTGCTAATTCCAAGCTTCAAACGGCAGCTTTGACAACTACTCCGCCAGTGTTATGGTAGATGGCAAGCCCATCAGCTTGGGCTTGTGGGATACCGCCGGGCAGGAGGACTACGACCGCCTAAGACCGTTGTCATACCCGCAGACGGACGTCTTCCTCATCTGTTTCTCGCTCGTTTCTCCGCCCTCCTTTGAGAACGTCCGAACGAAGGTAGGCAGCTCGGAATAAAAGGGACTCGACTCGAAAATTCGCGTTTGCTGATTTCATTCGCAGTGGCACCCGGAAATAAGCCACCATGCGCCAAACATCCCGATCATCCTCGTCGGCACCAAGCTCGACTTGAGAGACGACCCGAAGGCGTTGAAGATGCTGTCTGATAAGAAAATGTCGCCAATTTCGTTCCAACAGGGTGTCTCCATGTCGAAGGAAATCGGCGCCGTCAAGTAAGCTCGTTCAGCGATATCTACGAATCGAAACACGGACTAACGACTATAGGTACCTCGAATGCTCTGCTTTGACTCAAAAAGGCCTCAAGAACGTCTTTGACGAGGCGATCAGGTCAGTATACTAGCCTACCATTTGAACAAGCTCCATTGGACGTCCGCTAACCCGCACTACCCACCCTTAGAGCTGTCTTGATGCCGGCGCCGAAGACCAAGCCGAAGAGCAAGTGCGTGATTCTGTGAAACGATAACTGCAACGAGGCGATTTTCTTTTCCGTGTTCTTCCCTCATTTTGCTTCGACTTGTGCAGGCGTTCGTCACATCTATATCGAACAATCATGGAGCCCTTTTTTTCCCACTTCTGCTCTGTTCTCTACACGTCTGTTCTTCCTTCCTTTTCACATGTTGTGTGTGTGTGTATGTGCTGTTTTCATAATGTCCTTCCGTCCATCCATCCATACCATGTCATGCACCTTCTCCGCCGCCGTCGCCGCCAATGCCCATATTTGATGAGAAAAACCATACTGCGGGTTCGATTAAAGAGTTGTGAATACATTGTTTCATTATCGCTGCAGCAGCTGAGCGTGAGCGAAGCGAGCAAAGCAAAGCATGAGCATGAGCATGAGCATCAGCCCGTCTATCAGTGTCGCGCGCCGCCGTCAACCCGAGCTAGCATCTGCCCCACGTCTTGCGCGGTTATCTGCATACACGCATCGTCGGACCAGGCCCTATGGTTCTCGAATTTGTGGCGCGCCCGCGGACGTATGTTGACGCACGTCGCAGAATGGGTGGCTCGGGTATCTTTGTCTTTTTCCTTTCCTTTCTACTGTACGTTTCGAGGTTGTTTTTCTTTTCTTAAAGAGTATGCATGATACGATACGTCTGTTACCGGTTGGCTTTATTGTGAATTGACTGACTCACTGATTGATTTATATCTGATTGATTGAAATTACACTGGTTTTTGCTACTCTAAACGTGTGCTGTGCTGTTGTTGCGGTTGTCGCATGCTGTTGTTTGATTGATGTCTTGAGATGCACTGGTGTATGTGGGCAAGATAGTCATCATTATCGTCATTTATCGATTCTTATCTGCGAGGTGTGCACGCGATGTTGGGCTTTGCGGTATGGTGCGCGTGCGGGGGGTTGTGTGATGGGGCATGGCATGGATATCTTTCGTTCCGATTATTGGGCCTGGGATATAGAGGAGGACGTCGTATGCATATATGGTTTGCATGGGATGGAGCAGGACACTCGCAGAATGGATGGACGGATGGTGGATGAACGGACCGACGGATGGATGCGTGTAAGTCGGGATAGACATAGGGGCCTGTGAGGGTTTGGTATATGCATGGTGGGAGTCGAGGAAATGATGTGACGGAGGGGAGAACGATGAGATGAATATTCGAATGTGTATGGCTCTAGAAGAAAGATATGGCATTGGATTTTACGCGAGATAAATATTTTGACCGACAGGTATAACATTCACTCCGGCTGCTGTGCTGTTTTCGTGTAGACGTATATACATGTTTGGTGGTTCAGCACGCACTGTGAAAGGTGGGATGTTTAACGTTTGCGTCGGCTTATATTATCGGGGCAGAACTTATATATTTGCCCTACCGGATGATATGGGAGCCTCGAGGGTAAGAGAAGAGTATGCTAGTCACGACGCGATGGCACACGGTAGTGCTATGTCGACGTTCCATTGGCTGATGCCGAAATGGCGTGTTGGCATTGTTGCAATATCTGAAATGGCTATAGATGGCAGGAGCGGCGATTAATATACAGACGGAGGTTGCTCTCTGGGCATTGTAGAGTTTCATCTTGTGTATCTGGATAACCATATCTACTGGTGATATTCCTGTGTATATCGGCTCCGCTGCCACTACACGTGAATAACGGATCGAGGTGACAACTTCAATGCGGTTCCATGGTAATGATGCCCTCCCTAGATGTCCAATCGTCCCAACGCCGACTGTCTATATGCTCTTCTCTATCGTACACGCCGCAAGTATACTGACTGCGATCACCGCCTGACCCGCTTCCGTCGGCTGGGGTGTATCCCGTCGTCCTCTTCCTCCTCTTTCTTCTCGCCCTCAGCAGCCTTCTTACCCTCGCTCTCCTTCTTCTTCTTCTGCTCCTCCTCGAACCGCCGTTTACGTTCTTCGTTGAGCTTCTCGTTCTTCGCGCGGACCTTCTCGCGGCGCCCGTCGCTCTTGTTGCCGCCTCCGCCGGCGGTGAGCTCGACGTTTATCTTGCGGCCGTTGAAGAGGGAGTGGTGGAAGAGGGATAGGCAGGATTTCATGCGGCCAGCGTCGGGGAACTCGACGAATGCGTAGCCCTTGCATTGCGGTTGTTCTTGCGCTGTTGCTTCGGTGTCTTGCGGCGTGGGTTTTGGCTTGCGCTTTGATTTGGCGTGGTGGGGTGTCGAGCCGGGCTTGTGGGTTGCGAGGCGGATGGAGGAGGGCTTGACGGATGCGAGGTGCGCGGAGAGTGAGGCCTGGGTGGCGTCGTAGGGGAGGTTGCCTGAAGTCATTGGTCAGCGGGTGGTATTTTAACAGAATGAGATTTATGGTAGAGGTGGGTGATGGGTACCTATGAACACGATGAAGCGGTCATTCTTCCTCGGGCCGCTGGACGGCGCCGTAGGAGCGGTCTCGCCATCGCCCGCTTCTGTAGTCGCATTGGCATCGGCGGTAGGCTTGCGCTTCTCCCTCCGCTTCTTGTTCTTCGATGGCTTCGGTGTATTCACGGGTTCTGCGGCCGTGTCTTCGGCCTCGACGGCGGCCCTCTTGCGCTTGCGGCTTTGTGCGCGGCCGTCGTTGGTGGTGTCGACGGGGCCGATGGCGACAGCGTCCTGCTCGGCATCCTGCTCGGCGCCGTCGGGAACGGCTTTGGGCTGACGGTCCCGCTTTCTGACGCGCGTGCGCGAGCGGTTTGTGGGGGCCATATTTGGGGTGATGTGAAGCTGGAGATGTAGAGTTTTAACTTTAGCTGAGTCGCGGTTCGGTTTACAGGAAATCCAAAACGGGCAAACGCAGCAAGCGAAAGATTCGATTACTTCCAAGGTTTACACCGTACAATTATATAAGTACATAGATGGTACATTCTGCGCTCAAAATACAAATACAATGCTAAGAGCCCTCAAGTCCGTAACGCCCGGTAAATGCCAAACTGTCGTAGTAGATGTACCACCAAAAGATAGAAAACCTCGCACTTTTATGCAGCAGCGGAGTCGACATAATTCGCCATCGGGTCGTCGGCCAGCAGCCGCCGTTTGCGATGCAGCTCTAGCTCTTCCTCTGTCACCCCGGCATTCAACTGATCCCGCTTGCGCTTCTTATCCTCGATTAAATCCTCATCCTCCTCGTCCTTCTTCTCCGGCTCTTCGTCCTTCTTGGCTTCCGCAGCGGCGTCCTGGCGCTCCTTCCGCCATGCGATCTGTTTCTTCTCTTGCTCCTCCAAATCGCCACCCGTGCGCATCTTCTCTGCTTCCTCAACTCCCTTGATACCCTCCTCGCCTGTGCAGTAGCTGTTTTTGACAAACGAATGACAGCACGCGTAACCCCAGCGGAAGTTCTGCCACCAGGACCCCCAGACGCTGGTGTGGTTGTTGATATACACGTCCTCTGGGTATTTCGAGCGCACCACAGCCGCCTTTTGTCCTTTCGCCAGCTCGCCGGACTCAGAGTACTCTGTATAGTGTTCGGATTCCGCGACCGCGGCCACCGGTGGCGGCGCTTGTAGATGCTCAGCGCCGCCGTAGCGAGCGAGGAGGGCGTTGCGCTTTTGCGCGACTTCATCGACCTTCTGAGATTCTAGTTTCCGACGGAGAATCTCGCCCTCTGTGGGGTTCGCCTGCAGATGCATCTTCGTTGCAGCGCCAGAGGACGAGGGTATACCCTTCTCGCGAGACTCCCAGGCCAGCCTTTGCGCTTTCTCGAACTCGGCCGCATCGCCGGAGGAGCGCAGGAAGCCTTCTTCCGCGACCAGTTTAGCGGCCTGGTCGGAGAGCGCGCCGCCGTCTACCATTGTGCGGGTCTTGGGATCGTACTTTGCCGAATCCAGGTCGAGATTTAGGAGGTATTTTGCGGTATCTTCGCGAATTCGGAGGTTGCGGGTCGTCACGCGGGAGGAGGAATCGTATGTCTGCCCGGGCATAGCTGATTCGTCGGCGTATTTGTCCGTTCCATCCTCGCCATCCTCGCCGGTGGTGAGTGACTTGGAGGCCTTGCCCTCAAGAGCCTTATGCTGGGCGCGCAGCTCTTCCATTCGCGCGTATTCCTCGATGAGAGCGTCGTGTTCACGCGGGTCGTAGCCGTTCCAGCGGTCGCGCTTGCCGTCCCAGCCGAGCGTGACGGACTGTGATTTCTCGTCTTGAGCGATATCCTGGCCGGTAAATTTGGCGCCCTTGCTGCGAATGCGCTGGAGGCAATCGCGCTTGACATGGCCCATGCCACCGCAGTTCTCGCAGGCGCCCTTGCGGAACTTGGTGGCGGCGGGGCCGAGCGAGGTTTTGCT
Organism: Orbilia brochopaga; assembly: GCA_036872635.1. Taxonomy (NCBI): domain Eukaryota; kingdom Fungi; phylum Ascomycota; class Orbiliomycetes; order Orbiliales; family Orbiliaceae; genus Orbilia; species Orbilia brochopaga. Next base: position 2,340,644 of record JAVHNQ010000003.1, on the reverse strand, counting down.
TCGGTCGTACCATTTGTCGCCGTCGGTGAGGAGGTCGGTGGCGTCTGTGGACTTGCGCTGTAGACGTTGATGCTCGAGGTAGTCGGTGGCGCCTTCCTTGTCGTCGTTGTCGCCGAGCCAGAAGGGCTTTTTGGAGATGAAGTTGGGGATGTACTCGTTCTTGTAGCCGGATGCGCCTTTCTGGTTCGGGTCGCCCTTGGGGGCCGACTTCTGCGGGGCGCTGGGCGCGTGCCGGCGCGACATGACGATGGTGATGTCGGGTGATGGACGTGTGGGATGGAGGTGGTTGGGAGGTGTCGTCGTGGAGGCGGAGGAAGCTTGGAGATGGTGTTTGACGGACAGGACGTTCGAGTTGAATTCGATCTCGCGATTAGTCACCAATCCGTCTTGTCTTGGATAGTCGATATATGGACACTGTGAAACACACAGCATGCTAAGACCGAATCTAGGGGCTGAGCTACAGCAAACTAACAGAGTATCCAAAAACAATAAATAAAATAAAGAAATAATAATATCTAATTTTTATACTATAACAAAAAATATCTAATATATAATATTTTAACTATATTTCTATTATTTAATTTATAAATCTTTTCTAACTGTTTATTTTTAAGACTCCAACCTTAAAGATATTGTTAAATCTATATAGTTATAAAATATTATAATAATATTAATAATAATACTAAATATTAAAAATATAACTATATATACCTTCTAGAATTTTAACAATAAAAAGAAAGTTAGATAATCAATACCATAATATAAAATATTAATATTAATATAAAGAAATAAAAATCTTTCAAAATAAATTACCCAAAAATTTAGAAAAAAAAAATAACTTTTTATATTTTTTTATTTATAAAAATATATATTCAAAAAAACTAATTATATCCTTATACTTAAAATAATAAAATAAATATAATTATTTTTTTAAATTTTATTTGTATGTTTTTTTTAAAAAAAATTTTTTTTAATAATTATATACTTTTATATAATTAAGGAAATATTAGTTTTAAATAATATTTATAACTAAATCTATTAACTATATTAATTATTTTTTTTATATTATTTATATTATTTAAAATAATCTAGTAAGTATTTAAAACTACAATTTAAAAATATATATATTAATATTTTTTAATAAGATAATATCTTTAATTTAAAAAATAATAATTATTAATTATATTAATATTAATCAGGTATAAAATAGATTATAATAATATTAAATATATTAAAATATTTATTATTATTAATATTTAATATTATTAAAATATTATTTAATTATAATAAATTTAATTAAAAAATATATATTTATTTTATTAATTTATAAATTATTAATTAATAAAAATTATTTTAATTATAGTTAGAATTTTAATAATTATATTTATTATTTTATATCTTTAATTTAAAAATAGTCTCTAAAGTACTAATTAAAATTATTAAATTAAATATTAAATTTAAAAAATAATTATATTAAAATATAATTATAATAATAAATAAGCCTAATATTTATATTATATATTAAATAAATATTAAAATAATTTTAAATTTATTTTACTATTAGATGTTTAATATATTTTTTTTAAATTAAATATATAAATATTTATATCAAGTATTTAATAAATTTAATAATTTAAAAATATTAAAATAATTTAAATATTTAATAAATATTTAATTAATTATAAAATATTAAGAAGAGATTTTTTTTAAAATATAGTATATTATTTAAAATAATTATTAATAATAACCTAAAAACTTAGATAATAATAATAAGTAGTTTAATAATATATTATTTTAAAAATAATAATATTAAAAATAAAAAAATATATTAATTAAAATAATTTATTATAATTAAATAATATTAATTAATAATAATTATAATATTAAAAAGATTAATATAATCTAGTATTATTAAATTTATTAATATTAATATAAAAATCTATTTTAATAAATATTTTTTATTTTAATAAATAAAATAATATTAGTATATATTATAAATTATAGTATATTTATTAATATTATTTTTTTTATTTAATTACTAATATTTCTTTATTAATTAATAAAAAATTAATTTAAAGGTAAAATAATTATAATTATAAACTACTATTAAAATATTTATAATATTTTTTAATAAAATATAAATTATCTATATATATTTATTATTATTAATTTTTTTTTTATATTTTAATATTCTATAGTTTATTAACTAGTAATATTATAATTATTACTTAATAACTTTTAATTTATTATTAAATAATAGTTTTTTATAGTTTTTTTATATTATTACTATATTATTACTTATAAATAAATCTAGTATTATTAATTTTATTATAAATTTTATTAATTAATTTACTTAAATAGCTTAATTATATATAAATATTATTATTATTAATATTTTTTTAAACCTTATTATATATATATATATATATATATATTAGATTTTATTATATTAATGTTAAATAAAAGCAGGTTTTCTTTATTATTATTAAAAAGATTTATAGTTGTTTTTATATATAATAATTTGTTAATAATTTTTTATTTTTAACTAAGATAATATATTATATAATAATTAAAATATATTAATACTAATTATTATCTTATTAATTTTTTATTTATTTTTTTAATATTTAAAATAAAAACTAATATAATATAGTTAATATAAATAATAACAAAATAATATAAATTAGTTAAATAATATTTATATTTTAATAAAAAGTATACAATAACAAGGTTTTTTTATTTAATTATTAAATAATTATATTTTATTAATACTAGTTTCTAGTTTATAAATTAGATATACTATTTAATATTATATATTTTTTTTATAAATATAATATTTATAAATAAGTTTAATAGTTAAAACAACATTTTTCTTATATTAATATTTAATATATTATATAATAAATAATATTATAGATTAGGATTACTACTTTAATATTTAATATTAATAATTAATTATTTAATTATATTAAAGACTTTTTAATATTTTAATAATTAAATAAAATTAATAATATATTTAACCAAGTATAATTATTTTAACTTTTACTACTATTATTACTTTTATAATTATAATAATTATTATAATTATAATAATTTAGTAATAGTAGTAAATATATTCTTTATCTTAAAACCAGGTTTAATAGGTAGTATTTTTAATTTTAATAAAGATTATAATAATAATAATAGATATAATAATAATAGTATAATAGATATTTAATATATAATTAATTTTAGAATTTTGTATAAATTTATTTTTCTCTTTATATATTAATATAAATAATTTGTAAAGTATAAAAATATATTTAGATTTTTAAATAATTTTAGTATTAAGTAGTATAAAATCTTATTTAATTTATTTTTATTTAATTATAAATTATTTTATATTTTTTATAAATTTATTAAGATTATTTTTTTGTAAAATAATAAAATTTATTTAAAAATAATATTAATAATATTTAGATAATTTTAAAAAAATAACACTTATAAAAAAAATTATTTAAAAATTTAGATCTAAGTTAATATTAATATTATTATTAAAAAAATATATATAAATATAAGAATTTATATTTTAATTAATAATTTTATTAATAAAATACTTATTTTTTAATTCTAAGATTAATTTTATAATAAAATTTTATAATTTAATATATATATATAATATATTTAACAACCTTTAATTTATTTTTATATATTTTAGTATTTTTAATATTAAATTAAATACTAATTTATAAATATATTTTAGTAGTATTAAAATAATTTAATATCTATTAATTATATTAATTTTTTAAAAATAATAATAATAATATTAGTTTAACAAATCTATTAATAATTTAAATTTAAAAATTAAATAATTTAATTTTATTATAATCTTATTAATAAATATATAATTATAAATTATTTATAATTTATTATTAAGTTTTTTAATAAATTAAATTTTTATAATTTAAAAATTCTTATATTATATTATAATCTTTATTATTAATATTTATAAAAAGTTTTTTTACTACTAAACTTTTTTTTTTTTATATATAATAATTATTTAGTATTAATAAACTTAGTATTATATACTATTAAAATTAAATAAATTATTAAATTAATAATTAATAATTTTAATAAATGTTACACTTCGGCCCAGTACTGGGTTAAACACACTTCACTCTAAAGTCTTGGACTCTTAACTACTATTATATAAGATTTTTAATAAAAAAAAAATATATATATATTAAATATAATAATAACTATTTAAATAAAATATATAATAATAATAATAAATAAACTAGTTATTAAGATACTAAAATTAAAGAGTTAACTAATAATTTTTTAAAAAAAACTATTAATTAAGATAATACTAATCTTTATTAAATATATAATATCTAAAATATATAGATATTAAAAATATATTAATATATTATATTTATTATTTACTATTTATTATTTATAATAAGTAGTAAATGTTGAATAGTAAATATTTATATAATATAAAATAATATTATTTATATATAAAAAATTATAATAAAGATAATCTTCTTTTATAATAATATTTTTATATAATTTTATATATTATAAAATTAGATTTATCTATATAACTTTATCTATTATTTATAAACTAGTTTTATATAAATTATCTTATATAAATAAATATCTTATATAAAATATTAATTTATAAAATAGATAAATATAATATTATTCTATATATTATATAAAAAAAATATTTATATAAATATTTTAAATATTATATTATTATTTTATAATATTATCTTTTTTTTTATAAGAATTAATAGTATATTAATTTAAATATAAATATAATAATATAAAATAAAATAATATAAATTTTTATATAAATTAAATAATTAAAATATAATAAAATAAGATTCTTAATTATTAAATTAAGTAGATTTTTTTCTTTTTTTTAATATATTATTTATATAATATATTCTATTTTTGTAATATATCTATAAATTATTTTAAGAAATTTTTTATTAATTATCATCTTAATTAAATTTTTAAAATTAAAAAATATAAAAAAAAGTTTTAAACTATATATAAATTTTATAAATTTTTAAATTATAATTATTAAATAGATTTTTTAATAAATATAAAATATACTTATTATATTTATTAAAATTATAATTATATTTTTAAAAATTTTAATAAATTTTTTATATTTTATTAAATATAATTTAATTAATATAATTAATTTTTTAATAATAAATTATATTTTTTATTTTCTAAACAAAACTTATATAAATCTTAAATTAATAAAAAAAAACTAAATATTAATTTTTTTTAAATATTTTATTATCTTTATATCTTTTATTTAGTTTATTAACTAGATTATTAAAATATTATTAAAAATAATTTAATTATAAAAACAACTAAATTTAATAAAATTAAAAATAAAAAATATTTTTAAAAAGAAAGAATTTATTATTATAAAAATAAAAATTTTTAAAAATAAATTTAAAATAAATTCTTTAATTATATTAAATCTAGATTTTAATTTTAAAGTTTTTCTAATTTTTATTAATAATAATATTAAATTAAATATTAAAATATAATATTTTTATTATATTATATATTTAAATATAATTAATATTAATTTATTTTATATTATATATATATTTCTAAAAATTATTTTATGGAATTCTATTATATATAAAAAAATAAAATAAATAAATAATTAGATTTTTCTTATTTTTCTTCTATTTTTTATTTTTTATTATAATAATAATATATCTTATTTATTCTAATTATTAATAGAAGCTAGTTTTTAAACTAACTATTTCTTATCTTTATTTTAAAATTAAAATAAATATTAATATTTTAAATAAAGTATTTTATTATTAAAATAATATCTATAAAATTATAAACAAACTTATTTATACTCTAAAAAAAAAAAAAATTTATATATATACAAATTTCTTATATTTAATAATTATTATAATATTAAAAAATATTATTTTAAAATAAATAAATTTTCTAAATTATATATTTTTAATTAATTTTATAATTTTTTAATATTCTTTTTAAATCTTTTTTAAAATTATTATAATTAATTTTATTTTATTTTATAAATATCAGATTTATTAAAATATTATTTAATAAATTTTAATAATATATTATATTTTAATTGCTATAAATCTTCTTTTAATAAATAATTTTTTTATTTAATTAAAAATTTATTAATTAATATTTTTAAATTTTTCTTATAATTTAAAATTTTTTTAATTTTATATTTATTATAATTATTTTTTTTAATTTTTAAGTTATTTATTTCTTCCCTAAATTTATTTAGTATAAGTTTAAATAAAATAATATAAAATATTTTATAAATTTTTAAATTTCTTAAAATATAAAATTTAAAAAAATATTTATTTAGTTTTTTAATTATAATATATAGTTTAAGTTTTTAAAAATCAAGTTTTTAATTAAATCTTTTTATTTTAATATTTTTTATAAATAAATATATTTTATCTTTTTCTTTTAGAAAAAGTATTTTTATTCTTTTCTTATTATAATTATATATTATAATTTTAATTATAAAATTTAGTTTATTTATTAAATATTTATATAATTCTTTTATATTTTTATAATATTTTTTAGTTTTAAATATTTTATTTTTTATAAACAGAACTAGTTATATAGTTTATAAGTTTTATTTTTATAATATTGTATAAAATATATAGTTTATAATTAAATATTTTAATAAATTATAAATAAATTCTATTATTAATAATAATATTATTTAGTTATTTTATATATAATTAAAAAATAATTTAAAATATATTTTAATTATTTAAATTTTTTATTTAAAAATTTTATTAATTTAAACTCTTTTTTTAATTACTATATTAAACTTAGTATTTAAAATATTTATAATAAATTTTTAATATTTATTATTAAATAAAAAATTTTATTATAAATATATTTTTTTTATAATTTATATTAACTAAATATTTATTTATTATAAATTATTAAAAATTTTTCTATTTTCTAAAAATTATTCTATAATTTAAGAATAATAGTTTTAATTAGTTTATAAGTTATAATTAAGATTTTATTATAAATTTAATTTATTAAAAAATTTTTTAAAAATAATAGTTCTTATATAAAATTATAAATTATAATTTAAAATAATTTAATAAATACTTTATTTAATTATAAATATTTATATAGTATATATTTTGTTAATTTATTTTTAAAATAAAAATTATATATTTTAATATATTTTTTAATTTATTATTTTATTTTAGACTAGAAATATTATTATATAATAAATTCTTATATTTTTTTAATTCTTAAATATTTATATATTAATATATTATAATATAGTTATAAGATTTTTTATTATAATTTTTTATTTAATATATAAAAAAAATCTTTAAAAAAAATATATCTATTTTTTAATATAAAAAATATAGTAATTTCTTTAAAATTCTAAAATATTCTTTTTATTATTATATTTTTTTAATAATTTTTTTTTAATTTAATAATTATTTTAAATTCAACTTTATAAATAGTAAGGTTAAGTTTTTTATTAATAATAATAATATCTTTTTATTATTCTAAAATTATTTTTTTATTTATAAAAATATTTTCTATTAAATTAGGTTATTAATTAATAATATTAACTTTAATATTTTCTTTTTTTTAAAAATAAATAATTTTTATATTATATTTATTAAAGATTTTTTATTATCTAATTTATTATTTACTAAGTTCTTTAATAATTAAAAAATAAATAAAGTTTTTATAATTTAAAAATACTTTAAATAATTCTTTTATTTAAAAGTATATTTTTTATTTTTTATAAATATATAAAATAATTATAAATTCTTTATTATATATAAAATATCTTGTTTTAATAATATTAAACTTATAAAATAAATAAATAATTAAATATTATTTATTATTTAATAGTTTTTATAATAAGTAAATTTTTAAAGCTGCTATTAAAATATCAATTTTAATTTATATTAATAATTTATATATATATAATTTAAAAATTAATATTATAATAAATACTTTTTTTAAAATATTAAAAATATTAATTTATATTTATAATATTTTAAAAATAATATTTTTTTTAATAAATTTTAAAAAAATAAGAGTTAAATAATTATATTACTAAATAAATTATTTATAATAATTATAAAATTTTAAAAATATTTAAACTTTTTTAAATATTTTTAATATAAATTAATTTTATATAACTTATATCTTTTTTAAATCTATTTTTATATTATATAAAGTTATAATAATTTTTAAAAATTTAATTTTAATTATTTTAAATTTAGATTTTTTTAACTTAATCTTAAATTTATATTAGTTTAAAATTTTAAATATTTAATTAATATATTTTTAGTATTTAAAAAGATTTTTATTATAAATAAAAATATTATCTAAATATATTATATATATAATATTAATATATATTTATAAAATATAATTTATAAATATTTAAAAAATAGTAAATATATTAATCAATTTAAAAAATATAACTAAATATTTAAATAATTTATATTTATATTAAAAAGCTATTTTTTATTTTTTATTTAATTTAATTTTTATATTATAATAAATATTTATAAAATTAAATTTAATATATATTTTTACTTCTAATATTTTATTAAAAGATTTATTAATTAATAATAATAATTTTTTATTCTTAATTATAATTATATTAAAATTTTAATAATTAATATAAATCTATAATTTATCTAAATTTTTTTTTTTTATAAAAAAGATTAGGTATTCTATTAATAAATTAAAAAATTATATATAGTTTATTTTTAAATTTTTTTTAATATATTTTCTAAATATTTATACTTCTTAGTTAATATATTTATATATAAATATAAATTTTAATTAAGTTTCTTTTTTTAAAAAAATTAAATATATAAATTAATTAACCTATAATAATACTTAATTATTTAATAATAATTAAAAAATTTATCTTCTTTTTTTTAAAACCTAAATAAGAATTTATATTTTATTAATAATTTAAATTTTTTTAGTCTATATCTATATTTATTATAAAATTTTAAATTTATTTTTTAATTAATTCCTAATTTCCTTATTTAAAAAGTATTAAGTAAATTAAAAATATATTTCTTTAATAATATTTTTTTAAAATAATTATATTTTACTAATTTTTTAATATTTATATTTATTAAATATAAATTTTTTAATTTATTAATTAATAATTAAATTATATTTTTATAACTATAATAATCCTAAAATTAAAAGAATATTATTTAATAAATTTAAAATATTAATAATATATATTTCTATATATTTATTAATTAAAAATTTAATATTAATTTTATAATTAATTTATTTAAAAGTTTTTTATAAAAAAATTATAATATAATATAAATTTTTTTTTTAATAAAATAATAATTAATATTATTTAATTATATTTATAAATATATAACTTTTTTTAATTCTATTATTTATTAATATTTTTATAAGGTTTTTGTTAATATATATTATAAATATAAATTTTTTATTTTATTTAATATTTTAATTTTATTAAAAATTTTTAGAATTTATTTTAATTTATTTTTTAAATATTTAAAATATTTTTAATTTTTTATATTTTTATTATTTTTATATATTTTATAGTTTTTAAAGTGTTTACTAAATATTTATTCTATTTTAAAATAAATAAAATATTTTAAATAAAATTTATTTTTTTAATATATATAGTTATAATTTATAGATATAAATATAATTATAAAATAATTATATTTTTTTTATTTTTTAAAAATAAAAAAATATTAGATATATTAATTATAATAATATCTAAATTTTAATATTATTTTTTTTTAAAAATTCTTTTTATAATAATATTTATTAAAATAATTATACTATTTTTTAAAACTTTTATAGAATTTAATATATATATAATAAAAATTATATTAAAATAATTTTATATTATTTTTAAAATTTTTTTTTAATTTAATATTATTATCTTCTTTATAAAATTCTTTTTTATAATTTAAGAGTTCTAGCTTTTTATTATATATTTATTTTTTATTTAATTTAAATTTTATTTTTTATAAAGTTTTTAAATAAATTTATAAAATTTTTAAAATAATTTCTTATTTTATTTTTTTATTTATTATATAAGTATATATATAATATTAATTTTAAATTTTAAAATATTTTTTATAAAATTAGTATTTAAAAAATTTAAAGATTTTTTAAGATATTTAGTCTAAATAATATTTTTAATAATAAAAATATTTAAAATAATATACTTATTTATAATAATAATTATTATATAAATTAAAATATCTATATAGTTAAATAATTATATTATTTTATTAATATAATTAATATTTTTTATTATAATAATAAAAAGTTCTAATATTTCTAAAATAAATTTTTTTATTTTTTAAATTATAAAAAAAGAAATTATTATTATTTTTAATATATAATTAGTAAATTTTTTATTAATTTATAAAATATTATTTATAAAAAATAATTATATATTTATAAATTATTTTTTAATAAGACTTATATTAATTTCTAATCTTATTATAAATATAATAATATCCAATAAAATCCTAAATTTATTTTTATTAATATTATTAATATTTTTTAATTTTAATAAATCTATAAATAGCTTATTCTTTTATATAAATTATAAATTTATAATTAATATAAATTTATTATTTACAAAATTAATTATATTATTAAAAAAAATTATAAATAAAAAAAATTTTTAAATTATAAAATTAATAATATTTTCTTATTATCTTTATTTTATATAATAATTATAAATATATTTATTTAATTTTACTAAAATTAATTTATTTTATAAATCTTATTATTTTTTTAATAGATTAATTAAAAAAATATAAATAATTTTTATAAAATTTTTTTATAAATTTTCATATTTTTCTTAAAATTTTTTATTTAAATTTTATTTATAATAAATATATATTTTAAGTATAAAATTATTTTATATCCACTTATCTTTTTTATAATTTAAGTATAAAAGAGTATATTTTTAAATAATTATTTTATTAATTTTTTTAATAATATTTTATTTTTATATTAATCTTATTTTAAAATAAATTTTTTTTTAGATTTTATTTAAAATTCTATTAAACTCTTTTAGTATAAAAATATATTAAATTATTTTAATTTATTTATTATTTTAAGATTTTTTAAATTAATAGTTTTTTTTATTCTTATTTTAATAATAATTTTTTTTAAAATATTTAGGTTTGTTATAAAGAAAATATAAAAATATATTAAATTTTTATAATTTTTATTTTTAATATTAAATAATATTAAAATCTATAAATCCTAAACTATATATTTTATTAAATTTCCATATATTTTATTTAATTTATATTTAATTTTATTAAAGTTTCTTAGTATTTTTATTTAAATAATATTTAATAATATTATAATATTTTTTAAAAAATTATCTATTTTTTTATAAATAATAGAAAGTATTATTAAGTTTAATAACTATATTTTATATTTTATAATATATTATATTTTTTTTAATAAATTTTTATTTAATAATTTCTAATTTAAATTAAAGTTTTAATTTTTTTTTAATTTTATAAAATAAAACTTTATTATTATAATTTATAAATAATATATATTAATTAAATTATTAAAAAAAAATTTTTATAAATTTTATTTATTTAAATTAATTTAATTTTTTAAATATTTCTTTAATCTTATTTTTATATTTATATTTCTATTTAAAAAAAATTAGTAAATGTAGAAAATATTTTAAAAACTTTATTAATTTTTAAAATATTAGATTTTTTATTTTTTTTTATAATATTATTATATATTTTTCTATATATTAAATAAATATTAAAAATAGTTTTTTTAAGGTATATTCTTATAAATATAATTTTATACTATTTTATAAAAAATCTATTAGGATAAAAAAAAAGTAATTATTTAATTAATTAAAAAATTAATTAAGTTTCTTAAATTATTTTTTATATTTAATTAGATTTTTTATTTTAAATATCTTATTAAATTTTATTAAAAAATTTAAATTCTTAGTTTTTTAATTTCTTAATTTGTTAATTAGTATAAATTAAGAATTTATAAATAATAAAAATTTATAAACTATATTAATACTTATTTAAATATTAACTAAGATAATTTTAATTTATTTTATTATAATATTAATTTTATATTTTTTAAATATAATTTTATATTTTTTAAATATAATTATTTCTATATCTTAAACTATTATTAATATTATTCTTAAGTATTTTTAATATTTATTAATTATTTTTTATTATATTATTTTAAAATTTTATTCTAATTTATATTTAGTATTATTTTCTATTTCTTTTATTATATTAATATTTATTTTTAAAATTTATATTTTTATATTTATTATTAATTTATTTTAGTATTCTTATAAACTATCTATATATTTTATAATTAATTTTAAAAATAAAAATATTTTTATATTTATTTTTTTTTAATAAAATATTATTTAAGTTATTATTATAATTATTTTATTTTTATAAATTTTTAAAATATAAAAATTATTAACAAATTTTTTATATTTATTATTTTTATTATTTAATATTAATTTAAAATTATTATTATTTATATATATTTTTTATAACTTTATATTATAAAATTCTATTATATTTTTATATATTAAAAAAATTTTATAAGTTGTATTAAAATTTATTATATATTTATTATTTCTTTTTATTTATTAAAAGTAATTAATTAAAATATTATATTTTAATCTAATATTAAATTAAATATATTTTATTTTAAAATTTTAGACTTTTAATTATTATTATATAAGATTCTTAATAAAAAAAGATAAATATATATTAAATATAATAATAATTATTTAAATAGAGTATATAATAATAATAATAAATAAACTAGTTATTAAAATATTAAAATTAAAAAATTAATTAATAATTTTTAAAAAAAAATTATCAATTAAAATAATACTAATTTTTATTAAATATATAATATATTATATTTATTACTTACTATTTATTATTTATAATAAATAATAAATATTAAATAATAAATACTTATATAATATAAAATAATACTATACTTTATATATAAAAAATTATAATAAAAATAATTTTTTTCTATAATAATATTTTTATATAATTTTATATATTATAAAGTTAAGTTTATTTATATAATTCTATTTATTATTTATAAACTAGTTCTATATAGATTATTAGAGCTTGATAATGGTTAACTGAAACTGAAAATTGACTATTATATTGTATAAACCAAATTGAACTGAAAACTAAAGTCCATATATTTCAATTTAAGAATATTAAATTAAAAACTAGTTTTTGATTTAGATTATACAGATTTTAATTTTTAGTTTATTTATTTTTTTAAAGTTCTATATATAGAGTAATATATAGATAAATTCTTAAATTAAATTAGATTATAATTTAGATATAATAAATAAATTTAATAAATAATAACTTAAATTATCTATAATTAAAAGATAATATTTATATAAAAAAAAATATTAGTTAGTTAATAAATCTTTATTTGTAGTATTTAAATATTTATTTTTTTTTTTAACTTTCTTTATAATTTTTTCTATTTAATATATTTATTATTTTTAAAAAAGTAATTATATTTAGTATAGAATTTTTTATTAATTTAGAGTTTTTATTTTTTCTATAAAAACTCTTAATAATTTTTTATTCTATAAAATAATTTATAAATTATTAATATTATTAAAAAATAAGAAGATATTAGTTTTAAAACATAGCTAAGCTCTAAAAGTATTATTTTATTTATAAAGTTATTTATATTATATAGTTTTTAATAATAAATTATAATAGTAATAAATAATAATATTTTATATATTACTAAATATATATTTAATATTTATAGATATAATTAGTATTATAAATATATTTTTTATTATTTTTAAAAGATAGGGATAAACCTAAATATTCTATTTTTACTAATTAAAAAAATATTCTAATTATTAAATATAAAATTAGTATATTATTATTTTGTTTAAAAAAAATCTTATCTTAATTTTAAATTAAATCTAATATTTAGCTTTATTTAAAAAGTTTATATTTTACTACAAAATTTATACTTCAATAAAAAATTGTTAAATTTATAAAATTATAAATTAAATAATTTATTATTAATAGATTAAAATAAAAATTATTTTTAAAATAAAGATTACTATTAAATTTATTTATTTATAATAATATTATTTTTTTTATTATAATAAACTAAGTAATATTTTATAAATTCTATATAATAAAATTTATAATATTATAAATCTTAATTAGAAGAAATATATATACTAAGCTTAATAATTAAAATTAATATAAAACTAAAATTATAGAAAATATTTTTATTATTTTCTATTTTTTTATAATATTATTTAAGTTTATTAAAACTAGTATTAAGTATATTATAAAAATTTTTTTTTAATTAATATAAGATTTATAATATTAAATTATAAAGTTTTTAATATAATTAAAAAGTTAATTATAAAATTTTTAGATAATACAAATATTTAACTATATTAATCTAGATAAAAGTAATATATATTAATAAAATAATTATAGAATTTTAATTATTTTTTTATCTAAAACTATTTTATAGATATAGAATATATTTCTTAATATTAGTTATTTTAATTATAAAAAACTTATTTATAAATAATATTATAAAATTATATAAATTAAAAAAATATTTATATTATTAAATTCTAGTAGATTTTAATATTAAAAATCAAACTAATAAGTTATAATTTTTGTTTATTATATTTTAAAATATATATATATTTAAATTATAATTAAATTTTTTTAAAATATTTAAATTACTATAATAAAGATATAATAACTTTAATAAAAATTTAAATCTATATTTAATTTAATATTATTTTATTTATAAATTAATACTTAATCTTATTATTGAGAATATTTTATAAAAAAATATAGTTATATTTTAAAATTTTGTAATTTTAGTATTAGTAAAAAAGCTGGAATAATAGTAATTAATTATTATAATTTTTATTATATTAATAATTATATTAATAACTAGTTAAATAATATAAATAAAACAAAGAAAATACAATTGTATCTTTTTTTAATTTAATAAAAGCTTTTATATTATAAATAAAATATTTTTTTAAAATACTTTATTTATTAATATATTAAGAATTATTTTGTTTAATATCTTATTATTTTAATTATTATTTTTAGATATTTGTTTTGTAATAGAGGTTGCTATAAAGTAATTATTTACTATATTATTTATAATAATTATAAAAAAATAATTTTTAAAGTTATAATAATTAAGAATATTAAGAATAATAGTAGTAATATTATTTCTAGTATATTTATTTATTAATTATTTAAATTTAATAAAATATAATTATAGTATTTAATTATTATTTATTTAAAATATTATAATTATAAAGAATATAAGCTTATTAAAAAAAATCTATATATTAAGTATTAATAATATTTTATAATTAAAAAAAATAAATTATAAGATTTTATTTTTAATTTATTTAATTTTATTTCTTAAATTAAATTTTATTTTATATAATAAAAAAAACTTAATATTTAGTTTTAATAATTTAAATATATTATATAAATCTTTATTATCCTAAAACTTAAAAGAAGTATTGTATAATAATAAAACTTTAAAGTATTATTAATAAAAAGTAGTTATTAAATAACTTAACTATTATAAAACTATTAGATTTATTTATAATAGAAATTAATATAAATTAATTTCTTTTTATATATAAAATAATAGTTATATAGATAATATTTCTATTTTTTAAGTATTTAATAATATTAAATATTTATCTTTCTATTTAGCTACTTTTTGATATTATATATTTTATAAATAGTTATTTATTAAAGATATACTACTATCTTATATTATTAGATATAAGAAAGAAGATCCATATTTTAAATATATAATTTTTAGAAGTCTTAATAATAACTTTATAATTTCTAGAAACTCTATTTAGTAAAATATTTATTAATTTATTTTCTAAGATAGTTAATAAGAATTTAAACTACTATTTCTATTTTAAAATTAATTATAATACTAAGATATAGATTTTTATTAAATTTTAAATTTTTTTTAATTAAATTTTTTAAAAATATAGTACTCTATTCTAAAAGTGTTATAAATAATTAATAATAAAAATAAATAAAAAAATATTAGCTAGGTTTTAAAATAAAACTTTTATATTTTAAATTTTAATAAAAAAATAAGAACTTAATATTATAGTTTTAAAATTAATTTAAAATCTAGTTTTAATCTTTTTTGTTATTTTATTTATAGTATTGTTGTATTAATTTTATTATATAACTAGTTTAATATTAACCTTTTTTATTATTTTATTAATAGTTTTTTAGATTTAAATATTAATATACTATTATTTATTAATAATATTTAATATATTTATTATATTTTTTTTATTAATTATTTTATTTTACTAAATCTATTTTTATTAAATATCTGTATTTATTAATCTTTTTTTTTTAATCTAATTAGATTTTAGTTATACTAATAATTTATTATATTACTTTTTTCTATAAATATAGTTTTTTTATTAATATAAGATTATAAATTAAATTTATTATATACTTAATAGCTTATTTTTAGTTTAAAAATAATTAAAATAATAAAAATTTTATAAAAAATTAACTTATTTTTATAATTATTTAGAAAGTTATTTTATTTCTAAATAATAAAATATTTAATAATTTTTTTAAAAAATAAAAGATTCTTTATTTTACTAATAAAAATATTAAGATTCTGGGATATATTAATATTTTTAATAATAAAGCTTAAAAACTTTATAAAAATATTGAAATTATTATTAATTAAATAATTTAAATAAAAATATTATTTTATAATTAAATAAAAAACTTAATAAAAATAATAATAATAAATAGTTTTTAAAATTTTTAATATATTTTAGTTTTAAAAATATACTAATTTTTATAATTTTTTATAGTTATTGATATTTATTGAATAATTAATAAATAAATAATATTATTAATATTTTTATTATTATTACTATTACTATTATTAGTACTTGATTTTTATTGTTTAAAATATAAAATAAGATTATTTAATTTAATTATAATTTTTAAGTCTTTTTTTTTATTATTAAAATATTTTTAATAAATTTAAGAAATTAGTTTCTTTCTATATCTCTTTATTTTATATTTTTTTTTATTTTTATTTTATTTTTTCTATCTTATATTTTATATTTATTTATATTTATTTTTTTAATATTTTTTTATTTATTTACTTAATATTAGGTATATAAACAGCTAATTTTTTTTTATTTCTTTATTTAGAATTATTTTTGTTAAAACTCTATTAATAAAATAATATTTCTTTTTATTTTATAAGATTTAAATAATAGAATAGAAATATTATTTATTTATTATAAATACTTATATATTTAACTAAAGAATTCTAAGAATCTCTTTAAATATAACTATATTTTTTTAAACTACTTAAAAATCCTTAAAATCTCTATATTTTTTTTTTTAACTATTATTAAAATTATTATTAGAAGAATTTATAATAACCTTATTATCTTTATCAAATAAATTATCTAAATTTTTAATATCTAATTTAATAATATTATTAATTTTATTTTTTTATTCTTTTTCTCTATTATACAACTTTATTTTATTAAAATCTAAATTATTTATATTAATATTATTATTAATATTATCTAAATCAAAAATATCTTTATACTTAATTTTTTAATATTTAAATAGTAGTACCTTATTATTCTTATTATTATTATTATTATTATTATTATTATTATTAAAAGATTCTTTTTCTTCTATATTTTCTATAATTTTATTATTATCCTCAAAGTCAACTAATATATAATTTAAATTATTTAAAATAATATTAGCAGAGTTCTTATCTATAATTATATAATTATATTTTATTTTAAATCTTTTTTATTATTACTATAATATTATTATAATATTATTAAACTTCCACCTTATTTATTAATTTTTTTTAGAATCCTTTTTATTATTAATTTTATCTAAAAATAATAACAAGGTTAGTAATCTATAACTAATATTAAATTTTTTTTTAATATTATCTATATTTATAAAAGATTTAATTATTTCTATTTTTATTTTTATTTATAATTTTTTTTTTTTTAAAATCTTTATTATATATTTAATTTTTTTTTTATTTAGTCTATTTTAGACTATTTAAACTTCTTTTACTAATTAATATTAGATATAGGTTTTTTTTTTAGTAGTATATTTATCTTTACTATTAAATTAAAAATTAATAAAATTATTAATAAAAAATTTATAATTAAAATAAATAATACTAAATATTATATTAATTTTTTTTATATTTACTTTATAAAAAAAGAGGTGTTACTTTATTAGTAGAGTATTATTTAGAATATAATAACTTAATATAAATTATTTATATATATAATAAATTAAGAAAGCTTAATAAATAAATAGTATAAAAATTTAAATAATAAATATATTAAATTAATTTAAAAGCTGTTAGAAAAAAAGTAATATAATAAATATACTCTAAACTCTAAAAAAAACAAAGTTTTATAATATATTTAATTTTTTAAAAATAAATAAAAATAGTATAATTATAAAACTTTATTATTATAAATAATAATATTTATGTTAATATTAACTATAAACTATTAAATTTTTATATAATATATAATAAATTTTTAAATATAAAATTCTAAGTTTAAAATAATTTATTAAGCTTATAAAAAAATTTTAAAAATATATAATAAAAAATCTATTATTTTTATAGCTATAATTATTTTAAATAATAAAAATTATTTTAAGTAAAGATTTTATGATATAAATAACTATAAATTTATATTATTAATATAATAGTATTAATAATCTGCTATATAAATATTTTAATTAGATTTATAAATTTTAAACTTTTTTTTAATAATTTTTAATCTTAATTAAATATTATTTAATTTATTAGTATAATTTTCTATTTATTAAATATTTTATATTTAATTTTATATTTTTTTTATAAAAAAACATCAATATTAGTTCTGTTTTAGATAAAATCTATAATATTAATTATTATTATAAAAATATAGTAATTTATTTTATTAGTTTATTTTTATTTTTTTAAAATAAGATTTTAAATATAAGATATTATATTTTATTATATAATATTAGTTTATTAATAATTTATTCTAAATTATAATAGTAATAAAAATATATCTCTGTTTATATATATATATTATTTTTCTGTCCTAAATTTTAAAGAATAAGATTATAATAATATTTTTAGAGTAAAGTAATTTATATTTTCTTAATTTTTATAATAGTATTTAAAAAATAATTTTTAAAATATAAAAAGATTTAGTATTAATATTAGGTTTTAATTTTAGAATTGTTTATCTTAATTCTACTATTTTTTTTTATAGTTATAATTTTTTTAAATTTTATTTTAATAAATAATAGAGAAGTTATAGTTTGATTTAAATAATTAAATAGTTATTTAATTATTAATAAAAAAATTTTAAAAAAAGAGTTAGCTTTTTTTTCTTTTTAAAGTTTTATAAAAATTAAAAGAATAAAATCTAGTAGTAAATTTTTAATATTAGTTATTTAATTTATATTATTTTATTTATATATTAATACTTTTTTTAATAAAGATTCTAAAAGAGATTTATAAATAATAAAAACTAATAAGTTTAATTTTTTTTTATTTTTTATTTTTTTACTTTATTTATAAACTTTTGGTTAGTATAGTATTAAAAATATTAGATATATATATTTAAACTAGTATTTTTTTTATACTTCAAAAAACTACTAAGTAATTTTTAATAATATAATTTAAAAATATCACTTTTTATTATTATACATAATAAAATTTTAGTTTTAATTTAATTAATTTTATTAATATTAAATTTTTTAGTTATTTATATTAAAAAGTAAACTATTATATTTTAGAATATAAAGTTTTATTATTAATTCTTAGAACTTATTTATAATTATAAAATTTATTTTAATAAAATATATAAAAATAATTTTAAAAATAATTTTTTTACTTAGTTAAATAAAAAAATTAAATAAAGTATATAAAAATAATAAATTTATTAAAATAAAAAGTTAAAAAAGTATTATTATTAATATAAAATAAAAAAAAATATTAATAAAAATAATAATTATAATAGTAATAATAAAAATAAAAATAATAATTATAATAGTAATTATAATAATAATAATAATATTTTTTTATCTAAACTTAATAATCCTAACTATATTAAAAGTTTTAATAATAATAAGATTTTTATACTATTTATTTTTAACAAGTTAATATCTTTTATAAACCTAAATAAAAAATTTAATTTTGATATTATTATTAAAATATTATTAATTATTACTATTTTTTTTTTTTATCTCTTTTAATAATTAAATCTAGTTTTAGGTTATTAAATTATAATTTATTAACAATATCTATAGCTCTATTAGATATAATAATAATTAAAAAAATAATATCTTTTTTATCTGTAATAATAAATAAGAAAATTATAGAAATAATATTATTTATTTTTATAAAGTTAATTATAAAGAAGATACTAGCTTTATTAATAATAAAAAATAAGAAAATATTAATTCTACTAATAATAAAAAAAAAAAAAAGGTTTTATTATTTTTTTTAAATAATATAATATTAGGTACTCTATTTATTTTAATTAATTTTTTAAATAGGATATTTTAATTTTTTAATTAATATTTTTTTAAATTAAATTTTATATTATTAGTTATTTTTAAAACTTTTTAATTATTTTTTTTTTTTTAATTTTTTTTTATATAAGTAAAACAATATTACTCTATTAATAAAGTTTTTTAAATAAAATAATATATTAAAATTAGTTTAATATACTAAAAAATATTAGTTATATTTTTTATTTTAAAAATAAATAAACTAAAAACTAAAGTTTATATAATCTAAATTAAAAATTAGTTTTTAGTTTAATACTCTTAAACTAAAATATATAGATTTTAGTTTTTAGTTTAATTTAGTTTTTAGTTTTTATTATAATATAAATTACAATTTAGAGTAAAAACCAAACCAATGTTAAGCTCTATAGATTATCCTATATAAATAAATATCTTATATAAAATATTAGTTTATAAAGTAGATAAATACAATATTATTCTATATACTATATGAAAAGGGTGTCTATGTAGATATTTTAAGTGTTGCACTGTTATTTCATAACAATAAATTATTAATAAATAAATTATATTATATATATAAAATATATTTTATATATATTTTATTATTATTATTATTTACTATTTTTATATAAATATTAGATTAAAAAAATTAATTATTTATAATAAATTAAACTTCTTTAGATTAAATATATTTATAATTTTAAAAATAATAAATTATTAAAAAATTTAGCTATGGTTTTTATATATTATTTAATTTATTAGCTTTTTTAATTAACTTATATTTATAATAATATTTTATAATATTAATATTTTTATTTTTTTTAAATATATATATAATTAATTTATTTTTTAATAAATTATTATTAATTATTATTTATATAATATATTATATATTTAAAATTATATTATTAACTAATTAATACTATTATTATATTGATATAATCTCTACTATTAAATTATTATTAAGTTTTTATTAAAAATTAAAATACTATATTTTTATTTTTTTTATTTTTTTTTTATTATTATAAATATTTATATTACTACTACTATATCTATATTATAAATGTTAAAGTATGTAGGTCTAGATACTATATATCTATTATAAATTGTATATGTAATCTATTAAATATATTATAAAATATTATAAAACTTATTATATAATTAATAAATTATAAATTATATATTATAATATATGATTTATAATTTATAGATTATTAAATAATATATATATTATAACTTGGATTACTATATATAGAATATTTTAATTTAATTTTAGATAGATTACATTATTAATAGTATAATTATAAATTATGATTTAAAATTATTAATTTAAATATATTTATATATAAGTTATATTTTATTATTTTATAATAAATTTATTAAATATAAAAATTCTTTATATTATATATAAGGTTTTTATTAAATATAAAAATTTTTTATATTATATATAAAATTTCTATTAAATATAGAAGTTTTTTATATTATATATAAGGTTTTTATTAAATATAAAATTTTTTATATTATATATAAGGCTTTTATTAAATATTAAAGTTTTTTTATAAAATATAGAAATTAATTATATATTTTTTTAAGTAATAAAATATATTATTAATTTATTTAAAATATTTAATATAGTAATAGTATATATATAGAGATATTAATTTTTTTATTTTTTAGTTTTATTTTATTAAGTATATTTTTAAATTGTTTATTAGTTTTATAATTTATTTTAAAAAAAAAGAAATATAATATTTTAATTTATTAATAATTTATTATTTTTTTTTTTTTTTTTATTATATCTTTTTTTTTATTTACTTTGTAATTTATTTTTGTTTTTTTAATTAATGATTTTTTTTATTTTTTTTTATACTTTTTTTTTTTTATTTTTTATTAGAATATTTATTTTTTATTATTATTATTTTAATTAATAGATATTGATTTTTATAATTAATTTTATATATTTATATATTATTTTTAATAATACTAAAATTATAATTATTATAAATATTTTAAATTATTAATTAAAATTTATTTATTAAATATAAGTTAATTTTAAAATTTATATTATTATTTATTTTATATTTATTATTTATAAATAAGCTTTTTTTATATTTATTATATATATTTTTATTTTTTTTAAAGTATTTGTTTAAATTATATTATTAATAATATTAATAGCTATAATTTTAATAATATATATTTTATTTTTTATATTTTATTTTAAATTTTTTAAATAAGGTTTTTTTATACTAATTATTTATATTTTCTTTTTATAGATATTAATTAATAGAATAATTTTTTATTTTAAATTTTTAAATTTATAAAATATTTTGTTATTAAGGTTTATATTATAGTTATTAATTTAATTTTTATATATATATAAAATATTTTTATTATTAATAAATTTTCTATTTTTTTTAATAATTTTTTTAATATAATAATTGTGTTGTTAATATATATTTTTTTTATTATTTTTTTATTTTTTTATTATTCTTTCTTTTATTTTAATTATTATATTTATTATAATAGTAGTTTAATTAGTAGTTTTTATAAATTAAATTAATATAATAATTAAATAAATAAATAATTTATATAATAATTATATAATTATTTAATAATAACTAGATTAAATAGATTATATATATAATATATTTTATAAATTTATTTAAAAATAAAAAGATAAATATTTTAATATATATATTTTTTTTAGTATATTTTAAAAAATAAATAACTAATTATATTTAATATTTTATAAATTAAAAATAGGTTAATAGGTTTTTATTTTAAACTATTTTCTTATTTTTTTTATAATCTATAAATTACTTAATTGTTTTTATTAAAAAAAAAGATAAAATTAATTTTTTTTTTTTATATTATATTATTTGTTTTTTATATTATAATATATTTATTATATTATTTTTATTATATATTATTAATTTAAACTATATTTTATTTTTTATTTTTAGTAGTTTAATAAACTTTTATAATAATATTATAAGATAATATAAAATTTTATATAATTTATTTTATTTTTTTAGTTATATAAAAAGGTTAAAGGATTATTTTATTTTAATAAATTATTATTTTATATTATATTTATAAATAAAAAAAATATTTTAATAAGATTATTTTATAATTTTTAATTTATAATATTAAATAATTTAATAAAATTATTTTTTTATTTTTTAAATTATAATAACTTAGTTTTCAATTTAAATATTAATATATATATATTATAAAATAATTTAAAAAATATTTTTATAAAAATATTTATTATTATCTAAATAATAAAGATATAAATTATATTAAATTTTTTTATAATAATTTATTCTTTAATCTAAAAATATTATATATTAAAATATTTAATATATTATTAGTTATTTAAGTTTTTATTTATTTTAATAACTTTTTAATTATTATAAAAAAAAAATATAATTTTAAATAAAATTAAAAAATTATTTTTATATACTATTTTATATTTTAAATTAATAAAAAATTATAATTTAAATAATAATTTATATAATTACTTATTTTTTTTATTAATACAATTAATTATAATTATTTTTATTTTTATATTTAATTTTATTATTATAGATTATAACTTATTTAATTATAAAATAATAACTTTTATTATATAAAATATATAACTTAATATTAATTTTTTTATAATTTTTAGATTAAAAATATTTTATATTTAATTTAAATTTATATAATTATATAAATTTTATTTTATTTTATAATATAAGATTATTATATATTTTGTATTTATTATATATTAATAAACTTAGTTTATTATTTTTTATTATTTTTTTATTAAATAATTTGTAAATTAATTAAATTTTATATAAATATATATAAGATCTAGTTTAATATTTTAAATTAAATATATAAAGTTGTTTAATATATTTTAATAAAAAAAAATATTATTAATAATATAATATTTTTTTTGTTTTTTTATTTATAAATTAATTATTATAAATAGAGCTTGATATTGGTTTGGTTTTTACTCTAAACTGTAGTTTGTATTGTAGTAAAAATTAAAAACTAAACTAAATTAAAAATTAAAGTCTATATATTTTAATTCAAGAATATTAAATTAAAAATTAGTTTTTAATTTAAATTATATAGACTTTAGTTTTTAATTTATTTATTTTTAAAATAAAAGATATAATTAGTATTTTTTAATATACCAAGCTAATTTTAATATATTATTCTATTTAGAAAACTTTATTAATAGAATAATATTATTTTATTTATATAAAAAAAATTAAAAAAAGAAAAATAACTAAAAAATCTTAAAAATAATTAATAATATAAAATTTAATTTAGAAAGATATTAGTTAAAGAGTTAGAATATTTTATTTAAAAAATTAATTAGAATAAATAAAGTATTTGATATTATATTACTTAAAAAAAATAATAGGATTTTTTTTTTTTTTTTATTATTAATAGAGTTAGTATTTTTTTATTTTTTATTATTAATAAAATTAATATCTTTTTTATAATTAGTTTTATAGAAATAAATAGTATTATTCCTATAATTTTTTTATTTATTATTATAAATAAAAGAGATATTATTTTTTTAGTTATTATTATATCTAGTAGAGTTATAAATATTGTTAATAAATTATAATTTAATAACTTAGAACTAAACTTAATTATTAAAAAAAATAAAAAAAAAAAAATAGTAATAATTGATAATACTTTAATAATAATATTAAAATTAGATTTTTTATTTAGATTTACAAAAAATACTAACTTATTAAAAATAAATAGTATAAAAATTTTATTATTATTAAAGTTTTTAATATAGTTAAAATTATTAAATTTAAATTAAAAAATACTATTATTACTATTATAATTATTATTATAATTATTATAATTATTTTTATTATTATTATTATAATTATTATTTTTATTAGTATTTTTTTTTGTTTTATGCTAATAATAGTACTTTTTTAGTTTTTTATTTTAATAAATTTATTATTTTTATATACTTTATTTAATCTTTTTATTTAATTAAGTAAAAAGGTTATTTTTGAGGTTATCTTTATATATTTTATTAGGATAGATTTTATAGTTATAAATAAGTTTTAAGAGTTAATAATAGAATTTTATATTTTAAAATATAATAATTTACTTTTTAGTATAAATAATTAAGAGATTTAATGTTAATAAAACTAATTAAACTAAAGCTAAAATTTTATTATATATAATAATAAGAAGTTATATTTTTAAATTATATTATTAAAAATTATTTAATAGTTTTTTAAAGTATAGAAAGAGTATTAATTTAAATATATATATTTAGTATTTTTAATACTATATTAACTAAAAATTTATAAATAAGATAAGAAAATAAAAAGTAAAAAAAGATTAAATTTATTAATTTTTATTATTTATAAATCTCTTTTAGAGTTTTTATTAAAAAAAGTATTAATATATAAATAAAATAATATAAATTAAATAATTAATATTAAAAATTTATTACTAAGTTTTATTTTTTTAACTTTTATAAGATTTTAGAAAAGAAAAAAAATTAGCTTTTTTTTTAAAATTTTTTTATTAATAGTTAGATAATTATTTAATTATTTAGATTAAATTACAGCTCCTTTATTATTTATTAAAATAAGATTTAAAAAAATTATAATTATAAGAAAGAGTAGTAGAGTTAAAGTAGATAATTCTAAAATTAAAATTTAATATTAATACTAGGTTTTTTTATATTTTAAAAATTATTTTTTAAATATTATTATAAAAATTAAGAAGATATAAATTATTTTATTTTAGAAATATTATTATAATCTTATTTTCTAAAATTTAGAATAGAGAAATAATATATATATATAAACAAAAATATATTTTTATTACTATTATAATTTAAAATAAATTATTAATAAACTAATATTATATAATAAAATACAATATTTTATATTTAAAATTTTATTTTAAAAAAATAAAAATAAATTAATAAAATAAATTATTATACTTTTATAATAATAATTAATATTATAGATTTTATTTAGAATAGAACTAATATTAATATTTTCTTATAAAAGAAATATAAAATTAAATATAAAGTATCTAATAAACAAAAAATTATATTAATAAATTAAATAATATTTAATTAAGATTAAAAACTATAGAAAAAGAATTTGAAATTTATAAATCTAATTAAAATATTTATATAGTAAATTACTAATACTGCTATATTAATAATATAAGTTTATAATTATTTATATTATAGAATCTCCACTTAAAACAATTTTTATTATTTAGAATAATTATAATTATAAAAATAATAGATTTTCTATTATATATTTTTAAAATTTTTTTATAAATTTAATAAATTATTTTAGATTTAAAATTTTATATCTAAAAATTTATTATATACTATATAAAAATTTAGTAATTTATAGTTAATATTAATATAAATACTATTATTTATAATAATAGAGTTTTATAATTATATTATCTTTATTTATTTTTAAAAAATTAAATATATTATAAAATTTTATTTTTCTTAGAGTTTAAAATATATTTATTATATTATTTTTTTTTAATAGTTTTTAAATTAATTTAATATATTTATTATTTAAATTTTTATATTATTTATTTATTAAGTTTTTTTAACTTATTATATATATAAATAATTTATATTAAGTTATTATATTTTAAATAATATTTTATTAATAAAGTAATATCCTTTTTTTTATAAAATAAATATAAAAAAAATTGGTATAATATCTAGTATTATTTATTTTAATTATAAATTTTTTATTAATAATTTTATTAATTCTTAATTTAATAGTAAAAATAAATATATTATTAAAAAAAAACCTATATCTAATACTAATTAGTAAAAAAAATTTAAATAATTTAAAATAAATTAAGTAAAAAAGGAACTAAGTGTATAATAAAAATTTTAGAAAAAGAAATTATAAATAAAAATAAGAATAAAAACAACTAAATTTTTTATAAATATAAATAATATTAAAAAAAAAGATTTTTATATAAAATAACAACAAAAGTACTCTAATAAAATTTTATTAAAAAAAATTAAAAAATAAAAAATAAAGTAGAAAAAAAAAAATAAATTAATATTAATAAACATATTTATATAGATTAATATTAAATATTATATAAAACAAAAATTTAATATTAAAGAAGAATTTAATATTAACTATAAATTACTAACCTCACTACTATTTTTAAATAAAATTAATAATAAAAAGAATTTTAAAGAAAATTAATAGATAAAATAAAAATTTAATAATATTACAACAACATCATAATAATAGTAGAAAAGATGTAAAATAAAATATAATTATATAGCTATAAACAAAAATCTTGTTAATATTACTTTAAATAATTTAAATTATACACTAATCAACCTTAAAAATAATAATAAAATTATAAAAAATATAAAAAAAAAAAAATTTTCTAATAATAATAATAATAATAATAATAATAATAATAATAAAAATAATAAAATATTATTATTTAAATACTAAAAAATTAAACATAAAAATATTTTTAACTTAAATAATATTAATAATAATATTAATATAAATAATCTAAATTTTAATAAAATAAAACCACACAATAAGAAAAAAAAGTAAAAAAATAAAACTAATAATATTATTAAATTAAATATTAAAAATTTAAATAATTTATTTGATAAAAATAATAAAATTACTATAAATCCTTTTAATAATAGTTCTAATAATAATTAAAAAAAAAAATATAGAAATTTTAAAGATTTTTAAATAATTTAAAAAAATATAATTATATTTAGAAAGATTTTTAAAATTTTTTAATTAAATATATAAATATTTATAGTAAATAAATAATATTTTTATTTTGTTATTTAAATTTTATAAAATAAAAAAAATATTATTTTATTAATAAAGTTTTAGTAAAAATAATTTTAAATAAAAAAATAAAAGAAAATTAGCTGTTTATATACCCAATATCAAATAAGTAAATAAGAAAATATTAAAAAAATAAATATAAATAAATATAAAATACAAAACAAAAAAAATAAAATAAAAATAAAAAAAAATATAAAATAAAGAGATATAAAAAAAAATTAGTTTTTTAAATCTATCAAAAATATTTTAATAATAAAGAAAAAAGCTTAAAAATTATAACTAAACTAAATAATTTTATTTTATATTTTAAATAATAAAGATTAAATATTAATAATAATAATAATAATAATAATAAAGATATTAATAGTATTATCTATTTATTAATTATTTAATAAATATTAATAACTATAAAGAATTATAAAAATTAGTATATTTTTAAAATTAAAATATATTAAAAATTTTAAAAACTATTTATTATTATTATCTTTATTAAATTTTTTATTTAATTATAAAATAATATTTTTATTTAGATTATCTAATTAATAATAATTTTAATATTTTTATAAAATTTCTAAGTTTTATTATTAAAAATATTAATATATCTTAAAATCTTAATATTTTTATTAATAAAACAAAAAACTTTTTATTTTTTAAAAAAATTATTAAATATTTTATTATTTAAAAATAAGGTAATTTTTTAAATAACTATAAAAATAAGTTAGTTTTTTATAAGATTTTTATTATTTTAATTACTTTTAAATTAAAAATAAGTTATTAAGTATATAATAAATTTAATTTATAATTTTATATTAATAAAAAAGTTATATTTATAAAAAAAAGTAATATAATAAATTATTAATATAATTAAAATTTAATTAAATTAAAAAAAAAAGATTAATAAATATAAATATTTAATAAAAATAAATTTAATAAAATAAAATAACTAATAAAAAAAATATAATAAATATATTAAATATTATTAATAAATAATAATATATTAATATCTAGGTTTGAAAAACTACTAATAAAATAATAAAAAAAATTAATATTAAACTAGTTATATAATAAAACTAATATAATAATATTATAAATAAAATAATAAAAAAAATTAAAGCTAAATTTTAAATTAATTTTAAAATTATAATATTAAGTTTTTATTTTTTTATTAAAATTTAAAATATAAGAATTTTGTTTTAAGATTTAGTTAATATTTTTTTATTTATTTCTATTATTAATTATTTATAATATTTTTAGAATAGAGTATTATATTTTTAAAAAATCTAATTAAAAAAAATTTAAGATTTAATAGAAATCTATATCTTAATATTATAATTAATTTTAAAATAAAAATAATAGCTTAAATTTTTATTAACTATTTTAAAAAATAAATTAATAAATATTCTACTAAGTAGAGTTTTTAAAAATTATAAAATTATTATTAAAGTTTTTAAAAATTATATATTTAAGATATAAATTTTTTTTTTTATATTTAATAGTATAAGATAATAATATATTTTTAATAAATAATTATTTATAAAATATATAATATTAAAAAATAACTAGATAGAAAAATAAATATTTAATATTATTAAATATTTAAAAAATAGAAATATTATTTATATAACTATTATTTTATATATAAAAAAAAATTAATTTATATTAATTTTTATTATAAATAAATTTAATAGTTTTATAATAACTAAATTATTTAATAATTATTTTTTATTAGTAATATTTTAAAATTTTATTATTATATAATACTTTTTTTAGGTTTTAGAATAATAAGAATTTATATAATATATTTAAATTATTAAAATTAAATATTAAATTTTTTTTATTATATAAAATAAAATCTAACTTAAGAAATGAAATTAAATAGATTAAAAATAAAATTTTATAATTTATTTTTTTTAATTATAAAATATTATTAATATTTAATATATAAACCTTTTTTAATAAGCTTATATTTTTTATAATTATAATATTTTAAATAGATAATAATTAAATATTATAATTATATCTTATTAAATTTAAATAATTAATAAATAAGTATATTAAAAATAATATTATTATTATTATTCTTAATATTTTTAATTATTATAATTTTAGAAATTATCTTTTTATAATTATTATAAATAATATAGTAAATAATTACTCTATAATAACCTTTATTATAAAGTAGATATTTAGAAATAATAATTAAAATAATAAAATATTAAATAAAATAGTTTTTGATATACTAATAAATAAGATATTTTAAAAAAATATTTTATTTATAATATAAAAACTTTTATTAAATTAAGAAAAGATATAATTGTATTTTTTTTATTTTATTTATATTATTCAGCTAGTTATTAATATAATTATTAATATAATAAAAATTATAGTAATTAATTACTATTATCTTAGCCTTTTTACTAATACCAAAATTACAAAATTTTAGAATATAATTATATCTTTTTATAAAATACTTTTAATAATAAAATTAAGTATTAATTTATAAATAAAATAATATTAAATTAAATATAAATTTAAATTTTTATTAAAACTATTATATTTTTATTATAATAATTTAAATATTTTAAAAAAATTCAACTATAACTTAAATATATATATATTTTAAAATATAATAAATAAAAGTTATAGTTTATTAGTTTAATTTTTAATATTAAAACCTACTAAAATTTAATAGTATAAATATTTTTTTAATTTATATAATTCCACAATATTATTTATAAATAGGTTTTTTATAATTAAAATAATTAATATTAAGAGATATACTCTATATCTGTAGAATAGTCTTAAATAAAAAAAGTAATTAGAATTTTATAATTATTTTATTAATATATATTATTTTTATCTAGATTAATATAGCTAAATATTTATATTATTTAAAAATTTTATAATTAATTTTTTAATTATATTAAAAGCTCTATAACTTAATATTATAAATTTTATATTAATTAAAAAAAAAATTTTTATAATATACTTAATATTAATTTTGACAAGTTTAAATAATATTATAAAAAAATAAAAAATAATAAAAATATTTTTTATAATTTTAATTTTATATTAATCTTAATTATCAAGCTTAGTATATATATTTTTTTTAATTAAGATTTATAATATTATAAATTTTATTATATAAAGTTTATAAAATATTATTTAGTTTATTATAATAAAAAAAATAATATTATTATAAATAAATAAGTTTAGTAATAATTTTTATTTTAAAAATAATTTTTATTTCAATTTATTAATAATAAATTATTTAATTTATAATTCTATAAGCTTGATAACTTTTTTATTAAAATATAAATTTTATAATAAAATATAAACTTTTTAAATAAAGCCAAATATTAGATCTAATTTAAAATTAAAATAAAATTTTTTTTAAATAAAGTAATAATATATTAATTTTATATTTAATAATTAGAATATTTTTTTAATTAATAAAAGTAGAATATTTAGACTTATTTTTATTTCTTAAAAATAGTAAAGAATATATTTATAATACTAATTACATCTATAAATATTAAATATATATTTAGTAATATATAAAATATTATTATTTATTATTATTATAGTTTATTACTAGAAACTATATAATATAAATAATTTTATAAATAAAATAATATTTTTAAAGTTTAGCTATATCCTAAAACTAATATCTTCTTACCTTTTAATAATATTAATAATTTGTAAGTTATTTTATAAAATAAAAAATTATCAAAAATTTTTATAAAAAAAATAAAAATTTTAAATTAATAAAAAATTCTATATTAAATACAATCACTTTTTTAAAAATAATAAATATATTAAATAAAAAAAATTATAAAAAAAGTTAGGAAAAAAAATAAGTACTTAAATATTATAAATAAAAATCTATTAACTAACTAGTATTTTTTTTTTATATAAATGTTATTTTTTAACTATAAATAATTTAGGCTATTATTTACTAAATTTATTTACTATATCTAAATTATAATTTAATTTAATCTGAAAATTTGTCTATATATTACTCTATATATAAAATTTTAAAAAAATAAATAAACTAAAAACTAAAATTTATATAACTTAAATTAAAAACTAGTTTTTAGTTTGACACTTTTAAACTAAAATACACAGACTTTAGTTTTCAGTTTAGTTCAGTTTACACAACACAATAATCAGTTTTCAGTTTCGGTTAACCATTATCAAGCTCTAATTATAAATATATAAATTAATTTATAGTTTAAATAATTAAATCTTTTTAAAATAAAATTTATATATTTTAATTAATCTATAATTAAATAATAATTTATTTTATTTTTTATAATTTATATTTTAAAAAATTTTCTAATTTTTTTTAAATTAATAATAGTATATATTGTTTTAATAATTTTTTTTATAATTTTAATAATTTTTATATTTTTAATTAAAAATAATATATTATCTACATATATCTTTATTATAATATTTTTTTTAAAAAAAAAGGTATTTATTTATTTTAAATTAATAAAGTTTTATTAAAAATTTATTATTTAATAATTTATTTTTTAAATTTTTATTTTATAAATTTAGAATTTATTTTAAATTATAAAATAATTTATAAAGATAAAATATTATTATATTTTAATTTTTTTTTAACTATTTAAATTTTAATAATAATTTTATATAAATATATTTTTTATTTAATAGATTAATATTTAAAAAAACTATTTTAATATTTATTTGATAAAGTTTTAAATTTAATATTATTATAATAGTAAGTAGAATATAAATTATTTTAAAATTAATAATTAAAATATAAATTTTTATAAAATAAATTTTATATTATTATTTATATCTTTTAATAACTAGTTTTATTTTATATTATAGTTTATTTTTTATAAAAATTTTATCTTTAAAAATTTATTTAATTTTTATAGTTTTAATTTTTTTTAAATAGTTTATTAACTATATTTTAAGTATATTTCTAATTTAAAAATTAAAGTTTATTTTAAATTATTAAAAATTAATTTTTTTTATTAAATAATTTAAAAATTTATTTAAATATTATAAATTTTATAAATATATAAGTTTTTTTATAATTTAAATTATTATTTATAATTTATATAATTATTATAATAACTTATTATAAGATTTTATTAAATTATTTATTATTAGTAATTTTTTTAATAATATAATTTATATATTAAAATTTATTTATATTTAGATTTTTTAATAAAATTTTTATATTTTTATAGTTAAAAAAGAAAATAATAGTTTGTAGTTTTTTTTTTAAAAAAAATATTTTATTATATTTTTTTATATATAGTAATATATTTCTAAAGAATTTAATTTAATTTAAGTTATTATTTTATAAATTTTTTTAAATTTTTTTTTCTAGTTTTAGTTGAGAAATTAGATTATTTATTATATTATATATTAAAGATTTTTTCTAAATAAAAAAATATTTTATAAATTTTTTTTTCATAAAAAATAAAATTTTTATTGTTTTAATATTTTTTATTATTAAGATTATCTTATAATTTATATTTTAAAATTTATATTATTTTATAATTTTTATATAACTAATAAAGATTTTTTTTTAAATTTTTAATTATATAAATTATTTTAATTTTTATTATTTAAAAAAAGTAGTATATATATAATATTTAAAAAAAAATAAATTATATTATAATTAATATTTATTTAATTGTTTAAATAAAGTTTTATATTATTTAAACTAAATTTAAATTTTTTAATTTTTTATTTTTATAAAATAAAAAAATATTTTAAATAAAAAAAATTTATTATATAGATATATTATTATTTAAATTATTTTTATCTAAAATATTTTAAAAAAATTTAAATTAATTAATATAATAGAGGTTTTATAGTTAATTATTTTTATTATTTATTTTATTATTTTATTTTATTTTAAATTATAAAAAATATTATTTTTAATTTTTATTATTTTAATTTTATAGATAATTTATATTTTTATAAAAATAAGTTTTTTAGTATTATCTAAACAAATTCTCTATATTTTAAATTAAAAATAATTATTTTTCTATTTCTTAATAAAAAATTTAAATTATAATTTAAAATCTTTTTTGTTTTTTAAAAATTAGGTTTAAGTATATTTTATTTTATTATATATATAATATATAATATATTATAAAAATTAAAAAATTCTATTAATATTATTTATAAATTATTTATTAAATAATAATATTTTTTAAAAGCTGTTAAAATTAATATAAATAAATAATATTTTATTATATAATATAGTTATTTTTTTTTAAATATATATTTTATAAATTAAATTATTAATTATAAACTTAATCTTTAAAATTTTTATAATATATTTTATAGATTATATATTAAGATAATTTAATTTTTTATATTAATTTTTAAAATTATTATTTTTTTATAATTTATTATATTTTAGATTTTTTATATTAAAAAAAATATATATAAAAATAATTATAAATTAGTTTATAAATAATTTTATTAACTTATTTTTTTTTTTATTATTAATAAATTATAATATAGATTATATATTCTCTTATTAATTAATATTTTATTTTATATATATAAAAAATTACTATTTTTATTAATTATATAAGATTTATTTATATTAATAAAATTATTAATAAAGAATAAGTTAATCTTTATATTTAAAATATAAAATATATTATTAATTATAATTTAAATTTATAAAATATATATTATTAATTATTTAATTTTTTAAATTAATACTTTTAAATAGTCTTTTAAAGTAATATATTTATTTTATAAAATAAATTATAAATTATTAAATTTAAATTTCTAATATAAAATATAATTTATAATTATAAAATTTATATATTATTTTATTTATTCTATATTTTATAAAATTTTTTTTAAAAAAATTTTATATATATAATATTTAAATTAAATAGGATTTTAAAAATATTTTAAAAATATATAAATTAATTTATTTATTATAAATTTTATAATTTATTTTTTATTAATATAATATATAAGAATCTTATTTAAAAATAATTTTTAATAATTTATAATATTATACTTATTTAACTTATAATAGTTATATTATTTTTTAATTATAAAATATTTTATAAAAAATATTTATAATTTATAATTTTATTTAGTAAAAAATTTTTTTAAATTACTTTTAGATTTTTTTTAAAAAAATTATTTTAAAAGTTTTAGATTATTAATAATTAAAAAATATTTTTATTTTATTATTTAATTTATAATAGTAATATATATCTTATAATAAGTTTATATATTAAATTAAAAATAATAATTTATATTTTAATTATTTAAAATTTTAAAATTTATTATTTTTTATTTATTTTTATTTATTAGTAATACTATTTCTAATTTTATTTAATATTTTTTATAAATAAATATAGTTTAATTTATAAAGTATATTATTTTAAAAATTTTTATATATCTAATTACTTCTTTATATTTTATTTTATAATATTTTAATTTTTAAAAAATATACTATTATAATTTAATATATTAATTTTTTAATATTAGTTTTTATATTTTATAATTTATTTTATAAAATAATAATTATAAAATAAATAAATAACTAAATTTTCTCTTCTAAATATTATATTATTTTATATAATATTTTTTATTATTAATAAGGATTTTAATATTTTTAACTATATATTATTTTATAAACTCTTTTATAAAGAATTTTATAATTTTAAAATATATATTAATTTTATATTTTATAAATTAATTTAAAAATTAATTTATAGTTATTAAAGATATTAATAAATTAAAAATTATTAATATATAAATATTATCTTTTAAAATTATATTTATTTAATTTATATTTTATCTTAATCTTATTTTTATTATTATTAATTTATTATTTATTATTACAGCTTAGAAATCTAAAGATTATTTAATTTATAAATTAAATTATAAATTTATTTTAATTTAAAAAAAAATTTTTATATAAAATAATTCTTTAATAAAATTAAATAAATAATAATTATTTTTAATATATATCTTTAATTAATTATATATTTTAATTTTTTATATAATATAATTTATTTTATTATTTTATAAATTAAAAATATCTATATAAAATAAATTATTATTATTTTAAAATAATATATCTTTTATTTTAATACTAAATTATATAATAATATATAAAAAAAAAATAGCTTAATAAATTAATTTAATATATTTTTTTTATTTTTTTAATAAATTATAAATTATAAATAGTAGTTTATAAATCTATTTTAATTATAATAGTAACTACTATTTAGTAGATTGCTTATATTAATAATATATTAAAATATATAAATCTAAATACTATATATTTATTATAAATTATATATATAATTTATTAAATATATTATAAAATATTATAAAACTTATTATATAATCAATAAATTATAAATTACATATTATAATATATAATCTATAATCTACAGACTACTAAACAGCATATATATTATAACCTAGATTGCTATATATGTAACAATAAATATAGATAAATTATTTCTTTTTTATTTTATATTTAGATAAGTATTATTATAATTATTAATATTGTTAGTTTTAATAGTTATTATTAAAATAAAGATAAGAACTATATTATTAGTATTAAAATAATATTATTTTAAATTTTAATTTATAAAAATATTAATATTATTATTATTTATATTAGGATTATAGTTAAAAATAAAATAATTATAATTATTAAATTAAAAATTTTTGGGGTATACTGGTTTTTAAAATTTAAATATATTAAAATTTAAATTAAATCTAGATATAATTATATATATATTTGAATTTAATAGTTTTAATAGTTTAGATATATTTATATTTATACTTATATTTATATTTAGATTAAATAATTATTTATAATAATAATAATTTATTTGTAGTTATATTATTTTTTATTATTATTAATATTAAATTATTCTAGTTATTATTATTATTATTTATATAGTTATTAAATTTAATAGTTTGGTAATATAATTAATTGATATTAATATTAATATTATTTTTTTTTTTGATTTAATAGTTTTTAGAATAATAGATTTTTATTATATATTAAGATTTTTAATAATAGTTTATTAATTTAATTTAATATTTAAAAGATTATATAATAATAGTTATAGTTATTTAATAGTATATATTTATTAATTTTATAATTTTTTATTATTTTAGTTTAATATATTTAATAATAAAATAATAATAAATAATAAATAGTAGTATAAAATACTATATAAATATAGATTAAAAATAATATATTAGTAATTTTTATTTAGAAGTTAATTAAATTATATAATTTAATAATATTATTAGATATTATATAAATAAATAAAATTTTAATAAAATAAAGTTTAAATTTTAAATAAATAATTATATTTTTTAATATTAAATTAATAATTATTCTTCTATTTATTAATGTTTTATAAAAAATAAATTATTGATTTTGATTATAAAGAATTATAAATATATAGAATAAAATGGTTTGGCTGTTATTAATAGTTTTTTAAAAATAGTTATTATAATTATTATTAATTTTATATTTAATATATTTTCTTTATATTAAGATTTTAACTATAATAATATATATAATATTTTAAATATAAATATATTTAATTTTATTAATAAAGTTAGAATAATTATAATTAATATTAATATTATAAGTTTTTAAGATTATAATATTTATTTTAATATTAATAATAATAATAATAATAACTTTAGTAATATAATATAAATATATTAAATTATATATAATTTTATAAATAATTTTAAAATTTAAATTATATAGCTTCTTTAATTTTATTAATATTTTAAAATTATAGATTTTTTTAATTAGATTATAAATCTTGTTTTTTATTTAGTAAATTTATTATAAATTTTTTAATTATAATTAATAATATAATTTTAGTATAATATAATAATTATAAATATCTAGTAATTTAAAATATAATTATAATAGTAATTAATAATAATAATATTAATAATTATAATTATTATTATTTTTAATAAATCTTTTCTTTTTAATATATATATTATTAATAAAATTAATATCTAATTCTCTATTATATATATATATATATTAATATAATTATTTTCTAAATATATAGTATCTGAATATAATAATATTTTTAAATTAAGATTATTATTATTTTTAAATAAAATATATATATTAATAATAATAATTTTAATTCTATTAATATTTTTAGTTTTATTTTTAGTTTAATAAATAATCTTCAACTATATAATAGTATTAATATATTTTTTATTAATTTTTTTAAAATTTATATATTTAAGGTTTATATAGTTTTTAAAGCTGTAATTAATATAAAAAATATTAATATAAAATATAATATCTAATAAATATTAAGATAATATTCTTAAAATATTTTTTAGTATTAATATTAATAATAAATATTAAAATAATAATAATAGTTATTTATATTATAATAATAATAATAATATTAATAAAATAATAAATAAAATTATTAATAAGGTTATTAATAAATATAAAATTAAAAAATTTAGATATTATTATTATAATTTAAATAGATTATTAATTAAATTTAATATTATATTATATATTTAAATTATATTTATAAGTATAGGATTTTATATAAAAATTTATTTAATTTAATATTATATTTACTTCTTAAATAAAATTCTAAAAGTATTAAATAATAATATTAAAAAATCCTTATTTAATTTATATTTTATTTATTTTTATTAAATTTTTATTAATATTTTTAAGTATTTTATAATATTTTTAAATTATTAATACTTTTTATATTAGTCAAAGATTAAGGATAATTATGTTACAACAGCTTTATTATCTAAATTAATAACTAATTTACTAAATAAAAATAAATTATTTTATAACTTTAAAATATTAAAAATCTTTTAAATTTTAATAAAATAGTTTTAAAAAAAATAGTTTTTTTTTAAGATAATATAGTTAAGTAATTATATATTTATATAATAATATCATTCTTAGTTTAAAAATATATTTTTATCTAATAAATTATTTTTGTAAAATTTTTTTAAATTAAATAGTTTTAGATATTAAAAAATTAAAAAATAAAATTATTTAAATAAAATTAAAAAAAAAAATTAAGTATATTTTTAGTTAATATTTTAAAATAAGTAATATTATATAACTAATATTAGTCTTTAAATATAAAATTTATATAAAATTTTAGAAGGTTAAATTATTTTTATTAATAAAAATTAATATATTAATAAATAATTTAGAGTTATATAAATAATATTTTTATTTTAAAATAAATAATAATAGTATATTTAAATTAAATTTATTATTAAAACTATTAAATAATAATAAATATAATTTGTATAATCTTTTTATTTAATAATAGTAATAATAATACTTAAATATATAAATAATATTATTCTTATTCTTATTATTATTATTATTTAAAAGATTAATAAATATAATATTCTTATCTTTT
Organism: Orbilia brochopaga; assembly: GCA_036872635.1. Classification (NCBI taxonomy): domain Eukaryota; kingdom Fungi; phylum Ascomycota; class Orbiliomycetes; order Orbiliales; family Orbiliaceae; genus Orbilia; species Orbilia brochopaga. The sequence goes on along the minus strand of JAVHNQ010000003.1, from coordinate 2,300,567 downwards.
ATTTTAATATACTTTTTTTAATTATATTATTTTTATTATTATTTCTATTTTTAAAAAAATTATTATTATTATTAGATAATAATTTTTTATAGTTTTTTATATAATATTATATATCTATTTTTTTAAATTATTTAAAATAAAAATTATAAAATAATATATGTAAATATAATAGTTCTTTAGTTTTTATTAGTAATAATAGTATTTATTAAAATTTTAATTTAAATCTAGATTAATTATTATTATTTTATTTTTATTTTTATTTTTAGTAATTATTTTATTAGTATTATTATTGGTGGTATAAGCCTTTAAATTAAACTTAGTATTTAATAAATTTTTAATATATTAATTTTAGTTTTAATCTTAATATCAATTTTAAGGCTATTTATAATAAATTTTTTTTAATAAAATAATATTATTTTATTTAAAGCTAATATACTTATTTTTATAAAATAGTAATTATTTATTAAATAATATATAATTAATTAATAATATAAACTTAATTAATAAATAAAAATAAAAAAACTTTTTAATAAATATACTAAATCTAACCTTAAATTTTTTTAATAGGATAATTAATAAAAATATCTTAGATATAATAAGTAATAAAAAAATAAAAAATAAAAAAATATAATAATATATAATAAAATAAGATAATAAAAAAAAAAAATTTAAATTTAAAGAGACTATATATCTATATTAATAGTAAGTATTAATAAAATATTAATAATAAAAAAACTAGTAATAAAAAAACTAAAACTAATAATAATATAGATATTAGATAAAAAAAAAAAAAAAAAAAAAAATTTAAAAAGTAAATAAAAAGAGATTTTAAGCTGTTTAATTTAATAATAACAATATATTAATATTAAAATATATTAAAATAAAAATAAATATAATAGTTTAAGTAGTAGTTATTATATATTATTTTAAATATAATTTAATATTAAAAATATATTATTAATGTTATCTCCAGAACAAATATTATTAAAATAAAATAAAATATAAATAATAAAAATATTTTATAATATATTAATTATTATTATATTATTAATTATAATTTTATAATAGTTCTACTTAATAATTATTTAATTATAAGTTTTAATTTTTTATATATTTAATAATTTATTTTTAATTATAAAAATTTATTAGTATTAAAATAATAAAGTTTATAATTATTAGTATTTAGGTTTTGTTATTGTTTTATTAATATAAAATATATAATATATTAAGATTGAATTTAGGGACTGAGTTATAGTAAATTAATAGAGTATTTAAAAATAGTGAGTAAGATGAAGGAGTGATGATGTTTGATTTTTATACTATAGCAGAAGATATCTAATATATATATACATAGTATTTTGACCGCATTTCTGTTGTCCAATCCACAGACACACTAGCGTATGTAACTGCGAACCAGCTTCGTCACTATATTCGATGCGTTCGTGATTCCGCCGGAGCAGGAAGACGAAAGTGCGAATAGAGCTGGAGCAGCTGAGCCGCAGACGCGGGCTGCAGGGGCATTTTCGCCAGGCAAACAGCGTCGACGATTTATTGATTGGAGGAGGCTGAGCACCTGCCTTTTGGCCCGGCCCGGCTGTTCTGCGCCCGCCGTCATCGCTCAGTCTTCCATCTCCATCATCCTCTCTCACCATCTTCATCTTTCCTCCGGTGTCTCCATCCTTTCGCCTATCCTGGCCGCACGCATCGCATCATGACCGCCGTTGTCCCCGTTCAGCCCAGAAGCGGTGGCTATCCCGCCACCAATGGCTTCTCCCACCATCAGCACGGCGCCGGCCCCAGTCAGCCCGCCCAGGTCCCGCCAGGCGCCGCTGCCGTCCCGAACCCGACGTTACAAGACATCAACGTGCTTCTCCAGTCAGAGGTATGGTATAATACCGGCGTGCGATATGCTGTTCACGAGGATCCACGAGGCTAACAGTCTGTCCGTTTGTCGCAGCTCGGCGTGAATGCGCTTCTCTCGAAACTGCGCGAATCCACCATCTCGGCGAGAGTATGTGCGCTGCGCCCAAATCCCCACATTTTACCGGCCTCGACACTATGGCTTGGTTCGCGAAGCGGATCTCGGTCTTTAGTATCGTCGGAACCGCTGTCTTACACCCGCTGACGCGTTATCGCAGGATTTTGCCGGCTTCTTGAAGAAGCGCGCACAGATCGAGGAAGACCACGCTTTCGGTACGCTCCCACCCGTCAGTCGACCAGACTTGTCTTGTCGCAACAGCGCGCTCGCATCTGGTTTCGAGACTATTAGAGATACTCGACCGGCACAGTATCACTATTACCATCACTTCGAAACCTAACTCATTTTGTGTGCGCAGGTCTGAAAAAACTATGCCGCATCACCCACGATACTATCCACCGCGACGACGGGCCCCGCCGCGGCACCCTCATGACCGGCCTGGAGGAATCCAACCGCGTCCACGACCGCCTCGCTGACAACGGCATCGCCTTTGCGACAGCACTTAACACCATGTCCGAGGAGCTCACCGAGTTGGCCAACAACATCGACCGTGGCAGGAAGCAGTGGAAGCAGGCCGCGCTCAACTCAGAAAAGAAGGGGCCGGATTCCTTCCACGCGCTCGAGAAGGTATCACCCTAAATGCATGCTAGCTCCGGTTATAACAGCTTCAGCTGACGAGTCCATGTGCGCTATCAGTTAAAAGCGAAAGCAGATGGCTTCGCAGAGGAGTACGAGCGTATACTTAACGGCGGCCGGTCCAACAAACACTTTGGCCTCGGCGGCGGTCGCCATCCGGAAGAAGACGCCCGCCGGAAGCTCGAGATGGCAGACATGGAATATCAGAAGCAGGTCGAGATGACAAACAGAGTGCACCACGAACTATTCCACAATGAGCGGCCGCAGACTGTCAAGGCACTAAAGGATATGATCCTGGAGTGCGACGCAGGATTGAGTCTACAGCTGCAGAAATTTGGTATGAATACCACCGCTATGAGTGATTAGAGGACCGTTGGTTGCTGATATGTACTGAGCAGTTGCGCTAAACGAATCCTTTGCGTTTAACAACGGCCGCACGGTGAGCAGCGCGGGACCGGAGGGCGACCTACGGAAGGCGCTGCTCAATGTCGACGACGAGCGGGATATGCACAATTTCATTATGGAGTTTGCGTCTAAGGCGCCGCCGCCGCAGCTTGGCCCGATGAAATTCACCTACGAGCGACACCCGGTATGCAGTCACTACATCTATACGCTTTGTCTATCGCGCTGACCAGCTGAAAAACATAGGCTCTCTCGCTATCTATGCCGCAGCCGCAGTCGCTGCCAATGCCATCGCAGAGTGCGCCGCCGCCGCAAGGCATGCCCGTTCAACAGCAGCCTGGACCGCCATCCTCATTCCAGAACCCCCCGCAACACCCTCCACAGGGCTACCAGCAAGGGCGCTCGGCGTCGATTGGCAGCCTGGGTGGCGCCTATCCTCCAAGCACAACAGTCGGCTTCGACCCGCCGGACCGAGCGCAGGGAAGCCACCCAGCCGTACACCGCAAACCGCCGCCTAGCCAGCAGCAGCAGCAGCAGCAGCCACCAGCGCCGAAGCCCGTTAAGCCAGTATTCGGCGTACCCTTGGAAACCTTGCTCACACGCGACGGTAATGCCGTCCCGATTGTGGTCATCCAGTGCATGACGGCGGTTGAGCTGTACGGATTGGAGATGGAAGGCATCTACCGCCAGGCTGGTGCGACGTCGCACATACTCAAGATCAAGGAGACATTTGACAATGGTGCGTCACAAATGCCTGGCTATTGTGGTATCAAAAGTATACTAACGGCGTATATGTGCCATAGATCCGTCGCGAGTGGATTTCCGGATTCCAGACCACTTTTATCAGAACGTCCATAGCGCTGCGTCCACGCTCAAGCAATTTTTCCGGGAACTACCAGACCCGGTGCTGACATACGCTCTCTACGATGAGTTTATCGAAGCTGCCAGTACGTCTTACTCTTCACAGTACCCCTCAGCTACTCCAACCCAATCAAAACTAACTCCTTGTGTAGAAATCGAAGACGACAATCTCCGCCGCGACTCGCTGCACGCCCTCATTAATCGTCTTCCGGACGCACATTACGCAACCGTCCGCGCGCTAGTGTTGCATCTAAATCGCGTGATGCAGCATTCGGCTGTGAACAAGATGAATTCGTGGAACCTGGCCATCTGCTTTGGCCCGACGCTGATGAGCACGCGGCCCGAGGACCTGCGGAATACAAATGCGCAGAACCGCGCGCTGGATACCATTCTGCGGAATGCACTAGACATCTTTGACGAGGATTGATCGAGAGTAGGTTGGGATGGTCTGATACCCGTCTGGAGGGGTTGGCAGTTCGGACAACAGTTTGGATTTTGGATATGTATTTTATATGGTTTTATTTACAAGCTGATCAACAGGGGAGCTGAGCGGATATCCAATATTAATTGTTGTAATCTATCGCTTGCTTTTGTTTAGTTGCTGGTCGCAATTGGAGAGTTATATTGAAGTGCAATTGTATATTATGACTATTCTGTTTGTGGGCCGACTTGCACCGTTATAATACTCTACGAAAAGATGGTCGATATGCAGAAAAGCTGGTACTAGCTGTTATTGAGACTGTATTTGTGATATATCTCGTCGACTAGATCTATAAAATTCGAAGACTTAAGACTTGAGCTCTGCGATTCTTAGGCCCGGGATTTACATCTACTTAAAAATGTGATTGTTGCTGGTGATGTATTGATTCGATGTACTAGATATAGAGTATCGTACCTTCTTTGGCCTTACTCAGTATCGTCGACATATGCATCTAGATGTATCTGGGTCGTCGTCGAAATAGAACCATCGAGAACCAAGTCCGAAGGCAAATCCGAGGTCGAAGGTGGTCTTGGCACTCGGATTTAGTTAACCCCGACCTACCCGATGCTCAGTTTTTCCTCCGCATACTACAACCCGCAGCTCATCTCATCGCCAGATCGCCGCTTCGATTCTATATACGCGCAAGTCGCCACCACGTCCATTTCACTCCATCTACAACTGCTAATAAACAACAGTCTACGTTACTCCATCGCCTTTACGACCTACACACTCGAACCGACACAATGGCCCGACAAAGAGGAGGTGCTCGCCCATCCGCTCGGCCCGCGCCTCGTCCTGCCGCCCAGCAGCAGCAGACCCGGCCGGCGTCGACGGCTGCTGTCCCCGCGCAGGCTCAACCTCATGCTGCTCAGCCGCCAGCCGCTGCTGCGCAGGGGCAGTCACAGTCTCCTGGCTTGTTTGGACAGGTGTGTAGATATACCCGCTGGCTTCTCATGATTTCACTATAGCATACTAACGGATATATCTGTCTAGATGGCCTCCACTGCTGCGTAAGCTTCACCCACCACACCCGTACAACTCTATATCCGTCCATCCGTCCGTCCGTCAGATCGAGAAATACCTAACAGCGTTGCGTTATGTACAGTGGTGTCGCAGTTGGTTCCACCGTCGGCCACGTTCTCGGCGCAGGCCTCACAGGCATGTTTGGCGGCTCGTCCGGCACTGAGGCTGCTCAGGCACCTACCGCTGCTGCTGCCCCCACCACGAACACCTACGGCGATGTCACCCGTGGCAGCTGCGAGGCTGATGCGAAGGCGTTCACAAGCTGCCTGGAGGCGACGAATAATGATATGAGCGCCTGCAACTACTATCTTGACCAGCTGGTGAGTAGTGCCGCAATTTCCTTCCTTTTCTTGTCCCATAGCCTCTGTGCCGCTTTCCACGCCTGGAAAAGAAAGATGGGTTGAAATAAATGTGGAGACTTGTGCTAATATGGTTTCCTGGGATGATTAGAAAGCTTGCCAGGCGATGTTCAAGCAGTACTCGCAGCAGTAAACGAAATCGTGCGAATACTGGCGTTCGTTGTTTCCCGTCAGATCTGTAGATACTCTGCTCTGCATTCTGCATTTTGCATTTCGACTTCCATGACGGCGAACCTGCCGCGTTTGGGTCGGCTCGAGCGGGCTGTACGTTACGTTGGACTTGTGTATATTTAGAAATGGAGAGGGAGGAATGCTCGAGCTTTGTGAGGTTATCTAGGATGAATGGTATGAGATATGCGCGTTAGAGACCACAAATATACATATACAGAAGCATATATGAAAATCGATCTCTTATCTAGAACACTGCGCAGGTCAAAAGTATGCCAGTCTGGTTCTACGAGATAGGTGGGACATATTATCCCGCATGGCTGGAAACGTTCAACATATCAGCAAGAGACGTTGATGGACGTGTTCTAATCAAATGCGACGTCACATGCATGCTGCTCTAGGGCTAAGAGTTGGTCATTCATATATTACTTCTCTTAGGTTACGTATTACGCGTCCATCGCGCCGACACCGACAAGAGATATATGAAACCCACTTAGTGGGGTTCGTCTACGTACATTTACACGCATGAACGTGGCACAGTCAATCGCTTGCGAAGTCTTCGCGGGTACTGGTCTGTACCAAGCGCGATTTACTCGATATACATAAGTATACTAGGCCGATACATATATCGATAATGAAGAAATTTTCAAGCTAATCGCGGGAAATAAATTTTATTTTGAGGAATGTTGGAATGCACCGCCAGGATATCATGCATGAATATATGCACGAGCACCGACAATGGACTCAAATTCGCCACCCGGCCATCCGGCGCTTCGATGTATTATGATGTGATATCACTTTATCGACTGGCGTACTGGAGATGGAAACTGGTTGGCAGCAGTCTTGGAAAATGGCCAGCTGGAGTGCCGCTGCAGTGGTTTGCAGATCTGGTGATCGTGAAGAGACCGGTTTCGTTTACGATGCAGAGATCTCGTTAACTCGTATTTTGGGTATAGTGAGTAATAGGCAAGGATATTTCTGGCTCTTGACTGATTCGTGGGCATATATCATTGTTCTAGCTTGCGTATATGCTTTAGATTGATCTCGTAGACGAGACCGCACGTCAGCTGGGTGTGGATCCGGGTGCACGTATACGCGTAAGGCAATGTTACGAATGGATGTATATACAAGTTATCAATCGATCATCGGTTGACTATATCCCAACCTTCGTGTCGTCGAGTCAATGCTGCAGAACTTCGCTTCAGTCGGGATACTTCTACAGAGTCAAATTGTTATCCCAACTGTACAGACCACTGCGAAATATAGCCAACTGTTGATTCGTGAAAGCAATGCAAATGTGGGTTTTACTGCAGATGTACGTATCCCAATTGATCCCAACGACTCATGAAAGTAACGATTGATGAATCGACGGTATGTACTGTACTGATGATCCCAATTCTTATCCCAACTCCAGTCCGAACCCCAACTGCAATCCCAAATTAAATTCAGGCATCGAACTTTGCAAAATTCCGGCATCGAATTGACGAATGTGGTAAATTCTATGCTGGATTTTACCAAACTGCAAGCATGCACGTTTGTCTCTAGCTCGGAAAGCCGAACGCGAGGCTCGAGACAGCCGGACAAGCATATGTACGAATCTGCACGCGTACGGTGGCTGATCAGTCCTCTTTTTTTCCGGACGGTACTCATAAGCCAACGGGCTGACGGAGAGGCGAGAAGGCAATCTATCAATCGGGTTCATATCCCAACATCCTAACGCGCGGTGCTGCAATGCAGCTGTATACTATTGTACTTTAGTTGTAGTATGCACAGTCGTTCCAGCCTACAGGTTGACGAACAGAGCTAAGATACTACTGGCGAACTCGGCGTGCATGATCGTGCATGAAGAAATTGGCTGCCCTGTCTTCTTTTCAATCTCCTCGCGTTGTGCGCGAACAATGCATATATAGCCGTCCCTTACCTACCTTACATTTCCTAAAGCGGTATTTATTCCAACGCCCTTACTTGCCTCGGATAAAGCTAGGCGTCTATTGAACGCACCGCACTGGCTGGCGGGCAGGTCTACGAACAGTACAGAACAGTACAGTACGTCAAATGAGGCCTTACTTGATGTAAGGTGCATTCGAGCAGCAGGCTGCATGATCAGGTCTACGCAGCTGAGGGTGACCAATAGAGCATAGACGCGTGGTCGTCAATTACCTCCATTCTGTTCAATGGCTGCAGGAATTTCTAGAAGGTAAGGGGGTCGAGAGGGATGGGTGGGTGAATGGGTGTAGGATTCGGATTATTATCCCAAGAGGCCGGGTAAGGGCATTGAATACGGTGTTTGGTCTTCCCTGAGGACAGAAGTAATGTAATCACTGCATAGCTTTAATTTCAGGCTACGTAAGTCTGGAATTTCTCATGTGTCTAGGTAGTGCACGTGGTCTCTGTGGTTCTGGGCTAGCTGTTGTTCGGAGCATGGTAAGCGGGCTTCGAAATGTTGGAGCTAGCTAGGTAGCTGGAGCGATTAATTACAGAGCTCAATCGAGGTCACGAGGCCTAGGTGAAACTCTGAGCGAGAGGAAAAAATTCTCTCGAGACTTGCCAGTTCGCAGATCGCGGTGACGGTCAATTGGACGACTGAAATATGCGATTTGTTGGCAAAGATGTCACTGCCTGGCGCAAGGGACTCTAAATCAAGCAGGAGGTAGACATCCTGGCGCAAAGGCAGAAGAATACATTTGGGTACGAGCTACCAAGCAACCACGTTAGCTGTCGACAAGTTCCGATTTGAGAGCGTGGATGGAAGGATCCTGGCCACCAGGAGGGGAAGTTGCAGCGCCGTTTCTGCGCGGTCAGCCCCAGATCTCCCCGATCGAAAGGTTGGATCCCCATCCGAGTTCTTGGAATCTGCGCGGATTCGCCGCAAATAATGGCAGGTTGGTTGGTCGACTTCGGCTGTTGGGTTCTCGTCGAGTCGGTGCGCCGAGTCGAAGCGAGTTTGATTCAGTCCAGCTCAAGCTCCGCTGTCTGCATCATACATCGCAGAGCTTGATTTGAACTGATCGTATCGATTTTATTGGTCCACACACCCACAATTCCCTATCGGATATTTGTGATTACACATGATCGCATTCAGCATGTATAATCAGCGAGAATAAATCATAAATTTCCCAATATCACTGCACAATTGAGAAACGTGCGAGGTTGCAGCAAGCTCCAGCTCGCACCCTGTCCGGCCCCCTCGAGGGTTCGGCTAGCATGGGCAGAAGCCGGTTCTGGACAAGGGCCGCACGCAAGAGGATGGCAGAAGCAGCCAGGTTTGGGGCTTGCTAGTTGACGTGTCAAGCCTATGCAATCCACCGCTTTCCATCAGGTTTTTCGTGCAGGCGAACTAATTGGTGTGGGGGCAATGCAGATGAAAGCAGTGAAGCAGTCGGGTCTAGCTAGCTGCCTGTTAGTCGTGAGGCGAGCGGAAGCAGGGAGACTCAATGGAGTCTCTGCATGCATGTATGTAAGTAAGTATGGTGGAGGTCTCGCGGTACGTACCGGAGCTGATCCGTGTGTGTGGATCTCGACACGAATGGAATTGAGGCACAAGTACGGTACTTCGAAGTTATGTAACTTGTCGGAACTTCGGAGAGAACGGTAAGTCGCTGGAGAGCGAAAGGTGAGAACATCTGTTTCGTTTCAATCGCATCGTACAAAGTTTTTGCCATGGATAGCAACAAGGCCCCTTTCTGTATAATTTTTGTTTTTTTCTGGGCTGGCGGTTGAACTGGATGGTCGAAAAGATGCTCTAGCCATCCGCGGGGAATTTGCCCGGCGAGTGTAGCACCACGTCAGCAAGTGACCATGAACCAATAGGGGAGCTGGCAAGGCGGTGGGCGTACGTTCTAGTCCGTTTCGCGAAGCATCTCCCACACCTCACTGTAGGATGAAGCGCGAGGGGCGGCGGGCAGACGGGCAGCAATTTTGCAAAATCGTGATACGCAGAGCGGTAGACCTGTTGGACCAACGGGGGCAATTGGCTGTTTCTGCAAGTGAGGGATAAAAAGCACCTATCTGCGTAAGTGCAATGCAGGCTCGATTAATTGAAGTGCTGCTATTCTTGTAGCTTCTCCAGACAGGCCTGCAGATTAACTCTGCAGCTTTTCTTGTAAGCTGTTGGATGTCTTCTGCTTGATAATGGTGTTCTGGGAAAAATCAAACGATTATCCGAACCAATTTGCCTCAATCACAAATAATTAATCGGCAGAGTACCACCTCATCATTGCATTGCATATGTCTGTTTCTGCCCTCCCATTGCAGCGAGCAGCGGGCTTCGGGCAAGGTCAAGGCTGTGGAATTGGATGTGGATGAGCGAATCGACAGGGCTAACAAGGGGGACTTTTGGGATTCCCTCTTGACCTTCTGTTGGTAAGGACATGCCTATGGCGAAGTGTACTTTGGTCAAAATGGATGGACTCATGCATGCATGTGTCTGGGAGCTAGCACCGCCATGGGTCCTTTCAATCAATCAATTCGATTGTTCTATGTCTCCGTGCGCCTCACGAAGAGGATAATCGCAACCCGAGGGTGTGTTTTGGTAGCTGCATCCCGGAGCAGTGATCATGCATGCGCTTTCGGCGACAGAGGAGAAGATCGCATGCCAGTGGGTGATCCTGAGGTTTCGCCAATAGCATCGAGCCCGCGCTAGCTCGATCTTGTAAATATCCTGTTCGAGCCGTCGAATCAAATGATGCTCGCATTCCGGCGATAGGAATAGCCGTATATGTACGAAGTATGTACGTCTTGCGGGCTTGAAATCTGAAGTTCGGGTGCACGTAGTAGTATTGTATATGGGAAGTTTGAGAATTCGAGGAAGCTTGGCGGAAGCATACACCGTACGAACGAAGAAACAGATGGACCGGTTGACTGGATCGCTCGCCCCGCTGTGACTTGTCCTTTGCCCACCGGCTAAGAAGAGCACCTAAGATATCCGAGATCGAATATCGCTCGACTCCAATCGGCAGGATGGAGAGAGAAACTGCGAATTCCCTTTTCGTGCGAAGGTATGCAGTCAACTTTTTTTTTCTCTCACACTCTCGCAGCTCAGCCAAGAGGAGGGTTGAAACGTAGCTGGATAGGTAGCACTCGTATGATGAGCTGGATGACAGGTCGAAGGGCTCAAAGAAGGCAGCTCGTGATGAGCTGGAGAGCTCTCTTCAACCCACCGTCATAGCTCACGTCACGAGCAGCGCAGCATGACCAGCACGGAGCAAACATCGCGGGGCAGCGAGAGGAATGGTTGCAGAGATAATGCATCTTGCAGCTGAACGCGAGTGAGGGCACCAACTGGATCATTTAATTAATCAATCGATCGGTGAGGTGCAGCGGAGCGGAGCGATGGAGTTTGCTAGGTGGTTGATGGATGGATGGATGGTACTAGCAGCTAGTTCGTAGCTGCTGGGACTATCCTCAAGAGCAGCAGGAGAGACATACATACATGAAATGTCCACCTCCTCCACACACACCACACACACGCCCGCATGTCAGAACCGCGGCCAATGGCACTGAATGACCTCCCGCCTGATGAGCTGGCACTGATATATCAAGCCATGCGTCTCGTCCTCGACCGCCGGAAGAGACCCTTCCACATCTCTGCCCTCTGCATCGCTCTCCCATCACCTTGTTCTCCATTGTCTGCGCTTTCGCTAGCTCACTTTGATTCGACTCCCTCGCCGTTGCTGTCGACACCGCTGTAAGCTTCCCGGATTGCTTATATAACCTGACCAATGGCTTCTTCGCTGCTCGAAGAGAAGGCTGCCGTGCTCAGCAAGGACTGCGAGGTAAGCTAGCTAGCTCATCAGCCTTATATTAGTGCATCCGCTTGGCTCTCATGTCTGTGTCATCGCTCTTGATGGCTACCATGGAGAGACCTTGCGATGCCTGTTGTGTCTGGACGTTGACTGCTAACACTACTCTTGCTGTGGAAATAGTCCATCTTGGACGGCAGGTCCACAGAGTCGCGGGTGTGCTCAATAGGCGTAACCACAGAGTAAGATGCTCTCATCCTCATCGCGCGGCTAGTGCCATGCTAACTAGTTGTCCACCTAGAAAATCGGTTACCGTGGATATTGGCTCCCGCAAATCGTCAACGACTGCCGTCAATGAGTATGCGATCCGTCGTGGTCAACAGCTGCCAGCTACCAGCTGGTTAGCAAGCTCGGAGGGCCAATTGGCTAACCGAAGCACAGCACAGCAGTTACCGAGAACGTGAACCTCTGTCTCTCCCAAAACAAACAGTCTGGCGACCTCTTCGATTTCATTCACATCCGCTACCAAGACGACGGCAGTCAAGATGAGAAGCAGATGTTCGTTGAGGCATTCAGGTGGGCAAATCTCTATAGAGCTCTCGATATGATCTGATCACGAGCTAACAGAATCGTCCGTTTAGGCACGCAAAACCCGGCGGCTGGGTAGAGGTCCTCGACAACTCTCGCAACTCGCGCTCCACACTTCCACCAGGCAAGCTCAACTGCAGTGGCACATCGTACCCTTCGACATTCTTCGGCGGCGGCAGCATCCTAGTCTCCTCCCGCACGCCTACTGTCGCTTTGCGCATAAAGCAGCACCTTGTCGACGCTGGATTCGTCGATGTAGAGGAGAAGACATGGCAGCCGTCAATGACTGCTTGGAAGAGACTCAAGGAGTGGGGCAGTTATTTGCGGCTAGTTTGCTGCAGCATCCTGACGCTCTCTCTGCCGTCGGCGGGTCCACCTCCTGAGGAGAAGATCGACAACTCGAACCAGTCTGCTTCTACGTATGTTGGATACTTGATAACCCGAATGCTGTGGAGAAGCTGCTAATGATATCATGCAGGTGCTTTGTTATCGGCCGCAAACCATACGCTTAATCGCATATTCGACCGTTACTCATCGAGCGCCGTCTATCTCGTTTTAATTCAGCTTAATTTGGCCTACACTTCTTCGGTCTTTTATTTGACGACATTACGAACGAAATTCATGATATCCCATTCGAATCTAGCGAGAATGAATCAATGTACAATACTACTTTGCTCTTGATACCTCTTCGAACATTTTTTTCCCCCTTATGAACCCTCTTCACGATTATCACTACATATTTTTTATTTCTTTCGCTCGCCTTGAATTTGTTGTCCTGTGGAGCTGGATTACGGCAGGTGTGGCTGGCGTGCAGTTTGCGCGCTCAATCACATCCCATTTTGACGAGCAGCTCAAAACAGGGCGCGCATGCAGGCGAATTCGGGCGCCTCACTTTTCTTCTGGAACACGGTCTTTAATGTTTAGAGGAGGAACAGGGAAAATTATTCTAACTATCGTTTTTTTCCTGTTTGCGGGAATTCGCTGCACCTTGCTGATGGCGCATTTTACAATATCCCTTTTTTCGCAAGTGCAACACGGCAACGACTTCTGTTTTCTCACATGCTCTATCGTTCAAATTATTCGAAATTCTTGCAACGGGCGGCTCTTGTCGATTTAGCGGATGCTTACTTACTTGTTATTGCTCACTTACTATCATATCCGAGGGCGGACATATGATTCCTGCTAACTACATCATGACCTCACAAATGATACGATACGCAAATATTCTCAGATCATATTTTACGCAACTCAACGAAATGTGTTAAATTTTTGTTGTCGACACACAACGTGTCAGACTTGCATATATCGATGTATGTACTTACAAGTACGTATGCAGAAGAAGGATGCAGCAAATATCGATTGCGCGGATAACGGCCGTCGGGGATAAGTTCCGAAGGTAGCGCATATGCCAGGATTCGCAAAGCACAGAGGGAATAGAAGCCGAGAGGATAACGGGCGAGCAGGAGGAACTCTAGTGCAGGTAATCTCGGGGACGCTGACCCTCCGAGGCTTGGTAGTGCAGGGGATGGCATCCAGGAGAAAAATGGTAACGGGATTTCCTACTTAATTAGTATTAACGTTCCGAGGATGAATTCCAGTCGCACAGACCTCCTTCCGTGCTATCGATATCGATATCGTCATGCAGACGTGCATGCTGCACGCTACGAGCGGTAACTCTCAAATTCGAATTTTGTGACCCATGTCGGTATTCACCTGCTGCGCGACGGTATCCAAGTCTCTAGCCTCGGGGATCACGTCTCAGCCCACCGATATATCACAAGTAGTAAGCCTAGTTTCCGTGAATGCGCTGCATGTGCAACAGCGGTATTCTCGCTCATCCGATGGTTCCCTGCGCCATGCGTGTGGACAGGGGTTCGCATCGTTACACACGGGAAGCGGCAGAAGAGGAAGCAGGAAGAGACACCCGGAGAGGACATGCTGCATGAGTATGTGTACAGTAGCAAGCGTGAATGGACATGACAGCAGTGTGGTCATCCTCTATTGATCCCTGAATTGAGCGTGTACTGCAGCTGGAATACATTACAACATGGACATGCGCACTGCAGTTAGAGCAAACACACCGGCGAGGGGTCGGTAAAACGATTGTACAATCCGACGAGACGGCAGGAGACCATAAATGCATATTCAGGAAAGTTGGAAATGCTAGAGCCACCGAAACGTTAATCGCGTCACGGAGCATCTCGAAAACCAATAACTCCCATAGCGGGACGGGAACTGTCTTTTCCAAATAGGTACCTAAGAGATGTCCGCGGTCGTAATTAGCATCCAACATCCAACATCCAAGTGACAGGGGCGAGCCGGACGTGCATGCAGACAGCCTTGCGTTCTCATGCATCAATTAATCCAACATTTGATCCAACAATGTATGCAGCTACCCTGTCGACGTGTCGGAGTTTACAAAATCTGCAAATAATAGCACCCGTGCGACTTAGTTTACCCGCAGATGTGTATGTGGATTCGGCCGCAGTCGCAAGTACGTGTGTCTAGACCATTTTCTTGATCCCGCGACGGGAGACAGCGTCCTCGAGACTAGGAGACAATGGCAAAGCAAACAACGGCCTGCTGTGCCGCAGCGCCCCCAGACTAGTCGACTAGCTATACCGTCCTCGGTGCACAAACTCAATAGGGACTATGTTCCGTTGGTATCAACTTCCTTTTCTGATCAATCGGTGCGTTCGAGTATCTACTCTGAGTGTATCATCTGTACATGCCCGTGGAGACATGACGTCGATCTTGCATCCCGAGTATCAGATTAGCTATGATACATCGCCGAATCTAATATTTCCTTTGAGGCCAAGTACGCGTATACGGCTTTCCCTTCGAAGCTTCCAATAGTAGTTGACTTCATAGTCTCTCGGCTCGGCCAAGCCTCGGAGTATCAGCGTCCCTGAGACTATCGACTTCCCATATATACAACAAACCGGTCACAATAGCATAGACTGACTCGGGTCGGCCAAGTTCACATACGCGGCAAGAGCTATTAGCATGCCATCTCAGTGCAAGCCACCTAGCCAGGTGCTATATCATAAAAAACGTGATAATCCCACAATGCAAACACACGGCAATGGAGTTGAATTTGAGCTCCGAGACACCTGCAGTTAGAGCTCGAGCCATCCGTACGACAGGCGAGACGTGTACGTGCATATCGCAAACATATGCGGTGCACTGTAATGTCCATCAATGCAAATTCGCAACTTACTGACGCTGTACGACTGTGCTGAAACAGCGCCCCGGACGATCGAACGAGGCTGTTCTCAGCCGTGTACATACATACACAACAGATGCATAGACGTTAGCATCCACGTACGTATTTCTAAGCAGAATGGTCGGCTGAATTCTCCAGTCCTCGTCCGTAGGTGAGTCCATACAATAAGACCCTGGTCAGGGTTGACGCACGTCTGGACGGCGGTGCGGGTCAGAAGGATAGTATTGTATACATGTCCGTTTGTGCGTACTGCATGTATGCATGCCAGGTACCTTCACGTAACATTTGTAGACACCATCATATTGCACTTACTAATGGTCGCTGTTGCGTCGCGTTCAGCGTGTGGTTTACGAGGTCGAGACAAGCAATACATGTAGAGATTCTAGTCTCGGGGACGCTGGAAATTCTAGCCGACGAGGCGACACACAGGGTATTAGTCGGAAGGAATACGATATTCATCAAAGTGATTGCCATGTCATTCGGTGGCTTGATTTAAATTGAGGAGATGAGTGTGTATGTTGCATTGTGCAACCTAATTACATACAGATTTGATTGCTAGGTCATGGTCATGTGGTATGTATACGTCCGTGAATGCATACGCACACTGCTAGGTCGGGGCCTGTTAGCATCCATGCTACCTATGTTGCTGAGAAGGCGGCGTCCCGGATCACGGACATGAATAGCCAAAATATGCAGGATCAGGACGGCGAGGGGTCCATGCAAGCCCTCGGATTGTCAACATCCCAGAGACTACAACGGGTCATGCATGTTTACTATACGCGTGTGCATAACATCGAACTGATTGTTTACTTCGAATTCTTAGACTGCAGTTTCTAAATCTCCCGATATCATATCATCCGATATCCGATCCAAGACATGTACAGCTTACCGCAGGCAAAGGTGGTCATTGGCTCATGAACATGGGATTGCCATCGTGGTAAGCGTTTGGTTTACGAGGCTATGTGATTGTCGTTCCAGACTGTACATTCGAATCCCATCTGTGACAATGCCCATGCAACTTCTACAATCGGACATTCCGACCATCAATAGGATAGAACATGTCAGCCGACCCCCAGTCATACACGCACGTACCCGCCTGCAGGCGCCGTCTCAGCTCAACATGATATCGACCACCTAGTCTGCGCCTGTACACCGTTACAATCCATACGCTTATACCCCGCCATCTATTCAAATCCAACATGTACAGTCAAAGCCTCATGCTACCCGAGCTGCGCTGGTCGTAACCTGCAGCAGCGGATGAGCTCCTCCAAGATATCGTGAACCATTACCATGTATTTTGGCTGTCCGTATTATCGTTCGTCATCCACATACATACGTACATTGAGGGGTGCAGACGTACATCCCGCTAGGAGCGCCTCATCAAATCCATTGAAGTATGCATCCAACATGCAGCCCCAGGCACCGGCGGATCTAGAGCCATTGCATCGTAACATAGCGTAACATAGACATCAAAACTGCAGAAAAGCAAAGAAACAGAGTCAAAAAAAAAGAAAAATGGATAGGAGAGAAAAGGGAGTCATGAGAGCTTTTACCTGCCGAGCGCAACAGAATCTCAGCGGCAAGAAAGACCATAAGTAGAAAGCCAGCGAGCCATGCAATCGAAGATACGTTCTCATCCAAACACGCAAAGAAGAAGCCAAAACCCAAAAAACCAATTCCACACCGTGTACAAAAACACAAAACACCACTTTCATCTGGTATCACATAATATATCCGTTATAAGGAAAAAACCGTTCCGCCTTCTTGTTCTCATCTCATCTCATATCACCCACAATGCCACCAGTACGACGCACCCGCTCACGAGTATCTTACCCCTGCCCGGTCCTGCCCCCCATAACCCGCCGCGGCAGGCATCTCAGTCGGCCCTTGAACACCGCTATAATCCTGGTGCTGCGAATACTGAGGATCGTACGGGGACGCGCCATACCCACCGCTCCCGCCACTCCCACCATTACCAGCGTTGCTACTCAGCGCGCTTACGCTGCTTACCCCAGTATCCTGGGGCTGCAGATGCGCGGGCTGAATGTAGTGCGGGTCGTACGGCGCCGGCGTGTTCGTCGCACTATACGGCGCCGGCGTCTCCATCGGGTTGAACCCCATCGGCGTACCTCCCGATATCGAATTGTCGTATCCACCGGGGCCCGGATACGCGCTTTCGATACCCATCGCGGCGGCGCTGTTCAGCGGCGCGTGCTGCGCCTCCATCATCGGCAGAGCCCCAAACATGCTGCGACCCTTGAAAACGCTAAGGCACACCAAAACGAGGGACGCCAGCCACGCCAGCCATTCGAAGCAGCTGAAGGCAATAGTTGCCTTGATCGAGCCGCAGACAGCCTCCGGACAACTGATATTGTGGTCGCCAACGTAGGCGGCCACAGCGACGAAGCCGGAGAACCAGAAGATGTTGGCGAGGGCTTCGACGCCCAGGATGATGAACTTGTCGTGGAGGCGAGGGAGGAAACGCGGTGTGACGAGGATGTAGGCGAGGGAAAGCCATGTCCAGATACACTAGATATATTCAAATTATTGAATTGTCAGTTGATGGAGATGGCTTTGGTAGAACTGAATTTTCAGTTGATGGGGATTTTTGCGATTCAACTGAGAAATCAGTTGATGGAGATTTTTGGGAGTCAACTGGTTTTCCAGTTGATGGAAATTTTTGCGAGTCAACTGAATTGTCAGTTGATGTAGATGTTTGTGGGGGCAGTTGAATTGTCAGCTGATGTAGATGTCCGTTTGGACATTGAATTGTCAGTTGATGGGGATGTCTGTGGGGGCTTGGGCTGCTTCACAGACCTCCAGTGTTTCCGCTGCGCAGGAGGTCTGTGAAGGAGCCAAGTCGGTGGAAATATGGTGTGAGTTTGGCCATATGTTTGGGTGCGCATCCATGATGTAATTAAGCTGAGACCAGCGACATGCAGGCGAGGGGCAAATACAAATACTGTAACTAAAAATATAAAAAAAACTATGAAATCAAAGCACAGAGCCGTATATACGTACGCAGAAGATGACAAAGTTCATGGACGACGGCGAGCTTCCGCTCTCCGTTTTGTTGAAGGCGCTGATGGCGTAGGCATCGAGACCGAGGACGATGATGGATAGGAGGGCCTGGCCGATCCGTATCCCGAGGATCGGTGAGAAGGGCATCGTGGGGTGCAGCTCGGGTGTACTCGGGCGCGGTTCGTATACGCTAGAAGAGGTCGGTCAGAGTTGTCTAGTGTCGGCGAATGTATATTGTAGTAGTATATCGTAGTATAGTGTAGTGTCTACCTGTTCGGAGGTCGTAAGTGAGGAAAAGCTGAGGTGGATGTCGGAGGATGAGGCTGGAGTCGTAGGGGAGGGACGAGAAAGAGGCTGAAAAGAAAGAAAAGGAAGCGGGATCGAAGCCGGAATGCGACGCTTATTATTGGGCGGCTTTGTTTATAAAGTGGTCAGGGCTTCTGCTGCCGGGGCTACGATCGTTACGCAACCAACCAAAATGTTCTTCCCGACGACGACAGAAAACAAGCAGCTGGAAGTTTGCTCGGGAGTGCCAAAAATGTATATTAATAGAATCATCGACCATGCTCAGCTGTCGATGGATGGCCCGTGCTAGGCATGACGACTTTCGGGCAAGGCGGATTCCTGCTTTCAACGGAGGCAAAATACGAAGAACAGAAACAGTGGGCCGGCCGGCCAAAGCCGCAAGCGAGCAGCAGTCGTCACGGACGGGGCTTGGTTGGCGGGGCCTTGGCGGGTGTGCGGCATCGCGGCAGTGAGGCATGCTAGAGAAGATCAGAAGCCGGTAGAGCACAGCTCTATCGCGGATTGAAGGCGGGCCGTTGCCGCGAATAGTTGGTATCGGTACCTACGAATTAAATAGCAGTCGGCGATGGCGGCGAAAGGTGTTGCACGCTGAAGACGTTTGTTGACGCCGAAAACAGCAATGTTACACACATAGAATTATCAAGCTCTAGAAACTAACATCGAGAGGCCCCGTCTGCGGCGCCATCTGTTGGAAATGAAGCTGCGCAAGTATCGCTATAAACCCTAAATATGTAAATACAAATACGTAGCCATGGTCCAGAGTCCGCACCTTACTTATATGTATACATAACCCGGGATATACAAATACCGACCTGCACGATACTGGCTAACCGGGAATGCCATCATCGACCTTCCCAATATATTGTGCTCTCCCCAGATCCATCGATATCGCGCTTCCACGCGGCTCTTCTACACCCCGGTTTCCATCTAAGCTTCCCTTCTGCAGCCTTCCCTAGCCTGGGATAAAAATTCAACCGCCCCTCTTCTAGCCTACCTTTCATCTACTACCATATATACAGAGGAGCACTACTACCGAATAAATACTTACCTACTAACACAAATACCACACGGCGGCATGTCCGAATCAAAACCTAGATTATCGCCAACGGCTACCTCTTTCGCTCCCCTTGGGGGCGCTACCACTGAGGTCCGCCCTCGCAGCAACGAGGAGCTAACCCCGCTCGTCGACGCCCATATCAAACTGATACTCTCTACAACCGACGATGATACCACCGATTTTGCGCCGTCGTTCGACCTAATGAAGCCATCATCGGACCTGGCGGCATGCATTGACCATACCCTGCTCAAGCCCGATGCGACGCCCGAACAAGTCTTCAACCTGGTCCAAGAGGCAATGACATATGGGTTCAAGGTATACACATTTGCCTATTTGCATATCAAGCCTACCACACATATATATACTCACAAGGATGATTGCTAATATGGTATGATATTATATGACATCTAGAGCTGCTGCGTCAATGGCTCCCATATCCCCTACGTCACCTCCACCATAGCCGCCGCCAATTCATCAAAGTCGGCAGCGAATGTAACAATCCCCTGTGCCGTCATCGGCTTCCCCCTCGGCGCCTCTGCCACCGCCGCGAAAGTCTACGAAACAACCCTCGCAATCCTAGACGGCGCCCGCGAAATCGACATGGTCATGTCCATCGGCCACCTCAAAGCCCGCGACTACGCCGCTGTCTACAATGACATTGCCCGCGTCGTGCGCGCTGCCAAATCCGGACCCGCGAGCAGACCCGCCACTCCCCCCGTGATCGGTTCCAACACGAGTAACTCAAGCGCCCCGGAGCGAACGAGAACGCCACCAACGGGCACGAATCACACCTCCGTGCCCGTCAAGGTGATTATCGAAACGAGTCTGCTGACGACGGAAGAGAAGATCGCAGCCTGCTATCTAGCCTCGATTGCCGGTGCTGCATTCGTCAAGACGTCGACGGGCTTCGGCGGCGGCGGGGCAACGGTCGATGATGTGAGATTGATGCGGCGCACAGTGGGGTTCATGCCCGCGGTACAAGTGAAGGCTAGCGGAGGTATAAAGACGTTTGAGCAATGCGTCGCCTTGCTGAAGGCTGGTGCGCACAGGATCGGTGCATCGAGCGGCGTGAGCATCATGAAGAGTGGAGATGCAGCTCAGAAGGAAAGCGGAGAGACAAGTGGCTATTAATTGAGTAATCAAGTCATAAATCCCATCCATTCCATTGCTACGTGCGCTGCTCTGATCCCTCAGAATCCTCATCGGTTGTGTGTAAATGTATGACTTGGTGAAACTACATGTCTATGTGGCCAGTGGGACATACGGACAAAGAGGATCCGAGGGCCCAGTAATTACGAAATTAGTACTGCTCAGGTATTATGAGTTGAGCTGAACGTCACGATAGATAGGGTGGCCATAATATGACCTGGTTGTGTACCGTGGCATGGAAATATTTCGCAGCTGCCGGACCATTTTCGAGACTGGCAGAGACCACATTTCTCTGAACGTTCGAGCATTCGACGATTCTGCGTTTTCTCTGAACATGCGAGCATCCGCAACATTCGACGCTTCCTGCGCTTCCTACACATCCTCGCGTACTCGAGTCTTCGAATGTCAAGACTCAAGTCATCCATACGGCCATACTATAGCAGAACGCCTGCGCCATTACCATGATAATACGAACGGCCATCCTATCATAATACTATCTGAAAGACCTAGTGTTTATTATATATAAAGCAGGCACCGGCGAAAAAGAAGATACTCGTCTATCGGTACAAGCAGATTATGCTAGCTATGCCAGAAGTAAAAAGTACAGCTGGAAGAGAAAATGCCAAAGTTACACGTATGCAAGGGCACTCTAAACCTGCCATGAGAGATAACGCCAATAGTGCAAGAGCCCGATATATACATACAATCTCCCACTTCAATCCATACCCATAGCCCACCCATGCATTCAGTTTCACTCAATATAATATAAAACCCCACATTAGGAAATTAACACCAGCAATAGTGACACCCAGAATGCATGCATCCATACAATCAGAATAATATTCCACCTATCGATCAAGTTATCCCTCCTCGCCAGTGATCTCGCTCATCAGGCCCTTGCGCCACCGCCACTCCTCCTCGCTCGTCCAGCTGCGCGGCGCCTCGTCCGGATCTGTCGCCGTCCGTCTGCCCACGATCCGCTCCCTCGCTTCCCATTTCGACCCATCGGACCCGCTACTTTTGCCGCTGCGCCCGCTGCCGCCGCTGCGTACGCTCGCGCTCGAGCTGCCGGACAGCCGGCGGCTAGCCTCGCTTTCGAAATCTGGTAGCTCTAGCGCACTGGTATCCCTCTGCTTGGGTGTTTCTTTCGCCTTATCGTCCTCCTGCGCTTTCGGCTTGTCGTCGTCCTTCGAGCTCGCGGGGCTTCCTTTTCTTTCGTTCTCAGGACTAACGCTGCCGCCGAGGTAGAAATTGGGTAAGTGAACTTCTTCGTCGGCTTCTGCGCTCGGGGTCACAGGATCCGGATCGCTGATCGGCGCGGCCACAACCATCATCTGTTCTGGCTTTTCCTTACGGGCGGGTGCATGCCTGGCAGCGCCGTTGGACTGTTGTAGCTGTGGTTGTGGTTGAGATTGGACTTGAGCTTGTGGTTGTAGCTGAGTTTGCGATGGCGGTTGTGACGGCATCTGTGGTCGTGGCGGGAGAAGAGGCGGCGGCAACGGCCTACGCTTCGGCACATCAATCGGATTCGTCCGCTTCGCTGCTGGTGGTGGCACCGGCGGAATCTCCCATGGTGGTACCGGATATTTGTGTTTCTCGCCTTCGGGCTTGTTCCCGCCGTTCCCGCCGTTCCCGCTGCTGGAGCTGCTCACCGCCCTGGTTCTACCATCCTTGCCATTCCCTGAGGAGCTTGAAGAAGCTACCAACGGCCCATCGCCAGTTGTATTCCCGAACCCCCTGATCCGCTCCTTCAACTCTGTATCCGTCATTCGCGGCGGTCCTTCATTCGGATAGGGCTTCAACTCCGCGCCCGCAGCAGCATCCTTGAGTATATCCACATGTTCCATCTCAGAAACGGGATGGAATCCACTCTCAGGTATGACATTGGAGGTGCTGCTGCCACCGCCGCCGCCGACCGGCCCTTCTTCCCGCTTTCGAGTGTTGGTGATATACCACTTCTTCACCGCAACGCCAGCAGACGCTAGCGTCGTTGCGAAGGCCGTCTTCTCGGGGTTTGGCGACGGCGTCGGTGAGATCGAATCGCCTGAGGTGCCCGATTCGCTTCTTTGCTGTATGCTTCCCGTGCCTATATTGTTTGGATTGAACGACTTTGCGAACGACATGCCGCTAAGGTTGCTCTTCAAAGTGCCGAGCTTACTCTTCAGGCTGTCCGCTGTGTTGCCTGATCTGAGTGTATCGGCTGTTGTTGTACTCCGCCACGACGCTGATGACCGCGTCGACCTGCCGTCTCCCGAAGTATTTATTGACCCTGTCTCCAACGTCGTCGTAGAAGGGGACGGCGAGAGGCCTTGACTGTTGCCGATATTTAGATTCGGTGAGCCGTACGGCGTCTGAGATGGTGAACCGCCGCCTTGGCCGCCAGTTGGTCCGCTGCCGCTGGAGCTCCTCGACCTCGTGATAGACATGGCGAACGAGACGGCATCGGAACGGTCGTTGTCATACTTGGGTTCTTGTCGCTCAGCGTTCGCGTTTATCGTCGTCGTCGCTACCACCGGTGGGGACGAAGATATCGGCGTTCCGATGCTCGCAGATCGTCGCGACTTATGCGTCCTGTGCACCACTGGCTGCGGCGCGCTTTCAACACCCGTGGACACCGCTTTATCCTCGTTGATTGCGGGAGGCGACGACACCATCGACGCCGAGCGCCTCGGTTTTGTCGTAACTTTGACCTCGACCGGCTCTGGTAACACAGGCATGCTCATGCTCTTGTCCTGCTCGGTTAATAGCGCCGAAGCCTCTGTGTCTTCGTGCGACTTGTCCTGCTTCTCTGCGTCTTCTACAGAGCCCGCTGCCACCGGGTCGCTACTCTTCGCGCCGCCAGCCCTCATGCTCTCCCAAAGGCCGCCTCGGAGCGGCTGGTCGTCCGTCGGTATGAACGGGATATCGTCCCAATGCGGGCTGACCATGGTCTCTGCAATGACCTCTTTGATCCGGTTTTCTATCGGCTTTAGAATCATATTCCATGTGATCTGCCGCGAGCTGACGATGGGCTCGACGCTGATATCCATCTTTGGCAACTCGACAAACGTGAACCACAGTCGGTTCGACGGTGGGGGTTTCACCCGTAGAACCGCATGGCCTTCCAGCCGTTTGAACACAGCAGCGAGCACGAGTGGCACCTGCCGGGGCTTGAATCTGTTCCCAAGCGACAGCGTTGCCACAGTTGATATCTCGATCCGAAAGTTGCCCGCATACTTGACGTCCGCCTCAGCGGAGAATTCCCCATCCGCCGTCATCTCCCTCATCTTCGGGTTGGTGATGAAGGGTGCGCCATCTCCGCAGTCGATTTTCTCCACGATGATGTTCGAGAGGAAGGCAGGGCGCTTGACTCGCGCGATCTTCTTTGTGATTTTAGAACGGATGTGATCCTCCACCTCGGCCGTCTTGTACAACGCTAAGAACAGCCGTCCGACAAGGCCGTTGAGCCACCGAGTCTGGAGGTCTTCCTCGGATGAGTGTAATCGTTGAACAAGCGATATTATATGCCTGGTCTCGAATCCCAGCGGCTTCGACGGCGATACTTGCCCATCTTTCGATTCCTCGCGTTCCTGGTTCTTGACCAGCGCGAAGTAGAAGTCCTCCTTTTCGGAGCAATTCTCCGAAAATAGAAAGAACGGCTTCGAGACGGATGATGTACGCGAGCTGGATTCCCGGCGGCAGAGTCGGATCGCGTTGCGGCGGATGTAGAGTTCGCCTTCGGGTATGATTTCGCCTTCGCCGCCGTAGATGCTGACGGCGTGGTGGGCGAGGGATATCACGTGGCGTACTTCGACTTGTTCCTCGTCGTCGTAGAGCATAAGGTGGCCGTGTCTATCGTAAACCTTGCGATTAGCTTACATCCAACCGGTCAGTCCTCAATACCTGGAACAGCAGCGCGTATTACCGTAGAACGACGAAGAAGACATTCTTGCCCTTCGCGTTGGTCGATACAGAGGATGTCGCGGCTGGCTTTCTCTCGAACAGGCTCCGGTACATCGTCTGGTATACGGATGGCGATTCCGTTGGCAAGTTTCCGTTTGGGGTCGGCCGTTCTGGCGGTTTGCCGTTGACGCCACCCGGGACGTACTCCCTGGTGACAGCGAAGTACCCAGCCGCGACATCCTGAGGCGCCTGTTGGTCATTATCCTGGCTGTTCTTGCGTTTGAGGCGGGCTACATCTTCGGTGGCGGCGAAGAGCTTGTTGTCGTCGTCGCTGGGTAGTCGAATGGGATGATGCTCCGCGGGTTCGTCGTGTAGGACGGTAGGGAAGGTGAGATAAGCGAGGGCGAAGACCAGGCCGCAGACGATGGGCAGGAAGGTGAACGCCCCGAGGAAGTATGCGAACCAGAAGCCCATGGTTGGGGAAGCGAGGTTGGAAGAGGATGACGGGATGACTTCGATTTCCCCAGAAACCAAATCGATCGGAAACGATCTGACCTAGGGCTTATCGGAGTCGGACGTGTGGGGTGAGAACGCCGGGCGGCCCATTGAAATGGGAAATGATGAGGTGGGAGGCGGCGAGATTAGTACACGGTAGTTGATTCCGATTCGATTCGATTCGATTCTCAGCTGGAGTTGGTGGTATTATTAATTAGCAGTGGTGGTCGGTGTTATTGCCGCTGGTGAGGCCGGTATTGCTGTTGTTATTGAAGGGAGAGTCCATGTTGGCAGCTGCTGATCCAGCTGCTGCTGTCGGAGCATGCGAGCAAGAAGAGCAAGAACAAGAACAGGAACCGGAGCACGAAGAGAGCTTGTTTTGGCGCCGTGTCTGGCCGGAAGCCGCGCACAGTGACAGACCGACGGGCCAGGCCTCTCGCTGAAGGATCGAATGCAAATGCAGCAAAATGCGGTAAGCAGCAACAGCAGACCGGAATGTGTCCTTTCAAGCGGTATTCAGCGGCCCCGAGACTTCTTCAAGCGCAGCCAGCAGGATCGTTTTTTATCGGGCTTAGCTGCATTCGATATCGACGTGAGGCTGGGTGAATGAGAAGTTCCAGTTAGCTTAAAGTTGGCCCTCGCATCTGGAGATGGAATGGATCATGTAATCTGGCGGCAAGCCAAGACTCGCTTTTCAAGTAGCTCTCATGACGACAGGCCAGCTGCTCGTCCGAGGTCATCCACTGCAGGCGAACATCATACCATGATGAAGGCAGCCGATCGACGACCGCTTGCACGGTAGATGCTTCTGCCCTCAGTGTGCCTGCGGACTCTGGTCTTCCGACCCCAAGGCCCGACTTAGATAAGCCAGCTGAGACTGTCCACTTCTCGCTAGATCTTCGGCCGTTGCTCCCAGACATCCGAATATGCTGTGTCCAGCTGTTAACTTTAGGAAGGTCCGTCTCGAAAGTAAAACATGCCTTATCCGGCCCTACAGCCAGGGTAGAAACATGAAGCTATCGGTGAAGTCGGACTGTGGCACCTAGCTAGTGGCTTTCGTTTCCTTTGGCATAGACGCTACGAATCGGCTGCGGTTGGTTGGGCTGAGAGCTGGTCTCGGCCCGCCGCGCTCCCAGGATTGATATCTCTGCGGGCAAGTTTGTCGTCGAGGACTCACTGGATGGATGATGACTGTACAGATGTTCCTGATGGTCTGTTTGTGCTAGACGCGATGCAATCTTCAGTCTGTGATCTAGTGGATATTC
Organism: Orbilia brochopaga; assembly: GCA_036872635.1. Lineage (NCBI taxonomy): Eukaryota > Fungi > Ascomycota > Orbiliomycetes > Orbiliales > Orbiliaceae > Orbilia > Orbilia brochopaga. The sequence goes on along the minus strand of JAVHNQ010000003.1, from coordinate 2,273,929 downwards.
GCATGTTCTTTGGCTTACCCACGGGCATATCCTACGATGAAGCACCTACTCAACGCGGACTAAGATATCTGCAATAAGCATAGAGAAGCTTTGGACGGGAACAAGCGAGCTGAGGCACCGATATAGAGGCTGGTAGCGAGTATCCGGTTTGGATAGTGACATGAAAGCCTCGGGATCGTGTGTACCTGAGAGTGATAACAGTAGACAAGGTCGAATAACACTTCCTCGATGTTGTCAAGGCCGCTCTCTACCACGCCATCGCAGCGGACTATCAACGACGACAACACACTGGTGGTGACCCATGATTGCGGAGCCTTAACCTATACCCTAACCTAGATATACCTTCGAGACATCTAAATTCGTGGCTCTCATATAACCATCATTCTATTCCAGCCGGCAGCACATAAAAAGGCTGATATGGTCAAAAAAGTACATACATCTGTTGTATCACCAAGTGGCTGGTCACTGCAAGGGCACTTCAAGCCAGTGCACCGCACTTTTTTCGAAACCGCCTGCCGAATCCAGATATTGCCAGCCACAGCGCCCCACGGGATCCAATTTGAGATTCGACCATTGTTAGAAGACATGCAGATTCTCGAATTACCTCCCTATGGATGGTAATCTATATATATGTACCTGTTAAAAGGTAATGGCCATGGCCTCTGGAATATAGCTGTTGTGGCGTCGCGGGCTTGGGGGCGTAAAGTACCAGACAGGAACATCAAACACTGCTATAGAAGCCAGTTCAATATTCATAGCAAGGAATACACACGTGGCTTGATATATTGACCCGAAAGGGGTATACAACAGTGATAAGGTCGAATATCACCTCAACCTGCTCGAATATCTTAATCTGGCCTGTCCCACAGCCCTATCGATTGTCGACGCGACGGCAGGTAACACATTTTATGGAAGGTCGGGTCATGAGCTCGAGGCTGAACCAGGCCGGCTCTCCTGCCATCGACACAAACTCCATGAGTTCAGAATTCCACACGCATTGTTCAATCCTAGTCTCAAGGCCAGATCCAGCTCACGGTATTGCTAGGCTCCGAGAAGAATTCATGAGCTGGTCGTATAGAATATAGGATCGTCTGTTATCCCCGAGCGCTCGATACCTACAAGAGGCGTCGAGGCACAAGCCACTTGTATGGCAACGGCCTGCCGGATCCAGATACCGTCCTGCAGCTATGCATCAAACGTTAACCCGATAGGCGTACGAGATACTCCACTCGCAAGCAAGGGATCATCTATAGTAGTCCAGCTAAGCTGCCACATGTAAGCACCCGATAAGTAGCTCTTGATTGTCGATACTGATAGCTAATTTGCATGAATGATCATATGAGCTGTGGAGACACAATATGGTCGAGAGAAAGTGCATCTTAAGATGGCTAATTCCACCATATGCGAGAATCGAGAAAGGCAGGACGAAGGCATATCGACCCGACTTATATCAGGCGGTCTCTAAATCATCTCCTCGATGACTATACAGGTCCCTGTGGCGTTGTGCAGTTTTACTGACTTGCAGATGTTAATTTCAGCGCCGTCCATCTTCACCCGTTTGAGAACAGACAACTGAGTTCCAGGTTCACCAGTGGACCGATGGCCAAGGCTCCAATACGAAACGGCAAATCTGAACGAAGAGCTGTGGAGTCTACTGAATGTTATTTTGGCCGACGCTTCGACTGTTCAAGAGGAATCCGGGAGCATTCCGTCCGTGGAGTGAGTGCTTCGTATAAACCGACAATATGTTCCTGACGCCACCAGGCACAGCCTTGGCTAATGCATTACATATGTTTTGACACCTAACTCCAAGATGGCGTCGTCAATGGTGTTGCAATTGCCTGACGAAGTAAGCACTTCAAGATGCATTATCGCCGTGGTGCTTGCGAGAAGTTCGAAGCGGCCCCAGACTCTCTCGGCTGTGGTGTTCCAGAGAGCGAGGGACGAGTATGCAGGTTGCCGAGCATCCGCCCTTCACGACCAGCGTTTACGAGACGACATTCGTAGAAGATGGTCTGAGGCCTCCGCCTACGAGGCCCCGCTCGAAACAGAACAGGACGGTCGAAGGAGATCTAGAGACGAGTTCCGACTGCGAGTGTCCTGAGGAACAGTAGAGCGTCGCTACTGGTACTTCGTACTCGTCTGCCTCGACAAACTGGAATGGATCGCTGCCAAGAAATGGTTCAAAAGAGCTGGTGGCTGGGTAGGCGATGACGTAAGGTATATTATCACCGGACTCGGGAAAGCTGTCTCAGCGGGCGACGGTCGCAGCAAACATGCATCGCGGGCTTGAACTTTCTTCGCCTTTCTGGATCGATATCTGGGATTGCGATCGATCCGGCGAGCGTCGGCTGCTGAGCGCTATGACGATATACTGGGTTGGCCATCAAGATTACATCGGCATGCATGTGCCCGCTGCCAAACCCTGCTTGGCTGCCTGTGCTTAAATTCTTCGAGACAGTCAGACAGACAGTGGATTTGAGATATATCATGCCCCAATGCAGAGGATGCGACATGGTGACGAGAGCCTGGACGAAGTGACACTTGGCGGGGCACCGTCCCTTTAAAGTTCGGACGCCGCTCTTCGCTGTCTCCTCGAAGCGGGCGCATTGCTGGCGCTGTTAACGTGCAGAACTCTTTGCTGGTCCCAGCAGATACATAAATTATTCCCCTTCGCTTCCAATAGCTGCTTCCGTCATCTGCCAGTCCTTCCCTCTTCCATCATTCAACATCCACCATTCCGCCACCTTCAAAAGTCCCGCTGTCTTCCTACGGCCAGCCCGTTGTCACTTCCCATCTTTTCGACTGGGACTTCCAAGGGAAACTGATCGATCGCCTCTGTCAGTCAGTAAGTCCACCCCGCAGCAACCAGTCGCACCCATCGACATCCGTCGCACTGCCAAATGTAACCGACATCTACCTCACACTCCCTTCGCAATCGCAGTCCTTTCAAAACGCTCGTTCAGCAAGATTCTAACCACCTTCATTTGCAGCTGACGATTAAATCGAGAGCACATCATGGCTGGAAGTATGTATCCTCCCGTTCTTTCTATAAGGCGTCGCCATGTGCGAACCACGTTTGCCCAGCAAGACCTCAGTCGCTAAACTACCTCAACCTCTACAAACAGACGCTCTATTTGCGTTCATTTCCCTCCTCGTCACCGCCGGTGGCTGTGTCATGATCTTTCTGGTCCTACTGGGCGGCACATCGGATCACAGTCCCTTGAACAAGATCTACTTCATCTGGGCCGATACCTCCAATATTGCCGGTGCGCCAGCGACGGCCGAATGGACGCTATGGAACGTACGTCACGTCACATTACCCTCCCACGGAGCTAAACTCTACACGCGATCGGAACTATGGTTGACTGTTGCATTTGCATCAATGCGCATAGGTTTGCGACTCAATCAACAAGGGCGCTGGCGGCAGAACCACCAACTGCGCCAAGGTGCACGCAGCGAACCCGTTCCTGCCGCAGCAAAACTTCGGCACGACGGACAACGTTCCCGGGGACTTTCTGAGTGATCACAGAACATACTACTATCTGTCCCGCTTCGCGTTCGCGTTCTACATCATCAGCTTGTTCTTCATGCTCTGCAGCCTGCTCACGGGCGTTCTGGCGTTGTGCAGCAGGCTCGGCAGCGCGCTGTCCGCCGTTGCGTCCGCGTGGGCGTTGTTTTGCGTCATTACTTGCGCGTCGCTAATGACGTAGGTCAACTCATGAGTTTTTCCCTTACGAAGGCGGATGCTAATAACGATTTCAGTGCTGTATATGTCCTCGGTCAATCGACATTCCACGACGCTGGACGCAGCGCCGGCCTCGGAGTCTACGTACGCCACCTTTCTCTCCAAGCGCGGGGCAATTTCAGCTAACGGATATCAATTAGGCCTTCGGATTCACGTGGGGTTCGGTCGGGTGCATGCTCATCTCGACGGTCCTCTACTGCATCGGCTTTGGCGCCTCTCGACGACACCGTCACGAACGTAGCATTGAGCCAGAGAAAAGAGGTGGGCGCTTCCCATACTTTGGCAGGTCACGCCGGCCTGTAGCGCCTTTGGTCTAATTACCTGTCCATTCGCTCAATTTCCCTTAATGATAATTTATAATTGCTTGACTCCTACCGTTCGTTGATACGACGGGGAGATGCTTGGGCGAGCGATCGCTTGTCTTGTCCGTTCGCTCGACCGTTCATTCGTTCTGTCTAGCTTGACATGAAAGTGTCGGACTGAGCTACTGCTGCTTTCCCGCTTGGCCTGCTTGATTGATTTACGTATAATTCTCGAGAACGACGATTTTAATTATTCGTATAGGCAGCATGACTAGTCGAGGGTCCTTCCAAGCCGCTCGAGGCCTCTAAGCAGCCCAATTTCCTTCCTCCTAATTTCCTTCCTCATTTCCTTACGGCGTACGCGAACCGATTATATCACTCTTCCCACCGACCACACTACCCTTCGAAGCACTAATTCCTCGGACGACATTTTCTCTCCTTCCTTCCTTACGTCTTACTTTCCTTCCACCGGGAGCTCGTCGACTATTGTGCCGGCCGACCCACTTTACGATCTTTCACGTCCTTTCCACGTTACTTTTACGAATCATTTATCTCGTTATTCCTGGCTTTGATTTATCTCTAATTTTACCTGCTTATTTCCGTTTCAAAATTTCTACGTACCAGTCGGATATATCGACATCGATTTCGATAGTCTCGAAACCTGCATTTAACGTAATAACGCATACGGGGCGGCGTACATGTATCATATCTTGCTGCTCTTATATGATAATATATATTGATTGTCTATCTCTATCTCCTTAGCTATACTACCTTCGCACTTACCTTTTTTTATATACATATTTATATCTTGTTTCGTAAAGCTAGCTTAGCGTAGCTGTATAGGCTTACGAGTGGCGGCCGGTATTATAATGCCAACTTATTATATTCACGGAGATGTTGTTTCTGCGAAGTAGCTGCTTTCTGGATTTAACGGATATGATCAAGAGGGTTCCTGCGGTGTAGTAGGGATCTGTGTCGGAAACCAAAGAGGGGTACTTTTACTGGCGAAGGCTGGCTTTACATCCAGCATGTATGATTTATAAAACAACGGTTACCAGCGGCCGAGAGATTCATACATCTAGTCCACGCCACAGCCAATGATATATATAATCAATGCAGGGAAAGCAAAGCCAATGTTCTATTGATATGAAAATATCAATAGCGGCTCCCAGGTAGTATGCCGGCCACGCAATACGTATGCTATGGCTAAGAGAGCAGGAAGACTGCCAACTAGCCAGTTCGGACAGGACGATATATCGCGATATACCAGGTATCCTTGGTAGTGCATCCCCGTTATGACCGTGGGAGGACGAATCTCGTCGAGGCTCTAGTGTGGACCAGGGAAGACGCGGGGTGTGCAATTGATTGCCGTGTAATCTGTTGGAGTGTTGTGTTTGCTGTGAGGTTGGATACTCGAAAGCGTCAGGAGAGCTGCAGGCAGTCCAAGCTCTTATCGATAACAGCTGAGCAGGCACCGCGTGTTGACAATCGGAAAGCAATGCGGTGAAGTTGTCCTCCACCCTTCAAAATTAGTCACTCGTGATGGGTTTCCTAAACGGAGTTAACTCCCATCTTGAATACAGTAACGGCCGTCAAGGGTCAGGCATCCCCAGACCTCGATAACCATGGCCATGCTTGCCGGTCGAGATCAAGGATCCCCCACTCCATAGGCTCGACGTTCCGAGGAAATAGCGCAGCAGCGAGGCCTTCAACTGTCCGCCATCACACACAAGCGAATGTGACCAATCAATAGCTAAGCTCGGCGCTGACCTTCGAGTCCGCGCCGGCGATGGCGTGCTCGCGTCCAGTCCCAATCGGTATTCCGACGACGTAAAACAAAGGGCTTGGGTCTCAGCTGCGGCAGCGACAGGGTGGTCTCCCACCGTGGTGGTAGCATAGGTCATCCCGCAGCTGGCGTTGAGAGCCACCTGCGCAAGTGGGCATGAATCGTCGCTATCCTAGCTAATTTTTAGGTCAGCGAGAGCTACTACAGGTGAGCGCCGGAGAAAAGAGATTTCGAGGGAAGGACAGAGCTAGGATTTATAATAGCGCTGCGAAGCCGGGAACTTAATTCTTCAAGTCTTCTCCCACTTCCTCAGTGCTCTTGATCTTTATCTCTGCATTTTCTCCGTGGAAACGCACCTCCCTCGTCGACGAAGATCAGACGAAGCTCGAATTCGCGAAGCCGCATCGGTGTGTGTATTTTAGCGCAAGCAGACAAACATCATGTCCTCGACCATCGAGCCCCACGGTGGGGTCCTCAAAGACCTTCTTGCCCGCGATGCGCCCAAACGTGCGCAGCTTGCAAAGGAGGCGGAATCACTCCCGCAGCTGCCGCTGACCGAACGGCAGCTCTGCGACATCGAGCTGCTCCTCAATGGCGGGTTTTCGCCGCTGGAAGGTGCTTTCTCCCTCGATCAATTCCCTTCTGGTTGCTGGTCTGACTCGATTGATTATAGGCTTCATGAACCAAAAGGACTATGAGGGGTCAGTGCACATTACCCAACGCCGTACAACGCATATACAGCCGATTATAGGATTCCAGCTCACCTTTAACTTGTAGTGTCGTCAAGGACTGTCGTTTGGCGGATGGGAACCTCTTCTCTATGCCGATTACCCTCGACGTCTCGCAGGAGACCATTGACAAGTATTCCATCAAGCCCGGTGCACGGATAGTACTCGTCGATTTCCGAGATGACCGTAATCTCGCCATCATCACCGTCGACGACATCTACCAGCCGGACAAGTAGGTCCCCAGTTTCGAGCGTCTTGTGTAGAAGAGGGCCACGCCGTAGTAATACTAACGATCAAACGTGTACAATTGCAGGGAATTGGAGGCGAAGGAGGTCTTTGGGGGAGATCCGGAGCACCCAGCCATCAGATATCTGCATAACACTGCCCAGGAGTTCTACGTTGGCGGCAAGCTCGAGGCTATCAATCGGCTGAACCACTACGACTATGTTGCTCTACGCTGTACGCTCTGCTTCTCATTCAATTCATTGAGCAGCAGGTTTAACTGACGTTATGCAGATACACCTGCTGAGCTCAGATCCCACTTTGAGAAGCTGGGCTGGTCGAGAATCGTCGCTTTCCAGACCAGGTACATACGGCATATTCAGATGATAAGTGTCGAGAATACCACTAACGGTTACTACCAGAAACCCCATGCACCGCGCCCACCGCGAGCTTACCGTCCGCGCAGCGCGCGCCCGACAGGCCAACGTGCTCATCCACCCTGTTGTCGGACTCACCAAGCCCGGCGACATTGACCACTTTACTCGGGTGCGCGTCTACGAGGCGCTACTACCACGATACCCGAATGGAATGGCGGTACTCGGACTGCTCGGACTCGCTATGCGAATGGGAGGACCTCGCGAGGCAATCTGGCATGCCATCATTCGAAAGAACCATGGTGCCACTCATTTTATCGTAGGACGGTGAGTACACCATATTGTTTCAAAACCTGGAATTGTGTGTGTGACCGGGCGAACCAATACTGATATGATCACAGTGACCACGCTGGACCTGGCAAGAATTCCGCCGGTGTCGAGTTCTACGGCCCCTACGATGCGCAGCATGCGGTCGAGAAGTACAAGGAGGAACTGGGCATCGAGGTCGTTCCCTTCCAGATGATGACCTACCTACCTGATACGGACGAGTACAAGCCTATCGACGAAGTCAAGCCCGGCACCAAGACCCTCGACATCTCCGGCACTGGTGTGTATAGATCCATGCTTACTACGGCTTTAGCCCCTGCTAATTATTTTGATGTCGTAGAACTGCGCCGCCGCCTGCGTAACGGCACCCACATTCCTGAATGGTTCTCTTACCCAGAGGTCGTCAAGGTGCTCCGCGAATCCCACCCGCCGCGCTCCAAGCAGGGCTTCACCGTCTTCCTCACCGGTTATCAAAACTCCGGCAAGGACGCCATCGGCCGCGCCCTGCAGGTCACGCTCAACCAGCAAGGCGGCCGTTCTGTGACGCTGCTCCTCGGTGAGACGGTGCGCCATGAGCTGTCGTCAGAGCTCGGTTTCAGCCGGGAAGATCGCCACAAGAACATCCATCGCATCGCCTTCGTCGCTGCAGAGCTCACGCGCGCAGGCGCTGCCGTCATCGCGGCTCCCATCGCACCGTTTGACAACAGCCGGCGCGCGGCCAAGGAGACTGTGGGGCAGTACGGTAGCTTCTATCTCGTCCACGTCGCGACGCCGCTTGAGCACTGTGAGGCGACGGACAAGCGGGGGATATACAAGGCGGCGCGTGAGGGTCGGATACAGGGATTCACGGGCGTAGACGACCCGTATGAAGCACCGGAGAATGCAGATTTGGTGGTGGATGTCAGCAAGCAGGACGTGCGGAGTATCGTGCACCAGATCGTGCTGCTGTTGGAGAGCGAGGGCCTGCTTGAGGCGGCGTAGACATATAGACCCTTCTATCCGGTGTTTGTAGGGCGGCATGTTGTTACTAGACGACGTATTATTCGGCCACTGTGGAATGTATGATGAAAGTAAAGCTACCACGAGGAGAAATCCTTAAGAATATATTCCGAGAGCCGTTGCTCTGATCCGTCAACTACCTATAGCTAGCCTAAATACATAATGATATAGTATCCCAATATCCCAAAAATCCAAATTCGTAAGATGAAAAGAAAGAAGAACGCCAGTTTCCGTGTCAAAGGGGCACGACATTCCACAGCCCGGAATGTATGCCGAAGAAACGAAGTATAAATGTGATATGAAAGAATAGAACTCCTCCCCCGAAGAATAGTCGTATATGAAGAAACGAAGGTCTAGAAGAAGAAAGTCTGACAAAGGAAATAACGAACGTGAAGGCATGATTTGTGAAAAGACAGACGAGTATTTAAGGTCTGGTCGAAAGAATAGAAAGGTTAAAAGTCGTTAGGTCGAAATGAAAAAGAAGCATGAAGGTAAGATTAAAAGGGCTGGTAGGTGAATGTGAGTGACAAAAGGAATTCTGAATGCAGCGCAGGGATTTAATCGTCACATCCCAAATCGATCGAATTTTCCAAAGAAACAAAAGCAGTAAAGCATTAAAGGGTACTTGAGAAGTATGAATCTAAAAGTCGAAGGAGGTCGAGAAGCCCTCGGTGTCTGCCTTCTTTCTGCCGTCGTCGTCTGGGGTCTTGGGCGGCGATATCGGCCGGCTCACATAAGCGTCGTGGTAGCCGGCCATCTTTGTACCCGCAGGCGGAGCTGAAGCCTGCTCCTCGCCGTCCATGAGCTGTTCTTGAATGATTTCTCCCGCGAGTTCCAGCAACTCTTCCTCCGACACTCTTGTGAGGGCGGCGACGTGGGACAAGTGCTGGACGTGGCTGGAGAACGGCAGCTCGACGAGGGTGTACAGGAGACGGTACTCAGACTTGAGGTCGTTTTTCAGCGTCTTGAAGAACGGCGAGTCCATAACGCACTTGAGGAATTGTAAGACGATCGCGTTCGCCCAGATGCCCTCCCTGACCCAGGATGGCGTGTCTGGGAGGTTCAGTGACTGAGCACCCGGGTGCACCTTGAGCTTGCGCAACTGGAGGCCGAGCGTCTCGGCGAATTTCTCGTCGAGGAGGAAGTAAGGTGTCGGCGACTCCTCCATGAGCTCGTTGAGGTTATCGAGCAGGATTGTCAGTTCGTCGAGGAGCTCGTTCGAGCTCGATGTTGCGGTCCTGCGGTCGTTCGGGGTTCTGATAGGGCTGCTTGGCGGTGTGATATTCTCAATCGAGATGATATGAGGTATCTTTGGCGACGGGATGTGGACGATTCTAGGCCGATGGGGACGAACGATCCTGATACTTTTGCACTCCTATGTCGTTATAATCAGCATATCATGTCAGGATTGCAAAAAATCACAATTGCGCACCCAACTCACCTCGACGTCGAATTCGTCCAGGATCGCAAAGCTATCCCTGACGGTTGCTCTCGACGGGATCCGTATGGACGAATACTCTTCGAATATCCGCTCCGCCTCGTCGTTGACCTCGTCGTCCGACGGATCGTCCAGCCACGACGTCTCGGACAGGTCGGTGTACGAGGACGTGTTGGAGCCGACGTAGGACGTGTGCTTCTTGTGGACTGTCGTCTTGCGGCGGCGTAGACGGTCGCTGCGGTTCGAGCAGGTGCTCTCCTCGCCGGAACTGCTGTACGACATGCGCGCTTCGTTGACTTCCCAGATGTCCGAGTAGAGTCGGTCTACTTCGATATTGGGAGGGGATGAAGACTCGCTTCGCAGGTTGGTCCGCGACGACGTGCGCACCGGTAAGGGGCTCGTTCTGCCTTCCGCGCGAGTTGGCAGTGGTGAAGCTATTTTGATGAGTTAGTAATTTGTTCCAAGCTATGATATGTGTGTATATGTTTAATAGTGTACAGTCCGAATAGAGCGTTACACGGGTGCATCTCGATTGGTGCGGACAACAGGGATATCCATGGTAGATAGACGGGGATGCTTACCTGGCTGTGTTGTCGGTGCCCCGGCTGTCTCGTCGACGACGTTGATTACCGGAATACCCCCCTTGGTGGAGGTGGCGCTGTGATATGACCGTGCATCAGAGTCGATGCTCTTGATATACAAGTCCATGCTGGGGCCATTGTCAGCAAGGGAGCAAGCGAGTGGCCCGTCCTCTTGCAGCTCCGACAAGATGCGAAGTTCGACCTCATCTTGTCCCTGCGTTCGGATTAGCTGTGTTCAATATGATGTCTGACTATGAAACTTACCATAAAGACAAAGTCGTCCACGTCAACGCTCGCATTCGACTCTTCGACGATGGAGGCGGACACCGAATGCGACGACGAGATGCCGGTAATCTTGGCGGGGAAGTCCGCGATCTGGATGTCCAGCGCGATGAACGAGAACATCTGCGAGGCATTCCACATGCCCGGCTGGGTCTTTTGGCGTGCGATGAGCTTCTCGCCCTTGCGGCCCGGTAGCGGGAAGCGGAGGACCGCCGCATCGTTCTCGATAGCGAGATCATGCTCGTATCTACAGCCGTTAGCCTGGTGTTATGTATATCAGATTGATACTTTGTGCTCACCTCAGGAAAATGACACAGTCGCGATTGGCTTGGATGCCGCCGACCTCGCACTCGAAAATGGACCCGTAGTGAACATGGTCGAGAACATCTCGGTACTCGAGCCCGGCGCTCTCACGGCCCTCAACGTCAACATAGCACTCGGCAGAGGTGATGCTAGCGTGCTCAGCAGTTCTGGCTCTAAACATGGCGAACTGCACATCCTTGCCGGACTTGTTCCTGAGCAGGATTCTCAAGCTGACGCAGCTGCGCAGGCCCACGATCTGGACCTCGAGGAAGCAATCGACGAGAATTCCGATGATGTTGCCGTATTCATCAAACAGCCCCATCGAGGGGGCCGCATTCGACGCCATTGTCGAGGCGACGGACGAAGTAACGGACATTGACGAAGAGGATCTTCGCTTGTGCAGCTTGCGATGCTTTGCACGTTGCGAGGTGAACCGTCGGTGCCACTTGCTCGGCATGTAGAAAGAATGTCTGGTAATATTTGACGATAACGAAGCTGTAGACGTTGAATACGGAAGACGAATGTAACAGCGTCTGCCGTGGGAAAGTAAACGTAAATGTAAATGCAAATACTGTTTGATGAAAGAATTTAGAATGTATGCAGAATGAAGCTGGATACGGGCGGGCGTCGATATATATATCGACGGCGCTCTGAAATTAACAGTACTATGGCTCGAGGAAGGATTTCAGAACCAAGAGGAAGACTTGGATCAGCGTGTCATCGAGTAATTAAATTCAGAAAAACGTGGGAAGAATGGTCGGAGGCGGAAGCCAGGAGACGTCCTTCACGAGCTCGCAGGGGCCGAACTCTATCTCCTTGCTTGCGGGCTGAGTGTGCTGCTGCACTGTCCCGTGTCTCTCGATCCCGTGTCTACGCCCTTGCTTCGGCCTGGTTATGATTGTTCTTTATTTTTTATTTTTTATTTTCCTCGCCTGTCCCGGCAGCTGGTGAGCGTGTGGTCTCGATCGCTGGTATGGGTATGGCAATGGAGTTTGACCTCGCGAATGCAAATGGAGTGGAAGCTATGCTGATGACGCCTGCCCGGTGCAGTTAAAGGGCCAATCGACCCTGGCTTGGCCGTTCGCTTCTCCCTGTCTGTCACCCCTCGATTCGATCCGGTGTAGACTAAACCGCTGGAATTTGCGCTGGACGTTGACGGTTCTCAGACGTCGGAACGGCGGGACGGTCGATGGTCTGCGTCGGAATTGGCCAATACAGGAAGTCCGGAAGCCCAGGCGGGCAGACGGCCAGGCGATGGAATCCGTGGAAAATTAACGGTGAAAGAATGTTGGTCGGTTCTGTGTCGTTTTCGCCTGGTAGCGGTCGAGTACCGCTATAGTGTTGGCAGCGAATTGAGGAGGGGCAGGAATTAGAATTTGGAACGTGAACCGGATATTGAGACCGATATATTAGAGCCGTGCTCGGCGTCAACTACCCGTGACCCTTCATTCATTCGCGGTGTATTATAGCAGATATGTTGCACGCTGCGAAGGGCGGGCTTGCTTTGTCGGATATTTTAATTGTGCTTGATAAATATAATTTTAGCTCGAGGGTGGCTCGATGCAGGCGATGCAAGAAGTAATTATAATTATGGGTCGGAAATCCGCCCAAAGACGGGGAGCGCAGCACACTGTCGTAAAGCTACCCGCGGGGGGAATCGAGGCCAATCGAGTTCGCCAATGCGAGTGGGGACGCTGAATCAAGTTTTTGATCCGGGTAGCTGTGTCGCTGTGCCTGCATCGAGGCCAGACCCACAGTGGAGTGTGGTTTGAGAGACAGCGATAGCACAATTAAACAATGCGGCCATTTCATCTCTGAGATTGCCATCCCCAACTTTGTCCTTCGTGCCTCGAGACTACTTTTGTGCCACCTCGTCCGAAAGAATTACTGATGGACATTGTAGTCGTTCTGTTGTGACATCCGGTGCGACCGTCGACGCATGCATCCAACTGCATGCAAGGGTGCCTACATGATCCGAAGCTCGCGGTTACACAGCTTTGATCGTTGCGTCGAGAGTTGACAAGATCGGTGCAATGCAAGACGCACACCTGTACGTTGCCGCCAGCGACAGTGGCCTGATGATACATACGTTGACTCCGTGATCCTCTACGAAACGACGGATAAAAATTTTCACTGCACCTAAGCGACTTGATGCTGTCTTCAATCCGCCAGCTCTTTCCAGCCTAGGGATCGACGTTGCGATGCCCATATCGATTCGTCCCGCCCAACATCCCTGGCTATAGCGCTCGCTAAGGCGTCAGCATTATCGGACCCACCCAATTGCCAGCGATATTTGGAAATCCGACAGAGAAATTGGTTAATGATCCAACAGCTCCACCAACCTGTTGGTACAACTGAGAGGTATTCTCAGGACTTGCAATTGTAAATACTTACTTAATATACTCTCTGTAGACACGCTGGCAAACAGAAAGACCAGCGTCCCCGAGACTAGAAATGACGCCTCCTGTGTACGGCAGGAAAGGCAAGTAGAAACGACGGCAGGCTTGCAGCGGTGGCTACGCCGAGGGCTCGAAACGGTGGCGAGCCGTCTCCTTGCTGCGCTAGCTCGGTGCAACATTCGATACCACGCATGTTGGTCCAACAGTAATCAACCTCGAGACTAAGTACCAACTGCCCAGCGTCCCCGAGACTACCAACTGCCGTCTGTGCCCACTCACACATTAGCGTATGCGGTGCAAACACTCGCAGGAACCACGCCCAGGCACGGTTATTAATAACCAACGACAGACTGGCGCCCAGCTCAAACACGTCGGTTCTGCATACCGGGCTCGGTTTCGGCCAGCAGAAGCGCCGCACCCGAAGACTTTGCGGTCAGTCTTGAGGGCAAGACTGCACGTCCGGTCATGCCTACAATGCGTCGACGGCGGCAAGGTGAGGTTCTTCATGCGCATGGAGTCGACGTGATCTGAAAGACTCCGGCCCTGGTGGCGTCAGTGGACACGTACGATAACGCGCGAGAGGGGAAGATTTTGGTCGCGTTCGCCGTCCCTTACATGAAGTTAAGTAACAGGTTTATGCGGGCGTTCCGAAAAGGGCAATAGAAGTGGGCACCGAGACTACAACATGCATCTCGCTTGTTCCCCAGGTCATGAGATCAAAGTATCGTGAGAGCAGGTACGTGAGAGCAGGGTGAGAGCAGGTACGTGATAGCAAGTATGCGAGAGCTTACGAACGAACGGCCGACGCTTTAACTGCGACTCCTGGCGACGCAGGTCATGTAAGGGATTCGCCGACGGTGGTTGGCTGTGTAACTGATAGTTAGATTGGCCCGCGTTGGCCAGGGAATCTCCGTGCTTCGATACACGGTCGTGGCGGCCTACGAAGGATGGAGTATTCCATGGTGTATACGTGTACGGACGGACGGAGGAGGCCTCGCGGAATATTCACCTGCAGATGGGATGACGTGAGCGGATACAACCTTGCGCCGCATCCCCTAGTGTACAGTCCGAGTACAATCCGACAAGGCCTCGATTGCGTTCATTGCACAGCAGCTGTGGAGCTGCCTGGAGTTATTGCCGTTTCATCTTATATTATCACTGAGGCACCGCTAGGCATCGTCTTTGGAATATCGAGTGATCACTTTGCAGTATTTAATTGGAGCTCAATTGTTTCACGTGCTAGCACAGAGGATGCCTGCTCAATGACATTGATACAGCGTCCCCGAGACTAACATTGATAGAGACTAACATTGATAGGCTGCTGCGAGGCCGAGGCTGAGGCCTGGCTAGTTGTGTCATAATCAGCAATACGACGATCGCCCAAGCGACTCGGTAGCGCAGCGGCGCCATCTCGATGAGCGCTGTAGATCGCATTAACGTGACACGTTATTGACTGTAGGCGAATGCAGCATTATATGATGCGAGCGAGTCGTCGAGTTATTGCAGCCGCACGCGGCCGCCCTTACATTTACGTGCATGCAAGATTGATCATTGATAGAGAATTCGAGGCTAATATAAGGGAGAGTACGAGTCAAGTCGTATATGCAGAAAGGCGATCTGCCCATGACAGGTATGTAATTGGTGGCCGTCGCATAGGATCGACGAATGTCATCCTTGTCATTATATAAGTAATTGATTGAATGATTCTCGTCTCGGAGACCGCCGGCAGGGTATTCTGTCGAGGGTTTTAATATTTTATATTAATCAGATGCATAGCGGGTCGTGGGTTAAAGCGCGATCCGGTTGCCACTTTGAAGACCATTATTAAAGCGATTACTAGGTATCCTGCTGATAAGTGTGAAGCCTGGTGATTAAAACTCTATTGGGCTTGTAGCGCGAGTATGCTGTTAGCCTGTGGTCTACAGAGGGTGCAAGATTCGTGTGATAGATTGTCGCGAATGGTGGTCTGGTAGACGAACTGAGGCTGAACTGTGCAGCAGTCGGCAGATGTCCGGTGCCATTTCCTCTGATATATTAGACATCGGTAGTTGATTATAAGTGAATGTGCTGGCCACATCAATTTAGATGACCGGTATGTCTATGCAGTACTATAGTTGTAGTTGATAGATAACGCCCGTACATGTAGCATCGCAAGAAGCGTGCTTACAATCTACGTGAACGCTAACGTCCACTACCTGTTATATACCTGATAATTTAAGCACGGAGAAAGTTTTCCGTAACTTATGGATAAAGTTATAGTAGTCCCGGGGACGCTAAAGTTATAGAATCGAACAGAGTCTTGAGTGGTGAACTCTAAATCGGCATGCCATTGGGATCGATCATTTTCTCGAACTCTTCGATTGTGGAACTTTCGTAAGCCAGACGCCGGATGCAAAGGTGTCGAATATGAACTGTGCAATGATATTATACAGAATTGGTACTCAATCGCGCTTGCAAGTTCTCAGTCTCGAGGCAAGTTTGAAAGATCAGAAACTGACCAGTAGATTCTGGATCATAACAGATAGATGCAGATATCGGGTTCAAGTAGATATACTGAACAGCCCTTTTGTGTATCGGATCCCACTGAGCCTAGACATCCTAGTCTTGTAAGCCAGACAAACGTGAAAGTGACCCGTATATCGTCTTTACGTCGGTGCGATTATTGTACGGTGAATTTGCGGAGTCTGATCTAATTCGTCTCGAATCCAATCGCGAAACTGATGATACGAGATCGAGCAGGAGATCCCTTTCCTTCAGCAAATGCACACTGTATTTTTTTACAATATATCAAATTCAAGAAATTCAAGACGATTCTAACTAATAGCTATACACATTTATGTCTCGTAGACTGAACGCTGGACACAAAGTTCTTACAATCAATACACTCATTATAACTAGATCCGGTCGACACAAGAATTTCGTATATCAGCCGCCTACGTATACTGAAGTCACGGCGTCGCAATCTTACATGAAATGCTGCATTAGTGAGCTAAATCTCGGGATCCGTCGTTGCCAGATGTCTAGATAAGCGTCATATACCAGCTGTCAGAGTATGACAGCGCCGACACTGCACAGCACCGAATCTACGGATAGACCAGCCGGTGTCCGAGATTAGAGTGGAATGTCAGATACGTGCATCTGGGTGCGGCCTCGCAGAGCCTGAATGACAGGATGCTCGACCTCAATCCAGTAATCACTCAGTGATGGGCATTGTGATATCCTGTGTTTGGCATGGTCACGGCGAACGAGGCTTGCATCGAGGCCCTGTCAAAGCATTTGAACATAGGCTGCGGTACTCGCTGCCTAATGGATCGAGGTCAATGTCTGGTAGGTCTGTAAGATGCGGCCCTAACCGCACGTTTGACTGATTTGTCACTGGGAGTGTACCGCTGATTCCGGGCCTGTGAATCTAGATGATTTAGACAGACTGTTAGTCGGTTCTTTGATCCTGCCTTACTACCTTGTATCGCCGGCCGTCGCCACCGACAGCAGGCAGCTTGCTGGCCCGCTCGCCGTTGCCAGACGGCGCCTGCCTGTCTGTCACTGCACGGTTGCCCATGAGTCTCTGCCCGGTGATTGTATCGATCGTCGACGAGCTGTCTGACCCAAATTTCGAGGCGGGGACGCAGGTGTCGACGATGTCATCCACGTTCCGTGCCGCGCCAGCTACCCCCGTCTGCGGTCCGTTGTCCACCAGCGGATCGATCCCCAAGGAGTAGTATCGGCTGGCGTGCGTGGGCGTAGTCGTCGACGTCTGCGTCGACGCCCTGTAGCCCTCGCGGAAGTGTCGACGCGATGCCGCGCGCGGCTGCGGCCGCGGCGGTCTCGTACGAACATGATATGTTCTTTGGCGTCCTGGCACTGCAGCGGCAGCGAGCGGGAGCGAGCTGAGTGATGTTGCTGTGACGCGCCGCGATGTCGTGGCGTGTCTACGGCGCCTGCGCCGTAGACGCTGCGAGCGGTGAAGTATCGACGGCGACACCGCGCGCGCACGTGCGCGCGCTGCTCTCAAAAAATCGGGAGGTATTCTCTGAAGTCCTGGCATTGCAGCGGCGGAAAATGGGAGCGATCGGAGTGATGTGGTGATGGGAGGTGATTTTCGTGGTCGTGGTCGTGTCTGGTGGCAGGCGGCGCGGAGCGCCAGCTGGGTGGTGAGGTTGTGGTGTCGCGACATCAGCTGGCATCAGCAGTTGCTTGTCGGCGGCAATTGCTGCAAAGTCGAGCAAAAGTCAAGCGAGCTGCTGCAAAAACAAGCGAGCTGGGGCAAAACCAAAGCGAAAGCTGGAGTTTTGCTGGGGAAAGTGGGAGCAAAAGTGGGAAAAGTGAGGAAATGTGAGGGAAAAGGTGAAAAAGCGTGCGGACAGGCGACGAAAACCCTGTCGACATTTGCCGGATTTGGAAAAATCGACCAAAAGCTCGCTTCTTATTGGCTGAAAGCCGTCGACTGCGCGAGTTTGAGAGAATTAAAGTTGAAAGCCAGCCGAAAGTTCGACCAAAGCCAAAAAAAGCCTGAGCCCAAGCAGCAAAAGCCAAACCAAAGGCAAGTTTGAGTTTGTCGAAGCACCGACAGCAAGCCAGAAGCGAAAGCAGAGAAAAGCAGAGGCTCTGCCTCTGCTGCAAAACCTGCAGCAAAACCTGCAGCCACAGCTGCTGCAACATTTACAGCTGCTGCACAGAATCTGCTTCGCAGAATCTGTGCGCGTCGACGCGTCGACAGTACAATACTGCTGGCATCGACGCCGGTCGGCGTCGGCACTGTTCAGGCACACGCGACGAATACACCGCCCGTATCGCACACATCTCGCGGCGCTCAGCCAGAGCGCCGGCTCTGGCTGCGTCCACTGCACTCACGAGCATCACCGGTGTATTCACACCACCGTGAATACATACATATATCGTTGGCGATGCGGGCGTCGGCGGCTGGGCATCCAGCTTCGCTGGCCGGGTATTCTCAGGGCTGCCTGTCTGCAGCCTGCACCCTCGCAGAGGCCGGATACTAGAATGAGATTCACAGTCACCGTATCGACTTAGTAGAAAAAATGTTCATATCATAAATGATATGAACACCGCTGCGGTGGCGGGGAGTCGTGATAATAGTTCATCCTGTGAACTAGTTATTGGCCTCTGCGGGCGCCGGCTGCAGCCAGGCAGCCCTGAGAATACCCGGCCTGCTTCACTGGATGCCCCTGCCGCCTGCCCGCATCACCAACTATATATGTATGTATATACATGGGTGGTGTGTAGATACACCGTGTGTAGCTCTAGTCGTTGGCGTGGAGTGTCAGCCAGAGCGCAGCTCTGGCTGAGCGCGCGCGAAGATATTATGCGATACGGGCGGTGTATATTCGTCCGCTGTATGCCATGTATCAGTGCCTGAAGACCGGCTTCGCCGATGCCGCGGTGTCCGTCTATCCATCGTACTTCACCCCATTCATGCTCATGGCCATGTGCCATGGCCATGGCGATACCCCATGTTGAAACCCATGTTGACACTTCGTGTCAACCTCATAGATCAGCCCGCATCTCCTCGACGGCTGCCGCCGTCGTCAGCTTCCCCCCCGGCGCCCGCTTCTTCAGCACATTCTCGATAAACGCCTCGCCCGCCTTGTACGAACTCCGCACCAACGGGCCGCTCGCGACATATAAAAATCCCATCTCCTCGGCCACCCGTCGCCACTCCTCAAACTTCTCCGGCGTCACGTACTCCGTCACCTTCATGTGCCGCTTCGTCGGCCGCATGTACTGTCCGAAAGTCACCACGTCCACCCCCACCGCGCGCAGCTCCCGCAGCGCCGCCACCACCTCCTCGTCCTTCTCCCCCAACCCTAACATGATCGATGTCTTGGTGATCAGTGACTCCCTCGCCCGCTTCGCCTGCGCCAGCACCGCCAGCGACTGCCGGAACGTCGCCCGCCGGTCCCGCACGTACGGCGTCAAGGCCTCCACCGTCTCCACGTTGTGCGCGTAGACGTCCAGCCCGGACGTCGCCACCAGCGAGACCATCTCCAGATTCCCGGCGTAGTCGCCCGTCAGCGCTTCCACCAGTATATGCGGGGCCCTACAAATTAGCTTTGCATTGCACCATAGACACTTGATAGATGATATGACTTGACACTCACTTCTGCTTGATTTTGACAATCGTCTCGCGAAAGTGGTTGGCCCCACCGTCCGCCAGGTCGTCGCGGTCCACGCTCGTCAGCACGACGTACCCCAACCCCCACCGCGACAGCGCCTCCGCCGTGTGCTCCGGCTCGTGCGGGTCCAGCGGCGGCGGCCGCCGGTTCGTCTTGACGCTGCAGAACCGGCACCCCCGCGTGCACGTGTCCCCCATCAGCATGATCGTCGCCGTCGCCGCGCTCTTGTCCGTCCCGCCCCAGCAGTCCCCGATGTTCGGACACCGCGCCTCCTCACAGACGGTGTGCAGGTTCAGCCCGCGTAAATCGTTCTTGATCTTGTTGTAATTCCCCCCGATGGGCACCGCCGTCTTGAGCCACGCCGGCAGCCGCGTGTGGTTCTGCCGGCTCAGCTGCCCGGGCGTCAGCGGCTGCTTGAGCTCGAGACTCTCCGATACCGATAGCGCGGGCTCGGGCGCGGCGACAAAGTCCGCGAACGACGGGCCGGCGTTGAGCTTGTCCGTAAAGCTCGTCTTCTTCGGGGTTGTAGCATATGTGCGTGGCCGCGATGCGTACAGGCACTGCGGGCAGACGAACCGCCGCGCGGACCGAGCAACTCTCGACGCCAGCATGTCTGCGATGTCTGTCTGTCGGCGTCGTCGTGTCGGTCGACGTCGATGTATGGCGGAGAGTGTGATGGTGGAGGTGTGTGTGACGGCGGTGATGGTGTGATGTAGTGATGATGGCGTTGAGCTTCGGCATAAATTTCCAGCGGCATCTCCTGACCGCCTCCGCCTCGCTTCCTCATCACTCAAACCGCCATCGCCTATTCATACACCCTATATACGCCCTATACGCCCTATATACCTATCTACCGCGACATCGCAGACGCACGCCGGCGCAAAAGTTCACGACATGCAGGCCCCGCTGTCCACGCCCCGCGAACAGACGTTCGACGAGATATACGGCCCCCCGGAAAACTTTCTGGAGATCGAGGTAGGTCCCCAATGTCCATGTCAGCGAACGTCACTAACCGGCGCAGGTCAAGAATCCGCAGACCCACGGCTTCGGACGAAAGATGTACACCGACTACGAGATTGTCTGCCAGGTGCGTCGCCGCGTCCAGGAACTCCTAGCCGCAGTACATCATGACTGCGCCGTATATCAGGCGCGGACTTCTGTATATAAATACCATGTATACAGTGACTGCCGCCGTATACAGGGCGCCGTGCTGTATACAGCTGCGATACATACGATACCACAGAACTAACAGGCGCAGACCAACATCCCCGCGTTCAAGCTCAAGTCGTCCAGCGTGCGCCGCCGATACTCCGACTTTGAAAACTTTCGCGACATCCTCGAGCGCGAGTCCACCCGCGTCACCATCCCCCCGCTGCCCGGCAAGGTCTTCACCAACCGCTTCTCCGACGACGTCATCGAGCACCGCCGCGAGGGCCTGCAGCGCTTCCTGCAGATCGTCGTCGGCCACCCGCTGCTGCAGACCGGCAGCAAAGTCCTCGCCAGCTTCGTTCAGGGTCGGTCTCTATCCCCTCCTATATTCGCCGATGACTTTGGCAGAACACTAACATCATACATAGACCCAAACTGGGACCGCTCGATATACCTTTGAAATGAGGGGAAGTTGGTGGAGGAAGACCTAGCCGAGGTGGAATGGTGACGAGACAGTCCGACGTTGACCCATGCAACAGCGATTGGCTCAGCAGATTTAATGCCATCTACTATTTTACTATTTACAGCTCTGCGACTACTGTTATTACCCACAGTTCTGCGACTGTTTTATTACTTTCAGCTACGACACCGTACATCGTACATTACCTATTTTTTGATCTTGATTCTGCTTTCGGTCCAGTTATTAGCGTTGCATGTTCGTTGTTACTGTTTCGCTGCATGGGCCGGTGTTCGACGGTATATTCGAGGCTCATGCGGCCGCCTCGGCAGGCTGCTCTAGCTCCTTCATCAACTTCGCGATCACATCACGTCTGTATAATGCCGTCAGAATAACATTATGTCCTATCATACTACAACTATACGTCCATAGTGTGTCCTAGTAGTATCTCCAATCCAGTAGAATATCCCATCTTAGTGAGCAATGGACACAGCGAGGAATATCCGATATAACCATAGACCAGTCGCCGCAGGAGCGACGAGCTGATCAGGCAGTCGGAGCGGCCTTACCGCCTCCAAACTCCGTCATCTCGCCGGGCGCGATATTCTCCTGCTTCATCTGCGCCCTCGCCGCCTTGACATCGTCCCGCAAGTCAGTAATCTCCTCCAGCACCCCCTTATCCCCGCCCTCGTACCGGCCAATCATATCATCATCATCGTCGAACGACCACTTGTCTTCGTCGGGCTGCTTGCCGCCGTCGACATCGGCGCTGCCCCACCCCTCCTGCAGCTTCTCCACCTGCGCCCAGTCGACCGCAAAGACGGGATTGCACCCCTCCGGATCCTGCTCGACGCGCACGAGCCACGGCAGCATGAGGCTCATCCAGTGGTTCGGGATGATGCACTCGCTGTGGATCTCGCCCGTGCTGAACGTCTGGCAGCCGAAGCGGCGGTCCGGGATGAACGAGCCCGGCGGGTCCGCGTGCACAATGTACGCGCGCGCGCGGGTCTTGATAAAGTGCGCCAGCGCGGGGTTCGTGATGTCCGTAATAGTGTGCGCCGACTCGACCGCGATGAGAGCCTCAAGGCTGTCCTTCCACTCGTCGACTAGATTAGCGTGTTAGCATGTCTGTATGAATGCCGCTGTGTAGTACAGAGACGCACAGTTTTTATTGAGATACTTGACGACGGCCCAGCAGCCCCAGCCGTAGGTCAGAAAGTAGACCGCCCGGCGCTTGCTCTTCCCGCCGAGGAGGATGCGCCCCTTCAGCTCGTCGAGCACGTTGACCACGTGGTTGCTCACGTTCTCGTTCCGCGGAATGCGGTTCAGCACCTCGTCGATATGCGGCGTGTCATGCGTCGCCGCCCTCCACGAGCGGTACGTCACCGCGCGGCCGACCTCCGGCGAGTAGACGTTCTGGCCGCAGTTCAGAATCACGGTGTGGAAGCCGGCGGCCTTGGCCGTCTGCACCGTCGATACCATCGAGCCGTGCTAACCAGTCAGCAGTAGTCCTGACGAGGGTGTATCCATACTTACGTTAACGCCGGGCCCCTCCATCTCCCTGACGCTCCAGATCCCCAAGTCATCGTACGTGTTCCCGACGACGATCAGCACCTTCTCGACGGCGTCGCTTTCAAGGTTCCCGTCGACAAGAATAGGGACGCATCGGTCCTTGGCAGGGTCGGACCCAGGCGGAAAGTACTCCTTCACGAAGCCTTCCTCCGCGAAGCGCTCATCGAGGATGCGGCGGACGCATTCTACGGTTAACGTTAGCGTCAGATAAAACCAATAAAAGGAGAGTATGGGGAACTACCGTCAACGGCCTCGCGCCGACGCTCGTTCACACGCTCGACTTTGTGCACGCGATATTTGAACGGCTGCTCTGGATTCTTGATGCTGCGGATCTGGTCGTGCTCGTTGACAAAGTAGCTGCAGCTCGACGTTAGCTCGCTGCCGCTTCCGGCTACCGCAGACGACGTACCCTAGCTGCTTCAGGTCGGCGGGGAAGTGCACTTCCTCCTTACGTGCGGGGGGCTTGACGCGGCGGAACATCGTGAGTATGTCGATAAGTAAGTAAGTAAGTGAGCAAGTACTGAGTAGCTGGTTATCTTGAGGCGATGGAGAGAAGGGTTTGTTTGGAGGCAGGGCAGCGCTGATATATCGATCAACCGTGCCTGAAACTGTTGCAGGCACGATTCCCTCAGTTACACACCTAGCACCCCTAGTAATTTGTCTGTGCAAGACAAACATCCTAGCCATTCAATTCAATATATACTAGTAAGTACATGTATACCGCACGTACAACCAACCCGAACGCCGTCTAACCTAGCTATACAACAAAGAATACAACGAGTCATGAGCCAACAGTCTTCGGTCTATGACCGCGCAGAGATCTCGATCCCCTGGAACGCCTCCTCCAGCGCCTTCCCCTGCTTCTGGCGCTCCTGCTCCATGAGGAACTGCGCGTACTTGGACCGCGGATTGTGAATACCGCATTCCGTCTTTGTCGTGCCCTTCCACCGTCCCGCACGCTCGTCCTCGCCCTCCTTCACCGGGCTGCATCAACGTTAGCGCTATTCATCAAGAATACATCAAAGGGCGGAGACAGGAGGATAACTACCTGGTGGAGTGCCAGTCACCGACGCTCTTGTATCCCCGATCGAGCAGCACGTTGTACGGCACCTTGTGCTCGTCAATGTACGCCTTGACCTGCTGGAACGTCCACCCGGCCAACGGATTGATCTTGATCAGCCCGGCGTCATCAATCTCCACGATGTCAAGATGCCCCCGCTGGCCGCCCTGGCTCTTCCGCCGCCCCGTAAAGACAGCCTTGACCTTCAGCTCCGCGTACGCCCGCTGCGCCGGCTCGACCTTGGCAAGATAGTCGTACAGCGTGTCGTTCGTCTCCCACAGCCTGTCCCCGTGCTTGCGCGTAAACTCAGCTGCCGAGCGTGATCCCTGAGGCTTGTACACGTGCAGCTTGGCCGTCGGATATCGCTGCTTCACAGCTTCGACAAGGTCGAGCGTCTCCTGGAAGTGGAAGAGGGTGTCGAGGAAGATGAGGTCGACGGGGTGTGCAGTTTTGCGCTCTTCAGCAATCTTTGAGAGCATGTCGATGGTGACCAGGCCCGTCAGCCCAAAGGCCGTCGTCTGGTAGAGGCCCGGGAAGGTGGTGACGCTCCATCTGATGATGTCTGAGAACGATTAGCATGGCACAACTATCTCTTGAGGAAGAGACCTACCAATAGGCTCGAGCTTGGCTAGCTGGGCGTTGATATGCTTGAGATGGACGGGCGTAAAGAAGACGTCTGCAAATTCCTCAGAGGACCGACTGGACGAGTAGCTGGACTCCGTGTCCGCCAGCTCCAAATTCGAGGATTGGGGGGTTGTTGTCGTCGACAGTGCCATTCTGAGATGGATATGTGGGTGAATGAGACGAATGGATGGATCAAATGATGGGATGGAAGAACAATCGACAAATTAGACGGTTTATCGATGATGGAGATGAGCGATGAGATGAAGAGCTGCAGTGTTCTAGAAGGGCACAAAAGCAGACGGCCGCAATGTCGCAATTCAGGAAATAATGCCGTAATAGAGACAATACGTAGACTACCAAATACACCTGTGGTATATGCAATGGAAACGTATAAGAAAACAAGAAAGAGATAAACCACCCGCAGAATAAACGAATTATAGGAACGACTAGACCTTCAGCCGGCTGGAAAAGCCTCTCATCCGCACGGCTTATTTATCGCCCTCCCGATAAACGGGATTCAGATATCGCTGTTTGATGTCGCCGAAAATGTGTTGCCCGCCAAGTCCGCCGCCCATTCGATGGCACGATTGGGAATCGCCATCACGCAATATTCAGCCAATGGCAGCCAGCGCCTCGGCCTAGCTCGCTCCAGCGACGTCTGCTTAGAAATGCTAAAGCTGTACTAAGCTATGACTGACCCCCATATTTTCAGATTGTCTATAGTTTCGGTATATCCTGGCAGAGCGCACGCAGCTTGTGGATGTCCTGCTCCGTCAGCGGTGCCTTGGCTATGACGGCGCTTTTGATATCGCTCAGGAACTTGTAGTCTGATTCGGGAATCTTAGGTCGCAGAATCTTGAGCAGCTTTGGCGCATATTTCCTGATGCCCCGTTAGTAAGCATTTGATCATATTTGAGTCTACTTGACGGGGTAGTCTCGAGCTTGACGGGATGGCATACCCGCTGGCTCGGAGGACGCCTTCTCCGGTCTCGGAAAGCAACAGTATCAATACAACCAGCAGCATCAGTGAGGCGTCTGTGGCTTTTGCGAGTGGCGCTTTGAGCTCGGTTTGCATCTCTGCCTTCTTAGCTTTCAGAGTGTCGTCACTAGGCTCGTCGGCCCCGATGATCTGCGCGACGCCCCGCAGTTCCGCCTGCAGGCTGCGCAGAGCATCCATCCATTTGACAGACTCGACTAGTGCACACGTCTCGGCAATCGATTTGGCCGCGTCTTCGATTTGCTCGTTTCTCCGCCGGCCCGCGCTATCGGCCACGCGGTCCAGTAGCTTTGTGAGGCCGTCTAGTATAACCCGGTGGTAATGCGCTATGAGGTCCTGCGCCAGTTTGTCCTGAAGTGCGGCGTCCTGGATTTCAGCAACCGCCGCCATATTCACCTGGAACCGGGCATAAATCTTGTCCACAAACACCGACTTCGAGGCACCGTTCGCGGCCTCTCGCAGCTCGTTCACACGCTCCATATACTGTACCGAAGCCTTTGGCGCTGCCACCTGCGCAATGGACTCCAGCGCCGATTGTGGTATCGCCTCGTGACCAACCGTAAAAACATTTAGAAGCTGCCAGATGCACGATACCTGTTAGCACAATCCCCAGAATTAAACAGCCTCGAGTACGTACTCTTCGCCAGGGAAGCGGGGTAGCTAGCGTAATCGGTACTGTAGTTTCCACTGCCGTCGCCCACGACTTGTCCGCTTCCTGACTCGCATACGCAATGGCTTTATGTATAAGCTCGTCCACAAGGGCCTGCGTCACGAGGCACCCTCCGTGATTGAGCAATCTTTTCTTGTGTCTCTTCTTGAACAAGTCCTGGACGTACGCTTGCTCCTGCGGACTGAACTCCTGCGCCTGCACCTACATCTCGTCAGACAGCGTCCCGAATGCTCCCTTCGTAAACTTGGTGGCACACCCTGATATCTGCAAAACCATGCTCATCAAGTGACCGCGTCCCTGCAATCTCCAGCTTCTCCAACCACTCATGTGTAACGTAATGGCTGGAGAGTGCCGTGACACCAGCCAGCCGTGCCTCGAAGAAAGCGTCCGGTTTGTCAATGTATGCACCCTTCAGCTCCTTGTGGTCTGCAATCTCCATCAGCACTGTACCCGAGACTGAGCACCGTATATAGAACACCAACGGAGCGGAACATACCGACGAACCCGCGGCTATGCAGCTGCTCGAGGATCTTCTCTTGGCATGTGGTCTTGAACGCTGTTGGGACAAACGTATTCCCTGTCCAAAAGCCGTCTAGATCGTCGTCGGCGAGAATTCGTGCCTGAAGTTGTTGGATGTACTCCGCAGGGTACTCGATGGATTCGAGCAGCGGCAGCTCCATGAACTCGACGGGACTATCTCCCAGACCAATCAGCAAATGCATAACGTTACTCATATGCAGAGTGAAAGAGCAATCAGCCCTCATGTAACATGCAGAAAGAGCAAGGGGCTGCATTGTGCATCATGTCCAATACCTTGTCGCCTCCTCCAGCTCGTTCTTCAGACGATCCACCACCTCCTCGGAGAACTTGGCCGCGTGAACGTACCGCTGCTCAGCGAGCCAGCACACCTCCACGCTCCATTCCGTCTTCAGGTAATCCAGCAGCCGCCTCAGGAAGTCCACCTGGATCTCTTTCTCGCGACAGTACCGGGCCACGGTAACGACTTCATTCTCCAGGCGTGCTCGCAGATCGTTCTCGAGCACGACGAAGGGTCGTCTACCAATGCGTCAGCATTCCAGTCTCGCTCGGGGATAGTCATATCCGATGTGTGTGTGGGTGTGGGTTCCGGTTCCCGGTTTCTGGCCAAGGTGGGGACCGTCGTATGCATACTTTGGAATCAGCTGGCGGCCATTGACGCCCCACTCGTCTTCGGGTAGGGCCGTCAGAATTGACGAGATGTACCGTTCATCGACATCCAGCCGTCTCCCCAGCTCGCCGAACGTGACCCTCTCTGTCGGGAATGCAGTTTGCCCATCAGCCTCGCTCGTCGTAGTAATAGTCTCAAGGCTAGACCCTCGCTCGCGTAAATGCAGAAACCGGGAACGAACTCGAGAGCATACCTCCGCCGTTCTCGATCACCTCCCGCAGGCAGTCCTCGACCGCCCTTCGCGAGCACACTCCCACACCTGATTTCGTCGGCAGGATTCGTGCAGCAGCAGCTGCTGCCGGCCATCCGGGGTGGTGGTGGCGATGGACGAGCTGCAGCTCCTCCGCGGCCTCGAGAATGGCCGCCAGCTCAGCGTTCTCGAACATTGCATTGAGTCGTCGGCCGGGGTGGTGTTCGATTTCCAGGCATCGCAGGTGGTGTTTAGTTTCGAGGCAGCCAATGGCACCGCAGCGGCTCAGATCGCTCGATCGCGGTGGACCTCGATTAGCTCCGCTACGCCCGATTCGGCCGGAATTCCGCAGTTTGTACCACACAAACTGCAGACATCCTGCATCTTCACCTCTCCTTGCTTGCTTGCTTCGAATCCTGTCCTGCTGCTTGCTTCCAATTCCCACCCTCGCCCTCAGCTCGCCGGCCGAGATTTCCTCTCCCTCATACAATTTTCTTCTTCTCTCTCACATTCTCTCTTCGCCCTACAAAATGGCGGCGGAATGTCCCTTCCCTCCCTCTCTTTTCCCCCCAAGCTCCTGCTAATCTATTTCCTTCGCTAGCAATCCGGTTGATATAGCTCAATTGAACCGATCGCTAATCTATATATAAAATTCTTTTCCTCCATTTCTACTACCATCTCGATAATGAGACCTGCTGCCGCGCTGCAAATCATCACCGTTAGCCGCGACCCCAGAGATCCGCGGAAGATACCCAAACGCCCAAACCGATTCGTTGATCGCATCAGGATACTAAAGATGCCAGCATACGTCGCCACCATCATCCTGCGGAATCCACCAGCCCAATGGACCTTGTTCCCAAACGAGAGAGAAACTCCAGAGGAAACTCAGTTCTCCTTCGAACTCTGCTCGGACTTCAGGTCCACGGCCTACGGCAACAGACTTCTCTTTCCTGACTCCAAGCTCACCTCTCTTGACCGCCTCGTCCCAGCCCGCAGCCGAGTGCTAACATGCCCGCTGCACGACAACTCCCCCTCCGGCGAAGAGTTCATCCAAAGACTCAAGACGTCGACCCAGCTTCGCGCCTTCCAAGAGCGCTATGACTGCGATGTGATCATCGAGCCGGACACAATCTGGCGCAAGAACAAGCGTCTCATAGTCTTCGACATGGACTCGACGTTGATCCAGCAGGAGGTCATCGATGAGGTTGCCGCCTTCATCGGCAAGAAGGACGAAGTCTCCGTACGTACCCATCTTAACCCTCTATACCATATTGTGGTTGCGAAATACTTATCAAAGTACACTATACTAATAGGATGACTACTATATCCAGGAAATCACCGAGGCCGCCATGCGTGGCGAGCTCGACTTCGAGTCGTCTCTCCGCGCCCGCTGCGCCCTCCTCGAAGGCGTCCCCGCCGACGTCTTTGAGACCCTCAAGACCAATGGCACCATCACCTTCACCCGCGGCGCCCGCAACCTCTGCGTCGCCTTGAAGCGCATGGGCTGCAAGCTCGCGGTCCTCAGCGGCGGCTTCCAGCCTCTCGCCGACTGGGTCAAGGAACAGCTCGGCCTGGACTACGCCTTCGCCAACCGTCTCGAGGTCACCGAAGACGGCCAGACGTTGACCGGCGAGCTCGTCGGCCCGATCGTCGACGCTAAGCGCAAGGCAGAGCTGCTCTCCGCTCTCGCTGAGACCGAGGGCATCAACATGTCGCAGACCATCGCGATCGGTGACGGCGCCAACGATCTCCTCATGATGAAATCCGCCGGTCTCGGTATCGCGTTCAACGCAAAGCCAAAAGTCCAAGCTGAGGTTCGTATCCCATCTACCCACTTATCATCCTCTTCCCTTATCACAGTCTACTTTCATCGCATT
Organism: Orbilia brochopaga; assembly: GCA_036872635.1. Lineage (NCBI taxonomy): Eukaryota > Fungi > Ascomycota > Orbiliomycetes > Orbiliales > Orbiliaceae > Orbilia > Orbilia brochopaga. The sequence continues at coordinate 2,244,503 of JAVHNQ010000003.1, read as the reverse complement.
CATGACTTCCACGCTATCCCGATTCCGACGTCGTGCTAACCCTGTGAACAAAACAACACAGGCACCCGCCTGCCTCAACACGGGCAACCTCCAAGACATCCTCTACATCATGGGCGTCACGCTCAAGGAGCAACACCAATTAATCTACACCCGCCCCGAACCTCGCAGCGACACGAAAACCGCTTAATCTTCCTTACATTCCTGCTGAGTATATGCAGCGAGTCTCTTAGCTGAGGCGAGTATCACGATTTAATGACTCTTTCATACCTAATATCATACTCTATCTGCCATCTACGTCTGTCTTGCACATCTGTCTGCCTCTTCACGCTTGACGCATTCATACGTTTGCATCTTATGCTTTGTCTTTGTCTCCTCATTCGCAAAGATTACTTTCACATTATCCTTCATGAATCTAGAATATGGATTGCATCCACATGTACGTCCATCTATCGTCTTCATATTCTTCCTGCTGTCTTTGCGCATCGATCGTCACTATATCCTTCCGCCTCTTCTCAAGAGTCATTCATGCCCATTATTTGCAGTTGCCATCCATCTATTGTAGCGTTCCTATATCCTGTATCTTCGAGACATGTAGCTAGCTGTCATATCATTCATCAATGATCTGCCTTCTTTCACTAGAACCTCGTGTGCACTTATCCTAAACACATCCACATACACCCGCCGTCCGTAGAAAAGTATTTGTTCGTATCACTTGATCCATTCGCACTGATTCGAAGGCAGCACCCGGATAGACACGTTCCTTGCGATATGAATACTGATAGATGCATGATGCGTATTACACGGTCGCAAGCCTCTCGCATCCTACTTCACTCACCGACCGTCATCCTCGAAGCCAGGCGTTGACCGACCGCTGCATCCGTACCTTCGACGCAGCCGTATCGCCGGAACGAAACCGCTCTCTTACATCATCATACCATCACACATATCACATCGGAGCATCAATCTACGAAGAATAGAATGCATAAGAATGAAATAGATACCTACAAAGGACTACCAGCACGATGCCGACCGGCACAGTGTAGACACAACACCAGCACGATGCCGGCCCTACAACCCGACTATAGACTCAACTGAAAGATAGTAAATTTAATTTAATTGAAAGTCTGCAAGCACAGTAGCATAACCATAAGAATAAGAAGCCAGGACAATAATAAACAGTGAATGTAAAACCGAAACCTAACCGAGCAATTCTGATAGTTGAATCAACAATAAAAACAAAAACAACCATACCGAAGCCCAGGCGCAGCCACCTGAGTCAGAAAAAAATAACTATCTGCATCATCACCCCCATTAAACTAGCACTAATCGTCAAACCCTTCACCTTCGGAAAGAATAGAATGAAAGAAAAACCCCTTCACCTCCGGAAACTGGACGACTGAAGAAAGTGTAAAGAAAAAACAAATTACATGTCATACTGATCGATACGGGCAGTCCCCCAGCCCGCAATCCCCACTATCCACATCCTTCGAAAGAGAAGCAATTCAAAGGAAGAAAAAACCACCACAACGTAAGAATAACAGCGAAAAACCAAAGTCAACAGAAGAGCTCTGTTGAAAACGAATTGGAGTATCAGAAACTAAACGAAAACGACAACCGTAAACCGAAGGAAAAGAAAGCATACTATACATAACATGGCGTCACAAAACTGATATCCACGGCCCAGAACAAATCAACACCTAGAGCAGCGGCGCGCTCTCGATTCGCGCCGGCTCAGGAACAATCTTAGGTGCCGACGACTCGGTCTCCGCAGCAGCCGGCTCAGCCTCATCCCGTACTGCAGTCGGCGCAGGCGGCGGCCAAACACCCACGAACTGCGAAAAGTCCGGCCCGCGATTCGGCGACCCGGTATCATCGGCAATATTGCCATTGACAGCATGCCCCGCGAACCCGCTAGCGCCGTCAAAACTGTTGCCGAACGACGGCTCAATGTTGGCGCCAGTCGGGTTCAACAGCTCCGGATCCGTAACGGGGGCGGTCAGCTGCGGTGCCGACGCTTCGGTAAAGGTGACGTCGTCATGAGTATTCGTGTACGTCGTGAAGGGGTTCGGAGCAAAGGCCGCGCGACCGTCCTCCGCGTCAATGTAGCGCTGCCGTTTCTGGTGGTGATCAAGCTCGCCCTCGTTAAGGATAGAGCCGAGCTCAAACTTGCGCTTGAGGGTGGGGTCGGTAGCTAGGTCCTCGCCCGAGTGCTCCGGGAACGGAGGTTGGATTTGATACGGCTCGAAGCCTTGCGCGCTGGTCATGAACGAGGTATCAGGTCGGAAGCCAGGGCGATAGTCCGGTCTCTCGTAAATGTTCGTGCCGTTATGAGGGAACGGGTAGTCGGGATGCAGCATGTTCGAGGCGGGCGTCGCCGATGCGAGACCGTGGTGAGTGCGGGTGATGCCACCGGGCCCGTCCCTCGGCGGCGGCTTCGGCAGACGTTTCTGCTTCAGCTTCAGCTTTTCCTTCAGAGTTTTACGAGGAAGGGGCCCGTCGGCCTTCCATGGCTTGTAACGGCCGTGTTGTCGCATATACAGCGTTCGAGCTTTGCCAAGTTTCCCCAACGCCACTTCCTTAGTGTAGAGAACGTAGGATTGGCCAATGCGAACGTACTGCGGCGGTCCGGTCGTCGCCTTCGGAATATCCTGGTCCGGGTCCGATTCCCACTGAGATTGCTGCTGGACGCGGATCGTGCGAGGAACCTTGACGTATATGTACTTAGAAGACGGCTCGTCAGGGATCGGTCCTTGGTCAAACTCGGTGATTTTTGTGTAGTAGCCAGTGATTTTTCTGTAGGTCGTGAGGTTGACAGCGGAATCGTGAATACCATATGCGCGAGCGACCGCGCTAGGCCACTTCACGAAGTTCAGGTCATTCGCATAGTCATCTTCCTCCGAGTCGTAATCGTCATCCTCCAGATCGGGCGACTGAGAATCCGGGATGAGGTACTGCTCGGGGGCAATAGTTCCACCAACAAGCGCAGGATCGATCGCCGCAGAGCCAGGCGAGAGCTCTCGGCCGTTGGCAAGCTTGCCGGTTAGCCTGGTGCCATCTTGGCTGATCAGGCCGGCAGCTATTGCGTTCCCGATCATCTTGGCCTTCTCGAACCTCCTGCGACCGAGACTCGACGCTGGCGATTTCTGGACTGGCGGGGCCTGCGTTAAGCGCATCTCCACAGCGCGCAGCTGTCCATCGACCCACTTGAGGCGCTTGACAACCTGGCGCTCTGGAGCTGGCTTGGGCTTCGGTGGCGGCTTCGGCTTGAGCACGCGGTGCGTCTTCTCTTTCAGTTTTCTGAGAGCTTCTGGGAGCTCATCTCCTTCCTTGACCTCACCTGGCACCGGGGCTGTCGCGCCGTCAGGCAAAGGCGCACCGGATCCTTCTGCACCTGCAGCAGCAGCGGCTGGTGCGCGTGGCTTTCTTGGCTTTGTGACTTTGGCAGTGGTGCCCTTTCCTGATTTTGTCGCCTTCGTGGTCTTTGTTGTCTTGGTAGTCTTTTTCGCAGTTGTTGTTTTCCCCTTTGTGTTTTTCGTAGTAGCTTTGGTGGTCCTTGTGGTCTTGACGATCTTAGCTTTAACACCCGACTTCTTGACAACCTTCTTGACACCGGCTTTCTTGACGCCTGCTTTCTTTGCGACAGCCTTCTTGGCGAGAATCCGTGCCGCAGGTTTGGGCTTGACGGCCACTCTCTTGGGAGTGACTTTCCGCTTGGATCCTGCGGCCGCGACAGCTTTGCTTGCTGGCGCTTTCTTCGTTTTGACAACACGGGCATTAGACGCCTTGACAACCTTCTTGCGGATCTCTCTCTTGATAGGCTTGGGGGGAGCCTTGACGCGCTTGACAACCTTTGGAGGAGGCTCTGGGATCGGGGTCGAAACTCGGCGTTCGTTGCGTTTGCCTACAAGACCGCGACATTGCTCCGTGCCGCATCGACAAAGCTGCGTGCTTCCTCCGGAGAACCAGCTGCAAAACAATTAGGCAATCATTCATCATGATAATGTTTGTGTTAAGTTTTGGCGAACAAACCTGAAATTGTAGTCATAAGTCAACTCTTCGCCAACTTCGATACCTTCGTCGCCAGCGAACAGCGCCATACGCGGCTGGCCAGCAACCATCCTATCCAAGAGTTAGCCTCCATCGTCGGATAACATGTATCGAAGGGTTTGTACCATTTCTCCATCTTGCAGTTGGGAGCGCAGCTATGGTTAACGAAGCGAGCGAGAGAGCCGCGGGTAGCGTCGATGATAAGCGAATTGTCGAATTCCATCAGGTAGTAGCTCTGAACGTCAAGTCAGCTTCTGTTTTTTAAGAAAACATACGACAGCTTCGAAACCTACCTCATTATCCTTATAGGGACCATGCAAACGTTCCTCGCATTCTTCCTGCGTGATGATCTCGCCGATGTACTCCACAATGATCTGATTAGGACCAAATGAGCGGCACGCTCGCAAGCCATAGCCTTTATCGTGGGTCTGCAATGCACAAGCTGTCAGCTAACGATCGTCAACGACAGCACCGGCGAACTAGAACCCACCAAAATGATCTCGATGCCGTCGTCGAACCAGGTATCGTTTTCAACTCGGATCGCCAAATCGCGGAATGGACGGTTTTGGCAATCTTTAAGACTGCAATTGTTCTTATCGCATTCATAGTACATGACGCGATTAAGACATCCAGGCCCACAACCACCTGCCTCCGGTGTGCAATTGCAGACAGTGCTCTGGTAAGCATTCTTGCGGCTGTTTCGTTGGTTTCGGTATATATCGGCGGCTTCTCCAACAAAGACGTCTATCGAGGATTGTCAGCACATTTTAACGACCAATCGTGAAATGGAAAGTATGTAGAATGGAAGCTCACTTCGCTTGAGGCTCTTCCAGCCGGGAGGCTTTGGGTAAACCCATGGGTCGAGGTTGAAGACAGTATACGGAAGGACAAAGTCGCGCTCGGTTTCCAAGATGGTCAGCCCCTTGTACATGGGCAACGGGAAGGCGTTCCTCTTTTTAGGTTCCACGCCCTTCTTCGCTTTGAGGGTGCTCTTGCCGAGCATGTGAGAATCCTGTCCGGTGTAAAGACCATGGGTGGCCCACTTCTTGCGCTTTACAGCTGGGACGATTATGTGCCGCTCCGAGCTGCGAGAGGAGCCGTCGTTATCAGAGAGGTCCATTGGGTCGCCATTGGATTCGGAGTCCGAGAGGTCGAAATCCTGCTGCTCCTGGCTGCCCTTCCGGGTGGAAGTTGGAGTTTGCTTGCCGCTCATTTTTCCGGAAGGTAGCTTGGCGGCGGCGCTTCTTGCTCTCTCGACAGCTTCCAGGATCCTGCGTGTTTGTGATTTGTGGGTTGGTTGGGGTGTGATGGGGGGAGCCTTGTCCTTCTTCGCCGCGGCGACAGTATCGATACGGGCCGAATGGCGGCGCGAGGCGTCCGCGGTGAGTCTGGAGGGAGTGGATGATTTGGAGGAGGAGGTGGCGACGGGGTTTGATTGGAGGAGGGCGGCGGCGGAATTGCGTTTCCTGAGAGAACGTGAGGGCTGTTCGTCTACAGAGCTGGTTTCGACATCACCATCACTGGTCATGTCCACGTCCTTACCGTGTACCGTGACGCGATTCCTGCTGCTGCGGCCGGATCTGACGGACTCAGTGGGAGTGGCAGCACCGGTCGCCGACAGGGACGGAGTGACAGAAGCCGCTGATTGTCCTCTGCGCGAAGACATTTAAAAGCAGGAGCAAACAGTCAGATTTTGGGGGGACGGAGACAAAAGGGTGAGTGGTGGGCGACCGACAGAGGATAGCTTTTCTATTTTGTGACCTGGAGATATTTATTTTTCGTCGCCAGCGGGATATTGGGTCTGTGTGTGTGTGTCAGAATGGACGATGGATGGCAAGTACGTTTCCGATGGCCGAGAGATGAGGGAGGAAAAACAAACTCCACGGATGATAGAAAAGAGATGCGCGAACGAGAAAAAGGGCGAGGTGAGAAAGTAAAAAGAGCTGGTGGTGGACGCGTGAAGAGAGGATGGAGGAGGGGGGTGGTAGGCGATAGGGGGGAGTGACGGTGAGGAGTGGAGGGGGAGGAGTGCGATGGGGGGGAGCGATGGCGATGGGGGAGTGTCGATGGGGGGTGGTGGTGGTGGTTCTTTGATTGAAGGCGGGCGTTGATGAGAGGAAAACGGGGAGATGGGGTAAAAAGTTGTTGTTTGTGTGTTATTAGAGGAAGAGAAGAGTGGAAGAGGCGAGGGAGGGAAGACGGACGGGAGAAACGGAGCAGCAGCGAGCACGTTTGACCGATTGGAAAGGTGCGAGGTAAACGTTGCAAGGTAAAAGGTGGGCTGCGTGTTATTTCTGCTGCGTTGCCGAAACGGGCGGCGTGTGTTGGGGTGGTAAACACAGCCGACGATATTATCCCATCGCAGCAGTTGAACTTGGGCTAGTCCGTTGGGCTGTGGCGGCTGCACGGGGTTCCCTGATCGATGGCAAATCGTCGACGACCGTGGTATAGCACAGTACAGTATATACTATACGATATGAGAGTGGAGTAGAGAGATGGAGATGGATAGGATAGAAGAAGAGAAGACCGCGTTGATGTTGTCTGCGTACACACCTGAAGCCTCGACCTGTGGACTGGGTCGATCCGGCTGGGATGCTGTCAATCAACCCAAACGGCCACTGCGACGGGGATGCCCTGCTGCACTGTCCGGTCAATCACCGCCGTCGTGGAGGGCGGGTCTCTCGGCTGGTTGGCTGGTCCGCTGGGCTCATGCAAAACCGGGCACCGCACTTACTCGCAGGAGACTCAGGTAGGGTTGTCGATGGAGAGAGAGAACAGAAGGAGCGAGAAACCCGCCAGAACTCAAAACCCAAAGCAAAGCAAAAAAAAAAAAAAAAAAAAAAGGATGCAACAAGAGATCAAGAACCGACGGACGTGTGTGGAGGCGGCCTTTCTTTATACGATATTAGCAGCTACTATTATAGCACCGTCCTGCTATTACACGCCCGGTCAACAAAAGAAAAGGCAGCAGAGGTCCACCACACTGCACCACACTCCTCTCGTCAGGCTTCAAATTCCGGACGTGCACCCCGAGATCAGGATCCGGCACTTGAAGTGCATACGAGTATCTACAGACGAACTCACTACTATCTCCACCCCATTCTCCCCGAGACCAAAAAAAAAGGGAGTTTCCAGCGAGAGGGAAAAAAAACAGCCGAACCCTTCGATCGATGCGGCAAAAAAAATACCACCAGCGATGATCTGACAAAGCCAAAGACAGCAAGTCCTCTCTCTCCCATGCATGTGGATATACCCCCCGCCGAAATTAAATTAGATTAGCTGCCAACAGCAGCAGCAAATCCCAACTTTTGTAAGAAGTACTGTGCCGGAAGCCTCAGCTACCTAGGGCGAACACCACATACGCATATGTGCATAGTACTTGATTCAGTAGACCTCAGCTCGCAGATAACACGATACACGTGTCTACCAACACCCGGCTTGGGACAATTCCAGACCGTCAGTCTGGTAACACATGCGGTCTCGAGATCTCGCTATTACGATATCGTACACACATCGTAAAACGTATGCTCGGAAACCACCACCACGATGGCCCCCCTCCGCGCGAATCACGGAACGGTGGCAAGAGCTCAATAGCACCAGAATTCGCAGCCTAAAGGATGCCTACTAGTAGTCTACCAGACCGATGTCTACGCCCAGAATTGTCCTGCAGAAACCAGCTTTTTACGATAGCAAAAGTTGCATGCTGGCCGCGGAAACTGGATGCACGGTCCGGAAGAAGGAAATCTGGTAATTCCGGCATCCAGAAATGAATACTTTTCCCCCCTCCGCGCCGTATTCTAGTCTCCTGACACCCATCGACACGTCAGACAGCCGTATCCGCATGCACTTCCCGTGCGACATTTCCCAGCCGGGGAGCTTAACGTTACCTTACATCAATGGACCGCCCATTAAAATATCTCATCGGGTAGTTCCCGTCCATCATACTCACACAATATCGTAATGGATAGATGGATGGGAAAATGTGATATGGATCGATCGGTGAATTGGAGGAAATCGCAAGTGTACGCCTCACGGCAGCGTTGCCGGCGGCCCGTCAGCCATCGCGTCGACGGCGACGGAGCTCGCCCGCCCGTGCTTTTTTGCGATATCGCGCCTGCAGCCCTCGATCGCGATCGATATAGCCCGGCCGGATGCCTCGCCATCGCTTTCGATGCCCGGTGTCAACTCTTCCAAAATATCACAATGTTGTAAAATGTATAGGGCGCGACAACACATTCCCCTCGCGATGCATCCGGACACGCTCTATTACGTTACTATGCGAGATTATACGCTTACAGACGTTACTTAATCATATAATCTTATCCGCCGGGCCAGATCCGGCCCCGTTACAGCTGAACAGCGCCACTTTATTTTAATTGCCATTGCGAGCTGTAGATCCATCATCTAAAGTTCATTCGTTGGTAATATAATATATACTGATGTGCCGTTTGAAGGGCGCCCCTTCCTTCTGTGCTACTTCACCTTCTGTTTCGTCGAAGGCTGCGGCTCGACAGCACCGAACAACCCCGCCAGCGTGCCCAATCGGACCACCGCAAGAAATATCTACGTGTCAGATCCAGAATACATCAGTGGGATCCTGGGAAAAATAGCTGCGATCAAGCATATATCGTAGATATGACCCACCGTCGCGCCAATGTTCCCCCACGTAAACACATTCCACCGATGCGCGCCGACAAAGTCCGCCGTCCCCATATGCCACCATACAGCAGCCCTGCCATGATATCGTCACGTCAGCCTGCCTCGATCTTGACTTTCCAACGCCCGCAGCCGAGCCGCATCTGCTAGATGTCGCCCTTAGGTGCTGATGAAAAACCCACAGATGGCCGATATCACCCAGCAGCAACGCCACCAGATACCTCTTCACGACAGCAACCTCCGACGTGCTCCACAGCACCGCTATCGCCATCATCGCCATGATTCCAAACAGGTTCCCCGTCTGCCAGGCCACCAGCGTGCCCTGCGGACTCAGCGCCGACACCTCCACATCCGGCAGCTGCTCGGCCACGAACTTGTCAGTGTTGAGCACCGCGTATCCCAGCCCCGCGAATCTACCGTATACCACATTAGCATCCTAACAAACCCAGTACCTCCCTCCTCCACGAAACTCAAAATGATTCGCTATACTCACGTCGAAATCGGCTCGAACACGCAAAAAACCCAATACGGGACTGGTGGCAGCAACGTCGCCATCGTACGTTGCCGTCAACCCAAAATCGCCTCGAACCACCCCCTCAACACACCCCCTCAAAACCACGTATTCCGCCAAATCTCTCGATCGCAAAGCTAACAGATGCCGTCGCGAAGCTCGGAAACCCTACAGCCGAGCCCGCCGCCGCTTTTGGCACTCTAATCTCACAGCCAGCAAGCTCGCCCGTCTCAGCCGACGAACCGACACCCCAGCAACACTTTCAGGAGTTGGGCCAATCGAGATGAAATGAACAATTCCCCAACATTCCGCGCGCCCGCAAACACATACTTACCGTTCGGTCTGTTGGCCAGGCCGGCCGCTCGACCAATGATTCTTCTTGGTTATAGACTCGCTCGGTCGGCCGGTGCGCTATCGTGCTGGATGCTAATTCGTGCGACGGGCTTAGCTAGTTGTGTTTACGTGTGTGTATCCTCCGCGAGCGAGCGAGAGATCGGTTCTGCGTTGGAAGTGTGGGGGACGTGCAGGGATGGCGAAATAGCCGCGCCAGCCGCGTGTTTGCGGAAAGTACCGTGCCGCACCCTGCCATTGGCTGTACTGTCCGAACACCACTTTCCAACAGCGCAAAGAACTGTTGGGGGTGTGAGTGAATGGACGTGAAGTCATGAATGAGATATGTGCATTTCGAGATGGTTTATAGTCACCGCGATCGAAATACCGAAACGCGCTTGTTTGTGTGTCACGATTTTGCGAGAGACGGACGATTTCTGGTGTGTCTTGGCGTACTTCGCTGTGTCTTGGCGTTTTCTGACCGGTTGAGGGAGTCGGCATTTTCCGTGGATTGAGCACGGTTCTATTCAATTGTCAGAAGCTGTCTTGCGGTTTGCGCGGGTGAACTTGGAATCTCGCCGGAGACCACTATTTCTCCAAACTTGCGAGACTCGAATTCTACAGGACCATGGTTACGATCTCCCGGAGACTGTTGACGAGATCATATATACGTGTACCATGGTTGGTCAGAGACGTCCACGCATACTTCCTATCGAATGGTTGACTATGAGCCCTATATCTATACCAGAGTCTATGTTCGAACCTTATACGAAACTCTATTTCATACTTTGTACGGAAGTCTATACGGAACCTTATGTAAGGTTTTGTTATACACTTTGGTCGGAAGATGCCACTGTCAAGCGCGTCCTAGGCACCATAGCACGTATACTTGTAAGTCAAGATCTTGAACATTTCGATCTACCCTCCGGTCATAAGCTGGTCTCGTAAATCGGACTGCACTTTAGTCTACTGACGTGCAAACTGATCGACCGGGGAGAGAGTCAAAGTACTTGTCGGCATATGTTCGGACAACGGGTTTCCGGTACATCTGAAAATTTCGAAAATGGGAGGTGACAGAGCCACGAGCAAGAGCCGCTGAGTCGTATGTGACGACGAGATCGACGCGACAACCATAGGTGACGCCAAAGGCACACCGTATGGCCATGGTAGCGAGACGGGATGCACCTCTATATAAGCTTATTTTACAAGATCCATAGAAACAGGCGATTGTACCTGCCGCCGGAAGGTTTGGCTTGCGAGACTAATCGAGATATCGCCACTGATATATATGTCTCACCATTGATCCTTCTGTTGCATTATCGATCAAGCCGGCTCTGTCAGCGACCAAGACCCCACTGCAGAGCGCGAACGAACAAGATCCGGCTTCGATACCCCTATAATAAAACCTACATACATCGACATGCATACGTATTTTAGGCTCGCCTTGTCTCTTGGGCCAGACATGCCGTCCTTCTTCGCTGGCGCTGGCCCAGAGGTCCGCTGTCTGGGTTACGAGACAAGGCTCGCTTGATTTATAGGTAGGTCATCGGTCCCGGCGGTCTTGACATATCGTAATCTAGCAATCACGAAATCTAGGACCCAAATCCGCAATTTCGCCATCCTACGGCCCGCCACGGTATCGCCAGCATTCGCATTGAACGCGAGAAAGTATATCGACGGCGCAAGTTTTCAAATATATCTCAACGGCAAATTCCGAAACCTTAAATTAAGGTTTATTGGTAATGTTGAATTTCATCTTTGATCCGTCTACGATGGTTCTTCGCAAGCGTGCGGCGTAGATGATATATCAAGACCACGTCAAAGCTTCGTAGAGAAAGACCTATTTTCAGATATATTTCGACGGCAAGTTCCGAACCTTAATTTAAGGTTTGTTGGTAATATTGGATTTCATGAATTCAACTTTTATCCGTCTACGATGATTCTTCGCAAGCTCGCGCGACACAGATAATATCGAGACCACGTGAAGGATCGTGAAAAGACGTCCTTCAAAATACTATACTTCGACGGCAAATTCCGAAACCTTAATTAAGGTTTGTTGGTGTTGGATCTCAACTTTGGCTGTCGCGCAGCTACGTCTATAGCTACGACCACGGTCGTTCTTCGCCAGCTTGCACAACAGCTTGATAAGAAAGATATATTTTCAAGATACAGTTCGGCGGTAAGTTCCGAAACCTTAAATAAGGTTTGGCGATAATGTTGGAAGTCAACTTTGTTCTATCGTGCTCTTTCTAAGATGGACCTTCGGAGGCTCGTGCGATGTAGATGTTATATCGAGATCACGTAAAGGTTCGTGAAAGACATACTTTCGAATATAGTTCGACGGCAAGTTCCGAACCTTAGATTAAGGTTTGGTTATCGTCGAAATCTAATAATCGAAGTTGTGGCTAGCACGATGCTGATTCAAGGAGTTGGTCGATAAGTTAACTACGTCGCGCATACTCATAAGAACTATCATAGACATAGTGACAGAACGAGTTGAAAGTCCAACAATTACCAACAAACTTTAATTAAAGTTCGATTTTACCATCAAAGTATATTTGAAAACTACATCTTTTCTTGCCCGCAAGACCAGTATTTCCCGCGAAGCCTCTATGTTATCTCGATGCTCGCGTCGAGCGAGCTCGCGAAACATATCGTAGACGCAGCGCGCCAGAAGAGTTGTGATCCAACATTTACCAACAAACCTTAATTTAGAGTTTCGGAATTTACCGTCGAAATATCTTCGAAAACAATAATGTCTTTTTCTGCTTGCGAGACCAGTCTTTCTCGCGATGCTTTCGTGTCGTCTCGATACTTGTGTTGGGCGAGCTCCCAAGGAACTATCGTCGACATGCAAAGCGCGACAAGAGAGAATCATCCAACATTACCAACAAACCTTAATTTTAAGGTTTCGGAATTTGCCGTCGAGATATATATTCTGAAAATTCGTCCTCTCTCCATGAAGCTTTCATGTTGTCTCGATATCTATGTCGCGAGTCTGCGACGAGGTATCGTAGACCTAGCTGCGTGAGAGAAAAAGTCGTGATCCAACACTACCAACAAACCTTATTTTAAGCTTCGGAATTTGCCGTCGAAATATATGTTTTGTAAATATGTTTTTTCCGCGAAGCCTTCATGTGGCCTCGACATCTACGTCGTGAGCGCGCGAAGAGCTATTGTGATATAGCTCTGTGTGGCCGGAGAGTTTAGCACTCGAGACCAGTGTAGCTATAGACGTCGTGCACAGACAAGGTGGGATCCAACAGCACCAACAAACTTCCAAACCTTAATTTAAGGTTCGGAATTTGCCGTCGAAGTATATATTCTGAAAATATGCCTTTCCCATGAAGCTTTCAAGTTGTCTCGATATCTGTATCGCGAGCCCACCGACAGCTATCGTAATATAGCTCTGTCGCCGGAGAGTTTCGCACCCAAGGCCAATGTAGCTATAGACCCCGTGCACGTTGCGCACAGAGAAAAATTGAAATCCAACCGTACCAACAAACCTTAATTTTAAGGTTCGGAATTTACCGTCGAATTTCAAAATATAAATACGCCGATTTCCACGAAGCTTTCAGGTGCGGGACCAGTATATATATATGTATTCGCGTGAACAACTATCGTGGGCGAGCGTAACAGCAAAAGGTTGACTCCAACATTATCACCAAACCTTAATTTTAGGTTTCGGAATTTGTCTTCAAAGTCCAAAAGTATATGTCTTCTCAATGAAATTTTCACGTTGTCTCGACACCTGTGTACTTAGCTACGTCGCGCGAGCTTGCGGAGAACTATCGTAGACGTCGCTATAAACGCAGCGGACAAAATAAGTTGAAGTCCAACATCACCGGCAACAAACCTTAATTTGAGTTTCGGGATTTGCCGTCAAATTTTAAAATATAAATGCGTCGTTTCCCATGAAGCTTTTAAGTCCGGGCTCTAGGTGCTTGTCTCCCGGTTGTTTCTCCTGCTCCATGTTATGTATATGTTGGTAGATAAGCGTTTGGATAGAGACACAACATTCATCATACCATCACACCAAGTACCCATTAATTGGTAGCGTCGAATTCTTTTGATCTACGCCACCGCGACGCTGACGCCGTGAGCGCCAGATTCCTCTCTGTACCCCTTTTCGATTGATACCAGTTTCGCCCGTTTTGGGCGGACGGCTCTCCTTCGACGAGACTGGGAGGATCACTAGACTTAGGACACCAGTAAGTGCAGAGTACCAAAGTGAAATTATTACAAGTTCCCCGAGGGCCTAATCTAGGCCCAGTAGCATCAAAGAGCTACGTGGAGGAAGGAAGAGAGACTACCTCCTGCCGGATGTCGCCTGATCCCAGTGACACTGGGCTGTTGAAACGGCGTCGAGCGTCGAGGGACGCCCAAGATGGCGACGCGTGCAGAGCCTTGACCCCGACCGAAGCATCGCAACTGCGACGCGCTCTACCATCACACCAAGTACCCATCAGGCCAGTAGCCGTCGGGGACGTGAAGAAGAGCCATCGTAGACGGAGCCTGACTTAAAAAGATGGATTTCCAACGCTATCACCAAACCTTAATTTAGGTTTCGGGATTTACCGTCGAAGTTCAAAAGTTTATCCGTCTTTCAGCGACATTTCCACGTCGTCTCGATACTTACGTAGCTACATCGCACGAGTTCGCGAAGAGGTATCATGAACTAGCTATAGACATAGCACAACAGAAGAAAAAGCCAACATTAACAACAAACCTTAATTTAAGGTTTATTTTAGGTTCGGAACATGCCGTCGAGATATACTCTAAAGATATGTCTTCCCCATGGAGCTTTTGTGGTCTCGATAGTATACCGACGTCGCGCGAGCTTGCGAAGAACGATATCGTAGATGTAGCTACAGATGTAGTCTGATAAAATAAGGTGAGATCCAACACTGCCAACAAACCTTAATTAAGGTTTCGGAATATGCCATCGAAATATATTTTGGGAAGATATATTTCCCATGAGGCTTTTATGTGGTCTCGATACCGACATCGCGCGAGCTCGCGAAGAGCTATCATAAGGTAGCTGTACATGGACGCAGCCCGACAGAAGAAAAAGTTAAGTCGGCATCTAACATTATTGACAAACCTTAATTTTAAGGTTCGGAAGTTACCGTCGAAGTATATTTCGAAAATATGTTTTTCCCATGAAGTTTTCATGCGATCTCAATATCGACATTGCGCGAACTGGCGAAAAAACCATCGTATATAGACTTAGCTGTAGACGCGACGCGACGAAATAAGGTGAGATCTAACTCTACCAACAAGGTTCAAACCTTAATTTAAACCTTAATTTTAAGTTTGGAATTTACCGTCGAAATATAAAACGTGAGTACGTCTTTTCCACGAAACCTTTACGTGATGTGGTGCGAACTCGCGAAGAACCATCGTAATCTGGCTATAGATGCAGTGCGACAGGTAAAAAATCAACATCCAACATTACCAAACCTTAATTTAAGGTTTCGGAATTTGCCGTGGAAATTCACGAAATAAGTACATCTTTCCCGCAACATTCAAGCTCAAAGCCATCGATCGTCGAGGGCGTGAAGAGCCATTGTAGCTGTAGTGTGACACCTGATAGACAAAATCGAAATTCTAACATTACCACAAACCTTGATTTAGAGTTTCGGAATATGCCGTTGAACTCTGAAACGTAAATACGTCTTTCCATGAAGTTATATATTGTCAATGTAGCGCGCGCGAACTCGCGAATAACCATCGTGATGTAGCTATAGACAAGCATAACAGGATAGCGGAAAAAGTCAAGATTCCAACAATACCACAAACCCTAATTTAAAGTTTCGGAATTTACCGTCGAAATATATAAGCTTATATATCGTTTCTGTGATATTTAGGCTCGCGGCTGTCAACTATCGAGGGCGTGAAGAACTACTGTAGACGTTGTGCTGCGCAACATAAAGAAAAGTCGCCATCTAACATATCAACAAACCTTAATTTAAGGTTCGGAATTTGCCGTCGAAATATAAAACGTAAATCCGTCTTTTCCACGAAGTTTTACATGGCTTCGACGTGGCGTGAACTCGCGAAGAATCATCGATGCATCGTGACGTAACTATAGACGCAGCATAACGGCATGATGGAATAAGTTAAGATTCCAACTGTCCCAAAAAACTTAATTAAAGTTTCGGAATTTACCGTCGAAATGCAAAAGTTTATATATCATGTCCACGATGCTCAGGCTGAGGGCTTGTCGGTCATCAGGGATGTGCAGAAGCCTCGTAGACGCAGCGCGATAGAAACATTGAAATCCAACATTATCGATATATCGCCAAACCTTAATTAAAAGTTTATTTTAGGTTTCGGAATTTGCCGTCGAATATATGTGAAAACTGCCTCCTTCCCGCAGAGATTTCGCGTTGTATCGACATATCATCTGGGTTGTGTGTGCTCTCGAATATCATAGATGTAGCGCGATCTGAAAGAAGGTTGAAATATATTCCAACATCACGGGCAAACCTTAATTTAAAGTTCGGAATATACCGTCGAAGTACAAAAGGTTATACGTCGTTTCCGGCATACTCAGTTGATCAGGCTGAGGGTTGTCGGTCGTCGAGGATGTGAAGAAGCGTCTAGTCTCAGGGACACTGACCCTCCGAAGAAGCGCCGTAGACGCGGCGCGACAGAAAAGTTGAGATCCAACGTTACCATCAAACCTTAATTTAAGGTTTTATTTTGGGTTTCGGAACATACCGTCGAATCTCGAAAACTTATACCTCTTTGCCGTGAAACCTTTGAGTCGACGGTTGTCGGTCGTCGGGGACGTGACGAACTATCGTAGACGTAACTGATAGAAAGTTGAGAACCAAGACTACCAACAAACTTTAAATTAAGGTTCCGGAATTTCCCATCAAAATCTATAAAATAACTATGGCTTTGTCAAGCCCGTGAGGCCCAAGCTCGGCCTCAGTCATCGATGACGAGTAGAGAGCCATCGTAGACGCACGCGCATAGCGCGACAGAAGAGTTGAAATTCAACATCGCCAAACCTCAATTTTAGGTTTTTTTAGGTTTCGGAATATGTCGTCGAATTTTGAAATTTGTACCTCTTTCCCCGCGAAATCTTTAGGTCTAAGGATGTCGGTCGTCTGGGCCGGGGATGAGAAGAACTACCATAGATGCAGCGTGATCGAAGAGTCGAAATCCAACATTATCACCAAACCTTAAATTAAGGTTTCGGAATTTACCGTCGAACTTCAAAAAATGACTATGGCTTTTGAGTCGCGAGCGATACCCTGGTTCAGCTTCGATTATCGAGAACATGAAGAATTATCATAGACATATACGCGCAGCACAATAGAAAAGTCAAAATCCAACCTTACCAACAAACGTTATTTTAAGGTTTCGGAATTTCGTCAAAATCTAGAAATACACAATCATTTGCAGAATATCTAGATGCACGACTGGCCGTCGTGGGGGACATGAAGAAGCAGCGTAGACGGAGCGTGATAGAAAATAATGAAATCCAACATGACCAATAAACTCTAAATTTAGGTTTCGGAATTTACCGTCGAAATTCATAAAATCGAATATGGCTTTTTCGAACTCGCGATGCTCAGGGTCAGCTTCGGTTATCGAGGACATAGTCTCGGTGACGCTGGAGGACGAGAAGAACCATCGTAGACGTATGCGCATAGCGCGACAGCAAGTCGATATCCAACTTTACCAACAAACCTTAATTTTAGGTTTACTTTAAGGTTTCGGAATTTGCCGTCGAAATTTAGAAACACATACTCTGTTTTGCAAAATGTTCAGATTCACAACTAACGGTACGTGAAGAACCATCGTAGATGTTACTATCGGGGACGCTGCGTAGACGTATATATATGCGGAGCACAGCGCGACAGAAAATGTCGAGATCCAACATGCCAACAAACCTTAACGGAACCTTAATTTTGAGTTTCGGCAAATTCCGCGGAATTAACCTCATCGATTTTTCCTGCAAAAATCGATGTTGCGTCGATTCTGATACTGTCTACGGTGCCCTTCCGCGCTTGCGGATTGCTATATCGAGAGATCTCGAGAGCGTGCGCGGGATAAGCGCGAAGAATGGGGTGTGAGTTCTTTGAGAGCGAGATCGTCAGATCTGAGGTTGTGTTGAGCGTCAAACCGGCACGCGAACTGCCTGTTCGTTGACAGCGCGGTCAGCGGTGTTCTCGTAAGCGGACGAACTCGGTTGAGAAAGTCCTCAATCTATTGTCCACCGAATCCGAGGCCCGTACCATGGACCAAGCCCATTCACTCTATTTTCGGGTCTCAATTGTCAGCACTCCGATTGGCAGGCGGCTTTGATTCTGGCAGGTGGACCCACGGCCTGACCGCGACAAGGGTCCGTGTGTGCTGCTGCGGAATGCGACAGCCCGCATCGTCATAGCTGGCCGGGGAGTTTCGGCGCCTCGGTACACGAGTTTGGAGCAGCTCAGGGCCGAAGTTCGTAGCGTTCATGCACAGAAACGTCCTCAGTTAGCCGTCCGCCCCGCGATAGCCGTGCGCATTATAAATACCTGCATGTGGACGGCGTCGGATACTACGTATCGTGGGAAGCTAGCCGTCAATCAATTGCAACCAGTCTGTCCTGGATATCTAACTATCGCGAATCGGCTCCTTTCGCCCGACGTCGAGTCTTATAAGGAGGGTGTGCGCTGGTTTCGCACAAAACTCAAAACGTTCGCCGAAAGTTACTTTCAACTCCCGATTCATCTCGTAAAAGTATATACCGACCTGCTATCCGAGATCTCGACCGCACGTTCTCTACGTCTTCACTCTCTCCCGACGTACGACGTTGTTCAGCGACCAGTTGCGTGGCGACGGAACCGGCAGGCGGATGCGGTGTGACAGCTGCAACTCGTGCGTACATTTGCATCTGCTCATGCAATGTCCTCCACCATGCATCCGATGATGGAGCAAACAATTATTCAGCAGTAGATGCAGACATGCTAACTGCGCTGCGGCCTAGCTTAGAACCTTTACGGAGATCCGAATCCCCCAGCCGAGAGACCGAGATACCGACCGGTAGCTGTACTGCTGTCGATACAATCCGCTCCTTTCAACCTCTTGACGGCGCCGACAGGGTTTGCTGCGCTAGCTGGCTTGTCCGTATAAAATTTCAACCGCTAGACCGAACTTCAGAGAGAGTCCGACCCGGCCGCAGAACCCATCCTCGAAATCTCATATACAAATACACGACGCGAACCGGATTGCGGGGAACCGATAAATCCCAATCGCAATGGACAAGCAGCCCCGTCCGCAGCTCGCCGGCCGAGTGCGCAAAAACACCACCATTGATTCCGCCATAACCCACCCTGGTAGGTACAGAAGCATACCAACCGCTGCGATGTGATTCGGCCGGCTAACGTCTGCAGGCACCATTCGGATCAATGTCGAGGGCGCCTTCATTGTCGATGAGGAGGCCGGGTCCCCGCCCAAGGCGCTCAAGTCCAGCGGCACAAACGACATTCGGCTGCCGCACCACAGCAGCGAGGTCTCGCACATTGCCGTCGACGTACGTTACATCCACCTTCCCGCTCATCTTATGAAGCAGTTAGCCGTACCGCTTCGCTGGTCTAGAGGATCAGCTGTCCGGTTTACGAGACGTCCCCACGCTATTCTCGTGAACCGGACGGCCGTACCTCACCGCTTCGCTGGCCCGAGAATCGGTCGTCTGGCTTACGAGACGATCTTCCACGCTATATACGTGCAGGGTGATGGCTAACCTAGTGCTACAGATTGGCGGCTCCCTAGCGAAACTCGTCTACTTCACGCGCGATCCCAACAACGAAGGCGGCCGGCTGAACTTTGTCAACTTCGAGACCGAAAACATCGACGACCTAATCGCCTACATGGGCATCCTGATCAACGGCCAGAGACACGCGCAGTCAATTAGCAATGGCGACGACAAAAGCCGGGGCAGCAGCAGCAATCTATGCGTCATGGCGACGGGCGGCGGCGCGCACAAGTACTACGACAAGATCTGCGAGGCGCTCGAGGGGGTGCGGATATACCGCGAGGACGAGATGGAGTGTCTTATCGTCGGGCTGGACTTCTTTCTGGCAGAGATTCCGGAGGAGGTGTTTACGTACAGTGACGAGGATCCGATGTGTTTTGTCGAGCCGTCCGACGACATTTACCCATATCTAGTGCGACTCCTTGATTCTACTCCTTCGTATAAAACGCAGAACGGACGACTAACGCACGTGTTTCTCTAGTTGGTGAACATTGGATCCGGCGTCAGCATGATCAAGGTCTCCGGCCCGCAAGACTTCCAACGTATAGGCGGCACATCCCTCGGCGGCGGCACGCTCTGGGGTCTATTGTCACTCCTCACCGGCGCCCGCAGCTTTGACGAGATGCTCAAGCTGGCGGACCGCGGCGACAACACCGCCGTCGACATGCTTGTCGGCGACATATACGGGACGGATTACGGCCGCATCGGGCTGAAGAGCACGACGATAGCCAGCACGTTCGGCAAGGTGTTCAAGAAGAGCGTTGCGACGCCGACGCCGTCCAAGACGACGAACGGCGTGAACGGCGAAGCTGATACCGCTGCGGAGTGCGCTGTCAACGGCGAGGAAAGCGACACCGACGGCCGCAGCCTCCCGTCGCAGGACGTGGAAGCCATCAAGAATGAGAAGATGAAGAACTTCAAAGCTGAGGACATCAGCCGAAGTCTCCTATACGCCATCAGGTACGTATTCGTATATCTTCTCCACCGTCGTACTAGTATATATACGCGGATGCTAACGAGTGCAGTAACAATATCGGCCAAATCTCCTACCTGCAAGCGCAGCACCACAATCTCGAAAACATCTATTTCGGGGGCTCCTTCATCCGCGGCCACCGGCAGACGATGAACACGCTTGCATACGCCATCAAATTCTGGAGTCGCGGCGAGAAACAGGCGTACTTTCTGCGGCACGAAGGGTACCTCGGCGCTGTGGGCGCGTTTCTGCGACGGCAGCCGCGAGACTGGGGTCGGCGGAGGAGCAGCTTTGGCTGATTTATATGGGAATGGTGTGAGTATATATAAGTATAGATATTCTTGTTGAAGATCTGGGTGTATATGCATGATGTATACGGGAGGATGATTGGTTGTATATGGTTGTGGTAAATTGCGTATAGCGGCTGGCGTTCGTGAGTACTGTATCTCTTTGGATTTGCTATATATATATGTTTTGGTATTCTTGTTGGATATTGAGTGGGAAAGCTATGTAGACACACTTGCTGAGTTGGAGATGAATCGATCGATTCATTATAATATATATCGAGGATCGACCAGCTGGGTTCCTTGCTGATATTTCTTTCAAATGTATCACTGTGTTTCTATTTAATAATCTCAAAGCCAGACGCCGCTCCTTTGCTGATATATAGATGAATGCTTGTATAATCATACCAGAAACGCCTACGGTAGATAGCATACCGACAACAATGAACAGTCACCCAAAGAACAAAGCCACGAACTGACAACTAACGTCAAAGCTCCGCTAAGACGCCCTCGACAGTGCGGTACCACTTCCCCACATTCTCTCGGTTCGCCAACCCCCGCTGTCGCTCCTCCTCCCTCCGCCGCCGACTCTCCTCCGCCGTTGCACTAACAGCCTCGGCATTCGCCTCCAGCGGCTTGAGCTCGCGGTCTAGGACTTCTATGCGGCGGGTGCGGCTTGCGATTGTGCGGTTCGCAGCGTCGATTTGCCGCTGGAGTTGGATGATTTCGGAGTCGGTGGACTGTAAGCGGTGGAGGGTGTCGCGGAGCGGGAGGTTGAGGTCTGGGTCTGCTTCTGGGTCTGCGGTGGCTGCATCAGACGGGGAGAAGTGCAGGAGCGCGGCAACGTCGGCTTCTAGGAATGCGATGGTGGCGGGGAGGGTGGTCAGAGTCGCAGTGGTAGCTTTCAATGCGGCGTATTCTGCACAATCGTTAGCACAATGTGAATCGTGTATATAATATGATAACGGTGGAACTGTACCCTCGCAGACTTTGCGCCCCAGCCGCGATATCTCAGCGTTGATAGCGTTGACCTCGTTTTTGCATTTCCGCAGCTCGGCTTTCTGCGCGGCGACCCTGACTTCCAGCGCCTCGATTTCCTCAGCCTCGACGAGCTCGGGGACGTCGGCGGTGATGGCGTTCAGAAACCGCTCCTTGGTGACCTGCTCGAGGTACTGGAAGCGGAGTTTGGAAAAGTATTCCTTATAGCTGGTGAGCTCGGCTTCGAGGATTGCGGAGGACTGCGTCGAGTCGGCGCCGTCGCGCTGCTGAGATTCCTTGAGGATGCGCAGGATGGAGAGCGGCTCCTTTTGCGACTTTGCGAGCAGCTTGATCAGGTCTTCCGGCGATTTGGCGTCCGCGGGCTGCATTGGCTTGGAGGCCATCTTGGTGGGTGGTGACGCTCTCGTTCGCGTGTCGCGTCCGGTTCGCGGTCAGCGGTTTGTCTACGAGACAAGGCCGATGGGCATCGCGTGTTGTTGCGCCGTGCCCCGCGTCTCCCCACGGCTGAACTTGTGTCCCGCCGCTAACTTCAACCTTCCTACCGCATTCCTCGCGATGTCACCTGGCAACGACTACGAGATTCAGTAAACCTCACCGCCCGCTGTACTCCGCGATCGACCATCTACCTTCTGACCATGAAGACCTGCCTGTCATGGACCGCAAACCCACGGCCGCATTCCGCCTGCGCCTCAACAACGTCGATACCTACCAGTCCACTCCCACCCGCCTCGACTACCCCGTTATTCTCAGCAAGTCCACCCCCGCCGGGCAGAAGATCAAGGCGACGCTACCCGTGATCCGCGTATTCGGCGCCACGGAAACCGGCCAGAAGGTCTGCGCGCACATCCATGGCGCCTTTCCCTACCTCTACGTCGAGTACACGGGCAGCCTGGCATCCGATGAAGGTACTTTATAAGATCCCTCTAGCATGCAGGTCACACTTCTCCAAAGTGTCAATACATTGGGGCGAGGTAGTCTCAGGGCCAGACGCTGGCTATAAGTTTGACTTGCTGGGCAGTCTGGCTTCAAGACTAGGGACTGTGCTGGTTCACGGGACCAATCCGATATATAACTCCGCTAACACGGCACGGCGATAGTAACATCCTACATCTACCGCCTGCATGCCAGCATCGACCACGCCCTCTGCAAAATCTACCGCCGAAATGCCAACGATCCGAAAAACGTCTTTATCGCGCGCATCACCCTCTGCAAGGGCGTCCCATTCTTCGGCTTCCACGTCGGCTGGCGCTACTACCTCAAGATTTACCTGCTAAACCCCTCGACCACCACCCGCGTGTCCGACCTCCTGCGCAGCGGCGCGATCCTCCGCACGCAGTTCCAGCCGTACGAAGCGCATCTCCAGTTCATCCCGCAATGGATGGTCGACTACAATCTCTACGGATGCGGGTACGTCAATTGCGCAAAGGTCTATTTCCGGCAGCCGCTGCCGAGCGAGGAGTCCGCTGGGTCAGCGCATATCTACCACGCGGGAACCGTGGGCGGCGAGAACGTCCTTGAGGAGGTTGAGTTCCCGCGGACGTCGCATTGCTCGCTGGAGGTCGATATTCGCGTGCAGGATATCCTGAATAGACTGGATGTCGAGCCGCGGAACCTGCATTCGGATTTTCTGGAGCTGCGGAATCCGACGCCGCTGGACCAGAAGCTTGTGCCGAGTATGGCGGAGCTGTGGGCGGATGAACAGCGGCGCCGCAAGAGGAAGGATATCGGCGTTGAGAGCTTTGGGGTTGTGTTCTCGGCGGCGACGAGGGAGATGCATGGGGGGTGGGTGCATGAGGAGGAGTACCGGGATAGGATTGCGGAGTTGATCGAGATGGAGAGTGGGGTGAGGAATGGGCGGCCGCGCTGGGATACGTTTGTGAAGAACGATGAGAGGGGGAGGAAGATCAAGACGACGTGGGAGACCGTGGAGGACTTTTATCCGGGTGCCGAGGTGGACGGTGAGATTGCGCATCTGCCGCCTGGGGTGTTTCAGAGTGAGAGCAGTGTGGATGTTGACGAGGACGGCATCTTCCGTGCGGATGATCTGCCGGCTGTTCCCGATGAGTTGGCGGAGAAAGACGAGGATGAGGAAGATGAGGAAGATGCGGGGGATGAAGTCCTAGAAGACGGGGCGATAGAGAAGATGGAGGAGAAGCTGTCGCAGACAGTGATCCCGAAGGATGACTTTGAGGATTTCGGTGTCCTGCCCTTTTCCGAAAGCTGGAGCTTCATCGAACATGATTTCAATATCCCGACAGAGCTATTCAGCACTGTTGCACCGCCTGTTAGAGGCGAGGCCGGCGGGATCGAGATTGGTGGAGCTGTGCGGCCTTTGAAGCTTCGCAAACTCGATAATGGGAGCTACGATATTCTGACTGCCAGGCCGATTGTTAAAGCGGCACCGAACCCTACGCCGGTTCCTAGCACGCCGAGAAAGTCGCAGTCGCAGCACATACCAGACTCCCAGCTGACGCCGAGCAAGAGGGCATTGGTCGAGGCGATGTTTAGTCCTCGCAAGAATCGAGTCTCAGGGTCTCAAAGCTCCTCGCAGGGGCTACTGGCGGAGCCACATGGCTCGCAGGGCTCTCAGGGCCGTTCATCGCAGAATTCGTGGACATCGACACTCAAGGGGCTGAAATCATCGTTTCCGGTTGTCAAAGATGGGAGTGAGGAGACAATGCACCGGCTTTCCCAGTCTCAAGAAGCTCAGAAGCCGAAGGGCTTGCTCCTCTCTTCGAACTATGATTCACAGCAACAGCTCGGCTTTTCAAAGTCATCGTTCAGGGTTACAGAGACCCAGAGCACCGATGGTAAGCTGACAGCCCTGATATTTTGCGTCCAGCGTCTGATTTACGAGAAAACCTGATTCCCTCAATTTCAGCGATGCTAATGGTTTGTGTAGCGACGCAGGTTGTTGCACTAGCCACTATTATCAAGTCTGCATTCCCACCTCGTGGGCAATTGCTTTGCTTGAACGCCATACCGCCGGCCGCCAGCGAGCTGATTGCTACGCTCGATGACTACCGCCTCCCTCACATG
The DNA here is from genome assembly GCA_036872635.1 of Orbilia brochopaga. Lineage (NCBI taxonomy): Eukaryota > Fungi > Ascomycota > Orbiliomycetes > Orbiliales > Orbiliaceae > Orbilia > Orbilia brochopaga. The sequence continues at coordinate 2,219,907 of JAVHNQ010000003.1, read as the reverse complement.
ATCTACCAGGACGCGTACTATAGCAATGAGAAAGACGTCCCGGACCGGCCCCGTGAGTACGCTGGCAAGGAATTCCGACTGCAGTCGAACACTGTCAATTTCCTCCCAGTCTTCGATCCGGATGGCGGCGATGCGCCAGTATCCTCTGCCCCTCAAAAGCAGGGCAAGAAAGAGGCCCGGAAGACGTTGTTCCGGCGATGGGAATTTGCGAAACCGCCGCCGTCGCGAACAGAGATCGAGCATTGGCTCGCTCGGGAGGAAGAAGCCAAGTACACGGCCGTCGTTGAAAGCAGTCAGGAGCCACTGTACGCACCAACAAACGGGTTTTCCTCACAAATTGACGGCCCGACACAGAGGAACAAACACGGATTCAAGTTCTCGCAGAAGAAAAAGTCTGACAGCGTTGACCATGAAGTGCAGCACATGAGTATGATGAGCCTGGAGGTACATGTCAACACGCGCGGAACGCTCCTCCCGGACCCTGTGGAAGACGAGGTGGTTTGTATCTTCTACAGCTTCCGCTCGAGCGATGCTGAGCAAGCGAGCCAGGGCCTCCAGGAAGGACTCCACACCGGCGCGCTCATCCTGTCCGAGTCGGAGTTCGATGCGGATAGGCTGCGCAAGCTGCTCTTGATTGAAGTCGAGCGAGAGACCACTGAGTTAGACTTGCTGTTAGCACTCGTGAGGGTTGTCCGCGAGCTCGACCCGGACATTATCACTGGGTATGAGGTGCACAACTCCTCCTGGGGCTACCTGATCGAACGCGCGCGCCACAAGTACGACTTCAACCTCTGCGATGAGCTGTCGCGGGTCAGAGTGCAGGCTCACGGACGGTTCGGGAAGGAAGCGGACCGTTGGGGGTTCACACACACCTCGAGCATTCGCGTTACCGGTCGACATCTGATCAATATCTGGCGGGTGATGCGCGGCGAGTTGAACCTGCTGCAGTACACTATGGAAAATGTGACGTTCCATCTGCTGCATCGACGGATTCCGCATTATTCTCACCGGGATCTGACGAGGTGGTACACGGGTGACCAATCCAGTCAGGTGGCGCGGGTTTTTCGGTACTACGTATCACGGGTGCAGATCGATCTCGAGCTGCTGGATGCTCAGGAGCTGGTGATGCGGACGAGCGAGCAGGCGAGGCTCCTCGGCGTGGACTTCTTCAGCGTGTTCAGCCGCGGGTCGCAGTTCAAAGTCGAGTCGCTGATGTTCCGGATCGCGAAGCCGGAATGCTTCGTGCTGATTTCGCCGAGCCGGAAGCAGGTCGGTGCGCAGAATGCGCTGGAGTGTCTGCCGTTGGTGATGGAGCCTCAGTCGAACTTTTACACGAGCCCGCTACTCGTGCTGGATTTCCAGAGCTTGTACCCGTCTGTCATGATTGCGTTCAACTACTGCTACTCGACCTGTCTTGGGCGCGTGCTCGCCTGGCGTGGCGGGGCGAACAAAATGGGCTTTGTGGACTACCAGAGACAGCAGGGGCTGCTGGAGCTGCTGAAGGACCATATCAACATTGCGCCGAACGGGATGATCTACGTCAAGCCTGAGGTGCGGCGGTCGCTGTTGGCCAAGATGCTTTCGGAGATTCTGGAGACACGAGTCATGGTCAAGGAAGGGATGAAAGTCGACAAGGAAGATAGAATGCTGCAAGCGCTGCTGAACAACCGACAACTGGCATTGAAGCTCATCGCCAACGTGACGTACGGATACACGTCCGCCTCGTTCTCTGGGCGGATGCCATGCGCGGAGATTGCCGACAGCATCGTGCAGAGCGGACGGGAGACGCTAGAAAAGGCGATCGAGCTGATCCATGCGACGACGCAGTGGGGTGCGGAAGTCGTCTACGGCGACACGGACAGCCTGTTCGTCTACCTGCCCGGCCGGACGAAGGACGAAGCCTTCGACATCGGCGCGGAGATTGCGCGGACGGTTACCGCGATGAACCCGCGGCCGATTAAACTGAAATTCGAGAAAGTGTACCTCCCCTGCGTGCTGCTCGCGAAGAAGCGGTACGTTGGGTTCAAGTACGAGAGCAAATCTCAGGTGGAACCCGAGTTCGACGCCAAGGGCATCGAGACCGTACGACGTGACGGCACACCCGCTGAGCAGAAGATCGAAGAGGCGGCGCTCAAACTCCTCTTCCGCACAGCGGACCTCTCGCTTGTCAAGGACTACTTTCAGCGACAGTGCAGCAAGATCATGGCGGAGAAAGTCTCCATCCAGGACTTCTGCTTCGCCAAAGAAGTTCGCCTGGGCACCTATAGCGAAAAGGGCATGCTGCCGCCCGGTGCGCTGATCTCCGCGAAGAAAATGCTAGCGGACCACCGTGCGGAGCCGCAGTATGGCGAGCGGGTGCCGTACGTCGTCGTCACCGGCGCGCCCGGCGCCAGGCTGGCGGACCGCTGTGTCCCGCCTGAGGAGCTGCTGGAGGATAGCGGGAGCAGACTGGACGCCGAGTACTATATTTCGAAAAACCTGATCCCGCCGCTCGAGCGGATATTCAACCTCGTCGGCGCGAATGTGCGGTCGTGGTATGACGAGATGCCCAAGATCCAGCGGCTGCGGCGGACGGCGGAGCCGCCGCCGGAGCTGGCGAACGCGCAGGCGGTGACGCGCAAGGCGGCAACAATCGAGGCGTTCATGAGGGGTTCTGCGTGTATTGTCTGCGGTGCGCGCGAGACGGAGCGCGGTATTTGCGAGGCGTGTTTGGAGGATGTGGATGGCAGCGTGTATCGGCTGCAGAGCCGGTTGGCGAGGATGGAGAAGAGCAGTGGCGAGATTAAGAGGATTTGTTGGAGCTGTGCGGGTGTTGCGCCTGGGGTGGAGGTGGCGTGTGATTCGTTGGATTGTCCGGTGTATTATTCGAGGGTGAGGGAGCGGACGAAGATGGTGGCGGAGAGGGCGGTTGTTGAGCCGTTTTTGAAGCATTTGCAGGAGTTGGATGGCCTTGACTGGTAATTTCTATGGAGTTTTTGTTTCAGGGAGCGGTTATGGGAGTATTAGTAGATGACTTGTCAAGATATCCTGATAGAATATTATGATAACTTAGAGTATATTTTCATCTAGATCTCGTGATGTTGGGATACGATATCTAGGTACGTATTGGTGGGATGAGGGATGAGGCTGGATCTAGATTTAGACTCGTAGCTTATATATGTAGTTGTGTAGATCTATAGATATACGAGCCTAGCATAGAATTCCGGAGAGCCGATACTCAATCAAGACCATGATGCATAAAGAAAGTATAGTAGTAGGTTTTGATACCCGAGCTACATAAGTAACTATGCAGACCTGTATACATATGTGGCGATCTGCAGGCTAGCTATCAGTGAGCTCGATCGATTTGATGCCATTCGAGTAGACTTCGTATGCCCTGTCGGGTTCATGAATAGTGGGTTCGAGCTTTCATTGTCATCCGGTTATATTAATAGCTACTCTAATTCAACTGTGGACCACTTATTGCTGCAGCCTTTGTTGCAACTTAATCTTCGTACCCTGTAAATGTTGGTGTCGTGAACCAGGGTCGCGGAATATGCCGTTGGGGAGTTTGATGTACAATACTGGATCAACTAAGCTAGCGGACGAGCGCTCTACAAATCTCTCTATATATAAAGGAGTCTCTATAGTTATAGCGTTATACAGCATTGTAGACTCGCGCAATCGGAAATATTCAATAGCATGATCTTGTCGAATCAACCTAGACGGTATGCGTAACTGCAGTGCTATGGAACAGATCTAGCTCCAGCTGAGTCAATTAATTGGCGAGTCTCGGTTCAGAATATAGCACGGCTGCGGTCCGTAACACCTGGTCGAGGACGGTCTGTAGCACTTCCATACAAAGCAGTGATAATCTAGCTATTCATGCACTCGATGGGGGCTGAATAAAGCAAACAAGCTGTTGGTACAGGGTTGTTGTTGATATTGTTGTATCCAACTCTAGCGCCTGTGCGACCATCCGTCTGCGTGCCAAGCTTTAAGATGGGTGAGCCATAATTTTCCCTCGCTCGCCATCACCACGACTTGCTCACCTCACTCGACATCATCGACGCCACTCGACGACATGCTCTCGCCCTGACATTCCCTCGACTGCACGCTTCGCAGCTCGGACGTTCCCTCATCAAATGCGGATCCACATTTAAAAGCCCCCGCTCCTTCCCTCTCTTCTTCCCTCGCTTCTTCCGTCCTCATCGTCGTTCCCCAGCGCTAGCATCTCCGTCAATTGGCTCCAGCATCTTTCTTCTTTCCCTCATTCCACACCCCCACCACCCCGCCACCCACACCACCCCGCCTCAATGACTTCGCCCATCATGACGGACTGCGACCACGGCGATCTGGACGAGCTGTTCGATGACACTCTCCTCGATGAACCCGAGGAGACCGACATGGATCACCTCTTCGATGATGCCTTCCTCGGCGAGTCCTTCCTCGACGAACCACTGCAAGCCCAGGCTAATGCCAAGGCGCAGGTCAGTCCCCTCTCTCATCCGTTTTGAATTTCACTGCTAACTTGAGCTCTTCCCCACAGCATTCACTCACGTTCCCGACTCCTCCGGCCTCCGGCGTGGGTAGCGTTCTCACCTTTCCCACACGGTCATCACAACCACCATCGCAGGGCGGTTCTCTCACTTTTCCCACTCCTGCAGCACACCCCCTCCAACCAACAATTCACCACCCTCTGCATCTTCCAGCTCCTCCATCCTCGGGGCATTATATCGGGTCCACTCCACAACTCTCTTTCCCTTCACCTCCTCTATCATCCGCCGCGCAACGACCTGTAATTCGGAATGACCCCTTCCTCTCAGCGCAATCACCTTCGGCGGATGGCGCATCACCCGATTCTGCTGCCTCTCCTAACGGTCAAGGGACGAAGCGGAAGAACAAGCCTCGAGTTAACTGGACGGACGAGGAGTCGATGCGCCTTCTCAAAGGGGTGGAGGCGTATGGAATCGGCAGCTGGGCGAAGATCCGCGCTGACCCACGGTAAGCCTTGAAACCCAGTACCCATTACCATTTCATACATGCTAACTTTTACATCTCTAGATTCAACCTGGAGCATCGGAAGGGGGTTGATCTCAAGGACCGGTTTCGGACGATATTCCCAAACGAATATCGGTTGCATGCCCAGCGAACGAAATCGACAAAGGTTGTGAATGGCGTGGCCCAGAGCCCTAGTCCTGACCCTCCGACATACACCTATACGGATGGGACCTCCGCGGACAACCCAGTCATCTTGGAGTTGGACTACGAGGCCGCAAAACTCCAGAAGAGACGCAACCGCAAGCGAGCCGAACGGAGAAACGACGGTCGAATCAGGATCACTCCACCACCGAGGCCTGATCCCGAAGACCCTGATCTCACGACTGCTACGGGCCGTCGAAGGGTTCTTCGCAAGAATGATGTCCCTTGGACTCCCGAGGAGGACGCTGATCTCGTTCGGGCGTTTAACAAGGTATGTTTCCTGTCCCATCCTTTCTAACTTCTAACTTCTAGTGACTTTGCTAACAGATGCTATAGTACCGGCGACGCTTCAGACTCTCGGCGGGTGATCAACGCTTTGCTTTTTACGGAAGGACTATCCTTGATATCCGCAACCGGTATGAGATGGTGATTTCTCTAACCCAGAGTTCTACACAAGAGTAATGTTTGACTAACCGAGTCCGCTGCTATCCTCCAGCTTTGTTGGGTTATATCCCGAACTAGTGCCATCACTCACGGCGGAGGAGTTGATGGAGAATCCGCTCACCACATTTGAGCAAGGTCTTATCAACGACTTTGGCACAACGGGGGCGTCTCAACGGGAAGTGCGTAAGAAGAAGGCGGCTTCCGGACCGAAGCGGTCTGAGAACAAATCCAAGGCATCGAAGCGCTCGGCGGCAACTTGCTCTACCACCGCGATCCAGACAGAAGATCCAAACTTTGTCATTGACGGGGATTATGACGCTCCAGAAGCAGCGGACAATAATCTACCGGGTCAAGCCTCCACAGAAGAAGTGCTCGAGATCGTATCCAGAAGTCCGGAATTAAGTCGCTCCGCGTCTTTGGGATCCCCGGCTCCTCATCATGATGCACCTCTAGGTATTGGCCGTCCTGCCCTGTCGCTTGATGTCCACTCTGTCCCGCAATATCGGACAGATGGGCCTCAATATGCCTCGGCAACTTCCGGCACACCAGCACTGCTCAATGATAGCGTCAACTATCTCACCGCTTCGCCCACCCCTGTTCTTCCAACTCCAATCGAAACACCCTACACTTTGTCCGGTTCCAGAGACGCATCCCCCACGCTTTTGGGGCCCTCCACACCTGGCGTCCCGGTGGGAGGTTGTGTTGACATGGGAAGACCATTTGATCTACCATGTGCCATGGTGCCGCCTCAAGGTTCACCATCGCCATCAACCAATTATGTTTCTGCAAACCCAGTGGACGCGATTGGTAACCAGCTATTGGGATCACCCGCAGCGGCATAGTGCTCCGTGTACCCTCCTGGATCAGCCAATTCTTTCATCGATCCAGTGACGGGCACTGCTGTTGATCCAATGGTTAGCATGCCAGGCTTCTCTTTCACAGATTTCTTAATGTATGATCCGACGCCTGTTGCAACGGGTATTGTTCCGGATGACCCCAACACTTGGGTCGAGAACATAACCGACCCCGGCGCTTGGTTCGACAACATGAACGATCAGGGGCTTGTCATCACGGACGCCTCTAGTATCGATCCGACGCTCGTCATGCAGGGCACGACTTTGTCCGATGACATTATATTCGACCAGGCCTATCACGCACCTGGGGATTTCTTGGACTTTTTCAACTTCGACGCGACCTGGCAGGGCAACAACGAAGGTCTTTGACGGGATTTCGTGGAATAAGATGGTTCAGGTAACCGCGACGATATTTTTTTGTGTTGTACTCACTTTGCTCTCCATCACGGCGAAAGGTAATGTTTCGGATTTGGGAAGCTTTATTAGCATCGACGGCGTTTTCTCTGCCATCGGCATCTAAGGTTTTTTTTTCTCTTCTCTATATATTTTTATGTCTTTGATATTAGGGGATTCAAAGCGGAATCGCCCTATATTGAATGAAGAACAGGTCACGGGATGGCGTTTAATATAGATGGGGAGGGAAGGCAAGTATATAGCAACATACCTACCTCTAGGTAAAGTATTTAATACGGGGGCGATCGAAACAAGAAAAAATCTTTTGCTCGGGACATCACCGTCATTTCGTAAGTACTTTTTTCGTGCCCTTTTTCCGATCAGCACCATATAAGGTGAGTATGATCGATTCTTGGGAATCAACGAGTCCGATTGGGACGACCACAGATAAAAACCAACTTTGCGAGACCAACTTTCACGAGCGAGGAATGACAGCTGTGCGCATTGCACGGAAGCGCCAACAGTTGGAGCCTGCTCACGTATGTATCCATGCCTTCTGCCTAGTCATTCGAGAGCTGAACTCATAGCTGAACTCATATGAAAGTAACGGGAGGTCGGTTGCAGGGACGGCGACGGCTCGAAGGGTACGGCTCAAATGACCCGTTTTCGGGGCGTTGCCACTCAAGAGGTGCATTGACCTCCTCGACTTCCAACCGCAAACTGGACGTTTGCCAGTGGCGCCATCCAACCTGGGCCACGAAAATATCTTCGAACGGAGAGGATCTTGCATCTGGGAAGCATTTTTTGCGAAATGGTTCCGCCTCATTTTTAGCGTCTGGCAGCCTTGATCGGCTGTGTGTGTATGCGTGTGTGTGTGTAAATCATGGCCCCCAAGGATCAAGAAGCTTGGGGGGCCGAAATGCAAGTAAAAGAAAAGAAGAGAATTCGAGCAAAACCCGGCAGGAGGCGTGCTACCTGCTCCTGGCTTAGTGGTGAGACGGGAGCTGTGCTACGCTCCACACGATCACCACGGTTACGCTGGCCCGCAGACGGGAATTCGAACCGTGGCTGGCCTGGAACCCGATGTAGACAACGCAGAATCTGCAACACCGAGCGCGATGGGGCTCGCTGCGTAGACGGAGCAAAGTAGACGTGACATAAAATAAATAGACCTCGATATCATGTTCGATAAATCTCCTTCCGTCTGGCCATCGACGCTGAGGTTACGACCATCGCCGGTCTCCCTCACCCACACCGGCCAGCTAACGTTATCCTCCTCTTGCTGCTGCACTCCTGCGAACATCCCTCCCTCCACCCTTTCAAGTACAATATCCCTGGCTACGCACGCACTAACGCAGCAGCTGCATATCACCCAACACCCCTTCGTTGATCGATCCCTCACTTGCCAGCTAGCATTGCATCCAGTAACCTCACAGAGCGAATAAATATCCCTATTCGGCGAGCGAAATATGCTCGGACTCAAAAACTTCACAGGCCGCGCTCTTCCCCTCGGCTTGGGGAGGCGGACGAAGAGCAGTTGTTGCAGAGTAGCATCATTTTTAGAACGAGAAAAAAGAGCCAGACAACCTCGACGACGCAGGTATGTCGGCATGTGTGAATATATATCCCTCGATTAGGCCGACACACTTCTCGTCTTGCATGAACAGGTCATGCAGACGTCTCTTTGAGGAAGAAAAAGAGGCGCTAGCAATGCTCTCCTGGGGTTCTGTCGGCTGTGAAGTCGAACTATTGGCTGGGACGTGAGTTTTTTGCCTTTTCCTTCTCGCCCTCCGGGCTGTGGGTGGTTTGGGGGGTGGATACTTCGATCGAGGTCGAGCTGAGAGGGTGCTCCCTGACGGCCCTTGCATCACGGGAGTCTATATCAGCCCGCTGTGGAACCCAGCTGGCCGTCTCTTTTTGCCATCCTTCCCATTCACCTTTCCTTTCCTTTCCTTCTTCATCCTTCGCCTATCCATTCACCCGGATCCATCCATACATACATACCTACGCTATACACATACCCTGTTGCCTTTCTTCCTGTCTCTATCGTTCATACCACGTCTTATCACTAGCTAGCTTCCCGAAGCTATGGTTCCCTCACCGGTCAAGTTCAAGGGGACGTACAGGGGCCCGGTGCCGAGGTCGAATGACATTAGTATCTTCCCGCATTCAGAAAAGACCTATATTCATGTACTCCAGAAGCTAGACATCAGAGAAATGGAAGGGGCAGGCCCCCTGGATATAATGGCTCGCAGGCAGGGGAGCGTTGAGGGTTACGTTTTTTCAGACGCGGTTACGTATCGCTATTATGTCTGGTTGACCATCACTCGAGAGATAGAAGTCGCCGAAGTGGTGTCCGGGAAGCGGTTCCGGACGCTGAGGACGGCGAAGGTGCCTTTTCTGCTGTGGTTTGGAAACGCGGAGAGCTATCTCAGCCCTACGGTTAGTGGTTCACTCGTCTCCCGATCTATTTTTATTAAGCAATCGATCGATCCCACAAACACACACATAACAGACGAACATATACATAAGTATGCATACCCGCACCGGTATGCATGCATATGTGGTGTTTGTGTGTGACGTCGCTTAGTAGTTGCATGAACATTAGACTAACGAGAAACTTGGGGGTCTATCCTCCAATATACCATGCATGTAGACCGCAAAGTACTTCTTCGGACTGGCCGATACAGAGCGCACGCACATCGACGTCAGCGTTGACGGCGATGAGTTCGTCTTCCACACTCCCGATGAGGAGAATGGAAACAACTACATGAGCATCCTCGGCCGCGATTTCTTGGACAGCCGCTTCAAGAGAATCGATGCGGACTACAACTCTCGCATACTGCGGTGTCGCCGGCGACAAACCATTCGAGACGACGAGGAAACCCTCGACTGGATCCGCGAGCGCGACAATGAGCTCGAGCGCTACCTCCAGGCGGACGAGGAGACAGGCGAGTATGATGACAAAGGGCCCTTCCTCGAGCTTCACAGCGACGACAACGAAAGCGGTGACGAGGAAGAGGAAGACGAAAAAGATGACTTTTATGAGCTTTTTCGCACATTCTCCTCCGATAATACCGTTCCTCCTGGCCGGCTCCTTCCGAGCGTGAAACTCGAGCCGGACGGGCCTGTTAAGCAAGAGCAACGTGCGCCAAAGCCGAAGCCGAAGCCGAAGACGAAGCCGCCTCTGAGCGATAGGCCCATCGGCTGCGGCCGCAAGCGCTGTATCCACCGGCTTCAACGTATCGAAGACCTCGACATGGGACCGCCCAAGTATTCCGCCAGTGCGAGAACCTTTAAAGCCGCTAGACAAACTGCCCCCACCCGAATGGTAAGTTTAGCTTCTCTTTGCATCCCTTCTCAATATACCCGATGTATCATTAATCCGCGGTGACTGATGGTAGTCTTCGTGCGCGTGCATGTAGGACACTAAAAAAGACGTGCGTGCACGGAAAGCTTACCGCAGGGCTTTAAGAAAGGTCAGTACTCTCCCACATTCACTCTTTATAAATCGTGCGTCTGACTTGATGTGTACGGTGCTAAAGATACTTCTCAGACGGGTCAAAAGCGTCAAGCGTCTTGCGATGCTATTTAGTGTGCAATGACGGGCGTTGATATATTGTACTATATATGGCTATGGTACATTATGAACATGCAGAGGCCTATATGGCATCTGCCGGCTGGCTAGCCGGGGTATATATACACGCATGACAACTATTGCCCCGCTACCACTGTCTCCACCATGCATGCATGGTTAACGAGTTTTTTTCACCTGATGCTACCATTACGGTTCTGCCCTGGTGTGTTCCATCCATCTTTCTTTCAATGCATCCATTCCTAAAAACCAAAAAAATGGGAAAAAGAAGAAACAAGTAAAAAAAAAAGCTTCAATGTTTGCGCCTCACGCTGTTTGATGTCGATTATGATGCTTCCTCCTGGTATTTGGCTCGGACGACACTATCCTTAACGCTTCTGTTTTGTTTTTGTCACGCAAATTCATACATATGTATGTTCATGTACGTAGACACGCCTGGCTGGCTTTGTGTTTGCGCTGGTTATGTTGCTTTCTCGCGTTGGTTTGAAGGTGCGCTGCTCTGCAATGATATTATATATCGACCGTGCTTGAAGATCTATGGCTTGTGATTATATGACGTGACGTGATGTGATGTGATGTTATATGATATGATATGATATGATACGAGGTAGTCCGCGGGTATGTATGTGGTGGTATATGGAATGGTGGTAGGGTGGTAGATAGATGGCGACGTTACGCTAGTTGCTTCTGTTGGGGTTGCGTGAGAGTGTGTGGATGTGTAGCCTATCGTTTGCACACAGCGTCAGTGACCATAATTACACCCAGGCAGCGGGATAGGATAGTGCACGATATAGTATGAGTGGCGGTGCGGATTGGAAGGATGATAATTTATATAGTATTGTGTGTACGTACCTTGCCCTCGACGACAAGTCTGTCGATTTGGTAAAAGTTGCTGATGACCGTTTGCCGCTGCGAGCCGCCGGACCGTTAGCGCGCCGTCTTATACTCAAAACGATAGTGATAATAGTTATACACAGAGGGAAAGGTATATGAGTAGAAGTAGATTAACGCACCCGTAGCATGCTCAACTCTTTCAGACCGCGCTGTACGAGCTCCTGGATGCGCCGCGGGTCGGACTCGGACATGTTCGCGCGGAAGGCATCGCGCGTGCGCCGCTTGGCGTATTCGCGGAAATTGTAGGATGCGAAGGCGGAGGAGGTGCGGAGGAGGGAGCGGTACTGTATAGACGCTGTTAGCGGAATTATATCATTGATGTCATCGTCCGAATTGCGTGCGTGGCCGTGTCCGGGATCGAATATGCAGGATATCTGGGAGTGTGCGGATAACGCAGCGGAGGGTTCGGGATAGGGAGATCGATGGATGCGTACCAGCGAACGGACTTCAGCCATTATGTGCAGCGAGTTATACCTGTGGCGGAGGGCGTGAAGAAGAGATGGAGTGAAGGTGAATGAATGAACAGGTAGAGGCGAGGAGCCCGTTCGTTCTGCTTGTTGTATTTTGAAGTGCGCGATAATCGCCGATGTGGGTCGGCGATAGTCGGAGATAGTGCGAGATTCTGTCTGTTGAGAGACGGGCTCAACTGGGGAACCGCTACTGGCGCAGGGCTATCTAGAATTTGTGGAGTAGTGAAGAAATTGCGGCGGTGATTGTAGGATCTAGTTCCGGACTCACTGTGTCGTGGAGTGTAGTTGGATGCTGAGTTTGGTTCATTCAAGATAGTTCGGATGTAGTTTTTGCCTTCGCAAAACTCTTACATTCCGCATCCCACCATCATCACTACCTCACCACAACCCACCGTCAAACCCAGAACCGCGACTCTACCATACCGAACGAAACCATCTGCATCAATATCAATCGATGGCCCCGAAACGAGCACAAGGCGCTGGCACTTCCGCCCCGCCCGCAATCCGCCAGCAGGCGCGCCCCGCGCAACCGTCGCTCCTCACACAAGGCTACCGCTTCGTCACGTCGCCGGAGACGTCGAGCATGGTGACTTCGCTGGCGGTGTTTGCTGTCGCAGTCACGGTGCTGCATAGCTCGTTGGCTGAGGCTTTGGTTCCTGCGTACGTACTATCCCCTGCTTCTATGTACCCGAGGTGGTACAATACTACTCCCTGTTAGAGAACCTGTGGCTGATGGTCTGTGTGATAACTGTAGGTTTTGAGGTGGCTTCGATTACACAAGGCGTGCGCGTGTCTGCTAGAGTACATGCATGGGAAACTGAGGCTGAGGAGGGTGATTGTAGTGGGTGGAATATCTTGCTGCAACATCAGTGTTCATCCGATTACATTACGAATACTACTACATCCGCGACAGTACGCTCGCCGCCGACTTCCTCGATACGTTGCGATACGATACGATATGATGCGATGCTCTCCGGTATACAATTGAAGCCTGCGCGGGCCTCGTAAACTGCACTCTAGCTCTGCATTGTGGACGAGGTTGGGGTTTCTACCCATTCGGTGTACATACTTTATCACTACTACTACTACACGCACGAGTCATGGCTCCAGAAAGCCCAAAGACTCTCGCAAGCGGCCGGTCCGTAACATGCACGTCGAACCTAGCTAATTGTATCTAACTCTCTCCATTCTTCTGAATTGAAACCGGGGTTGCATTGGTGATAGAAGTAAACTAGCTACTAGTAGATCGTGAAAAACTCCTACATGGAAGATATACTTGGTTGCGTTTGTTGTCTAAACGGAGAGGATATTCCGATTCGCATTGATCAATTCACTTCCAATAACCCCACGCGCCTGAACGATATACTATTTGTAGACGCCGCTCTCCCGTGAACCAGTAAAAAAAATAACGATAAATGAAACATCTCGGTCTTAACCGCAGCTACCACATTCAGGTCCGCGAACTGAGTCAATAGTACCCAGCCGTTGCCCGCCACCGCCGCCACCGCCGCCGCGGGGATCCTGTCGGGTGGAACCGCCGAAGCCTGAGTGCCCGTTTCCGCGAGAGGTTCCCTGCATCGCAGAGTTGTTCTGGGTCGCGAAAGATGATGCTTCGGCGGATGCGTAGGGGTCGAACTGGTAAGATGAACACGCTGTTAGCGCCGATCATATACGATGCTTGAATGAGCTAAGGAGGTGGCATACCGAGAGGAGGGAGACTGTATAGAGGCCGAGGAACTGGATTACGGACTCTGAGAAGCGGGTGATGCGCGAGGTGAACGGCGGGCTGGTGCAGATCAGTTAGCCTCCTGTCTGAGAGAGCGCAGATAGCGCCGCTAGAATTCACGGCTGGATGAAGTGGTACCTTGACAGCACCTGGCCGTTCGCTACGTAGCTGTTCTTGGAACCGCTTGGGTTCGACATGGTGAGGGATGCGGCAGTCTCGACGTGAGCGGGTGTTCGAACGGTATCATCCGTGCTGCTGTTCAGAATCCAGGCTTCTGGTTGCGATGAGCGTTGGTTTTATATATCTGGCAGGAAGATGCCGTGCCACAGGCTAATCTGCCAATACGCCATGGTTTCAGGCCGTGTTTGTCAACTCGCGCAGCTGCGATGACTAAGCGACATCTCGTTCCCTCTGCACGGCATTTTCCGACTGCGGGCTTCTCGACAAATCTATCTCTCGACATGTCCCGCTTGCCGACACCGAACAGCATTCTCGGACCGTCTTACGCGCTGCTCCCGCTGGAGTCGCAGCTGCTGCTTGTGACGTCTGTGCTTGGGACGTCGCCGGCGTGGGTCATCTACAGTCTTTTGAACGACACTTTTTCAAATGGTGGGGATGTCGTGCTCGTTTCATGCTTGAACGAGTTCACATATTTCCGCGATGGCGCAAAGCGGCATGTATGTACAGAGAAACACTCTTTTCTTCAAATTCCTCTACCCACTTTTATCTTGGAGACGCTAATCAGATGGTGCTACTCGACAGGGACTAGACTTACAATCTCACTTGAAGAAAGACGACTTTATCTTCGTCGATGGGCTTTCCAAGCTCTTCCTTTCAGATGCGGGCAGCCATGGCCCCCAATCCATACCGTCGCCTCCAACCACTCCCTCTTCTCTCCGAGGCGCGATACCAACCAGAGCCCCCATTTCGCCCCGCCAGCAAGCGCCATCGATACCAGCGCCCGGGAAAGCGCCGAGCTCACTGGACCCTATACGGTACATAACCTTAGGCGCAGCGGTGGGGACTTCAGCAGCGGCAATCAAGCAGCTGGACGTTATCAAGGCGGCAGTACAGGCGTTTCCAGCGAAAACCGCGCGGCCTAGAGTCATCATTGAGGGGCTGGATATCATCATGTCAGCGACAGGCATCGACGTCGCGCGAATAGAGGACTTTATCTACGAGCTACGGGAGGTATGCATAGCCTCCTCTCTTCCCATCTCGAGTCAATGCTCTTTGAATGATGTTCAAGGATGCTAATTTAGTTGATTTCCGCGAATAGATAACGTCCACGATGGCGGTTCTCCTTCCTGCAGACCCACCGCTCGTCCATACGACTGCGTCATCCACACCGCTGGAAATCTCGCATGCAAATCTACTAGTATCGCTCGGACATGCTGCGGATGCGATCTTGTCGCTGCGGTTACTAGATACTGGAGTTGCAAAGGATGTCAGCGGGGTACTGCGAGTGACGCGCGGTGCGGGGAATCTATGGAGGGGTGCTGGCGCTGGCGCTGTGGAGGAAAAGGAGCTGCTGTATCATGAGGCGGATGCTGGCGTGAAGATCTTTGCGAGGGGATCAGGCGGGCATTGAGTGCCCTGGTATACATATGCTTGAACACCGGCTTCTAGATATAGCTGGTCTCGAAGCCTGACACTGAAGGAAATAGGGCAATGAAGTTGGTTAGAAACTTCATGATGGCGCACCTGCAAAAATAATGACGTCGCCATAGGTATTTTATGCCTTTCTAGCGCCGAAGTAGGACTATAATACTCTACAATTCAAGATTAGATGGTCATTACTTGCAAAGAGGTAATACAAAGGCATTTCATCCCAAAATTATGACGAAGATAGTAAATTTTTAAAACGTAGACCTGTCGGCTGGTCCTCTGGGCCAGCCAAGATCTTAAGAGTAGGTTTTACAATGTTGCCGCAGCATCAACCCTTGCTATGTAACCTATATCAGTATACCTAGGTAAGTACTTATCTATATATACTAAATGCACCTGATCACAGTCATAGGCCATATGCTCGGAAATTGCTATTCCATTTATGTATGATACATACGGAACGACTGCCGAAGCTTTTGCTGATAACATCGAGAGTTGGTTTGGGTCTGGCCTTAGATGTAAGAAGAGCATGGTGTTGTTCACCCACCACAGCACAATATATGCCCAGATCCGTCGAAACCCTCTCACGGCTTCAATTGACAGCCACGCTTCGAAGCTTCCCCCACCATCAAACAATTCACTCCCGTGATTGCAAAAAAAAGTCTTGATTTCAGCATCGCCGACACATCCATAAACTGTCGGCACCCAGGATCGAACAGCTGCAGAGCAAATACTCTCTCATCGCCACCACGAAGCCCTTTCCTCTCCACAAACCACAATATTATACAAAACCCCATCGCGATAGTATCATCTACAGGTAAAACCAGTGGGAGACCAGTTAAACCTCGACTTGTAGAACGAAGCTGATACAAGTAAATATATAAATGAGATATTATATAAAGTAATTAAAAAAAAAAAAACCTCGCCTCACAGTCTCCGACCAAGACCCCATCTGGGCACTCAGTATCTTCATCTCGATTGCGGGTCGCGTATGTCGCTTGCCGAATGATGGTGAATCGGGTTGTCCAGAACCATCGGAGGGAGAAAGCGCTGTTGCAGTAGTTGGGTTTGTCGCTGAAAAAGCGGCGTTCCTAACCATTGCGCCAGACGGCTCGGTGGAGATACATGAGAAGGATATCAATATTACCGACTCTTTCGAAGCTGTGGCGCTGAGCGCGGCGATGTTGGCGTGCGTGTGTTGTGTGTGGTTTTATATGTGGGCTTGGCGTGCGCCGCATGCGGTGAGCGTGGGATTACGTACTTGGTGGATAGTGCCTGAAAACCACCTCACTCGTGCTCAATTGGCGCATAATATTTGCTCAAGTACTGCAAGATCAGTTGCTATCTCGAGTGTACTCGAGTGCTGTAGTCTCCGAAATCCATCCATCCTTCTGGGTCCACATACATCGGAGACCCATACTAATATAATGGCGAGTGGTAAGATACCCGGAGCCCAGATATCAGATATGACGTATCTATACGTATAGATACTCCTTAGGTACCTGTCGATTCGTGTATGGACATATAGACTGACACGGTTGATGTTGTATAGTAGACGTCGACTATTGTGAGCCACTTAGCCCTCCCCTCTTCTGTCTAGAGAGAATACACGTATACAGACTACCCACCTGTGGCTTACACGTCTTATGGCTGGACTCTAGATGAGATACTGGGAGTCTCGCCCAATGCGACGCCGCAAGAGATCCGCAGAGCTTACAAAGTCCAAGCTCTAAAGACACATCCTGGTATATATATATCCTCCGGCGCTTCCTTTGCCGTTTGGCCTCTATGTATATATTGAGAGTGACATTTACTAACTACTTTGATCTGATTATAAGATCGACTGCCGGCGAACCATCCGGACCGACCTGCTCGCACACGGGAGTTCCAGCTGGTCAACGATGCGTACTATACGTTGTCGGACCCGACCCGAAAGCGAGACTATGATGCTACTAGGCCAGCTCGGCGGACGGGCAGAAGACAGTCCAAGGAGGGTGCACCGGGTGGATGGGCGGATACCGGTGGCATGCCAGGCGCGAGTGCCAGCGGCAGGCCGAGCGGTGGACAATGGCGGGATGAGCAGTTTGGCGAGTTTTTCGAGTACGCCATTCATCATATCTTGTCAAACATATGGGCGAGAGGTCTAGAAGGGGTATATGCTGATAATGATATCGTATAGGGAAATGATGGCGGAAGAGGGTATTGGCAACGAAGTGCGGGAGAGGAAGGGCAAGTTCTGGTCTCTCATCGGCGCAATCAGCGGAGCGATATTGGGATTCATAATCTAGTAAGTCACTCGATGTCCTGCAATACCGGAACAGACAGGAGGGGAAGCTGATGATACGATAACCTTGAACAGCAATACGACTGGCTTTTTGCTGGGACTGGTGATTGGAAACCGGCTCGGGGCGATTCGGGACAAGAAGGGCAAGAGCGTGTACGAGGTGTTCCAGGAGATGCCGCAGAGCGACAAGATGAGGGTGAGTGCACCGAACTTTAACTACATGGTATACCGGTATGATCAAGCTGCTAATAGGTCGTCCGTAGATATTGTCGGAACTTGCCGCGAAGGTACTTGCCGGGGCCATGGCCTCGTAGCTGTTGGATGGTACAAAGCAGCGAAGGCTGGACCGATATCGTGAGGAGGAGACACCGGAAGTACTGGAGACGGACTCGGGGATGGCCCTCCGGGCTGTTCTGCCATCGATTCGGGCCCGGTGCACGCACGAGATGTCGAGATAGACGTACGAAAGTCTAATCTTATTTTCGGGTGTTGTGTGTTGCGGTGTTGGGCGTGCTTTCTCAGCGGCTTTCTCCTTTTCGCTCCTGCTGCAAGTCCACTTTCATTCCCACCAATCCGGAATATCACCACCAACCCCCCGCCACCATCCCCAGAGTTCTGCAGACGCTATTTTACACGGCATAACCCGCCTGGGACACTCCTGCTCTCAAAGAAAGTATCTCCTCGAGTGCTCGGGGCGTTGCTGTGGGTCCCGGCACGAAGTATCGTGCCATCCTTCTCGTCCCGTTACCGTCTCGCCGTTATTTGCCTCATTAAAAACGGTACCAGCCTGCCTCCGGCCGCCCCGTCGACGCGCACCCGGCAACTACCTTCGAACTAGCGTCTATCTGCATCTCAAACGTGACGTAAAAAAAGCAGCCAAGTAACCGGTATCCTCCCTGCTCCGGCTTAGCTCGCTGTGGTTGAGGGCAGACGGACGAGCGTGTAAATCGTGCTCTGCTCTGCTGAGAGAACATGGCCACCAGGTCTTCGGCTGTACGTTGTTTTTCCCCCCTCGCCCTTCCGTTTGACTCTGCCTGCCCATACTTCCCCTACCCGACCATCTAGCGCTCTGCTCTCAATATTTGGACTTGAATGCCACTCGCACGTGCGTGTGCGTGTGCGCGAGCGTGCGAGATAGCCACGGCCCAGCAACAGTCCGATACTTATCCAATCCCGTCGTAAATGGCGACGCAACTTGTATATACTGCTCCCTGCCCTAGCCGACTATGAGAGAGATACGCGCGCTGCGCTGAATGCTTGCTTACCCCTTTTTTTACCATTCCACAGAGCCGTCAAAGCGGGCAGTCCCGCCGCACAAATCCTCGCAACCAGCAATTCGACCACGATGTCTTCGAGGGCCTTCCGATCCGTCGCTGGGACAAAAAATGGCTCTGGTTCGCAAAGAAGAACACGCCGCCACCGCCGCCACCCGAGCTGCCGCTCCCGAAGGATACCCATCTCCTGACGCCGATGTCGCAGACGCTCCTGAAGGCGGCGAGGAACGGCACCCTCGGTCAGCTTCAGGAAGGCGAAAAGGTGTCTACAACGCGGCTGTTCCTGACGAACAAATGGACTGTCATCCCGCGCGAAGACGAGCCAGCTGAGCCCGAGTACTTGGGTCGGCCGCCGGACACATACAGCCAACATAGCCGATTGGTGCGGAAGCAAGTCAACGGCAAGGTCCTCATTGTCGAGGAGGAGATCGAGGATGTCTACATCGAGCCAACGGCCGTGGCCAATGGCACTCCAGTCGCTGACGCTGCTCAGTCGTCCAGTAAGAAGCGCGCCCCTCCACCGAAGAGAAAGGCGGGCAGAGGACGGAAACCTGGGTTCAAAAAGATGGTCACATTCTCGGAGGACGGGAGGGCACTGCCAACTGGCGAAGGCCGCGCAACCCCGAACCCTGTCCCGCAGAATGCTACTATCGCGGAGGGCGAAGCTGAGGATGATGTGGAGATGGGTGACGCGGAAGAAGGGACGCCGGACGACCTAGAAAACTCGAATGATGGCGAAGGCAGCGCGGAGCCAGAGAAGGAGCAAGAGGTCGCGCCTGAGCCTAAGCTGGAGAAGACGGTAATCGCGGAGGTTGTCGCGGAGCAAGAGAAGAGAGAAGCTACGGTCGAACCCATGGCCATAGTATCGCCGACGCCCGCTCCCCCGTCACCTGTCGCGCTTGATATTGCTTCGCCAATTGCTCCAGTTGCTATTCCAATCGCTTCTCCTACGGTTTCCCCGGCTGCTCTTCCGATTGTTTCTACTGGGATTTCCCCGGTTGGTGCCGCGACTGCTTCTCCTGCAGTTTCGTCTGTCGCACCGATTCCCAAGCCTGTCGAAATAGTTGAAGAGGTGAAAGCGAAGTCGCCATCGCCTCCTGCACCTGCGGTAACCGCCGAACCGGAAGTTGCCGAACCAACAGTTGTAGAGCCAACAGTTGCGGAACCGATGATCGCAGAACCAACGACCGCACAACCGGCAATTGCCGAGCCAGTAGTCGCCGAGCTAGCGATTGTAGAACCAGCAACTACAGAGCCGGCAGCTACAGAGCAGCCTGAGGTCCTCGTTGAGCCTACGCCCTCGAAGGAAGAAACCACCGCGAAAGTTCCTACTCCCATCCCTTCCCCTGCGCCAGTTGCTGCAGTTACCACACCGGCCGCGAAGAGCCCATCTCCAGTTGAGGTCCCAGCCGCATTGCCGGTCGAGGTCCCAGTTGGTGCTCCAATCGAAGCTCCTGTTGAAGCTCCGGTTGAAGTTCCGGTTGAAGCTCCAGTCGAGGCGCCAGCGGAACTTCCCGTCGATGTTCCCATGGAAATCCCAGCTGAGATCCTAGACGAAGTTATGATGGAAACCCCAGTCGAGGCTCCTCCTCCAGCGGCCTCACGAGAGAAATCGGCCACGCCCGACATCAACCCTCTGAAACGCAAGTCGCCATTTGACGAAGATGATGGCCAGCTTGTAGATGAAGGTCTGGACAAGCATGAAGTCTCGATTTCCCTCGCCCTTGCCGAGCGAGAGAGCCACGATGAGACCTTGACGCCGATTGGCCTTGCAACTCCTGCCACCGAATAGTGTTCGGTCTGGTCAGGTTAGTTGATGGGTGATATCGGCAGCACAGCTTTATTACATCTCATTACATACCACTACACTCAACTAAACTACGCTACACTACACTACACTAGATACACGGCGATGTGATGCTTTGATATGTGCGTTAAGGTGCCTGGCGATGCTTTTATGTTGCGGTCGTTTTGTTGTTTTATTATGTACCTGCTAGATATTTACCTTTTGGAGGCGGATGGGTTCGTGTTTTTTTGACTCGCAAAGTTGGTGGGTGGCACGTACAGTCGTCCGCCAAGAAAGATTCGGGCATTGGGGATCTAATTTCACCAGCGAAGTATCTGGCATACCAGAATCTTGGCCTATGGATATATCTCTTATTCATAGAAGAAATTAGACCCCCACTGTCCGAATCTTTTTGGCGGACGACTGTACTTGTATCATAACATTGCATTATTGGCCTGTACAGCTGCTTTAGTGGTGATAATGTTGTTACACGTGAGGATAGAAAATCACTGAGATACGCCTTTCAACTATTCGTTCATATATCGTTCAGTATGCTGCTGCACATCAAGTAGATTCAATATTACTAGGTAGTATACAGATATCTATACATATATGTCGTTGAACTCCCGTACTCCAAACAGCTAGCGGCAAGTAAATAAGTAGATTTATAGTGATACATACCAAGTCCGAATAGTGGACCTCACTCGCATCCAGCTTATTCGCCTGTCTGCATCTCATCCGCATCCGCATCCCTCTTCGCTGGCTCGTCTGCCATCTGATTATTATCCTGCTGCTGCGGCTGCGGCGAGTCCATGGAGTTGCTGCTTTCCGCCTTGTCTTTCTCTGCAGACATACCGCCCGCACGTTCTTTGTCCACGTCCATAACCCACTTTGCATGCTCCTCCCACGTCTGCTTGTGCAGCTCGCTGAGGCGCTTATACCGTTCCTTCATCGCTGCCAGCTCCTTCTCCAGTTCGGCGACTCTGTCGGCGTCGTCGCTGACGGCGTGGAGCGTGATCCTGGGGGCGGTCAAGATGTCCATGCCGCCGGTAGTTGTGCCGCTACCGCCCGCGGGCTCTGCTGTGTGTGAGGGGTCCGGCGACGTGGCGGCGTTCATCTCGGCGTCAGCGTCCGTCTCCATATCCGTAGGAGTAAACGCAACGGTCTGCGAATCCAAACCGGACTGCGAATTGAAGTACGCGATCCCCCGCTCGATTGCCGCCATGTCTGCCGCTGCGGAAAACGGGTCAACGTTGGCAGAGCTGGCGCTGTCGAGGGGAAAGCCGACGGCGGATATCGATGAAGATGACGTCGGTATTGTAGCGCGGAATTGCAACGTTAGCGGCGGGTGGTTTGTGTCGACTTGTATTGTGCCTCCGCTGGCGGCCTTGACGGTGTCGTGGTAGCGCGGGAGGACGACGGTGTGCAGAGCTGTATGGGAGGATGTATCGACTGGGAAGCCGATTGGAGGCAGCATTCTGACGCAAGATATCGGAGCAGCTGCATTCGCCTAGTCTTTAGTAAGATGCACTAACAGCAGTGTTAGAGAGATACACACCTTTGTATGTTGATAGAGTGCGGAATAGATGTCCTGTGGCTACGTCCCATAGATTGACCGCCCCACTTTCGGTACCCGTGACAAGATAGTTGCCTTCAAACACTACGTCGATAGTCGTGATCGGTGAGTTCTGGCCCTCCGCGCTCCATTTGTTCCCCGCACCAGCCGCAGCGATGGGGACGTGCCGTTCGTCCGCCCGAAATAACGGGGAGTCGTACGACCGGTCCGCGTCGCTACTTGTAGCTACCATGCCTACACCCGCCGTACCGATGTGTACAGATCTATTAGCGACCCGGGCGAACTCCACCTGCTGAATGCCTCCGTCACCGAGCCCGACGTAGAAGGCGCGGTCCGCAGGGTCTAACGCCAACGACAGCGGTGTGCCAGACACCGACACGCTGCGTAGCATTGTCCCGTCCTGGTAATTCCACACAATGCAGCTTCGGTCGCGGGCGGCGGAGACAGCGATCGCGGCGGGCCCCCGGCCCTTCCCGCAGGCAAGCGCGACGATGGGCTGCCGATGGTATTCAAGGCTGCGGAGGGGCTTGCTCTTCTGATTGTTGGCCGGCGTGAGTAGGTGCGGTAGGGACCAGACGAGAATAGTGGTATCGTCCGAGGCGGTGAGCACGAAGGAGGCAGTGCGGTCAATGCAGATGACGGAGATACGCTGAAGGTGACATAGCGCCGTGGAGGAGTAGCGGCCGGATGAGGTCTACTGGTCGAGCAGTCAGCGAGAGGGATATCATCGGTGTATCGAACATACGTACCTCCCATGCGGTTACTCGCCCCGTAGTCGTGCCCATCACAACGACCCCGCCGTCCTGCGAGCACGCCACGGCCGACAGCACCTCTGGCAGCGGAACGATGGCCTCCAGCCCACCCTTGACCCTATTGTAGACATTTAACACGCTTTTATCCGCCTGCGCGGCGAAAACGTGCGTTCGCGATACAGCGAGCGCGTTCTGCGGCGTCGCGGACTTTTTGAAGACGTGCGCCGTGGTCAAGGTGTGGATGTCATGCAGAGTGACTGTGGCTTCCGGGGAGGCAGACCCGCCGACTGCCGCCGGCGGATTGCAGGCTACGGCAACGATCTCGGACAGGCCGCCCATTGTTGACGTGGTGGAGGTGGTGATGGTGTTTCGAGGGACGTTGTTGATTGAAAAGACGAACTGCGTTTGTGTAACATGTCGACAAACAATATTTGATCAAAACCGCTATCGCCAGTCACCACGACACTTTGGAAATTTCAACCTCGACTTTTCATTTTCCGGAACTTGCCTAGGCTCTCTCCTCTGTTCTCCCTCTTTGTAACCGCAGGTCGCTAACACGCCTCATCGCTCCGAGGAAAACACCTCCGTTTGTTTCCCCTCAGCATCGGCCCCCACGCGATGGCCGCAGGGGTCCAACTGGTCCGGGTTAGCTCCAATCACGACATTCGCTTCGACATCCATCCATCCACCTCGTCGACCGAAGTCAAAAAACTTGTGCGCCGGTCCGCTCTTGCTTACAAACGTCTACCATAATGTGGTTTTTCCGCGGCGCGGTATTTTCCTATCCTCACGAGCTGGAGCTCCGAGCTGACGATAAGCAACTAACTTTCTTTACACTTCTCACACCTCTGTCCCACGGATAGCGCTTCCCACACGACGGTGCATCGGTCTACAGATTGCGCTCGCTCACCGCAGGTAGCTAGGACTTCGAGCCAGATATAGAGCTCACTCCTCGCCATGGCCCGGTGTCCCCGTCGCAGCTCGCAGTCGGCTGCTGATGCTCTCCCTGCACCACCACTGCAACCTCCCACCTCTACTCAGCATCCAGTCGCGGACCGCGGGGTACACTCGAAATCAAGCGCGATGACAGTCGCGGAGCCCGCAGCGCCTGTAACAATTCCCCAGCAGACCGATGGATCGGACGCAAGTCGCATACCTACAACCCCGATACACACTTCGCCATCTCAATCGTCAGCGCAGACGCCGCAGCCGGTCCCCGCACTTCTCACCGCTGTCTCCTGCGTCTCTCATGTGCACCTCATCGTTGGTGGGAATGCACTGGCCAGCGCGCGCTGCACGCGGTCGCTGGAAGTCGGCGCAGTGGTCAAAGTGGTGACTGACGATGAAGACCTGCATTACGGGCTGCGGCGCCGTCTGGAGGACGCGGACGACCGAGTGGAGCTCATACGACGGCCGTTCCAAGAACGGGACCTGACGACGCTGGGACGCGGTGAGGTGGATGCGGTCGTGGATGCGGTCTTTGTGACGGTGGATGCAGCGGGTGCACAGGGTATGTATACGCACGTTTCATCTAGCTGCACACCTGCGGTCGGGTAGACAATACTGGCTTGCGCTGGGCTTATATGCGCTAACTGATCTGCATAGCGGCCTCAATCTCGGCGAAGTGCAGACGTCTACGCATACCCGTCAACGTCGCCGACTCGCCTGGTCTCAGCTCGTTCACGCTGCTGTCAACGTACTCAGACGGCCCGCTACAAATTGGTATCACGACGTCTGGGATGGGCTGCAAGCTCGCCAGCCGGCTGCGGCGCACGATTGCAGAAGCACTACCATCCGGTATCGGCGCGGCGTGCGCGCGGCTCGGCGGGCTGCGGCGGCGGCTCTGGGAGGAGGACCGCAAGGCCGGCGCCAGCAGTGGCCATGTTAGCTGCTATGGTGGGAATAGCGGCAATGTAGAAGACGAAGAGGAAGACGGCGAGCAGCGGGCGACGTTTAATAAAATGGTCGTTGACGGGGACTTTGACGCTGCGAAGGCACGGCGAGGGCGCTGGCTTGCGCAAATATGCGAGTACTGGCCGCTGCAGAAGCTGTGCGAGCTGACTGATAGCGACGTCGATTCTCTATTTCACGAATACGCTTCGTCTTCACCTTCCGCCACTGCACCATCGGCGTCTACGTCTACATCTACAGCGCAGGGCACAATCACCCTCGTCGGCGCAGGCCCCGGCGACCCCGCGCTGCTGACGAAAGCCGCACTCGACGCCATCGCCAGCGCAGACCTTATTCTCGCCGACAAGCTGGTCCCCGCGGCTGTCCTCGCGCTGGCGCCGCGCCGCGCATCCATCTTCATCGCGCGCAAGTTTCCTGGCAATGCGGACGCCGCGCAAGACGAGTTGCTTGAGCGGGGGCTTGCTGGCCTGCGTGCCGGTATGGCGGTCGTGCGCCTCAAGCAGGGTGATCCATATCTCTACGGCCGCGGCGGAGAGGAAGTATCGTTCTTTGAAAAAGCAGTGCCGGCGCTGCGGGGCAAGGTCACCGTGATCCCGGGTGTCACCAGTGCGTTATCGGCGCCACTGTTCGCAGGAATCCCAGTCACGCATCGGGGTGTCGCGGACCGCGTTATGGTGTGCACGGGGACTGGTCGGCGGGGCGTTGCGCCGGATGTTCCCGTGTATCACGCTGCGCAGACGACGGTTTTCTTGATGGCGTGTCATCGGCTTGCAGGGTTGGTGGAGGAGCTTGTTGGAAGTGGGTGGCCGCGGGATTTGCCGTGTGCGGTTGTAGAGCGAGCGAGCTGCAGCGATCAGCGGGTCGTGAGAGCGCGGTTGGATAGTATCGTGGCGGCGGTGGAGGAGGTGGGCAGTCGGCCGCCAGGGCTGTTTGTGGCTGGATGGGCATGCGGTGTGCTGCGGGGAGTGCCGGAGGGGAAAGCGTGGGAAGTTGAGGAAGGTTTGTAGGACTGTAGATATCAATTGTACTTCTACATTTTTATTATGGCGGCATGTGTAAAATAGGCATATATATGGAGTATCAATACAGGCGTCGAATTTAATGGATAATTAAGTAGCTATTTAAAAGAATAAGCTTGTGTGTCTAGTAGTTTACAGAGATACCAGGTTTGCTCAGCCACCTGCCAGCGAGGAATCCCGAGTCCTCATATCAACAGTGTCGAGTGAGAAAGCTCTAATGCTGATTGTCTATCTAAGTAACGGAAACGCAAGACTATGATACTATAATACATAGGTACAAGTACCAACCCCAGAACTTGCGGCAATGCTCAATCAAAGCCATGACACAATCCTGACAGCGGGTACTAGAAATCTTCTGGTAGATAGTTCGGGCCACACCTGTCCTCTTTGGCGTCGCCCGAATTATCTACCAGGAGTTTTCTAGCACCTGCCGTCATTGCTGGTCACAACCCAGCTCGGTTCACCGCCGAATCAATCGCTCAAAAACGCCGTTTGTAATGCCCACGAAGAACGCCAGAAAATGCATGATAAAGAACCGAAGACCCTACCCACCGCGACCCTCACGACCTCAACCCAGTGTTCCGCTGCAGCTTGGCCCCGCTCACGTCATACCCTTTCTTCAACTGCAGGCACGTCGCTGCAGCTTCATTCCTCAACTCGACATTATCGAGGATGTTGTGCACCCTCGCCTTCTTGTTCACCACCTCCGCCTGCGCCGTGCGGTCCCCGAGCTTACCGTACTCGACGAAACAGCGCTCCAGAAGTTCCAGCGCCCTACCGAGGTACTCGGCGTTCCGCTTCTTGTCATCCACAACGGTGCCCGCCATGCCTACCTGGGCGTCTGCAAGGGTGTTCAGACATATGCCGTTGAGGTGTGCGTCTTCACACTCCAAGATCTGCGGCATGATGCCATCGAGTAGCGCGTGGGCGATTGCAAACTCATGCATCTGTATCAAGATGTTTGCGAGAACCGCCATGCCTAGGTATAGCATCGGTAGGAGTTTGGCACGCCAGGCGATTGTCGCAGCACGGAGGGTGATGCTTAGGCCTTTTATAGCGCGGCCGCATGTAGCCATGACCTGTGCTTTGTGTAGCATGACGCGAAGCCGCGAGGTAATGTCGCCTTTGTACCGCTCTAGATCCTCGCCAAGGGCGTTGAGGAGGTCGAGGGCTTCAGAGAAGTTGTTGCGGCGCATGTGTAGCTGCACCTTGCAGAGCTGGATCTCGACCAAGCAGTCCGGCTCGGTACTAGTGGATGCCAGGAGCTGCTGGAGGTTATATTCTGCCGCTGCAAGATCACCGCTGGATTTGACTGTTAGTATGGATGTACTCATATAGGTCGCTAATGGGAGATGGATGGACGGAGCTTACCGAAATATCTCTCTCTTCAGTCGGATGAGCCCACCGTATGTTGCCCAGTACTGGTAATACTTTAGTGTCCTGAGAGTCTCTTGGTCGATGTTCTCAAGCCGCTCCAGTGCTTCTTCGAATCTGCCCTTTTGCGCAATCAGGAACGCTGTCCGGCATTTCGCTTTGACAACGTCCTCGACCGGCGAGTTCTTCGAGTACTTTGTCATGAAGAGCTCGCAGTTAAGTATCGCGGCATAGTTGACGCCCAGGCGGGTCCATACTGCGGATTGCAGAATCATCTGCGACCCGAAAGCGTTGTGGATGCCCTTTGTGATGTTGAGATGTGAGCTGCGCATGATGCTCTCGAATGCGAACCCGAGGGATTCGGCGTGTGTCAGGGATTGCTTGGCTTCCGAGAGGTGCGCCATTGATTGTAGGTGGTGCATGCCGGACTCCTTGGCTTTGACTTTGAGGAAGTTGAGCGACTCGCGCTCCATCCGTGCTGCGATGAGGTCAGGGCAGTCTTGCGGATGGGCTTTGTGGAAGTGGTACAGCCATGAGAGTGCGAAATTCAGACACGCGACATCCTTATTTTCGCGTGCGGTGTTTACGGTCTCTTGCATGGCAAGTATCGATTCCCTGTTGCAGCCAAAGTCGGCTTGCAAGATGGCTAGATTGAGCAGCGCATATTGATAGAATGTCCGTTCGCGCATATGCATCGTGTAGTCGAAGTATTGGTGAAGGCACTCGAAGGAGCCCTGGTAGTCTCCGGATCGCCAGGCGTTGAGGAACTCGACGTAGTACTGCAAGTTCGGTTTCGAAGCTCTGCTGTCTAGAATGGTCTTGAGCTGTTGCTGCACCTGTTCGGGGACGCGAGTGCCCAGTCTCTGCATGCAGTCCACCTGGAACTCGAGGAGCTTTTCCACGTCGTCCACGGAGACCATGCCCTGGGCTTTCTCCCCGAGAGCCTTCATCTCGTCGACGGCGCCGTAGAGATGCTGGACCAGCGGGTGGTCAGAGGGTAATCCGGTGAGGAAGGTGTCGTTGTAGATATCCGTTGGGCCGATGACGCCGGTGGCGTGGACGAGGCTGGCGTTCCGTTTCTTCCACTGAGGGAGCGTAGGCTCGCGGTATGCGATGAAGCCTTGCCATAGCTGCACGGCTTCTGCGAACGGCATTCGTGAGAACTCGAGCGTCGCGCGGCGGATGAACGCTCCGATGACGCTGTTCTTCGTGAAGAGGCTTTGTTCGCCGGGGGTGCGGATGTAGGACTTATCCGCTTTCTTGGGGTCCGCCAGGAACCCCTCGAGGTTGCTGACGAAGTCGTGGAGAGCATCGTAGGAATTGATCTCCCATAGCTTTTTCAGAAGAAGGTCATAGATTGTTCGTCCGGTGATGGCGGATGGTTCTTGCACCGTGAGTGTTTGGAGAGACTCGAGCGTTATAATGGTGGGTGGCGGGGTGTTCTGGGGGGCCAGCTGGCCGCGATTGGCAATCAGGTGCTTCAGCACGAAGGTGAGGACAGGGATAATGGACGGCGACGGTATCCGGTTCTCTGTGTAGATAGAGATCAGGGTGAGGAGGGCAAGTTTGCCTGGTGTAAGGTAGCGGCCAGTGGTGGGGTCCCGCGTGAGGCGGGATGGATTCTGCATTTTCGTCGTGCAGCTGGTTGGACCACTACGGGACACCGGATTCGAGCATCATATGTGTAATTGCGAGGAGAGAGCTCGATCCTGCAGGCGGGGTTGTGCAAAGTCTGCCTGATGTAATGTAATGTAACTGTTGGATTGTTGGATGGTGATGTGTCTGCCTGGCGCTTGGTTGTCTGTTGGATGGTCGGTTCAATCAAAGCAGCGGAGGGGCGTGCGCTGCAAGTTGTGCGACGCGACTCCGAAAGTCCAAGCCGTCAATGTGGGCGGAACGCAGCTCCGCGCACTAGTCTCAGACGGGCCAGCCATCGAATCAGGCGTCGATTTCCACGCCCGTGCAACCAACATCACCAAGACCTTACTTTCGAGCAGCTATAACGTTATCTTTTTTTTCAAAAAATTCATGTCCTTGTCAAAATAGAGTTCATAGGGCTGCAGGTTTCTCTGTCGTGGCATAATGCTATTGGCTATTGGGTCGGCGCTCGAGGTGCGTATATCAACGTGCATAGAAAATGCATGACTCGACGTCCCGAAGTCTCAACGGAGATATCAATATACCGGTTGGAATCTCGGGAAACACAGACAAAGTCTATGTACATGTACATGTACCACACTTGCCGTATCCATGATCTTAACATGCAAGTTATCTTCCTTGCAGATAAGCTGCTGCGGCAAGAAGTCTCTGGAAGGGAAAACTCTGGTACCTTATTCACAGGATGGTTGGACAATTGAAGTACTTTCATACCATTCTCGGGTCCGTGCGGACCTCAGTTGAATTGATTTAAACAACATCTCGCCGGACAAGTATGCGCCTTGGATATTTGGGATGTTCAGGCAGACTTGGTCTCGTGGGCCAACCCAATCCGAGGTACCGTCGGACAGTCTGGTGTGCCGGCTCTGGGGAAGTATGTGCTCCTAATTGATGAGATATGAGCTTGTCTTTTGAAATAGCATATACTTCACCAGCGCCAGCAACTCAGACTGCCGGCGATATGTCGACTTGGGTAGGTTCGCGATCCCTTGGCAACCTCCATTAGAATAGTTCACTATTTCGATCATTTCAGTTGTATATATGTATATAGGCGGGGGATTGCATACCTGCTTTCGTTCTTCTTGCGGTGCATGATGGAGTCTCCAATGGCTTTTATATAGGTAGATCATCGGTTTAAGATCGATACCGTCTAGTTAATTTGGGCAGTACACAAGCAACCTCTCAGACTGAAATCACGATATATGTACATAATCTACTCGTCAGGTTTTTGCGGATCCTGAGCGTTGTAATCGATCTACCCAGGCAACCGGTTTTGATTGCAGTTGGCACGTGAGTTCCACGTGCAAAGCTAGCTCGTCTACAAGACAGCGGGTCTGGGGATGATAATCCTCTGCTTAACACCTGTCCTCCATCTATCGCTAGCTATCATGATTATACTACGACACAGAATATTATGCGAGTTGTATCATGAATAAGTATCCGTCAGAAGTATTGTGGATACGTGACAGGAGACTGTGTATGGGAATACACAAGCACTAGGGAGACAGCGGGACGATGTGAGGAGCTTGAACCGGTATGGCTCACGAAGAAAATGTCGTATAAACAACGCCGGTATGACCAGGAAGCTATGAGCAAGGGAATAAAGAAATAAGGTAGTAGTAATAGTATATAAACCGAACCATCCTTTACAACGAAGAAGCAATTAAATAGTCGTCTCGTACGGAATTGGGACAACGGTTGTCGGTGCGTTATCCTTCGTCGACACTGTCCGAGCCTCCCGGGGTAGCGGGATCTGTCTCTTCAGGTGAACGTGCTCGCCGGCCTCCTTCGCGGCTTTTCTCCGGGCAGCGTTCTCCTTTACCCGTCGGACGAACTCTTCACGGCACTTCGAGTGGTGGATGTGCTCGATGCGGATGTTGACGCGCTTCTCGATGTATCTGTTGCCGACCTTCTTGTGGACGATGACACCGACGGAGGACTTGGTGACGTTGTAGACGATGCCGGTCTTTCCGTGGTAGACCTTGTACGGCATACTGGATAGTTCGAGTAGTGGTCAGCTATAGCTCTAGAGGTCTTGTCTTCGACTGCACTGTAGGATAGACGCCATTTTGGAAGGAATTACTGACCCCTTCTGCTGGGCACCGTTGGCTCTGATATCAACAATATCTCCGACCTATAAATCCCATATCAACCGATGCTCTCTCCGATTTTCGAAAATGCTCCGCTGAGCGTACCTTGTACTGATGCAGATAGGTCGACAGCGAGATCATGCCCGTGTTCTTGAAGCCACGGGAGAAGGCATAGCGGGTGCCGGCCCGGAGACCACCTGTAGTTCCAGCGTTTAGCGTTCCATGATCCTGCTTGCAGTCCTCGTGAAGGCGACCTTATTGGAGTCGCCTATGCCAGCAGTCGTACCTGATTTACCCATTGTGTCGGATTTGAGGTTTCGTGAGGGGTGATGTCGTTAACGGCGGCGAGTGTCGATGGTCGATATGTCGTCAAACTTGATGCTTGGAGATAGCACGTTTTCTTTGAGAAGAGTTTGGTGGCCGTCAACGCAGCTTCGTGGAGACTATTCCTAGTTGGGAATGGTGTTGTCCAGTTTGTAGGGCAGCGAGTGACTGCGTTTTTCCTTCCGAGCGGACACAACAAAAATCAAACTAGGACAGTCTCAAACGACAACTCCATCAACTTCGAGCAGACGACACACGACCATCGACAACCAGAGAGCCTTCAGTTCCCAGCTCTTTCGATACTGACCGCCCATCATGCCTCGCGCTCCGTAAGTCCGCCATCGACGTTTGCACATCGACGTTTGCAGGACGTTTGCTGGCTGCGATGGGTGAATGCTGACTATTGATCGCTGGACAGTCGCACCTACTCCAAGACCTACAAGGTCCCCCGTCGTCCCTTCGAGTCAGCTCGTCTGGACTCCGAATTGAAGATCGTACGTCTATGAGAGGAATACAGAGATATCTCACTTCCTATCCAAGCCCCGCTCCTCGAACTCACAGAAATGTGCGAGTAGACAAGGTACTAACATAGTATTATCAGGTTGGTGAATACGGTCTCAGAAACAAGCGCGAAGTGTGGCGTGTGCAACTCGTACGTTGATAGCAATGCCCTGAGGAGCTTCACCTTCTCAGCCCATACAGTCCACTCTTGTGCCTTCATGGCATCATGATGACTTGTGGTTAATATCTCGCGCTTTTCGTCGAACAGACCTTGTCCAAAATCCGTCGTGCCGCCCGTCAGCTTCTTACGCTCGACGAGAAGGACCCCAAGCGTCTGTTCGAAGGTAACGCTTTGATCAGACGTTTGGTCCGTGCCGGTATCCTTGACGAGTCCCGCATGAAGCTCGATTACGTCTTGGCGTTGAAGATCGAGGATTTCTTGTACGTATACCTTCCACGACACGGATATTTCCGGGACAGCAGCTAACGCAAGCATGGAATACAGGGAGCGAAGACTCCAGACTCAGGTCTACAAGCTCGGTTTGGCAAAGTCGATACACCATGCCCGTGTTCTCATCCGCCAACGCCACATCCGGTAGGTACTTCTTTGTACCGTAATCGTGACATATCCGTATCCTAATATCTTTCATCTCTAGTGTCGGCAAGCAAATCGTCAACGTCCCCTCCTTCATCGTCCGTCTTGACTCGCAGAAGCACATTGACTTTGCCCTGACCTCGCCGTTCGGTGGTGGCCGCCCCGGTCGCACAAAGAGAAAGAGGAGCAAGGCCGCCGAGGGTGGTGACGGCGATGCCGAGGATGATGAGGAATAGATGCTTTAGTTGTTTCTGGTCTCCTGTTTTGACCTTTCACTACCTTTCCAGTGTATATCATAATCCTCTTTTCCTTAGAAGCTCTATCTTATTCCCTGGTGTCATGTACTTCGCGGATGTCCGCATCCGCATTCTCCTAATGTCCATATGAAAACACCAATGATACGATACCAGCAAGTCTGGTCCATTAGAATCAAGCCAATCCTAAGAAAATTAAAGGCATTAATATACTAGTATTTCTGTAGACTGGTGTCTGTAGCGGCGAAGGCGGCAGTTGCCGAGCTGCTGGGGTCGCGTTGGTGCAGACCCTTATCTTATCATTTCACGTGATTGTTAGGGCTTTAACGAGCAAACGCCCAAAGTGTGGGAAAACTCAACACCGAAATTCGACGCTTGTATAGCACATCGATTGGACCCATCGACATCTCGACACCCTCGACAAACCCTTCGTACGTACATCCCAGCCGCTTCTAGGATAACGAATCACCATATATCTGGAACTCCCATCTGACCTCCGCCTCCCTTAGATCGACCTCATAATCCGACATCATGACGAAAGGAACCAGCTCCTTCGGCAAGAAGCATGTTAGTGCCCTATTCTATTCAACGCTGCTGGCTCTGTTCTCGAGAAACCACCGCCGTATATGTCCCGAACTCTTCGACTCTTGCTCCAGCTCGAATGAAGGCGTTGAGGAGATATACGCGGATTTGGTCGAAGACAAGCAGCGGGGAGGAAATGACTGGCGATAGAGGATTCGGGCTGATCATGGCATGATGGAATATAGAACAAATCGCACACTCTGTGCCGTCGCTGCGGCCGGAGATCGCTTCACATCCAGAAGCACACCTGTGCATCGTACGTCAAATACCAATTCCAAGTCTCTAACTGCACCAAATTTTATGCGGACTATCTAACATGAACCCTCGACACAGATGCGGATACCCAGCTGCTAAGACAAGAAAGTACAACTGGTCCGAGAAGGCGAAGAGAAGAAAGACCACCGGCACCGGCCGCATGCGGTACCTCAAGACCGTGAGCAGGCGGTTCAAGAACGGCTTCCGGACCGGTGCACCAGCCAATGCTCGAGGACCCGCCAAGGCCGAGGAGAAGACTGAATAGACGTCTCTTTCGATAATTGTTCTTGTCTTCGTCGCTACTTGTCTATTACGTCTCTTTAAATTTCCTATATAATGCATGATACCGACATTCTCAACGTCATCCATTATCGCTCTCATGAGGTCGACTATTATCATCTTCACACGACCGACATGAGTCCCTGACGACCTACCGGATGGTGGGCGGGTGTTCCCGCTCTGCCCCTCTTCCATCTCTTCCTCCTTCTCCCCAACTTCCACTCATCCCGCTGGTTTTTATAACCTTTTGTCATGTACATTTTAGTCTCCATGGGTTGTTTATTACTTTTACTCCGGTTTTCACGGATGCTGGTGTTCCTTTTAATGAGAGATAGCCGGATTGTCAAAAGCATCGAGTACTCTCGTATTAGATTGTAAAACCCACGTAAATGATGGTGAACATGAGTATAATTAGCTGGTTCCACAAACTAGAACGCACGTCGGATGGATTATATCGGTGCTCGTATTCATTGTCACATGATCATTATATACACCTAGGTAGACATCTGTCTCATCGATATCATACAGACCACCGACCAAGTGCCTCGGCTTCGCCCTGGGTATCGTATTGTATACTATCGACAAGCCCCAGCGGAAAAAGTCTTCAATCAGGCCCCGTAGCTCATGTTCTTCTTCAATTGCATTTCCTTCTGCCTCTTCTCAAGCTCGAGCCGTTCAACAGCATAGGCCAGCCGCTGTCTCTGTGCCTTTAGCTTCTTCAACTTCTCGACATTCATCGCTTCGTCTTCGTTACCACTGGCGGCCGGAATGGCAGCGGCAGCGGCAGTTTTCTGTCCACTGCTACCACCTGGTACCCCACTCTTCTTCAAGCTGTTTGCAATACGAGTCTCCAGCAGCTCTGCATCGGCGATGAGCTTCCGCTCTTTCAGCTCGAGTCGGTGGATATGCTTCTCGGTCTCTTTAAGTAGACGGTCAGCTTCCGGCGCGATGGTAGATGAGAGAAGAGACTGCGCGGTCTGCAGGTCGCTTTGAGAGACTAGTTCGAAGTGCTGGTGGATGTTAGCATCGCGGGCTGCTGGCAGATTCTGCGGGTTGTTTTATCGGACGTACGCGGTGCGAGGACAGGACTTTGGCGAGGCGGGGATAGTCTGCGACGGCGGCATCGAGGACTTGGATGGTCGTCTGCAATGTCTCCGTGGATAGCGTCAGGGAAGCGACGCAGCCTGAGAGGGCGTTCATTGCTGCCGTGGGTGGTGGTGGCGCGCGGAGTGGTGGACGGGAGCGGTTGGTCTCGTGTCTCGCCTGCTGGCTGAGGTCATGATAATTCCATACCCGAGACGAACGATATCGCCACCACCTCCAAACAACAACGTCGCACGGATCGAGAAACCACTTCACTCATATTATAGAGCTACTGACCTACTGCTACTTTGGCTGCGAAGAGCTAAGGTATCTTGGGAATAGTCCGGTATGGAATCGATCTGGGCTGAGATCACGGGAGCTTTCTCCGGCCTCTCTAGTTTCTGAAACCGGTAGAAATCGTGCTGATTATCACTGGGTGCAGGCACGAGGCAAGATCAGGACCAACATTCTTCTTGCTCGGTATCGACGACCCTCAAGCGCTCTTCTGCGCGAGACAGTTCATTCTGCGGTCTCTGGACCTATTTCAGGCCTTCGTCTCCCGTATTAAACCAAGCACGAAGTTCGAAGATATCACCACCATCTAGCTCGAGCTCCGAACGGTGATTTAGAAGAGAGCGCATTGCCTGGAGAAGTCCTCATCCGATTTCATCTACTTCTAGTCTCGGGGACGCTGCCCTCTGAGGCTTGGATCTACTTCGTAACAGGGTATTGATTCCGAGATCGGGAATTTTAAAATCTGCACGTCAGGCCCCGACCCAAAGTCTGCGCCAGGTAATTCAGCAACCTTCCCCGGCGCAGCTAGTCTCTTGACGCAACCACTTCGATACTACAGCAGAAAGGCAAGTAGAGGCACCGCATGGAGCAGCCCTGTCCAGCGAATCGGAGCGCGGGGCGCGCAGCCGAGCTAAACTGAATGTGGGGGATGCTCCCAATTAGTAATTTTGAAACTCAAAAATTTTGCGAAGACAGCTCGTCTTGTTCACGCATCTTTCCAACCGCACGACAAACGACCTCACAACTTGCTCACTCGCACAGGATGATAACCTCCCACAAACCTGCCAATGCATAAGCCGCCCCCTCTATCGTACCTACACTGATTTCCTTTACGCCGTACTGCCACTTAAAAGACAGAAGCCAAGGATTCTCTCCTTCACACCTCATCCGCAAACATGGGTCTTGGAATGACAAGCTCGGAGCCACCAACGGCGATCCACACGGTGGCGACCGGGCATCACCACCTCCACCGCGAAGCCCACGAGCCCCGCAACCTTTCGATAGACCGCGAGATCGGTGCCGCGCTGCCTCGTCCCGATGTTGAGCCTACGAACACTACAAATCCGCTGGTGGGCAAATCTTTCGCGCACTTTGTGGCGGGCGGGTACGTGCAGCCCCTCCATTTCGAAAAACTCTTCCTAGGATAGTGGGACGTAACACAAACGACCTGTGCACGTCCATGCCACCTGGACGATTTGAAATCGATGCTAACAGATGTGTTTCGAATTGTAGGATCGGTGGGATGAGCGCAGCGGTCGTCACTTCGCCACTAGATGTCATGAAAACGAGGTTACAGGGCGATTTTTACAGAAGTCGGATCGCGGCGCGGAATGCAGCTTTGACAGGGCGGGAGACTGCTCTAGCGACCGGCTTGCGGCATTTTAGAGAAACTTTCCAGCTACTCAAGTACGTCCGCCATTTACGATACCCCTCTTACTGTGAAAGCCGCTAATATTCCTGGGAAACACAGTGAAGTCTACAAACTTGAGGGTTGGCGGGCTCTATTCAAGGGACTAGGTCCCAATCTTATTGGCGTCGTCCCTGCCCGGTAAGTTGACATCTTTCTCGACACCCGAACGATACAGTGTCTAACGGACTCCGCGCTCCGGACAGCTCGATAAACTTCTGGACATACGGCAACGGCAAGCAAATCCTTGCCGACAACTTCAACAACGGCCAGGAAGCCACCTGGATTCACCTCTCCGCCGCCATCACAGCTGGTATAGTAACCGGCACGGCGACGAACCCCATCTGGCTCGTTAAAACCCGCCTGCAGCTCGACAAAGACAATGCGCTAGCAAAGGACGGCACAACCTCCACGCGTCAATATAGGAATTCATGGGACTGTATCAAACAGACAGTGCGACACGAGGGCATCAGAGGCCTCTACAAGGGTCTCAGCGCCAGCTACTTGGGTGTCACCGAATCGACCCTGCAATGGGTGTTATACGAGCAGATGAAGCTCACTCTGGCGAACCGCGAGGAACGACGCCTATTATCCGGCCGCGAGGAGAACGCGACGGACGTGGTGCTCGCGTACATTGGCAAGAGTGGAGCGGCGGGTATGGCCAAGCTGATTGCGACGGCGGTGACCTACCCGCATGAGGTCGTTAGGACGAGATTGCGGCAGGCGCCACTGGAAGGGGGACGGCTCAAGTACACGGGTCTTGTGCAGTGCTTCCGGTTGGTATTGAAAGAGGAGGGCATAGCAGCGATGTATGGTGGGCTTACGAGCCACATACTCAAGGTGGTGCCGAGTTCGATGATTCTGTTCGGGATGTAAGTACAGCATAGCGCAGTCTTACCCTCTTGCTTTTGGTTCGCCGAATTGCTGACTTATTGACTTTGCGACTAGGTATGAGATAATACTCCGCATGCTGGGAACAGACTCGAATCTCGCAAAGGCTTGAGAGAGTAATATCTTATCACCATGCGGCTGACTTGACAACTGCTACACCGGCGAAATATCGGCCGCTATAACTTACAAAAATTCTTTGTCCATACGTTTTTTTCCTATACGGACGACACATAGAACCTCACTGATGATGACGCATAAACTGGCGTTCGGATACCCTCCCTTTATTTTCGATCTTTGCTTTTCGCGTTGGGGTTACTTGATGTTTTCCTTCGACTAATCTCTCTCCTCACTCCTCGATTCGCTCACTCGTCGATACACTCTATCTATGTACTATAGGATGCCGAAAAGTTCGTTTCCTTATAATTTTACTATCGCCCGACCGGAAGGGCAATGGAGCTTGGATCCGGAAGTGGGGGAAGGGATTGATGACAAAATGATTGTCATGGCGCTGAATGTATATATTTATTGGTGACAGCCGAGCATCAGAGAATGGGCAGGCGGATAGATGGTGCGGTGAATACTATCCTTGGGTGTGCTTTTTGGGGTAGGCTCGGCTTTATATTTCCGTGTATATACTTAGCTACGGCGGATAATAGACCGATAAAAGGAGAGATGACATGAAATTATACACTTGTATCATACAGTATCATCAGTGTTCTGTTTAAAGTGTTGGAGTCTGGCGGATAATGCCGGCCTAATCTCGGTGCCAGACCCGCCCATGCCGGCCGGCTGGCAAATGTTGGAAATTGCCGTAGTGTCCGCCGGAGAGTTTGGCTTGCGGGACCACCTCTAATTAACTAGGATAGCGGGAGTTCCACACCATATGAAAGTGATACATAGGTTCGGTGAACTAGACCAATGTGTCAGATTCCTGGAATCGAAGTTGTGAAAAAGTGGTATGAGGCGACGGCGGGGTAATATAATGAAGGGAGATCCTAGAGAGATTTCAATATCAATGCATCCCAGAGTACGCTGAATTAGGCCGATAAAGCCTGATCCAATATAATTGGAAGAAAGCCTGCACGGGGTCAGTGGGAGCCGGCCTTGTAGACTAGAACTAATATAATCAGCCTGCTGTATAAGAGCTTCTGACCTTGGACGTCATAGACAACACCTCCGCGGGTGGCTTTTTCTCTCTCTCGAACATAACAAAATAGCAAATAGCATTGCTCAATTGAGCCAAGTCATCCTTGATTTTCAAACCCGTTCGACACGAAATCGTCTCATTGCATCATAAACCATATGCGAGTGATCTACTTCCTGGACATGAGATCATTCAAATCAGATAGACTGGCCTGTATTTTATAGATTTTCCGTGGTTACGGCCAACTGGATAGAGAGCGCTTGAGACGCAAATTATTAGTTTCGCAGCTTTTCGCCGTTTGATTAATGAGTATAATATATGACATACTTCTCAACAAACGCTCTCGATTGTCAGTTTTGAGGACTAAAAAGTGGGATAGATGTATAGAAATTTCGAAATTTACACGCTTGATTCTAGGTCAGGTCTGTGCCCTGATTTGTGGCCAATTTTCGCTCGAATTTTTTTGTGAAAATAGCACAGCTGCAGAGCCCGGCATGTTTCATGAACTGGATGCTAAGCGGAAAGGCTCAGCTTCAGTAAGCTGCAGTTCTGTATCGCTTATCGTAGATATGTTAGTTCGAGCGAAGTTTCTTACGTTCTATGTCAAGCGGGTCCCAGGAAGGGATTTTTTTTTATTTTTTTAAGCACATAAAAATTGTATATGTTCTAGCATCTAACCCCCGGATACAACGATTGCATGGAAAGAACCAAACCGAAGAAAATTTAAAGAGAACTTGGGCAAGCAAAGTATCTCGATCTCAAACACTCGAACAAGAAACCGATCGCAAGAATATTAAAAGAAATCGCAGTAGTCATATACATAGTGCGCAGATGCGCGGAAGTGTAGGTGCAGACCAGCGCCCAGTTTTGGAGTCAAGATCGGGCACTGGGGGGCATATCTGCGCAGTGGGTGTATTTTTGAGGTTTTAGGCGTTAAGATGAAGGGTATAGCTAGGTACAGGAGGTGCGTCCCAGGATTAATCGCTTACCAGAAAGCCAACAGCAGAGTCGTCGATGAGCCGATGGGTAAACTCACATCTCGATCATGCCCGCCGCAGGGCTTTGTCTCCAACGTCTGCCGTCGCCGTGCACCAGGAAATGGAACGGAGAAGAGTCGAACAACCCCGCCCTAAATCCCCAACGCTCGGCTTAAGAGGACAAAGCGCGGTGGATGGGATATGTGCGTTGAGATGTTCTGAAGGTACAGGTGTACAGACAGGCATCCCAACTGTGTCTCGCGAACCAGACCTCCGACGGCATGAGTCGTCGGCAATCTGGTTTACGAGACATATCTCAACAGCCCCGCCCTGCCCTCTAGCATTCGGTTGTGAGATTAGATTAGGCTAGACGAACAGGGAACGTTACAGGAAGGACTAAACCAACAAGACTGTAAATTCAGATATTAATACTTGATCCGGGGTGTTGAGACGCGAACGGCCAGTCTGGTTAACTGGCTTATTGGCATGCGCGCATGAACGGTTCAAGGTTCAAGGCCATGCGGTGTTCCTCCGGGAATTTATGGTCGACTTGTTGTTGATTAATCTTTCTTGCCTTCCATGTCTTGAGCCACCGGAATGAATTTTGAACGGGAAGTCTGAACCTCCAGCGAACTGCAAAGATGCAGCTGCTGGCGTGCATGATCTTCTTACCAGCCTTGGACAGTGCGGTGGGCTTCGTTGGCCCCGCCTCGACCACAGCCTGAGGCTGAGGTGAGTATGGAGGTGGAGGAGGAAGGGGGTTGCCGACATGATCTTTAGTTGGGTCATACCCGGCGACGCCTGGGATGTTCAGACCTAGTGCTGCGAAATTGGTTCGTGGATTATGAGTATCAACGGCAATCCAGCGCCATCCGACGACACGGATGGTCGACAAGACCAGCCTCTCAAGGTCCACGGGTCGAGTGCTTTGACGGCGACGAATGACGATATGAATCACTGGCTCGGCCCTAGAATGAGGAAAGAAAGGGACCTCATAAGGGCCGATACGAATGACGAAGAGACGGGCGGGAAGATACCGCGCCGGAAGATTGTTGGGCATGTCCTTGTAAAGCATCGCGAGGTTTGCCGGAGGCTGCGGAGCAGGCTGGCAGGGCATTTGTTTGAATATTTGGTTCAAATTTTCAAAGAAAGTAGGAGATCAAGAGATTTTGGGGGGTACGGATGATGTGTGGGGAAGGAGGTTAGGTTGGAACAAGCTCTCGGGGGAGCTGGGGGGGTTACTTTATACCCCAGCGGTGGACAGCATATTCTGCTCAGCATCTTGCTCTGTGGCAGCTAGATTTACTAAAATCCAGCTCAAGAAACGTACTCGATTGGTGTCGTAGATGTTTGTGGCCGGATAAACTTGCTCGAAAGTACCAATCCGGATGACGTTTTTTTATAAAAGTCAAAAATGCTGGTCTGTTTCGAGAAATCCACCGCAAATCGAACACAAAATGAATGAAATCGCAAATACGGAGCGAGATATTTCGAACTCTGCCAGATGTCAGAGCTTCGGGCCACCTGGCGGTCATGTAGCGTTGTGTTTTTAGTGTTGTGAGATGTCACGCTTTTGGAGGTTCATTCCGTTAGAGATGGGTTACACACCCTGTCGACGATTCAATGTCGTACACGATGACTAGGAAGCAACCAACGTCAAAGTTGTAGACTACAACACCCAGACCAGCAGACCCCAACAGCTCTCTGTAGATTCTGCTCACCTACATTGCAAAACGTTGATTTTTCATGTGCTTTTCTCAAACTCTGTTGATTTATCCGGCGATGCTTTGGCCAAGTTTTCCCCAACAGTAATGGAAAGTCTCTCTTTTCCCGCTGGGGGGGAGCAACCGGGCCAATCTGTTGTGTGTGCGTAGTCTATTTCGAATAATTTAGGTATGGGTCTTGTCGTGAAGTTGCGGGAAGTCTAATTGACGTTGGAGAATGCCGGTGCCCTCTACTCACCTTCTATGATCTATAAACTGGTATAAACCCCTGAGAAACTTCATCCGGTTTCTCGAATTGATTTGAGTGTAGGCGTCTTGCGGTGTGGAAATGAGCTCAAGGATGTAGGCTGTTATACTTTCTGCGGCTGTAAATATTGTCCGTTCGCGAGGTAAGATATATTGAGCAGGAGAACCAGTCAGTTATTTAGAAAGAATTATGATGAGCTTTAATGTGATCGGTCGAGGCGCTCAAGATGTGACACCCCTTCACTCCATTGAAGGAGATCCAGGGTGTTTAGTGTCTTATCGTGAGGAGAAGAAGAACTGGAGTTTATGGTGTATACGGAATTGTATAGGAGTATATACACTGGGGCTATCAAGTAAGATATAAGAATTCCAATTACGCAATCTTCAGCCGAATCGTTAGCCTAGACTTATAAGCTACGTGTACTCATGAGTCCTGCCTGCTCGTGAAATCGTCTATAAGTAGGGGCACGCCCCGACTCCCTCTCTGCTCAGCAAACATGGCCGGATCGCTGCGCGCTTGTCTCCAGCTTGGACTCACCTGGATGGACAGGTGACATGCCAGGCTTGCGGGACAAAACGTGCACGTATACATCAAAAAGACATCTGGGTAGCATTGGACGCACTAACTGGTCCTGTGCTAGCCCGGCTTGAGCGTATAACAGGTCTTGGGGGCGAAGCAGAGCGCTCTCGAGATCGCGGTTTACGCTTGGGTATATGTCTGACATACCATTCACGAGAATCGGACATGTTTTAGCCCTCAACAAAATGTTGGTCTTGTGGTCGTAAATATTAATAGCAGAATCGGGAAATCAATCGACCCAAAGCAGATGGGCGCAAGTGGATCTCAGCTTGGCCAAACCTAGGCTCGAAGCCGGTCGTCGGCCAAACTTGAGATCCAGAGCAAAACTGCACGGCGTCCTCAGATCGACAGATACTCCTCCTACAGTCATTGTTAGATTCCCGCCATCCTGTTGTGTTTTTGGTGTTGCAGGAAGCACGGCGTCTGCTCAGAAGACGTTGTGAGAACTCGCGCCTCTTGAAGGCGAAGAACCAGCTGGCGCTTCACAAAATCCAACGTTTGCATTATAATTTCAGTTTGGAGGCTGAAGTCCTCGTGATCACTATGGGCACCTATCACAGACGCCTTTGAGTAAAATCACTCACGTCAAAGATTCTTGGATAGCAAACCGGCTGGAAAAAACCTGCTGCTGTCTGTGAGCTCCAGCTTGCATGTGCAGGAAGCAAGGGGTGGCGGATGCTGCCGCCCACACAACTGATTGCCTTCCTCTCAGCCTTCTGCCCCCTCCAAAGGTTATACCATCGATTTTCGGGGTCTATCCCATCCCCCTCAACTTTGACAATTGCTCTTGCCGCTGGAAATTTTTCCCGGTCCACACAGAAAATTTGGGACGGGAGGCCGTATCCGTGTTACAATCTGGTCGCGTAAATTGGAGCGCATAGCTGGTAGAGCCGCACTGCGTGGCACAACTCCTGCAGGCCTGGTTTGCAAATACGTCAATATACACTCAAACAGTTTATGATTTTGATTCTCATTGTCTTAATTAAGTACAAGTTCATGAGGACAAGCCCATAGACAAGCTCATAAAAGGATAGCCCATTAGAAGTCGCTGGAGACGAGGCTATAAAGCTAGCATGTAAAGCCTCTAGGACTTATCGAGAGCCACGGATATCAATTGTAAGGTTCTCATAACTAGCGGCACTTATAGCTAGTTTGCGTGACAGTCTTTATGTAGTGTAAGCTGCATGCAGGGTGCGCCTAGTCCCGCTAATTAAGATCTTGCATGGCCGATAGCGTCTTGTATACATAGTACTATAGTCCC
The DNA here is from genome assembly GCA_036872635.1 of Orbilia brochopaga. Classification (NCBI taxonomy): domain Eukaryota; kingdom Fungi; phylum Ascomycota; class Orbiliomycetes; order Orbiliales; family Orbiliaceae; genus Orbilia; species Orbilia brochopaga. Next base: position 2,176,622 of record JAVHNQ010000003.1, on the reverse strand, counting down.
GGGGCCAGTCCGCCCACCAGGCCACAACGCATTGAATACATATACATTTACATTCACAAAGCTATACAAATTTACGAGGAGCAATTGAATTCGATCATGAAATCCCTGATTGATCGAGAGTCTAAACGAACGTGATGTCGAGCCCAGGACTTGAATTACTCAAGACTCGACCTGCTAGATACACAAAAATCCAAAAAAATTCAAACCCTCCCAAGAACCCGTCCATTCACCTCGCAAGAAGCTGTATGAACACCCATATCCACATTCCAAACGCCCACCCGAGGCAGAAATCCCAAGAAAAAAATTCCTCCAAACGAAAAAACTGAAGTAGCCGTCACTCGGACGCGAAGGTGACGACCTCGACATTGTTGCCGTTGGGGTCCCTGACGAACGCTGCGTAGTACCGTTCGCCGTACATTGGCCGAGGGCCCGCGGGGCCGTTGCAAGTACCGCCGGTGGCGATACCCGCGGCGTGAAATCCCTGGACTGCGGCGCGTGAGTCGGCGTTCATGGCGAAGTGAACACCGTCGTCGACGGGGCCGTGGGCGTTGCAGGTCAGCCAGAAATCGGGGTGTTCGTTGCCAAAGCCGATAACCATGTCATTTTGGAATGACATGAGGATCTTGTAGCCGAGGGGCTCGAATGCCGCTAGGTAGAAACGTTTGGTTTCCTCCCACTTGGAGAGACGAACGCGGATGCAAAAATGATTGATTCCCATGTTGACGGGTAGACTTGAGAGGTCAGAGTGAATGAGCGGAGACGAAGTATACTAGTAAGAGTGGAGCTGGCTAACGAAAGGCAGCCTAGCTCTGGACAGCTTGAGGGGAAACGATGAGATAGAGTCTACCGCGAAAGAGGCAGGAGGAGATGAGATGATATTGCGCGGTAATTGCAAGTAACTATAGGTGAATGTTGTGAGGCACCAGGGTGATAGTGAAAAAAGATTCAGATGAAGAGCCCTCTGACCACCAATTTATAGACTGACAACCAGCATAATCAGTAGCTGACCCTCCAGCTCGGCCGACAAAGGAACCGACAGCCAGGAGACGGACGGAGTCCAACCGGCGGATGGATAGACAGGAGTCAAAAGAGGGGTATCAAGGGGAACAGGAAACATCCTTCCTCCCTGGGCTAGACTGCAGTCCATGGCTCCAACCGCGAACACGAACTCACGTGTGCACGCACGTCCCCGCAGACGGAAATGGGATAAGAAGCTGACATAACATCCACTAGTACGAAGCTTGCAAAGTATCGTACCACGGAAACGATAGTGTCCGCTTACTCCGTCCGGTTCCTGTTCATTCGCTATCACTCCGTAAGCAAAACCAGCAGGATAGCTTCGGAAGCCAATACCGCTTCCGACGCTCCGTTGCAAGCTGTACTGGCGGCAATCCAGGAATTGCTCGATCGTCGGCGCAAACCGAGGAATGCAGATGACCAGGCTCCCATGCGGGTTGTTGCTGTTGCATCTTGGCGGCTTTAGTCACCGGATGAGTCAGCGTGCGAGCTCGTCGGGGTTCTCATTGGCAGCCTCGCTCGGCTACGAGGTGGTGTGAAAGACGCTTGCATGGAAGGAAACCTGCTAGTGCGGATTTCTTCTGTTGGTCATTGCCTCGTTTGGCGGTATTCCGTTCGAGTTGGAAGGAAGGGGCCGCGAGCAAGGAACAAGTTGCATGCAGGCGGGCCAACTGCATTCCATTGACCCCGCAGCAAACTCGGTCGATCGAGGTATCTTCGAACCGGTTCTACGAAAGAATCGACCAAAGAAAGTCGAGAGAAATTACTATCAAAAAAATCTCTGGTATCTCTCGAGTATTTAGAAACTAGAACCGTCCAATTTGATAAAGAATTGGCGACGCTGTGAAACTTTGAAGTAGGGCTGTCTGTAACGACGGGTTCGGGTACCACTACCACCCGAGCCCGCATCTGCCGTGCCAACGGAGAGGAGAGATCCGTGTACCGATTATGATGTAGCTGGAATGCAATTCATGCAAGAACGGGATAGAATTTCTCGATCCTCCAAGGATATTATGGACAGCCAAGCTGGGCTGGCTGAATCGAACATCATTCATTGGCCCGCAGAGCGAACAAAATTTAAAATCCTTTTACCAAACACCAGAGAAATGTTGCCTGACCTTTTGACAAAGGAAGAACAGCCAGCTGTCCGAGCGGGATTCTCGCTTGACGAATCGAATATCGATTTATAATGTCTGGAGGAATGAAGACTTCCCGCATTCCTGGCTGTTTGCTGGCGGTTATTAGAGCCAACTTGACATGCGGTCTGGCTCGCGAGACCAGAGCTAGCTGGCCGGGTTTAATTTTGATCCCGCAAAAATTTAAAGTGGATCCACCGAATCTCACAAGGCTGTACGATATCGGAAGCTAGTAATGTTAAATAGTTAATTTAATAGTCTAGGTCCTACTAGACGGATTTATATTTATTCATCATGAAATAGCGCTAGCTAAAAACCGCATTTCAGAGAATGATAATCGGAAGATGGATATTCGCGAACAGCATGCATATCGCTCATGAATATATTGGCATGTGCCGGGTTTAAAGATAGAACTCCAGAACTGATCGAAGCTAGCCCCGGCATGCATAGACTAGGTTGGCCGATCAGATAGAGTTGAGCTGTGCAATGCCCTTTCAGGTGCACAACTTGCCGTGGTCATCATCAGTGCTTTCGATAGAGCTAGACTATCGAGAGACCGCGTGACTGGCGATATATAATATTGGATTTGGTGCTGGATATAGCATCTCATAAGTTAATATGAGATGCTTTGGGAAAAAGACAAGAAGAAAAGCTCGAAGCTAGATTTTGAAACTCCCGGGGTTAGCTCTGTTGAAGTATTCGAAGAGAAAGAGGGAGGGAGAGATGCGTACCTTGATGCCATGACAACAGTGCAATCCTCCACGAATGACGATACCCAAATGACAAAACGCGTGCTGCGCTCCTTGCGAGATGATGATGATGATAATAATGATGGTGATGATGATGGTGATAAATGAGTGACCGAAAGCACAAAGGAAAAAGAACGTTGCTAATAAACCCCACGCCCGCCAGTTAATCCCAATCGTCGTCCTCATCGTCGTACGCCACCCCCCTCCGCCGCTGAAATACAATCTTGCCCTCCTCTTTCTTCCCCGCCTCGCTCGCCCCTTCCAGCATGGCTCGTAGGTTGTCGTCCGTCACCCGCTCCCGGATCTGACCGGCTCGAGCGAGCGCGATTAGGCGGGACTCGAGCTCGTGCGCCCGGTCCGCCTTGACGAGGGCGATGCGGCCGAGGCGGTCATTGGCCTCCGGGGTCAGGATCTGGGAGAGGACAGACTTGCGGGCTTCAGCCTCGGCGCTGTGACAACCGGTCTTTCGTCAGCATTCGAGAGCACAAGTAATTCCTTAGTGGTTGTGTTGGTGGATGGCAGGTACGAGGCAGGTGAGGGAGGTGAGGCAGGGTAGGAGCGTGCGTGAGTCCATGGCAGTGCGGACGAGAGGTAATATGCTCGTGGGGGGAGGGCCATGGAACGAACGAACGACGGTGTATGAGCGGATGGAAGCAGCTGTTTATTTACTGCACCTCGGGCAATTTCACTTACCTTTGCTGGTCGCCGCCGCCACCGCCGCCGTTACCGGGCGATGCTGCTGCATTCTCCTGCTGGAGCTGCTGCAGGCGAGCCTGCCGGATCTTCTGGAGGTCGTCGTCGTTCATCAACTTTGCACACAAAAAGTAAAGGAAGTAGCCCAAAGAGAGAATAAAGGAGTGAATGAAGGGGTGGGAGGTTGGAAAGGAAGGAAGGAAGGAAGGGAGGGAGGAGAAAGGATGCAGGCAAGTAGGCAGGGCTGACGTGACGAAGTTTATGAGTGCGGGGGGATAAAATAACACAAGGGGCAACACACAATGCGAGGTTGGGCGTCATGCAGCCGATTCGCATGAACGGGGCTCTCATGTGTGCATATTATTGCGCTATTCCTGCGTCCAGGGAAGGCTATATACAAACATCACCCAGACAGCTGCGACACAACAGCACTAGCACGCTGTATGTCAGTATGTACGTATGTATGTGCACATGTAATGTCATGTCATGTAATGTAATGTCATGTACGGCTGTCTGTCTGCTGTCGTGCCTTGATTTGCTCCACCGGTTCCTGAGGTACGCAAATAATAAATATACGGATGGATCATGCATGACCGACTTCTTAATATCTGATTAAATTCGCGCTACACCCTGCGATTCAGGTAGCTAGCTGCGACGGCTGCCCCGGCTGCTGATACGAGCTGGTTCCCATAATATTGCTCGAATGGGTAAATATACACCGCGCATGCACACTAGCTCGCACCCATTATTGCCCCTGCCAAAGCAAACATGCCGATCTCCAGCATATATCGCCTAGTCGTGGATAAGTAAATTCCGAATCGATGGGGATTTCGAATTCAAGTGAGCGTGTTATGTGGGTATTTGAGATGTTATGCGGCTGGCCGAGTGCGAGAGAGCTAATTTACACGAACGATTGATCGGTCGATGGCGGGCGGGCATGCGAAACGAGCGCATGGGGTATGCGGATGTGCCTGCCATGCGCATGCATCGCCCTATTCTAAATATTTCGACAGTCCATTCGTTTAATCATGTTTGCAACCAGGCGAGCTACACCATAATATCGGTTCATATTATTAATTGTAATATATATCAAAGGCACAATTGCGATATACAATAGAATACAGCACGATCCCAGCCCTGCGCTCTGCAGGTTCAGTATATGTATCTGTAGCCGCATGCGGCTTGCGAAACACGTTAACACTCGCAATCGGGCTCTATTCCTGCTGCTCCTACTGGTACATGTATCGTATCAAGAGCGCACGTCTGAACCCCCGTCCTCCATGTTTAACCACTACACCCTTCTATAGAAACAAGCAGCAGGAACAATTCGAATTCTCTAACCAAGTATTCTAAGCAGTATAGTATACTGCAGGTTCTACTAGGTAGCTGCTCAATTGAATCACAATTGTACGTACAGACTGCTCTGACCCGACCCGTCCATGCCCTGGCGGACAGATACCTGCAGTTTGCCGTTGCTTCTTCACCATCTTGGACTTGCCCACCACCCATTGTGTAAGCGAAGGGCGTCCGTCAAGCCTTTTTTTCACAATACTGTGCTCCATGGAACGGAGTTCCTGCTATCGATACAGCTTTTTTCATTATTTGATTACTTTTTTTCAAAATTTACTAGGGTATTCTGACACTTTCTTTACTTCTTCCGGGTAGGTTTCTTGGGAGGTCCGTCCGTATGTACTGCAGTAGGCTGCTAGTTGCTATCCGCATATCGGTCGTGCTTGGTTGACAAGCACTGCAGGGCGAAGCAGAGGCTCGAGACGGTCTAGACAAGCAGGCAAGCAAAGCAGGCAAAGCAGACAGGCAAAGAAAAGGAAGAAAAATACTATCAGAGACAGGCTTTTTCCTGCAGTGTCTGGGCATATTTTTCCGGTTGCCGGACGAGATTTCTCACCGGATGGTATACTGGGCTGTCGGACGATATTACTGTTATATGCTGCTTGCTTCCTTGTTCGCCGCTGCGACTAGGTGGACGGCAGACTGACAGACTGACAGACATACAGACAGACAGAGGGACGTCCAGCCAGTCTTTGGTTTTTTATTCTTCACTCTTCTCGGAATACGATACGGTCTTGTCTCCGGCTGTCATATTTTGTTATTCGTTTTTTGATACTCCCTTCTTTATTATTTATTCACGCCAGCAGTTGGAGGGACCGCCGTTGCCAGCTCTTTCTTTCTTAACCTCTCGATCGATCTCAGCCATTCGCTTCGATCCCGGAAGGAAAGGACAGGAGGCAGGACTGGACAGGTCAGGAACTGGATAGGACGGAAGGACGGACGGAAGGACGGGAGACGGCAAAAGGCCAAGTGAGAAGGAAGGAGAAGGGAGACCACTAGACAGCCTTCCCTACCCCACCATCCTCACCTCACCTCCACGATGCTCCAGGTTCTCAGAGTCCGGACTCGTCCCTTCCGCGACATCTTCTCCCGCCGCGGCGACTCCAGCGACTCCAGCGGCAGCAGCGATGGCACCACCGGCTTCGCCAAGGAAAAGCCCGCCCGTCCGCAACTCTCCAAGGCCTCCTCCATCGTCCGCACAATCACCCTGCACTCCTCCTCCAAGTCCCTCGACCTCGACCGCCGCCACATCGTCGTCTACCAGCACAACAAGCGGGACGACAGCGCCCTGGGCCTGAGCCTCTCCTCGTCAGCAAACTTCACCATCCAGGAATGCCTGTACACCATCTACCTGATCGAGCAGGCTCTGCCGCGGCCGATGCCCCGCGAGAAGGCCGTGCCAACTTACTACAGCATCCTCGACCGCGAAGGATGGTTCCCCCGCCCGCTGTCGACCTTCTACCAACCCACCTTCAGCGAGATCCTCGAGACCCTCGCCAAGCTCTGCGTCCACCGCACCGGCGGGCAGACCGTCGCCGCACAGATCGCCTTCGTCAAGCCCGTCGGACACGCCCGCCAGCGCGTCATCTTCACCCTCTGCGGCGACGACCTGGACGCCCGGCTCACCACCGACTATCTGCGTGAAGTCTGGAACGCCTGCCGCCGCCTGCAGGCGCTGTACCCACCCGTCCTCAAGCGCAACGGCCGCGACGTGCCCTACCCGAACTACGCACCCTACCGCGAGGCGGAGAAGGAGCTGCTGGGGATCGTGGTCACGCACACGATCGACAGGATCAAGCGGCGGGTGATGAAATGGCACAATCGCTTCCGCGGCGTCGCCACGCAGTTCGAGGCGATGGAGGGCCGCAGCGCGACCGTCGATTTGATGAAGTCGTTCATGAACGTGCTCACGCGCTTCCTGCGGCTGCTCTACGGCTTCTTCGAGCCCTTTCGCACCATCGGCATCCCCGGCGGGCTGCACCCGACGATCACGCTGATCCTGTCGGAGATGTACCGGGATGTGATGAACTGTCTGCGCGAGTGGTATCCCTGGGAGGCGTGCAGTCCCGAGGTGCGCGATCTTGCGGACCACTCGCTGTTCACGATCATGGATAACGCCGTCGTGCGGATGCAGTACTCGTGCGACGGGTTCGTGTTCAGCAAGTACGTGCGCAAGGTGCTCGAGCCGGTGATTCTGGCGAAGAAGCTGGTCGAGGTGTCCAGCGAGTGGCGCTGGCGGGCGGCGCTGGCGGCAGAGCCGGTGTTCAGAGTCGTCGAGGCGAGCGAGCGGTCGGTGAAGGGCCAGACGGTGGACCTACGCGGGCCGAAGCACGTGCGGGAGATGGTGCAGCGGGTGCTGACGAAGGAGATGGACGTGGAGAAGAAGACGGGTATGTTTGGCAGCAAACCCGGCATGGACGACGAGGTGGGGAAGGTGTGGAAGCAGGTGAAGGGCGGGTTGGTGCGGCCGAGCGGGGCGCGCAAGACGCCCAAGTTCCACCGACTGCATCCTGAATGCGAGCTGGCGGAACGTTTCTGCCAGCTGTCGACGTACGACTACCGGAAGGTGCGATCGCAGGCCGAGGTGGACCGCGTCGACTACACGCCGTACGAGTCCGTGGCGGTGTCGCGGCCGCCGTGCCGCGCGTGCAAGACGTGGTTCATGGCGTATCTGCAGCGGGTGCGGTCGTCGGACGAGTCGACGTTCGTGATGAACTCGAGCACGCGGCAGAAGCGGCGGAAGCACCGGCCGCTGTATCTGGCATTCACGGACCGGTGGATGACGGAGGCGGTCGACGCGACGACGCAGTACAATTGGATCGGACCGAAGCTGGAGTTGACGCTCGACGCCCGGGTGAAGGAGTGGATGACGAACCAGCTGCGGCTGCAGGCGTCGAACCGGGCCGGGCTGATATCCGGCGGTGCGCGGTGAGTTTTTTTTTTGCTCACTGTAGCTGGGTAGCTATCTATCGACCCGGGTAGCTAGCTTTTGGAAGCTATGGAGCGGCGGCGGCGGCGGACGAATACGGCGATGTTTTTGGTATCATGGTGTGGATGGGTGGGTGGGTTATTTTCAGTTTAAACGAGGGAGCTCTCTTTTGGCGACATGCAAAGGCCAGAAAGAGAACTGGAAGACGCGCAGGACAGTACAGCGATGGGCCACTTCGAGGAACGAAAGTGCTCGTGTGAGCGAATGCGACGTTGGAACGGTCGACGCTGCCTGATGCGGCGGCGAGGGCCCGGAAGAAGACGCTGTTCCTGGCCGTGGCGATGTTCTGCGAAGGGCAGGCGCACCCGGTCGTCCAGCTCGGTCAATGCGCCAGCTACGCAATCGAGCAGCAGGCGAGTGGCTTTGGCCGACAGACACGGTGGCTTGGGCGATTGGCCTGGGAATGTAGAAGACAGTGGTTTTCGAGAGAACTTGGTATAAACACGACGGCGCTATTTTCGGAGGCAGAGGGCCGGGCGCGCCAGGTCTGGCAAGCAATGCAATTGCGATTGCTTAGCCGGAGTGGGTTTTTTGACGAACGACGGGATTGAGTTTATGAACGGAGGCTGATTGGGAATTCCTGCAGCCGACCGGAAGCAGCGCGCTGTGCTTACGTTCTGATATTTTTACTTTTCTCTCCTTCTTTATTCTGTAATTTTTATGGATTTTTTTTGGTGTAATTAGTCTTTTATCTTTTTCAGTTGGGACATGAGTATAGTATTATCGCGGGAATGGATTGCCAGGGCCGGTCACGAATTCACGAAACGACGAATATTACAAACGCAGCTTACCTTCCGTACCTGAGTATTCGTATACTTAGTAGTAGTACCAAGTGCATGTAGTATGAAAATTATCGGGAAGTGCCATTCATCCCTCATCCTGGCTGCCGCCAGCCACGTTTTGGCTCGCCTGAAATAACATAACACCCGAATTCTCTGGTGAATGCACCTTCCTCAGTTCATAATACCTGATCAGAATCATAATAACAGTAATAGTAAAATAACAGCGACGGCGACAGCTGCGGTTGGACGGTTCGTCAAGTTGCACCGGCCGATCGGCTGTTTGTCAGACGAGGCGAGATATGTAACATCGCGGCCAGAAGGAGCACAAGCATGTCCGCGTGCAGGCGATGGTATACACCACAACATGCTATCCGGGAGGGTAGATCAGATATGATGGAATGGATGAATGTAGGAGTTAGCAGTGTAGTGTGTATGTCCACGAGGTGGATTGGCTGGCCGAGAGGGGATTGGATGGGCGCGTTCCATGTTTTTTTATTTCTTCTTTTCTTCTTCTTGTTCATCCGCGGCGATTAATCCGGCGATATGCATGCATCCATCGTATCATCGAGCTAGCTCTTACTTACCTACATAGCAGCCCGTCGTTGTATTGTATGTATTTCTCGCCTGCACGGCGGTGACGTTGCCCGGCAGATGGGAGTGGACGGAAGCGGTGGATGTAGGTATACAGACGGGTATGGATGGTACTTAATAGGGGGACGGACGTTGGGCTGCACTGGCAGGGCCGTGTTACAGACAACGGCTCCCGTTCTTCCGGCTGTATCTCCACGTCCCGCTTCTTCTGTCTGCCTGTTCGTCTTTCTTTGTTCTTTGAATTGCTTCATTCTCCTTGCAGTAGAGAAGAGGAGCGAAGGGAGAGAGGTGTGCAGCAGTGCTCGTTAGGCGTCCGTCGGCCGGCTGTCTGCCTGAATCCAATTCGATCCAAGCCGATTCAAACCAGTTCGATTCATTTGATTCAATTGAATCAGTCCTGCAAGCCGGCTTTTCTGCAGCCCTCGTACAGACAGACACCAGCACTACTCGGTCCTTCTTAGGAGTCGAGTCTCTCCGGCCAGCTGCCTGCCAGCCTGCCAGCCTGCCAATCAGGCGCTGCTGTTTGTTCAGACGATCGTCCCTCTCGGCGACAGCTCATCATCATCTTTTGCATCCTGCAGACAGACATATTAACATCAAATATCATCAAATATCGACATACATAATCCAATGCGAGGGAGCTGGGGCCGGAGCTAAGCAGCAGCTACTGAAGAAGCTGCATGAAGAAGCACTGACCTGCTAAGGCAAAGGTGGCCGCAGAGAGCGAAGAGAGAAGCACTCGAAGCACTAAGAGAGAGAAGTAATACCGAAAAGCAGGGCCGTTTGTCCTGCAGAAGACTGGAGCCGGGGGCCGGGAGTTAGTTTTTGTGTTTGGACGAGAGCGGTTTAGTGCCAGCTGCGCACTTTATAATTGCGCTGGCTGAGGCTGTCCCCTTTGACGTTGCATACTACTTCTTAGTAAAGTACTTGTACCTGAGGCTGCCGTCGACGGCCTCCCGTCTCTCTTTTTTTCCTCTTCGTCCCCTCGGCGCCAATGGCCTGATTTCACCTTTCCTTCCTTCGCTCGTTACTGCTCTTCTCTCACCACGACCGTCGACCATCGATACCTCATCGTCGTCGTCATCGCCCGTCGCCCGCAGCTGCCGGATCCCGTCGCCCGGCGCTTAATCAGCAGCAACACAACTCGACGACGGCCGTCCGTCCTCGAAAGCGGAAGTCGCCTGGCTGCCCTGCCTGCCCGATTTCTCCGCCTCGCCCTCCCCTCCGCCAACTGCCAACCGGCACCTGCTGCTTCCATCGCTGCCCTGATTCTGCCCCTCAGCCCAACAGTTCCAACATCGGGCCTCTCACCATCTCTTCCATTCTCTTCACACTCGTTCTCACATAGGCCATAACTACTACCACAGTCATCCTTCATTTCCCGCTCGCCGGAGTCTTCTGATACCACATCCTATCCTTCCCGTCGACCACCGCCAAAATTTCGGAACTCGTCTACCTCTACGCCCCGCCCTCCTTCAGCGGCGGCCGCAAGTCCCACACGATGCCCTCCGCCCTCCCCTCCGCCCTGCCCTCCCATGTCATCTCCCGCAAGTCCTCCCAGGTCGAAATCGGCTCCTTCTCCACAATCCCCACCAAGGAGGAGCTGAAGAACGCTCGAGTCGTCAACATCTCCCGCTCCGCCAGCGCCAACACCTCCACCACAGACCTCAATGCCCAGCTCACCGCCGCCAGCGGCACCACCAGCGCTGCCAGCGCTGCCAGCGACTCCGGCAGCATCTCCTCCGACCCCTCCGCCCTGTCGCAGCAGGACCTCAGCGAGGAGGTCCAGGCGCTCAGCCACAAGCTCATCAAGGCCATCAACCACCAGTCGTCGCTCGAGGAAGGCCTTGAGGAAACCCGCCATGAGCTCGACGTCTCCAAACAGCGCATCCGCCAGCTCGAGGCCATCGCCAAGGAGCACCAGGACATGATGGCCACGGGTGTCCTCGTCGAGAAGAAGGAGGTCGAGATGGAGACCCGGCAGCTCATGAACAAGCTCATGGAGGAGACCATGCAGCGGGGCAAAGCGGAGAAGGAGAAGAAGCACATCGAGCAGGACCTGGAGAATCTCACCACCTCGCTGTTCGAAGAGGCAAACAAGGTAGGTACCCCTCACTTCTATTCATCCATCCATTATCTATCCATTATCCAGTCTCGGTTTAGGCCGGACTAGTCTCGCGAGCTAGACTGCACGCAGCGCACCTAGACCCACCAACGATTGCCGGAAGGAACCTTGTCTCGTAAACCAAACTACTGACGGCGAAGCTCGTCTCGTGGGATCTGTCGCTCGCCTTTTCACCGGGGTCAGCGGCTGGTTGTACGAGACGAGCTTCGCCGTCGGTAGTTTGGTTTACGAGACACAAAGAGAAACCGGCATCCGGGTTGCGGGTGCATCTCGGTGCAGTCATAGCTTCGCGAGACCAATCTATATTGACCTTGTTTGCCGGACCGCCCGAATTGTGGGTGTATATCAGCACAGTCTGGCATCGCGGGACCAATTTATATCGGCCTCGCAAACCAGACTGTATGAATTATGGGTACACGTCGGTGCGGTCTGGTATCATGTGGTCAATCTATATTGGTCTTGTGGACTAGACCGGGCGAAGTTCCTTTGCGCATTCGTGCTGTCTGAGATTGATCTATATCTGTCTCGGCAACTCATCAATCGAAGTGCGAGTGCACCCCGGTGCGATCCTGGCATTGCGGGGTCGATCTACATATGTCTTGCAAACCAGACCGTGCGAAGTTCCCATGCGCATTTGCGCTGTCTGAGATTGATCTGTATCTGTCTCAGGAACCCATTGCTCAAAGTGCGAATGCACAGCGCAGTCCGGTTCACAAGATCGATCTAGATTGGTCTTATAAACCAGTCCCCGCGGGGTTCTCATGCACGTCGGTGCGGTCTCGTCCACAACACCAATGTAGATCGGTCCTTCAAACCAGACTGCTCCAAACTTGAGTGCACATCAGTGCGGCCTTGGCCCCGCAAGACCAATCTATATCGGTCTTGCAAACTAGTCCGCCTGGAACTACCGTGCACGCCCGTGCGACCCAGACCTGCGAGATCAATCTTCCTTTTATCAACAATTGCTGACGGGAACCTTCTCTAGATGGTGATTGCTGCGCGGAAAGAGCGGGAGGCGGTCATCCGCCGCAACGACCAGCTCGAGCAGCAGCTCTCCGACACCGAGATCCTGCTCGCGACACACCAGGAACAGCTTACCGAACTCAAAATGGCCCTGCAGCAGATGACCACCGAGCGAGACGAGCTGGAGGCTCTATCGTCGCCGTCGACTCCCGCCCTGCGCGACCAGGCGAGCAGGGAGTCTCTCAACCGCATATTCGAGGCGCTTCACATCCCCACCGGACCGGAGGCCGAAGAGATGTCTCCCTCGCATCCGACTCACTTCTCCTCGATCTTGCAGCCCGTCCTTCGCTCCGACATATCCTCTTTCCACGACTTTTGCAACGTCCTGCACATGTCTAAGCACTATGCTCCCCCTCAGCCGATTGCAAAGTCGCCCTCGATCGCGCCGTCCAGCGGGTTCAGCATAATGGGCTTCACCACACCGACCAAGATGCCGCCGCTGCCATCCTCCAGTTCTTTCTTCAGTCATAACCAGAAACGGAGTGTTTCTAGCGTCAACAGCGGCACGTCTTCCGCCTCGGCTCCCGTTTACTCGTCTCTGCCGCCCGCCCCCGCACTTCGAGACACCGCGTTCTTCAAGCGCGCTCTCGTCGAGGATATCGAGCCCACACTCCGGCTCGATGCGGCTCCAGGCATCTCCTGGATCGCTCGCCGGACCGTTCTGACTTCTGTCATTGAAGGCACACTTGTCATCGAGATCATGCCCCCGATATCCAAGCTACCCATCTTCAGCTGCTCGATGTGCGGTGAGAACCGCAACGACCCCGAGCATGCTCGCACGCACAGGTTCCGCACGAACGAGACGGAGGCTGCGCAAAAATATCCTCTCTGCGGATACTGCGTTAACCGTTTGCGGTCCGTGTGCGCATTCCTCGCATTCCTGCGCACCGCAAAAGAAGGTTACATCAAATGCGAGACGGAGGAGGACGAGAAGGCCGCTTGGGAAGAGAGCGTCAAGCTGCGCGAGCAGATGTTCTGGTCGCGCGTCGGTGGCGGCGTCATTCCGTCGTTCCCGTCGATACGCGAAGACCTCCTCAAGGTCGCCAGTCCCAAGAGCCCAAAGTCGCAGCCGCCTCCCTACGAAGCGAAGGAGCCGCTACCCATAAGCGTACCGCCGAAATCGAACTTGCGCAACCGTCTCTCGCAAGTGATGACGGTGGCGCCACTACCAGACCGGCGATCACTCCCGCCGGCGCTACCGCCACGAGGAGCGCTCTACCGCGGCCTATCAAGCAGCGAGAAGAGCATCCAGACGAACGAGGAGGACATCCTCGAGGCGTCCGTGAAGGGCATCGAGCCCGTCGCCTCGCCGGACAGCACCAAGGAGAAGGCGGAAAGTCTGCACACGACGACCTCGATGCGCAGCCGGGACAGCCACCTCCCGTCGCCGCCTGAATCCCCGACGATGAGCACGAGTAAAGTCGTGTCAGCGGTCGAGGAGAAGAAGGCAGAGCCGGAAGCGGAGACGAAGGAAGCCGTCAAGGACGAGCCGTCTCTGCCCGGGTCGTTCAATTAGGATTGACGACTTCTTATCGAGTTTCTTATTTTGGCATTTGGATGATACCAGGTCGTGCATACGACGGACGGCTCACGTGGATTTACTTCGATACCTTCCTTCGCTTTTTTTTGGTTTCAATTCTGTCTTTCGTTTCGTTTCTGGGGCGGTGGTAGTTGCCCTTGTACAGTGCGATTGTTGATGATATACGGCATTATTTGAAGACCTTAGCTCCGTGCATGCTATTTATGGGTTTTACAGATCTACGTTATACCGCTTGCTTGTGCTTGTCTGTCTGTCCGTCCGCTTGATATGGTTTATTTAATGGCGTCGTTGAACATCAGCGCTGATTTACGTACGTTCAGTTCAGTTATACCGTTTTCTTTTCGGTTCTGTGTATATTTTTGCATATACGCTGTAATGTTGTTCTTTTCTCTGCTTGGTACTTAATAGTTACTGTTGCGTGCGGGGTGGTGGTGGCGGAGGGAGGCAGGAGAGTGGATGAGGAAGGAGAGAGGCAGGAGAGAGGGGGAGGGGAGGGCCGGGGAGGGGATATGTTACGATATTGTTGTTGTTATCTAATTTACGTATTATCTAATGATCGAGCTGCATGCATGCTACACTTCGTTCGATACTCGGTGTTTCTTATGTGCTGTTAGTCTCGGGGATGCCGACGTGCTGTTAGATTTAGATGATTGTTGGATTCATGTGAATGTGCATTAGATTCGTTAGACTGTTGGTTTTGCATTCGGCTTGTCTACCTACTAAGTACTTGCTTGAGATGTTGCGAGCTCGAGTTTCTGGTTTATATTTATGGGATAATATAATATAATATAATGGCGACGTTTGGCTCTCGAGATCAATGGCGACTAGTTGAGGGTGACTGTCAGGATAGTCTGGTGTTCTGTGCAGCTGCGCTGGCAGTGTATGGTTACATGCGAGGAGCTGAGGATGTGAGGAAGCGCGCGAATGCTCGAATGTTCAGAGAATTTGACGGATGCTCGAATGCTCAGAGAATTTGGCGGATGTTCGGATGCTCGAATGTTGACTCGTCGGGTCGTTGAATTCAATTGATGTAGAAAATCCGCTGGATACCTCTAGCTAATGGACGGGGACGCTTTGCGTGTAGTACTTGGTTAATGACGTGACGGAGTCTTCACTTTAAATTCTAAGATATGATATCTAATACTCGAATGGATGGAGCACCTGTCAAATACTTAGAAATACAAACTAGAACTGGTCAAATATTCAACCATGCAATTCGAACCTGTGGTTTTAACAGGACTAGATAATTTTGGCCTCGCAGGAAAAACTGCCAAATACTTAAAGTTCGTCAGATGATATCTATCGAACGCCAGAAAACTCATTGATTTCTGAATAGTCAGATATGCAGCCGACTTATCTACTTATTTGTTGCATTATCAAATCTTTAAATAGATAAGACACTTATCATATACCTGAACATAGAGGACCAGCCTGATACGTGAGTATGTAGAGACGTTTATAGATCAAACCAGAAGCTCCAAAATCGATTGATCTAGACGGCATGGAAAGGACAGGCCAGCAGGCACGCACACAGATCAAGCGACACCTCCAGCAGCAAGTCGATGTCGAGGACGCCGGTGAAGATCCCAACAGGATACGACAGCGGCACAAGAGGCGACGAACGTTCGTCTCTGGCTAATACGTCAATTCGATTAGCCGGAGAGGAACCCTCGTCGCCTCTTGTACTGTTCTCGTGTCATGTTGATACCACCACCGGCGCCTTCGACAGCGGTTTCCCGCCGAGGTGTCACTTTGTCTTTGATAGTCTGCGTGTATATATACAAAGATATCATCCGCACATATATACAGGTGATGGGGATACAAGACGGGGCGTAATAATACAGGCCCTTGACGGAATATTCCGACAGATAAACACAGATATAAGTAGTTAATCCCAACGAAACCAGTTACCAGACGATATAGCACAGATTTCCCCCATGTTTTATAGGTGTGGAGGTGTGGCGAGAACGGGTTATATGTATTTCACCGTCTGCTTGCCCCAGTGCACGGACTTGATCTTTCCACTGGGGTTGCCGTTGACTAGGATCCCACGGGGCGGCGCATCGTCCAGCTCGTCGTACAGGGGCTGGTGGCCCCGTAAGAGAGACTTGCGGTAGAGGATCAGCGTGCCGGCTGCGGCGCCCATGGCTGTGGCTAGTAGTGCCAGGACTATTACACCCTGCGTTAGCTTTACGTACTGATATATACCTATGCGGAGAGTTGCCTCATAGCTGAGCTACTATAGGGAGCAGAGCAGCGGATGGAAAACGGGGAACTATATGTGTGTGTGATAAAGGGATCATACAGCTCATCTCGCTTTCGATCATGTTCATAAGATCGTAATATCGAGGAAGGAATATAGACAGTACGATCAAGAAGGTGAATACGTAACCAGCTGGTGTGTCCTGCTCTATAGGCTGGCGGGATGTCATGTTAAGGATGATGGAGGAGATTGAAAGGATTATACGAAAAATCGGGTCCCCGAGGCCCTTTTTATAGATAGAAAGTGACTATGAGCAGGATATGGCCAGATTGTAGTCTCCATTTCGTGAATTGAGCAAGTTACTATTTGCGCACGAGAAGTTTATATATCGCAAACGGTGAGAGGGATATATTACATCTAGCTCATCTGCAGACGTCTGGTATCGTTGGTACTGTATGTCCGGGGGCTATCGTTCGTCCGCGCGAACGGGAATCGTATGCTATCTCATAGCGGTATTGTAGGTACTATATATGCGTGCCTGCGTTCATTGGTGCGTGAGGAGGTAGTTGTGTATAAGAAAATCGGGAGGGGCGTCGCTATCATGGCGGTGTGTATCCTGCAGTGTCATGCTGCTAGTCACGTCGTGTCCCACAGGGTGCGCCGGCGGGGCGACTGGATGGGTGATTCCTCCACATAGCCTGGGTGCTCGAAGGCCTCTACACGTCGTGACTGCGTCAGTAAGCATTTATAGACGCCTGCGTCGGTGCATCATGAAGGCTGTGGGTTCGGGAATGCTAGGTTGATGCGTTTCTTGAGTATGGACAATGGATCTCACCGAGGAGCTGTGTGGCCGTCTTGTCGAAGCGGTCTAGTTCTTCTTGGAGGTCGTCGAGTCGCGTCCGTACGCTGCGCACCTCGTTCAAGTGGTGGAACAGGTAGGCTGCGATGCCGACGCAGCCGATTAGGCCACCGACTACGCCGCCGAGGAGCGCTGTCAGAGATTAGAAGTTAGACCATTACAACAAGGCCGATAGGTGGCCTGGGAGATATGGCAGCATAGGGTGTGTGAGAAGAGGACTTGGGGTAGAGGACGTACGGTCAAACCAGCGGGCGCCGGGGAGCATTGTGGCGTGTAGAAGAAGCTGCCGGACTCGAGGACTGCAAGACGCGGATATAGATGGATATCAGATCGTATGGGAGCTGTGAGGAAGCTGATGCTGCAGGCTGTAATGCGATGGTGCACTGCAGTGACGCTGATGATATCGAGGATATCGACGAGGGACACCATCGTGAATATTTATACGTCGGAATATCAGTTCAGTGATCATTTGCACTCTTCTTGATCCTTCACATTATCGCAACGTTATTCTGCTATTTACGGTCAACTATCTTCAAATTCTCAATCTCGCTCGCCTCTTTGCAATTGCGCAAGCGCCCTGGCGTTGCGATCCTGCAATGATGCGCAGCGTTACCAGCAGCTATTATAAGGTGTCATCGGTCCTGATCTCGTCCAGAGTCTGGCTGGAAGTGCTACTAGCGGGTAGCTCTCGCGGTCCAGACAAGATTGGTCCCGTACCTTGACCTGGATAGCCGTATGTTCGGACAGTCTACAATGGCTGGATCCGACCACTTAACGCCCGGCCGGATTGCTCGCACGCGCGGTTGCCGCAGTTGTAATATCAGGCAACCTGGTTGATTTGACCGTGAATCGTCGTCGATATACCACGGCAATCCTCGTGCAACCCGCTGTGCTCAGAAGGGCCATCATTCAGATCCGAGGATCCGAAGAGCTAAGGAACTGCAGCTGAGCTCGAATGCTCGTTTCCTCAGAGAAAACGGCGGATGCTCGGATGTGCGGATCCTCAGCGAAAACGGTCGACCATCACGCCGTGTTGGACCTGTTGCAACGGTCGTCACGTTTACGTTACTTCAAACCAGCTGACCGCCTCATCGCACCGCATCTGTACGGAACTTCCCGATGCAATGACAACCACACGATGATACGACTTTAAGCTGTGTGCGGCCACAAGCATGCGCATCGAGGTCTATCCGCACGTCGCCCCGGACGTTCTCGAGCACGAAATCCAGCAGGCTGCGGTATACTACCTACCCCAGATCTCCCGCAGACGGAACACCACGCGTTGCTAACATCAATATATCACAGGCTCGGGAGTTGGCATGGGTGATCGCCGAGATCATGGAGAGCCTGCTCTCCCTGCGGCCGGGCCTGGAGGAGTGTCTGTCCTTGCTCGCGCCGTCGCAGCCGGGCAGCACGCTGGTGCTGTCGACGAGTCGTAGCGAGGGCCTCAAGGGCTTCGTCACGCGCGTCGGCGGCGCTATCGTCAAAGGGGTGCGCTATACCATTCTCTCCTGAAACATCTACATCTCGTGAACCGCAGCCACAGTATACCAGCGAAGCCGGGTGCTTGAGTAATTTGGTCTTCGTGCGGTCCAGCCCTGCGAGACAATGTGGTCTACAAGACGATATATTGCTATATCCCCGTCTCGTAAACCAAACGGCCGACTTCTGGGCCAGCGAGCTCGGCCTGTCGGAGGCGCAGGCCAAATGGACAGCACGTCCGGTTTACGAGACCAGCCATACCCGAATGCATCATAGCTAGGACGCTGCGCTGCAGCCCTCGGAGGGTCAGCACTGAATATATCATGGCTGAGACTCTGTTGCATCCCCCGGAGGGCCAGCGTCCCGAAACTACGGCTGCTAACATCTACTACTACTCCAGGACATGCAAGTCAAGATGCACGGCCTCCCACACACCAAAGGCCTCGGATACTACCGCCTCCAACTCGCCGCCGCACCCCCCGACACCGTCTCCACCCCCTCTCTCCTCCTCCCGCAGCTCACCGACTGCCGCAACTTTGTCTACTCGGCCCTCACCCTCCTCCCGTCCGACGACAGCATCCGCGCGCACAAAACCCTCTCCCACGCCGCGCGCACGGAGTCCGCCATCGCAGATTCAAAACTCCTCGCGCACAAACTCGACGCCCTCCTCTCGGACATCCGCGCCGCGCGCGCGATACTGAAGACCACGCCTTCCGCCAACTTATTCCCCATTCACGCGGCCGAAGCGACGCTGTTCGACCCGCCGCTGCCGGAGACGCTGTCCGTGGATGTGACGATACAGGACGTCGCTATCGTCACGGAACTGCGGCTGCTGGAGGCTGCGGTGCCGCCGCAGCATGGGTATGCCGGCTTCACGGCGGCGATTGATTCGCATCTACCGAGTTTCAAGTTCCGCGAGCGGTTTTTTGCGGGGGCGTTTAAGAAGGGTGGTGGTGCTGCTGCTGTGAATGGGCATGCGAACGGGCATGCGAATGGACATGCCAACGGACACGCCAATGGACACGCCAATGGAAGTGCAAATGGCCATGCGAACGGGAGTGCGAATGCAGGGGTGGTGTATCGCGGGGTGGAGGTGAAAGTGAAGGAACGGATTCGGGTCGAGAGTCAGGATCCCAGTCTGATGAGCGTGATGGCCAAGTTGGGCGCTCTGGAACACAATCTGGTGATGGGCCGGACGAGTTTGGGGATTGTGATGCGGAGCGGGTGATGTTATTCGATTCAAAAGTGATCCATTGATGGGTAGTTTGGTATATCCGCAAATTGCGTTGGATCCGCAGTCAGTTTATAGTGCTGGTTTTGTTCCAGGATACAGTTTTTAGAGTCACCATGGCTGTTAGTTTTGGGATTTGGTGCCATTCAGTCTGCGTACTTTTGCAATCGAAATCGAAGTTGAATATCATATTAGCTTGTCGATTCTGGCCACAGAAGCCAAAACCAATGTCTGGAATCGAGACTAGAGGTGTTGGTAGTGACTACTGTTCTCAAAATACTTATATATTCGATAGCAACATGGCTTTGGACATTAAATTGTCAAACGAGAAAGCTTTGCGTCCAGCGTCTGGTCTAAAAGACGAGAGAAAGGCACTTTGAGACCCAGCAGTCGCATAACAGTCGTCCACTAAATAATTCGGAAAGTGGGGACGCAATTCCACCCGCGAAGCATCTGGCACGCCAAGATCTTGACGTACGTCTGGATATATATCCCATTCAGAGGTTGAATTCGATTCCCGCTTTCCGAATCATTACAGTGGACGACCTTTGCGTCTAGCGTCTGGTTTACGAGACAATGGACGACCGCACGAATGAACTATGTTTATTTTCAACAAAATGTACATACATGTCGCCTGCAGCCGGTCAGCGCTGGCCAATTCACAATCGCAACCAGTGACGCCGACTCAACCTGCGGCAGACGTGGCATTTCAGCCCTCTATCTCATCATTTTGATACAATGGCCGCCGTATATCTCTTTCCCGGCGGCACCCTCCTTCTCTTGCATTTATACAATTGCCCCCGCAGATCCATCCTCCATCCATCCATCCATCTATCGAACTGTCGATCTTGATCGATTGGTGATTGCAGCTCAGTCGAAGATACCTAGTGGGCCTCAGGTTTACTCGGCTTGGCGTTTCGATTACGAGGGTCGTTGCGGAACTCGTCGGCTGGAGGGGAGGGAGACTGTCAGTATGTGCGGAGAGGAGGTATGGTTGTAGATAGGTTGGCGTACTATCCGTTAGAGCGTTCTGGCCTTGCCATACACCGTAGTAGACGATGCCGCCTGTTATATACAGTCAGTTCTGGTTTGCAGGCAGCGAGTTTGATTGTAGTGTGCGCAGCGCGGGGTGCGGTAGACGGCTGCTATATCGTACCGGCGATGATGAATGGCGCCATTGGTTCCCCTGTGATGTGAGTGTCAGTTCTGTATATGTATAAGTGTATGTGGGTATCCAGCGCCAATGGCGAGGAATCGGGATGTCGTGTATGGTTGAGACGACCGGAAGAGAGGGCACGTACAGACGGGGGTGGGCCACTTGCGGCGGAACAGGGCAAAGGCACCTCCTACTCGCGGCATGTCGGCAACGTTCTCGAGGGTACGGAGTGTGGATTGGGTGGTACGGCGGGCAGGATACGGCGTGGAACTGCTGTGGTGAAGTCGTAACGTAACTTGACAGAATAGTTGTCGCCAATGGGTGAGGTCGTTTCTTCCGAAAGTGTAGAATCACGTGCTGCGCAGACTTCAAGCAACGACAACGACTGCAGCTGTTGCGAATTGCAGATTTCGCAAATCACGCACAGACCGACAACCCAACTTCAATCGACGCCGAATCGACGAGGAGGACGCTGCGCGACGATGGCCGGGCCGATTAAGGGGTTCTTCAAGGAGGCTAGTAAGCCCAAATACCGCCTATCATGGTACGCGCCCCTCGATCGATTCACACTCAGGACGCCCACCTACGATGCTGATATGATCCGACGCTGCGGGATTCTAGTTTCGTCCAGTCGCGCACGCTGCGGGACGCGTATAAGCGCGAGATGTTTGCAAAACACGAGGTCGAGCGCCGGGCGCTGCGGTACATCATTGCGAACAGCCAGTTCACGCCGCGGCAGAAGACGGAGGCGCAGCTGCAGTTGACGCAGTTGCCGGTGGGTAGTCAGCCTACTAAGATCAAGAATCGGTGCGTGATGGGTGGGCGCGGCCGTGCGGTCTTCCGCGAGTTCAAGATGGGGCGTGTGAGTATCTTTACTATTGTTCAACAGGTGGCTCTGTAGGTGTATTTGAGGTGCTGATATTGGGTGTAGTTTCCGTTTAGGATGGCGGCGTTGGCGGGCGAGCTTCCGGGTGTCAAGAAGGCGTCGTGGTAGGCGGTCACCCAACGCCACACGGGTGCTCTAGCAGCTCACGATACGGCGAGGCTGTATATACGGATGGATGGATGGAATGTAGTGGCTTTTGTATATACAGAGTGCGCATACGCGCGGTACATATGACATACAACATCAATAATCAGTGGAGATGCATTGCAGTGCAGCTTAGTTCCCGACGTACGCCGCCAGTCTATTGGTCTCGACCTCACGACGGACGGTACCAGCCGATCAGCGCGTAGATGAGGTTCCGCCCCCAGACCAGCCACCCGTTCGCGTTAGCAACCCTATTGAGCGTCCGCACGGCATTGCGGTTGAAGATGTCCAGCTCTCGCGGCTCGTCGCTGAGGACCTGGACGACCCCGCCGGCGCTGGGCGGCAGCACGAGGAAGATGTGTCCTGCGACGCTGCAGTCGGCGAGACAGCGGGTGCCGATTGCAACGACGTCCTCCATGCGCGCAAAGTCGGAGCCTGCGAGCAGTATCTTTGCGCCGACGGGGACGATGGGCGTCTCGATCCAGTAGGGGCACAGCAGGTTGATGCGGACGTGGTCGGGCAGTGCGGTCTGCCGGAGGGCACGGAAGAGGCCGAGGACGGCGTGCTTGGAGGCGTTGTACATGGGGGCGTGGGTCAGCGGGTAGAGGGAGGCGATTGAGCCGACGAGGACGAGGGAGCGGTCGTGCGTGGCGGAGGGGAAGGATTGTATGGGCAGGTGTGGGTGGTTGCGGAAGTACTGGAGGGCGAGGTAGGCGGTGTAGATTACGCCGGTGAGGTTGACGTCGATGGTGGCCAGGTTGGGTGGAGGAGGGTCTTCAGCCTGGCCTGGAGCTGTGCGGATTCAATCGTGTGAGTATATTAATTGAATAATCCTCAATTGGGTGACCTACTGAACGGCTGTGGGAGGAAGTTCTGTCCCGTCTCCGTGATGCCCGCGTTCGCAATCTGGAGCAGAATATCCATGTTTCAGCATCGATATATCAAATCTACGGTATCTCAGTGTATGCATGGACGACATACCACCCCATCGATGGCCTTCTTGGGCGAGAGCTCAAGGGCGGTCCGGAACAAGTCGCACTGGGACTTGTAGCTGGTCACATCGCACTTGACCGCATGAATGCTGGACACAAATCCCCGTTAGCGTGGTCCATCATTGACGCGCTTTGCGGAGTCCATATCAGAATATCCAAGAATGCTTAAACATGTGATATGTAACGCAAGTTGGCCATACTTTTCATTGCCGGAGCTATGGCGCAGCTCTTTGACCAGCGCGGTGCCATCCTGCAGGTCGCCAATGACCACCGTTCCCCTGCATCATTGCAGAATAGACCGTTAGCATCCGTCAAAGAATTGGTGCACAGCTCTAGATATATGGGGAACACACCCAAGAGCCGCCAGCTGGGTCGCAATGCCGGCGCCAATGCCGCTCAACCCGCCGGTGATCACAAACGTCTTGCTCCGGGCCGAGGCAGCATCCCACGGAGACTTCAGATCCGCATCCGGCGTCTGGTAGACATCCGGATTCAGTGGCGGGCGTGCATACTGCGAGTCCATTGTGGGTGAAAGGTCGTGATGGAGTCGTTGTCGTTCACGTGCCGAGTAATCCGTCTGTCGCTAAACGTCACCTCGACGCAACTTATCGCCAGTCTCCGCTCCTCTACCAATCAACATCCACACTCGGACCATTCACCGCTGCCCCGCTATAAGTACGCCCCGCCGCTTCCGCCGTCCGCTTGCTTGCAAGCCTCCTGCTAATCTGATCTTCTGCCTGCAGGATGTACGCAATCAGGTAGCCTCGCTCGCTCGTTTTCGAGACTATGCCCAAGAAGAGGAGGAGGACGGTCGACGTCTCCGCGGCCGACTTCCAGGCCCCCGGCCTGCCGGATTCCCATTGCCGCCTGATCGAGCATGTCCTTGCAGGCGGCGCCCGACTGAACAAGGTCCAGGTCGCTCAGTTGCCGCACGGCGTCGGTATCGTCGCGGCAGAGCGTATCAAGGTATGAGGTCCTCTTTCTTTGGCGTTTTTGCCGCCATGTTTTGCTGAATTTCTGGATTGTCAACCACCTTTCGCTGCAATTTCACATGCACGAGCAATTGAGACTGCGACAAATAGCCAGCTAGCCTTGAAGCTAGGCGCGGGCCTTTCGAGACGAGTACCTAGTCTCTGCGCCAAGAGGAATCCTCTTGCTCAAGCTTGGTGATCTCCACTGCTCTCGCTGGCCTTGGAGCGCTGCTCTCTCGCAAGTGCCACAGCTTCCAGAGATTATGCCACAGCACCATCCCATTGGCCCTGGCAATTTGGGCGTGCTGTCTCGGCTAGCTAGTCCTGTGGCACTGACATCACGATTATGTCAGCTTTGGCTATCAGCTGCCTTGGCAAGGCTTGACCAAGTATTGGACGAGCGTCCCCAAGGACGAGGCTTGAATTTGTCTCTGGCTTCATATTCTTGCAGGCTCGCGTATAGTCTCGGGGATGCTGACCCTCCGTTCGCGCGCTGAACTTGGATGTCTCGCAAATGTCAATGGGATGGACCAATTGGACGCTCTCTGCAGCTTCGTGACGGGGTGGACATCCGCCAGCAATTACAAAGACCTGAGTTTCTTTGGAATCTCTGTCTTGGTTGACCTTGGACGTCATTGCAATGCTCGATTGCATCGTTGTTCTCCAGCCTTTGCAAGCGATTTTTACTCTTGTGGGCGTACTTGCTTGCCTCTGGCGGGCCCAGCTTCGCTGTTTTTTTGAGTCCAGCGTCTGGTTTACGAGACAACGCTGTTCCCTAAATGACTGGCAGTCGGGTTCACGAGACGACGTACTTGCAGCTAGTCGGGGCCAGACGCCAGCTCGCTGTTTCGACCTGCTGGGCGGTCTGGCGTCGAGACTAACTTGCAGCTATCTTACAAGAAGATTCTTACAATTGCAAATCCCAAAATTGCGTCAGCTGTCAGACAAGTCGCGTTACCTTTCAGCTTACAATTGCATTCTTGCAAATTGCATGCGAATGATGCCAATTGACTGTCTTCCCCGTCGTCCCTTACACCTTTTCTCTCTGCACAGCGGTAGAGCACTGACGTGCACTCACACTTCATCTATTGAGAGCAAGGGTCTGGTCACACCAATACGTTCGAAGAACGGGCTGATCACCTCAAACCTGATCGCACCCTTGTCTCGATCTCGTTAACCTAGTCTCGGGGACGCTGTCGTAAACCAATCGCTGATTACAAACGCTTCCCACTTCGTTGTCAGCGTTTGGTTTACAAGACAAATCGCGCCTTCCAACATCTTCTCAAGCTAAAATGTTGGAGCGTGTACTTGCGGTTGGTGACACCCGCCCACTGCCGCCTTGGTGCGACTCTCCTTTGTGAGACTGAGGTCTACAAAGGAAGGAGACTGAGGTCTGACCCCGCTTAGTTTCACGGCATCGTGTAATCTCGAAGCCAGACCGCCCAGCAGGCCAAATTCACGGCATCATGCATCGCGGAGCTTGCCTCAACTGGCGATTCAGACTCGTCTCATTGACTTGGTCTCGGGAACGCTGTCATGGACTACATGGACGCAACCTTCCGTGATCACTCATGCAATTACCCCTCCACTCGATTGTCATCCGTTTAATCCTACTTTATCTGGTTGAACCAACCAACTGCAGTAGTCTCGGAAACCCTGACCCTCCAGAGCTTGAGACTACAGTTGCAGTTGTCCTTGTCTCGTAAACCCAACGTCTGGTTTACGAGACAAGTTGGTTCTACAAAACACAATCCTACTCCGCTCCCGCATCGGGCCAAGACCGCTTTGCGGATGCGGCCGTTTTCTGGTGACTTTATCCCGCTTTACTTATCGCAAACCCTCAGCATCGTCGACGAAGCTGGGCAGTCTCGCGAGTTTGGCTACCATGATAACGTTATCCAAGCTAATCTCGGGACGATGGCCTTCCGAAGGAGACGACAATTCAAGCGATCCTTCGCAAAGGAAAACCCGGCAGGCTGCATAAGGCCTGCAGATCGGCTGCTTGCCTCTCTTCGGCGAGGTCGTTGACGTGGCCCACCGCCCATCTTCTATTCGTCGGGCTGTTTAGCAGTCGATCGCTTGTGCTATTCTTGCAGCTGGTCGTTAGAATGCCTGAATTTTCCAAAATCCTCTTGACATGCGGGGTCAATGAGGTCACGCCTTTCTTGTCTATTTTCGGAGGGCTAGCGTCCTCGAGACTATTGTCCGTTGATTTATCAATATATCTCTGAGAACTCTAGCTTCCCCCTTGCCTTTTCGTTCTTTTCCTTCTCCCAGCATGCGACTCTCCTCGCCTCTTGTGTTCTGCTAGAACACTCCCTCCCTTTTTTTTTTTTTTTTCTGTTGCCTTTTTGCCTTTTGTTTTAGCATCAAACTCATTTCTCTCGTTGTTGCGCGGAACGTTACACACGCTCATTTCTTTCGTTGTCTTCTTTCGTATTACTACCGGTTCGCATTTGCTAAGATACGCAGTCCAATGAGGAAATCACATTCATTCCCACCTCCCTTCTCGTAAATCTTCACGACATCCCCATCCCTCACTCCTCCCCCGTCGACCACCCCACTACCGTCCACAGCTCTCTTGCTGCGTACATTGCCTCCAAAGCGCGCTCCGGTGGGGACAGTTTCACCGCTATCCTTCCAACGGCCGCATCTTTCAGGGCCTCCTTGCCCGTCTTTTGGAGTGCACAAGTCCTCGAGCACTGCTCGCCATGGGTGCGCTCATTCGCGCTCAAGCAGCAGACCAAGCTCGCTGCTGACTACGAACATGCTCTGCGTATGCACAGTAGGGGCGATGGCGGGTTACAATTTTCACGGGAGGAGTTCGAGTGGGGGTGGGCGGTGGTCAATACCCGCACAATATACTACAGGCCTAAGCAGTGGGCGAAAGTCCCCGCGGAAGACTGTATGACCATGTGTCCGTTCATCGACTACTACAATCACGACTGGCGCGCCGAGCAGACTGTAAGTCCAAAGTCCCATATCCACATTCCTTGCTGTTGGGTATCTTCATCACCTCTTTCCCATGCTGTTGCCTCGAGCTCATACGCTAACATGTGGAATGGATAGTGCCTCGTTAGCTTCTCGACTGACGGTCTGCGCGTCACTACGCAAAAATCTTATGGTAAGCAATTACCAGACCGCGTGCTTCTCTGCGCGTAATTGCACACGCAGGCGAGCCTCCCCGTGTCCGCATTCTCACGCGGTTACATAGCACTTGCACAAGAACTCAGATGGGTTCTTGTACATGTGGTATGTGACTCCGTGGTTGTGTGGGCATTCGGAAGCTTGCTCGTCGGTCGCTTCGCCTATATCGTACTATCGTGAGAACGATAGTAAGGTTATGGCATTTGTGTCGTACTGTTGAGCACCGGTTTGACAAGATGCATTTCTTGGGTTTAGCGCCTGGCGAGGAGGTTTTTGTCACTTACGGCAATTACAATAACGACCATCTCCTCGTTGAATGTATGCATCCTTTTCCTCTCTTGCGCTTCCCGAAACCTGATCTATTCGCATGAAGGAACAAGACTAACAGACTATGTACAGACGGCTTCACGCTGCCGCATAACGGGTCGGACAACATCAACGTCGACGCATGGGTGCTTCCCAAGCTTTCGCCTGCTAAGCAGGACATCCTCGCGGACCTGTCATTTCATGGGTACGAATTTCCCACTTCGCCTCGTGTTCAGAAGAGCTTCTATCTGGACCCAGTCTCTGACGCGATGGTGATGGTCACGGTGCCGCTGTGGCTATTCACGGGTGACGACAGTGCATATTTTCTCGATGCAACGTCTACTTGTTATCGCACTCTTACGGCGCTGCGACTGGCCGTCGTCGACGAGGCTTCGCTTCCTCGTGATGGTCAGGCGGGCCTAGAGCGGTATGTGGACTTTGTCAGGCTGGTGCAGGGGGAGATGGACGAGGACGAGTATGCGCGCAGGTACTCCGCTGACGAAGCGCGATTGTCCGCGCTGATGGACGGTATAGTATGCGAGGTGGAAGAGTCTGCGACCAGTGCGATCGCTGCGCTGGCGAGTCTAACGTCGGAGAATGGTGTTTTTGCAGCGGTTGAGAGATGGCGGCAGACGATAGCGGTCCTCGAGGCGCACAAGAGCAATAAACATTAGCGGCGGTTGCAGTTGCCTCATCGTTGCAACCTCGTTACCATCTTTACTGCCTCCCGCATCTCTGCTTCCATCGCCCGCGCGAACGCCTCTTCTCTGGCTGGCGATTCGCCGCCCCAGTTTTCAATAGTCAGGCTGTTGCTAAAGTCGATCCAGAACACCTCTTCGCTCCCGTCCAGCGGGGTTTCCCGCGCTGCTTGATTGTCGTTGTTGTCATTTACATTTCCCCCAGAAGACGCATCGGTTCTTGGAACAACCACCGCATCCCGCGTTGCTTTCTCACCGTTCTCGTTCACGTTGTCGTTTTTGTCATCGTCTGTTGCACCTGCTCGAGAAGACGCAATGGCCCCAGGAGCGATCATCAGGTTCCGCTTTTTTACATCGTGGTGCAGCACGCCACGGCTGTGAATGAATCGGAGCCCATCGATGACCTTGCGTGCTATCTCTGTGGGGATGGACTGAAAAGCAGACAGACGCAATCCCGGCACATACGAGATCAATATCCCCTTGATCGGTATCTTTCTCTGACTATCAATGCGTGGAGTCAAGGAGAAATGTCCCCGTAGATGAGGTTCTAACGACGAGGATACCATCACTGTGGCAAACAACACCGGTGTGAAGGGCACTGCTGCAAGCGGCGACTGCAGAAGTGTGTAGCTTGTGCATTCTGAGAGAAAGTATGCTTCGTGCCTGTCGCGGGTTATTTCGTCTTGTACAGCTCGCGCGGCGGGGTTTACGGGGAGGGTGAATCGAAACTGTTTGGCGTTACGGTTAGTGTACGGTTCTTTCTTTCCTTTTTTTTTTCTACTACGTGTATATACTAGGGTCCTTTTTCCCTCTTTATTTCTCATATGCATAGTAGGAGTTTTTTTTTTTTTTTAATTTGGGGCGTTAAGGCGTCCGGTGTGTCTGTATCGTTCCCGCGCCTCCTTTTGGAGGTGGACTATCCGGTACCGGGTGTTTCTGCACCAGCATGGGTGTTCACGACCTCGCTGTGACTCTAGCGATAGAGGCTGCGTGGGTCCTGAACTTGCAAGTTGGTGGACAAATTTCCAGTCTCGTATAGCTCACCTGTTGAGATGCTGGTCGATAAGACACATCGCGGCAGTTGATGCACGGCTTTTGCAACAGGGTATTCATGTATATAGAAAGCAATTCGAATTTCTATTCGTCTGGAACTTGCAGTGGCTTTGCAGCCGACTTCTGATCATGGTGTAAAGTTTGAAAATGTGATATCAGGCCACCCCAAGCGGAAGGCCTGGTTTTGGGAACGAAAATGTGCAAAAACGTCTGGCGACGTTGGTGGACTTTCAAATTCACGTACGTAATGGAATCAGGTCGGCGTGGGGTGATAACACTGCTCCTGTTGCTGTTGCTGCTGCTGTTGCTGCTGCATGAACGTACTTGAGAATGAACTGGCGGTTAGATGCACGAACGATTGTTGTGCATGCAGCCAGTTGGATGTGTGTCTCTGAATGAGTGCGGAGTCGACGAAAGGCGACGACGACAAACAGACGAAGACGACGAGTGCTTTACGGAGCAGCTTGCCTTTTCGGCACACACATCCGTCCGTACAAACGTTTTGATAGACGAACGAGCAAGCGAGCGAGCGAGTGGGGTAAGGGTATATGCAGTGGATGTGTGCAGTTGGTATGTGCAGTTGGTGTGCGAGATACCACTGTCAATGTATCAAACTCGTCGAAAGGTATGGTCGTACCTCTGTACATTCCAGATACTTTTACATCGACCGTGCGTCGAACGTGCATAGACTGTGCATTGACCGTGCAGGACAGGGTAGGGAAAGAATGAATGATAGGATAGATGCAGGACCGTGCGTCCAACGTGCAGGACAGACACACAGTGCAGGTAGGATCCTGTTGCAGCACAGTGCAACTGCAGGAAAGGTCACGAGGATCTTCGTGCATTGGAATGCAGTGCATGGATGGTGCAGTTGCAACTGAACGATGCAAATTCGCTGATAGGATAGATAATTGCCGAGCAGGAATACCGATTGGTGAGAGATTTTTGCATGCGACATTTGGGATAAGTTGGGATAACTGCAGGAGTCGTTCGACGAACGACTGCTCGTACGGTGGATGCAGATACAGAGGATGCTTTACGTGCATGCGAAGGGAAAATTTTCGCATGACGAATTCCGTGGAGTGGACTTACGATTTTGAGAACGACAGGCGTGGGGAGATTGATGTTGAGGGCGGATTGGACGGATGGTGCTATGGCGACTTTGAAGACGAGGCTGTGGCCGCCGTGGTCGAGAGGGTGGAGGAGGGACTGCGGGGTAATCTGGAGGTCGTCGGTTGTGAGAGCCGGGATTGCTTCTAGAGCAGTATCTTCGATAGCAGACATGGTGAATGTATGGAAATTAGGCGTAGATAGATATGGACTGGTGCCGATGATGCCTGTCCGTGAACTGAACCTGAACGATCTGATATCGGTGATGGTCTCTTGCTGTGATTGTTTTGCGTTGTTCGGCGGGGCAGAGCGTTTTGGTGTTGAGTGTGATTTGGGCGTGTTGCTCATGAAGCGAGCTCGTGCTGCGTTTGTTCGTACAATGATTGCCTCTTTTGTCGCTCGCCCACCAAAGCCTTGGCCCTCAGCCTGGAGATCGCGACTCGCACGAAGTTGCACCTGCCGATTCCTAGCGCACAGACAGGTCCGTGTGTGACTACGCGTTTGAATGCGTGTAGGAAGTAGCAAATCCGTTGCTCTTGAAGGCCATCTCGCGCGCTTGGGCCCAATGATGAGCTTTCCCTCATTTCCAAGCCGGTGTCGCCACAGGTAATGTAACGCGTCTGGTGTCCGTGTAATTTCTACGCCGTGTCGGAGGGCTGCACGGACGCTCCTTCTCACAATTTCGCTCTCCATGTGTTCGACGGCCGTCTCTTTTATTTCTTCATCCTGTCGTGCATTTTAGTTGATAAAACCGGTCTCACCAATGTAGTACGGTGGTACGAATGGGTGTGACTGTGTGTAAGGAGGAAGCTGCGGTTGTCAACACCTCCCAGAGCGTTTGATGTGCTATCGGCATGATAACGACGGCGTGTATCATGCGCGGAATTGCTCTTGCTGACAGTGCTAGTCGCTCATGACAGACATTGAAGTTTCTCGTCCTACGAGAGGCCCAAGATTCAGCAGCCCGCCCAATCATGCACACGAGAGTAGTGTTGCCCGCCCTTCGGCTTCGTCGGTCTCTAGCTCTGTGTCGGAAACGACGTTCTGATGGCCTGCCAATTGCCATTCAGCTTTATGAGCCGTAATGATCCCAGGTATCTTCGGATACTAGTCGCGAGGTGAAGTGCAAGCTGGCGATCTTGGAATCTCAGCCTTGAAAATGTCAGCATGGCTCCAGGACATCAAGCATTGTGGGAGAAGTCACTCACTTGATCGACCTCACATCCGTCCGTTGTCTCTACCACCAACACCGCCATTGCTCTCGTTCACCAACTGTTCACCAACTGTTCACCAGTTTCTGTACTGGACCGCCGCTGAGGCCTGAAACCAGCAAGCACCTAACGGGACACTGGTACAACCAAATAGCAGCGTCGCTCAGAAAGAGAGTCGGCAGAGCCTAAGGGTGTTTCGAAAGCATTGCAGAAGAGCCTTGTGTAGCGAAGGGTAATAGGCGGTGATGGGCGATGCGGTTCCTTGCAGGATGGCTGCCGTCGAGCCTGAAATCCCAGTGTATCGTAGCAGCGGCCCGCGATACCTTATAGCCTTCGCCGGTTCGCGTCCCGCTGCTGACTGCTCGTATCTTTCTCTCTGTTCGGCCACGAATCAACCGGCCGCTTTGTGAATCGTCGCCAAACCGCCGATCCTCCGAGCCAGCGAAGCGGCAATGCTCCACCGGAGGAGGATGACAGTTTGGTTCACGACGCCGTCTTTCGTCCCTTCTATATCGTTTGCAAATCTGACTATCAAGAGACGGAAGTCAGCAGGGCATGATAAAGAGGTAACGCTGCCGGGGAAGTCTTACCAACATGTTGCCAACCACCGTGTTGGATTGTTCATCTCGTCGGAAATTTCCGTGCGCATCTCGCATACCTGCATGGCTTCCGCATCCCTGCAGCCGGCGGCCGGAAATAAAATATCTACGCGGCCGTTTGGTGACTTGTGCAATGTTGGTGCTGCCAATCTTTAAACGCACGACATGCAGACATTCGCAGTACGACATCTTTGGAGTTGGACCGCATTCGAACGGCAGAGATGACGCTTCGCCGATGTGCGGTCGAGTGATACGAGATCACCTTCATGTTTTCTAAACCCCCGAGAATAGATTTCTGTCTGTATGATCGAGTGTACGTTAGCTGGGTGCGATTTCCATGTGAGAGATGATGTACTTACCTGCGCTGCACTGACAACGGCCTAGTCGACAGATTGGAGAGAGTAGCTGACAGCATTGGGGGGACGAAGGTCTCCCGGTTTCTGCCTGAAACCTGTATGCTCGCTGCATCGAATTATACTCGGTGAGGGATTTCCCGATCTTTTGGAAGCTGATTATAAATCATAGACATCCGCCAGTCCAGGTTGTGCTGCTGCTCTGTCCGAGGAATCATGCTGACGGTTTGATCGCATCGCGATATCGGCGCGATCGAAGAATTGTCTCGTATACCGCCCGAATCCGGTCAATCTGGTGGTTAGGGTTTGTTGCCGACCCGATAAGTGAACAGTGATGTCAATGTTGAAAGAGAAGTTTTGGTGGTGACCGCGTACGTCAGAACTTATTGGCCCATCTTCAGAATCGAGTGAGCGTGGGAAGCTTGGAAGAACTCAGTTGAACAGACGCAGATGATTTGATAATAAGTAAAACAGAAAGGTTAGATTGCAATGATCTCTGTCAGCGTTGAATTAATTGCTTTTGCCCATGACTTCTTATTGTGCCAACCATGAGCGCTCGTGATCTCGCGGCTGTGGAAGTTCCCACTGTTCTAATTCTCAGTTGCACGTTGAGGCCGACTCAAATGCGTGTTGATGGTGTTGCATGATTCCGACTGCTGGCTGCGCGGAGTCGTGACGCTGAACTCGTCCTTCAACACTAAGAGATGTATTGATTCGCAATACTGCACGTTGATACCAACGCTCCAACTGAGTCACCAGAGGAAGACCTATCAGTCGTCGCGTCGTGCGATTTGATGATGGGACAGAAGGAAACGGAGGTTCTATTAGTATACGTATATATGGAGTGCGACCGAATCGTCCCCAGATAGCTTACAACCAAGTCGCCAACAGAATCCGCTGATCAGAGCGATCAGTGCAAAACACTATCGCAGCAAGGAGCCTCCCGCAAAACGCAGATCTCGCGCGCGCCCTGTCTTGCTATCCAGCTGACCGACCGTTGAACTTATTGCAAGTCCCCTTGCGACATTACGTTCCGGATTTTTCTCTATCAGCACGCGGCACAAGCCGGCGCCAGTATTCGTCGAACACGCTGCACTCTATCTAGTGGCAAACCAGGGCAGACATGATAGCTCCCCTTAACGGAGGCAAATTTTCCCTGGACTGGTTAGCTTGATGAGAAGCGAGTGCGGCCCGCAGCTGCACAGACGGTGGGGAATTTGCTTGCAGGCGAGCTGCTCTTTTCGAATGTTTCGTGGGCTTGGAAATTTTGCGGCGCTGTAGACTGTCTGCGGCTGCAGTGCTGCTGGTTGATTGCTACTGCAGTGGGCTCGCCCCTGCACAGTACGGTGGGGAGAGCGCAATACCCGTCTAACTTCTGCCCACGCCGCTGTCTGTCCAGCTGGACAGGTCGACGTCATCCGCCGATAAAGGCGGCCGTGTCTTCGATCAGAGCGCCGGAATTGACCAACCCGCGCGGAAAAAGCTAACTTGAAAGAAAAAACGCCGCCGGGAATAGACCATCAGAAAGCTTGGATTCAAGACAAACCCCCATCTTCTCTTGCACACCACCCAATTCCCCATTCCCAGCCCACAGAGAACAGCGCTGCCGTACAAGCAGAGCAGAATTCCCCGGGCACCAGCGTATGGCTGCTACCTGCTACAGTCCCTTGCCCCAGCGCTACCGCACCGTCGACGCCGCCCGGTTGGAAATCTGTCGCAAGGTAGTTGGGAACGAACGAACGGAGCGCGAAGCAGCTGGTATGGAATGAAGCGGCAGGAAAAAAAGCGACAATAGCTGCAATCGCGCATGTGATTCAAACAACTGGCTAGCTAGAAAGCCCAGTTCGTCCGCCGATCCCCCACTCGAGCTCGCTGGTCTGTGTGCAAGCTTTTGCGAGGTACCGAAACAGACCTACTAGTTCTTTGTTGCGGACAGAGTTTACTAAAAAATCTGTTTGGAGGTAGCTATGAGAAGGATTATCTTGAGTTTTTTGGATGAAGCATCTTCGAAATCTCGAAACGGATTGCGTGTAGTAATTGATCAGCAGCACATGCGTGCACCCGCAGAGCTACCATGATAGCTCGAATCTGTTTAATTGACTGAAGATACAGAGCACCGAGCATCGTTACGGACAGGAAAAAAAAGTGCTTCTACAGCCTGTGCGTGTTAACAATACGTTCAGTCCCGCGTGATTGGAAAGCGCGCCGCGGGTCTACGTTGTCTCATGAACCACACGCTGGGTCTACACGAAAGCCTCTTGAAATGTAGGAGTGCCATTGCAGCTAGCATCAGGACTTTGGTGGGATTTCTTTTTCTCCCAGCCTTTTCAGCTTATGGGAACTACCGCTTTGATGATTGGCTTTGGGTGACCGTCGAAACTCTACACGCCGGAATTGCTACTACACTTACAGAACGGGCGACGGTGAAATTAACGGGGAGTTCCTGCATGCTCAATGCATGCCACCCATTGTAATAACCTTGTAGAAGGCTCTCCAAATTCGAATTGCTGCTATAGTATCCGTAGGAACAGCATTTGTGTGTATATTCCGTTTCTATACGTCGATAGAATGACTTTTCGGGCCTCTCACTTTTTATCCGGCAAAAGTCAATTTTTTCGAAGAAGTTAGCTGCAGCCGTCTCCACGGCTATGCGTACCCTCGCAATTAGGGTATTTAATTAACTGACCGGGTGCCAGAATACCTCTCCTCTCTCTATACCCATCTACTTTCACCTATCCCCTACATATTACTCACTCAGCTATATCAACAATGCTCCGAGCACTCGAAAGAATCGTATACGCAGCATCAGCTGCTTGCTTATGGGACGGAAAAACTTCAAGCACAAATATCAATATCATCAATACCCCCAGATACATCTATAACGTCTCAAGTTCTCCACATCCATTAGATGCTCCGGGTACGTGCATACCCCCCTGCTGCTAGCTGCTTCAGGAATTACATCCATATGCACGCTGCAACGCCATATCCCTACTTACCGCTACGACCACTAATGTTTTAAGGCCGACAGGTGCTGGTATCGAATCAGTCAGATGCCGATGTCAGCTACCGAAGAGTCCGGAAGCTCATCGGGAGCTCAAGAATACGCCTCCCCGCGAGCCATAATATCCCACATGAAAATATCGGGATCGAATAATGCCGTCACTCAGCTCAACCGCTGGCTCAACGAAACTGCAGGTCTGAAGACCTACCGGCTGGCGAACCTTGCGTGTATATCCGACCCCTATTAGATCTTATGTCGCTGAACTGCTTTATCGTACCTATCTTTCTTACGCTATTCTCTACTCTTCTGTTTGCTCTTCTTTTTTCCTGATGTTCCTGACGATTCTGATGTTTAATGTTGTGTTGCCAAGGAGTTTATGGGCGCAGGTGCGTGTGGTTTTTTTTGACAGTCGTTGGGAGGTAAACACGATAGATGTAACATGTATATAGGCGGGCAGAACATCGTGGCTTCCGTTCAATAATTTCGCACGCGAAAACAGCCACGTGTGTCCTCCCGTATACATGCTCGCATCGGAAGCTAGACTAGAATATATCGAATATCAACCGTTATTGTATGTACCCTTGATCCAACTTAGGTACTTTCAGCTGTGTCTCGTCTTCGGGCCACTGTGTTGCGCGAAGCTCTTGCTCTCCTGGGCGCACTCGACGTCGAGCGCCTGCAGACCGAGACCAGTAAACTTGTATCACATATAACATACGGGGTTCTCCGGGCCATTTATCAATTGACAAGCGCGTGCAATCGTGATATATTTAATAAAGAAGCGGCGAAGCGTACGACAGGGTGTCAGTGCCGCAGATGCTGCATAGGTCCGAATTCAAGATATCCAGATTGTATGTGTATCAATACTACTGCTCTTCAATTAGTAGCTATAGTCTGCATCCTTAGAGCTTGAGACTGCATATACACTCGCATTTACACATGGCTGAAAAGTTATAGTCGTAATTAATCCAGCAAGTGCTAGACCAGCCAGCTGCACATCAGATAAATATTAAATTTTACGGCGTAGTCAGATATATATTCATATATACGAGTCGCCATAGGTCGGATCCATCGATCCTGGTCTCCAAGCCACCAATCCTGGTAATATCTGCCAAACGCGGCCGTGCCAAGTGCGGTAGTCCAGTTTTGGAGACGAGCGGTTGTGCAACAATGGTCAACGCAACTGTAGCTTGGGCCTATAGCTATGGCTACGAGAAAGGATCGTGTCGCCTTTTTTTTGGCGACGTTTTGCAATTTGGATTCTCAGAGCTATTTTATGGCAGCCAAGCTTGTTATAAGTATGCCTTTGGTTTCGGGGCGCCTCGAAGACTGTTAAGAGATGGAGAAGGCAACGAAGATTGTGAATTAGCCGCTGCGGAGCGTGTCAATTGCCGGACAACAGGTCATGTCGTGCATCCGCTCTTATATATCATAAGTACGCCCAGCTAGAGAGACCGCGCTCATATGTCGATAGACATAAATCAGTTAGGGACACAAAGCTTAGCTACGCGCAAGAGACAATCTCATGGCTGTATCCAGATCTCTTGGTAAGCCACATTGATCATTGAGAGGAAGAATCGAAGGCCTGCACATACATTGTCGGGTTCGTTTGTGCTGTCCACTCGGGTCGGTTACACCGGGGTGGCGTCTCGTGGAACCAGACCGCAGCAGCTCGGGGCAGAATTCCCCCCGAAACCGAGTCGATTTCGATTGCTTGCCTGTGTACTCACCCGTCCCACTGACGGACGGCCTGCTCGCTGAGTGGTGACTCGAGGGACCCCGTGGCTTTTATAGCGGTCGGGTGGTTTGGTATATATACGCGCGTACGTACTATCATCTTGTAAAGCAGACGGCCGATCATCCGAGCCGGCAAAGCTGGATCCGCCGGAGACGTATTATTATGTGTAGAGTACCGACGTATATCGTCCAGCGGATGATGAGTCCGCAGCGTGGTCGGGAGCCCCAGCCGCGAGGCCTGGCGCGGCAGAGAATACGCATTCGGATTTTCAAGGGTTTCACGTGCGGAGGTTGAGGAGGCCGCCGGGGAAGCGGAGCGCGGCCCAACCTAATGAGAGTCCTTGATAGGCGGTACCGCGGAGGGAGCGCTAGTTAGGTTACTGCGCAAACCGGATCGCCACCCACTCCCCAGAAAGGGCATTCTGGCGCTTGCGTGGGTCCATTTCTTCTGTTCCCAGCTGACCGTCGGTCGGAACTTCTTTTGTCGAACGGTCGGCACGCGCATGCTCTCTTCAGCCGTTGCGTCCCATGAGGCGTATACGAGCGACATACAACATTCGTGCCAGATCGTCCGTCTCAATTGCGGCTCTATTCAGGCGGTGAGCCATCGGCGGTTGGCAGTGATGATGTCCTCTCACGTTGAGGTGTGTGCGTGGGCTCCGACAGCAGTCTCCTTTTGAACTCCAACATTCAGAACGATGCTCACCAGGGCCTCTCACTCTGGATGCCGGATCATGCAGTTCGTCTACATAGCCGACGCAATTTGTGATCACGTTTGCGCTTGGAAGTGTTTTGCTGGGTGTTTAAATGATGACGGTCGGGAGTTGGTCTGAAATTTTCGCAGGCTGATCGGGAAGATATCATCTCTGCGCTTGCCAAGCTATCGATCCGAGGAATGTGGGTACGAGCAAACAGGAGTCTAAGAGGGAAAACAATCGAGAAAGCCTGAGCCATATTGTCTCGTCCGTCATACACCAGATCTACTGGTTAATTAATTGAATACGTCGCTTGCGCTTGAAATACAAGTACAGTCACATTTGTCGCGCACAGCGATCCATCCCCCCTAGCTATGCGATGCTTCAATCTGCCAGAGTGGATTTCATTTCTAAGTTATTGTCGAAACTGCCCAAAAGCGTCGCGAAAAACACAAAAAAAAAACCGCGTACGGTATATGGCACAGGGAAACTCGTGCTACACGAGCGATCCCGCCCGGTTGACAGATTCTTGTACCAATCAATTTACGAACGACCGTGAACCAAGGTGGCCGCAGACTAGAGATGTTTCGCAGAGTAGCCAGAATAATCCTCATATATCAGTGGTCTTGTTGTTTCGCGAACCAGCCAGCCAATCACCAGCCACACGCATTGACAAGGTAGATCCACATATGCAGAGCTAATACGAGTATTGGCGCTTGGCTCCGCCAGTGCCGGGTAAGGCAAGTGAACCTGGTTTAGCTAGGCAGGTTGTGTGTAACGGTAGCCCAACGCAACTGCAAGCAATTGTATCGTGTCTTTGGCGACGTCGCGACGCTTCGGCGTATCGGGTCACGAACAATTGATATCCGTCTGATCGTGTGTATCTTGCGTAAGCACAGCCACTGTGCCAGAAGGCCAGGGTTGACTGTTATAGTACGGAGTAGTGCTATTATATCTCAAGTCAAGTAATATATTAAAGGTAACAATACAGTATTGGTGCGGTATTTATCTTGATTATTTTGATAGAGCACGCGGCGTATTCAGACCGCCTTGAAAAATACGGTGTTAGTGGTAATACTAGTATACTCATGCGCATGCTCGTAAGCCGCCGCCCATCCGGCTATACATCCGTGGATAGAAGTTAGTGAAAGATATATGAGAGGTTTGGCCATGGATCCAGAACACACTCAAGGCCAGATCGCCCGGCAAGATATATACACCAAAGTATACGTATATGCTGTGATGGGCCGTGACGGTTGCAGCTAACAGGAGGAGTGATTGTTCCTTCCTCCGGTATGGCATTGGTGGCGCCCTTATGGAATAACGAGTGTAACGTTCACGTAAGCTGGGCCCGTGGGCCTGGCGGTTCATGAGCGTCAGCGCGGAGCGAGCTCTGAGAGGCATGCGCATGCACTGCGGGGCTAGCTTGCGCTGCCCGCTAGGTCGTATTCAAGCGGAGTCCGATGAAACCTGGTCGTAGCAGCTTGGAGCCGCAGTCCACGCCGGAGTCGAGGCCTAGGTCGATTTCAATGCTTCGACGTATTCGCGCTCGTTAACAGTCGGTCGTCAGCGGGGCTTCTCACGTGCCGCGCTGCCTGCCCCGCTATTATTCCAAAGCACCCGTAGCTTACTATCTGTTCATGATATCGTTCAAGACAGCAAGGAGTCGGCAGGTCGTATAGATTTATCGCCGACTGGCAGATGGAGCCGGTAAGAGAACGGGTGGTGGGGCATCAGCCCGGAAGCGACGATGGAGAACGACTGCGGTGCTCGCTGTGACTGGCCCCCAACGGCGCATCCGCGTCCCGTGAACTAGACTGCATTGCTTTACTAGCGAAGCGAGGTGCTGGAGACGTCGAGGTGGAGGGGCGGCGACGGTTGACGGCGGCGACAGAAGGTACATAGTAGGTGCCTGCGTCGGCAGCGTTGTCGATCACCGGGAGTAGCGATGCCGACACCGCAGCGAGGACGGCCGCTCGGCCGCCGAACGTTCTCGAAACTGTGTCGATTCCGCCCCATCCAGAGGCAGGTCCGCGCTTAATGCGCCCAGCTTTTTCGTTCCTAGCCTCCCCCCAGTGCCACAGTACTACGTCGCTGGAGCTTAACAACCACGTCCCCCCCGCCGGTGTATGAATCCTCACCTTACCACCTATAACCACCACCACCACCGAAGTCATCACCACCGCTACTCCGACCGTCTTGCCCCGACCTCCATCGCCATGCGTCCTTTATCTGGTCACTCGAATGGAGCTCTTTGCGTCGCACCTCTTGGGGTTCCCGCTCTTCGGGCGCCTTTTCTCGCCATGCCGGCGCCGCTTGGTGAGGGCGGGGGCTAGCACGGCCATTCTGTGATGGCATCGGTACATTCCGTCCATCCCACGCTTCTACACAGAAGCGAGTCTGCCATGAACTCTGTCCCAACAGGCCTGCGGCCCCTGAGTAAAAAGACTGCGTACGGTCGCAACTGCCCCGCTCTTCTCTCTCCTCTTTACATCCACCATCCTCCTTATCAAATATCAGCAATCTCAATCAATCAGTCGGTAATCAGTTGAAAATGGAAAAACAAGATGCCGAAAAGACGTACGATACCGAAACGAAGCTTGTCGCCAAAGCGCCCTCATTCTCCGAGTTGGCGTTGTCATTCGGCAAGGCTGTAATGCGGCCTGTCGTGCAGTGGTGGTGGTCCAAGGCCACCGATCGCGATCGCGACAACATCATTGTCGGTTTCGACGATGATCCCGACGCAATTGAACTGCAAACACTTGATCGAAACGGGCGCAGGGTGGTGGTCGAATAAACCGGAGCGTGGGGATGATGGTAAGAACATTGTTCGCTGCTTTCCCATCGCACCGCTCTTACCTGCCGTGCGGTCTGGTTTACGAGACAAGCTCTGTCTGGTCTTGTAAACCAGGCCGCGCGGCAGTGGTAGACTGCAGCTTCTACCGCGATTGGTCTCTCTAACACCGACTCTTCTATCTGCTAGCAACGACGAGCACACCGATACACATTCGCGCGGGGTAAGCCCAGCGGAGACCGGACCGATCGGCGGTGCCTTGCGATGCTTCATACCCCGCCGCGGGGCTTTAGTCCGAGCCGACATCGATACACACCCTCTCGGATACCGAAGCCCGGAAAACGTCGAACACGCCTTCCTCGTACATCGCATCCCTCGTTACACCGGACCTGCTGCAGCCAATGTCAACGAAGTACAAGACCACCGATTGGTGTATCAGTCGGACGCTTTGATTCTTTATATATACCTCTGCATGTTCTGCTTTTGTTCTGCTCGTCATCACCATGCTGCTCTATGACTTCTATGTCGCGCGACGATGTTTCTGCTTCAATGCTTTGAGTATCTGTGCTTTTTTGCGAAAGGTGATTAGTTCTACTGTTCGAGTAAGAGAAAAGGGATGGGATCGTGGCTTACACTTACATTTATATCGTCAATTTGCACGCAAACGTGGCTGTTCCTGCAGGCATCCACGTTTGTACCTAGAATGTCATCTTTGATCCACCACAACGTCGTTGTCTGCGTCTTGTATAGAAGTTCTGTTCATTGGATCATGTAGGCTTGAAAGCTGTGAAGTGGACCTTATACTAATTGTCAGCGCTCTGCTAATCTCCCTTCTTTTCTTAATATCTGCACCAGTGGGTATATATCCGAAGCATCCTTTCGGAAGCCTTACTAGAGATATTCTGCTATCGCTACGGAGTACTCACTGCGGACTTTATTGCATTTCACTGCTATCAGCTGCCCCGTCGAGCCCGAGCTATGCTCTGGCTGTACAACTAACTCCCTGCTTTCGCCGGCATTCTTCGCCAGCACGGCGTCGTAGTCTCGGGGACGCTGCACGGCGTCGATTAGACTGCCTTCGCGCATGAAGCAACGAAGCTTGGACTCAATGAGAGGCGATTATGGCCATTCCCCCGGCAGGTCCTGGATTGCGAGCCAATGTTTGGCTGCTGCAATTGCAATTTCAACGGAAGCTCGAAATCCGCAGGGCATTTGACAGTCGTGTCGGACGATTCGTCTGTGCTACTAGCAGTGTGCGGGGGTTTGAGTGTCAGACGTCAGACAGAAGCCCTCCTTATCTTCGGGCATCGAGGTACTGGATTAACGGATATCCTGCGGCGCGCATTGCATTGAACGGCAAAATGATTGATAGTCTTGCTGTCTGCGATCTAGCTACGGATTGGAATCGGGATATTTGTGGTTGAAATGGGGCGGTAGACCTCAATACTGTGGACTTGTGGACGCAGCGCCCCCGAGACTAGTGGACGTCGCATTCGCGATAAGCTGAAAAAGGATTAGTGACACGACGAATTCTCCTGACGAGACGATGAAACAGCCTTGTAACTTAGCAGGGTGATCGGTATATGTACTCCGTACGATAATATATCATATTAGCGATCGCTATGCTAATCGACCTAGCTATGGGTCCCTCCGAGGAATGTGATCGCGAGCAAACTCCTATATAACGGGGGAACAATCGTGAGAACCTGGGACATCTTTGTCTCGT
Source organism: Orbilia brochopaga (assembly GCA_036872635.1). NCBI lineage: Eukaryota > Fungi > Ascomycota > Orbiliomycetes > Orbiliales > Orbiliaceae > Orbilia > Orbilia brochopaga. The sequence continues at coordinate 2,134,273 of JAVHNQ010000003.1, read as the reverse complement.
CTGTGATAACCAAGGGCTACCGGCGATTCGATCGCACATTCCTTGCGAAGGGAGGCACTCCCGTGACGCGATTGATGCAGATCGTATCGTACTACCAGGAATTAATTGACAACCATCTGTCATGCCTCGGGGATATATCGATAAATACGCCTTCCAAGCGTGGCCAGTTTCTAGCTTGAAATTGATTGTTCTAGTCGATCGAGTGGTTCCTGAAACCGCGACTCGCAATGCGTGCGACGGGCAGTCAGATGAGATGAGGATACCTGTCCGTCTGTCCGTTTGCTTTAAATTCGCAGGTTTGTTTCTTTGTTTCTTTTCCGGATGGCTGGCCGGTGAATGGGGCCGAAAACGACCGGAGAATTCGCACGATATGTTTACATAAGTTGTGGCACCGGGCAGGGAGCACACGCATTTTGGCGGATTCGCTTCGGTGTTGTGGATTTCGTTCGCCTCTCCAAACCAGCACTTTGGATGGATGGAGCCTGACCACGCGATTTTTTGCATACATGTACCGTATCACATCTCGGCTGGTCATGTCGGTGGTCTGCATGGGGTGAGTTCGTGTTCTGCGAGCGGGTAATTAAATTTGAATAGTGCGGTATGCAAGGGACAGAAAGTGTTCTTGGAAGAGTGGAGACAGGCGGAACACCAGCGGATATGCAAAATATGCAACCTCGCTAGGCAAGAAATAAAACAAAAAAATACATCGTGACCAGTGGCATCGGTATCGGCCAGATATAAGTATATCCTCGAGCCAAGTGACCGAGATGTGCTGCAGGTGCATACCGTAGATTGCGATTGATGTTTCTTTTCACTGCAGCGTCTGCGAGTACTTCCTGGGCTTTTCAACCCAATGAGAGAATTGTATTACAGCATGCAGCGGGCGCCTGGGCGCAGGAGACAGCTAAAAGGTAGCGTTAATGTAATTGCCCTTACGTCGTTTTCCATTCCACCCGTCAGTCAGCTCTCAAGTTCCGGCCCGTCTATGCATGACGGACGAGATGTTCAGGCGATTATTGTCGTGGCGCTGACGCTTGTGTCGTTGAAGTCAGGCTAGTGAGCGACTGTCGTAGAGCACCCCTTTGCTCAAAGGAGGTTTGCAATTGTTTCTTCAATGGGTGCTGCTGCTGCCAGTTCATTTTACTCCGTCACGGCCCTGACTTCATCGATGGACGGACGTCTCGCAGCCGACCTTTCGAGGAGTGAACCCATTGAACTCCTTCAGCTCGCGCGGATGTCTCGACGGTGTTCTGTTCTTCTGGGCGAGTTGCATAGCCTGCCCTGGCCCTTACATGCAGACATCGTGCATGCATGGACGCAGCATTTTGCACACACCTGCGTCTGGGCACCACTCAGCCGGGGCCCCTTACAGCCCATGAAATAAATCTCAGATGGCCGTCTTTCCCCCTGCGCTGGGGTGGGTGCGTTCTGGAGAGAATAATCGTCTGGCGGTGGTGGAGGCTATAAGATCACGGGTACCTGAATGATATTCCTGGCGCTTTTTTGCCTGCCAGCCCCAAGTATTTGGCGTGTTTTAGCCTGTCGCATGGCCATGCCGGGCACGAAGCAGGCCCCGTTGGCCGTGCTGGCTTCCAGACCCTGGTAATCCGTTCCTGAAACTTTTCCACGGCCAGTTGCTGAAAAGAAAAAAAAATTGGTTCGCCTGGGGAGTTCTGATTCAGGACTCGGCCTGCTGTTTCCTGTTTCCTGCATCCCTTTTGAACGATATAACGCGTTCGTTTGTGATGGAACTGGACACGCTGGGTAGGTCGACCACCGTATACCGACGGCGGCGGACTTTCCTCGACGGCAATGTAATTCGTGCATGTCGGTGCTTGCGAGGGTGTACCGGTGTACCAGTGAGGACGTGATTTTTTTGCAATGTCCCTGACGGTGTTCCTGCGCCCGCTGCGCACGAAGCCGAATCTGGATTGAATCGACGTTCGTCTTGGTTCCAACGACCAGCTATTTTTGGACCAGGGCAGGCACAAACCAATCCGCACACCGGAACTAAGGAATAATAGTTCGAAATAATAATTTAGTAGTTAGTTAACGGCTCAATTGAGGTCAAAACGGGTGGAAAAAGGGAGGTAGCCAGTCGGTTTTCTTCGCTCCTTTGCCCATTAGTAGTTTCCCACGAGACTGGACTTTGTGCATTTCCGCGTACTTCGTACTTACATACACGACACGACGATTCGACGTCGAAGCCATCCTCGCTCTCGACGTTGGAGGAAGCCTGCATTGCATCTTTGCTTACCCGCGGGCGAGACAGCTGCTTACCCTGGGCGGCTTTTGACAAATCACATCGCAGCGTCGACCTGAGCGAGAGCTGCCTGGTGGTGGTGGTGGCAGCCGCGGTGGTGGTACTGTCGGGGACTCCTTGCCGCGCTAGTGGGCGAGGAGGAGAGGAGGTTGACTTTCGGTCTCCTGCAGAATCAATCGGTTCAGTTCGAGAGCACGGAGTACATACTTCCAACCTCGCTGGTCCAACGACACCGCTTCCTGCGGCCTCCCTGTCCTGAATCGACACTCTTCGTCGTCCCTCACTTCTGTACCTCTCTCTCAACGCACCTCCTGTGCTCCTCTGCTCGCTCGCCTCCTGCCCTCCTCGCTGCATCGACCGTCGCCGCCGCCTACTTCCTCGTCTGCTTTTTTTTCCTGCTTCGCTCCTTCTTGTTTTCCCTCTTCCCATTATCCTTCCGACTCTCCCTCTTCCTCAGATCTGCTCGCTACGTTCACGACCGTTCGGATTGACTTACACGAGCCCCGTCACTGCTGCTTCACCACGCCTGGATTCACGCTCGTCTTTCGGTTAGCCGCCATCCCATCCCTCGACGTTCCTCTGTCCTCTGGTCTGCTAGCGAGGTTCTCTCAGCTGGCGCCCATCCTGCCCTGCCCCTATCGGTCCAGACTTCGGACGGCTGACCTCGACGACGACGACGGAGTTTCTAGTTTCGACCATCGCCTCATTTTGTCCTGTGCTGTATAGTTCCTCTTTTGTCCTTCCTGCCGCCCCTCTTCGTCCAATAGACGCATACAGTTCGCCGACTTTCTCCTGAGAGATCTTAATATACCACTCTTGTCTCCTGCTCCTCTCTGCCGGGCCCTCTGCTTCTACTCCTGGCTTCGGATCCACATCACTCTCCTTCTATGACCCGTGCCCTCGCCAGCCTGCACGCTTAGGCCTGACGACTATATATCCTTCCCGGCGATCCCACCTCGCACCACCGTTCGTCGCTGTCGCCGTCGCCTGTCTACCAGCCGTACATGTTAGCGCCTTCCACTTAAAACGGGGCGGGTTAGACACATATACTTGCCAGCCAATCGTATATACACGGCTTCGCCTCCAACAAAGCACTCCTGTTTACTGTCCGGACACCATCTTGATGCCCGAACTCAGTATCACCCTCTAGTCGCTATCCTTTGGAACCACGTGCCCATAGACTCCCACAGCATCCCACTATCTTCGTACAGATCCGCTTGCCATGGCGTTCTTATTCAAAAAGAATAAACACCACCAGCAACAGGGGCCCCCGCCTCAGTACTCGAACCAAGATGCCAGAGTCGCGACTCCCCCCTCGGGTCCGTCTTCGTCATCCTCTGCGAATGGTACGCTGGAACGAGCCCTCGACATGAAACACTCGCCGCCAACACAGAATCCAATCTATATGGAAAGAGGCGACCCGCGGCAGTATCAACCGGTGAGTTTTCCGGGTCTGGACCGTCGATGTGAAACTTGGCTAACGATTCAACAGCAGGGACCCCCACCTTCGTCGCAGCAAATCCAGAGACCGCCGATGCAGCCGCCACAGCGCCAGATGACCTCATCGAATGTCAACCCTGACCTGTATCCCTGGTCGAGAAAGCCCATGACGATATCGTCTGCATCTGGGTCTCCGTTCCCGCGGTACGGGCACTCTGCCAACTCGAATGCGGGGAAAGAGGGCGAGATTTACATTCTGGGTGGCTTGCTCCGGTCCGAGTCTGTTCGCGGAGATCTGTGGCTACTCGAAGGCGGCGGGCCGAATCCTGCTGTGTATCCCATCTCTACCACCTCTGAAGGCCCCGGCCCCAGGGTCGGACATGCGAGTTTGCTCGTAGGAAATGCATTTATCGGTATGGTGTAGATCTATCGAAGCTCGGCAACAATCGTCAACTAACTCATCTTGTAGTATTTGGTGGTGACACCAAAATGACCGAACATGATAGGCTCGACGAGACTCTATACCTTCTCAATACATGTATGTCTCCAATCACTCTCCCCCACCGCTGAGCGTTAGATACAAGCTGACAAGAGTAGCCTCGCGACAATGGTCACGTGCCCAACCGATGGGTGACAAGCCCGCCGGAAGATACGGCCACACATTGAATATCCTCGGATCTAAACTCTATGTATTCGGAGGTCAGGCCGAAGGAAATTTCTTCAACGATCTTATGGCATTCGACCTCAACACACTGCAGTCCAATACTTCCCGATGGGAGCTCCTGCTTGGTAACACAGACGGCAGTCCCGACTTCCCGGCTAAACGAACCAACCACACCGTTGTTTCTTATGCCGATAAATTATACCTGTAGGGCGGTTCCATCTCCAGCTGCGCGATGAGCCTTATGCTAACGAAAATGGCGTTAGATTCGGAGGTACTAATGGAGTTATATGGTTCAATGACGTTTGGTCGTACGACCCGCGGACGAACTCGTGGTCGCAGCTCGATTGTATCGGATATATCCCTTCGCCGAGGGAGGGACATTCGGCAGGACTCGTAGGCGATACGATGTATGTCTTCGGAGGTCGCAGCAACGACGGGACGGACCTAGGAGATCTTGCAGCTTTCAGAATACCATCTCGGAGATGGTACACCTTCCAGAACATGGGCCCGAGCCCCTCACCTCGATCAGGCCATTCCATGACTACCTTCGGAACAAAGATTATTGTCAAAGGCGGGGAGCCGTCAGTTCAAACCACGAATCCCGAGGAGCTGACCTACCTGTACATTCTTGATACTGCCAAGATTCGGTACCCGACTGATCAGCAACTTCAGGATCGAGATCGCGCGCCGGTCCCTGGCGGTCCCCCCGGGGCAGCCCGCCGTCCCAGTGCAGCAGAACGGCCATCGAATATTGGAGGTCCCCCAACCTTGAGGAAAGTCAGCTCAGGCGGGCCCGGACGGGAAAGTCTCATGATGGGCCCCGGCGCACAAGGCCAACCGCCTATCAATGGCAATATTAGCGCAGCCAGCGGTCCCGGGTCGCGACTGCCGAGAGCTTCGATAGCACAGGCTCCTGGCGGGCCGCCACCTCAACAGCAGGCACCGAACCCCCGTGGCCCAGTCGGACCGCCCCAAATGAACGGGCGAGCAAAGACGCCCACGAGGACAGACCAGCGTCCTTCAGTTGAGACCAACCGAGCGCAGCCACCCCCGATCAGAGAAGGCGGCTCACCTCCTGGAACTAACGGCGCCCCGGGACCGCTGACCAACGGTAACCGAGGACCTACGGCACAACCGCCCTCACAGCAGACAAGCCCCGTTCCAGTTGCGCCTAGATCCATCAGTCCTCCTGAGCGTTCCAGATCCCGACAGAACCAGTCCTCCATCGATAGTATCGCCGCTCCACTGCAGCAAAGTCTCCAGAATCAGAAGCCCAATGGCATTCCAAACGGTCCCCAATCTCCTGTCCGTCAAGAGAGTCTGTTAGAGAAGAGCAGCCCTATCGATGCTCTTTCCGATGCTTCAAGCATTAAGGAACTGGAAAGCCTCCGCCAGGTGAACGCTTGGTATGCCTCCGAGCTTTCACTCGCCCGTAAACAGGGATACACCCTCCAGAGTAGCAATTCGTCAGCCTTTGAGGAGCATATCGCAGAGGACCTCTCGGAGAGTGACAGACCGCTCCTCGAAGCCTTGGTTGCGATGAAGGCGGAGCTCCAGAAAGTTCAAGGTCTGGTGGAGGAGCAAGCATCTCTTGCGGCGAAGCGAATTGCTGAAGTCGAGCAGCAACGAGATGTTGCGGTGTCTGAAGCTGTCTATATGAAGGCCAAGCTTGCTGCTGTTAGCGGTGGTGGCAATATGTCGCCCGTAGACGTGAACAATATGGAAGCAGATCGCGCGTCGAACATGGAGAAAAGACTCGCTACCTCCTTAGCGACGCAGGCTGAATTGCAGGTTAAGCTTGCCGCCCTGACCACCGAGTTCGAGGCTGAAAGAAAAGCCCGTCAACTCGCAGACGACCTTGCTTCGGCAGCTGAAAATCGTGTTTCCGAGTTGGACGACTTCAGAAACAGGACTGCATCTGAGCTTGAAAGCCTTAGAGCCGAGCTGATTGATGCGGAGAAGACACTCCGTGAGGAGGCCTCGACCCGCGCGGATGCCCTCGCGGAGGCTAAGCTTCTGCGACTCGATAAGGAGGAACTCACCGCCAGGCTCGAAGACACCCTTCGAGACACCAATGACTATATGACCGCAATGGATTCGCTGAGAACCGCTCTGCTTGCTTCCCAAAAGAAGTCAGAGCTGCTTGAACGCCAATTAGAAGACGACCGAACAGTTCGCGAAGCTCTGGATCGCAAACTTGCCCGGCTCAAGAGTGAATATGAAGAGCGCTCTACCGACCTCGAGGCTGCGAACCGCCGGTTGAAGGATGTAGAAGATCTGGCTGAGAAACATGCCGAAGAGGCGAGAAGTGCTCGGGAGGCTATGATTTCTGGACTCGAAAAAGCAGCCGGTAGAGAAGTTCTTGATATTGTTGGCAGTGCTGCTGACGAGCGGGTTGTCATTCTTCAGGATCAGGTCGTCGCTTCTAAGACAATGCTTGCTAAACACAAGCAACAAGCTGATGAAGCCGGTGAGAAGTTGGCACAGGCCATGCAACGGGTTGCTGGTCTGGAGCTCATGCAAGCGCAAGCGAGTAAGGAGGCGATAAACCTTCAGAGACGTATGGCGGATCTTCTTGAGGAAGGCAGGCGTTTGAAGCAGGAGAATACCGAGCTGCTGCTGAAGTTGAACGAGAGGCAATTGGACGTCGATGCCTCCACTTCGAAGTACAGTGCTCTTCGTGAGCTGTTGTCGGAGCGTGGAATTAATCTGGATAAGCGAGATGTCAGGTCACGAAATGGACTTGGGTCGCCAAGGTCAGGTTCGGGCTCTGCCACCCCTGACCAAGTTGGTCGGCTGCGAGAACTCGAGGCCCAACTAGAAGCCCAGATCAAAGCCCACAATGAGACAAAGAGTCAAGCCGACCAGCAAGCTCAGGAGGCCGAAAAGGTGTTCAGCCTGAAGCTCGAAGAGCTGGAGAACAACTACCAGTCCGTCGCGAAATACGTCAAGGGCACTGAAAAGATGCTCATTCGCATGAAGGAAGAGTTGGCGAAGTACAAGGTCCAGAATGCTAAGCTCACCGCGGATCTTGAAGAAGCGCGATCGTCTCCTCGAGAGGGCGTGTCGCTTAACGAGAGCGGATTCGATGCGGAGCGCGAGGCGATGTCTGCTGAAATCACTGCGCTTCAGACCAAGCTTGCGGAAACAACTGCTGCGATGGAAAGGAGAATGCTTGAGGTCCAGAACGACCTTGACGGACTCCGCATTGAGCGCGACACAGCCAGACAGCAGTCCACCACTGCTCAGTTACAGCTCATGGAGGTCTCAAGTCAGATCGAGAGACTCGAGAGCGAGAACTCGATGCTCGAGACGCGGGCTGCTGAGGCAGAAAAGAAAGTCTCGTCACTTCTCGACAGGCTGGAGTCATCTGTTGATGCCTACCGGGAGTCCGTCCGCTTCGAGCACCGTCGTACTGAGACCCAGGGAGACTACTCTGAGCGCAACTCCATCTACGATGCCAACGACCTGCGCACTTCCGTCGCGCTCGACAGCTTGGCTTCTGAACTCGACCAATTGAAGGCATCCTGGCATGCCCGTAACAGCGCCTATCGCCTCTCTTCAACCTTCGATTTCGGCGAGAAGACTCCCACTTCTACGGTCGGCGGCGAGCTCTCCGCCTCCCTTGCCGAGTGGCGGAAGAGACTGAACGAGGAAGAGGAGGAAGCCAGAGCGCGGAGCGGCAGCCGAATCTCCGATTCCAACTCCGAACACCAGTCCAGCATCCCCGACACCGCGCCGAAGACGAACGGTGGCCCCCAGATCGCAATGAGCGCTAATGGCATGTTTTAGAAAGCAAAAAAAATGAGCTAAGATGATGATGTCTATTCTATGTTGATGGCAACTTTTTATTTGGTATCTTTGTTTCTTCCTTCCCTGCTTCGTTTCTTTGCTTCACTTTCCAATTCTTGTTTGATACTTATCTTGTTTTCCATATTTTTCTCCGAGCCCGTTCTATGAGTCGTCCTCGTTTGGGATCGTATTGTACACCATGTAATGACAGTCTTCGAATCGTTCCCCTAGTACCTCGCCCGCCATGCCCAAAAGACTTGCTTTTGTACTGCGTCTCAAGATCACTCGCAGCTTATACTACCTTATTGTATAATGTGTGGAACTACCGGAGTTTCTCCTCCTTCTTTCCTTCCTTCCTTCTCGCCCATCCTCATGCTCTGCATGAGCTTCTCTTTTCCGTTGTTTGCTGATCCAGCCTTTATTTCGTTTGCTTCGACTTTAAAGCTTTGCGTTTCCCAGCTAGCTGTGCAATGTACCTTTACGACCCTCTTCAGCTTTAACTGTTCCATTTTGAATTCTACGTCTATGCTGGGGTTTCTTGAGTTATCACTCTTGCCTCCTCAGTTTTTCCGTTTTCCTTTCTCCTTTATTTTAGTTCTTTTTTCTCGGGGCAGACAAAAGATATATACCACTTGTTTCTTTTTGTTGTATTTTTTGTATTGGTAGCAGCAGCTTCGTGCACTATTATCCAGCAACCTTTGCTTTTCCCTACATTACATCCATTCGGACTGCAAATGATACGACATCCCTGTGAACGTAATCACCCTCGAAATTTGCATGTCACGTCCGAAGATGAGAGAGACCCCTTGACTCTTGTGCTAAAGTACACAAGATGAAGCACCTATTCATGATATGCTTGGCCTCTAAACATCTTCGAGGATTAGCATTCCGTATATGTCCCTGCCCACCCCCTACTAGCTACGCGTCCCCCCCCCCCATGCCGTGTTCTAAACCCCGGATGCTGCATCCGGGCAAGATCAGGCGAAGCTGAACTAGCCGCCGAAGGTATGGTATAGCTTATCATGCGATAGCGATCTATAGCTTTCGCCATGGAAAGACGAATTCGCGCACTTGCCCAAGAAGAAAGACGGCAGGTGGCGATTATCGAGAATGATATCTCAATTTCGCATCAGACTTTTGCAGATGTGCATGTTATCAATGTTCCTGCTTGGATACAAGCTCGGGTAGCTAAGTAAGTAACTAGGTACCAGTCGTTCTCAAGACGACAGTCTACCTCTCAACTCTCGAACCTGTGATTCCGTTCAAGCTCATAAGCATTCCTTCATATTCACATCGAGCCTCTCCTTCGATCTCCTTGAGCATCGATGATCAAAGACACTTGGGCTGATAAGCCAAACAACCCTTTTCGGCTAGAGCCGAATCTTGAGAAGAACATGTTCACTATAGTTCAGACTAGATGTTAGTTATCGAAGCTATGTTTTGATTTTGACGTCGAGGCCTGGCCTGGGAAACTTAAATGCACTAATTAATACGGGTTGACGGGTCATCGACATCACCTGTTGCAGAGGACTGGCGGCCCGCTTCATGATCCCAGTCAAGGTCTGGTCGAGAACAAGAGATTTGAGTGAAGCAAGATTATCAGGGTCAGAATTATGTGTGAATAGGAAGGAATAAATTAGAGAACATAGAGAATGCCCTAGGGGCAGTTACCTAAAAGGAAACACACCTACACTGTGACTTAGCCTCGAAGCCAGGCGCTGAAGGGGCAGGGCAACGCTGTGACTGTCGTTGCAATGTCCACAACCCTGCATGTCGCCGCACCTGTGGTGTATAATTTCGATTCAACTTTTTTGGTAGCTTTGGACCTCGACACACAACATTCGCAAGAACGAGACAACGATAACTAAGACTTAATATCCACTGCTTGGACCTCTTTTGGTACGTATTATCTGGAGCACTGGACGTAGCCTCGGGCTTTGTTTTTCTTCTATCCTTTGACTCGGGCCGCACTGCCAAACGGCCAAATGGTTCACAGGACAATCCTGTCCCAGCCCTCCCGATCCAAGCCCGACGAATCGCATCGTGCTGTATCACTAATCAACTATACCTGGAATAAAACAGAAGATTTTCCGCCAGGTAGCGGCTTCCCTCGACTCCTATGCGTATACGGTTATACTTTAGACAAGAGCAGGGTGTAACTAACAAGAAACGAATTGGCTAATCCAGGATAGCCTACTGCCATCATCAGGTTAGTAAGAGTTACATTACAAGTGGTCGGTTCGGAAACAGTGGATCCAAGCGTGACTAACTTCCTACCCTCTAGGACAATGGGTTACGACCTCTTCTGGGACGTGTTAGACAAGGGCCCGGAGGCGCCGATGGAATGGCCCAAGTACCAGAAATCCAAAAGGACCGAGCCGCTCGAACCATATATCCCAATGCCCGGAGTCGTTTTCGAAGAGTATGATCGATGCCAGGGGCCGAGGGTACCTTGGGTGCATCTTCAGTTCAATACCGAGGGTAGTTATCGGTGCAGCGAAAGCTCTTATCTATACCAAAATGCAAACGGGGACAGAGGCCTTTCTGCGAAGCCGATCGAGGTTCCTCCGCCTCTGCGTCACGAAGTCGGTCACGTCGAACCGATTATTCATCCTACCTCACTGGGAGACACTGGAATAAATGTGGGGCCGCAATCATATCCTCATCTGGTGAAACCCAATCAAATTTACCCCGACCACCTTCCCGCACTTAACGCAAGAACGACTGAACGACTCAATCTCGACGCGTCTGGGGAATTTGTCAGTCTAGACAATTCAACGCTCGGGCCTGGACGCAAAAATCTTTACGTATCCACAGAGTACTTCAACCACCGCGAATCATTTGATAATGCTTTCAACCTCAAGACTGGAGATCCTCCTGCATCTCTGAAACGTCACGCTAAAGAACTATCTCGCGCTCGAGGCGCCGCCTCTCCGCCAGATAAGCAATCGACGCCGCCATGGAGCGTCCTTCAACCCGCGGGGGGGGAAAAGAAAGCCAACAGTCAGTCTGGCTCGAGACAATAAACTTCGCAGAGTTGACGATAAATCCTTCGACGAGTCTCGCAAGAAGAACCGTCAACGTTGTGTTAAAATGGCGCCCCGCCTACCCCAGGAGCATGTGATGCCTTATCCCAGCTCTCGTCAACTATAGTCTCGAGTCTACATTTTCACCATAATTGTAAGCTAAAGTCACATTCCCTACCAAAGCCATATCATTATTGCTGATTCAGTTATATCGAGACCGCTAGTAGTAGATTTATTCGAACCCAAGGTTCAATTTCTGCGCCAATGAGACGATCAATATCACACGCGTGTGAACTTTTTTTATTATTTCTCCTTTACACGTGATCTGTCCGTAATCCGTGGTCCAATAGGTGTCTTAGACTAATGAGAACTCACGTTGAAATAGATGAAAACGAGGATGTTCTCAGAAATATTACAAACTCTACGCGTCGGAGGAAGGGGGGCTGATTCTCGCGGTTGAGCTATGGGGACCCCTTAGAAAGGCCGGTTTATTTTGTTAGTTTCGACGTCAGTACGATGGTACTGAAGGGTCTAGATTGTCGCGCGCTCCGCCTGATTTGGCCTTACTTCGGGATTTAAACCTAACCCCCAAGATATCGTCCATACCACGTCATATTTAGATCCCTATGGTGCGTGCCTCACGCGTCTCAGAAATATACAAGTACCGACGAAATCAGTACTATAGTACTAAAACACTCTCTGGAAGTTGGTTACGGTTGTATCTGCTAAATTAATTGACTGTAATACAACTACCGAACTTATATCCACCCTGTACTAACGACCTGCCAGTTCTCAGATCCTTGAAGCTGGTTTCTTCCCTTAATGTCCGAAATAACTCCCAGAAAAACTCTCGTAACCATCCCTGATGGAACCATTGTTGCCCACGAACACCCTCTTTCGCTTTATGCCCTGCGAGGAAGCCTCACAATTTTCTTGCTCCGAGAAGCGCCGTTTGCGAGAGGTGCTCTGCGCCTCCTTCGTGGCGAATATGCGAGATTCTATGTCGGTGATAGCTGCCTTTTGGCATTCCTTAGCTAATTGCTGGTGTTGAAGTAGAACCCAGTCCTGTTCCGGATCCGCGCTCTTGAACTTCTGTCGCTTCGTAGGCGGAAATGTTTCTAGATCGGCAGGATCCTTGTACAGCTTTCTTTTCCCTTTCGGCGCGTCGATTGATATTCGAACTCGCTTACTCGGAGGGACGTCCTGTTCTGTGTTTTGGCGACGACGCTTTATCTCCGCGGACTTTCGAGGGGCATAGTTATAATCAGGATAGCGCTGCTTATGCACACTTCGTAGAGTAGCGGCTCGTTCCTATGTAAAATCAGCAACCAATTACGTCGTGTATATGAACCCTATGCCTGCGGGGTAAATGATCTCCTGATAGCTTACAATCCAGGCCCGTTTCTCGAGTTCCGGGATAACACGCCATAAATCAGCTGCCGTGCGGGCTAGAATTAAATATCAGATCTTGGTTTTATCGGTCCGGAACCATCAAGCTTATGACGTACATATGGTGACGTTTTTGACCGTAGGGTCAGAAAGTCTCGCTACCTTTGAATACCAGGTTCGGTAGAGCAGAAAGCTATTGAACGTCAGGATCGGCTTCTGTATGGAGATGGATATTATCGTCCTCACCTATTTGGGACCCTCCTTGAATTGCTCAATGTCACACCGTCGATATTGATGTCGGGGTAATCTTCTTGTGAATGGCTGTCTATTATTTTGCCGTTTCTCTTCCTTTTGCCCTTTGCGTTTTTAGCAATTGATGGAACTGTATCCGAACTTTTAGGCGGTTCATCGTATATATCGTTGAACGACAAGTTGCACCATTCTTCCGGATCTTCTCCTATCCAGGTGTCTGAGCATCACCCCAAGAATTAGTTGATTAATCAAATGCTCATCAATCAAATGCTCGATAAGTTTTATTCGCGTTCTGCTTACCGCCTGTGGTATCTTCCTCGCCAACCAAAGTTTCTGAACTACCAGAACTAGTGAAACTAGCGTTACTAGAGTCCTGAGAGCCGACTAAGGTGATGTTATCCCAAGAGGAATCTTCGACAACTTCATCATTGAGAAACTGATCACTGATGGCTTGGTTGTCATAAGTCGGAAAGCCTTCTGGGCCTGCAAAAACAATTCGGATGTATAGCCTGCAATCCTTGGGATGCTGCATTGCCCAGAGAGGACCTCGGGAATCATCGAAGAGGCATGTATCGCCATGTTGACTACAGATCAGTTAGCTTGCGTTAGAGATTTTGATAAAGGAGAGGATACATACAGCGCGTCGCCTGAAGGGAGGATAAGTTGATACCCAAAGGGAACAAGATAGGAAAGATAACCGTCAAAGGTATCTACCTGCCGAGGTATTTCTGGGGTCCATGAATCCGGGAAGGCAGTACGCCGCAAACTCAAACCCTGTTCTCTGGGTTGTCGACGCATATCTGCTCCGTCTTGGAATAGGTGGCCTATGAGAGCGAGAGATGCTATAGTCCATGGCTGATGGAGGTTGGCTGTTGGGTACATCTTCCTAACGATACACCAGAACATGACTGGGTCTCTATACTCTGGATAGATGTGGCCTTGAATGTCATGAGATATAACGTAGGATTCAACCTCATCATCGGTGGGCCTTTCTTTAGGCTGTTGGCGTGGCCACTGATGGTGTGGCCACTGAAGGTGTGGCCATGGTACCGTCTGTTGGAGGAATTGCCATGACTGAAGGTACTCAAATGGGATAGGTGTTTTTTTGCGTAAAGAATTCCAATGCCTGAAAACACCGACCTCATCTGGGTTGACGTCGCATTCAGGTACCTGATCTTGGGCATTGTAGTGAAAGCTCATCATTGCGGAGACAGGCTGCGCCATTGTAGGGACTGCAAACTCAGCCCATAGGTTTTGAGAGCCGCCAAACGCCGACGAACAGGTAATGCCATAGTTCTGCTCCGGTCCCCCAGATCCGGGCTGTTTGAAGAACACTGGTGTCGAGAATTCCATTCCGTAAAAGGTATAGACACCTGATAATGATATATCGTTAGATGGAAAATTGCTATGTGGAGGAAAACAGACCAAACAAACCTCTGCAAAATCCGTAGACCTGGTTGAAAGGCTTAATGGTAAACTTCCAGCGATGGCAAAAAGCCAAAGCAGATTTTTATCAAATCCGATATCGAGGAGAAGAAAATTGGTGTATGGTTCCTCTGCACTCGATTTCCTGTTGTAAATTACAACCACTGACCCAGAACGCGAATGATGGCTGCGATAAGAGGTATAGCGATGATATGAAATAAGAATTCGCCACTTTCGCAGGTGATTGGAACTTATACCAGCTGCGCAGTAAAGTCGCCGGTATGTAGATGACTGAGGTCGCCTTTCCGAGAACAGCGAAAGTTACCGAGGGTATCGACTCGTTTTGATCCGATGCGAGCGAGTAAGCAGCGAGATATTTGGAGAAACCTGCTTGTTTGCCTTGTGCAAAGCTGCGATGGGTATCTTTCAGTGAGCGCAGGGTATTCGTCGACGGATGATTTTTTCGCTTCTGTTTTCGCGAGGGTATGATGAGGAATTTCCGATCCGTTGAGGGGTATACGAGGCAGGGAGGTAGTGCCCGGGAGGTTGCGATACTCTGACAGTAGCTGAATACGCCGATTCGAAGCTTCCGCTGTCTTTTTTACCGATCGGTATGGATATGAGAATGAGGAAGGGGGGCGTGGGTGAAGTTGGTACTCAGAGCAACTGTAATAGAGAGTGGCGATGTGAATAAAGAAGAGGAACAAAGTGAATGGTATATTTTTTAGAGGAACAAAGGGGGGTGCGGTGTGACTGCTTGTGGTGCGACCGTCGGTGGTTGCGCTCGGCGTTCGACTGGCGATATCTTCAACCACACTCAGCATCAGCTTTGACTGTCGATAAATTTCACTGTGGCTGTAACACACACAGAAAAGCGGTACCAATAGCGGCCAAGCAACCGCAATACCGATGGAAAAATTATGAGCCAAAAACTGAATATCCACCAACAAAATACTCAACAGCAGAGCGGCTCCGACCGACGGATTTCTACCAACGCTGAGCCGAGTATACGTTTTGGCAACAGACAAGCGGACCCCACACGATACACGCGACCCAGTAGTTAATGGCTCTGATATGCAGCTAGATTATGGGAAACTCCATCAAAAGAATGACAAACAACAAACGATGGAAGAACGTGAGCTGTAACTAGCGCCCGCGACCGGGTACGTCTACGGTAGAAAGCAGGGTAAAGCGCTGACGAAAAGTACACACGCAGGTATACTAACAAGGCGAGGGAGTTATAAAGTAGGCTCAAATCTGATATTGGCCCCAAACCAGGCACCAAGGCGAACTAGAACCGTAGAACGTTTTCCTTCGAGTATGAAAACAGTTGCACGAACGAAACAAGTATGGCAGATTAGAGAAATTGAATAACACACAAGACACCTACAGATACGAAGCGTATACGAATGAGACTCGGATACCAAAGGGTATAGGACGAAAGTTATGCCCTTGAAACGAAATCGAAATGGGCTATGATGTACAGGTGCCTGGTGGCGAGAGAGGTTCAAAGACGGAGCGTCGATGAGTACGTTCCGATAAAAAACTCGTTTGCGACGAAGCAGTGGTCTTAATGAGACGAGAACCGAAGGCAGCGGAAGCCTCATCAGAGGTACGATAGAGCTAGGTGCGACGAGCTGGATCCTGGTTACAATAATTGGCGTCTCCAGTGAGAATCTTACGGGAGGCCCTACATTAGTACTATAGTGTGAGAGAGCTCAGGGATTATATACTCGAGGACACTAGGGAACATACAACTACTCATCCAAGATTTGTCGACGGTATAGGAGATGGAGTAGACCAAACCGTACGCTCAATCCTCTCCACAGCCTCGGCATGCTTTCTCGAAAAGTAAATCAAGCGCAGTCCAGATCACATCCTTTTCTGGACGTGGTGAACCCCATGAGAACATGGTAGTACTTGCAGCCTCCCATATCCTAAAGGTCGAGAGTCACCCCACCGCCCCCTAGCGAAGTATCCTCGAACCCCCTCAAAAGGAACCAAGCCTTGCTGCGCACGCTTGCTACGTTGCCTGAAAATATCTTATCACCGCCCTTGCAGCTCGCTGGTGGCCACACCAGACGGTCATTCTACAGTAGGAGACATATCGCACAGTGTGTGTTGCGCCCGTTGTACTTTTTCACTTTTCCGCCGACTCGCAGATAGTTGGAACACGGGGGGAGTAGGCCAGCTGTGCGAAGCGCCTGAACTACCAGCAGGATTGCAACAGCAAGCAGCCGCAAAACGGATGAAAGCTGCCATGTTTGGGATCAGTTGGTGCCATATCGTGTTGCAGCTCGCTGGCCTGGCACTGTTCCGTGCATACTGCACTAACGATTTGTTGGATTTTCAATCATCGTCCCCGCCCTATCCGGATTTAGCATGCCATGCCAGATCCTAGCATAGTCAAGGTTGATAATTTATGCGTTCAACAGGCCTTCCTGCACGATACTAGGGAATCGACTGGAAGTGTATTTGCGTTTTCGTAATGCTACATCTTGTAACGAGAGTTCCTATCCGCATGGCGTTGATAATGAGAGCGCGGCGTACGTGTGATCATGAGAGCGCTCTATGTATTCGGGTTACACAAATGGAACCATCCGCCAAATCGGGAAATGGCAC
This sequence comes from Orbilia brochopaga, assembly GCA_036872635.1. Taxonomy (NCBI): domain Eukaryota; kingdom Fungi; phylum Ascomycota; class Orbiliomycetes; order Orbiliales; family Orbiliaceae; genus Orbilia; species Orbilia brochopaga. The sequence continues at coordinate 2,117,400 of JAVHNQ010000003.1, read as the reverse complement.
ACGAACGCCAGCTCCTCCAAAGCAAACATGAGAATTTCGGGCAGCAGAAGGAATCCACCTTGACCACGCCCCGAAAAAAAAGAAAAACAAGAAGAACTAATGTCGGCATGATCTCGATTGCAGGAACCTCCAAGAGTTTCGGCTGCTCGTGGCAAAGCAGCAGTCCAAGTTCAGAGAGTCTAGGCTGTGGACTTGGAGGCTTTGAGATCATATTGCATTGTTGGAACCGCGCAAATCACCAATTTGGTCTAGCGAAGGATTTCCCATGTTTGAGATGCCCGATTTCCAGATCATCTCCTCTGGCTTCAGGACAAATAGATCGCGATATGCTGACAACATCTAGAGATAGATCAGTTGTAATCAATTAACTAGCCGCGCCGAAGCGCCTCTCAATCTCGACAATGGGGCTTGCAACAGAGATATTCCATTGTATTCCCCGACGGTTCGTATACTCGAGCGCTCGACGACTGTACTCCGTACAGGGGGTGCTTCCCAGTCTTGTGTGATATATCACATTTCAATCCGCTGCCACGCAGCCGGACTTGTACGACCATCAAACCAAGATACCTCGTCACATCTGCGTCTCTAAAATACATGTGCAAACATATGCGGGGTCTGTTCTACTGTGATAGAAAAATATCCCCACGTGCCACCGAGATGCTGGGAGAATATGGCTTGCGTCATGTGGGATCATACTATGATCGAGGGATGGAGTCAATATCAGAGCTTTGCCAAAGGATCCCGTGCCAAGCAACCATGCTATCACAGAAAGGAATAACGAAAGAAAGCTATGCGGAGCAGAAGAGCGGCACAGAATGTGTAGGCCCTGCGAGGCGACGAGAACCGAAAGTGTGAATCTAACAAATCTCAACTGCGCGGAGTCGGAAGAGGCTGCCGAAAATGACTTCATCAAGTGCACGCAAGATGTAATGCTTTGCTTGGAGATCTGATCGGCTTCTACTGCCTGCTGATTCACAGTCTCACACGAGAGTAGAAAACAGTATCACAGGCGCTGAACATAACGTTACTTGAACAACTGACCGTGAAGCCGAAACAAGTCGACTATCCGACATGTGAGCTGGTTTGTCATAACTTTCCAGAGATGCTACATCGATGTTAAATTTACTCCAAATTATGTGATCTAAACGGGATATAACATGCGTGACGGCTCATCCGCGTAGCAATTGATATGAAAGCTCGCGTTGTTTGCTCAAAATCAGGTAGTACAGAACCCAAATCGTGAAACTCCGAGTATTGACAGATGTTCGGAGGCCATAGCCTAGTTCCGCAGATTCCTCACGTTTTCTCAAGATCAATTCGTGCCGAGTTAAAGCTATATAGGCCCGATGCACGTATGGTTGCATGTGCATGTGGACGTGTGCTATCTCAGATACCGACATTCTCTTCATGCATTGACGCCTCGAGCTCCCTTTCAACCAGGTTATGGAATAGAAAGATATCCTTGCAGTACGGATAGCAGCACCTGGCACTAAAACTTGCATGATGTATGCACCTCTTAGACAAACAGATATGCATGCCACAATGTATAGATACGTTTTGTACAGTAAAAATAATCACGCGCAGTCTGATGATGAGCATCCAGCGGAACTCGGCTCTACTCTACAGGCACGAGCCTTGACGATCTCGAGGCAACAGCATGTGGGCTGAACTTAATTGAAGGAGTTATTGCGGGTGGTTAGATATAGTATACTATTATAAGACGACGAGGAAATATACCGCTCAGATGATATTACCTACGATGGTGACCTCGTACCTAAGTAAAGCCGCTCTAGCTTATTAGCTATCTCATGAATAGCAAACAAATTTTGAATGGATCGCTGCTCTTGACGTGTGGTCTGGCTTGCGAGACCAGCTGCTCTTGATAAAGTTGTGTGGAAGCCACAGATATGATTAGATAGCGTATAATTTTGTGGGCTACTTTATTGTTATTCCTATGATAGGATTGGTCAGCCGGATGGACAACAGAGCCTAGCTAGTTGTGCCGCTCCCTGACTTGAACTAGTGTGAAGGAACCGGATTTCATGTCTCGACGCTGCTTTCTAAGATTAGATGCGCTGAAGAGCTCATGACTTCAATTGCCTCCGCGAGCAGTCTAGAGAGGTAACGCGGGACCGCCCCAAGTTCGAGATGGTGCGGACCCAGGTTGTCACTTTCCCCAGAAGAACAAAGGCCAGATCTCTCCGCAACCAAGGAAGATCAAAAGGAAAGACGGCATGCGGGGGAAAAGAAACGTTTCGTGGATACAGCCTGTTGGTCTTCGACCACCAACCGAATTAGTTAAACGAGAGGCGAACTGCTGACGACAGGCTATCACATACTCTGACACTGAACACCAGCTTCGATGATTGGCCATATTGTAAAGCGAGCGCCTGCCAGGCCAGTGACGGAGAGACAGTCATCTGATTGACCTGAAGGCCGATCTATTCTGTCCTAATACCCGGCCTCCATTACTTCTCGCTGCACCATTTGAAGAAGGTACAACGCCATTGGTCGTTCGGTACAGCTCGTGCTCCTCGTTCCTTTGGCCCAGCAGGTCCAACGGGTCTACAGGTTCCCAAATGTCAGTCAGATTGATAGCCCATTTTGGAGAAGTGTCGTTCGCATGACTGCATGCGAGCAGGCAAACACATACCGGGCACACATCCAAAAGGATCTGCCATAATTGACTCCAGGTTTCTTTGTCTGCATCATCTTAGCGGGCTCGCCGTGGCCTTCGCAAAGGGGTGCGGGACGCTTCGTGAACAACTTATTCCAGGAGTCCCGCGATTGGAAGGGATCGATAAACTTTTCTTCCTTTGGCAAGGAATCGGATTCCTCCACGGGCCCAGGGTTAGGGGGGTCAGCTGAGGTCACGGTCAACTGCGAGCCGTTTTTCGCGGACAACTGCTCAGCTGCATGATCAAGCTTGTCTTCTGGTGGATTCGCTATTGGTTTTGGTGTTTTGGCTTGGAAAAAAGTTTTCAGCGATTTCTGGGAGCCGCCCCCTATGCTGCTGCCGGCATTGGAGGTGTTTCGCTTGCTGCTCATACCCGTTGTTATCTTTGCCTTCTTTAGAGATGGCTCGATTGATGGACTCCTGTCTGTTATTTCGAGCATCCCACCGCCACCACCGCCATCGGATGAATTTTCGAGGTGGTGTTTTAGACCAGAGGCGGGTGGAGCTGTCTGCGACGCCTGTCCGCTGGTTGGATGGTTCTCTAAAAATGCGATCCCCTGCGCCTTATCGCTCCTACTGTTGGATGTCGAGAGGGTCTGCGTTGAGGAGGTTGGTCCCGATTTAGTTGTAGACGCCACGGCTCTGGTGGTTGTTTTAGTCTGGAACATTTCCTTGATACTACGCCGCCCACTAAACTGAGGTATCAACCGTGCAGACATCCTGGGCGGAGGCGGTGACTCCGTCTTTCTTTCGCCGTCCTGAAACACCCCAGGGGGGTTCACCAGGTCGAGAAGCGTCTTCTTCTCGCCATCGAGCTCAATCTCTGGTTTCAGAACAGCGTAGACAGGACAGTGGTCGCTTCCCTGTGGCAGGACGTATCAGCATAATATAAAACCGTTATGCTGTGTCGATTTCGACGCAGGCGCCAGATCCATCTACAGATAGTCTACTCACATGGAGTCCATTCTGAATATCTGCTGCATCGAACCAACTCTTCATGCTCGACGACGCGATGATGTAGTCTATTCTAGAACCTGATACCTCAAGAAGGCCGGGCCCGTAAGCGTTAAATGAATCGATAAAAGCGCAGACTTACGAGGGGAGTTCACCTACCATAATTTCCAGGCCGGGCGTTAATTTTCGTCTCCCAATCTTTAAAGTGGTCAGCTCTTTGCCTATGTTCAATAACGAAGATTGATTGATCGGTCGATTGATGGTAAAAATAGACGAAACGTACGGGTATACATCGCCGCCCTATCTGGGAAGAACTGCCTCACGACATCAACCATCACAGCCCCCTCTGATGGCTCGCAAAGGCCTCTGAGCAGTCGCTTCGCAGGTGTATCCTTCCACTCTAGGATCTCCTTTGAATCCGGGCCCGCTCGCTTATGAATCCCCCAGGCGTCGGCGGAATCGATTGGCTCCGGGGAGATGTTCAGATCACCTACAGTAACCACCTTTCTCCCAGCCTGCGTCAAGTTTCTGATACGCTCCTCTAGGGCTGTGAGCCAGGCTAGCCGGAAATCCTGTCGCGACTCCTCTTCCCTGCCCACAGGACAGTAGGTCCCGATGAGCACAAATAAGCCAAAGTCGACAACCACTGCGCGACCTTCGCTATCGAGCACAAGACCATCCTCTCTATCGATGGAAGGGTAACCCCCTATCTGTTGATCATCTGGCAGGTCTCGATAGGATGTATTTCGGGGAGAGCCGGTTGGCTGCAGATGCCCTGTGATTCCTTCCTCGGCTTTGACCGGCGATATCTTAGCCTGTCGAGTGTATATCGCTACACCGCTGTACCCTACAATCCAACTGTTAGCCCGTCGCTAGTCCCTCAATCTTCTCATCTCGCTTGCCAGTCCGCATCAGCTTCTCCTTCTCGCCCTAAGTCCCCCAGGAAATGATGCAGATGAAATGCCGTGATTCCCGCTGGCCATCCCTCTTGCGGCAAGAAGCAAGAGGATACGCAGCTAGTCTCGGGGACGCTGATACGCAGCAATAAGCCTGCTTGCCTCCAGGCGCCGCAAGGGTTTGCAGCTAGTTCACGAGACGGAAACTTACCCTTTTTGTGCTTCGGAAATGTGAAGTAGCTATCCCACCCTGGGATCAATACCATGTCGTCTCTGAGATCCTTCGCTTGGATCTTGAGTTCTTGGAAGCATACAACGTCGGCTTCGAGGATGTCGAACATTGCCTACAGCAGCCACCAACCATGACAGATTAGCTGGGCACATTCTGAAACCCATCCACCCCCCTACTGTAGCTGCAGCTATTCCTGTCGTATGCGCAGAGGTGGGGATAGCATCCCAGCGCGGGGAGGCGTGGACATACTCCGAAGCTGCGATTTTCTCGCCATGGCATGTAGCTGAACGGATTCCTGGATCGAGGCACGGGTGAGAGACGCTCTATATTAAGACATACGCAAGCTGCAAAGCTACCTTATTCCGTTCACTGTGAGACCGTATTCGTCAGTGTTCGTCCGTGACAGAGTTGGCTTCTGGGGGACTCGCCGTTCCATGTGACTATCCGTATCGACATTTTTTGGCTCTCTCTCACACTTCCCTTCTCGAGAAGCGGCCTGCGGGATCGAGTTTGCCCAAACAGTGATCAACGTACGGTCCAACTGTTTGGAGTTCGGAGGGCACCGTTGCCTGTAGATCCAAGAATTTGGAGCCTGGAGCCTGTCTTCCTCCTGCAGAGCACACCCAGAACTTCCTCAAAGTGCCCTTTGCCTGCGTCAACCACCCGTTGCTTTCCAGCTCGGGGCCCACGCCTGCTCCAACTTCCTGCTGATTGCCAGCACGTACATGCGCAGCTCCAGCGAAAGGCCTTCTGGCTGGCCTGGTGCACTAAGTGATGCGAATATGCTGCGACAATCTTGTCATGAAATGGTCCTTTGATCTGTGGTTATTTGATCTGTGGTTTGAAGAGGCTCGCGTGATCAGGTTTATCGCGGATTCCGCTGTAGCTGTGGACGCCAGTCAGAATAACTATGAAGTGGATAATCTAGAAGATTCGGAGCCGGAGAAGGATACTGACGTATTCAAATTCAGTAACCTCTGAAGGAGGTACCTATTCTACTATTTGGCCACTAAGATATACAAGATCAATTAGCGGCCACAGAACGCGTACAGCCGTACGCGCATTGGTCCTAAGACGGGAAGCTAGCCCGGGACTAGTAGCATTCCACTCAACAGAAGGAGCGAGTATGACAAGAGATATCAGTACCTCCAGAAGACGCGCAGGTGTTCGCGATGCCAATACATAGAACTGGAAGGTACTTGGTAGAATGCGAGATGTTAGCAGTACTTGGGTAGTTGGCAGGGTCGATGCCGCGCTAGCGTCCACTCCCATCAGCCCGAACTCACCTGACAAACTCCGCCAAGCCCTCGGGAAATCCGATAACATCATACAACTAGCGAACCTTAAACCTCCAACAGCATCGACCGACCCGGCCTGCCGAACATCCTCCGCATCTCCAACCCCTCTCGCCGGCCGATACAACCGCCGATACAGACTTCCGAACGAGTTTTCCGAACGCCTTGCAGCCAACAATGCTGTCGAGCCGCCTCTTTCTCCGCGCTCCCCTGCGCACAAACCCCGCCAGACAGGCCGTCCAGTCTGTCCTCCTCCGCCGAACCTACGTCTCGCAGGGCGGCTCCACCTTCGTCAAGGAGCGCGAGGCCGTCAAGGCCCATGCAGCTCAATCCAGCGGTATGTAGATACCTTCGCACCCGTTCATTGGGCCTCAATTGTTATTTCATTGCATCTTCGAATGATGAACACTCCGACTAACGACCGGCATCAATCGGGTGATTGTATAGAACTCTGGCGCAAGCTCTCACTCTAGTACGTTCCGTTCCGACCAGCATCCATTGCATATACAATACCATATGCTCTCATGTCTCTAACGCATCAATTCTACCACAGCGTCGCTGTACCCGCCCTCATCATCGCCTCGATCAATGCATGGAACCTCTGGAACGAGCATTGGGAGCATTGGGAGCACATGCCCCCACTGGAGGAGCGCCCGCAGTACCCGTACATGAACATCCGGGTTAAGAGGTTCCCGTGGGGGGACGGCGACAAGACCCTCTTGTAAGCGCTCCCTAGCCCTTGCTTCCTCAAGTCCGGAGGCCGTATATATCTCGTTGTTCTACGTGCACTTACTAACGTGGGATGTTCTATCAATTAGTTGGAACGACAAGGTTAACTACCACAAGAAAGACTAGGGCTATAGCTATAGGGCAAGTCGTACTGCTGTCTTTCGTCCGGCGTGCGCTTCCCATATATATCAGCCTGCGTGTCGACCTCAATGGTAACAGAAAGCTGCCGACGTTTGATGTCATTTAAATTTGCGCGTTTTTAAGAAAACAAAACAAGCTAAGGGAGCCCAAGGTAAGGGCGAGTTGTGGACTTGGAAGGAAGTCATAAGTTGGTGGGTTCAGATGTATATAAGTTGCAAATTTTATGTCTTTCAATTTTTTTGGTGGCCTAACCTCCACTGCCTTTGTCGTCCCCGCAATATTCTCAATAACCAGACTCTACATAGTACGATTTTAATGGTGGTATTCTACCATCTGTCATAAAAAAAATCAAGAAGTAAGAAGTAATCAAAAAAAAAAAACGAGTTTGACAAATTTTATGTAGCAGCCGCAGCATGCTTGAAATCTCCACAAACGAGAATCTACGCAAAGCCCGTCTCCTTCTCCTTCTCCTTCTCCTTCCCACCTGTTGCCCATTCATCTTCAGTGGCGTCGAGGACACTTCCGTAGATGCTGCTGACGGGGCTCCTTTGATTCACTAGCGTCCCAGTGCGTCGCCTTGAACCAAGACCGACCACCTTATCGAGGACCCCGACTGAACTGGTCGTGCTGTACGCGGCGCCGGAGTCCTTACGCCAATCAGGACCACGGTCATCCTCATACGTCAAATGAATGCCTCTCAATAATTCTCGTGTGTCATCAACAGTTAGTCTGCGAGACGCATACTTTGCCATAGGATCAGGTAACTCCTGCTTGCTATGGCCGATCTTCCCAAAGACGACTTGCTGCAAAGTCTGGTGCGAGATGACACCAACTGGCTTGACGTAAGCCATGATATCCTCTTGGTTGCTCCAGTACACCTTGGTCGTTGAGACTGGATAGATTGGATGAGGAGGCAAATTGGGGGTCGTCTTTTCATTCATCCTTGGCGGTGTGACCACGACTAATGCCATCCTAGATATCACCATCAACGAGAGCCCCCTCGCCAAGCTGAATGGACCAAAAAACATAAGATCAGACTTACTTGGCGGTCCCATGCTGAAAGAGGGAAATCAATTCGAGAGGATCCTCAAAACAATCAAAGATAACAGGCATAGGCTCCGTTATGAGGCGTTCTGCCCTGCTTGGGCCATCCCCAAGATTCGCCGTGAAGCTCTACCGTCAAAGTCAACTTGGCCAACCTCTTAATCGATAAACAAATTCATATATTGTATACTCACAGTCCAGGAAATGAAACCTTTGACTTTCTTTCCTCCCAAAGGAACCATCCCAATATCGTATTTGCGCATATAATCTGAGGCATCTTCAACCTCAAGAAGGAGGCCTCCATCGAGGCCGTTCCCGTAAAGAGCCATTCCCTGGTCTTTGTATATGATAGCATCTGACCTGATTATTGCGTTCAGGTACAGAAGGTCATCCCAGTCAGTCATAACATCTTTGACACGCAAGCTCTGTAATTTAAATGCCCCCTTCACGATGTCAGCAACGATTTTATGGACGTTCCCACTATCAAGTGAGGACGACATGATGTGAAGCCTAATAAAGGCAAGTAGTTCTTTATTGCTGAAGAAGCGCTCTTCAGTATTCGCAAATCTTATTGATTTGTTTCTATTCATGGCTGACTTTGCGTCTAGCTCGTATATCTTCTCGAGGAGATAGCTGATCGGAAAAGTCAGGGGGTACCAGATGACGAAGATGATCTCTGAGAATCTGTAAGTCAAAGTACAGCGTTAACTAATGTAATCCCGATGAGGTATTAGTTGCAGTTTAAGACTCACCGAATCAAGAATTTGTTGACGAAAAGGGCTTTTCGAACAGTGTAACCAAGAGGTAGTAGCTCGACGAAGAATATGATAAGAAAAACTGCAACAACAATACTTATAGCATCTGTGTGTGTGGACATCTTGTCAACTATTTCATTCTCGAATGGACGCAACCAGCGCATCCACATATACACATATATGCATATACTTACCGAAATTTCCAGAAACGGTCCCTTGCGATGCCTCTTGTATGATCAAGCTGACGAGCAGTGGGATCAATTCAGCCATAGCGCTGCCTGTAAAGACGAATGCGCAAATCATGCTGTACGGCCGCTTGCGCAGCTTAAGCACCATTTGGGCATATTCCTTCTCCTTTGCGGTGCCCTCATCTGCAATGACGCGCAAGTATATCCTACATTGAGAGCACATAAATCAGCCGCAGTTCTTGACATTCAGTTGACCTTGGTCCTGCCAGAACGGGGAATACGACACATATATCTCGCAGTATGCACACATACTTGTTGAAGGACAGGACGCTCAAAGTGGCAGCAGTGACCAAACTGGCGATAGCGACAACGACAATCAGGGCAATGGTTAGGCCTATGATGACAGCGGCCTTGATGCTCTTCTGGGTCAGCGACCGCTCTTGCAGCACATGCTCGTCCTGGACTGCCGTTGACTCTGCGATGCGGTTCAAGATTTCCGAATATCGAGTGACTCTGAAGGCGAGCACACGGGAAATCAGTCTCGAGACCGACGCTGGTTTCGGATTGACGGGCGATGCGAGTATCAGTCTAGCAATGAAGAGCTGAGTGATGAGGAGTGCGAGCTTGAAGGGATATTGTAGATGATGAAGAAAAGCCATTGTGCACAACAGGTTGATCATTGAGGAGCTCTAGTGCTATGAAGGGGTGATGAATGAAGAAGATGCTTTGAAGAGAACACCAGTGATCCTACCTTGAAGCTTATAGAGCGCGCAGGGCGTCTAGGCAATTGATCGTGAGAATCCATCGTCGTGTTGATGGATCTCCAGATGGCCAAAATACAACAATATATCACCACAGAACATAGACGCTCTGTGTTCGTTTACAGACATTGCAGAGCCGCAAATCGGGATTGATAAGGTAAGCTCTCACATATTGTATCGTCTCGGGTCATAGGATATAGATCACATCAAGCAATTGCCCGATCAAATACTTCCTGAGCAGTATTACTGTATTCGAATATGTGTTCTCATGGATCCTAGAGTCTGGCCTCGTACACCAGACCGCACGACAGTCAATCCAAATGCAAATCAAGTGGTCTCGTCAACCAGACCGTACATCAAAGCGGGAAAGTAAATATTGTAAGCGTCTAGACTTAGAATTATAATTATATAAGTAGCGCTTCAGCACCCGCTCTTATGCCGTACATCTGAGCAGTCTTACTTGCGCTGAGCACATAGACGTGACATCTCAGATCTACATGCACAAGTATGCAACGCACAATAATATGCCATATGTCCACTATCTGGGGTCAAGTTCAAATGATCGACGTTTCCAGATGCGTAGAACCGCCTGGTTGTTGTTATGTCTCCTGTAGCACCGAAGCCAGGAGCTGCAACCGCTCACGCAGTCCAAACAGACCCAAAGACGGATGTTGTGTAACCTGAACAAAGAACAGAAATACGAAATCGATCGCGAGTGGTCAAATGCTACTGTGCGTATGCACTCGAGACGCCGGTACGACTTGGTCATCAGAACTGGTACCATGTATCCTGCGACCAATATAACCCGTAATTGCAGATATTCCTTGCTGAAAATTTAAGTCGCAGAGCCTGCAAAATTAGTACCATAACCCGCAGATATATCTTGAACGCTGATGGGAACGCGTATCGCATTGCACGCCCCTCCTTTACTCATGTATATATCCAGCGCGCAGATCCAAGCAGCCTGCGCAGCTGCATATATATACCAGTCCGATTAGAACATGGGTTACTCTCGCAAGGCCAAAACATCAGGTTCACCCTGCCGTGCGGTTTGGTTTACGAAACCATGTTCGCCAGGCTTATAATACATTAATATCAAGGTGGGCATCTTTGCGTCCAACAGCTGGTTTACGAGACAAGTATGCATCATATATAGCTCTGAATACAGTTAGATATCTAGATACATCTGGCCTCATAAACTACATCTGCAGACACGTCAGTCAGGTGCTTATACGAGGCGCCGACCAGGCTGCAGGTACATCCTTTGAAATCATGATATGAGGCTTGTAATATTACCTTCTTCCTTTCTCGGCGTGCTGCGTTTACGTGCTCGTACTGCAATGTTCATCTTGCATGGATGCAATTGCAATCCATGCATTACGGCCGGCCAGTCGTACCGCAAATTGCAAACAACCAAGATATGCCTTTCTGATATGCGGTATAGTGCTTTTACGACGATAGTACCAGGCCCACTTTTCCGGAGGTCTTAACGTCCATCGGATCTTGATATCAACAGCGGCACCAGCATATTCTGATCAACCGTTCCGCAGATAGCGGATACGTTTCCCGATGTTCGACAGATCAATCTTGGTAAATTGAACAAAGATTCACTCTCACGTCTAAGGCTCACATACCTACATGCCTCGTACGTGAACAAAGGCACCAAGCTGGAGGCTGTCTGGTTATTACATATAATTCTCTCTATAATGTCATCACAGATAAACACACCTGTGGCATAATGTTGCTGGCAAAACTTGTCAAAATCGATCCTCTAAAGCTTTATTTTTCATAGTAGCAGGGAATGATAACACTGCACATCACCCATAAAGCATACTCGCTGTCCCCTTATATCCACTTGTCGGAATTGAGACCAGCCCCGTCGTACGCATGAAGCAACCGTACCATCATGATAATACCGCGGTGCCGCCATACGATATACATCCAGCGCCGCAGGTCAGACCGCTTGTCAGATAGTGAGTAATAATGATCGATAACGATACGATATTGTAACCCACATTCACAGCTTCGTGTCCAGCCGTCCAGAGAAAACCGCGATGCGATCTTAACCTTCGTAATACGTACACAACTAGCGCCACAATCTTGTGAAACCAGAGTGCCGTATATATTCCGGTCTACGAACTACTTCCACAACCAGAATGACACAAGAAGGACGGTCCTCCTTTATTGATATTGTTCTACCATATGGCCATATAAAGCGGTAAAGATTGTACACTCGTAGCCAGATATGATCGCCCGCACCAGTAGCTACCTAGAAAATTCAGCAGAACCAACGGACAAAAGAACGAGCGAGCGAACGAACGAACGAAGAAGGGAAGAGAAGGTTAAAGGAGAAAATCGAAAGCAAACGTCCCATCGATCTATAGATCTAAGGCGTAGTCCATCATGTAGAGCACAACTATCTGTTTCACAATACAACCTTCCGTCAATATCGATGATCGTAATACAACCATCGACGCATCCTGAAATCCCATCGACTGACAGAAAGCAAGCAACAACGATCGCTAATATGATATAACATCACAAACAGCACGCACAACGTAATCAAACTCCCGTGGATCTGGCAAGAAAGACATACAGGTTTACGGACAAGCGCTCTCCGTCTCTAGCTCTTTCACGAGCTTTCACTGTTTTCAGAAAGTCTGTAATGTCGACAAGGACAAGCCACCAATCGACTGCAGTCCGGTTATATATAAGTAAACATTGCCATCCATCGATCTCACCCACCGCCCATCGATATATTCGTCAATGCAGTTCCCAGCTGACAGTGCACTCAAGCATCTTTCAACCCACTCGCCTACCTGTTGCCTTCAAATTTATTTTCTTCTCAAAAAGGGAAGAGGGACGATATCATGATGATGACAACGACGGCGAAGAGAAGAGGAAGAAAGAGAAAAGAAGCTCGGTTACCTTGCATCCAGCGTCTGCTTTACCAGACAACCTAGGCTGCAGATACACCTGCCATTAGTGTAACAATGAGTGTAACAATCGAGTTCGCCAGTCAGCCAGACTGGTCTCGCAAACCGTTTACGTCCGTCCAGCGTCTGGTTTACGAGACAAAGCCAGACCCAGAAGATAAATATCCCCAGGACGTCCGCTTTATACCAAAATCGATCAAGAAGAACCAAAAAAACAGAATCCAACCAACCAATATATGATCGTGAACTCAACCGTCGATGTCGACCGTATATGCACGCATAATCCCCAGTGCAGCTATCAGCCACTGCATACCACAATATAATGCCCATACGTACCCGCCGCTCCACGATACCAGAACGAACGTCGACTTACCGTATATACACACTAGACATACTAGCATATTCTAAGATGATAACAATATAACAAACCGTTCGTAGCAGACCGCGTTAATAGAAAACCCGAGCGAATACACCCGAATATCAATATATCCATATATCCACCGATCGAATGGAAGTTAATATAGGAACCGTCATAAGAATAATTATAGCAATATATCTAAGAAGGGTACCCCAGCCGTTGCGGTTTAGCCCCACGCGAGACCACCCGGCCCGAAGAAGAATGATTATAAGAAGAATAATTATAAGAATAAGGATAATGATACGTCCGTCCGTCCGTCTATAATACACATTCTGCAATTTCCCATCCACTTATAATAACCGCGCTTTTTCGAATAATATTCCACAAACCTGCACGCATGCCATACAAGCACATCGCGATCAGGACCCCATTATAGCAACTACACCCTCAACATCATCTCCCACGCCACAATAATCATAAGAAGACTACTAATAAGAATAGTAGGAATGATAAGAATAATAAGAATAGTAAGAAGAAGAATGAACCCTCAAACGATCTGATTATAATAAGAATAAAGTAAGAGAGAAAAAGCCTAGGAAACAAAGAATAACCGACAGCATCATAACAATAGTGTGTTTGTATCCATCACCGATCATTCAAAGAACAGACAGATACTGAATCAGAAAGAAACCCTCACGTCCATCGCATCGAACATCCGTCCATCCCTAGTCAACAATTGAAAGCGAAAACGGAAACGGAAAGATATAAACTAAACCGAAAACACGAGTAGCGACGATAAGAATAGACTTGACTGACTTGACTTCGTAACGTATAAATCCAGTCTTCCACCTGCACTGACGACCGAAACAAACAGACAAACAATCAATTCAAAGCATTTTAGTTACCTCTCCATACAGCATGCAAAACTCCCATACTGTTGACTGTTGACTTGGTTAACTGCTGTATCCCCCCTCCCCACCGTTCGTTCGCTCGTGTGTGTGTTATGATGAGAAAGGGTAATGGCGGTCAGGTTTGCGGGCAGCGATGCTTCAGCGGTACTTGCGGCCCCTAACCGTCCTGTCGCTGACGCTTGTTACCGTGCGGGTTCCACTGTTGCTCGCCCTGCTGCTGCCCGAAGAACTGCGGATTGAAGTTCGGGTTCCCGAATTGCGGTGCTAAACCATCGTCAGTAGCTGTACAAGCAGTTATTTTTTTTTTCGTGGGTTTTACGCACCACCTCCCATCATCGGGTTGAAGCCGCCGCCCATCATCGGGTTAAAGGTATTGTTGCCCCCGCTCATGTCGCCGCCAGGGTTGCCTCCCATATTGCCAGGATTGCCGCCCATCCCGCCCATCGGACCGCCCATGTTCATACCTCCCATCGGCGGCGTCATGCCCATATTGGGCCCCATCCCACCCATCGGGCCCATACCCATGTTGTTGTTGAACCCGCCGCGACCGCGGTTCGGAGGACCGCCACCGCGCATGGGCATGTTCATCCCGCCGCCGCGGTTGTTGTTGTATCCACCGCCCTGGAACTGCATGCCGGGATTGCTCATGTTGTTGTTATACCCGCTCGGCTGGTTCATCATGCCGAACTGCGGGGGCGGGCTGCCGGACGGGCCGCCGCCCATGTGGTTGTGGTTGTGGCCGCCACCGCCGACGTTCGGGCGGTTCATGTAGCCGCCGCCGCCGCCCATGTTGCCGCGGTTGCCCATCATGCCGCCGCCGCGGTTGTTGTTGCGGAAGCCGCCGCCCATGTTGTTTCCCATCATGTTGGTGGGAGGGGCGAAGTTTGCGGGGGACGGGAAATTGTTCCCCATGGGCCCGTGCGGCCTGGGGTCCTTGTTGAACCCGAGGCTGCGGTTGTCATCCTTGTTCCGTGTTGGTGCGTCCTTGGGCAGCGTGCGGAAGGGGTTGCTGTGGGGCTGCGTGTAGCTGACCGTGTGCTTCTTCGACTGGTATCCGGGGTGGCTTGCGAACGACTCGATCTTGTTCTTGGTTGCAGAGGCCGCCTGGGTCGTCGTGAACTCGACAAAAGCGACGCTATTATAAAATTCTCAGTGAGCTGCACAACTAGACTACTAACTGGACTACATTATAAGGAAGAGACGGTATACCCTTTGGACTTGCCGTTGACCTTGTGCTCGCTGAAGGTGATGTCTTTCAGCTCGTCCTCGCATTCAGCCTGTCTGATCCATCCGCGGATGTCGTCGTCCGTTGTCCACCAGTTGAGATCGGAGATATAGAGGGCGGTCGTGGCGTTCATGTCTACGGGCCGGTTGTCCGGATGCTTGCGCTTCAGGCTGTTGAGCGGCGGCTGCGGGAGGGATTCATGCTTGACTATCTCGATGGCGTTCGTGGTGCCCTCCATGTTAGTATCCTCGGTCCCGATGCCGGTGCCGTTGGCAATCGGTGCGCTGGTGTTCTTGGCCACGTTGGGCTTGTTGTCGTTATCAGCAAATAGATCGTTCTCCGGCGCGACCTTTTGGTGCTGTGCAGTCGAAGGGTCGTCCAAGTCATCCCCGTAGATGTCGATGTCGAAATGGTCGTCGTCCGCCATCTTGAGTGCCCTGCCTTTTGGAAGATTGAAACTGGTTGTTCAAAAGGAGCTTGCTTGTCAAAGGCGCTGGAGCGTGAAGAGCTCAAGAGATGTTGGGGGAGACGTTTGGTATCTTCTATTATTTCTTTATAACAGGCTGGTTGTGCCTTTGATGGTTCCTCTATATGACAATAGGAGGAATCAAACACTGGAGGGTTTGATATATCAAGCTCCTGATACGTGAGATATTGAGACTTTGCTCCACGAAGGGCAGTTTATACAAGATTCTGCTGGACAGACGTTATACATGATCAGCCAAGCATTCTCAAGGCAAATCAGGGAGCAGAAATATAAGTGGCGAGGTGGTGGTGGTGTGGTGATGTGGTGGCAGGATTGATGTTGCAGGTGTCCAAGAAAAAGACGAAATGTGAGAAGATTATGGCGGGGAGTAGGACGAGTGTCTGAAGGAAAGGACAGATCACGGGGGGTGGGTGACGGTGATTTGAGCTAAAAATAAGGATGAATGGGATATCAAGAGATTCTCATGAAAGAGAAGGGAAGGGGGAGGGCGACCCAAGGGGGTTGGAAGCATTGTCATATTTGGCACGATGCAAGGGGCGAGCCTGCGCAATGGACTTTCAAGCAGGCGAGCAAGCAAAATGCATGGAAGCATGAATAGATGTTTGAAAGAAAGACGCAATGACGGGGAGGAGGAAAGAGATGGACAGGAGTATTCAAACGTTGGCCATCCGGGTGAGCTTGCGCAGTCCTCGCAAGCACTTCCCATCGACTGGCGTGCCAAATTGACGAAACAGACAAAGAAAGAAAGAAAGAAAGAAAGCGACGGAGACGACAAGATGCCAATTACAGGCGGGTAAATGTATACGTACAGTTGGAAGACTTGTTGTAATTTATGTTAATGATTGTCTTCGGCGAATGTTTCTCTTGAAGCAAAGCGGTTGATGGAGTAAAGGATATGGAAGGAACAGGCTCCTTCAGCGGTTATTCTTTCGACGATCGACAGGAGACGCCTCCTCGGTTCAAAGTGAGAGAGGTCCGTCTTTTCCTCTGTCTATTCTTCTTCTTTGGCTCTCTTTTTCAAGCAGCAGCTGTCGTACAGAAACGTGTTGCTTCTTGTGACACGCAGTGTGGTATTATATTTCGGGTTGCCTTCAAGAAGACAGGTAGCATCTATCCCCGGGATGGGAGAGCTCTTTGGAAACGGATGAGAAAGCGACAAAGCGATCTCGTAAACCAGACCGTGAGAGCCTGCGGGAGCAAGGCCGAGCGGAAGAAGCCGAAGAAGCGAGTTCGTCGATCAAGGATATATGCCGGAGTGACTTTTTGTCCTAGGATGGAAGATCAAGCGACTTCGACCTAGGATAGAAGCTGACGTGAATTCGACGTTCAAGAATAGAAGACGATTGACCTGAGAATGGACGACGATGTGACTTCGTCCGAGAATATACGAAGTGACTTTTAAGGATAGAAGCTGAAGAATAGGAATGGAGACTGAAGTGAATTCGTCGTTCAAGGATAGAAGACGAACTAATTTCGAGATGAAGTGTACTTCTAAGGATAGAAGACGGATTGGCTTTGTTCAAGGATAGAGGATGAATTGACTTGGCACCGAGATAGATGATGGAGTGACTTCTAAGAATTGAAGACGAATTGATTTCAAGGATAGAAGCTGAAGTGACTTCGTCGTTCAAGGATAGAAGACGAATTGATTCCGTTCCGAGAATAGAGGAAGCAACTTCTAAGATAAAAGAACTTCGTTCAAGGACAGAAGCTGAAGTGACTTCGTCTTAGGGATCGAAGATGAAGAACAGAGGATGGGATGATGTAAGGGGAGGAAGGAAAAAGGTCCGACACACTTGGTTGGAAAGGGCGCGACCTTTTCTTGATTCTGTGCTGCAGGAACGGGATGGGTGCTTTTGTATCGCGGGTGGTATCTGGATATCAATGAATCAATCAATTCAATTGGGGCCGGCCGCAGGCGGAAGGAGGGTGGTGATGGAAATGAGAGGAAAAAGGCGCCTGATAAAAGCTGAGAAGGGGGAGGACGAAGCGAAGAAGGGCGGAAATGGATACGATGGGGCCTACGTAGACGGAGCGAGCAAGAGCGAGATAAGAGTCAGCAGGTGGACCAATGGACGGGAGGATGGGAGAAGGATGGGGGTTGTTGGAAGGACGTGGTGGTGGTGGTGATGGGATGGCATCGAACGAGTGGACGGGCCGACCTTTTTTTAGCAGAACGGGAGTTGCCGGCGGGTGGTCTCGAGCTGGGGGAGCCTCGAGCGAGGAGTGGCGAGAGAAGCAGAAGAGAGGGAGTGGTGATGATGATGGGGGTGATGGGTGTGGTGATGAAGAGGAAGATGAGGACGAGGAAGGTGCACAGACGGGGTGGGTGGTGACGACGGAGGGCGTGAAGAAGAATCGGCGGGTTTTTGTGCCTGTTGGTGCGGGTGACGATTTGACGGGCGGGAGCAGGAAATATTGCGAACTGGGAAGTTTTCCGGGGTGGCGGGCGGGCCTTTCCTCCGGGGCGGTTGGATCCTGCAGGGGTGCTCCCCGCGGGAATGGGCGCTGCGCAGTCGTGAGCACAGGATGCGCAGATCTGAGCATTCGTCCGGTCCGTTGGACATGAGGGCCGGCTCTGTCAAAGTTCGCCGATCCGGGCTGGGGTGCGGTTCCAGCTGCTTCCAGGCCAGCCAACTCGGCCAGCACGGCCAGCACGACTGCCAAAAAGACCACATAAACCTCTTGATTCAGGCACTCACTCATCCATCGTCGCTGCTCTCGCTCGTGTCAGTCAACCGACTTTCCTCTAAAGACAGCCGTCTTCTCTTCGTGTCCTTCCTCCCATCTGCTGTCTTCTCTCTTCTCTCTGCTGTCTTCTCTTTCGAATCTTCGCTCTCTCCTCGCCCTTCTTCCTACCAACTCGCACTTATCCTTCCGACGGCCATTGAATTGAATTGGTTGATTATCATCCCCTCGCAATGTCGGACCAAGTCTCCCAGATCGCAGAGATCCCCAAGGACTTCCTCCGGGAAGGCACCCAGTTCATCAACCGGTGCACAAAGCGTCAGTCCTCAATTCACTCCCTCAATCCATCCACTCAATTCACCCATTCAATCAATCCAGTCTTACGAACACGCGCTAACCACTGTATACACCACAGCCGACAGGAAGGAGTTCCTCAAGATCTCGCAGGCCGTCGCGATAGGCTTCATCTGCATGGGCGCCATCGGCTTCGTCGTCAAGCTGAGTGCGTCCCTCTCCCTCCCTCCCTCCCACTCTCACTCCTGCACTCCCTCCCACTCACACACGCACCCTCTCTGCACGCTCCCTCTCATACACACACACACGCCCCTCGTATGCACGCGCAACACTAACACCTGTGGCAGTCCACATTCCGATCAACAACATCCTCGTGGGCGCAGCGTAACGGCAGAAACGCCAATACCCTCCCCACCACTCAAGCTACTATGGGACCCGAAAGCGATATAAACCACACACACACACACAACAATACTACCATAACCGAGCTACGACTCGAATGCGATATCTACGACACCATTACTATACTACTATACCATACCACACCACATGCATCACAGGCCGATAAACACGGTCTGTACCCTATAAGACGCTGCTCAGATGTTTGTCCGTCATTAAATCAATCGGTGTTAAAACGGGTGGAGGCAGTCGAGCGCGTCCATGTACGATAGATCTGATAGTTCCAGCAATTCCATATTAATTTATACAACTACTCGACCCGTACATTCTAGTGATTCTGCAATTGTATAAGCTATCTACCAACATCTATCTAAAGACACAGCCCACCCAGGAGCATTACTTCCACCGTCGTCTACCATCCATCTACCAGGAACAGCAAGCAGGGGACAGAGGGAACAATACAATAAGCGGAGCAGAGTTTGTTCAATCAATCAGATATTATCGTTAAGGAAACAGAAAGCAGAAAGCATCCCAGTCTATAAGGGATTATAATAAGAATATCCGCGTCGCCGCAAGCAAGGACGTCGTGTCTGGCACCGACCCCCAAGAATCGAAGGAAAGGAAGAAACCCAGGACAAGGAGGAGATAACACAGTTAATGCCCCCCGTAAACCTGGCTGAAATACGCCTTCGAATTGCCCGTCTGTATCGTCGGCTGCCCCTTCATCCAATTCGCCGGACAAACCTCCCCGTACTTCTCCGTAAACGTAAACGCATCGATGAGCCGCAGCGTCTCATCAACGCTCCGTCCAACCGGCAAATCATTGATCGTAATCTGCCTCACAACCCCCTTGGGGTCGATGATGAACAGCCCGCGCAGCGCGATCCCTTCTTCCTCCAGCAGGACCCCGTACGCTTTCGAGATCTTGTGGCTCTTGTCCGACAGCAGCGGGAACCGGCAGCCGCCCAGCCCGCCGTCCTTGCGGGCGGTGTTGGCCCACGCCAGGAGACTGTATTCCGAGTCGACGGAGGCGAAGATGATCGAGGCATTGCGCTCCGTGAATTGCTGCACCGCGTCCGAAAATGCGACAACCTCAGTGGGACTGTAATCCTCACATTAGCACTCATCCACATGTACAATCTCAGGTGTAGTGAAGACCCACCAGACGAAGGTCCACGCCATGGGGATGAAGCCCAGAATGAGCCAGCGTCCCTTATATTGATCCAGTTCAATATCTACACAGGAAAAAAATTAGCATCGTGAGGCTCTGCAAGCTAGGTGTTGCGCATTCCCGCTGCCTGTCTGCCATAGGCCCGCCAGCACGGTTGGCGACATGACACCGCATGCAGGAACAGCCAAGCTAGAGCGCCAGCCAGCACTGGAATACACTAACGACACGAACTCACCTTTGATGGCACCATCAACGATGGCGGGTCCCTTGAACGCGGGTGCCGGTTGCTGGACGCGAGCAGTCATCTTGGCTCGATTGGAATGATTCGTAGTACCGTGTGTAGCGTAGTGCGTAGTAGTAGTTTAGTGTCTCGATGATGATGGTCGACGCAGATGTGTGTTGGAGGTCTGCGAGCAGTAGGGGATAAGTTAGCTCAGCTCATCTCATCTCATCTCTCACAGAGTCGGCAACTCCAGCGCTTTCTAGCCCTTGCTCGTCATTTCTTCACGTATAGACAGCATAGACAGACGGAGAACTTACGTTACTTGACCATGTACGGCGGTCAATACGGACAGACGGGATGTAGATGCGAGCCAGCTACAAAGTTACGACGACAGACACACCCGCAGGAATTACCGCCCCGAGAGTCATTTATATAACCCTCGGCCGACCCGGACCTAGCCAATATACAGAAAAGGGCTTTTTGTCTCGCAAAAAATCCAGCGCGCGCCGCCGCCGCCTCTCGCCTCTAGCTTTCTGGGAAAAGTCAAATACAGACAGCGTCAAAAAGGGTTCGGAGGCAAGGGTATCGCTTTCCGAGACGGTGGTCAAGGCCCTGAATGTTCATTACATACGACAATGCTATCAGATCAGACCAGACAGACAGAGACAGCTAATTGGATGGAAAACACTCGCGGCAGGCAGCTGCACGGAGACCGACAGAAGCTTGGTCTCTCATCTCCGGCCGAAAATAGGACATCAACAGTGAAGCAGTGCGAGATCCGAACGGCACGGTACCTCATCTCATCCCGAGTCAGCGACGTCCGGTATCTCGGGATGGCTGCCGCCGACTGCCATCCTGCGACTGCGCGATGCCCTCACCGTCGTCTCCGTCTTTCAATCAAATCCTATTCTTCTTAACTACTATACCTCGTGCTAGTGAAGAGATTGCATCGGCGTCGCCCACGTTTCCTAGCCGATGAGATTCGCATCTTTGCTTCCGCTTCGAGCGCGTCTCACGTCCTCCCTGCGTCCACACGGGTCTCGGAACTCAGGCCACTGTCACCTTTGCGAAATACGGCTAGCCCGGCCCCATGTGGGACTGGCGGTCGGCTCCTGTGGGAATGCCATCCCTGTCTGACCACCGCCGATTCTCTCTAAAGGTCAGTCTACTTAGTAGTTCGCCCCCGTCAATACGAAGGAAGACTCAGTGTGTAATTTGATTGAGAACACGAGAGGTGATGCTCGCTCGACTATCAGTGCGCTGCATGCCAACGGCATATGCGCACATGTGGTCGTGCATGCACCCTGCTCCACCGTGTTTCGAAAAGCCCCATCCATTCCACCCGGATCGTCGGCTCACTTCAGCCATCAGAGGTATTCATTGAAGGACCGTGCCGTTCACGAACGTTGTGAAGTCAAAGTCGCGATCTCCAGTCAACTATAGCCGACGCTAGGTGATAAGAGCTCAAGTCAACATCCAGGCTCCACCGTCCATTTGTCACTCACTCACTCATCCACTCGTTCGGCCGGAAATTCGAAACGAGAGCGAGCGCCGGGAAAATTTTTCAACGGCGGTACACTATTATTCATCGCCCGCATCGCGACCGAATCTAGAATGCTCCGATTTATCAGCGCTGCATCATAAACCAACCAACTTTCCAAGCCGTGCACACACATCATACATACCAGTCGATCAATAGCGACGACGAATACATACTTTCCTTCTCCCTCGCATGCATCAAACCGTCCCGCTCGAACAGTATGACAGCCATACGTCAGCATGTATGTACGCACTGTACGTACAGCCCCGTGACCATGCGGCTGTCCGATATTGCATGCAGCGATGCAGTCCTCCATCCAACACCATGTAGACGGACCAGGGACGGAGTAAAAACCTACGCACGCGTACAACATGTGACAGCCTGTATCGTCCGAGTTGAATCCCGTCAATGAGCCAAATTGAACCATAACACCGCAGGAGGGCACATACATACATACTTATTGACATACGTATGATCAACCGACCGAGCTCACCATTGCATTTCGCATTCATGCCAACTGCAGCGCAGCTTGTTTGCAACAGTCGTACGGAGCTGTACGTGTGCTCGTCCCGACAGACGCACGGCTGGCGCTCGATACGTCAATGCAAACCACAAAGCTTGCAAAGTCCACGACACGGCCAGCCGTGTCATCCTACTGTCGTGTAGCGTCGCATCGCATCCTGATTGTATGAAGGATCAGTTGACCGACTGAATAGATGACTGTATGAATAGATGAATGAATAGAACATACGTAACGAGATGCATGCAGCCGTCCGGCACAGCAGACAGCACAGTCCAGCAGCGCAGTCGAGCGACGGAGCGAAAACCGGGGAGGGAGCGCTGCTGTAACGATTGGCAATTAGTGTTTGCTGTTCTCGTCGACGCTGTGTAACAAACCCATTCGTTCCAACACGACACGGCGAGCATGATCCTTGCTTGCAGGTGCTTGCATTGCAATCGCAGCGCTCTCCATCCATCCTCAGAATGATATCCAGGAGGGTGTGATGCATGATGGATGGATAACGGCGGAACGCGGACGGATGCTCGCACCCTTCGAGGTTATGTCCGAGCCGTGCCCGCAGCTACGTACGGTACGCGAGGCTGCTTGATCAATCGTCTTCGTATGTACGGACGCAGTTGGAAAAAGACGGCAGCTGGCCAGCGCAGCCTGGTCGAGCAGCTTGCTGTTGGAAAAGTACGGCGATCACAAGTTGCTTGTGTAATAGAAAACCTGGAAAGCATCAAACGTCAAAGCTGCAAAGATGCATATTGTGTATGTTGCATGTTGGCATCGGAAAAGTCCACTCTGCGCGAGAACGGGGTGGTCGCGCTCAAGCGCTCGCTCAACCCCTCGCACAACATACGCACAAGTTAACTTCAGGCAGCATTTCCGGACGGGAGCTTGAGTTCAACGTTCACGACACGGCTGTATGCGCTAGCTCAGCTCGTCGACGTCAGCAACCACAATCCATTCAGCCACCACCAACATGTATTTGTAACACGAGGTGCATACTGTTGGATCCAACTTTAGGAGCGAGCATCAATAACGTTAACCGCCCGGCCGGCCGTAGGTCGAAGTGTCTGAGCTGAGCTGAAGGGGGGAAGCAGAAACCTCACTTACGTACGCCCCGTGCAACCCCACGCAGTAATCCGGCGGATACGTCGGATTCTCAAAAATGTGAGATATCGCCAGCACCAATCAGCGGCCTCATCCCACTGTTCTCCGAATGAAATGTGATAGAACCACCCGACCTGATCGATCGATCCCCGATCGACTTTCGCAAAAAATCATCCCGGACATCCTCGCTGCTGGAATTAGAGCAATCAAGGACAAGACGGCTATGCAGCCTCGCTCGATTAATTCGCCTCGATCCGCGTGCTCGTTTGCAATGGTCGTCTCGATCGAGGCGGGGCTAGCACGATCGAGGTAAACGTTCCACAGAATGGCAGCTGTCCATTGCAATTAACGCATTGCATGTGCATATGCGCATGTATGTACTGTATGTATCAACCGCCAAGGCGAGCTCGAGCGCTTGAATGCAGTTGCAATCTACCGTTACGTAAATGCAAACAGAGCTCGAGCCGATAAGTCCTCTGCGTCACGAAACTTCATCGGTGTGCTAGCGTCCCTTGAGACCGAAATTTCGCATCTACCCTGCAATATAATGCAGTTAGAAATCGAATTGGGATATTTACAAACTTCGTTCTGTGAGAAACTTCATGGGATTCACGGACGTAGACATCCCGGGATACGTGTATCGTATGTGAGCATCCGTCTGCTCCCAATCGGATCGCTGCCTTGAGTCCGTTGAGTTCAATTGATTGAGAAATTAATTGACTGAGCAACTGCATGTCCTCGCATGTATGCATGCACGGTCATGAACAAGTTGGGACGGCTGAGAAACGATCAGATGACAGAGCAGTGCAGTGAGACGGCATGATGCAGGACGAGGGGGTCGTGAATTAATTGAGTTGTTGTATTACGCAGAATGAGAGTGCAGTGCAGGGTGTGCGCGCGCGAGAAGGCAACTTTGTTGCAATGCAATATATGCAATCAATCGATATTATATGCCGGGAACTTTGTAATATGGGTAGCTATAGCGAGAGGGATGAGAGTAGACGTTCAACTGAGATTGTGCAAACGAAGTCTACTTAAGGGCTCACGAATCTCCTCAGTTGCTGTCAATATCATCGTCATGATCATTTCATCACATCTATACAGCCTCTAGCTAGCTATCAACTTCACAACTTCTTAGTTAACCTCATCTCTTCTTGATATTACCACCTTGTTCGGCAAGTAAGCCAATTCTTATACTTTCGTATGTGCATTTCCCCAAGTCCTACATCATGCATCCACTAGTTTCCTTGTGTTTGTAGTGTGGTGCCGAGACTAGTAGATAGCGGAGATAGCGGCCTTACAGCTAACCTTGGTCCCGTCGCCACCGCAGCTCTTAGTAATATATTGAACGAGTACTTAACCGTATCTTCTGCCACACCAATCATGCCCTGCACTGGAGAGATAGATAAAGCCCACTACTACGTTGCCCAACCACGCATCATATATATCCATCGAATCATCGGAAGTTCCGTCCCGATCGCAGTTGAAGAACCGCCACTCTTATTCCACCGAGACACCGTGCTCCCGCCGCCAGAAGAGGGTGTGTGCGATGAGTGTACCGACGAGGAGACTTTGAACAGGTGGAGGCGTGAGCGACTAATGAATTACGTCCGGAACAAACAACAGGAACTCTATGAGATTGAATTGGAGAAGGAGGAGGAGCTCGAGCGACTGGACAGGGCCAGAGAGTGGAGAGGTATGTAATAACTCACCCAAGCTCACCGTACCAACCGAGGCTGCAGCTGCGGCTCTGCGGACCATCCCGCTAACTCGGTTCTCCATCTTGAGCTCGCCTATAGAGGTCTGCGCTAGAATACGACAACGGGAAATCGAAGACGGCATCCGCCCGCCAGACGATCCGCCACTCCAGTGGCCAGAGACTGTAGAGGAAGAGATGCAACGGATCGGAACCGCAGACGGCCGCCACTTTTACGCCATGCCTCCCAGCCGTCACCGCAGAAGACTGAAGATGGAGACCAGGGGATATGAACATCTGGAGGCCGTACCCATCGCAGAAGGACGCCTTCTGATGGCATCAGGAGCATTCGGAAGCGTACGTTTGCATCTGCCTCCTCAACACCCGCCCAATGAAAATTCGATCATCGCGAGAATCCGACGAGCCCAATTGCAATCATCTGTGGATAAAACGGAAGCTTAATGAGAATTCTTTGTAACTACCGCAGTATGAGCTATTCGAGATAGAAGCGAAATTGAAGAAGCGAGGATGGAGACCTCCAGTTGAACCTCTAGACCCGTATCGGGATCCTAATCCCCCTCCACCAAACCCCGATGAGCTCCCTCCTCAGCGACCGCTGACGCAAGCGCAGTCCGAGGAAGAGGATGCTCGGTGTAAACCTCCACGTATTTCACTCTCGAAGCGCCTATTGATCAGAGAAATGGGCATCTACCAGGGTGAGCAGTGCCGCAGACTCAATACCCTTATAGCGCAAGATATGATCCCCACGTGCACTGAGCAAGTCCTCCATTTTGGAAGCAGATGCTACTCCGGCCAGTTCTCGGACGATGGCGATTTATTCGTCTGTTGTTCTCAGGACTTGAAAGTTCGGCTGTACGATACTAGTAATCCTTGGGACTGGAAGTTCAAGAAGAGCGTCGAGTACCCTGGCGGGCATTGGACTATCACCGATGCAGCGCTGAGCCCAGATAACCGGTACCTTGCGTACAGCAGTCTCAACTCGACGGTATACTTGACGAAAACGTCGAATACCGGGCCGGACGAGGAACAAGATACAATTCCACTCGATTTTAGCATCGGATCATGGAACACGCGTATGCCAATTGGCACGCCGGTAAACTATCCCATCCGAATTCGTCCAAGATTCAAAGTTGACAATTTTTGCAATGCATATAGATCTGGTCCATAAGATTCTCCGGCGACGGCAAGGAACTTATTGCCGGAGCAAAGGACGACTCGATCTACGCCTTCGATATCGAGACTCAGAGACCGACTCTCAAGCTCAGCGGACACACCAACGACGTCAACGCTGTCTGCTATGGTGACAAAGATTCCCCGCACATCCTTTTCTCAGGGTCTGATGATACTACTATCAAAGTCTGGGACCGCAGGAGCATGGCGGATGGCCGGGAGGCCGGCGCATTCCTTGGTCACATGGAGGGCTTGACATACATTGACTCTAAAAACGATGGCAGATACATCTTGAGCAATGCGAAGGACCAGACCATGAAGCTCTGGGACATTAGGTATTCATTTCTCATGCGACGATAATTTGATCCGATACATAGATTCTTCCCATTTCCGAAGTCTCAACCAGTCTACTAACAGCTTCGACTAGAAAACTCACTGAACGAGCAAAATATGGAGACAACGGTCTTCCTGACCACTCCAGTAACTTTGACTACCGGTTTGAAAAGTAAGTACCAGTAATTATCTACAAATATCGTTGCTACCACTAACGAGCTGTAATTTACTCGACGTCTAGTTACGACAATTTCCCCATCCGCAAGCACGAAAATGACAATTCGCTCGTCACCTTCCGCGGCCACCGCGTTCTCAAAACCCTCATCCGCTGCCACTTCTCCCCAGAGACTTCCTCCGGCGGCCGCTACGTCTACACCGGTTCCGAAGACGGCCGCGTGTTCATCTACAATATCGATGCCACCATCGCTGCGATCATAGACGTCCAAGCGGATACTTACGACCACCGTCCTGGTGACCCCTACAGCTGGAGCGGAGCCGGTTGCGCTCCAGGCCGAACGTTTTGGGAAACGTGCACCCGCGATGTCTCATGGCATCCATCAGTTCCCTTGATCGCCAGTACCTCTTGGAACGGCTATACGTCTAATGAAGGCATGTCCACCTAAATATTTATATATACCTGACCTCCACTCAACAGACACAGCCACTAATGATCATAACTTCATCACGACGTAGGCACCGTCGCCATACACAGCTGGGATGGTAAGATC
This sequence comes from Orbilia brochopaga, assembly GCA_036872635.1. Taxonomy (NCBI): domain Eukaryota; kingdom Fungi; phylum Ascomycota; class Orbiliomycetes; order Orbiliales; family Orbiliaceae; genus Orbilia; species Orbilia brochopaga. The sequence continues at coordinate 2,089,930 of JAVHNQ010000003.1, read as the reverse complement.
CGCGGCGAGGGCGCGCACCCCAACGACTTTGCATACTGGGACCCCAAGCGCAAGGGCATCCGCAGATGCGACGGCGCCTGCCTGATCCGCCCTCAGAGTCCCGTCAGACGGAACGAGGAGATGAAGCCCATCGAGCATGATCCCGTCCCTTTGTCAGTCATGCGCGCACAGGGTCACGAAGAAGAGTGAGTTACTATAAACCCTACCCACAGGATTCACGCCTTGACTTTATATCACATCGTCCACACTTCCACTTCCAAGTATATGTTATCCCTCGTTGCTAATTCCTCTGTGTGTTAGTTACTGGGTTGCCCTTGAGCAAGGTATCAGCTTGCGGACTGTCCACATAAGGAACCATACGCACATACGTCGACTGGTTCAGTGGAATAGACCCGACGAGCCGCCCATATATGCTTACCGCCAATAGCCCGCCATCCACGCGAGGTTATTGAAGAGGAAGTATTCGTCCCCGTTGCGTGCACTTCTCATTTGTAAACCAGACTGTCCACCTTACGACTTTCCTTCCCGTTTCAATTTCACGTCGTTTGATTTCCATTTCACTCGTATCTTTTTTTTCATGGCAGCGTTCAAAGGGAGGAAACATATGCAAAAAGAAAAAAAAGAGGAAGATAGATACATGAGCGGCAAGAGAAGGAAATTCGTTAAAGGTATATACGGTGAAATATGCTGTGCAGGACGCTGAAATTGATAGCCAGTGCGATCATTTTTGTAACAATCGTTTCAAATAAATGCCACAATCTTTATCGTATCGTATCGTATCAATTGCAAACCAGCACTCGGATAAACTCTAGTCGTCATAGGAAAACAACACGACGATTAGACTTAGCCTTTGAATCTACGCGCCTGTCGAAAGTCCGACGTCAGCGCCTCAGTGCTTAACAACAGCGGTCGTGTGCGTATCGACTTGAATCATATTGATCAAGAACTCTTGATAAGAACTAGATTGCCACACCCTGTTAGCAACTTTCAACATCTGACAGAGCGGACGGAAACGTCACATACCCAGAGCATTCGTTCAGGATTCGCTCCTTGAGAGACATGTTGTACTTGGCCTTGTACGCCTCCTTGACAGCAGCCATGTGATCTGGATCCCAGTGGATGCGGACCAGGCGGGCGACAAGTAGGTCATCGCGAGTGCCGACACCTTTCATCGATTCCTCGAGGAGGCGCGCATCACGAGCTGGCTTGTTGAGCACGCCGTTAAGAACGTGCAGGAGCGCTTCACCCTATATGAGCGGTCAGCAACATGCACCAACACATACAAAGGTGGGGTTTTGAACGGGGTTTAGAAACTTACAATCAGGCCGGTAATCTTCTCAGCAATCAGCCTTGCTAGATCCTGATTGAACAGCTTCTTATACATCCTCATCACCTCCCGGATATGAGTTGTGCTTCTCGTGATGATAATTTTCCCCACCGCCAGGCTGTCGACTTTATCCTTGAGCAGGGCATCGTGAAGGTCCTCGGCGTCGTCTCGTACTTTGTCAAGATAGACTTTATCCCACTCATTCATGCCACGGGCGTCAAGTTGCGTGAGCACCAATTCCTTGAATTTCTCATTAGTGCCCTTGTCGGCAGTGAGCTCCTTCGTAAGCGCTTTCTCGAAATTGTTATCATTCTTCGCATCGCGGTAAGAGTCTCTCATGTCCAGAATGTCATCGTTCTCACGACCCATGAGGGCTTCGATGAGGAGGGCATGTCGGAAATTCTGTGGGATTGTTAGTCGGTGTCGTAAGCTACGAAATAGCACTTGAATAGTAGCAACTCACAGGCTTCTGGCTCGAAAGAGTAGCCCAGTACGACTCAGACTCAAATGGCCCCAAAGCAGTTACGTATGCTGCCAGCTGGATCTTTCCGCTCAGTTGCGCTTTAAGATGCTTCGCGAGATTCACATTGCCCTAGATTGTTTGGTCAGTATCACGGGAAGCTGGTTCGTCGGATGCACGAGCTAACGGAGAAACTTACAAGTGGGTGGATCTTCTTGTATTCAGCTCGGAGACTGATGATCTGCTCTCCAGATAGCAACGGTACGATTTTGACAATGGCTCCAACGTCGGGAACCTTGCCCTTCAAAGCCTTGTACAGTATTTGAGCGTGGTCGCTCGGATCATACTTTGGCTCCACCGGACGTCGCTTCTCCTCCGGACGGATGTAGTCACCACGAGTACTGGATCGGCTGCGATGATGGGAGCCGTGGCCGTGGCCATGGCTGGATGAAGCATGAGCAGAGTAGCCAAGGCTTGCACCTCCTAGCGGGCTGCCGAGTGAGAAGTTCCCGCCAACATCCATGTTAAATCCCCGGTCCCGACCTGAAATCCCCGGAGAAGGCATCGGAGACAAAGGATAGTACGTGGGTCGATAGGTATCCGGTGTATACTCTTCATATTGCTCCCCATAGCCTCTGTTCTCAATGGTCATTCTGGCGAGCTCGGTGTTGAGGGATGGTCCGCGCCGATGCCCAACAGAGCTTGCTCTTTGGCGGCCACCCGATGGCTCTGTTACAAGGTATTGAGTTGAAGGAGGTCGACCGGAACTAACTGGGGATAGAGGTCGCTGGACATATCGGACACCAGCAGCGATTTCATCCGCCGAAGGCGGGGACTCGCGGTGATATTCTTCATAGCGAACGAGATGGCCACCGGATTTGCGCGGGTCATCACCGTACTGCGATCTAGAGGGTCCTGCGCTGAGAGGAAGAGCTCCAGCTGACCTGCGGGGATCATGAATCTGACCGGTGGAACGCCTTGGATCGCCATAGTGAGCCGATTCCTCGTAATAGCCGCTCCGACGTTTCTCTGCCTTCTCACGGTTGATCCTGTCCGCCTCGTGTGCGCTAACAAGTGCGAGAGCACCAGCTGAGGCAACAGCACCGGCGGAAGCCAGGTTACCGGCCGACCTGCGGGGGTCATGATGCTGCAGCTGTCCTGCAGAGCGTCTTGGGTCGCCATAAGCATCAGCGTGATGGCCGCTCCGACGATGTTTCTCTTTCTCAATCCGTTCCCTCTCTCTTTCCTTCGCAAGCTCGATCTCTCGTGCCCGTTCTCTTTCTTTCTGCAAGTCCCGGTCTCTTTCCCTATCCCGCAATTCTCGATCCCGGTCTCTCTCCCTTTCTCTTTCCCTTTCCTTCTCTCTCTGTTCTCGCTCGCGATCTCTCTCTCTCTTGCGCTTTTCCCTCTCACGCTCTCGTTCTTTATCATCTTCGGAATCTTCACTCGACCAAGCGAGATCATTATCACGCTTTTCCTTCTTGCTTTGGCGGTCACGGCCAAGAGAGAGGGTGCCTCTGACTCTATCAGTGTTCAACTGCACATCCAATCCCCGGCTAGTAGGAGTATCGCGGTCCGCTGACCGTCCGCCAGATGTTCGCTCCTTCTCGATTTCCTGTGCCTGTGCAAGCTCCCGCTCGTACATCCTTTTCCAGTCGGTCTGCCCACCGGAACGGCGAGCGGGGTTGTCACGTGGGCGGGAATGGGATCGAGCTCGAGTCCCATGCTCGTCCGCGAACCGGACGCCGGGAGACGGGGGTCTTCGACCGGACACAATTGTCGCAGAATGATGTGAGGAGCTGTACGGATCGTCCGGCGGAGCAGGCGCATGCGGCATGGCTACCGGATATGTTGTTCTCGGGTACGAGTCCTTCGGGGATTCCGGAAATCCTCCTGGAGGTCCGTAATTTGGTCCTCCCGAACGTGGGCGGGCGGGGACATAATCCACGGCTCTGGAGTCCCGCCCGTAGTCATCGTACTCCCGTCTAGACATCGCGAACAGCGCTGGTCGTCAAAACGAGTTTTCAAAGGATTCGGAGCAGGCGTCTAGAGAGAAATATCGAGCTTTCCCCTCAAATGGAAAGCTGTCGAGGGTAAGTTTCGGAGATCAGTTTTTGCCAACAGCTTGTCTTCTTCCCTAGTCTCCCGTATGAGGAAAGTGGGGGGGCGATAGCAACAGAGCTCTGAGGTAGGAAAACCATACCTGAAAAAGCAGCGAGTCGCTGGGGGGGAGCAGGAGGATGAAGCGCCAACAAGGCCTTTTCGAATAGCTGAAGATCTTCTAGGAAGCAAAGGATAGGTAAGCTTTGATCTTGGTATCGGACAAAAGTGAAGGAGCGGAGAGGAGTAAGCAAGCAGTCACTAACGTTCGAGACTTGTCTGGTATTTATTGCGTGAAAAGCGAACGAGCGCCTCACAGAACAAGCGGCACAGACGGATTTAGCACAAACAGCTACCCTCCCGAAGAGACAAAAACTTCGGCGGGCGGTGTTCCAAGTTCGTAAATAGCCTCAGACCTGCAGTAGCTAAGCTGCGAGAGGCTGAAAGCTACCAACAGCAATCCGAATTGCTCATAGTCGTCTTTGAAGGAGCTGTTGCCGAAATCCTGAACGGCATTCCGAAGACAATATGTCGGAAGGCTGTCCAATTATCCGCAAGTACCCCTCTTTGCTCGATTTCGAGTGGCTCGCCATCCGTTATGCAGGTTTGACGCATGACGAAGATATGACCAGGTTGAGCTGCAGGCTGGGCTTGGGAGGGGGACTAGTACCTGTTCAGTCAGGCGGACACTCCGAAGTGCTTCTGACCATCACGACAACCGTCCTTTCTGTGCTACGTACAGAGGATCGTCGGATTCTGTGATGCTTCATCGTAGAAAGCCGAGGGGTTTGCGGTTTAAGTGTCGATGGACCACGTCGTGGGCTGCTGCGGAGGGATAATCGTCATGACGTCTGATGTTGGATTTGGCCAGTACTGGATACAACGCAGAAATCATTTGTGTTGACGTGCGTGCGGTCTGGCTCAAGAATCAACTAAGCTCTTAGCTTCGACTCTGTGGGCTCTGATAGAACAACGATAGCTCTCTGTTGCAGACGCGGCAACCAAGCGGGGATGCAGAAGGGGAACGCCGCCGAAAGTAGCCCATATACTTAAATAGCGATGATCAAGGCTCTGCATCATCTCGACTGATTCCATACCGGGAAACACTGGGCCGGCTACGAAGCTTATGCTGAGAAGGTATAGCTACTCAAGAGGCTAAATACATTCCCATGTATGTGTACATGCACTTTCAATATGACGTCTATTATAAGCAGACAGGCCCTGCGTCGAATATTCCGTCTATAGCATATATAGCTTAGTCTCACAAGCCAGACCGCACGTCAGGTATAGCCCGGATAGTTAGTTCACAGTTGCATGCAGTTAGCGCATGGTGACACACGCCAACTGGCATGACAGTAGACAATGTAGCACCAGTTTTACCCACGGATCGAACGATTTAGCACTATACTGCTAGATCTATAGACAACATGGCGCTGGGACTATGATCTGTTCACCAGTTGTCAGCAGAGAGGGATTTAGAGACTTATCTAATTGTGCCATAGACTACTGGATTAGTGGATAGGAAGTAAGGTTTATCAATTAATTGGGGGTGCAGCTGTATACATTCTGGAACACGGCTTTTCCTTCTAGATCTTCTTAACGCCGACGCGGTGCGCAGATAAAGCATCAGAGTATCAGTATGTGTCAGGCCGCAGTGCCTTCTTAGTCGGACATCAGTTCATATAATAATAATAAGGACCTTTTTGTCTAACAGTATGATGCATCAGGACATACAGTACTTTGAGTCCAGCGTCAGCCGGCTCACGAGATCGATACAGTAACTGGAACACTTAGCAGCAGACTTGCTGGGACTACAGATGGTATGAACGCTGAGGTCATTCGATACATATATATGGCACCCAGCGACAGATACTGATGTTGATGAATATGCACGTGCTGAAATTCTTATCTGCCGCAATATAACATCGGTCGATGAGAGGAGCAGCGACTCGTCTTCTGTCCTGACCTTCTGGCAGCGATTGGTGAACGGAGAGCTGGCGGTCGGTACTACATTTGACAGTCCTGACTATACCCGCCCGCTCACTCTCAACTGCTGATCGAAGACTATGCGTATATTTAATGAGGTCTCACAGGCATAAAGAAATGCGGAGCAAATGGGCTCCAAAACTAGCTATGTATTGACCGTAAAGCTGTTAAGAAACCTATAAGCCCTCCATGACGAAAAAACAATGGTGACAAAGAGAAAAAAAAAAAGATAAACAGCACAACAACATATCGAGTGCGTAAGGATGCTACCCAATGTATCCCTCTACTGGGCTAATGGAAAGAATAATAAAGTATTTTGGAAGAATAGTCAAAAGAAGAAGGAGACGCTGCTAGTCATGATAATGATAAGTTCCTATAGGCGTGCACAGAGAAGTCGCTAACAGCGTGCGCTGTACCGCATAGTAAAAAGTCGAAAGTGTAGAATATAAAGATAAGGAAACAAGAAAATAAAGAAAAAAAACGCTCGGACCATAATGCCGCTGAAACGCCGAAACATCACTATGAACATAGGAAACGACCAAGGTCCAGCTTGTGTAGAAGGAGAGGAGTCTGATAAGAATGGAAAAAAAGAAGCATCGATCTGGCCGAAGGTGCAACAGCGTTTATAAGAATATCCCAGTGGTGTCTGGTCTCAAGGAAAGAATGCCATAACAGAGTAGGAAATGCCGAGAACTAATAGTATGCAATGCAGTCTGGACCCCAAGCGGGCTGGGTTTGGTGTCATTAGCAGAGCTCAATGGCCGCGGCCATTAGTCTGCCGACCAGTCTTGCTAAGACGGCTCGTCCGCCAATTTTCATACCAGACTTCACGGCTCGACTCTCGCAAGTCTCCCCGCCAGTCTGTGAAAACTGCTTCCTTGAGTTTGACGAAATCGCAATGGCTCTGATTGCAGGGATCTGCGACACCCCAGGCGTACTGCCGGCCGACAAACTCGGAGCTGTAGTGATCTGGGGAAATTACCGAGAACGGAATTATGCTGATGGCTGGAATGTTGGACAGAGACTCCGAGCCGGTTTCGCTCTCTTCATCGGAGCTGGTTGACTCGTTCTCGGATTCCTCGCTTGTCTCCGGCAATGCGTTCTTTCGGGCCTTCTTAAGGCGCTGCGGAGCGGAACCTGACGACTTTGCGATCGCAGCCGGACTGTAATCCAAATCAAGCTCCAGGTTGCTGAGAGGATCAATTCTGGACGTGTGGAGCGATTTTACAACAAGCCCTTTGAGTTGCGACATCTGTGCGAGGGTACATGTGTCTGCTTTCGAGATGATAGGGATGACGGTGGTCTTGCCGTTGAGAGCACGGAAGACCTGCAGATCGAGATCTTCATCCAGCCCTTCATGGTCAGTCTCCTTGGTGCTCTTTGGACCACGTCTGATGGATTTGCTAACACCGGCGTCAAGACGCGATGGATCCATCAAGAGGAAAGTGCAGTGGATGTGGGAGTCCTTGTTGCCGGGAATTCTGGAAACTCGCATCTCTTCAGTGAAGGTTTCTTCGAATTTATTTTCGATGAAGGCAACGATCTCTCTCATCTGAAGATCGACGACCGACTTCTCCAGACCATCGGAATCCCAGATGGTGATACCGACTCTTTCGCCATCGATATCGGTTTCGATGTAGCTTTTCTTGAATGCACCGGTATCGGGTTCAAAGTTCGGGACTTGAGGATCTTCAAGTTCTTCCGTGTAGGAGAAGAGAGGGCCGCCATTAGCAACACCTTTCTTGTGGGGTTTTCCCGAGTTCGCCAGGGAGTATTTGAGGAATTGGACGAAGCTGCTCTTTCCAGAGCCTCTAGCTCCAATCACGAGGACGCTACGCAAACAAGGTTAGTTATGCAATTCCAAACAGGAAACTCGTGTGTAATACAGTCGTGTGAACGTGTTTCCCGCGTGCTAACATCGTCTGGGGGAGGGGTAGAAGCTTACTTGAATGGGATGGGATCCTTTCGCTTGCGGAGTCTTCTGGGTCCGTGGATGGTGGATACAGCTGAGGATGCATAGCTGTATCTTCCTCGATTGGTGATCGAGACATTCTGATATGGGTCTTGCGACACATCGAAGCCTGCTTTGATGCTATCTTGCTTGTCCCCTGGGTCCGTGCCTCGCGATGGCAGATCCATGCTGGGCTTCGGCCCGCTATTAGCTGGCGAGGTAGGGTGGTTATGGCCCTGATAGTCGGCAGCCGAAGATGGCCCACCGAAGGATCGCATCGGCGTGTTTCCCGACTTCGCGATGTCGAGCTCGGGCAGCCGGGGAGGGGTCTGGGGAACAGGGGGAGGGGGAGCAGGCTGGTTCTTCTTGATCTTCTTGTGCATCTTGTCGTTGGAGCGCGACCTTCGAAGAAGGTTTCCGAGAGATGATCTTCTGGGAGGGGGAGGAGTCTGTCCTCGAGGAGGGGCTTGAGAGGGGCTCTTGGAGGAGAGATCAACAGCTGACCCGTTGGCAGAGGCTTTGGAGGAGTTTTTGGGAACAGTCAGCCGTCCAAGCGGAGCGGCGCCATTGTGAGGAGTGACTGGCCTTCCGTGGTGATGGTGCATGTGCCCGATCTCCTCCGCAGGAGGCGGAGGTGGAGGGTGAGAGGGTTGCTGCATCATCATCATGACGACTATCTTGGACAGGAGAGCAGGAAATACAGCGCCCTGAAAAAGCGATGACGACGCTTTGAAGATACAGATTTAGCACACCAAACAGGAGGTAAAAAGGTTTTGTTTCCAAAGCCTTTCAGGCGCCGAATAATATATGGCGCAGCGTTAGCTAAGCGTATAAGGGGCCCGGGTTCAGATCCGCCTCGTTGGTGTGTGTTGGGACCGAGCGAAGGAACGTGAGACTTGATCGATTGGAATGATCAGTTAGAAAGATACAAAAAGGTCTGAGAGCAGCTGGGACTTTATACCGATCACTTCCAAAGGGGTTCCAGAGATAGCGCTGGAGACCTCAGGTCGACAAAGGGATAGCCAGCCGCGGGATACGTATGCTGGGTGTCTACTGTGCGACTGCACGGTAGGGGCTTCGAAGCCAGGAGGCGTCTAGGAGGCGAACGAGGGGGAGAAGAACTGGTTCGACGGGACCCAATTACGCATTGGCCGAGAAGTACAAATACTAAGAGCGGGGAAAGATCTCCTTTCTCCAAGTCCGCTAGCGTCGCAACTGGAGAACGAACGCGCTTCAGGAAACGTCTACGTTCGGTCGATATGTTATCGCAAAAGAAATGGGGCCGGTATATCGTGATACCGTCGTCGACGCGATGCCGTCACCGGATTTATCCAAACCGCAGAAACTGTCAACCTTCTTTTGTGTATTTGCGCAACACCAACGTTGCAAAAGTCGCAACAGTCCGAACAATCGATTCTCTTCGTAGAACACAGGTACGTCCGTCCTCCTTATGTGGCTCGAGAGGTCAAGGCAAGATCTTTATGCTGACGCCGCGCAGAAACGGGAAACTACACCGAAGCTGTCAACACGTGGTGGGGGGGTTCGAGACCCACGTCTGCAGCCTCCTTTGGTGTCGCCCGAACGGGTTCCTGCCCGGTTGCTTCGATGGATGGTTCTTTGGCTCAAAACAAAAGGAACAAAGATAGAAGAAGCAGAAAAAAAATAAAATGCGATAAAGCTCAGGCGCGCGTCGTCGAGCGTAGTGAAAAGAAAAGAAGAGCGAGAAGGAGAAGAGCAATTGCAATCAACCGGAGCCCTTTGCTTTGCGATACGGCGCGGTACGAGATCATAAAGGATAAACCGACAAAACAGCCGTTTTGCGACTTGACCCTTATCCTCTTTCTCTCTCCTCTTTGGGGATTGGACCCGATTGAAACCAAGAGCCGGTCTGTCGCCTCTTTCGCTTCCGATCAGATGTCGCTGTCCGTTTGCTTTTTCACGTCCCTGCCCGCAGACCAGCCTTTTCCTGATTTGTTCAGGGGCGCGCGACTGCAGGTACTCGACAAGCTGGGGCTGGAACTGGACCCGGATTTCAACCTGTCGTTCAAGCCAGTCGTTCGGAATCTTTGTGAGATGACAGGTTCCGAAGCGTCGAGGAGCCCAAATGACGATCAGGACGAGAACGGAGAACCGCACCAAGTTATCACCGAGCCATTCATATGCATGACAAACCGATGATACACTCTTATTACGCTCTGAGAGAACCGAGCCCCTCAAATCAAGCGATTCAGCTGGTCAACTGTGACCGAGAGTGTGACTGCTAAAGCACCGTGGGCCTTAGCCAATGAGCAGGCCCATTCGTGGTCAGAGCCTGCTCTTTGCCAGGATCACGATCTATCCAGGGCCTGTGTTCCCATCATTTGCTGCGACTTCTGAAACGCAGCCAAGCAGTTCAACCGGACAATTGCAAAGGGGTTCGCGTTCTCGAGTGCTGCCTGGCTGCCTCGCCCGCTCAATTGAAACCGACACCGACACCGAGGCCGCGAGGGCGCAAGCAGAGCCGCGGGGAGGGGGACGGGCTGCCCAACGGCTGAAAATGGGCGCATGGCTATCGATTACAAGTATCTCGCTTTGATTATCTCTGGCGGTCGCGCATGCATCAGCGAACTGTCAACAGTCTGTCACACGCTCGCCGCCAACATCAGCGTGCATCATGCAAAAACTGGGGGTGCATTTTGAACAGAGAGTATTATAAATTCTCACACGCTAGCCAACCGTTTGGTCGCCAATTGAACATCGAACCAGCAAAGGCAGGCGAGCAAACCGTTGCGCGAACAGGTCCCTTCCATGCATGTTTGTTTTTGTGGGCCCGGCTGGCTCGGAGCTAAGCTTTCTGTGAGCTGGCGGTGAGAGCGCTAGACACAGGCTCGTGGCGCTAGTCATTAAACAGTTAACCCACAGTCGAGCTTTCGAACCTTATGATATGGGGACATTGTAACTGGAAAGCCGGGGATTGCAGGCCAATGACGACCTGTTGGGATCGAACTCTGGGCCTCGGGGTATTCCCACATGAACATCGCCTTGCAGCTGCAGGAAGGTCAGGCAGGGAATACAATTGCTTGTCACGGCCTCTTCGAACAAAAAAAATTCCGACGATATCGCAGAAAATCCAGGATGATAGACTCGCAAGTGTCAATGCTTTGAATCGGTTTCTCCACCGGCGCATTGGACTGTCTCTTATCTTAGACCTCGACCCGTCCACGTGGAGTCTTTTTGACGGCATGACGAAAAAAACTGCCAATCAATGGATACTAGTCCACGTCCGGAACGGGGCAGTCGTCTGATCCCAGCTTGTACATGTAGAATCCGCAAACTTGCGTCGACGCCTACGGCGCCGCGGCATGGATCATTTTATTACTATGTTTCCCCAGGTATCGATCTTTTTTTTTTCTGTTGTCAAGTAGGCGTGTCACATTGAGTTATATCTTGCTAACGTTTGTGGAGTTCGCGTTATCGCGAGAAGGAACTTTTGTCTTGATATGCACAGTGAGGTCAGTTTCCAATTGAGCCTTGAAGCTGCAGGAACTCTTTTCGTACATACAGCTCCATCAAAATTATAATAATGCTGCAGCAAGATCCGCACCAGCCTCCTCTCCTCAGAGAAAAAAAGCCGACCTGCGCGCTGCGGTGCCCTAATTTCCTCCGACGGAATTTTTTACTGGGGATAACGGTTTTGGCATCTCAGATTGCCTAGTGGCCGGATTGAAAATCCGACCAATAACAACTATGATTTGGCGTGATAAAATCAAATGAATCCGAGAGCATCGCTCACAAAAAGGTCTGTGGGAACACACAGGATGCAGAATTTTTTTTTGATTTGATTTTCAGAGTCGCCCGTCTCTCCAAAGGTTCCACTTTAGATCACATGGCTAATGCAGGTCTGGATAGCGGTCTGTTCGTTTATCATTGGTTGAACGATCATGAGGACAATGTCCAAGGTATCACGGAATAGGTTATTCGAACCTGAGCGGCACTGCATTTGCGGAGTTTGAGCAGCAGGACAATACCCACAGAGTGTAACGTAACGTGTTCCTGTGCCCTTGCGATACAGCATCTACTGTATGACCATGAATGTTTCAATGACTAATTTGCATAGCGCGACTATCCGTGGACGACCTCCCGCAAAAGTTATATCATTTATACAGATCTGGATCTTGGGCTTCCGGGGTTACGCCCGTGATATCAACGGGCTCCAAGACATAACGCCATTACGGAAACGGATAGATTTGATAGCTAAGCAATTTGCTAAGTGCTCTTTTACTTATCTGCCAACGTAGACACCAATGTCCAAAGTAAGTGGTGCTCCCACTTATCCGCCTGCCCCACTCCAACCCGCATGAGTGCCTTTGGCTGTCTTTGGAAGCACACCTTCGCTCCAGCTGGAAAGTGGAATTCCAGTGTAAAAAAACAAGGGCTAGCTGGACTATCGTCGATTCGGCACTGGTCAGATCATATTGAGGTAGCCTCTAGCCCCAAAGCACAGTTTCTCGGGGCAGGGAATTGGCATATATGCCTGGAATCGGTAGTCCTCAATAAGCAAAGCCCGTACAACATTACTGCTTTCATTAAAATGTTCCCTGAACCCTTTGTCCTTGAAAGAGATGCCACCTATCACCTGTCCTAGAAGGCTAATGCAGTGTACACTCTTGGCCAATGGGCGGAGATTTGGTTCCACGAAGCCAACGTATTAGATCCTTCCCAGGGAGGGGTAACGGGTTAACTGCTGACCATGTCCATGGATAGAATTTTATGCATAGCAGCCCACATAAGAGTCCTTCACGGCCGATATGGCTCTTTCGTTTTAATAAATGAAGAGGGAGGAAGTCCTCAACCACGCCGACATTGATCCATCCCTAAACCATACCTCTCCCTACTCGGCACCCAGGAGAAACTAGAGGAATAATAGAGGAGGATACGCTGCATGCGCTATCTCTCGGATAGCCACAGCGATGGCTGGACGAGGGCCTCCGACGGGCCCTCCTACCCCAGATATTGTGGCTAGAGCTAGCACTCCAGGCTCCACAAGCTCCAAGGTCGCCATACCTCGCCTGAAGCGCGATCCCGAGCTCGCAACTTTTGGTCCTCAGCAGGGCAGTGAGAAGAGTCGAGTGTCTCACGCCTGCGAACCGTGCCGCCAGAGGAAAACCAAGGTCGGTAGACAGCATCACCCAAAACTCGTACGTCTGTGCAATGCAGTTGAAGATCCCGCGGCTAATCCAATTGGCTTCCTCAGTGCGACGGCGGTAGGTATGACCCGACTAATCTCGCGCGGTAGCTAGCTCTCTGCTCTCCCATGCCACTTCCATTTTGCAACACGGCGCCCCCACGGACATGCGTTGGCTGATCCGTGCCCCGAACCCTCGCATTGCTCTAGGCCATGCCGGCACTGTTTCGAATTTAGGATCAATTGCTTCTATGGCGACGGAAAACGTGAGAAGGCGAAGAAGTAGGCTCTTTCGCTTCCCGATTTCATCCTCCCAGACCATGCTGATCCCCTCTGCGTTGCCATGTTCAGCGAGGCCCGTTATCTGCAGGAGCGCGTCGAGACCTATGAAAAGACACTGGAGAACATTTACGCAAATGACAAGCTGGACACAGAAGTCAGAACCGCCATCGTTAACGCCCTGAAAGATGTAGGTAATATCCTTGTCGGCCATATGACCGCTGGCTTCGCAACATCCGGCATATGTCTGACTGAACGTGGCGGTGTATCACAGTCCGCAAACTGGCAGGAGCGCCTCGAAGGGTCCGTCAAAGCCGTTGATGAGAAAACACAGGAGAAGACCGCGCCGGAAGGCTCGCGGGTCTTCATGCGACTCGACAAGCTCTCAGACGATTTCGGGGCCACAGCTAGTACTTACCGTTACTTCCTCGGGGTCTCGCCCTGTCTACCTTGGGCCGTTGATGCAAATCTGGACAACATACCGACATCTGGGACTGAGCGAGCACCGGCGACGAGCAGCAAGAGTAGCAAAGGCAAGGGCAGCAAAAGCGGCAAGGGAAAGGAGCCCGCGAGACAAGATGAGGATAACGAACGAAAGAGAGCATTCGACGCACGGTATCTACCTGACGAGTTGTATGTGACATCCTACTGTTTTCGAAAGGCCGGGTCGATTTTCTCGCCCGAGAACATATGGAAATCCTGAATATACTAACAGTTCCCAATGCAGTACTTACAATCTAGAGGACCTTACGCCCATGACCGACCTGCCTTCGCTGGAACAATGCACCGAACTCCCCAATCGCCGCGTTGTTGATGCTTTCGTCGAGGGCTACTTCAATACGGTCCACCTCGCATATCCGATTCTCTACAAGCCTCAATTCATTAAAGAGTACAGAGCCTACATGGAGCGCAATATAAAGCCGCAGCCTCTTCGGACGTGGTTGGCGACGATAAACATCGTTATGGCGATTGGATCCCTGTTCACACAACTTACCGACGAGACGAAGACAAAGTGGTCGACTGGCTATGACGCTCATATCTTTTGGGTCAAAGCTCAGGTGCTCTACTACAACGGCGGCGCCCTCACAAATAACACGAACCAACGCCATGTGCAAGCTCTCGGGGTCCTAGGAATCTATTACCTTGCGACCAAGCAAATCAACAGGTAACTGCTCCACGACTATATATATTTTAAGAAGTGCATACTGACCGTGTTGGTGTAAGATGCTGGGAGGTTGTTGGTCTGGCAATACGGGGCGGCTACTCACTTGGCCTTCATCTCTCGAGCGAACCCACACAGCTCAATCGCATAGAACAAGAAATCCGCCACCGCAAGTGGTATGCCCTCATGTCACTCGAGCGAATTTGCGGCCTACTCACGGGTCGACCCGTTTATATGGACGAGAACAAATACTGCATTCCGTTTCTCAGCGGCGTCAACGAAGACAAGCTCGAGAAGTTACTCGAAAGAAGAAGGAAAGCGAAGAAGGCCAAAAAGGGTACAGAGCCGCCGCCGGCAGTTGAGGTCGATCTCGATGCTCTCGTGAAGCGGGAAGAAGAGCTTCAGAACACCGATCCCCGGAACGGATTCTTCCTGCAGGGTTCCAAGCTGTACTCGGTGTCTTTGGATATCTTGGCCAACGTCTACACTCCTGGAGCTTCGAAACTCACATGGCGGCAGGCCGAGGATCTCATCGCTTTTGCAGGACTCAAGCTCGAGAGATGGAGGATTGGAGGTGGTGATGCGCTCTTTCCAACACCGACGACCCCAGATCCGGACATCCCGACCCGGCGAAAGGTGAGCCTCATTATCTCTTAATGCCCTCATTATGGAAAACTGAACGCTAATAAATACTCTCACTCGACAGAAAAATCTCCTCTACCTGGACTATCTCAATACCGTCATCCTCCTCAACTGGCCCCTCCTCTGTCGCGTCAAGGCTACAGAAGCTGATCAATCCAAGGCTTCTAATAAAACGGCGTCTATCGCTTGTCTCAACGCCGCTCTTGACACTCTCAGACTTCTCCCCGACGACACCATCCAACCGATAGAGTTCTGGAACGCCTTTCCCTGGTGGATTATTCTCTACTACATTGTAGCTTCTGGTTTGGTTATTGTTACTGAGATCGCCCTTGGGGGTGAGCATATGCCAGAACAAAAGGACGATCTCTACAACAATAGTGAGAAAGCTCTTCTCTGGCTGGACTATCTAGGCCAAACAGACCTCGCCGCCAAACGAAGCAGAAAGGTCCTGGCGGATTTATTGGCTGCCGCATCTCGTCACATCGACCGTCACTACGTTGCACCGCCGGCGGAGTCTGAAGGCCCCATAGCGGTGATGACTCGCATCAATCTGTACCAGCACCCGCATGAGCTGGAGCATCTGCGGCAACAACAAGAGCTGCAGCGGCAGCAAGAACTCCAACAACAGCAACAGCAGCAACAGCAGCAACTTCAGCGGCAGCGGGAGCTGCAACGACAGCATATTGAGCAGCAGCAGCAAGGTCTGCTACAACAACAGCTCCAGCAGCAACAACGGCAGCAGGAATCGGAACGGCAACATGCTCAACAGCAACGTCTACAGCAGCGGGTCCAGCAGCGGGAGCAGCAAGAGCAACAGCAGCAGCCGCAACAACATCAAGACAACGACGCACCCGATCCTATGCAAGAGGTGCAGCATGAGGTCGAAGTCCCCAGACCGCAGTTCCAAAACACCCAATATGCGCCGCCCATAGCCCAGCACCCGATGCAAGGATACACTTTCCCGAGTAACCCGACAGTCACGACAGCTCCGCTGTCTGATTTGTCCCAGCAGCACCAGACGTTGCTTGGCGCTCAAGGGATCAATGTGCTCGCTCCTCCGGGCTACGAAAACATGTCTATAGTCGACAGCTATGCTTACCAGCCAATTGCGGATGGCCCCGCGAGCGCCGCGGACCAGGGTTCGATCGATCATCCGATGCAGCTTGCTTCCAACGATCCACACTGGAGCTGGCAAGGGTACCCTCCTCAGGTACCTCCTCAGGTACAAGTTCAGATACCGCTGCAGCCCATGCAGCAAATACAGCAGATACATCAGATGCAGCCGATACAGCAAATACCATCTCCGCATCACGGCAGCGAGCACCACACTCCCGTGCACGAATACGCTCCGGCTCCGGACTTCGGTGCGCAGTTCTCCCTGGGGCAGATGCAACAATTGCAGCAAATGCAGCAGATACAGCAGATACATTCACCGCATCACAGCGAGCAGCACACTCCCATTCACGAATACCCTTCGTCGGAGTTCCATAGTCAAGCGCATCTCTACCAGCCCGTGCCAGGCTTCCCGCCGGGATATCATCCCCCCATTTACGACGATCAGGCGGAGGGAGGGTACCACCACTCACCTGTGGAGCAGGAATACGCGCACGGCACCCCATCTCCGGGCCACTTGCACCCGCATGATGCACAGTACCACCACCGCGGCCGCGGGCAGTGAAAAGGTTCGGAGAAACTACCTCTTATTGACTTACCTATATGCAGTGCGATTGTTTCTTTACAAGGTTTAGACGACCGTGCGGGGTCACGAATACGAAAATGTTTTGTCAGTGCTTGCTTGCTTGCTTGCTTGCTTGCTTTTGTTGGAAGATCGCGGGATTTGGTTCTTTTTCTATTGTCAGTTACACGGGGTACAATTTGTTGGGATCAATTGGATAGGATGTTGGATGGCTAGAGTCACGAGAAGTCGCAAGTATAGATAGATCTTCCTTACACAAAGTTACAGAGTTGGTGCTTTTCGTCTCTTTCTCGTACGTATCTGCCCGTTCCGTTCGTCGTTCCGCCCTATGCGTCCGCGGCCGTCCTTCCGGAGTCGACTCGTCACGAGAACTACCCGGGTTTAGATAGATTGATTGCTTGTACCTACTTGCTTACCTATACCGTATTCCTTGAATACGAAAGATTGTTACCTATACTCTGTGGAACCAATGGGTTCCAGTTCCTATGCGAATCGATCCGATTCGTTCGTATCGCCAATTTTGTAACAGTGTACGAAGCTTCGAAGCGTACAAGCACATCGACGATCGGCGCAAGAACAAGAATATCTCGATGCGAGATACGACCGTAGGTACCTTGTCTGCAACTTTCCAGCTGGCAAAAAAGAAATAAACCTGACAATATTGGACATCGCTCTTTCGAATTGCTGCGCAGACCCCCCATGTCTTACGATATTGATCCGAGCGCAACGAAACTGGGTGCTCGCCAGAAAATGCCACACAGGCAACGCGCGAGCTCCTGAACTCTGTGTTACCATCAACCAATGCACAGGCCTCGACCACACCACACAGCTTTCGAACACAGCAGCCCGCAGCCAGATGGTCAAGACTGCAAAGTTCTCGTAAAACAGGCGGACATACAGTCGCCCACAAAGAATAATGCGAATGGGGCCTTTTATATGATGATACCTTGCCCAATTCATTCACCATGTTTTTGCAGTGGTGTTGAGTGGTCACCGAGACTAGGTGTTAAGAGGAAATCTGCCAACCATAAGAGTTCCTGTGATCTTAACGTTGGATCTGTGAACGGATCTCCCGAACGAATCCCTCCAAGACTCCTTAGAGAGAAAATGAACCAAATGACGTACAACCTTAGGCTCAGTTTCGCAGTCTGTTGCTGGATAACTGCCTGCCTCGTGAAACCAGCCCAACACAACCAGGCCTACGGCAGACCTGCTTCGCGGGCCATTCGTATTCGCGGGCCAAACTGCAGAGTACGGCAGTCTGGTATCATGGTTTCACGAGACAAGATAGCTGTGCTTGATCAACGAAGCCGGGTACCGGAGGTTAGAAGCGTACCGATATGCAATCTGGTTTACGAAACCAGCAAGATGCGAAGCAAAAGAAATGTTGACGGCTCAGTATGACGTGCGGTCTGCAGGCCTACGAGAATCGCGCAGTACGATCGATTCATGCGGAATTTTCCGCCGAGATCAATATCTCGCATACACGCATAGTCTCGGGACCAGATGCACGCATGCACATGTACATCTATTGGCTACGTATCTGTGAAAGAACCAGGTAGCCTAGCAAGACGGCGACGTCGTTGACCGGATCAATTGCGATAACATGCATTTTATTTCTAATCTCATACTAACTGTTTTCAATCTCACACTAAGTAGTCTTGGACTACACGATACTAAACTATTTGGGCAATCGCACTAATCTACCTCGGTATACCAAGGTACTCTATCGGAATCTATCTAGCCTTGGGGGAATCTGCCTCTAACTCGGAATCGAAGTCAAAAAAAAAAAGAAACACCGAAAAATCTGGAACTCAAGACCAGAAAAAAATCCAACAAATTTCAAATTTTGAAAGGCATGTGCATATGCACGCATGCCGGTGGCATTAGCCACTCTAATTCGACCCCTACACCCTAACCACACTCGACTGCCCCAAGACGTCATCTCCAACCCTACCAGACCTTCCCAGCAGCCTAGCCCGGCGCTCGCGCTTCTCAGCACGGCTCCGATAGTACCGTTCCTTAGCGGTACTCATACCAGCCGGCACCCGCATGCTAGCCGCCGCAGCCGCAGCCGCAGCGATAGCAGCAGTCGGCGACCTCTCAGACCTGACGTCGGAACCCGTGCGGGACATAGCGCGAGGGCTTCGTCTCCCGTGCAGCCTGTCCTTCGGCATCCGCTGGCCGATATGGCTTTGAAGCATGCTTCGATGCACGCGGGTGCCCACGCTGCTGGTGCTGGAATTGTTCTGCGCCATAGTCATGTGAGATGGTATACCTTCCGTGATTGTTGCCGGATGCGCTCTGCTCCCTGCAATCATCGCAGCGATAGCGTTAGCGTCCCAGCCGTCCTGCGGGAACGTCTTTCCCGCGGCGATAGCCCTGCAGCGGCGCTTGTGCATGATGATGGCGACGACGGCGAGGGAGGCGACGATGACGAGGGCGACGATGCCGGCTACTAGGTCCCCGGTTCCCGTGTTCCAGACGTGGACGGCGCCGTGGTTGCTGCTGATTTTCTTGTCGCTGGCCGAGAAGTCCGCGCCGAGGTTTATTGGGACGGGGCGTGGTTCGCCGTCCGCGGTGTCGCTGCCGAAGGGTGCTGGGTCGTCGGCGAGTTCGTCCGCGGCTGCTTGAGCGCCGGCGGGCATCCATGAGGGTGCAGTCCAGCCGCTTGGCGGTTGTGGGTTTGCAGCGGCGGGAGCATTGACAGGTGGTTGATTCGTAGGAGGGGCAGGCTGTTGAGCGGGTGCCGCAGCTGGATTTGCTGGTGGTAGTGCAACAGGTGGTGGCACGCCAGCAGGAGGAGCAGCACCAACGTTAACAGGAGGAGAACCAGCAGCGGGAGGAGAAGGGGGAGGAGGCAACTGACGGGCAGCCTTCAAAAAGCTCCCGCCGCCGTCAGGTATTTCATGATCGTAAGTGTCATCCAGGAACGGCAAGGCGCCCTGGCCCGCGATACGGATCCAGTCGACGTTGATATACATCGCGGACAGATTCTGGTGGACTCCCTCGCCGGCAGAAATGATATTGAACTCGGATGGTAGATTCGCGATATACTCCGCGTGCTCCATTTATGATGTATATAATATATAATATAGATGCTGATGCGCGACCGATGCAGTTGTGAGCAGTGGCGGGCTGTGACTGTTAGTACTCGTTCTATATTTACTCGAAAGGACATTATGGTGGTTATGAGGCGGGCGAGCGGGTTGATATGCTAGATCTCAGTTTTGCGGTGCTTAATTCGAGATCCATGCCGCCCATGCGCTCCGATCTTCGAGATATCCAACACCGTCGGCGTTGCGCAGCTACGACTACTACTGCTGCAGCAATTGTAGTATCAATATTGAGAATTGCATTCATTGTATCGAATAGCAGTAGCATTACATTAACACGATATTAGGACATTGCTTCGCAGAATCGCGAGCTCGTTCTCGCACGCCGGAAGGACGGGATATGTGTATGGAGCTATTTAAACAAATCTCAACCAACGTGCAGCCATAATAAAACCACATCGAAATATCCGAATCACGTTCTCTCCACCTTCCGTACAAGACACCGTCACCTCGCACACACCCCAAAGAGCATCGACGTCTTTCGATGAAAATTCCAGTCACGCGGTCCCCGAGGACCCGGTGCGAGCACGCTAGCGTCGTACCTGGTGCACGCAGGCCCGGTGAGTACGCTAGATGTTTTAGCTAGGCGTCATCGAGCAGCGGTGCTCGCTCGCGGTCAGCCGCTGCGTCAGAACGATCCCGTCTGCTGAAGACTCCAGGGACCGCAGCAGCGAGCGAGGCCAGGAATACAACCGCCATAATCGTACTACATCTCCGTTAGCATCCAACCCATATAGACTTGTCTGACCTTGTTCGCGAGACAGCATATAGAGACACATCCACTGGAGAGTTGAACTTACAATGCAAAGATCCATTGCAGCGCGAAGGCCTTTGTGAAGAACTGCCCCACGCCCAACCCGGCCATCAAAAACGCCGTGGAGAACCCAACATGATAGTCGTTGAAGATAACGACAAAGATGCCCGCGAAGACCAAAAAGTTCCAAATCCCCACGTTCGCGAGAATCCGGCACGCAAGCCCCTCACAATGCACCATCACCGCACCGTTCCAGAACAGCGCAAACTCAACCCACGTCAACGGCATCGCCACCGCGGGTAGATGCACAAACGCCGGCATCGTCGTATGCCGGAAATACAGCGCCATCAAATTCACCCAGTTCGCAATCAGCATCAGCTCCGAGATCCACCAGTGCGACCGCGTCCACAAGTGCACCCACGCAAACTGCAGCAGGTTGAACAAAATGAAATGCGACCCCACCGCCGCGGCGCAGCGCACATGCTCGATGTTCGACGAGAACAAGTGCCAGATGTACCCGATCTGGAGAATGAACAGCGTGATCCAGTAGATCGTGATGAAGACGTAGCTGGGCGAGAAGGCGGTGTAGTCGTGGTCGCGCAGCCCGAAGATCGTGTGGTTCCAGTGGCGGTGCTTGTGGCCGTTCGTGGGCGCATGCAGCGTGTACATGACCGTGAAGACGAGGTTGAGCAGGAAGCTGAGGATCGTGGCGACCTTGTAGCCGGCGATGTTTCGCCGCGTGCCCTCGCGGTCACGGCCGAACGGGTTACTGCGGGACTCACATTAGCGGGGTACCCTTCACTCCTCCGCAGTCTCTGTCCAGAGGTAATACATACGGCCAAGGCATCTTGTGAGCGTCTGTTGCGAGTAAGCTAGGAGTGTGAAGTCGAGACGGAAGTGATGATGTATCTACCGGTCGGCGGCTCAACGATGGAAGATCTGGGGAGAAACTCCGTTAGTTGCAAACCTTAAGAAACAAAGTCGACGGCTATAAAACAGCAGACTATCGACTAGCCGCCTGAAGGGGGACAAAATACGTACATTACGTAGGGCGACGTAATAGCGTAGCAGCTGGAATAAGATGAAATGCGCCCGTCGAGCGATTCCCATTTCGTCTAAACCCCTAGCAATCGCGGTGAATACCAGACTGCTAGTATACTCCTACACACCAGGTTAATTATGCCCCCAGCTGGAAGAAGAATGCGAGCGCGATGCTGAGGAGGAATTTTGCGGGGAAGGGCCATTTAGGGAGGCAGGCACATTTGCCGTTGCGTCATGTTACCAGTTTCGCTCCTTTCTTTCACTCCTTCTCGCACCAACGCCGAAGCGGCTTCCGGGCTCCACGCAGGGATCCTCTACGAGAAGAGCGGTGGGGAATGGGACCAGAGCTGCCTGCATGCATATGCACTGCTATTCCCTGAAGTGGGTGCCTGTGCGTCCATCCAGATGCAAGTTAGCAAGTTGGTGACAATGCAGTGCCCGTTGCGGAGTGGTCGCGCGTGACCGACAAACCTGGGAGGAAGTCCCCACTGCTGCACACCCTCCATCCACTCCCAGCGGCTGCATCGGAGGCCCGCGGAGTGCTGTACGTCCATTACTCGTATGGTCGAATGGTCGAGCCGTCGTCGCTGCTCTTTCTCTGTCCTAGCAGTTCGTAGTATGTACGGTCATATACAAAAGTTGCAGTTGATGTGGTCCCGTAAACCAGACCGCACGGCAGAGTTGATGTGTTATACTGATGTTGATATTGAAAGCTCCAAGCTCGCCAACATTCCGTGCTTTCTAACATACAAATAGCAGCGAACAGAAGGAAAAGTCCAAGTGCAATCTTCAAAGAAAAGAAAAAGAGGAAAGAAATGAACCAACAATCAAGTATTCAAGTCGCCTATCGCTCCTTGACCTAAGATAAAGTAGAAAGAAGATAGAAGAAAAGTAAGAATAAAAAAGAGAGAAGGAAGAATGGAAAGAACACTCGAATCATCAGTCGCGCCTCAAAATTACAATCATATGGGATCCAGCCCTACAAGCTTTCTCAGTGACGAATGATAATCTCAATAAAGGCGTACGACATGACTTGACCGTGATTGTGTGCGAAAGATGTAGAAGACTTAAGAACGGCCAACGTCAGCGCTACTTCTGCTTCAAGTCCGCATCCACGCGCCTGGGCTCATGGTGAATCGGAGTCTCCGGCGCATGCGGCGGCAGCGTCCGTATCCCAGCCGGCTTGTACGCGCGTGCAGGTGTGATCTCATCGCCGACCTCCCACTGTCCTTTCTCCTTCGGCTTGTACGGAGTCATCATCGCCATGCGGTCCCTGAACGAGGTTCCGTTCTGTTGCTGTTGCTGCTGCTGAGGCTGCTGCTGCTGTGCGGCGGTGGCCTGCGCACCCTCGTTGTTGATAGCGAGCGAAGTCGTCGGCCGGACGTCATTAACCATCAGCGCTGGCGCGGGGTTCGATTTCGTCGGCGCAGCGAACGGGATCACAGACGTCGCCGTGAACTTTGGCAGCAGCTTGCCCGGGCCGGGTTTACCTTTCGACGTCGGTCGCGCGGTCGTAGTAGTCGTAGCAGGAGCCGCTGGCTCGCCGTCCTCCTTCTTCACCTGAGCCTGCGAAAACACATTATGCAGCGACGTCTTCTGCTCAACCTGCTCCGCGACCGCCGCGCCGTTACCTACCGTGCTGCACGCAAAGTCGCCCTTAGCCCGCTTCTCCAGCAGCATCTTCTTCTGCGCCTGTATCTCCGCGATCTGCTGCTCCATCAGCCGCTCTCGCTCGTCGAGCTCCTTCTCGTCCAGCCGTCGCTGCACCTCTATCTCCTCGGCCTCGTCGCGCTCGCGGTTCTTGTACGTCAATTTGATCGATTGCAGACCCGTCGTTATTGCATCCACAGTCGTCCCGTCAGCCTCTGCCGTCGTCTTGATCGATGGAACCGGCGCCGCCTCGATCGGTGAGACGCTGTGCTCCTCAGCTTTGACGCCACCGTTCGCGGCCGTCTTCAACCCTGGCAAAGCCTTTCTCGATGAAGACGCCGACTGTCGCATGGAAGACGAGCGAACGGGCGCTTTGACGGGCTGGCCCGCCGAACCGGCCGCGGCAGCAGTCTTCTTCGCAGCGCCAGTCTGTCTTACAGCCCCCGCTCCAGCGGTCTTGGTCGTCGCAGCAGCAGCCTTCTGCGGCGGCGAAACCTTCCTCCTCCCAGACGTCGCCTGAGACACGCCAGTGATGGCCGTATCCGCCGTATCGGACGACTTGATACTATGCATGCTCGTCCGTCGACTGATCTGGCTCTCGGCAACCGAGCTCAGGGCGCTACCCGAGCGTTCCGGGATATCCGGAATCGTCTTCTTCACATTCCTGACAGGGCGCGACGAGGCCGCCGTGACGATATCGACAGCAGGGATACCTACCGCGCTGTGGCGTTTACCCGTGCGTCGCACTTTCTCTGTCGTCAACTCGCCTGGCGCGGGCAACAGCGCCGCCTCGCGAAGCGCCGCGAGCTGCGGTTCGGGGAGAATGCTGCGCCAGACAGCAGCGGATGCGGCAGGCCATTCCAGCGGTGGAGGAGGTGGTGGCGGCGAGGGGGTACGCGTAGCGGAATCCGCAAGATTTGTCGACGACTTGCGGTGCAACCTCGGCGTAGCAGCCACTTTGGCAGCGCTCGACGCTGTTGGCGAGAAGTATGTGCTGCCGCTGGGGTCGCGCGGCTTGCGGACTGAAGGCACCACTTGCATCGCTCTGTCGATTTCATCCAGCTTGGCGCCGCAAAACCATACGGAATCGTACCCGCCGCCCTCTTCCCACGATGGAGGTGCTTTGTTCAAACCAGGGGCGATGCCCTTGAACGGCTTACCCGTAATATCTTGCGCTAAAGAACTCCGACGAGGGTGCAGTCCATTCTCCAGCTTGACGGCCGCTTGCACGTTCTCAATATTCTCTCTGGTCGGCGTCTTCTTCCGCGGGGCGGCCAGCCCGCACAGGTGCGAGAATACACCCGTCCAGATAGCCTTGTCGGAATAGCCTCCTTCCAGAACGCTCAGAACGCGGCCACCAGCATGCGTGTTGGCAAGTTCGACAGCGTCGCTTGTAAATCTAGCATAGAACTCCGTCAAGACGTTGACTTTATGACGCTGCATGCTCTCCTGTTCGTGCTCGCTCGCGTCAAAGCCGGCGGATATGAATATCCCCGCCTTGAATTTCGGCTGCTTGGGGTGCGGCTTGTGGTTGGCCTTTGCCTTTGTCAAGAAGCGCTCTGCTTTCTGCAGGATGATGCTGTATTTTTCCTCGTACAGGCGCCAGAAGTCTTCGCTGTTCTCGTAGTTTTCCAGGTGCACGTTCCAGATGTTCTGGTTGTGCGCATTCTCGATGCACAAGCTAGCATTTTGGACCTTCTCAGTATCGCCGTACTCGCAAGGGTAGGAGTTGATGTCGTGAAGCGAGTAGTATGCTATGTGCGGTGTGTTTTTGGGCGCCTTTTTGGAGTGTCTGTCGTTGACTTTCCAAGCGATGGATTGCGACCCGTCGCCGTGGTGCAGGTCAAAGTCGAAGATGACAGCGTGTGTGAGGTCGTATTGAAGCGCTGCTCGCGCGATAGCAATGTGCACGTTGTTCAAGTAGCAGAACCCAGACGGCTCCGTGTCTGCGCAGTGGTGGCCTAGAAGGGTAGTAGTCATGGTTAGCTGATGCACACACGCACTGCTCCACAAGAGTCTTGGGGAAGCGCACCAGGTGGGCGAATGCTGACGAAGGCCCTTCGGATCTTTGGAAGCCGCATCATATCAGTCTTGTCGTCGGACTCAGTCTTGATGTTCTTGTCGCCGAACACTCTGTCGACGCCCTCCCACAGCGCGCCGACGCAGCCTTCTAGATCTGCGCGGCTGCCGCCACAGAGGTACAGGTCGCCGGTGTGCCAGCCGTTGGGGAGCTCATTCTGTTTGGCAGCGATGCGCTGTTCGCTCTCGTCGCAGGCCTGAGCTAGCACGGGGAGGTAAGCGGCATCGTGCACTCTTGTGACGGAGGGGTCCTCAAGGGAGCCCTTCCTGTCCGTTTTGATAACGGAGACGGTCTTCGCTTCCAGCTTGCAGAGCGCAACGGAGATGCCGAAGGCGGCGGCTCTGAGACGCTCGGGGCGCTCGACGATAGTTTCGAGATCCTGTTTCGAAGCTGGTCGAGCGAACTTGTGCAGGTAGCTGGTGTCGTTTAGGATGACGAGGGTCTCCGCGTCGGGATGCGTCAACGGAGGCAGCGGCGGGGCAGGAGGCGTAGTCGCACCCAGCCTGGACAGCGACGTCATCGAGGGCGACCTGGAGATCGGTCTTGTAGAAGGGGAGTTCGGGAGGCCGGGGCTCGAGGACTTTCTGCGCAGCGGCGAGTTTGGCAGGGAGCCGCTGAGGCTGGAGGTCTTGTGGATGAGCGCAGGATAGGACGGGTGCGCGCCTGTCGAGGTCGGCGATGAACTAAGAGCACGGTGGGTGCCAATGCTCAATTTTTGCAGGTCGCCGACGAGGGCGGTGTCTGGATTGAGGGAGGGTGAAGGAAGTAGGCGGTCCATGGCGTGTGCGAGCGGGTGCCACTGCTCAACAGCGGCAGGAGGCGTGTAGACTGTTGGTGAAGTTGTCGCCAGATGGATAGCAGAGCGGAAGGATGCGCAGCTCAGGCGGGAGAGCTTTTTGTGTACCACCA
Source organism: Orbilia brochopaga (assembly GCA_036872635.1). Lineage (NCBI taxonomy): Eukaryota > Fungi > Ascomycota > Orbiliomycetes > Orbiliales > Orbiliaceae > Orbilia > Orbilia brochopaga. The sequence continues at coordinate 2,063,613 of JAVHNQ010000003.1, read as the reverse complement.
GGCCAAATGCGTCTAAGCGCTTGGAGGGGTTTCTGATATCGCCAGATACCGTCTATGAGGAATGCAGTGCAGTGCAGTCTAGCCTCTGCGGTAGGATTTGCGATATCTCCAGGCTGGAAATGTCTGGACGCTGTGAGAGGTTTGCAGAGTGAGTCAGCTGGGACAGGATGCGCAGCTCTGGCTGCGATATCGATCGCTGGGTTGGTATCTATCTGGATTGATGTTGGAAGACGCGCAAGAGGGGTTTTGTGATATCGTCTGAAGACGCGCAGCTCCACCAGCAGAGTCAGTAAACAATGAGAAGCAGAGGATCGATCTCACGGTGCTCAGCACGTTCAGGAGTTCTAGAAGAAAAGACGGGCATGCCCAGTGGAAGACGTACGCGAGGATGAGGGACAGGCCTGGCGAAAGGGGATAGATTAAGGGAAATTGGCCGGGTGATTGAGAGGCGGGACGAGAGGCCGGGGCCGCGATTCGATTAGAGCCATGCTGCCATTCGCCGGGCTGGCGAAACGGCCGGGATGCAATTAACGGAGTGGGGACCGCGATGATTCGATTGTTGATTGGTGATGAGGTTGGCGATGAAGTCGTTCTGTGGGAAGATGTTGGCCCTGCTGCACCGTGACGTAGTAACGTTGACGTTAAACGTCGTTACCGGCTGCAGACACTTCGTCACGACTCATCCACATCGACAGACAGACAGACACACCATCGTCGCCACCGACATCGCCATGGGGAGCTCGCCCGGGCCCCTGCCTCCCCTCACCGTTGCCTCATCGACCGTCTGGGCCGCCTGGCTGACCGCCAACGCTGCTGCCTCCCGTGGCGTCTGGCTGACACTCGCAAAGAAAAACGCGCCCGCCTCCGCGCCCACCTCGCTGACCTACGCGCAGGCCCTGGACGAAGCCCTCTGCCACGGCTGGATCGATGGCCAGGCCCGCTCCATCGACGCCCACACCTTCGCCCACCGCTTCCAGCCGCGCACGACGACGAGCACCTGGTCCAAGCGCAATGTCGGCATCGTCGCTCGCCTGCAGGCCGAGGGTCGCATGCTGCCCGCGGGCCTGGCAGCCGTCGACGCCGCAAAGGCCGACGGCCGCTGGGAGCGCGCGTACGCAGGATCGGCGGGCGCAACCCCACCGCCCGAATTCATGACAGCGCTCCAGGACGTGCCAGCTGCAGCGAAAATGTACGAGGTCCTGACGGCGCAGAATCGATACGCTATTTACTGGCGGCTGCACCAGCTCAAGACGGTGGCCGGGCGGGAAAAGGCGATCGCACGGTTCGTGGAGATGCTGGCACGAGGCGAGACAGTGCATCCACAAAAGCGGCGACCGGAGACAGACGACGACAGCGACGCCGCAGAAACCCCGCCCGCCACGAAGAAGCGACCGAAGGAGGAAGAAAAGGAGGAGGGGCAGTCCGGAGACGAGAAGGCAGGGGAGCCGGCGCCGGGACGACGACTACGACAAGGATTGCGGCCAAAGAAGGCTAAACGGTAGCGAACCATCTGCAGGCATATCGATAACTCCCATTGTCGACATTATCTACATTTTTTCTCAAAACAAATTCTTCTCATAGCATCGTGGCCAAACCTGCGCATAACGCTACCCATCCATCCGTCTAAAAAGCGATCAAATAAATCAAATATAGAAAAATAAAAAGCATGGTCCTCATCCGAACAAAAGAAACACGTTCCGACATTTCATTAACACACGCGATAAATCAATCAAAAAAAAAAATCAAAATCAAAATCAAAATCAAAATCAAAAATCCAAGAACACCTTTTTTAATCTCTGCCGAAACGCCAGAACACCGGGAATACGCCAGCCCCCCAATCCCTTGGACCCGCTAAACCATCTTCCCTATATCCACGCTGTCGAGCGACGATAGCGACCGATCGCCGTGCATCCGCTCGATACCGACGTCGCTGCTCTGCGACGAGTTCGCGATTTCAGTCATCCAAACCGTGCCTTTGCCCTTTTCGCTCGCCACCGTAACCGAAGATACGTTCGGCCCCGTGCCGATGGTGCTGCTACTGCCGCTGGCGCCACCGATCGTGTACTCCTCGCTGGCGGCCATCTCGGCATCGTGGTCCTCGCGCAGCACAGCTGGGATATCCAATCTCTTGACGGACCGATAGCTGGACCGCTTCATCGCGCGCGGCGACTGCCATGGCGGGGTCTGCCACGGCGGAGTGGGATACTGTGGCCCCGCCCCCGCCCCCGCCTCCTGCTGGGCGCGAATCTGGCGCTGTTGGTCAAGTGCGTTTTGGAAAATCGTATTGTAGTGGTTCGAAGTGGCTGTTTGCATCATGCTGATCGTGCTGTCCTGCAGTACATTCGGCCTGTTCTCCCCGCGGGCCATAGCAGCAGCCATGGACGGTGGGACGGCGGGATGTTGGAGGAAGGCCGCGGGCGGGACGGTCGTGATAACAGTGGGGGCATCATCAGGCTTCCATTCGGCCTCTGTGAATTGGCGGGAGCCGTCGTCCGCGATGACCGTGGTGCCAGACATCGTGACCATGATACGGGCCTTCTGGTCTGTTTTGCGTTTCTGCAGAATGAGAGCCAGTATGCCGATGGCGATGGAAAGCACCAGGACGACGCCGATGACGACGCACCCGATCACTGTCGTGCTGACCTATATCGTGATATCCCATGATGAGTCTTGATTCCATGCATAACTGCGGGGTTGATAAATAAAATAAACAAATTGGCATTTCAACCCACCTGCCCCATGGATAGATATATCTATAAATAAAATATAAGGATACCTAGGTATATTCCTCCAAGCTCCGTCCTGCTATTCGCCTTCTCGAAATGTTGTAGTATCTGTTGTTTTGCCCAACGTTGCACAACAGCAGCACGGAGAAGCCAAATATCCAACGTCGTAAACTCAACTAACTGCAACTTCAACTTGATCAATAGCAGTAGCGATATCGTCCATCTGGTCTCAACGACGGATCCAGGTTAAGTATGTATTCGAGAATTTCCAGCAAGTCTTATTTTCTTGCTCGGTACCCGGGTCCGTGTATCAGAGTGGATCCGAAGCGGCGGGTGGGAAATCTGGTCCAGACGAAGCGGGCAGCCGTAGACGGCAAGTGCGGGCTGTCTCAAACGAGCGGTCCCTCGAACTATTCCTAGACTTGCCTTCGAACGTACGTAACGATGCGTTTCAAAGACCTGGAGGGTTAAGATGGTATTTTAGCGACGCATTCTCCTGCTCTTCCTCTACTGCACTTTCTTCTGTGTGTATTTTTTTTATTTCTTTCTCTCGTTCTATCCGTGGGCGGTTGTTCCGTCGGTTTAAATAAGGGACGTATGTCGTGACAGTTTGCAAGTGTGTTTGCGCGGGAATTCGTGCACCACCTGGGCCACCGTTGGAAACACGTTAACACCCACCTGGTATTCGGATCGAAAGCTTAGGATAATATAATGGCCTCAGCTTCGCAACAGAATACGAAATATTTGTATAAACGTGTGTAAATAATTAAACAGGTAATTTCGACAGCTTGCACGCAAGGAGTAGAAGACAGAGTGAGAGGCCGGTGAGAGGAAAGTAGTGTCTGGATCAGCGAATGTCAATGTTGAGAACGTAGAGAGAGAAAAAGTAGAGAGGAATCGATGGATGCGGTTGGAAATTCGCCGTTCCGCGCTGTACTTGTATAATGTAAGCTCTTTCTTCGTCTCGTCTCGTCTCTAGCTGCTGCTGCTGCTGCTGCATGTTATTATCGAAATTTCCTCTTATTTACTTACTACTTGGTACAAACGTACGGGCCTGTTATTTAAGATTGATCCCTCACTCGAAAGTAATGAATGAATCCCGCCATCCATGGTTCCAGCCGGCCAGCCAGCGCTCGCCTGCCTTTGCCGCTGTTAATTACACTTACAGCTAGTGCGTCGGCGCCGCGCCCAGAACTAATTCATCCACGGTCGATACTTGGTGCACTAAACCGCTAAACTCCAGCGGGCTGGCCGACCTGGCGAAACTGTGCATGTAACTAAACATCAAGACGGCCGGGGGCAGGCAGCAGCCACTCACTCATTCATTCACCGAATATCCTGCCAGGGACTTTAACTACACATATACACAATCGTATACAAATACATGTAAAAGTTGCGTCGAAACATCGGTTTCGGCCTGCGTCGGATCATCTCGGTTCGCAGCAGAGTGGTCAAATCGCGGCGCCTGGAAATACAATTTTATATTACCGACTCAGCACTCGGTAGTAAGTAATCATTCGGATCTGTCAGTCACAATTGGTAAATAAGCCTCTTCGAAGAGTTCCTAGTGACGATATAAACCGCCATATGAATGAGGGGCGGGCTGCGCTGGCTGGCTGTACGTACGATAATTGTGGAGGGCCAGTGCACTTGCATCCGTTCATTCCAGCGCTATCCAGCACAGCGTGCATGCATATACATGTATATCGCACTTGTCGAATCCGAATTCCAACGTCGTCGATCGAACGGATGTGCATATTCTCGCAATAGGATAGTGCAGAGCTAGTCTCGACGCAGGCGCTATCCGGATACTTCAGCGCACGAGCAAGCAGCTAGTAAAATAATGTCGTAGACTGTACTTCGTGCTGCGCTGCAATGATGTATGTGCATGCACGAGGGGAAATTTTAAAAACTTGGGTGAATTATCGTTCAGCAAATACGCCGGCGCCAGTAGGAGATATATGACATTATGGCTGCGCGATCGAACGAGGAGAAGCAATAACATTGTATTGTATTCGTATTAGCTTCGACGCCAGCACGGAAGCAGCAGAAAACCCGCGAAAACTATAGCCCCGCCACCGCAAAACTACCACGGTAGCGTCGTCCCATTAACTCGATCCTATAAACTGCGATCCTTTATAACTCGCATCCTCTTATAACTAAAAATCATAAAAACAGCCTGCAAAAAATAAGAACCGAAAAACCTGTAAAAAAAAAGCCTCTAAAAAAAAAAAGGGATTCCACCCCGGACCGAAACGCACGATCCGTCTTATAAATATATATTCTCAACCTGCGCGTGCAGCCATCTCAGGGCGCTGTCTCCGGCCCTGATTACCTTGACACCGTTAGAATGCAGCTCCTTTTCGGTTGCTAGCCAGTTCTCTGCCACGACGGCCCTAGTCCCCTCGCTAACGACGAAAACCTCGAAGCCCGCACGACGGGCATCCAGCGCGCTGTACTTGACGCAGAAATCGAACGCCAATCCGACGATATAGACGTGCGTAATCCGCAACTCGTTCAGCTTCTCCTCGAGCCCGGTGTCGACCACGCGCGGCGTCTCGAACGGATCGTGAAAGCAGCTGTACATCTCGATGCGAGGGTCCTGGCCCTTCTCGATGGTCTCGTCGATGAGCGTCCGCGCGAGCTCGGGGACCAGCTCTGCGCCGTGCGTACCCTGGACGCAGTGGATGGGCCACAAACGGGTGCGATACGGCTTCTCGGAGAGGTTGTACGGATTCGTGATCGTGGCCTCGGACTTGAAGGGGACGTTGTTCGGCGGCAGGTGGTTCGACGCGAAGGAGACGTGATTGGTCGGGTGCCAGTCCTTCGAGGCGACGCGGATGAGGAAAGTGCGGTTCGCTAGCAGCGCATTGATCGTGGGGATGATGTCGCGACCGCCCACGACGGCGAGAGTCCCGTTCTGCGACGCAGGTTATAACGTCAGCGTACAGCGCATAGCAACCATGACGCAGCTCACAAAAATCCAATGCCTGCCCTTTCAGCCTGGTTTACGAGACAAGCTTCAAGATTAGGTCAATCCGTTCCCTGCCCGTTCAGCACCTGGCTTCGGCTTCGCGTCCAGCGACTGGTTTACAGCTTGGAGGGCCAAGCGTCCCTGAGACTACTAGTTTACGACAAGCTTCGACGCCAAGTAAATCCTAGCCTCGAAGCCGGGCGCTGAAGGGTAGTCTCGGTGACGCTGACTGTCCAAGCAGAAGGGCAGGGCAAAGCTGAATCCTTCTGGAAGTGGAATTTCGCATGCAAAATACCAGTCTCGACTCCAGACGCTGACTCGACTGAGCTAACAGCTGGGTCTGCAGGTCCGGCACCGAGACTAGCGGGATACAACTTGGAGGCAGCTATCGGATGTTACTCACCGGTGGGCAAAAGTCCTCCTGCATGTCGATGACGAGCAGCGCGGGACGGAACTCCGCCGGGCGCGGCTGGTGCCGCCCACTGGTATTGACGACCGGCGTGGCGACCGGTTGCTGTTGCTGTTGCTCCATTGTATCAGTATCAAGCTCGTTCCTGCTCGGCTTAGTGCGGTGGTGTTAAAGCTGCAGCTCGTTTGCGCAATGAGATGAGAGATGAGATGAGAGATGTGCTGTGAAGAGGTAGTCGGAGGAAGGTGTTCGTTACGGCAGCGCAAGAGCAGGAGGATCGAGCAGGCGGGCGCGAGGACGGGATTTTAAGGAGGTGAGGTGCACTGATGAGGGCAGCAGCTGGACGAGATGATTATTTTCTGGTTCCGGGCGGGCATCCATCCAATGCAGCCATCCACACACAGAAGCCAAAATTCAAAAGTGAAAATCAAAAGTCAAAGTCCAAAGTCAAGCCGAATCCGAACCCAGGCCAACAGCCAACAGCAGGTTGGGGGACGAAAAGGAGGACGATGTCGGATTGGCTGGCTGCTGGCAGGCTGGCTGACTGCGTCAATTGATAAGTTGAAGCCGAGGCCGCGGAACGTGCGGCTAGCTCCACCGCTTAGCTAAAGCACCAGCAAGCAGGCAAGACAGCAAGGAAGCAAGAGGGAACAAGCCGTGCAGCCCGTGCTTCCCAGCCGAAGAACGAGGGATGAGAACGAGGGATGGAGAGAGGGATCATGTCATAGCCTGCAGCAATCCCGGCAGAGATCATGCCTGCTGCCTGCCGGTTTGGGCGCCGATTCGACGATTCGACGAGATGGAGTTGGATGTTGGACCGCGATAAGATGACAAGTTGGAAGAGTGCCAGCAGCAGCTGTACTTTGAGAGTCAATGCGACCGATCAAGTGGAATCCCGTTGGTGGCTAGGACACCCGCAATGAAACCACGGTCAGACTGCAGGGTTCAACAGAATGGTAACATGCTAAGCATCGCAGCTAACGTGAGACCAGGTTGGTGATCCTGTTTCTATCTATCGCAGCTGCAGGCCCCGGCCTGGCTTATCTGAATCTTGTCGCCGTCATGATGGGATGGGATGAATTGAAGGCGGATGCCGGACGGAACTACGCGCAAATGCACCCATCACCATGGTAAGTATACTAAAGTAAGTACTTAGTACCTAGACAAGTACCTGGGACGCACCCGATCGCCCCGCGGAACCGTCTGATTAGATCAGGGAAATCTGGCGTGCAGGGGACCGCATATTCCGATCGTGCTTTAGCGTCGTCGTGCGTCGTCTCCGAACAAAGAAATTGCGAAAACACCAGGCGCTAGCATGCTGTGGCTGTGCGAAGTGCTGTGATGATGATGCGATTTTTGAGTTCGTGCTAGTGACGGTGACAGCTGTCGGTGCATGGGTCGTGAACTTTCTTCGTTGCAACTCGTCGCACTTCTCCGACCAGGCGCAAGTCGAAGATATGATCTAGATGGAATGATATCGATGTGCCGTTATCGGCGACACTATCCACGACGTCGATCCTCAATCAGAGTTGCTACACCACATGAACATGGTCTGTGATATCGCCGAGCCATGCGCATTGCGTGCCTTGCGATCGATATTGTCACTTCCGAGGCAGATTCCGTCCCTTCAATTGCAATGATCACGCATTCGTCTTTACACACAAGGAAAAATAATCACAAGAAAAGAAATCACAGTCTACTACATACATACACGCCGTGACTGCCTGCGCCCATACTGGAGCACCATTATATCCTCCACCGCATCGTGAGTACTGGTATAGAAATGTAATGATAAAAACTCATGATGAAAAGTGCATAGAGAAGAAGAATATCAGAGTAGAATACTATCCAACCCGCATCATAACACCGTACTCGTATATCAAATTGCATCCATTCACCCATCGTCCATCCCGCAGTCCATCGCATACCCAATCGTAAACCGACACGAAAGTAAAAAGGACAAAACATCGCATGCGCTGTCCGGCTTCCCCGCTACATCCAGTCGTCGTCGCACTCGTAGACTTCAATCTTGCTCCCCAGCGCCTCCTTGCCCTCCCGTATCAGCGCCCGCAGCTGCTTGCTAAACACATCCATCTGCGCCAGCTCGTCGTCGTCGTCCACCCGCTTCTTCGTCGACGCCGCCGGCAGCCCGCTCACTGTCGCCCCGCGCAGCCGCGACCCCGCCGCGCTAGCACCACCCCGCGCCGGCGAGCTCGGCATGCTGCTCCCGATAGACGTGACCGAGCTCGCCACGCCGCCGTTACTCCGCCCGAAAGACGACTGCGATGAGAAATTCGATGAGAAAGTCGATGCGCCGCCCGTCGTAAACGTAGACTGCATCGACGCGCCCGCGGACGATATGCCGAGTCCGATGCCGCCGGTGGAACCGAATGACGACGAAGACGACGGCGCCGTCGCGCTGCGACTCAGATACGTGCTGCGCGTCCCCCCGCTGTACCCCGCCGGCCGAGCTGCGACGCCCCGCATCTTACGCGATGGCACCGCCCTCGAATACACCGTGCGTCGACCCGCGCCGCCCGGCGGCGTAGCGAAGACCGGCGACCCCCCCAACGACGACGATGACGTCTGCGAGTAATTCGACCCCAGCCGCCGCATGCTCGCCGCGCTCGCCGACGGGCTGCGCGGCGCTGGCGACGACCCGCGCGAGCTACTCCCCGGCTCAGGCTTGACCAGGATCCACGAGGCGCTCATCGGCGAGTCCGTCCCGCCATTTCCACCACCTCCCATACGTGACCGCGTCATATCCTCGTCGAGCAGCGAGTAGTCCGCCGTGCGCGCCGAGAAGGGGTCCTCCTCCTCCTCGCGCACCGGACTCGGCGGTATAATCGATTTAAGCGTGGGTTTCTTCGATAAAAACGACGGCGGGGGCACGGCAGCAGCTGTAGGTATCGTTGGTTTCGCAAAGGCGAATTCCGGCGCGGCAGACGCAAAAGAAGAAGTGGAATACGTCGACAGAGATATATTGTCGACGTCCTCGTCGAACAGGCCCGGCGGCGCGTTGAAGGGCGTGTCGTAGTATTCGGCGGCAGCGGTCGACCACCCCAGCTTAGGAATGATGCCAGCCAGCGAATTCTGCATCTGAGACGTGCAGAATTCCCAGATGCTCCCAACCACCGACCCGACGACGTTGAGCAGGCGTCGCTTGCCGCCGCGGTTGTCCGACTCGTGCGTCGCGGTCCCGCAGGTGCGACGGTACTGCGTGTCCGAGAGGTACGAGTTCTTCATCCCGCTGCCGCTGTCGTCGGACGGGTAGTAGCCGCCGCGGAGGTTGGAGTAGTCGGCGTCGTCGCAGTCGGAGTCGGAGTCCGAGTCGAGCTCGCGCTTGAGTCCGGCCTTGAGGCCCGCGGAGGGCATCGTGCCGCCGTTGATGGCGGACTTGATCGAGGGGATGAAGTTGTCGTCGGCGAGGTCATCGTTGAGCTCGGCGGGGCCGCGCTTGCGGCGCTTCGCAGCGGCGGCGGAGGAGTCGGTGAAGGCACTGATGTAGCTAGCGGCGGAGGAGGACGACGACGCTGCGTGCTGCGGTGGAGGCGGGCGGGAGAAGCAGGCGTCGGATCGCGAGACGGGCTTTGCGAACTTGCGGTAAGGGCGGACGAAGGAGGTTGATGAAGCGGGATCGTGTCTGGGAGCAAGGCTGGGGACGGAGGCTGCGGGGTCCCAGGCGGGCTGGAAAGAGCGTCCGAAAGACATGAGGAATGGAGATGCGCGGAATGCAGGCCGGACGACGGGCAGGCAGCAGCGAGAGTCTGTCTGGGTCTGTGAAGAAGTGACTGGCGATCGAGCTGGACGGAAGCTCTCTCCTGAGGAAAACAAAGATGTAATGTCAGAGGTTGCTAGCTGGTTGCCTGGCCGTGATTGGCTGTGTCTGGCGGCGTGCTGGCCACGTCCGTAATGCAGACGGCCTGCCTGAATTTCGGTTCGGTATCAGCAGAGAAAGATGGATAGTAAAGGGACTGCAGGATCGATGTGGAGATGCTGCTTTCCTGGCAGCCAGCCTTGCCAGTGCAAGTTGGTTAACGTTTGAGCTCACCTTTTTCTTGGAAACGTTAAACTCACCTGGCAGCCAGCTGTGCCAGACGGAGCTAGTTACTTTGTAGTTTGCTGTTCGGAGAAATACTGCAATCTGCTGCGAGCGAGTTAATTCTGGGAACCGAAACCACCTGGCCAGGTTATAATTATCAGGCTTCAAAGCGATGAGGCTGGCGATGAGTTGAACGGAGGTCGGGAGGACGTCGACGTTCGTGGTGGTAGCACACACGCAACTAACTGCACTGCACCTCCTGGCTACACACGTGCTGCACTTTGTACTATACGATGCTACACACGCAACTAACTCCTCACGCAACTAACTCCGCAGCACATACTACAATACTTAGTACACCGCAGAATGTAACCTCTATGACGAAGGGAAAAAACCCTTCCTTTCCCTTCCCTTTCTTCCGCCCCCAAAACGTAAATAATCGCACACCGGTCCTTCCCCTCGCGTCCACTGCCTCCTGGCTTTCCAAGCTGAGAGCAGCGCATCCGGCCGTCCCGTCTACGGCAAGTATTCTCAGCATTCGCTAGCTCGCTGCTGCATGCACCGCGGGGCGCATCGACCCCCCGGATCTGGCAGCGATGCCCCGAACACCCCGTCCAATCGAATCCGCTGTCGAAATCGAGCGCCGACAGTCCCAACATAGCCTCGTCTAGATCGAATCGATCCCGTCTAGTTTTCTCATATAGGATGGTCTAGTATAGTATAGTAGTCTTCAAAGATCAAAATAGAAAAAAGAAGTGTACATGCAGGCGTCGTTAATCGAAAAAAAAACTTCCAAAGACGGCGTGAAAATGCAGACATAACATCTACAACCAACTGAACTGACTGACTGACTGACTATATACCATACTATGTAAGAACGAAAGAGAAACAGATCTTTAAATATAAATAAATAATAAAAAAAAAACTGAACGTGACGAACATTGCGCGACCCACCCACACTCGCATAGATACAGGATCAGACAGTACCAACATTGAAACCAACCCACCCACCCCCGCCACCGTCGACGCGGACACCATGGGCTGTACAGACGGTCCGACCGGTCGACGGCTGGCTGGACGACGGACGTCGAAGAATGCGAAACCGAAACAGAAAAATTGCCGGCCAATAGAATAAAGAATGCGCAAGTTAACGTAAGCTAGCTGGTATCCTGAACGAATGACCGACCGACCGACCGAATGAATGACTGAATGAATGACGCTCATATATATCTTAAGTCCAACTGCAAATAAAAACCAAAATTTGCAAAAATATATAGCAAAACGTAAACCAAACCAAAAGAAACTTTATTACTTGTATTACCACCACCTCCCTCGCGCTCCCTCCGCCTGTACAAGGAGGTGCTGCGCTGCTGCCCACGGCCGGCCATTCGCCCCGATGACTCTCAAATCCAGCAATCGACGAAACTGAGACGAGACGCGAGAAAAAAAACGTAAACGTAACGTATGCAAATGCATTATCGACCGGCTATAAATTATACGGACCATGCGGAACTGTCGCTTTTCCTCCCACCGCGGCCCTCAGCCGAGCCCGGTAGAAAAAAAATCAGCGTTCTGTAAACTCCGCGTCTCGCCGCGTGCATGGGACCATCGTTCGTTCACGCACACGCACGCCACCGCCGTTTTCTTCGCTCACTCACCACTCAACGACGTCGTCGTCCGCTCCTCTTCTTCGAGAATCTCGCTCAGCCGCGTCGGATGGTGATGTCGCGTTATCCCCTCCCAGCCCGGTCCGAATCCGTATCCTCCCGGCGGTTGTTGTCCCGGTGGCGGGGCCTGGCCTTGCTGCTGCTGTTGCTGCTGCTGTAATGACGGCGGCTGCTGATGTGGCTGCTGATGCTGGAGCTGCGGCTGCTGTAATCCGGGATAGTACTGATACGGCTGCGCTAGCGGGTGGTGAAACGCCGCCGCCAGATGCTGCCGCTGCTCCACCTGACTCTGCGTCATCGCGCGCCCCTGCTCGTCGCGGAACACTCGTCCATCCTCTTCGCGCGCCCATGGGTCATCCTCGTCGTCCGATCCGGGGTCCGATATTGTCACTGACGCCTGGCTTGAAGGTCGCCCAGGCTCCGAAACCACCGAGTCCTCACCGGGCGAGAACGTCCGCTCCGGTACCTGGTGCAGGTATACCTGCTGCGCCTGTTGGTAGAACGCAGCCGGGTCTGTGGGTCCTCTGATGCCCTGTTGATGGTGCTGTGGGCTCGGCGACGGTTGCGGGTAGAATGGCGACGCCGACGACTGGCTTGGAGGCTGCGGCGGAGGCTGCTGCTGCTGTTGGTGTTGATGTTGATGTTGATGCTGGCCTGCCATTGGCGGCGGCGAGGGTACCTGCGGGAGGTGGGGCTCGTGATGCAGGGTCGGGATATGGTACCCGGCATCGCCTTGCCCGATGTATACGTTTTCCTCACTGAGCGCCTCCGCTGAGTACTGCGGCGACGTCGGATGCACAACATCGCCTGTCGGACCAGTCGGCTGCGATACCGGCTGTACGACTACCGGTGTCACTGCCGGGTGGCCTCCGTGCGAGCTTGGCGGCGGACCGGATGCTGCCGTCCGCGGCCGCGCACCCGCTGAGCTGGTACTACCAGGGCCTCCTCCTCCGCCTCCTCCTCCTGGAGGTGCGTTTCCTGCACCACCAGCACCTCTACCCGGAGCACCTGGTACACCTGGCATCGGCATCGGAAGCACCTGGACACCGCCAACCAGCGTTGGATGGCCGCCTCTCAGGCTGTTTGTCCGCTCGCGCTCTTCCTGTTCGCGGCGCCCCAGCTCTTCCCACGCCCTGCGGGCCTCCTCTCGCGATATCTGCAGCTCGCGCCTTACCTCCTCGACCAGCTTTTCCGCCGTCGACTTGTCCTTCTCCAGCTTGGCGATCTTGGCCATCGCGTCGGCGCGCTTCTGTCGCTCGTTGCGCAGCGTGTTTTCCAGCTCGGACGTCATCTCCCGCGACCGCTCCTGGTCCGCCTTGGTCTCGAAGAACCAGCGCTGGAATTTGCGCTCCGACGACGCTCGCAGCCGCTGCAGCTCGACAACCGCATGGAACAAGTTCGCGCCCGCCGCCGAAAGGTCCGTAATGTTGCGCGACATCTGTACCGCCAGGGGGTCCCGCGAAATTTCCTCCTGGTGTTGCTCCAGCCGCCGGTTCCAGTACCTGGTTAATCCTTCCCATTGGGCCGAGAGCATCTCCCATCGCTCGAATGCGTGCGGGAACGGGGATGCCGTTGCTGCTGCTGCGGAGATAGGTGCTGTTGGTTGGTTTCCTGCTGCGGTAAGAAGTTTGGGGCCACGAGTGGACTCACTGGGACGCCGCGAGCGGTGGTTGTCTGGCGGGCTTCCCTTGCCTCCCCCGGGTGGTCCTCCTCCTCCTGCCCCGCCAGACCCACCGACTCCACCAGCACCCGTGCCAGCCGCTCCGCCCCCATCGCCCCCGCCGAATCCACCTCCGCCCGCCGCTGCTCCGTATCCAGATGATCCAGCTCCAGCTCCAGTTCCGGTTCCAGTTCCGCCAATTCCGTTTCCGTTTCCGTTTCCAGGACCTACTCGGTAGCTTGTACTTGAAGGGCCGGCTGCTGCCGCTGCTGCCGCGCTCGCTCCGGCCATTGCTGCTGCTGATGTCAACGGGACGTTATGCGTCCGTGACGATGATGATTGGTGATGATGATGGTGGTGATGATGATGGTGTGATGATGACTGCTGTTGATTGCTATGATGATGATGTGTAGGTGCTCTTTCCTGCCCTCCTGTTCTACTCGAGGATGGCTGCGCTTGTCCTCCCGTTCTCGTATCGGGTACCCGCGACGAAGACGACGGTCTAGGCGCTCTCTTCTCCTGCGGGGAACTCTGCTGCGATGATGTTCCCTGCTGCGTCCTCTGCGACTGCGGGCTGCGGTACTGTTGCGGTGACGACGGCTGTTGTTGCTGCTGCTGCGGCGCCTGATACAGGTCCGGCTTCTCAAAATAATGTGGGTTCTGCGGCGAAAAACCGGCAACGGGGTAGTCCGGCACGAAGATGTTTGCCTGCGGCGACGACGGACTGGCGGCGGATGGAGGGGCGGCGGCTCGACCAGCGGGCGGACGAGACGGTTGGCTGGGGTTCATCAACGCCGACATTGACGCCCGTTCTTCGACCAGATCCCGTGTGAAGGAGTACGGGGTGCGGATGGCCTCCTCGAGCGCGTAGAGAATCGCCTGCGCAGTCCGCTTGGAGACGTGCGCCGGCCGCCTGGTGCTGCTGCGCGATTGCTGCTGCTGTTGAGACCTGCTGCCGCTTGTGGTACCAGCACCGGCCCCTCCACCGCTGTATAGATCGTCGTCGTCGTCGCTCTCGCCGAATGGACCCTCCTGTCGCAGGGAGTCAAGGTCGGTCGAGCGAGCGTGCGGGACCGCCCCTTTGCCGGCTGTGTCGGCGGAACGCGATGCCGCTAACCGCTTCTCTCGGCGCAGCGAGGCAGCGTTTGTGGGTGTATCGCTGGAGGAGGTGGAGGAAGACGAGGCGTAAGGTGAGGCGGACAAGATGAAGACTGTCGTGGTGGTAGGGGTGGGAGCGGGTTTGTTGGAGGAGATGGTGGTGGAAAGTGTAGACACGGGATGTCTCGCTTTCCTAGGTGGTTATGGTTGCGCCTGCTCGATCGCTCGCTCACTCGGCCCCGTCGTGTAACTGTAACGCGGGGATTGGGAAATGGAGGGTTCCTGCTCTGGATCGCTTGGGAGGCCCCAGGCGAAGGGATTCTGAATCGGGTGGTTCAGGCGACGGAAAGCGGTCTCACGAAAGGGCGGAGAAGTCGGATATGTAACCCGAGGGGTGGAAGTATTATCTCGATTCGGCGCGCGACGTAAGGGGGGAAGTCTGCGCGATGTGCGAATCCAGGCAGAGACAGCCCAGTAGAAGGATAGAACAATGAGTGGAAGGATAGAAGGATATCGCCCGATCGATCGATCGGTCGGTCGGCGGACAGGCCGGCGCAGGAATGGGAATGCTGGCCGGACGAAGGAAGGATAGCGTCCGTGATGGTGGTGACGGTGGTGGTGGTGGTGGTGGTGGTGGTGGTGGTGGTGGTGGTTGTGGTTGGCGCACGAAGCGGGCCTGCGTTGGTTTGCCTGCTGCCAGGGCAACGAAACTCGGGTTCAGCCGGCCAATGGCAGGCGGCGAGGAGAGAGAGCTAAGCCGTCGACGGGAGCGGCGACAGCTGTAAAAGCCGATGATGATGATGAAGAAGAATAGAAGGAGAAGAAGAAAGAGGAGGGAGAAGAGAAGGATAAGTAGCAGATGATGATGATAATAATAACAAGCCTGGAGAGAGGGGCTGCAGCTAGAGCATGAAGGCGCTGTCTGCGGGCTGTCTGCGTCTGGTGTATGCGACTGTCTGCAGGAACCGCAGCGTGCAGGAAAATGGAATGGCGGGCAGCAGCGTGTTGCCGTGTTGCCGTGTTGTCAGCTGTTTGCTCGGCCTGCGTTGCGTCGTTTTGCTTTTGGCGCAACGCAGAAATCCGGGGGGCTGGATCCGGTCAAACGGGGCCCACTTCTCGCTGGCTGTTGGCTGCCTCTGCGCTGTCGGCGGGATTGGCTGGCGACGAGACTGCTCGACTGGTGATGATGATGAGAGAGTGATAGAGAGACGACGATGTCACCGGTCGCTGCTCATCGCCCGGCGCGGATGTTTCTCTCCGTTTCGTCCGCTGCTTCGAGATTGCGGCTGGCAGGCCGCTGTTGGCTCCTCCGTTGGCCGTATCAAATTCAAAATTACCCTCCTGTCGTCCCGAGAACCGCTCTGACGCTCCCCTTTCGATAATTTATTTTCGCCCCTGCGCGCGCAACTTGAATCTGAATCGGCTGCTTTGACTTATTGGCCCGAGATTCGACTGAGCTGAGGCCACCCCCCGCTCGAATATGCCCTTCCCGTTGGCTCTTGTCGTTCCCGTATTTTTAGATGGATAGACAGCCCAGCATGCAGCGGCACCGTCCGTGTATGGTGTGTGTGCGTATTATGTGCGTCTTGGATTGATGCTTTCCGTCGTTCCACCGTCGTCTGGGCGGTGTTATTGGTGTGTGTAAATGTAAGGATATAGGTCGTAATAATAAAATTAAGAATAATAATGGTAGTAGTCCTGTAGGTAATAGGTATATGCAGCGAGCAGTATGGTATATACGGTGTAGTGAATGCAGCAGAGCGAGCCCAGATCCAGAGAATGGTAGTAGTACTGTCAAGTCGAATTCCGCAAAGTCAAAACCCGAGCTGGCACCGGCGGAGTCCAAGTGAAACGAATGTGTCGGACGGAAACTGGAACTGGAACAGCTGGAACTCGGAACTCGACCTGGAAACTGCGCGCAGACGGACAGGCAGGTGTGAAAACTGCGAGTGCGCGTGGGTTAAAAAAAAGAGCGAAAGAGGCGGAACTGACCGACTGACACGAGGCTGCTGCTAGTATACTGTTTCTCTCTCTTCTCCTAGTTCCACCCAATCCGATCCAATTCCTATCACACTCAGTCACACCGAAGCTCATATACATGTATGCACATACATGTATACAGCTGTGCGCGGGGCGTACTATTATTATCGATTATAGGAAGTATGTGTATATCGTCCGTCGGGTATATATCGATCGAATCGAATCGAATAGGTCGTATCGTATCGCGTCGTATCGTAGTATGTATGGTATCTATCTAGTATCTTCAGGCCTTTGAATTCAGTATATATTGCATCCAATGCAAAACAAACCCAACCGATCGTATGTAAAACGCCCTTTCCGGCTCCCCACGCGTAAATATGTATAGTATCCGCTGCGGCGACTGTCGTTCTCCTGGTTCGCGGAACGTACGGTCAGGAAGGAAAAGAAAAATTACCGTAGCCCTAGTGCAAGTGTCGCCCGCATTGCCAGCGCCGCGGTTATCACGTTAGCCAAAACGTTGACCATTAGAGTAAGCTCGGACCAAATCTCAGCTCGCTGTGCATATGTATGTTTGTGTGTGTGGATGTGTGGGTATATGTAATATCGCACAACATATCAATATTATAATTTGATATTTCAGTCATATCCGCATTATAAAAATACGCCGTATCTGCGCATTTTCATGGCGATGTTTTGGTATCAATCGATGCCAAAATATTATCGCCGGGTCGAAAGAATGTCGATGCAATGCCAAAACGAAACGAAACAATTGCCCTCAAAATCTAGGGGGAAGAAAAACCAAATAGCACACATATGCACGTTCCGATGACAAGGGAAAGACGGTAACCTACCGGGTAAGGTCTTGGTCTGTCTGGAGCACGGGCACTAAGTTGTTGCTGCCAATTGCCTGATATGATGTGATAGTGATTGAAATTCCTAAGCAGTAAGCTAGACCACTCGCTCGGACCCTAACACGTCTTCGTCCGGCAGATTCTTCGAATTGACAAGGTACACACAAAATTTTTTTGGAAAGAACGATAAGAAACACTAGCCTGCCGCCGTGAACAACTTTTTGATGTCTTAGCTTTTAGGGGTAACTATACTGTACAGGGCCCGCACGTCGCGATGCATGCAGTCGGTGATGCAAATGGTGGCGGTTTGGGGGCCGGAGACGGGTCCGTATACGGGAGCGGTAGTATACGTACGTTTCTAATGGAACAGACAAGAACAGCGCGACGATTCGAACAATGCTTAGCCACACGACGAAATGTGGAATTCAAGGAAGGATAGATACCGCCGAGAAAGAAGAAGAAGAAGAATAACAACGAAAAAGAATAGCAGATCGAAGGAAAGATGGCTATTGATAATATCAGGTATTAAGAAAGGAGATGAAAGCAACAGTAGTAATAAGTAGTCGGTGGTAGTTCCAGCTGCTGAGTAAGTCAGGTCCGGTCCGTCCTACCAGTGTGCGTACAAGCAATATATCAAAATAAACCGCCCAGGGAAAACCTGGATCGATAAGCTGCAAGATCTTCCCTAATTACAGTACAGCACAGGAAAAAAAAAATTCCTTAATTAACTTTAATAACCAACTGCATGGCAGGCAGGCAGGCAGGCGGTGATGAGATGAGAAAAGACGTACGTGCGTAGGTACGTAACAAAACCGACGGAGCTAGCCAGCAGCTCTGCTATTCCGAGCAATAAACAAGCCCGAGGCAGCAAAGCGCGGCGAAAGCCATCACCCATGAAGAGGAAAGGAAAAAAAAAAAAAAAAAAAAAAAAGCCAACTGCACTGCGAGGCAAAAAATTTATTTCGTCCGTGTGCAAGAAAATAAAAACACTGCAGTGCTGCCATTTGCATGATAGCTGCATACTGCGAAACACCCAATACGCAAGGAGAAGAAGGGTGACGAGCCGGCAATTGGCTCTTGCAGCACAGCGCAAGAGGGATGGGGGATGACCATGTCCGCGACGTGATTATCGAAGGGGACCGATGATGGATGGATGAGTTGTCCAATTACGAAATCCGGTTTAGTCTCCAGCGGTGCGATGGGGCCTCCTTACGGACCTGTCTCTTGACCTCACCCTCACACAGCTTTTTTCTAAATTTTCTGCTGTGCTGTGGGGGAAAATGGCAAAAAAGAAGAGGCATCTGTGTGAACCTTGTCCGATTTTGACGCCAGCCTGCAAGAAGCAGAGCGACGGTATCCACTTTTCAGCTCCGGTCTTGCTATCTTGGGACGTTCCGAAGCCGGTCACTTGAGCAACTAGCAGCTTTTACGAAGGACTTCTCCATTATTACTTCCTACATTGCTTCTACGAGATGCACGAGATGCAAACCACAGTACTTCTGATGCACCCTGGTTCATAATAAGTGTTGAGAAGAAACTTCTAGCTTGAACGTACGCAGGACAAAGTATCATTGCAATTGAGACAAGAACTGGCTAGGTAAAAGATAGCGATACATTCGGGATCAGCCGCCCTATCTATCTCTCCAGAGACGCACAGGCAAGGAAAGAGAGCTCTATGCGACCAGGACTGTCATGTCGTGGCTTGTTCTGTTGGTCCGGCCCGAGATTTTTTTGATCAAGTGCAGCATACTACTGCAGCTCTCTCTCCAGCCTTCCCATTATTGTCGACTCGCCAGCGTCGCTCGCTCGTTCGTTGGCAGAGATCCAGGGCGACCGAATGATACATCGTCATCATCGTAGGGGGGATAAAAAAAAGAGGCAGGCAAGCGGCAAGTAGGTAAATTCAAGCACTTAAGAAACAGGTAGGTAAGAATAGTAAAGTAGCATTATCGAATCGACAGCCTAACAACCGTACGGCTCAGCCCATCGTCATCGGAGAGCACGCATTAATTATTTGACGGGGCTGGGCGAATGGTTGCAGACGACAAAGAACATGCATGCGACAGCTGCAAAGGTAAGGATGTAGACGAGGCAACGGAAAGCACAACATTACAGGTAGAACGATACACGAGTATGGTGGTCATTATCATCATCGGTCAAATCAACCCTACCTGCCCGCCCCCGAGACACCTTTTTTTGGAGGGGGCTTACATACGCATACGCATACAACTCCTTCGTTTTCGTCGTGGGTGCATGCAAGCAGGAAGGGAAAACGACCCGAGACTAGGAAAATTAAAAGGAAATAATAGTAGGAAAAAGCTCAGGACGAAGAGAAGAACGACGGAACAAAAGAAAGGTGCTGTCTGTCGGAGCTGCAGCTGCGGGCTGGCGGCCTGTTTTACCAGGTTACAAGGCCCGACCAACTGAGGATGACCAGCCCCGCTGGCCAACTCGCCGTCGTTTCACGAGCCACAGACACCGCCACACAACACAAAAGAATAAGGTAACACAGAGACAAACACTCGCAACGCAGACGCAACACAAGCACAAAGTCCAA
This sequence comes from Orbilia brochopaga, assembly GCA_036872635.1. Classification (NCBI taxonomy): domain Eukaryota; kingdom Fungi; phylum Ascomycota; class Orbiliomycetes; order Orbiliales; family Orbiliaceae; genus Orbilia; species Orbilia brochopaga. The sequence continues at coordinate 2,043,649 of JAVHNQ010000003.1, read as the reverse complement.
CGTCCAACGCATTTGCAGGCACCTGGTCTCGAGTGCCAAACTCGCACACCGAGAATCACAGTTTCGCTGAACTGGATTAAATCAACAGGCAAGGGGCTCACACTTTGTTAGTACTCGCCATAGCGTGTAATTGGCGAGCCAGGAATGCGCGGCCAGTCATAGGAAGGCGGCGCGATGTACGGGTCTGAGGGGCAGAACCCGCTCGACGAGTCCCACATATAAAGGATCGGACTTGACGTCTCCACTGCCCGAGAGTAGTCGACTTGCGGGATGCCGTGCACATGGTGCCAGGGGATGTTACATGGGCCGAGGCCCGAGGGAATGACCGGCGGGGGGAGGTAAATAGGGCCGGAGGGTTCGTGGTGGGAGAGGACTGGCGACACCGGGACCAAGCCCGGGGGAATTGCGTAAGTCGGTATTGGGGTCGTTGCTAGAAAATTGAAGCAACTCGTCAGCATTTGATATTCTAGACTTGAAGATGAATAAAATGAATCGATTGCTGCCATTGATTAAGGCGCCCTACTTACGGAAAATCGTACTGGGGGATGTGACTGGGGAGGCAGCGGAAAGAAGGGAGTTGATGGTGGGAGGAAATCTTGAAGAATCGGTGTGGGCAAAAGTTGAAGTCAAAGGCGATGGCGATCTCCGTGGCGGCGGGAGGTTCTCCGCCTTGATGATCTGGCTCTCGTTGATCACAAGTTCAACCGCGCCAATTGGTTCAATTCTGCGAGTGTAGCTTCGCTTTTTGGGTCCCGTTTGGGACAAGAGGACATCGCCATCTTGATCCTTGGGTCCCGAACCATACTCAAACATAACTTCCAATGTGGGAAACGGCATCTGAACTGTGCGGCCTGCAGCCGTCGTGACCATCGTGGGAGGCACTTGCCTGACCCCTGGTATCCGCAACTAAAACGGCAATTAGCAACCGCCAACGGAGAACTAAAACTCAAATAGACGCCTCGCGATATCAACCGCTCAACTCCAAGATAACAAAAAATGCAACAAACAACACAAAATAAATATCGGTTCTGTGGAAGGGACGAGCGGAAAAATAGCTTACTTGCGGTGTGACAGCCATTGTAACTATTCAGAAAAAGCGTTAGCCCGGTCCCTAGTCAAATAAAGGGCCCAATGGCGACCAAGGATAATTTTTACATACCATCTTCCCATGGTTGGACACGCGAGCTGGGGTTGGGGTGGGTCCGCTTTGGGCGGCCTCGCTTTGCTTCAAGACCATCCATGAATACGAGAGGTGCCTGGCGCTTTGCGGTGGCCCTGATATTAGATAGCTTCCTAGCTACCTCGGGAGAGATATTACTTGCAGGAGAGTTCCTGGCAGCCCGATTTGGTTTTCCGGCGCGTTGCTTTCCCTTGTTGTTTGAAGGCATTATTCCGAGTGTGATATAGGACCTGATTGTCCCGATCTAGTGGTAAAAATGGGGTATACGGTAATTATGAGGCCAGAAGATGCCGTCTAGACGCTTGAGAAGGGTACAATGGGGCGTTCTTGGGCAGAAAATCGCCGAATCGTTTCTTCGCCAAATCACGTGTTTAGCGCTAGAATATCCTAATGCGGCTAGATCGCTTTCGCGCTTCCTTAGCGCGTTTCTATAAGGAGTTAGCGACGTCGACGACACCCTTCACAGCGAACAATGACAAGAGTTTGTGCCCGTCCGGCTGCAACGGGAACCCTGGCGGATTGGGAAGACTTACGAGAAAGAGGTACGACAGAAACAGAAGACCGACAGAAAATTTAAAAGTGGTGGGAAAACGAAACCAGGGTGCTGAATAATCCTCAAGAAGGCTCAAGAAGGTGAGATATTATGGTAATATATATATTAGAACAGCAGGATGAGTATTATACCCTCGTTCTTTCGACCGGAATAGTGGTTTGACGGGATGGGAAATGGCCAGTTCGGGCGGCCAGACCGGGGAATATATACATTTTGGCCGCCTCACACCTCGGTATGGGAATTTTACGAGGGCCCACCTGCAATACGCTCCAGACCCAGTCGGCCGCCTTCCTCGTACTCCTACTCCTTCTTCTCGCCTGCTTCCCTTCCCGCTTCCCTCGACGACTGCTTGGAATTCCGATCCACTGCCGCTGCTGCTGCTGCTCCTTCTTAGCGCTACAATGCAATGCATCTCTGGCCGGCCCCCTTCTCTCGAGCTCGCCCTCCTGGGCAATTCTCCAAATCTACTCGTCGTCATGCACGCTCTGCATACGTGGGGTATTCTATTACGGCATGGTGTCGACGATAAGGGAAAATAAAATGATACAGATGCTCTTGCGACGCATATGGCACGCAAGGGCGAGCACTGCTACCTAAGCCCCGATACAGATTTGTTTTATCCCGCGCTCCCGGTTCTCTTCTTTTTTATTTTTTATTTTCTTTTGCTTTCTTCTGAACTCTGTTTCTTTTCCTTTCTTTTCTTTTGCTTGCTGCCATAGCGCTCCTCGGTGGTCCCCTGCCAGCTGAACGGAGCTATTGCATTGGAGGCGTCGATCATGGATCTAGAGGAATTTCAGCATGTTGGTAGGGGGCTAGAATGTCTCCAGGAGGAACGCCTTCGTCACATCTATGCAATCAATCCAGTCATGCAGCCTTTGTACGAGCATAGTTGGTCATTCACCCCAATTCACGATGTACTGTACATGAGAACATTTTCTAATTCACAGCATTTGTATCTACACAATAATTTGCAACTGGAAGACGGAAAGGAGCGAGAGGGAGGGCAGGCGAGCTGGGATCGGGTCATGCAGTCCAGCTTGCGCTCGATAGCGACAGGCGCAGCAAACCGGCAGCCTTGCTTCCCACCGCTCGCCATATGTTCCTCGCTTACAGGGCAGACTGACGACGGCGGATAAGCAGTTGGGTCCATCTTTTTCTTTCCTTTTTGCTCTCCGGCCAGTAAGCTAGCTAGCTTTCGACCGGATCCATTCACGCGGTTTTTTTCTTTTTTAACTTTTAGACTAAAGCATGTACGCATGTACATGTATGTGCGTCTGTATGGACGTATGTACGTCCAATATGCATTTCCATTCATCTGTGCATGGGCTTGGGATGGCATGGCATGCTTTAAATTTAGGGACTCCTATTATCTCGCAAATCCCGAAAAAATGGCCAGCTGGTTTTCCAGCTGCGGGGCGTTGGCTTCCGGTTTGCTCTCCCATGCCCACCGGAACCTGCAGCGACCAATCACGGCTGCAAACATGACCAGTCGACGTGCGTGGCGTGGGGTACTGTGCAACAACTCGAGCATGCGTCGATGTGATATATGCCGCTCCCTATAACGTATAGCATTTATGTGCTTCGTACTGCAAGGTAGCTGGAACCCCAGCGGTGGATCATATATCACATATTCCAGCAAACGTACCGCTAGCACGTATATCTGTAGCGTATAACACGAACCATGGAACCGAGGGAAATACCCCAGACACCCTGCTGTCAGTGGAATGATTATGGGGCCCAAATGCCCTCTCTATCTTAGCGTTTCCTCCAAAGCGGAGTCTGAACTGTAAGCGGGCGAGCGAGCGAGCTAGCTGGCCTGCCTCCCAACTAACGTCAACGAAAGTTAACTAGAGCGAGCTAGAAAAACAGAGACAGGACAGGACGGAGAGAGAGGGAAAAGGCTAGCAGGGCGGCATGAAAGAAGGAGGAATTACGTCGTCCGGCCGTCTTTCGGACAAGCTAGCAGGGCCAAGCGGACAGGAAGGGTCCCATGCCCGTATACAAGTACGTACAAGTAGCGGAGCGGTATATTGCACCCTTGACCACCGGCCGCAGCCCGGCATGGGTCAACTTTGAATTTTAATTACATTATTGGGTTTCGAATATTTCACGACCTCCACACCACCTTCGTCGGGCTGCATCATAGGAAAACAGCTTGCTGGCTTGCCAATGCAATAGACTTAAAAGTAAGTACCTTCGTATGCACCCCGTCCAACAGCACAGATTCATCTCGAATGGGCGGAAATACCTCTGTTGGAGACGCGCTGCTCAAATGTAACGCACCGTGCATATAGCCGCCAGTAGAGTTCGGATTCTTTTGCAAATTTCACCGAGCGTCGACATCCAACTTTTCTTGGGGGCCGGCCGGCTCCCTTGCATCGGGCTCCATCTTAAAACCAGGCTAACGGGCAGCTCGAGCTCTTGATTCCTGACCGCGCAAGTCACCTCCGACGAATTAGAGCGCATCTCTGCGATTGAATCCAACATGCATGTACAGGCACATACGCCGTGTCTGGGGACAATCTTCCTATTTCGTCCATGCAGCGCGAAAGAATCTGGTATGAATAGGCAAGCAATCAAGCTATTTGAAATCGATCGAGCGGAGGCAATCTCATTCCAAGGTTTTCAGCTTCAGGGGGCGTCCGCACCGATTGATCGGTTCGGTGCCAGATGGCCGCGAAAAATGCAGATGAAGCTGGAAACTAGGGGAGTGGGAATTTCGAAACTGTTCTCTTTCCGTTCTGACATATTCCCTCTTTCAGTTGCCGCGCCTCCACATACATGCGCTAGCTCGTCGACGAAATGTTGGAAAAGTGCACTTGCGGCATCCGATTGGGAGGGGGTGGGAGAGAAATCCAACAGACCCATCTCTTTTTACGGCCGACATCTGAAGCTGATATCCGCGCTTGCTTGCAGCGACTAGCTGGAATGGCTTGCACGAAATTGCAAGATTCGAATTGTCAAGTTGACCCCTAGCTCGTCGGAGCTGGTCTCGGTCGAAGCGAGCCGCTCCTGTGATCTAGACCGCGAAGACCCACTGTCCATCCTCCGGGCGAGTTCGAAGCAGCCACCCCAAGCGGACGGGATTGGGAAAGACATTGACACATACAGTCCCGTGGCCGTCAGCCAAGGCGTGAAAGAAGATCTGAACACCCGATCTTGAAACCGCGTGCGAGTTTACTACGCTTTGATAGTGGTTGACGTCCGAGAGCCACACGATTAACGTTATCTTTTTTAAAATTTAGCACAGAAGCTTAAGGGAAGGGTGGGTACGAAATGGGTCGCCCGCCCGCTGGCTCGCTCTTCGCCGGGCATGTGGAGACAGCCTGGAAATTCCTGAATTGATTGCCAGAATGCAATGCGAGGCGAGACAGGGCGCGCCAGCAGCTGAGGCAATAATCAACATCAAATTGTGACACAAGATTGCATTTGCACTGTTAGTCCTTCTAGCTCCTCCTGCGTCTGCTAAGCCCAAGCTGAATTTAAAAGTAAGATTCTGGGAGTTCACGTTGGTCAGAAGATCACATAATACATACCTCGCGTAGATTGTGGAATTCTTGAACTAGCTATAGAACTGTTGGAAGGAGGCGGCATTTAAAATTATCGTCGCTCGGGATTCGATTCGAGATTGCAAGAAGACCGGCCTCCTTGCTTCGAGTGGGGACGGAGAGCCAGAGAGAGAGGTCAGCAGTTGCATTTTCCGGCTGGCGCAATCGGCCGTCTTCCCTTTTTCGTCGCGCAAACTCGCGCGCTGGCTGAAAGCGGCAGCAGTCGTCTTTTCAACCTTCGTTCGCTTAGCCCGCCAGTTAGCGTCTCCGCGAGAGCTCTGGTCGCGTCGCACAAGACCTCGCTCGTTGTACCGGTACCTCAGCCTACTCCATGGGTCCCATCGTGTCAGCAGACGTGGGCATTTCTCTGACAATGCGAAAACCTTTCGACGAAAATCACAATGCAAATGCAGGCTAGCTGGCTGAATGGAAATTGCCTGCAGCCAAGATGCCGTGCACCCACATTCGAATGCGCGGGCTGGTCCGTTCTGATTGGCAATGTCAAAGATGACAAGCAAGGTTGCATGGCTAGCGGTGAATCCAACTGCATATGAAGCATTTCGACAAACTTCGAACCTCCCTCCTCCCCCTCGTCAGCCGAATCCGCGGACACAGCTCCAGCTACAACCATCAATTAGATCAATTAGAATCTTGCTCCGTCACCCGAGCACCTGCTACGCCAGCATGCAAGCAAGCCTATTCATGAATTTATTCATTCACACCCACATTGTCTCACGCACACACCCTTCCGAAATGAACAGACGGGTCTCGGCTCGGTCAGATCCTTTCGCTGGCGAGCTCGTTTGCAAACTTAGGCGATGCAAGCAAGCATGCAATTAGATCAGCCTGGCGTACGCACATACGTCGACAAGACCGCATTACGTCTCATCGGATGGTAACACCAAGTTTGCACGTTTCGGAAGCTGGGCAAGACACGCTGAAGTTGATACCCTCCGCGCACGAATTTCTTTGGATGCAACTTCGTCGAACGAGGGCTCGTCGCGGAGCAATCGCTGCGTTGATCACGCATAGCTTTAGGATTTCTGAATGATCGATGAGCATGACCGAAAGAATTTCTTTTCCTCGTCGCCTAGCGCGGGATATCGAGGCGGGCGAAGTAAGAACAAAGTGTAATTAATCTGCGCGCTACTAGCTCTCTTTGGAGACTTCTTTTGGATCTATTTCGAATGATATTGCAGGTTGCAATCGTAGGTTGCAATCCTGCTGCGTCCTTTGCAGCAGCTTCTATTCATGATAAGTCTGCATACGGGTCTTGTCGGGACCTTCCCCGGACCCCCTTGTCTGGCGTAAGGTCTGAGCCGTCTCTGAATTAGCTTTTTTTTTTCTTGTTCGTGAACGAAGAAGCTCCAGGATTAACTGGTGCGCAAACCATGCAATCACACATCGTGCCTCAGACCCTCTGCAGCCAATGTTCTCTGAACACTCATCATTGCAGAGTGCAGCGTGACCCACTTTGAGGACTTCTCCTTTGCTCTCTTACATCACTCGCATATCATCTTCCTGTTCTTCTTGATTTTGCCCCCAAAGTGTCGATATTGAGTGCAGGTTGCCTCCTCGATTTCGAGCTGAGGCGTTCAGGCAATTTAGTGTAATTCTGTTTTTCAAGTTAGCGTGCATTCCAGAACCCATCACGAGATGGCCCGAGCACTTTATGGATTCAGTTTTTCAACGCTTGGCGGGTTTCCCGCCCGTCTGTTGAGCTCAGAAGACGAAGGGTGCATGTTGCATCCAATTTTCTTAAGAGAATTGCACTGTCGCCAATGAGAGCGATGGAATTTCCTGCGAGGCGGAATGTCATGGCAGTTGCAAGCCCGAACAACATTCCTCATGCAAGTGCTGTCCCCACTCTCCACTTTTTTATTCTCTCTTCCATGGTCATTACCGCTCGATTGCAAGCTTTGAGACATCGTGCATCTAGACGGAATGCAGGCCTCCAATCGCACGCCTGCTCGTCTCGCTTGTGACCTGGAAGCTCTGTTACCTCGCAGTCGGCGTATCAAAATGTGATACCTCGTTTGGACAAATTCGTCTCGAATTCTAGTATCCGCAGAAAGATACATGGATGCGAATCAAGATGGTCACTGGACGTCGAGTAGATTGCCAATTCTGGACGATATCAGAAAGTTACCTTTTCCTGAGGTTAATGGAAAAAAGGAGGAATGACGCGAGGGAGAGACGCGAGGGAGAGAAAAGAGAGCAAGAACCAAGGTGCATCCATGTCAATTGAAGGCGTCGGAATGCAAAATATGCAAGTCGCTGATAGCTGTCATTTTCTGACCTAGATAGCACAAGCCGAAGCGAGATATGCGTCGCACGTAGACTTTTGGGCGGGCCGTGGGAGTTTTTGGATAGCTACCGCTAATTCACAAAAAATTTTGGCTTACGGAATCGAGTCTCCGCTCCGTCCCCCACAAAGTTAAAGGGAGGCCCTTTGCTTTGGGCATGGGCGGGTGCGGTGCATACGCCATGTGCCCAGGCGGACGGAAGGGCTGTAACACGAAGCGTGGATTACATGGACGTTTACCTGGGACGGAGGCCTTAATTGTTAGGTTCGGTACGGGTTTGTTATAGCGCACGGAAAAGTGCTATTATATCGCGTATCATTATCCACCCTCGGGACACGGCAGGCGGGTATCATGTCTTTCCAGCGACGGGTGCCCCAAACTCATACCTTTTCGTGAGACTCGGACTCGGATCCGCTCGATCGATCTGAGCAGCCAAAGCTCGTACTTACTCTCTTTGACAACATTCTTTTGGTGGCTGCAAGCCACTGACGATCAGAGTTATTTCGCAGACACCCGAATTGACAGCCTGGACGGCAGTATACGTAGTGCCTTTTCAGGAGATGGCTTTCGTGTACCGCCTCGAAAAATTGATCATGAGACCTGAATTGATATCAAAAACCACAGCGCCCTTGCTGAATCTCTTCCAGCATATTTCCCAAAACATCGAAATTATGAATCACAAAATAGTGTTTTTCGTTTTTCTGAACAGTCCTGAGGCATTTCGATCCTTCCAGACTTTTTTTGAAGCCTCCTCGATTCGCGTCGCTCGGACTGTGATTGGGCGTTTGAATGTGCCATTCGAACATTTCGTCTCCAGTTGGACGCGAGGGGGGCTCAGCTCTCAGCGAACGGTGTGCCGTCCGATGGTCTTTTCGACCTTCTGGGCCTACTTCGATCCCGCGCATTCCAGTCCCAGGCTGCCTTCCGGAGAACCAGCAAGGGTGGGGGGAGACTGCGGCCGAAAAATCCTACTAGCCCGAGATCAATATCCCTGCGAGGAGTGTTTCTCATGAAGCCGCTCCTGGGCTTGGCCTATCTCTGCCCTCGCTTCTTTGCCAGTTGGACTCGCTTTTGGGCAACGCCATGGTAGTGCGATTTGATCCTGGGAGGTTGCCAGCGGGGAAGACTATCGATCAGCCTCGCTTTCGGGATGTCTGAATAGCGACGTTAGCTTCAACGGGACGGGCAAAGATGAACGCTGCGTCTTTGGAGCGATGGCTGAATTTGATGAGGGTTTGATTTAAGACTCACCATTGTTTGGAAGGCGCAGATGTTTCTCGCTCGATCGGAGCAGATTCCGTGCAGTTAAAAGGAAGCGCATGTGCAAATCGATTGAATCGCAGAGAGCATGTTCAGGAATCGATTCGACGCCGCGTCGCTTGACCAGAATTCAGAAGTCTGCTTTTCCCTGGCTTAAGGCTTCCTTCTGCCTGCCGCCTCTTTCATTTTCAGTTAGCTCGAGCCTGCCCTTGCCTTTGGCCGCAGGAGGGAGGGTGTCCCGAGGGCTTGACTTTGGGGTACTGTACCTACTTTTGCATACCTGCACGTCGAGAATTTGCCAACAGGAAGGAAGCCAAAGAGGTTCGAGATCGAGTCGAGAAGGCTGCTGTCCATGTTACGTCCGTCCACTTCCACCACCACCACCACCACCACCGTCGTCATTACCACCACTGAAAAGCGCCCAGCTCACCAGACCCATCAGTCGCCCTCTCAGCGCTAGCTGCTAGCTGAAGGGCTTTTCGCCTCCCTTGCGCATCGATCGATTCGAATCTGCCGGCCGAACTTCCCTCCGGACGGCGACCTGGACGTCTTTGTCTTTCTTGAAGTCTTTCCTGGCGTTCCTTTTTTTTCGAGTTCCCATCTCTTTCTCAGACCGAGAGGAGAATATAAAACAGCGAACTAGTGCCGCCGGCGGACTGAGGTGGATCTCAGGTTACTCAGATCGCTCAGATTGCCTTAAGCCTTGACAGCCTTGTCCTCCCGCCCAGCTCCTCTCGTAACGTGTCGTTCGCTCTCTCTCGTCTGTACTTGTACTCCCGTCTTACCGAGCACACAAGCATCAGTGCACGCAAACATGTCGTACCAATACTCTGGCCCCGGTGCCACGAGCAGCAGCAGCAAGAACGACAACCATGCCCACCGCCTTGGGACGCAGCCCAATCCCAAGGAACTGGATCTCAAACAGTACTTCGCCGAAGTGCTTGCCTATACCCTCTCCACGTCCGTGATTGGGGAGACCGCGGACGAGCTCACGTCCTGTCCTCCGTCGCAGTTCACCCTCCACTTCCAGGATGCGTTGCACGACATCGTGGCCCTGGCGCAAGCGCGAGCCAGGCTTCAAACCCGCCCGAGCACCGCCAGCTCGAGCGTCTTTGGCGGTATGGACCTTTCCGCCGACTGGGACGAAGAACTCGAGCTCGAGCCGCAGCTGGAGCCGGAAGCCAGCAGTTCCAAGCGGAACACCCAGGAAACCGCGCCCACCGAGCCGCTTCCCCAGATCCAAACTGGGACGCTCAGTCCCGAGCTCGAAGCCCAGCTGCGTCCGGATACCGCTGGCGGCTTGCCCGAGGAAACCGCCACCATTCCGCTCTCCGAGGGCGACGACGATGGCGAGTCCATCGAGTTCGAGACTGATTCGGACGAGGAGAGTCTTGATGCCTTTTCGGCCGACGAAGGAGAGATTACCTACTATGCCCGCGCTCGACGATACCGCTCCAGGCGGCAGAACATCAGGCGGGCCATACGAGCCGTCAAACAGGCACCCGCCAAAGCCTCAGCATCGGTAAAAAAGGCCATTATGGGCGAAGAGCGCTGGAGCGACTCCCCATACTTCCTCTATGACGAGTATCAGGAGGACCTTCGCACTAAGGGCCTCATCGAAAGGCTCAAACTCCATATCCAGGCCCCGGAACGAGAATCGCTCGCAGGAAAGATCTACGCCAGAGCCCGCGAACCTTATTTCAGAAAACCCGGATCTACCAAAAAGTAAGTTTTCAGAACCCTAAATCTCGTCTTGTCATACATTAGGCGCATTTTGACTAACTTTAAATTCGGTGGTACAGAGAATGCATCGCCTGCACGGACATGTTCAGCGTGAACGAGATTGTCTTGCTGGACTGCAGCCACCAGTACTGCGAGGACTGCGTGAAAACCATGGTCATGACCGCCTCCCAGCAGGAAAGCACCATGCCCCCCAAATGCTGTGGCACCAATCTCCGGCCTGGCGTCATCAGACGGGTCCTCAAAAACACTGAGGACAAAATTGAGTTCTCTCGCAGAGTCATCGAGTACGACACAGCTGTCGAGAAGCGACTGTTTTGCCCGAAGCGTAAATGCGGCGTCTTCATTCCCTACCACCCTCGCAAGGATCAGTCTCAACCCCTGATTGGCACCTGCCAGAAATGTGGTACCAAGGCCTGCCGTATCTGCAAGGAAAAGGCCCACAAGAACAGTGAAGACTGTCCTCAGGTATGTTTGGTCCACCCTAATCACATGCCCATTCAGTTTGTGTAACAACGGAGCGCTAATTTGAGGCAATACAGGACACGGGTCTCACTGCAATTCTTGAGCTCAGCAAAGATAATGGCTGGAAGCGATGCTATCGCTGCCGTGCCATGATCGAGCTGAACCTTGGTTGCAACCACATGACTTGCCGCTGCGGTGCTGAATTCTGCTACGTCTGCGCAAGCCCTTGGTCTGCTGAGTACGGCTGCCCCAGCGGCTGCTCACAGACAGACGATGACATGGTCGCCGCCATGGCCGATGACATTGCCGAGCAGGCTGGCATCGGCGCAAATATTGTCGCTGATGAAGAGGCCGAATGGAACAACCGTTTGGAGCGAGAGGCCGAGGCCAAGCGCCTCATCGAAGAGCGTCTCAGACGGACCCAGGAAGACCTGGTGATGAAAGCCCTCCTGAGAACGCAGAAAGCGGAACTGCAGATGTTCCTAAGGTATTCTGAAAACGTTCAGTTCAAGTTAAAACAACGCCATTACGAAGAGATGACGGACCTACAACTCGAGCATGTAGGTCAGTCTCTCGCACACAATGGCGAGCTGGAAGACCGCACGATCGAGTGCTCTTGGGCAGCTAAGGCGGCGGAAGCAGAGTACTGTCGCAAGTACAACGTTTCCGCCGCCGAAGCCGCGGACGAGGACGGCGAGCACGCCGAAGAGATCGCTGCTCTGAACGCGCAGTATCGCGAGCAGATGCTGGTCATGAAGAAGCGCTGGGACGGCGAGCAGGCTGTCATGAGCGTTCGACATTCTCGCGCCCGCGACAATGCGCGTTCGATTCACAAAATCGAACAGCATCTCACGGACGCAGAGCTTCTCGAGCGTAAGGTGACCTTCATCACTGAGCAGCGCCACGTCCTCGCTCGCATGGTCGAGATCAGGACTGCTATCACCGGCCAGACTTACGTTTCTGCCAAGGCCCTTTACGATAATATCGTCTCCAAGGATGAGGATGAGCCGGGCTTGGACGAGAAGCTTCTTGATATCGCTATCGCCGACGGATTGATTGAGCCGCTGCCTAGCGAGGCTTCGAGATACCAGTCGGCTGGGTACATGTCCCCTTACTAATATATTTCACATGTCTACGAGGAGGTTTACTATACTGTTCCTATATATTTGTTACAGGCTGGGAGTTTTCTTTGTATATACCCGATCGCAGGGCGTTAGCGGTGTTTGGCCAGCGGGATCTTCACTTAGTTTCTTTAGATATCATGATGCCTATCATTTCACATCTCCTTTGTCACTTGTATCTGAGATCTCATATTTAGCATTGCTATTTCTGCTAGCTGTATCTACTTGACAATTTCGAACCGGGAGCGCCGTTATTCTCATATGCCTCTTGCAACTGTATCACGATCGTGTCGTAGCTGCATTGGTTCCTTTGGTACCTGATATACCATGATAGTACCAGTTGACTAGGCCAGGGCGTCCCGTCGCACATGACAGATAGTTGACATATGCATGCATCGGCAATCGATCTCCACCAATCGCCACTCTTTGCCAGGTTTGTATGCCGCTCCGTCGCGATTGAAACATTCTAGTCTTTTCTGTGGTAACTGCATCCAGCTGTCCTGCGATAGGCGGACTGTTGCATTCTGCGTCAACAACGCTATCCGGTGGGCATGATGATAACATAGCACCGACGAGTCTACTTTTCGATGGCTCATATGACTTAGACGCGGCTTCATAGGCTGCACATGTTTAATTTGAACTTTTGCTATATCCCGAAATGATGGTAGAGGGTAATTTAGTCCGTATATCTCTGACTCTGGTTACGCTCTGAAAATTTGCCCATTCGATGCCAATGCACCTAGCACCAGCTCTTCGATATACACGCTGGCAAGTAGTACGTATCGATTCTGCTATATTGATCCTAATAACCTAGGGAAGCAAGCGGCCTGCACAGGCTTTAGCAACCTCTTTGCATATATCCACATCGATACGTATGGCTGCTCATTAGCCAATCTTATAACGTGACTTGACCCTTCTGTTCTTGAAATGTTTGCAGCACGCTCTAGGCCGTCCATAGAAGCATCAAGAAACCCTCATGCCCGAGCATCTCGGTAAACACGCCGACAGCGATTTTCCCTCGCTGGGCGACTGAGATACTATAAAAGGCCGCCCTTCTCCAGCATTCTTACATCTTCTTTCTTCTGACCCCACCCCTACAACTCACAAACCTGCTGCACCTGCAAGCAAGAAGACCCAGATCACAAGCTGTCCTCAACTGAAGACTGCTGGCCTGGCCATCTGACTTGAACTTTCGAATATTCCCTTACGAGGTATCTTGATATCTCGCCCTTCACCTTCCATCCCATCTGACGCTTGACTTCCAAGCAATCTCAAAGTAAGTCGTGTGTGGTTTTTGATGTTGAGGGGTGTTGTAGGGTGCGTGCAGCATGCAGGCAGCCTTCAATACCTCTGCTGCCATTTTTATAGTCACCACCTTAACACCTTCAGTGCACCTCCATGTCCTGTTTACACCTTCCTCATCGCACCGCACTATCCCCGCATCATCTTCACCCCCCTCTACGCGTCGATACGCTCTCTCCTAGGAGCTCCTCTATATATAAACAGTCCTTGTCTGCACCCTATCCTCCCCAGCTCCCCATAAGCTGTAACCTGTTGCCCAAGCTCCCCCGTTGCACTGCAAAGTCACTGCGTTTAACACAGCTTTGTCGATAGCCAAAATGTCCGACGACGACGCCTGGGGTGCAGCTGCTACTAACGAGGTGGAAGAAGAGGAGAAGAAGCCAGAGGTCCCAGAGACCGATCTCACTACTTCCACCAAGGTGCTTGAATCCATCGCGAACGAGCACAACACTGAAAAAGAATGGGCCGAGAAGACGGCGTTCGACTACGAAGGCTTCAATCGTGAGGCTGCAGTTCTTCTGGCTAAGGAGCAAGGGTACACAACCTTTACCGAAGCTCCGCGCTACGAATGGAAAGAGGAGTATGGTGACGTTGCTCCTCGTGATAAAGTCCTCGAAGCCATCATCTTTGGAGGTTCTGCAGCTGCCGCGATCAATGACGGTACCATCCATGGGTAAGTGACTTCTCTTCCTCAACGACAGCAGCTGTTCTCGTTCTCTTCCTCTTATCGTGCGTGCGTACCGCTGACCGTTCGTGACATCAAGTATCGGCACTATCGAAGTCACCTGGTACAACTGCGAGGACTGGAGGCCTCCAAAATACGATCGTTTTGAGGAGATGCCGTTCCATCCTGTCATCCATGAGAACCTCAAGCTCAGTCAATATGAGATTCCAACTCCGATCCAACGTGCTTGCTGTCCCGCTATTCTTAAGGGCAAAGATATCATCGCCTGCGCTCAAACTGGTAAGTGGATTTCGAATGATTTGTTTTCGAATCGGCTTGACTAACGAACGACTCAACAGGTTCGGGCAAAACAGCTGCTTTCCTCGCCCCCATCATCTCCAAGTTGATGGGTAAGATCAAGCAGCTTGCTGCCCCCCGTGAGAAGCGTGGCTTTGGAGGAGGATTCAAGCCTGCTGAACCCTTGGTTCTCATTGTTGCACCGACTCGTGAGTTGGCCACTCAAATATTCATGGAGTCTCGCAAGTTTTGCTACCGCTCCTTCATGCGACCCTGCGTCGTCTATGGTGGGGCCGATGTTCGTCCTCAACGTAATGAGCTCGAGAAGGGGTGTGACCTTCTCGTTGGAACTCCTGGTCGCCTTCAAGACTTCATCGACCGTGGGGCCATCTCTCTCAAGCGTGTTCGGTAAGTGTTCAATCATCACGAGGCGGTTGGTGATCACTGCGGCTAATGTAGTAGCTTCACTGTCATCGACGAGGCCGACGAAATGTTGGACATGGGCTTCGAGCCTCAACTCCGCAAGCTTCTTCACTCTGGAGGTAAGTTTATTCTGTGATCTGATACAGTTCGTTCACAATAGCTAATCGAATCTAGATCACAACGAGGATGAGGATCTTCAGATTCTCATGTTCAGTGCTACTTTCCCACCTGTAAGTTTCTATCAGTGTGTATCATAGAGCCATCTAACAGAGTACAGGCCGTTCGCAAGCTCGCAAAGGAGTTCCTGGCGGACGATTTCATCCGCATCAACGTTGGCCGCATCGGCTCCGTCAATCCAAACGTTGTCCAACGTGTAAGTGACCAGAGCAGCTTAACCGCCTAGATTCCATTTGCTGATTCGTTACAGATCATCTATGCTTCGTTCGATAAAAAGCGCCAGGCCATCTCTGACCTGCTTGCTTCCTCCCCGGCTGCACGTACCCTGATTTTTGTCAACTCGAAGCGTGAGGCCGACAGCCTTGACGACTATCTCTGGAACAGTGAGTGTCCTAACTTGTCCGTGATGCATGAATAGCCAAGCTAACGGATTGCAGTGGGTCTTCCGACCACCTCCATTCACGGCGACCGCACTCAACGTGAGCGCGAGGATGCTTTGTTGGCATTCCGCACTGGCAAGTGCCCGATCTTGATCGCAACTGACGTTGCATCTCGCGGGTTGGATGTCCGCAACGTGCTCCACGTCATCAACTACGATCTCCCAAAGACGATTGAGGAGTACACTCACCGCATTGGTAAGCACTCTATTGTATCTGATAGAACCTTCGTGAGTATATCTAGCTGACTGGTTGTAGGCCGTACGGCTCGCATTGGAACAATGGGTCTTGCTACCACGTTCTGGAACGACAAGGATGGCGAGCACATTGCTGAAGCCTTGGTCAAGACCTTGATCGAGATGAAGCAGGATATCCCAACGTTCTTGGAGCAATATCGTCCTTCGAATGAAGAGGAACTGAAGTTCGAGGAGGAGTCATCTGATCCCGAGGATGATCTTGGAGGAGGTGACATGGCCGTTAGCGGTGGAGGTGGAGGCGGCGATGGCTGGGGTGGTGAAGCTGCACCGGCCGCAGACGACAGCTGGGGTGGCGGCGGCGGCGACACTGGAGGTAGCTCTGGTTGGTAAACCTCTTCTCTCGGTCGATATCCACTCTTGTTTCCTTCTGGGGGCTGTTACTGCATCCTGATATTCCGCATGCTTTGATGCTTTTTATTTCCTTATGATACTTCCTATTCACTTCCCCTCCTCCCACCCTTCTAAGGAGGTCAAACGAAACTGATGTGGGAGGAGGGGAACCATACTTCGCGCTCTATTTCTTTGATTCTCTCTCACCTGTCATGCATCTTTCGGATGGCATTTCCTTTGACTATGGCGCGGTAGGCGTTAGGCTACTGTGCTGCTATCATTCAGTACCCTCCGTGTTTCCTGGTTTCATCGCAGGGGACGCGGAGGGCTGCTGCGGGGTACCCAATCCCCTGATACGATACTATTACTACTAATAGGCCAATAGGGTCGGGAAAGAAATGGAACAATATAAAATTAAAACGTCTTTACAAGAATGGTAGTAAGGATGCGTAGTATGTGGTATCATTTACGTATCACGAAGTAATCAAGTCGGCTCATCAGTCCACTTGAGTCTGTCGTACAGCTGCTCGATCCAGTCCATGGAATCAGCACCGCCCCTGACCCAGTTTGGGCCTTTGATCTGCATTTCCATGGGCACGTTGCGGCGGCCATTGTGCTTGATGACAACGCCCTCGATACCGCCGTCCTCGGTGAGTGCGATCCAGCCTAGCCTCTTGGCGCCATCGTCTCCATTATTGATACTGCTGTTTGCGGAGTCCGCGGCGTCGCGCCACTCGATTTCAACCAGTCGGGCTTCCGGGTCGACTGTGAATTCTGAGACATAGATGCCGGTGGCGTCGCTGGTATCGGAAGGTAACGATTGCTGCACCTTATCGCGGACGTGGGAGAGGGCGGTGGCGCGTAGATGGTGGAGGAATAGAATGCGGCGGAGTGATCGGACGAGGGTGTCGACGTTTTGAGGGCGCGGCGGCGGTGGGAGGTATTTGTCCGCGAGGGCAGCGAGCGAAGACTGGAAGTATGCGGGGATTGTATGCCGATGGATTGTAACGTGCGGGGGGATGATCCCATCTATCTCAGGTTTGCCGCCCTCCTTCGCCTTTCCCTCTTTGCCGCCAGCAACGTCCTCATCGGTTGTGACAGTACCAGGTATCGGCTTGAGGAAGAGATAGAACGGCGTGCCGAATTTCCCGTCGGCCATGACTTCGATGCGCACACCGGTGAGCTCACCGCCGTTTGGAGCGGGGTCGCGAACGGTGAAGGCTGTCAGCCCGGACATGCGGTATAGCGACTCCTGCGTCCATGCCTGCTTGTCGGCGGTAAGAGCGGCGGATTGGGCGAGGAGGATGTCATTGAGGTCCGCATCGTCTACGAGCGGGGTATCGCCGGTTGTGGAGGAGGTGGTGGTGTTCTGGGCGAGGATGTCTTTGAGGGTGGTGGTGGAGCGCAGGGACAGCAATTCTGCCTGGCGAGCGTTGCGCGTTTGCGTGAGCTCGCGAACTGCAACAGGCATGGATTGTCAGCAAGCAGCTCACGTAGACGCAGAGCACCAATTAGTATTACCAGAGAGTAATAGAGGCGGTCGGTGTGGACTTACTCTGTCTGGCGAGAGCGTCGAGGTCGCCGTCCGCAGCGTCGGCGGGGCGGGGCGGTGGAGGTGGAGATGGCGACGACATGATCGCAAGCTAAAGCCGGCCGGCCGGGTGATTGGCAGGCGCGTAATTATCACGGCGCGTCGGGCGGGTTGGCTCCACCGCTGGCGAATCTGGCCAGTCAGGGGCCGGCGATTCTCAGGGGAGTCGAGACTGCGACGGCCGTTTGAAGACAAGCTGTCACCAACAGCTGGACAACGGCCGCAGATGGCCGAACGCTGATGTCTGTTCTTGTCTGTCTGTCTGATGGCGGTGCCCCGGATTCGATTCAATTGCTCGAGTTGATGGCCAGCTGTTAGCATACGTTGCTTCTCTCCTTCAACAACATCATCACCATCACCACCATCGCCAGTATCACCGTCATCATCAACATCAACATCCTCCCAAGAAACATACACGCTTACGCTAGCACTACTCCCACCATCACGATATCCAGTTAGCTCCCGAGTCGCGCATCGGCTGCAGGAACCAACGGACGCCCGTCAGGTCAGCCTTCCCGTCGCAGCGTGGACGTCGAGCATGCAGCTGCCATAAGCGCGGTTCTGTCAATCTGGCCCCAAGCTGTCCGTCTGTATGTCGGACCTCTCGCCGACCGCCCTTCCCTCCTCCTCCACCTCCACCCCAGCCAAGACGCCCCCATCATCCGACGACCTCGAGGCCCTCCTCTCCGCTAGGTACATCGCATCACGTTGCATACACTGCTTGCATGCTTGCTTGTTGTTATTGCCTGTTGCGCGGGTGAAGGAATAGAACAAACAAAGAGGATCCCGATGCTGACTTCAAATCTAGACCATCGACAGAATCGCAACCCGACGCGAGCATGAGCAGTAGGACCGGCTCTCAGAGGAAAGCGCCCAAAACTCCCAAAGCCTCGCGGGACCGGCACCCGCCCTCCATCGCTACATCCATCGAGGCCGGCACCAACGCCGCCTTCGCCCCGGACGACGCCATGCTCTTCCCCCACAATGGGATGCGCAAGAAGCGCTCGTCGCTCGAGCTCAACGGCTCCGGCAACAGCTCCGCCTCTCAGGCCGCCAATATGATGGACAGAGAGGAATTCAGTCTGGACCACGATCACACCCCCACCACACCGTCGCAGTCCGTATACGGCCTCTCGGAGCAGGACAAGCGCAATTTTTCGCTCCTAGTCCTGCTATACTTTCTCCAGGGCATTCCCATGGGACTGGCTATGAGCTCGGTCCCGTTCCTGTTAAAGTCCAAGCTGTCGTTCGCGCAGATTGGAACCTTCACGCTCGCGTCCTACCCGTACTCGATGAAGCTGGCGTGGAGTCCGATCGTCGATGCCATCTGGAGCCCTAGGCTCGGCAGGAGGAAGAGCTGGATCATACCTATCCAGACCTGCAGCGGGCTTATGATGTTGTGGCTCGGTTCCCGCATCGACGGGTTGATGGAGAACGCGGAATCGAATATCGGCACCTTCACATTTACATTTTTCAGCTTGGTCTTCCTTTGCGCCACGCAAGACATTGCTGTCGATGGTACGTGCATGAACTTTTCTATCTTATCTGTGTGTCCTGTGCAACGCTAATAGATGTGTGTATGTGTCGGTATGCAGGCTGGGCGCTGACGCTGATTTCGCCTCAGAACATCTCGTACGCATCCACCGCCCAGACTGTCGGGTTGACTGCTGGCCAGTTCCTCTCGTACACAGTCTTCTTGGCGTTTAACTCGGCTGATTTCGCCAACCGTTATTTCCGCACTGTACCCAAGGACGTCGGACTGATGACGCTCAGCGGGTATCTCACATTTTGGGGCTGGGCGTATCTCGCAGTGACTGTCGGACTTGCTGTGCTCAAGAAAGAGGAGCGCACGCGGACACGCGAGGGCCTTGTCAGTGTGTACAAGACCATGTGGGGGATCATGAAGCTGAAGAGTATGCTTATACGTCCCTCTTGTATTACTCTGTTGCCTTTACTAATGGGTTGGATGCAGATATCCAATTGTTCATCCTGGTGCATCTGATCTGCAAGATTGGGTTCCAGGTCAATGACGGCGTCACTAACCTCAAGCTGCTGGACTTGGGCTTCTCGCAAGAGGACCTGGCGCTGACAGTCCTTATCGACTTCCCCTTCGAGATCGGTGTTGGATACTACGCCGGCAAATGGTGTTCGTACTTCCAGCCGATGTCACTGTGGTGCTATGCGTTCGTCGGGCGGCTGCTAGCTGCCGTCATCGCACATATCACCGTGGCTATATTCCCGAAGAACGGGGTGGACACATGGTACCTCCTCGTCGTTATCGCCGAGCATATATTCTCGACCTTCACTAACACTGTCATGTTTGTTGCCGTATCGGCGTTCCACGCGAAGATCGCGGACCCGCTTATCGGCGGAACCTACATGACATTGCTAGCGACGGTTTCGAATCTGGGCGGCACATTCCCTCGCGTGTTTGTGCTCAAGCTCGTCGATGCGTTCACCGTTGCGGCGTGCGAGGGCTTCACGGACCCGACGGGCGTGCTCAAGCAGGGTTTCAGCTGCGTAGCTCAGGATGCGAAGAAGCAGTGTGTCGACACCGGCGGCCGGTGTGCGGTTTCGAAGGATGGCTACTTTGTCACGAATATCCTGTGCGTGGTGTTTGGAGCGGTGACATTCTGGTGGTTCATTCGCGGGGCGGTCTACAAACTGCAAGGTATACATGCAATCTGTCATCCCTTTAGACGTAAACGTGTGGGCAAGACTAATATGCGAGTTTTAGCGCTACCATTGCGGGCGTGGAGACTGACGGGGTAATATAAACCCTTGTTTCCATCGACGGGTATGCAATTTTCTATAGACGGCGGATTGTGGAGTGGGAGGTGTTACGACGGTATCACCGTCAGTTCTGTGGGGTATCTTAATTTTGGAGCGGGTTACTTGGGTGGATTAGTATAGTGTAGTTGATGGGAGGATGTGTGGATGATACCTTGTACATGTACAGTATTGCGTGGTACGAGCGCCGTTATATTGTATTATATTACGGGAGCCTGTGGTTGGTGTCGTTTGTGGATATACTTCGCAGCTTGTCGTCGCAGTTTGGTTTACGAGACAAACAACAAAAAAAACCTATTTCTTTTTGCAGTTTGTACGATGTCTTTCTGAAGGTTTAATACAGTGTTATTGATGGGTACTTTATTGAGGGGAAATATATATCTGCATAGATGTTTGGGTATCGGAAATGCGCTTGCGCGATCGATTGGCTGTACGAGACATATATACATATGGCTGGCTGGCTGACATCATGGCTCTATGGTATCACAAACGAAACAAGACAAAGCTAAAACTGAGGCATTACAATACGACCACACGCTGCAGTCGTCTACTCCCTGGATGGGGAAACCACTCTAATACCAGATGCTCCGCGTCCGGTGCGGCGGGATCATCTGCCGTCCCTTCAGCTCCCACTCCTTCGCGGTATCGTACAGGAAGAAATCAATCAGCACGGCGTTCACGCTGCCGCTGGCCTCTGGGTGCTTTGTAACAATCTCCCGCCGGATCAGCTCGACGCAGTGGATCGTGCAGCCGCGGATCTCGAGCTCCCAGGTCGACTGCGGCGGGATGGGTCGGCGGTCGCGGATGGCGGCGTCTAGCGGCGGCGAGAAGATGAGGCAGCCGAGGGTGTGGAGGATCTGGGGGATGCGGTAGTCGGCGAACATTGTCAGGGTGTTGATATCACGGAAGGTGCCGTATGAGGTGCCGTTAAAGGAGGCCCAGACGTCTATTATCCTGTTAGTACTTCCTTCGCATGCAATCGTAGTTGTACAAGGGGGGTGTGACGTACCTGCGACGAGGATTTGGGCACGCTTGTAGAAGTGTATTTTGCGTCCTTGGAATGTCGCTTCGTCGCGGAAGCAGGGGAACTCTGCGACGACGAGGTTCACCAGCGCGGCAGCTGATTCGTCGGCCTCCTTGATACAATTGACGAAACTACCGTTGAATTCCTGATAGATGGGAAGAACGGACATTAGCTTTGTACATGTGAATGGGATATGGTATGCGACTGACGGATCCAACTTACGCGACAGAGAATATCGCCAGCTTCGCGCAGGCATGCGATGCGCTCCGGCAGCATTGGAAATGGGGTCGAAGTTGCAGAGCGGAAGACGTGCGTCAGTAGTTCGTCGGTGCAGACATCCGTGTCGACCCAGAAGTACGGGCTAGTTATCGGAATCCCTGGATATACGCATCAATCAGTACCCTATCTATGTATCCGACGTTATTCGCGCTGGTGCTAACCTTCATCCAGAGCCCGCCGTAGTGCCGCCACAAGGGCCCAATAGCCGCTCTCCCGTGTGCCGTTGTACTCAACCTCGAAAGGAGACCGCGGGTCGTCCGACCAGAAAGAGAAATTGAGCAAGTCCATCGTGAAGATAAAGTCGATCTGTTCCTGGTCCTTGCTGTGCGGGTGTAGCGCGTGGCCGTCCCATGTCTCTGTACCGTAGTGCGCGTGCTGCATGCAGGTGAGGATTGTCTCGGCGGCGTCCTTGCAGGAGCGCATGTCGAGGGCGACATCGATGGCGTTATCGTAGATGTATTCGGCGGAGCGGAGGACGCCCGTGTCGGGGGGTCCTTTTGAGGGAGGGGCGTCAGTGAGGCCGAGGGCCTTGCGCATGAAGGCAAGGAGATCGTGGTCGGTATCGTCGTCCATGCTGACCATTGTGGCTGGTATTTCGAATGAGAATGGTTCTTTGTCTGTGTCTCAATCGATAAAGATGTATCTGGTAGGCGAAAGGTAGCTGCTGTAGTTGAAGTTAAAGTGTGGTGGACGGCGTGTATCACCTTCAGGAGTGATTTATCTCTTATCTCGCGCGATGATTCACCCGTACGCTATCGGAAAACCCAACCACAGGTTACACCGCCAGGTAGGGAACAATTTATCCTCTTGTTCTGTCCTGCGAAAGGAGATGAGCTTGATAACGTTAGTCGCCAGTTAGCTCATTTTTCAATGCGGGCGCATGCAGTGGAGACGTACTTGCGGTTTAAAACTCAGCTGCATGTCGGTCAGGGTCCTCTGCAAGGTTCGTTCGGCTCGTCTATGCAACGGCGCCGTTGCCTGAACCGGCAACTGGCCATCGACGGATCCGGGGGCCTCAATCACATCCTAAAAACTTGCTCAGATGATTGCAAAACAGAGAGGCGTCAAGATACATCTATCTATCTGAGACGTCTGAGCACAAGGTCTGGGCGCTGATGTTCGCCGGGGTGACGCGTCTAGAAGGGAATCCAGGCTGACGCGCGGCTAACCCGCGTGCTAACCCGCGTTCTAACCGCGTTGACCAAGAACCTAACCTCGATCAACCTAACCCTAACTGCCGGTATTTCAACATCGCAGATTTGAATTTCAGCAATTCAGACAATTCAAACTCCGCCCGATCGAGCCGTCGTATCCCTGAAAAGCGTTCCCCTTATGATATCATGAGACACATTTCCCCTATTTTCAGCCCCGTTCCGGCCTTCTCGTGACACTACCGCTTTGTGTGACTTGAGCCTTCTTGTTTTGGTCGCCTCGACGTCGACGTTATAACATTCTTTACCGCATCGCATTGTCTACACTCACCACCACCACAATATATCGCCTTACCATTATTCATCAAGCATGGCAAGAGCGGCTGCCCGACAAGTATCCCCCTCTCTAGGGGGCGATGACGAACGTTCTCCCATGGTGGAAGGTACAGATTCCGAAGATCCAGATTCCGTTCAAATGGAGGAGGACGACGATGACGGTTTCGTCGATAACGAAATGGGTATGTATCTCACCCACTCTGATTCCAGTTCTAGACTTTCTAACAAGCGATGTAAAATAAAAGACGATGTCGAAGGAAGTCCATCAATCGATCTAGAGTCTGTCGATAATGGTGCTACGCAATCTGAAGCTGATCCTGGCCCATCGCCACATGTCGTCCTTGGAAACCTGGATGACCTAAACGAGCTGTCAGGCCGTCTTATAAAGTCATACCTGAAGGAATTCCCGGCTGCCGGGTCTAACTTCGAGAAGAGACAGAATGAGAAGAGACGGGATGACTACTACGCAAGCTTCAAACTTGTGGCAGATAGTTACAACGGTGGCCTGCGATGCATAGACCTGGGCAGTATCGCTGGTATTTTAGGGATCGAGAACGAGCTGGACAAGGTTCTATGGAAAGCCAACCTCGCAGCCCTTACGCACATGATCTGTCGTGGACGGGAAAAGGGCGATTATTATCCGTTTGGCGGCTGGGAGCACGCGTTCATTCACTCTGGGGGATGCAGTTTCATGGACGACGACAACAATGCAGACCTTCTTATCGCATGGAGGACACAACTCTACATCCGGGGACTCGCAGACGTCCCAATGTCGGAGACGTCACCCGACAAGCTTCTACTGGGCATATTCTTCGACAGCGAGACCGAATCATTGGCTGATTCCGCCACTAGCTTCGACAGTAAACTGCATGGTGCCCATCTCCGAGGATGGCAGAGCCATGACGGACCTCCACCGGCGGAATACCACGAACAGTTCATCAAGCACGTCAAGCATTTACGCACACTTACCAAGGATTCGGAAAGAGCAGCAATACGAACTAACGCGTTAATCAACGCCTTTCCCTACCAGGGCTTTTTGGTTGTCTTTCTGGATTGGTTGAGGGTAGCAACTGTAAAGCTCGCGGCGTCGCACCCATCACTCGAGCAGCTCGTTCTTATCGCGGACGCCGAAAAGGAAAACTTGGAGGCATTCAGGCGCAATATACAGATGCTTAGCTCCACCCCACAGCGTGAAACAGCTCAAGCCGAACAGACTAGCGCTCGCCAGCATTCAAAAAGCTCCCGATTTGACCCTCGAGTAGTCGACGGCATCGCAGAGATGAAAAGAGGTGCTAGTCTTATACCTCCTAGTTCCAGTCTCCGAAAAGCAACATCCTCGACTACGGCGGCCCCGCGGAAAGACCCAGCTCACCGAGGGGTGCAGAACGCACCGTCTGATCGAAGTGAGTCAGTTCGATACCCAAGCCTCGCAGTCACCGGGTCCACGAGTACACCTCAGCCAAATGGCTGGACTATCAATAACCTTCTGGATATCACTAAAATCGATAATAAAGAAAACCAGGGACCAAAAAAACGGTACAACGAGAGTCAAGAAGGTGCAAGGAGCGTCACGCCGTTTGACGAAGCCGAGGAGCTCGTTCGTCCTACAAGCGATCCGAAGCCTGCAGAGCGCCCGGCAGCTGACGAGAACGATCAAGATGTCCCTATGGGAGGTGATGAGGATGACGAGGACGAGTTTGAGGAGATGCGCAGACGGGAACACCGTCCACCACCACCCGTCAATCGGACAGCCGAACCGGGGCCATCTAGGCCTACCAACCGTATCACCAAAGAACAAAATAGGGCAAGGGCAACTATCCCGCGGGAGATCGCGCGCAGGAACGATAATGATGCGCAACGGGATGATGGTGACATCTTATCACCACCGCGACCTATTTCTACGGGGCGACGTCTTCGACGGGTCTGGTCTCCAGAGGATGTCGAGAAGTTGATAGGTGCGATTAGAGATGTTGGAGTATCGTGGGCATATATTCGAGATGTACGTTCCATCTCTTGTCTTGATTGCGACGTCCTGATATGACGAATGCTAATCCGCCACTGTGTCTGGACAGTATTATTTCACCGATATGTGGAGCAATGTGGACATAAAGGACAAGGCTCGCAACTTAAAGTTTGACATGGTCAAGTGAGAGATTACCTGCATATCTGGCGGCCGCTGCATTGCATTCCAAATAGCTAACCATTGGATTGTTTCGCATTTAGGAACTTGAACGAGCATGAATACTTGCCCACGAACTTTGAGCACGTGTCCCTCGGGACAACGTATATTGAAAGATTGGCCAAGCAGGGTATCGTGTATGTCGATGGGGAGAGGACCATACAGAGCCGCACGTACGCAGCCGGGCGCCGTAATTAGAAGTAGGTGGAGGGGTTTTTCAGTCCGACTCGATTCGCATGTATACGGATTGCGTAACCCTGTGCTGGTGTTTTTCTTCCAACCCGACTTTTACCACGGTTCTTGTGTGCATCACATTACAACTACTTATAATGTCTAACACCGCTTCGGGCTCGCTGTCCCTTGTCCCTGTCCCTGCTACTTGTATGTAATTACCGTACTTCGGGCGTCGGTGCTTTCTTTTAACGTGCCTGGTGGAGTTGTGGCGGTGAGAATTCAGATTTGTGGAACGGGAAGGCGTGTCTCCAATTTCCTCCTTCGTTTCAGCTGTTGGCGTTCGTTTGTGCCTGCCTGCTTAGATCCATCCGACCAGCCAGCTCTCACCACTCTTCTTCCTCTCCTTTTCCACAGCAATCGATCCACTCAGGACAGCTTGCCATCGCCATCCAAACAAACATCACCTCCGCCGGCAGCTGCACCTCCGTAAAGCCTCCATTGACCCTCGAATCCGTCACTGCTACCTACAAGTACATAGTTGTCCTCCACACGACTCGCGATGATTCTACGGCGACTGTTCCCGCGGCTCAGCCTATCCCTGGTGCTTCTGAGCGCCCTGGCCTCGAATAACGGCCTCGTCTCCGCGACCATCAAAGGTGACAAGGAAGTTCAGGAACCGGACCCACTGCCTCCCGGCCCGCCGCCCGTCAGTGTCGTGCCCAAAGTCAGCCGCGAGGAGCTGGGAAATGACGACGACATCCCCCTGCCGCCAAAGTCCGTCAAGACGGTCGTGGACGATATTCCGTCAGCCGACCAGGTACGTACCGACGCCACGCGGCTTATGTGCACACACCTCATCACCATCCCATCCCACTTTTTGGCTGTCATCGACGAAATACTGACCGACGAGTGCGACGCGAACAGCAATTTACCTCTCTAGATAAACATCCTGCTCCTACCTCCGATGAATCCCAGTTGGACGAGTCCGAGCTCCCGCTCAAGGCGGGCTCGCCATCCGCCGATGCCAACAAGGAAACCCTCATCTCGTCTACACACTCATTTACGCTCTCCTTCCTGATGATAATCTTCTCCGAAATCGGCGACAAGACCTTTCTCATCGCCGCCCTCATGGCGATGAAGCACTCCCGTGCCCTCGTGTTCAGCGCGGCTTTCAGCTCCCTCGTCGTGATGACGGTGCTCTCCGCTGTCCTCGGCCACGCTGTGCCGACGTTGCTGCCCAAGAAATTCACCAATTGGCTGGCGTCAGGACTGTTTTTCGTGTTTGGCGCGCGGATGCTGATGGATGGACTCAAGATGGAGAAGGGCACTGCCGGCGTGCAGGAGGAGATGCGGGAGGTTGAGCAGGAATTGCAGGAAAAGGAGCAGGAGGCCCGCGGACGATCTGGGTCCAATGCCTCGATGATGGAGGAGGGCATTGTCCCACCGAGATCCCAGAAGAGGAATCCACTCCGACGGTCGAGCTCACCCGCGATATCTGAGGACACCGACGATGAGGGCTTTGACCAGCGCGGCACCGGCAACAGCGTTAAGGTTGTCGCGGATGGCGTCCAGAACCTGGCAGCGCTGCTGCTGAGTCCCGCGTGGGTGCAGACTTTCGTCATGACGTTCCTGGGCGAGTGGGGAGACCGAAGCCAGATTGCTACAATTGCTATGGCTGCCGGCCAGGACTACTGGTTCGTCATTTTGGGTGCCATCGTTGGCCACGGCTGCTGTACAGCTGGTGCGGTCATCGGGGGCAGGTTTCTCGCTGAGAGAATCAGTGTTCGTAATGGTATGTGCACTTACTCGGAACGCATCAATGCTTGATATAGCATCGACACTAACACGTGTATTTCTAGTGACGCTTGGAGGTGCTATTGCATTCCTGGCATTCGGGTTCATCTACATGCTCGAGGCTATCTATACATGAAAATTCATCATCTAGACTAAGAATTTTGACGTCCGAAACGACCATGAGGAATTCGAATCGACTTGGGACTGTGTTCTTTGGGTATATACGGGTTTAACGACGCGTTTTGGTATAATGTCCGCATCGCATGCAGTAGGGTTGTTAATTATTTTTCTTGCGCGATCTTGTCACTGGTTGTGGTTTTAGAGAGGAGCTTTTGCATGATTCGTATCAGGCTTGCGGTTTCATTTTCTTTTTAAAGGCTTTCTTTATTTCTATTTATGTATAAGTATGATGGATTTCTATTATCCATGGTGGGTTCGATGTAGACTCGATGCTCGGTGTCTTCATGGCTTTGCTTCAATCAAATGATAATTATTTACAAGTCCTTCTCACGATCGCATGGCTCCGGGACGTAGGAGATATGCGATCACTACGATGCACTGTAAGCAATAGATGGATCCCCGCCAGGCTTTCTTCATGTTGACGCGGGTGTAGCCACTTTCTCATCTCGATGCCTTCTCGTCGCCGCCGCCGCCGCCGCAGGAGGATCTAGAGCGTCTGATCCTCGGTCCGCAATTGACTCCTGATGCGCAGAAGACATATATTGTGGGCACCGGCTGGATGGTCACTCAGTAAGTAAGTAGTTCTTTCATTGATTGCTGCGCACTTGGTTGTAAGCTCATGGGGTCTCTTGGTCATACGTCGACTGGACTCACGTCGACGGTCTTAACTATGATCGTTCTCCGCCCCTCCGGCGTCGTGATCGTCGGCCAACTCGAGCTCCAGCTCTTTTACCTGTTGCTCCACGGTATTGGTCCATTTGATGACCAGCGGATGCCGCTGCACGATATCGTCGAAGGTCTGCTCCTTCTCGGGATCATCGCCGGCGCTCCACTTCCACACCCCGTCTTCGCCAAAGTACTCTCTCCCAAACACCTTCTCCAAGCACAGCTCCTGCCGTGCTGTCAGGCGGACCTTCTTCAGGCGGTAGAGCAGAAGAGACAGCTTCTGCCGTTCACCATCGTCTGTGCAGCGAGATAGCTGACCGTTGACCGTGCCGACGAGGCCGTTGAGGACGCCGAGGAGCTCACCGATCTTGAGACCGAGAGCTGCGCCGAGGATGTATCCCTCGTCGAAACCCGCTTGGACGTGCTGCTGCTTCGAGGCGGTGATGCCGTCCCGATATCCCTCGGTCGTATGCTTCGAGGCTAGCCGGGTGGTGCTGTCCGGGTGAATGTTTGTGGTATCGTAGTAATCCTCATCGTAGGCACTTTCATGGGAATCAGGATGGATCGCCATGGCGGACACAGCAGAGGCGATTAAAACGGTTCTTGACATTCGTATTTTTCCTACCCCTCGTCGATGTTGATAGATAGGATGGTAGAGAGGATTACGTGGAACTGTGATCGGTCGGCTCGAGATGGTGGTTTTGGGAATTTTGTGTTTCGTTGCAAAGTTGGCTTGGGCTTGTTCTGCAGCCTAGCCTCACCACTCTGCATCCGGCATCCTCCACCACTGGTTCACCACGACCATCGCCAATCCGCCACGATGAACCTGTGGCCGACGAGCTGGTCTCTCTGGTCCTCATCTCCTTCCTCACCGCCGCCTCCTCCACCACAGGCTGCGGTTGCCTCGCCGCCTACGCAATCCGATGCCCCGCCAAAGCCTGCACCCTTCTCCACGGTCGCACAAGATCACCGCGACCCGTCGATAACGCCGTTCGACCGCAGGAGGAAGCAGCTAACTCTCTACTTTGCTGGCACGACCTTCCTTCTGCTTTCCATTGCTACGGCGCGGCGCTCCACCCGCCGGCGAGCGCTGGCGACCATTCCGAAATACTACACGCCCAACACCCGCAGTTCGGAACTGACGTTCAACGGCGGCGCCGACGCATTCGAGGCCCTCAACATTGCGTCTCTGGGCGTCATGAGCGTCGGTATGATTACTGTTGGCGCGGCGATGTATATGTTTGATGTCGTCAATGTCGAAGAGACAAGACGACTGGTCAGGAGCCGTTATGGCTGGGAGGGACGGAAGACTGAAAGTGAAGTTGAGGAGGAGCTGGAAGAGTGGATTGCGACCGTGCTGGCAAGGAAGGACAGGAAGGAGAAGGAGAGGAACTCGTGATCGAGATCTTCGGTTGATGGAGGACGAGAAGAGATGGTAGATTGCCATTTTGTATATATGAACCAGGCGGGAATATGAAGTTCGGAGTCTAACTCGAGTCATCTACGAGAATGTATTTGTAGCTATAGTCTGTCTGCATGGTGTACTGTACACACATCCATCTTCAAGCTGGCGTTGTTCTGATGAATGTCATCAATGATATTGCTGCTGTGGTAGAGATATATATGTAAATCAGAGAGATAGTACAGGGCTGGTCTCGCTGCGATACAGGCAGAAATAAACATTAGTGACATTGTCTGATGGCCAGCTCAGAATACTGTACTGATCCCAAAGAAAATACAACGCTGAAATCCTCCAAATACCACCATCCGTGCTCCCGGATCAAACCTGCGACTCCATCTGATTCAATATATTGGCTAAACTGGTGCTTGCTGAGTGCCATGCGGATGCTGTCGCCCACGCATGACCTGGCTGATGCTCGATATCCTACTGACAATACTACCTCCCGCCGCGCCCACCGCGGACAGAAGCTGGTCTTCCAGAGCGGATTGCGATACGCTGGCGTCTGTCGGCGAGGTAGACCGTCGATGGGTTGGGATTTAGTAAAAGTCTTTGCGGATTTGACGGCATCGGGGAATCTCTCTTAGCGGCGGATCGGCTTGAAAGGTGCAAAAAACACAACAAAGCGACACAAGAATATGCAACAAGAGATGGTAGGAGTGCGTATTTTCAGCGGTTGTGCAAGAATCACGCACTGGGTACAAGTGCAAAAAAAGAGACAAATACGGGGAAAAGTTACAGCTGCTGGACGAGGGGTTGTGCTCACCACTTAGATCGCTGAAAGAACTACCCATACTTGGGCTGCTTTCCGCGCCCCGCCGTCCGTCTGGGAACCGTCTGCGAGGACTGGATTGACTTCCGGGGGTGGACGTTCCACTATCGGAAACAGCGTGATACGGCTGGACGCCGACCTGTTGAATTCCGAGCCCTCGCTTGATTGTTCCCCCGGAGGTATTTTCACGTCGATCCGGTTCGTACCCACCCACGTTTGCTCGGGGTCTACGGTTTCTGCTCGTGGGTGGATTTGAAGCGGCTTGCGGAACGGCGGCTTGCACATCTTGCACATCTGCTGTTGCTTCAGCGGGCGTTGAATTGGCACCGTCCCCGGCGGCTTCGGTCCATGGCAGGAACGCGGGGCTTTCCTCTTCATCGGTCTCATCCTTAGGCTCTCTGAGACTCGCCGTCCGGCTGGCAGTGCCGAACTTTCGAAATCCAGGCCGCCTCTGCTGCCGCAGACCATCGTGGTCAACGGGTGAGGACACGTCTGAAGATCTTGACGAAGGCGAAGATGAGGAATTCGAAGGCGATGGCGAACGCTGTAGTGGTGTGGGCGACAATTCTGTAAGATTTGGACTGCTGGCAAGCTGGTCTTCTCCCGGCTGCTGCAGAGGGAAGAGATCCAAGGTATGGAGAGTGGGCGTGGTTGGGAAATACTGAGAAGACTGAGTGGGAGGGGGGCGAGCCGTCGAGGCGGAGGGCGTCCTCGACATGGGGACGGATCCACCGCCATCGCCCAGAGCTAGAGGGGGGGCACCATCGACTCCTGCGATCGATGCTACCATCGCTGCTGCCTGGTCTACAGAATCATCCACTCAGCATCCAGTAAGGGAACGACAAGTTTGCTCATTCCTGCCCTTACCTTCGGAATTTGTGGCCACGGGCTGGAGTGGAACATTCCGAGAAGACGTACGGCTCATGGGCGTCCCTCCCAGAGGGCGGTTGGACACCGCAGAACTTGGCCGTGAGATTTCTATTTCAAGATCGTGAGCCGCCTTCCTTTAGGAGTCGAGAAAAGCTCAATATCGGGAGCGCAGCTGCCTACCAGCCCCAGAAGCCAGAGGCCTTTGGCCATTCACACCTGGCGGCGGCGTCCCCGGTGGATTGATTGGGGTGCCTGTAGTTCCAACTCTCCTGAGCTGGGCCCTCACTTGTGAAAGTTGTCTCTCGTACAGCCATGCAACCTGCTGTAGAAGGAATGCCGCCGATACATTGTAATGATCCGCACTTCCCTCTCAGAATGCATGTTAGCCAAAAGAACATTTTCCTTGTCCCGCCTCGCCGGCATTTACTCTCGGTCGAAAGATTCGAGCAATCGAGCGTCGGCGAGAAGGCCGGGGAGGCGGCAGGCAAGCAGGCAAGGAAGTTGGAGGCCAATATGCAGGCGTCCTCTTACAGAAGATTCCCTTACGTCCATCGACGCAGTTAGCATCTCCTCGGGATCTTCAGGATGGCGCGCATGGGGCGGTAAAACCGGTCCTTACAATCTAATTCGCTGTGCCGGTGATTCGATATTATTTTCCACAGGTTGCGTTCTTTCGTAGCATCCCAGTCAACCTGTATGCACAACAAGTAGATTAGGAAAAAATTATAATTCGAAAGTCCGTGCGCGAGGAAGGAAAAGAAATTAATCTTCCCTAATGGTGGTGGGGAGAATGCAATGGCTCCGGTGATGTGTGTAGACAGACGGGCTAGCATGCATGTTGGATTGGGAGGAGTGGCCTACAGGTGGGGGGTCGACGAAACCGTTCCTTGGAAATGGCATCCGTAGGAACACAGTATACTTGACCTCCGGAGGTTGCTCAGGAGGCGTCGGAGCAGATGGTGTCCCTCTGCGAGAAATGGTCTGGGCTCCTGCGGGCATCGTGGAGCCGGGTGGGATCTGGCGGCTAGCTGGTAATGTGGGTGTTGATGGTACGGGAGGCAGCGGCGGGGGAGGCAAGTCCGCATATGCTGTCGATACCGCCACCGGGTAAGGCGGCGGCCGTGGAGAGGTCCCAGATGGCATGTCTTGCGCTCGCCAGCAGAATCACGGTGCGCATGTGGCCGAATGGGATTTCGGAAGCTCCAGACAAACGGACGAGACGTCCGAGAGCACTTGTTATCCTGCGCGATACTCAAGACTGGCTAGCTTCACGGGACGGAAAGCTAAAGTGCTAGCTTGCGCTCGGCCGGAGAAATATGATTGCGGGTGAGCGAAAATAGCGTCCGCAGAAGGGCTTGGTCTTCAATCAGAGCAGCAACAGCTTGCGAAGCGAATCCAAGGTCCGACGGTGGATGAGGTTGACAAGTATGCTTTGATGTTCCAGTTTCGCAGCCAGGCTGGGCCTAAATTAAGTATATGCGGAATGCATCCATTTCAGCCAACGATCGATCGATACGCGGTCGCGTGGGCAGGAACGTACATGTACTAACGAGGCCAAGGTTCATGGGGCCATGTGACGTTGCACATTCCAGTCTTATCGTGGCGAGATGGATTCTTGTTTCTCGAGGCCGTCCGTATAGGTCGTCATGCAAGGGCGTTGGATTTCCATGGAAGTCGCAGCTAGTTTGTTGGATGAGGTTTGGAGAGCGAGGCTGCGTCGTCGTGTGCTACTGAGTAAAAGTACTGGTACTCCGTCCGCTTGCTGGCCTTCCGCACCGCAGAGCTCTCGCTAACGTGAGCTAGCTACCGGGACCCACAGCCGACGTGAATCCCAGGCTTGCATTCACGCCAGCCTCGCATCGGTCGATCGCACCCGCATCACACCAGCTTGACAGCCTCGCCAGGACTGCTGGCCTGTCACTTCTGCAGTGGCCAATTCGACGAAGCGACTCTGTGAAAAGAGGCCGAGCTGAAGTTCCGACAGTCGTGCACGCCAGATCTAGCCAGCGCCATTTCCAGCCGTGGCGTAACGCCTTCTAGCTAGCTAGCTGATTTCTGCAACATGCAACAGATGTCTGTCGACGCAACACGACTCCATCGAATTACACGTCAAAGCCTCGTCGAACGAGACCCATCGAACGAGGCCTTCTATCGGATTATGGCCGTCTCGCGAACCTTTGCGTCTTCTAGCGCCTGGTCTACGGCCTTGGTGTGAAAAATTTCCTGGGAAGAACCACTTTCTGGGCGCAGGAAATCGCGCACGGCATCCACCTGCATGCCGACCTATCTCGATGCATGCAGGAGACTGCATAGAGCTCCCGCTTCCAGCGAAGAACACGACGTTCGATCCCTCGATCACCGAGCCGGACGAACTCGGTCTTCACATCGTGACCTCTTCTGACTTCCTGGCAGCAAAAATGAGCTGTCTACATATTTGTCACCTGCGGAGTTAAGGCCTCCTTGTCTTCCAACTCTAGACGCCTGTCGCTCTATTTCGAGAAAGACATAACAGGAGCAGAAAGAAGAAACCAACTGCACATCTTTGATTCTCATTTTAGAGGCGCGTCCCATGACCCCCGCCCTTGCCTTGACACTACTACGTATGAGACGCCATCGAGATCATACACACCTCGAAATGGCGGCTCGACAACTAACGTTGATCCGGTGGCTTGCTATCCCCTGTCGGGCAATATCGGAATGAATTCTACCAAGTAGACACTTCTCATCAACCTGTTCACACACATGCATGCATGCATGTATGTGTATGCAAGATGCACGGTGCATCAAGACGGATGAGAGTCGGCAAGAGAGAGTTTTGTTTGGTCGGCGTCTTCCAGGATTCTGTTGCACTGCCCTGAACGGCCCATCAGGACTGTAAGATCTCCTCTGTACGCCCGCGCGTCCATTGGACGGCTGTACATCCCTCAGCTCTTGGTGTCTGGATCAAGAATGCAAACCTGGCTCCCGCTCTGCAGGCGGAGGGTTCAGTTCAACTCGATAAGAGAATATACAAGACACCAATGGCATGGAGTGGGATTTTGAACAAGGCCACGGTCAACCCTTTGAGCAGTTGCATACGATCAAAATGCAATATGTACGCATCTGGTTCAAAAGGTCAACCACATTTTGCACATTTGTGCAGCCGAAGTGTTTTTGAATTCCAACCCCGCTCGTTGCAAGCAAGGGAGGAATCTTCCTGAGCTAAGAAACGAAAAGAAAAAAAGCTGCCTAGGCCAACTGCAAGCTCTGAGCATTGACCTAGAGCGCTGTGGGTCCCACGGCTCCACTGAAGGTCAAGACTGCGTGCGAGCAGGCATGCTGTCTTCATCCCGACGGAACGACCCACCATTCTCCTCTTTCTGGCTGCCGATCTCGAGACACAATCGCGCCCCATCTGAGGGCCGGATCGCATCGAAATCACAGGAGGCAGGATTGAAACAAGATTGCTTTCTGGCGACAACGTCACGTCCAGAGGAAGCCACGGTCGAATTTGTAGACTAACGTTAGCCCAGCAGCTGACCATCATCTATTCGAATCTGGGCTTAGCCTCGTCAATATAGCCCAGCTGCGGGGAGGGAATTGTGTGAATTCAAGCTGCATTTCTGTTTCAGGACACGGAAATACAAGGTAAGGGACGACTGTCTTATGCAGCACAACTTGACGGCCTAATCGGTCCTATCGATGGAGCCTTTCGCGAGCTCTTGTCGACAGAAAAACTCCATATCTGGAAAAAATTTTCCATTTTGGTGGCTCAGCTGAAAGAAATTGGCTGTCCCTGGCTTAATGGCGGCACGCTATCAAGGTCACGCAGACCAATTCCGAGGAGCTGGAATGATGGATCCTCATTACCCAACAGTGCCCCCACCCATACTCCGAAATAACAAGTTGTGCGGATGCGATTTTACAACGAGGCGTTCCATGAAGATCAAAGGATATGGAACTTTTCGCTTCATGAAAAACAGGTATAAACATCACTGTGTGAAAAAAAAAAATGAACAACTGGGAACAAGGCGCGAGTGCGAATCCCCACTTAATTTGTCGTTGGTCCGCTAATCTGGAGACTGTTCTAGATCCAGTTTTCAACCGGGGATTGGGCGCCACCGGCCATCTTGAGCTTCAAGTGGCTCATCCAGCCCTCGTTTGAGAGCGGTAATGACTAGATCCAGTTTAGTCAAACTCCCCAGGAGACACGGGAGGTGATACCGAGTGCCCTCGGCGTGTCTTGATGCCCAAAAAAGTGGGGCGGTCCCCAGGCGCGTCGTTCACACGGGTCATCTCAGCACAGAGGATCTTGCTTAAGATTTGGATTTCAGGTCAAGGAGGAACAGCCAATTGGTTTCCGTCCCGGTCACACTACCTTTCGCTAGTGCCATTCCTGGGCAGTGGAGCACCGGCCGTACCTGTACGGGCTGCAGCAGATCTCACGATCGAGCGACAAGGCGAATGCCGAGGGGTACGTATCCTAGATCGGAGTATTGACCTGGTTTTGGGGTTTGTCACCGTTCTTGCAGGTCCTTGACAGGTTTGATGCGTTCACGGAACCCGATTCGAACATCCCTGTTAACCTGCATCAAAAGGACGTGACGATCGGAAGTCGATGAACGAATACATTCCCATGGAATAAAAAGAAAACTGGCGTCCCACCACCGTTGGCAACCCCCATTCCAATATCGAGGAATGAAAAAGAAGAAAGCAAGCTAGTCAAATCGAAAAATGATGACAGCAGGGAAACCAAAAAATAATAAAAAGGAAAGAAATCTAGAAGAAAATGCTGGGAAAGCAAAAGGAAAGAAAGAAAAAAAAAAGCTTCCAGAGTGCTTTTTTTCGCACCCCCATCCATACATTCGTGACTTACCGTCGGGTTTGTACCTATACTCCATAGAAACTGGGGGAAGGACAACCTCGCAAAGCAAGTATACGGCTGTACCCGCTGGATCTTTCGCGTACGCGCACCTCCTCGATAAGCTGAAATGAAATCAAGCTCTTCCCAAATAACTAGAACTGCCCCTGTCCTCCATCAAGCTAAGCCATCCAGACATGAATGTCATGGCTGTTCGTGCAACAGTGCACCATTCCAAACAGCTGGACTGTGAAACCTTGATATAAAGCTGGGCCCGCTCGCCATTCAGACATAGATCGATATCAGCACATTCCATCAGTCAATCGCTTCAGTGCACAGCTAAATCCTTTAGTCAAGCCTACAAGTATCATTCCTCATTTACATAGTGTACACTCTCTCGTTCCCTGCCATTCACTATCCATATACACGTTTCGTAGCCCCTCTATTTTACCCCCTTATCGTATATAAGCAAAAGTTGCTTCCCAGCTCGTCGACGGCGTCGGTGTCGTCGATGAAGCGTGTGGTTTTTTTGCAACCAACCTCACACTGGTTACACAAACACAACAGAACGTTGCAGTGCAAGTTCAGTTAGCGATTCCACCTCGCCGGATTCGGATCGCTCCCGTCGGTGTTTCTGTAGTCTCGGGTACATGTATAAGTAAGTCGCTGGTTTCCTAGTTGCACAGCCAATCCGAGAACCTGGTTATTTCGACTATTGTGTTCCAAAACCAACCGACCTCTGTGGTCAACCCGTTCGATCGAGATTTTTACATTCCGATTACTTGTAAATATGGCGCACTAATTGATAGCGCAAGAATAGTTTCAAACCCGAAGTAGTCACTCGCTTTTGACAGGCAAAATGGCTTACAACCACCAAGAAAACGCTTTCGAGGATTCAATCCTCACAGATGCTCCCCCGAGCCCGTTCTTCAAGGAACAACCCACAAACTCTTACTTGGGAAACCAAACTGGAGACCCAAACTATGGCCAGGGCTCCTTCTTTGACCCTCAGCCAGTGGAATCAGCTCCAGACCCTCCATTCTTGGATTACCCATTCGTCGTTCAAAGCAATCCTCCCCAATCAAATTTTTCCTTCGTGCAAGACCCTCCCCAACCGAATGTCTCGTTCGCACCAAATCCTGTGAATTCAGATTCTACTCCTATGGAGGGTGTCTCATACTCGAACCCTTCGGCCACAGATGCCCCTGCACGTCCGGCTTCTTCACGTATCGAGAAACGGCCTCGTCCCCAAAAAAACCCTTTCATAAACCGCACTCGACTTCCTACGCTAGTTCCCATCTTGTACTCCGTGGCGGAGTCATGCGGTACAGAGATACCAGATGATCTGTCTTTCTCCTTCCCCAACTTCGCAGCTAATGGAGAGCAATGTCAGCCGTCGAACCCATTTCTTCTAAACCCTCAGATCAATTCATTCTGCGCGCATTCAATTCCTCAACCCTATTTTCCAAATGTAGAGCATCAATCTTTTGTCCCAAGTTCAGAAGTTCAGCTTTCAATCCCGCCACCACAGTCTTTCATCCTAGAATCTCAGCCCTTCATCCCAGAGTCTCAGCCCTTCGTCTCAGTACCCCAGCCTTTTATTCCAGAGCATCAGCCCCTCATCGCGGCACCTCAATCTTTTATTCTAGAGTCTCAAGCCTTCGTACCAGAATCTCAAGTCTTTATTCCGGAGTCCCAGGGTTTCATCTCGGAATCTCAATCTTTTATCCCAGAGTCTCAATCTTTCATCCCACACCCAGAGCCAAACCCAGAGCCCATCTCTTTTATCCCAGATCAAACATCAACCTTTACTCCAGATATCCAACATCCGGTCGGCATCACGTCTGATCATGGAAGCGATGCACAAGTCGATTTGGACGAAGACAACGTTTCCACCCCAAGGGCTCCGGTTCAAATGAGCGCCTCACCTTGCCCTCAGCCGAACGTGTTTCCCCCTCCTCCAACTGTTTGCTCCGATTTTCCAGATAGCTCTCCCTTTGCTCAGAATACGCGCGAGGATTTCGTCAGGAAATGCGAGCAGTTGGCGATATCTGCAAGCAAAAACGTTCCCGGTCCTGGGGCGAGACTTACGGCTTCATCTGCTCCTAATCACAAGCCTTCATGCGATGATGCTACTAAGACTGCCTCACCGCCCGAGCCCGACCTACCCGTCCATACCGCGCAGGCTCCCGACTATTCAGTCTTCGAACGGCTAGCCTGCTCTGCGACATGCGAACTCTGCCACAACCCACCTAAATTGCTGGAGGTCGTTGCAAAAGAAAACCGGCGGACGGAACGTATCACGAAGCCGAAGCACAAACTTGGCTTCTCGCTCCTCTCCAAGTGGATGTTGAACATTTTTAATGGAGCAACTCCACCGCAAGTCAACCATGAGATCCATTACACCTGGACCGTCAACCTCTGGATCAAACGCCAGAAGGAACGTACAACCGTGAAGGAGCTCTGGGTCTGGATCACGGGGGAGACCAGAGTCACCGACAGGGACTGCGACACAGCACGTTGGTGGCCTATGAGCAACTCTTTTGCAGCTTGGTCTACCTTCATGGAACAACTGCAGCTGGCCGCCCCGCCAGAGATAGAATTTAAACACAGGTCGCTCGATAATACTCTCATCCTACGCGCATCACGATTCCTCCTCGTCGCAATTCGGCTGCTCGAAACACAGGAGCCTGAGTTCCTTAAAAAGTATAAGAGCTTGGAGTTTTATGTCGATATGCTGGTGACAGCTGCTTCCTACGTGATTTCTGTAAGTATAAACCAATCGCCAGTGTTTTCGATCCTTCGTTGGTAGAATGCCTCTAACAACAATCAGCTTTTCGGATACCACGACTGGATTACCGATGGCATCTGGCCGAGTCGACTCAAGGGGAAACCTATCTGGACCTGGTTCCGCCTTTTCGGAAAAGACTTGCAAACTTGCCAGAGTACCCAAAAGGAGAGGATCAGCAACTTCAAGCAAGCCTGGCCTTGGATTCACAGCAGAACCCTCAAGAAATCTGGACGATACATGGACAACCGGCCGTACTACATCCCCACAATGATCGTCGACGAGAAAGGCGACGTTGTTATGAATGTCGGCCACATTTACATCACCTCTATCAGTTCACACGAAGAGTGGTGCATCGAACAATACGAACTAGCGAAAGCCTACTACAGAAAACACCCTGAGAGACGCCCAAAGATCGCACGAAACCTCATCATGGAAACAGACCCTGAAGAGGAAAAACGCGAGGCTTTCCTCATGGGCTACTGCAACTGGTACCGCAGGACCCAGAAGATGCCTAAGAAAGGCTCAGTCTTCACAGTGATCCCAATGCGAGAACCAACACCTGAAGATCCCTGGTATGAGTACTGCAAAATCGAGGAGCCAGAGCCCCTCGGTGAAGAGCCTAAGCCACGGGATCCATATCACGACCCAACCAATGATAGAGTTGATCCCAAACTTTATTTTATGTGAATGGGCCCTCATGGTATGACAATGAATGGTATGACAATGCTTCCACCTTCAGATCAATGATCTTTCGCATGCAAGTCCTCCCCTGTTTTTGCTTCTCAGCCATGCCCTAATCTGTCACGTCCCCGACGCTCGTTAACTTGCATGCGAATCCCCCACCCAATCTCGCATCGTTATCTGTTTTCTCACATAGTTCTTTGTTTTGCCGTGTTTTTTTTTTTGATCCTGTATTAAAAGTTCATCCTGTAAAAGTGTTTATTTTTTGTGCTTCTCTGATTTTGTGGATCTCCGAGCACCGTTCTCGATTGCGACCACTGCAAAATAGTTTCGCGCGGTTGGTATTTTGGATTTGTAGATCTCCGGGCAGGATCCCGACGCGACTACTGCGGGTTTTTGTTGGCGTCCGGCGCTATAATAACTTTCGATAACTTACTATTTCTTATGAACTTTTAATGATTCATATTTTTGGGTATTATTTTTGCTTCTATTCTTTCTATTCCCAGTATGCTTCATTTGAGGCATGTCCTCGTGGTTGTTTTCAAGCCTCCAGTTTCAATATTTCGTCGCCACAACAGTGCAACGACGCACGGCTTGAGATTCTTCCACACTCAAGTCCTCTGTTCCTTGTGGGATTCTTCAGCTTAATTGGGATCTCATTGACGACCAGAAGGCTGGGAATACTTTATTTAACTTTACACGTGCGGGAGGTTGGCAACTTCTTGGGCGGGCCGGCAATCTGTCTTTGCAACGTGCCCATCTTACCTGTGCACAATTTCTTGAGATTCTTACCTGTAATCTCAGCACGACTTGCTGGGTTTGGTGGATTCTTCCCTTCAGTTGTTGGGTTACCCATGCTCCAATTTTCTCTTGTCGAGACAAGCCTTGCCTCAGCAGCCACCCATATCCTTCCCATGTTTTCCCCTATCCTTCCTATAGTATCCTTCCCGTATCCTTCCTGGCGAAATTTCAATTCTCTTATCCTTACTTTACCTTACTGATTTAATCAACTTCCCCTATCCTTGCTCTGCCTTAATACTCTTATATTCTTTACCTTGCATATCGTTGCTCTAATCTACCCTAATGTTCGGGTTTGTTCCTCGTACAGTATGGTATTCTATCGCACTTCGTGCGTTCACCGCACTAACTTGCAATAGTTTACAACCCGTCTCTACCCTATTCTTCCACTATCCTTCCCCTGAGTTCTAAAATCGTTGTAATACTTCGATATTCTTTTCCCTTCTTACGGTGGCCTATTTTTTTTTAAGTTCTTCCACCTTACCTATTTCGCCCCACTCCCCCTATCCTTACATTGTCTCGAGGTTAAGCGGCCTCAGCAACTACCGGCATTTGACTTCCAATTGACAATTTTGCTATGGGTTGCTCTGCTTTTGTCTCGAGATGAAACTTACTGCTGCTTCATGTTTTACGGATCGAAAGTCTGAATTATTTTTGCAATACCATTCGATTGTATATAGTTTCGATGGATATGAGTCCGGGAGATATAAACACGGAGGGTCTTTTTTTCTTTTGAAGCTTAGCACGCCTGTAGCGCCAATCTGCCTGTTTCATGATTTTGCTTGATCTCTACCATCTGCTTCTCCACGGGCATGTACTTAACTGCTGCTTGACAATGAATCAGAGGCATTTGTTTTGTTTGTCACAACATGATGCTCACGTAGAGTCTGGTCTATGAGACCAACGCGATAATTTCTATCTTCGAATGAGTATATATATATTATTCTAGATTTTCTTGGTCTTGTATCTTTCACAAAGAGGCTTTTCGCACATGGGACCATGCCGCTGATTTGGTGGATGTTGAGGGATTATGCTTGTAATGAATTGTCCTCGCGCAAAACATCACAGTAGAATGTGATGTCGCCAGCCAAATTGAATATGCGTTTATCAACGCTTTCAAAATTTCGTGAACCAGACTATCGTTCTGATCTGTAAAGGAGGCTATTGTATCCAAATCCCAGTACTTTGTCTTCAAGTTGGATTTTTTGTTTTTGTCCTTCGTCAATAATATGCTATTCTTTTGGCTTGCGCCTGGGACCAGCAGGAAAACTTCACAGCCTGCTGGAAAATGCTACGTCTCAGGAAGCACTGGCGTCGCAGCTCAGAATGCATGCAAAAGCAAATGAGCGGCTAATTTTTAGAGCGACGAAATCTTGCTCCAGTTTTTTGATTTACCTACAAACCAAAGGACTACAGGATGGCATGGAGGGGGCAAACTTTGATCACCGAGAGAACCTCGTAGAAGAAATGACCATGCATGCTTGACGCAATTGGTCTCTCTAGTCCCGGATTGACCCGAATTGCGTATCTGTGAACTCGATATATTTGTCATTGGAATGGCTTCATGCAGCGTAATCAAGGGAGAATGCTCTACCAATAAAGTAACTATAACCCCACTCTGATATTTGGCTCGGGCCTTTCGATCTGTCTTGAGGATGTTGCATTGGTCAGCTGGATGATACCCCATCCTCTCGACCGTGCAGTCGAGACAAGGACGCTTCCTCTTTTATTGCAACAGTGTAACACAGCATTAGTGCATTCCTGAGTGGACTACATGGGCATGCGAGCGGGGAAGGCGTATGTGGACAATCTCCTCGAGACGGTGTTCTCACCGGTTAAAATTGAGTCTACGAGCTGACCCAGTGCGCATGACCCTTCTTCCCCAACCATCGTCAAGGGGTGGAAAGCAGAGCTGAGGTGGCCGGGATAGAGGTGCATGCACGAATGACCACCCCGGGTATGGGCAAACTTTCGAATGCGCGTCGACCAACTGGGGAAGAAGGGCCTCCGGGTTAGTGCTTTGTTTCATTTGTGCCGTCCCCTCGAGGGATTTCAACGGAAGTACCTGGGTACTTCTCGCGATGT
The DNA here is from genome assembly GCA_036872635.1 of Orbilia brochopaga. Classification (NCBI taxonomy): domain Eukaryota; kingdom Fungi; phylum Ascomycota; class Orbiliomycetes; order Orbiliales; family Orbiliaceae; genus Orbilia; species Orbilia brochopaga. Next base: position 2,001,129 of record JAVHNQ010000003.1, on the reverse strand, counting down.
ACCTGCAAATAGACCTACTCCCCATGACCCTCGTCAGCTGAGGCGTCCTGCCGAGACGATAATCGCTTTGTTCGCTTTCTCATCCTGGGCCGTGATCATCATGTTGCATGAAAGTTGGTCTGCCGGTTAACGCGGTTCTAGCGGTTCTATGCAAGAGATATCACAAACTTAGTCTCGACGTGCGGTGGGAGAAGACTATGCAGTCGCCGACGCAACCTTGTGGTCTTTCTCGACGACGAGAGTGATTAATGCACGTCGAGAAGCCGGGTACCGGGGTGAATGCCTGAAAAGTTGGAGAATGCAAGTATGCCGAATTGTGTCTCGCGCAAGGGATTGATGTACGGGTTGCATGAGATGTTGGCATATCGCATACTTACGCCGTTCATTGGACGGGTTAGACACCCTTTCGTAGACCTTGCTATTTGGTGGCGTCAACGGAATTCTAGTATGCAAGGACGGCACGGCCGTGTGGCAGACACAAAGCGCATCAGGCAGCAGGATTTTCTGTCGGAGGCCAAAATGTCGCTCTGTTACGCGTGTCCTTCTCGGAGTAAGGGCACTACAGTCAGTATCTATTCCTGCATTTTGTTCTGCCAACATTGCATCTCGTTGTGAGATATTTCTTGCTGACAATGAGTCGTATTTTGCGTGAGGATGCAGCAGTATCGGCCGGGTCGCAGACGTCCTCTCGGCTTTTGCGCGCTGTCAAGAATCCGCGTCGAGGTGTTCCAACGAACGAAGGGACGACTCGAATTCTAATGCAAGACATGCAGTTGAAGAGAATGGTGAAGGAGCTCAAGCTGAGCACGGACTTAATGATAATACTCAGTAGATGCAGGACAGCAGCTGGCAGCCATCCCAGTAGTGCCACGCCTGCGCCTCAGGATGAGGAATGAAGGAAAACCGGGATTTAGAAACCACGCGCATGAGCGTGTGCAACCTTTGGTCCTATCACAGGCCAGCAACTCTGTTGACAGGATGTCCGAGGAATGTGTTGCGCTGTGTTGGAAAACCGTTCAGGCGTTTGCACATGACTGCAATTCTGTTTGTCGTGTGTTGTTAGGGCAGCCGAGCCCTAGCCCCCAGAAAGCCGAACATCAGATTTGGACGTGGCTTGGCACAGAGCACATCGAATTTTTGGCTTGAGTATCGCCCAACCCAGCAGCAGCTATCAACTTCAAGGCCACCATCAACCGCCGTCGACACGTCCTCGCCGAACCCGACACTCCTCCTCTTCCGACCCTTTGATACACCGCAAACATGGCTCGTGGACCGTCAGTACACCCCGATACCTTCGTCACCAATATTCCTGAGATTCCGTCGATTCCCTGCTGCCCCATGGCTGTCGTTTTGTGGGGAGTCTCGAAGAACGAAATGATGCGCGATTGACAGCCAACAGCAGACGGGAATCGGTGGAATCGACGGGAGGATCGCGTCCAGCCTGATATGATGCTAATTGTCCGTGTAGAAAGAAGCATATGAAACGCTTAGCGGCGCCATCCCACTGGCTGCTCGACAAACTCTCCGGCACATATGCCCCGCGGCCGTCTCCTGGTCCGCACAAGCTGCGGGACTGCCTTCCCCTCATGTACGTCACTTCTCGCGACAATAACTAGCGCAGAGCCGAGGAATTTTGGCGGGTCTAACTATGGATGTACCGATGTGTTTAGTATCTTCCTGCGAAACCGTCTCAAGTATGCCTTGAACGCCAGGGAAGTTAAGGCCATCATCATGCAGCGCCTCATCCAGGTTGACGGCAAGGTCCGGACCGACGCGACTTTCCCATCCGGCTTCATGGATGTCATCACCATCGAGAAGACCGGCGAGCACTTCCGTCTGATCTACGACACCAAGGGACGATTCACCGTCCACAGAATCACCCCTGAGGAGGCCAAGTACAAGCTGTGCAAGGTCCGAAGAGTTCAGCTCGGAAAGAAGGGAATCCCATACCTCGTCACACACGATGCCCGAACGTGAGTCTCCAATATAAATATGTTCAACAAGCGATACGAAGAGGAATATTGCGAAAGCGCGTGTACTGATAAAACTGGTGACAATCTAGAATCCGCTACCCGGATCCTCTCATCAAGGTCAACGACACTGTCAAGGTAGATCTGGAGACTGGCAAGATCGAGGACTTCATCTCGTTCGATACTGGTGCCATCGTTATGGTTACTGGTGGTCGTAACATGGGTCGTGTTGGTGTCATCACCCACCGTGAACGCCACGATGGTGGCTTTGATATCGTCCACATCAAGGACGCCATCGATAACACCTTCGCCACCCGGTTGAGCAACGTTTTCATCATCGGAACCGACAAGCCCTGGATTTCCCTGCCGAAGGGCAAGGGTGTCAAGGTTCGTATATACCACCCATGAAAAGATACCATGCGGGAGTCCGTGGACTAACTTGCCTCCTACCTCTAGCTTACCATCGCCGAGGAGAGAGACCGCCGTCGTGCTGCTGCTGCACGTGCATAAATTCGCTTCAATTCTATTATATAATATCCGGTGTTCTTTATGCTCTGTTCATGCTTTCCCCGCCACGTTTCTTTCCTCCATGTTGGGCTGTACATTTTTCTCCCGTTCCAGTGTCTCTTTCTCCATTATTCGGACCATTTCCTCACGAAAGCTGCTCCATGATGCCAACATGCTTTTAAGAGCCCATCTCACAGGCGTACTCTACCACCCTGAATGACTCAATTCCTTCATTGACCTCGCCCTACCAGTTACGACAACTGAACCTCCTACGACTTCTTCCCCTCCTGTTATTATTTATATACCGTCTGGCTAGGTGTTCGATCGTGCGAATGGGAATAAAAGCCTTGGCAATAATTCTAGAATGCTACTAGATATTATCCATGCCGATAGACCAGTTGTCTCTCATATACCAGCGTCCCCGAGACTACTCATATACGTAGATGTAGCCAGCTCGGTTGTAGTTAGTAGCCCGATTCGCGCAGGTTTGAACGGATTTCCTGTTTGGTCGCCGAAACCTTAACCCGATGTCGGTCAACCGAACTGCGCGCCTGCATGACCTGAATCAACTCTCGCTCAATCTGTCGCGGCTAAAAAGATTCGACTGGAGTAGCTTACAGTACACATCGCATCTAATTTAATACCCAAGAATCCTGCTTCTCAAGTCATCGATTCTCTCATTTCGCAGCCCGATTCGCTTACTATGACACAGGCAAGGAAAACTTGCGGTAAGTCTCGATTTTGATATTTTCATAGCATGAACCAATGCAACGAGCAAATATTGATATCGCAACTTTGGCTGACGAATATCTTGCGACAGGTGTCCTTGGCTGCACCGGCAGCGTAGGCCAGAGGTTTATCCTGCTGCTGTCAACCCATCCGTACTTTGACCTTATCGCCGTCGGTGCCTCCAGCCGGTCTGCGGGCAAGGCGTACAAAGATGCGACAAGATGGAAGCAAGCGGCGTTGATGCCGCAGAAAGTCAAGGAGATGGTGGTCAAGCCATGCACGCCCGAGGGATTCGCCGACTGTGATATCGTCTTCTCCGGCCTGGACGCCGATGTGGCGGGGGATATCGGTATGGCTTGCAAACCCCCACTTCTGACATAGCTCAGATATATGATCGAGCCCGAGTAATTATACCATATCGATACTAATGCCTCGAATCTCGGTTTCAGAAATGGCATTCCTCAAAGCGAACATCCCCACGTTCTCGAATGCGAAGAACTACCGCCGCGACCCACTCACCCCGCTCATCGTACCCCTCGTGAACACCTCGCACTTCTCCATAATCCCTCACCAGATGAAAACGTACAATCTGTCAAAGGGATTCCTCGTCACAAATGCAAACTGCTCGACTACTGGACTCGTCGTCCCGCTCGCGGCGCTGATAAAGGCGTTCGGTCCGCTCTCGGCCGTGGCAGTTACGACTCTGCAGGCTATCTCGGGCGGTGGATACCCGGGCGTCCCGTCGATGGACATCCTCGACAACGTCGTCCCATTCATTTCCGGCGAGGAAGAGAAGATTGAATGGGAGACCGGCAAGATATTAGGTGGCGTCAATGCGGATAACACTGCCTTCGAGATGGTACAGATGGCTGTCTCGGCGCAGTGCAATCGCGTCGCCGTTATGGACGGGCATACAGCTTGTGTGAATGTCAAGTTCGAGAGGCAGCCGCCACCAAGCGTGGAGGATATCAAGGAGGCGTTTCGGAAGTACAGGTGTGAGCCGCAGGAGCTCGGGTGTCCGAGCGCGCCGAGGGAGGCGATCGTCGTGCTGGAAGAGGAGGACCGGCCGCAGCCGAGACTGGACAGGGAGACGGAAGGTGGGTACGCTGTCAGCGTGGGGAGGGTCAGGAAGGATACGGTGTTTGATATCAAGTTTGTGGCGTTATCACATAATAGTAAGTCCACTCTGGATGCGGGGGTAAATCTCTTCTTCATTGCTAACATTTGCGCTTACAGCTGTCCTCGGAGCCGCTGGCTCGTCCATACTGAATGCCGAAGTCGCAGTGATCAAGGGATTACTGTGAGTCCGAGTATCGCATACGGGAGGCTGTATTTATGAGGCTATAGGTACGGGTAGACACGCACTATCGGCGTACAGCAGCATATACCTTCATAATCGCAAATTCAGAATTATAGACTTTTGGTTGAAAGAAAAACGAGTCTTGAAGCCGCCAATACTCCGCGAGCCATCGATCTGTCGTAATAACGTGGACGAATCCCCACAGCAAGCTCCAACGTAAGACTATAGCCTCCCATAGTATACATTCAATGCGCAGCAACAGCAGCAGTGGTGCGGTATGGGAACCCCATGATACATGAAAGGGTATGCGTCTATGCAATGCCCGGTATAACCAATATGATATCCATACGTAGAGATAACCATTAATCAACTTAAATTCATCCCCAACGTGCCGTAAAGCACCCCGGATCATGCAGCCATTCGTGTACGAATCTAGACAAAGGAACTATAATAAGGAAATATATTTTTGAATCTCGTGATTGGATGTACGGGTGCGCCTGGTCATGCGACTGCTTCACGCTCTGATTAATGGGTGTCCAGCTCTGGAGAGATCACGTCAACAATCTTGCCAGGATTAAGGAGCCAGCTATTGAGAATCACAGTATACGTCAGCTCAAGAGCCCCGCAGGGGTTGGGTATTAGATTTCGCGTGGCATAGGTGAACTTACAGTGGATCCAAGGCGAGCTTAAGCTTCCGCATGACCCCGATAGTATCCAGACCCAATTCCTTTATCAGGTATTCCTAGACACGACGGGGTATATTAGCATTACATTGCATAGGCGAATGCACAAGGCTATCTCCTGGCATATGTCACCGGACTGCACTACTGACCTTTTTACCCAGGCCGACTCCATGCTCGCCCTATATCATAAGATGTGCACGTCAGCTATATTGCACAAGACAGGGCGTACACCTTGCTTATAAGGCGCATAATAGGGCCACGTGAGTACATACAGTGCATGTACCGTCCATCTCCAGGGCACGGTCCACCATGGTGTGGACACACTTTTCGACTGCGGCCCGTTCCTTAGGGTTCGTCTTGTCGTACATGATGCTCTCGTGGAAGTTGCCGTCGCCAATGTGACCAAGCACGCTTGCGAACATGCCTAGGTCATCGAGTTCCTTTTTCGATAGCTCTGGGATCACTGCCTGTCAGCATCATCCTGCGTTGTAGTGGGCCTGCAGCCAACGTGCATATCTATGAGGCCGCATCCAACATGCATATGCTGTGCACCGTTGGTGGAGAATGTATCATGTTGTGCGTGTGTAACCTACCAATGATGTCCGCCAGCCTTGACAACGGCACTGCAACGTCCGTTGACCAGACGTCACCGCTCTTTTGGCGCAATGCGAGCATGCTCCATAAGGCCTCTTTCCTAGCTGACCACAGCATTTTCTGCTCCTCGATGGTCCGCGCGAATTCAAATTCCCCGCCATTGAATTCTTTCGCAATGGAGCGTACTGTATCGATATCCGATTGGATCTGGGGAAGGAAATGGTATCATTAGCACCAAATTTAGCCGATGCGTCTTGCAATTTATCATATGTCGCCACGAGAGTGAATATTTCCCCGGATATTGTCAAGACGTATGAACAGATATACGACGCTCGAGACATGAATGGACAAAGCAGCAAGGATTGAAAAGCGGATGCATGGTTTGACCAGTAAGCGTACCCCTGACTGTGTGCCTGAGAACCTGTGCTCGTGATCAATAGCAATGATCAGTCAGCTGTCGACGTCGCGGAAGAAAATAGGGCTCAGGGCGACTGGCTTGCGATAACGCTGGAGCCGATTGCGGCAGTGCTCACTTGAAGAAAAGCGTCGGAACTTCTTTCCAGACTTTCTTTGTCGATTTGGATTTGTTGATGACCATCATCTGCACTTCATCCATCATTTCGACGGCTGCAACCTGGACGCCGGACCGGATGACCTTGGATGCCGCAGCCGCAGCCTCCCGTATTGAGGGGAAGGTCACGACTGCGACGCTCGTTTCCTTGGGTATCACAGCAAGCTTCAGGGTGATTTCGGTAACCAATCCGAGTGTTCCCTCGGATCCGATGAATAGGCTATTAAGATTATATCCTGCGGAAGATTTCCTGCATGCATGCAAATGATACCATATATATCAGCGATACGGAATGACAAGAATATAGGGCAGACGCTCCGCTGGAACCGACCGACCTTGGGCGTTTTCGCGTTTTGATAACGGTACCGTCCGCCAGTACAACGGTCAGATTGATCACCCAATCCTTCATGGTGCCGTATCGGACAGCATTGGTACCGCTGCTTCAATGTCAGAATATTCTTCTCAATTTCATGCACCGTAACCAAAACTCACCTGCAATTGGTTCCAACCATACCCCCAATTTTCGCCTTGTGATATCAAAATATTAGATATGGATGACGTAAGCATCGCGGGGTGGGGGAACATCGGAAACCCACCGAAGGACCAGGGTCGACGGGGAAGAACAATCCCGTGCTCTGAATTTGTTCATTCAAGCTCATCCAGGATACGGCCGGCTGGACGACAACGTCCATGCTGTTTCATGCGATTGTATTAGAGAAAATTGTAACGTATGGGTCAGCTTGGCAAAGCACGCACTCCTCTTCGTGGACGGCGAGAATCTGATCCATGTAGGAAAAGTCAATGCTCATGCCGCCGTATGGAGCGGAGAAGTTGCCCTCAAGACTCGAGCCGCCAGAGAAGGGGACTTGAGAGATCGCATGTTAGCGGAAAGTCTAGTATACTGGTATGGAATGGAAGTATGCATTTGCAACGTACTCATCGGGACTCGATATTTGTGGCATGTTTTGGCTATAAGGGCGACCTCGTCTGTGTTCTTGGGATATGCAACTGCGACGGGCAGTCTTTCGACATTTGTCGTAGACCATTCCGAATAACCATGCAGCAGGAGGTCTTCATCGTCCGTGCTGATGGAATCTTCACCCAGATTATGGCGGATATCGTGAATGGCCTGACCAGGAGGATCAATTTCAACGTCAGCTACGAGTTTACATTTGCAATAGGACAACGATAGTATCGATATATCCCATACATTCTGCATATCCTTGGAGTTCCCGTAGACTGGAATATCCTCCAGATTGAGAACGATCGAAGCTTCCAGCGCCGGGTTTCTCTCATGGCCTTTGATGCCCATGCCTAACAGATATGTCCCAGCTCCAGTGAAGGCGGATAGCGCCAGCGCCCGCGGCATCGTCCATGTTCCGGGCCGTCCAGATTGGCCGCCATGGCCCCGATTTGCACCAGAAGAGTTCAGACTGTTCGACTTGGAGCTCGACGAGAAATTCCGAGTGTATCTACCTGGCAGGGCATTGCTGTTGGTCCTCAGCGGTCGTGCAGCTGCAACGGACCAAACATTGGCCTTGGGCGCCAGAAAGTGCGTATACTGCCTCGCCGCTAGGGCGTTGATCAGGGCTCGGTTGGCGGTCATCGATTTGAAGATTCGCGTTGAGACGCACTGCACCGTTTGCCGGCGAGCTGCCCGAGCGAGGGCTTGAAAAGGGCTATTCGGCAGCAGCTCTGCAACTGCGCTGTTGCTCAAAAGTTGAGCGGGAACGATCGATCGAGCGCAGCGGGATGTACGATTCGAGGTAATAATATCGGATGTCGGTCCAAAACCGGCCCGGGTCTGCGTCTGTGATCGATAGATCTGGTGCTCGTTCCGAACACGCTAAAGCTTAGAAAGTCCGGAGTGCTAGCTGGTAATGTATCGTTTCCTCGACGGTGCGTCAGCGGGAGCACTGCTCGCTATATGTCCGTAATGCAATTTTCTAGCTAGGCTTCCCCAATCTGTGGGATGAGGGAATTTGATTGATGCCTCTTACATTGCTAACCCGCGTACGGCGGATCGAATAGCGAATTACGTCTATTTTACCCAGGTATCTGCGTAGCGTCACCATGCGTATTGCAATGGTACCGACAGAGCTTATTTATAGCAGGCAAACCGTATTTTGACACTGCATGACATGACAGAAGCTCATTTGCAAGATTGAGTTCAGGGTATGACGGTACGACAGAATACGGATGTACAGATACCAGATATACACTAGAGCTATCCGCGGCTTAGCTCAATTAATCGACTGGACGATTCGAGCGAGGGGGAGAGAAAATATTTCTACCGGAGAGACCGCGAACGGTCAAGATCACAAGAGCTCTCTCTAGCCAGCCCTGTCGAACCCGCCCTGCTGCAGCTCCTTCCTGGAGTGAATTAACTCGGGCCCTGGTGGGTAACGTAACGTAAGAAGAAAAAACGGTCCTGGTTGTACGATCGATGCAAGCAACTGCTGGCGCCCTGGCTCGCTAGCTAGCTCTGACGGTTTGCGGGGCTCAAGCTTTCGATAGGCCGGCCCACGTCGAATAGAGGAATCGGGTTGGTGGCTTCGTAGCACAGCCCGGCCGCCCGACCCGGTTCGCTTCTTGTTTCTCTGGCCTTGGGCCCGCTAGATGTTGCGGGGGGTGAGATACCTAGATATAGATTGGACGGGCGAATGAGTGTACATACACACACGTGCGACCTGGGGTCTATTGCAGATATATGCGTCTGGGTGTATGAATATGGATATAAGAATAAAAGTATATGCAAGAGGTCCCGCGCTGACAATCAGCTGATATGATGAAATTTGCGATCTTATAAATGTCCTTTATATACCTAGGTAAGTCCTTGGCGCACGGTGACGATTGCGGCGGACTGCGCGGATATATATGTAATGTAGTAAATGTGCAGCTAGAATGCGAGGTGACCCAGTACCACGGCTATGGCGAGGGCGGCAATCAGTTCATAGGCCTCCCTCCCGCAGTTAATTTTGTAGATCAATTTTTTTCTGGCTACCCTAGTAAGTACCTAGGTATTCACATATCATTCCTGCCTCAGAGTGATAGTATATATACCAGCGATAATATATCAGCAACTACGCAGCAAAAAGCGGCCAATGGACAATCAGAGTCCCAGAGCTCTGCCAGCAGAGCCGAAGACACAGACGAATGGCAATAATCTCTCGCAAGGCCTGCTGTCATCTGCTGCTTTTCTTTTCCGCTGGCGATTTCGCACAAAGAGCGAAATCGAGCGCCCCGTGGCCGGTTGAACCCGTATGGATTTCCAAGCCTCGGACAGCATCATCGAGAGTGGTGGACTTTTGATTTGCCATCCCCTTTACAATTCTCAGAATTTTCAGCAAGGTTGGTTAGTGCGAAAGATATGTTTCGAGTCTCTCCTAAGACAGCACAGTTTAACGTCAGAAAAAGAAAGAAGACAAAGGAAATGGAGATGTAGCATGCATGGGCAGGATGTGATGGAAAAAAAAGAATGCTGGAAACTCAAGAGCATCATTACCAAATTGTATGTCAAATACCAATCAATGCTAGTTAGCCGACACTAGCCATCCCGCCACCTGAACGAGCTAGATCCCGTCTCACTTGCAAAGCTGAATCCGTCGTCACGAGAGTGGTAAGTTCCCGAGGCCAGGCTAACGAGGCGGCTGCCACTTGACTTTTAAACTGATCATGTTTTATGCGAACCAGGTTTTTTGAATTTTTACATGTCTGTTCATCGACACGTTTGAAGAACCTCAGTTGGTCGTGACCTGATCTGGGCTCGCTAAATTTACCAGGATTCCGTATTGATTGACGTGATGACCAGTCTCGGAACGCTGTGATGAACCCTTGGCGGTGAAACCCCGACGACTGGTTTCATGAGAGGCTAAGTTTCTTCTTTCGAAGTCGGGTAGGTTCTAGACCAATATCAGGAGCGGTAGCTATCAAAAAGTTTCCAGTAGTGTCCTCAGGACTAAGTTTCCAATGCACCATGTTCGAGACGTCGGCCCGAGCACAGTCCAACCACATTTCTAATTGTTTCGACAACTGAAAAGAAAAATGGTTGATATAGACGTCTGCTCATAAATCATGGTTGCATGATTAATTTCTTCCCGCTTCTTGTCAACCATCTTTTACAACATCCGATTTGCTAACCGTATCGCCGAAACTATATGATAGTCTCGGGGACTCTGGACATCCCCGAGACTGTCGGGCCAATGAATTGGAAGAAACGAACAGATGGCAAGGCATCTATCAGTCCCCGAGACCAGGCATCTGTTTGAGGCGAACAGTCTTTGGTGGTCTAGACTCTTATTTTACGTGTATATGTGCCGCCCGTATAATATACCATTGTATACCTCGGACTTTCGAGGCACGGGTCAAGTTCAGGGCACGTACCTACATAACGTTAAAAGTCTCTGGGAATCTAGGCATCGAAGACGGATGATAGTTCACGATGTATCTGCCTGATTTGGACTCATGATATCATCTTGCAGGACTTGTGAAGGTGGTTGATATCACATATCATGATTCAGGATCATATATCGATCATACTTAAATTTTCAATTCAGGGGTATGGTAGGTGTTGTGTCGCAACCCAGACCAGTCGAAGCTTCGAAGGTTGCACAGTCACGTACTGTGTCAGAAGATCGGGGTTGATCGATCGATACGGTTATACTACAGCATTATCGACCGAATTACGATTGGATGCAATACAGTATCGACGCGATATTCTACTTGATTTTTTTTTTTTTTTTTTTTTTCCTCCTTAGGTTCCCCGTAAGCACGTACCTATTCAGGCCATCTTCAAATACACGGCCTTATTGGCACAATAGTCAAGAACGAAGTTAGAGGTGCATTGAACACATTGTTTTTCTCCAATGTTATCAAAGACCTACTTTATTATACAATCCGGATTCGCGACAGGGTCATCCGCGATATGTTGAACTTGGATCCACGGGATTGTGTCCCAGTTTATTTCATAGTTGGTGTTTGCAATGAAGCCTGGTGGAACAGAATGCGTTGTCGAGTCCAACTGGCTGGGCAAATTTAACCACCGACAGAACTGCACTTTTGTCGTCCCTCGATCAGCCGTGTGTGAATGCAATGCGGTGCAAGCAAACAAGATTGTTTGTGATACCAGCCGTGGTTGGCGATTCACGTAGCAGTACATTCTCAAGCAAGCAGACTCAGTAGACGCCCGCATTTTTCTCATATATTTTTAAGCAAACTGGAGTTGTAGGACCAAGCCGAGTTAGCATTGCTGGCATGATTAGAACTCAGCTGGGCTCAAGACTTGCCGGAAACAATTAGTGAGATTTCGAATGGCACTAGCATCAAGTACAATTTCTCTGACTGCCCATCGATATCGACCTATTTCGGTGCGAAACGTAGATCCGGCTCTTGAGTTTCCAGCTCTGGTATAATATTTCGACGAAAGGCAAAAGGCGCATGCCAGCCTGTACAGTTGTAGTGTTCGCAAGCACTGAATACCTACCTGTTCGTGCCACAATGGGTGCGCTGTATATATAGGCGGCACACTCTGCCGACGGAACTTGTCTGCACAAAGTGAGTAAATCTATACACAGGAGCTTATCGGATATATGCACGAGGCCAGTTGAGGACGATCGAACGAACCATACATGCTGATTGGTCTCGGAGGGGTGATTGCTCGTGAGGGGCTCAGTCTTTATGCAGTGACCGATCGTGTCATATTTTTAAATTTCAGGCATTCGATCGCGATATCCGTGCTAGCCCGACCTATAAGCATCATCACGCAGCCGATGGCGCAGGATTTCCATCGTCTCCCGCCGCGGTGGAACCGAGATCTGTACGACTGTGTCACCAGGCCGGGCTGGGACTGACAAGGTACGCTGTATATTTCAGGCACAAATACTACCACTGACCCGTCCGTCACTGTCGACTCGCGTCGCTGGAGGACGTATGCTTATAAGTATATCTCCGCAGAACCAGAACGATCGATCTCCACCGAACCTTTTGATTTTTACCGCGACGTCGTCTCGCGCTATCGGGACTTTCTCCAGGCAGAAACTAGCGGCTCCAACAGCCTGAATATATTTTGCTTATTGGGATCCAGGGGAAAAATCCAACATTGCACAACGCAGAATCTAGATCGCGATCGATCTCCGTCGGACGTATTACACAATCGATAATCGGTTGGGTATAGCGACAACATTCGGAGTCGGATGCTATCTTGGGAAATTTGGTAACTTGTTGGTTGCACTGCATTCGGGTCTCCGGTTGGAGTGTCATACAGTTTTCCACAGCGGCGGCGGCTGACGTGACAGGCGCTGTTCTTCCCAAAGCGTGATCAACTGAGACCGCGTGTTTATTAGGTATTTATTCCATATAATTTTATATGTTCCACGATGGCGGACCGACAGTCAAACGAGGATCAAGAGCCGGCGAAAAGGCCGCCAAAATACTACTTTCAGGGCGGCATGGCGCCTAACAAAGCGCCCGGAATGGAGGGGGATGTCGAGCTGCCGGCGTTCTTTGAGCCGGCCGCAACACCAGCAGCCGCCACCCGCACTGATCTCAACGTCAACAGCGGCACCGCTGAGGACGGAACCTCCGTCCATCTTCTCTCAGCTTCTCCCACAGCGTCTCTCTCAAGCGCCATCTCGACACCGTCAACGTCTTCCTCCCTCCTCCTGTCATCGCATTCGTCTTCATCCAATACAATCGTACTCAACCCCGCTGCCACACCGTTCTACCCCCCTCCTCCTTATCGAGCTACCGAAAGCCCTGTCGGCGGCTTCACAGCGATGGCTCCCGCAGTCTCTGTGGGAACACCGGTGGAAATCCCCAAAATCCGTCCCGAAACCCCTCCCGAAACCCCTCCCAAAAGCCCTCCCAAAAGCCCTAAGAACCAAGCCATGCTGCCCGCTCCTGATGAACGGGATCCGGGACCTCTCCCCCATGAATCGTCCTCCAAGTTGCGTGGGCCGAAGCCCGAATGGGTCAGGTTGCAACTGGAGGCAGCTGCATCCTCCAAGACCGCTGAGGCGGAATCTCCTAGCTTCGATGGCCCGCCCCCGGAGCAAAAAGCCAGGCGAGAGCCCGATTTCCCCAAGCAGGAGAGACAGCCTATTGTCACGCTCTCCGAAAGCTGGCGGCAGCTTCCTGAAGTATCCGTCAAGCTGTTCAGACTACCTCCATACACTACCACCTATGACCTTTGGGTCGCGTTCAGAGACTTCAGCTCGATCAGAACAGTCGATGAGATTGAGATTTATGAGAACAGAGACGGTGCTGCTTCGGGTACCGGCATATTGAGATTTCGGTAAGCGATCTAGCCGCATGATTCGGTGACGTGTTGCTGTTGCTGTTGCTGACATTTTATGATCCTCCGCAGCCCACCTCCCAAAGAGGCATTCTGGACAAGAGGCTCTGTCTCCTGCAAGTTCAAAGATGGCGAGACTCACACGCTTGGAGTCGAGCTTCAGCCGTCGAGGCGGGACTTTACCATCCCGAGTCCCGTGAATCCAAACATTAGATACCCAGAACGAATAGTAAGTAGCCCACGGAAACGCGAACGCAGCTCGCTGAGTGCTGACGGATGGCAATGCAGTTGATCCCGGTCGCCACTTTGGACTTTGGTTTCCTGTTGAAGGAAGCGACAATGATGTCCATGGCCACAACCATAACAAGAGGAAGAGATGACTCCGCTTTCCCCTTGCGAGCGTCCTTTGAGGTCAACCTGGGCCGGAGGCTCGTCGACGTCCGATTTGACCTCGTCTTCCCAATCAATCGGGGCCCAATCAAACCACCCTACCATATGCAAAGATATCGCTTCCGGATCCCATTCACCGTGCCTTTCAGCATACATGACACACAGGCCGACAAGAGCGATCCAAGTGTCCGTTCATTGATGATTTCACTCCAATATCCTCCCCAAATGTGGCGACGCATCCGTGACATCGAGAGCACCCACGACCAAGCTGGACGTAGCCGTCGCTGGATGGAATGGGACGCCTGGTTTCGCCAGACTAACATTCTCGCATTCCCGGATGATGTCCTCGATGAACCAGTCGCCATTCGGAAAGCGAAACCGGTCATCGATATCGGACGATGGACCACCTACCACTTTGCCTTCAAGCTTACGGAAAGCCAGCAAAAAAACTTCGATCTTGCCATACAAACATTGAAGGACTTCAATATTCCGCTGTGTCAGATGCCAGACTTCGAGCTTGTTAAAAATCACTCTAACAACATATGGAACGTCATTGACCCACCAACAGAGCCCACAGATTCATCATCGCAATCTAATCTCGATCTCATGCAAGAAGTTTTCTCTCGCACGAGTCTTCCGTTCCGCTTGCGATACCAGCTCGAGGCGTGTATCTCTCATGGATGCGTCTCGGAATACAACCTGACGGAGGAGTTCATCCGCGAGCTGATCAAGCTCGAAGACCGAGACCCGGGGATGGCAGTCAAATTGCTCGAAACCATCGTCGACAAGGAGAAGCGGTTCTTCAACCCAATGGAGATATTCAAAGAGAAACGCCCTTCGAGAGCTAGACAGCACGTGCCTGCCTATTGCGTGGAGACTCGGAAGGCGACTGTGACGCCGACTATGGTTTATTACTCGAACCCGACCATCGAGATATCAAACCGGGTCGTCCGCCAGTACCCTCAGTACCAGGACCGATTCCTGAGAGTCCAGTTCACTGACGAGAAGCTGCATGGAAAGATTTCGGCGACCGAAGGTTACAACTCGTTGGAACTCTTCACCCGCGTCAAGAGGGCGATGCTCAACGGCATCGTCATTGGAGACCGACACTTCCATTTCCTGGCATTTGGGAACTCGCAGCTGCGGCAGCATGGGGCGTATTTCTTCGCGGAAACAAACGATCTCAAGTGCGATGACATTCGAAAGTGGATGGGAAAATTTGATGATATCAAGATCATCGCCAAATACGCAGCTCGTTTGGGGCAGTGTTTTTGTAAGTCAATGCATGTGAGGGCGTGTTCTGAAAACAAGATGACTAATGGTTGGACTAGCAACGACTCGTGCAATTCATGGATTCAAGGTTAAGGACGTCAGGATTCCCGATGTCGAGAGAAACGGATTCTGCTTTACGGACGGCTGCGGTACTATCTCGCATAGCGCGGCTCAGCTTATCGCAGCTGAGTTTCGAATGTCATCGGAGGAACCAGCACCATCGGCATTCCAATTCCGGCTGGGTGGTTGCAAAGGCATTTTGGCGGTGGATCCGTACTTGAAGAAGGGCGGCGGTAGCGAGGCAAGCTTCCAGGTTTGCATCCGGGACAGCCAGCGTAAATTCGAGGCCGAACACAAAGGATTAGAGATCATCAGATGCTCTGCCTTCTCTGTTGCAACGTTGAATCGTCAGTTAATTGCGGTTCTTTCCGACCTTGGACTTGACGACACGATCTTTCTGGACAGACTGCACCAACAACTGAGCTCTCTCCACGATGCCATGGAGGACCCCAGACTCGCGCTGGGGTTGCTCCGAAGATACATCGACCCGAATCAGGCAACATTGCGCATTGCGCGGCTGATTCTGGATGGGTTCATGGCAAGCAAGGAGCCGTTCCTCGAATGCCTGCTGCATTTGTGGAGGACGTGGTCGATCAAGATGTTGAAGGAAAAAGCACGCATCGCGATCGACAACGGATGCTTCCTGCTCGGAGTCGTGGATGAAACAGCGACCTTGAAAGGTCATATCGAGGAAGAACACCAGCGAATGCGCCGCATCAGAGCTCACGGCGGGCCTCTTCGGAAGGACTTGCTGCCAGAGATCTTTGTGCAGGTGCCAGACATAGCACACAAGGGACAGTTCAAGGTGATCGAAGGACCATGCCTGCTTGCTAGAAATCCGTCGCTTCATCCAGGTGACCTGCGAGTCGTGAATGCGGTGGACTGTCCGAAGTTGCGGCATCTCAGAAATGTGGTGGTGCTGCCGCAGACGGGAGACAGGCCCATTGCAAACATGTGCTCGGGAGGGGATCTGGACGGCGACGACTATATTGTGATTTGGGACACGGATTTTTTGCCGCTAAAGGTGAACGAGGAACCGATGGACTACACGCCTCCGCCGCCGGTACTAGCGCGGAGCGGGCGAGTGACGATTTCGGACATTTCGACGTTCTTCGTGAATTATATGAAGAACGACACGCTGGGGACGATTGCGAATGCGCACTTGGCGACGGCGGACCGATTGGCAGCGGGTGTCTTTTCATCCCAGTGTATGATTCCCTCATTCGTTGGAATGTGTGTTTTCTGGTGCTAACTGTGCGATTCTGTAGGCTTGGATCTGGCGGCCTTGCACTCGCTGGCGGTGGACTTTCCAAAGACGGGGCAGTCCGCAAAGATGACGAAGGAGTTGCGCATCAGAACGTGGCCACACTTCTTTGAGAAGCACCCCGACAACCCGAACAAGACGTACCAGTCTGTCAACATCCTAGGACAGCTGTACGACGCGGTGGAGAAGGTGTCGTTCAAGCCGGAAGAGCGGATGGCCGGGCTGCAGTTCGACGAGAGGATCCTGGGGGCGTTCACGGACATCGACAGCAAGATGCTTAACGTGGCGCGGGACCTCAAGTCACGATACGACGAGGCGCTGCGCCGGATCATGGGCCAGCATGGGATCGGGACCGAGTTTGAAGTCTGGTCGACGTTCGTGCTGTCGCATGTCACGTTCAGCAGCGATTACAAATTTCACGAGGAGATTGGTGAGATTTGTAACGGGCTCTTGGACCGATTCGAGCGCGAGGCCCGGGCGGAAGTACGCACGGAAGACGAGTATAGTCTCGGACGCTTCGCGGCAGCCATGTATGCTGTCACGGACGAGGAGTTCCGACGGGAGATGGCCAAGGAGGATGCTGGGGTGCCGTTCATCTCGTTCCCGTGGATTTTTGCCCGACTTCTGGGCAAGATAGCTGCGGGGCATGGGGTGTTTGCGCGCAGTGCGGCGACTGGGACGTGCGTGAGGCCGACGGAGGGGCAGGCGACGAAGATGCCGTACGCGATGGTGACGTGGACCAAGGAGCCGAAGACCAAGATCGAGAGAGGCCGGAGAGGTGAGATGATGATTGGTGGAGAGAGAGTTGCAATTGAAGAGAAAGCGAAAGAGAATGGCATCGAAAAACAGGAGCAGAACGAGGAGAAAGCACAAGAGAACGGCGTCGAAAAGCATGAGCAGAAGGAAGAGGAGGGGGAGAAGAAACAAGAGAACGAAAAGGAGCCGGAGAAGAAGGAGGAGGACGAAGGGGTAACTGCCATATGGAAGGACGGATTGCCGCCGGCTGTGTCGTGGAATCCGCTTATGAGCCTGGAGGAGCTGCTCATGAAGGGGAAGAAGTAGTATGCTACACTGGTTTGTCCTTATTACTACAGCTCGCTTTTGATTCTTACCGTTGATGCGTTCCTATTCCGCTCTTACCATTATTGTAGCTGTTGTTTCCTGTTACTATTGAAGTATATGAGGGAGGATGAGAAGACAAATTGAACGTTTATGTTGAAATACAAGTAGATATCCTAGTGTAGTAAGAGAGTGTCTTTTAACTTCTATAAGTAACCCGCTATATGAATTTGGCCAATTGTAAGCATAGATCGAACTCAATCTTATCTCGAGTGATTTCGATAGCAAAGCTACCAGATATATCGATATCGGTTGCGCTGTTGCAAAGTGCAGACGCGGGCTAACGCGGGTATGATATACGAGAGATATATATCTGTACCGGTGCCCGCGGATACCAAATGAGATATTGAAATTCAAGGTTTGATCAACTATGGCCGTGAGCTGAATGCAAAAGCTTAAGGGTTTGGAAGTTGAGTTTACGATAAAAATTAGGTTCCAGGGAACGAAGAAAGGCTTATCGGTCTCAGGGCAGCTGTGGGGCCGCAGGTTGTTTTGCTCTGCGGGTTACTTTTGTAGCCCCTGGCTTCCTGGTTTTGAGACTAAAGGTTTACACGTAAACAGCAAAGTCTAAACAAAATCGAGGCAGTTTAATTTAGAAGCTTATTTTAGAATTTTAGAATTTTGTTTTAAGAAATTTACTCGAGTAGGTAAAAAGGAGTGAGTGTGAATGCGGGTGAAAGGAAGTGGGTGCGTTGAGTTGGTGTTGCAAATTTTACAGGCCGACGCCGGCAGGCAGCCGAGGCGATGAGCTATTAAATATCTGCCCCGCGGCGGGGCATCTCGTCTCCGAACAATTCACCATCAACCGACCGGAGATCGACCGCGATACAACCATGGCGGAAGCTGGCATCACCGTCGTCCTTGGGACGCAGTGGGGCGACGAGGGCAAGGGCAAGCTGGTGGACATCCTCTGCGGACAGGCGGATGTCGTCGCCCGCTGCCAGGGCGGCAACAATGCTGGACATACGATTATCGTCAACAACATCGCCTACGACTTTCACTTACTACCATCGGGTACGTCCTCTTCCTCTCCCTTGAGCGATCAAGTCGGAAGATGGGTGATCCGTGTATGCTAACGCGCGGCGAAGGACTGGTGAACCCAAAGTGCGAGAATCTAATCGGTAGCGGCGTCGTCATCCACATCCCCTCCTTCTTCGCCGAATTGGCCGCCGCGCACGACAAGGGCCTCGACAGCACGAACCGCATCTTCATCTCGAGCCGCGCGCATATCGTGCTGGATCTCCACCAAATCGTCGACGGGCTGCAGGAGGTGGCGCTCGGAAAGGCGAACGTCGGCACGACGCGCAAGGGTATCGGACCGACGTATTCATCCAAGGCTGCGAGATCGGGGCTGCGGATCGAGGAGCTGGATTTGCGGAAATGGGAGGCATTCGAGAAGCGGTTCAGGGGGTTGGTTGCCGGGTTTAAGGTGCGGTATGGAGAGTTGCTGGAAGGGTATGACGAGGAGGCCGAGCTCAGCGCATTGAAGGTGTGTATCCGTTTGTTATTCTCATTCGTTCGTGTCGTTCTTCGAGGCAGGATGGCGCGGTTGGGTTAGGGTAGGTTAGGGTCGTTAGGGTCGTGGTCAATCAGTGCACGTTCAGAGATGGGCGGCGTCGGTCGGCGTGGCGATGGCGCAGATTGAAGATTGCCAGCGCTGGTGGAATAATAGTGGTGTGGATAGGATCCGCAGCACAAGCTGAATGCCACAGCCTAACACCCATCATGCTCATCATTACTACCCATCCTGCTGAAAGATCAACTGTCAGAGTCGACTGAATGCTGATCAGAACCGTGTAATGCAGGAATTCGCACCCCGAATACAGCCGTATGTGGTCGACGCGGTCCCCTGGATGGACGAGCGGCAGCGAGCCAACAAGCGCATTCTGGTGGAGGGCGCGAATGCGCTGATGCTAGATCTGGACTACGGGACGTACCCCTACGTCACCAGCTCGAACACCGGCATCGGCGGCGTTTTCACCGGGCTGGCCATATCGCCGTTCAAGATCCGCGAGATCGTTGGCGTCGTCAAGGCGTACACGACACGTGTGGGCGGTGGCCCATTCCCCACGGAGCAGCTGAACGATATCGGAGAGCATTTGCAGACGGTAGGGCGGGAGGTCGGAGTGACAACGGGCCGCAGGCGGCGATGCGGCTGGCTGGACCTCGTGGTCCTCAAGCATTCGATGATGGTCAACCATTACACGAGCCTGAATTTGACAAAGCTGGATGTGCTCGACGACCTGCCGGAGATCAAGGTTGCGGTTGCGTACAAGCGGACGGACGACGGGACGCGGATAGATGCGTTCCCAGCGGATCTGAGCGTGCTGAAGGAGATCGAGCCCGTGTACGAGACGCTGCCTGGGTGGAAGAGCAGCATCGCTGGCTTGACGAAGTGGGAGGAGCTGCCGGCGGAGGCGAAGGGGTATGTGGAGTTTGTGGAGCGGTTTGTGGGCGCACGGGTCGGCAGCGTGGGCGTGGGGCCGGCGCGGGAGAACATGCTGTTCCGATAGACATTGCTGTCATCATTATCATATTGTCATGAAGCTGCGCGGGCGGTCGTTATAGGTGCTTGATTTTACGTATTACGGATAGATTATATTATTATGGGACGGAATGGATAGAAAAGTGCGGTCATAAGAATTTTATATTGCTATTATTAGGCTCGGATTGCTCGAGTGATACTTTTACCTAAAGCGTAGGAGTACGCGGGGCGGTCATCAATTTAAGGAGAGATGGCAATCGATCGCGCATGAACGATTAGATTGCAGTTTGATAGGATAATTTCAATCTTGATTAAAAGCATGAAGCTGCGGAGCCTCATCACAGGATCCAAGCGAGCGAGTGGAGTCGGGTGCCAATATCCAAAAGTGCCTGAATCAAAAGGAGGAGAGCTCGCGTCTGTGCGCACTGGTACATACACGAGTATACTCGAGTATACGCAAAGACCTCGAAGCGACGTATATTCACAAGAAGAAAGTATTACTTTCAATGTTATTATTGTCGACTGGCGGTTACAAATGCAGTCGGGCATTTCTCTCGTGTCGTCGTATTGCGTACGCTGCGTCGTACGTCGTGACCGCAGCACCTCGCAGCAACCTGCATACTTTGCATACTTCACTCACACAAGTACCGTTTAAAAGTACCCACAAACTACATTCAAGAACGACTTAAAATCGCACTTTCAAGTAGAAATCCAACATGCTCGATTGCTAGTGCAGTCTGGTATAAATTGCCCGTGCTGCCTGCCTGCCTGCGATCCCAGCCAATTTTCCGATCCCAGGCCCCCGATTGCCAACTTTGCACAGCTGTCCAGGCGTCCAGGCGCCCGTCCATGCGGCCCGGCAGCAGCCGGCAGACGTCAAGATACTTTTTCAGTCGCTATCGGCTTCTCCTCTTTTTCCAGAAAGCCAGTGCCTGAATTCCCGGCGTTCCACAGGTATAAGTAGACCTCATATTAGCCAGTTAGTAAGCTGCCCGCTGGCAGAAAAGAGGAGTGCCAACTGCCGGAAACGTCGCCCGGACACGAAACTCACATCTTCTCCATTCCATCCTCTTGCCTCATCCACGCCCCGCATACGAGACTCCTTGCAGCTGGCAGGCAGAGACTCCCACATCCTGTTCCACAGCTTCTCTCCGCGGGGTCGTGTGCTCGTATTCGACCGACAGAACGGGATTAGAACGCTCGTCTGTCGCATACATCCCATCCCATTCCATACAGTCCCATACCATCCCCATCCACCGATCCAGCTGCTCCAGCTACAGCTCCAGCTCCAGCTCCAGCTAGAGCCAGATCATGCGCCATGGCGCGCCATCGCATTCAGCTCGATTTCCTCATGACGCCCTCCGGCGATATCAGGGAGCTCTACAGCTGGGGGGCTGCCGCTGCCGACAACAGCAGCCACAGCGGTGCCGCCCAGCCGTCGTCGCCGGACACCGCCTCGTCAACCTCCGCTTCCGCTTTCAGATCCGCCAGCCTGAGCTCCGCTGGATCCGCGCGCATCGTCGAGCTAGCCGACGGCAGCGTCAGCTCCGCCAGCCCGGATGCTGACAGCGAGTCGCGCGCTCACGTTACCGCCGCTGCCGGCGCCAACCGGCGCGGTAGGAGGAGCTCCAGACTACGGGGGTCTGCTGCTGACGCTGACGCGGACGCCGATTTCGACGAAGCCGATATCGACATGGACGACGACGAGGACGCCGAGGGCGACGACGATGATACAAGCGTCCCGGCCAGCAAGATCACGCTCAGTCGGCTGCCGACGATGATCCACCACCAGCGCAAGGGCCGTGGCAAACAGGCTTTCCGACACCGCAAGTCGCACATCAAGTCGAAGAATGGCTGCTTCAGCTGCAAAGAGCGCCGCGTCAAGGTTTGTCTTTCCATTACACTTTTTATATATACTTTACACTTTTTATATATACTTTTATTATACTTTTGATATGCTTTTGTTATGCTTTTGTTATGCTTTGTGCGCTGAGTTTATTTGGGTTCCACTACATATGCTTTTTATCGATGCTGTTGTGCTCGTGCGCCACGTGCGGCTGCGTCATGCACGTGTCACCCACCGTGCATATTTCATGACTGCTTGTGGATATATATGCGAACGTATATTGCATCGGACGTACAGCTAACGATTTGCCGTGCAGTGCGACGAGGCCAAGCCGGAGTGCCAAAACTGCCTGAAGCGCGCCCTGCGCTGCGAGTACCCACCGCCGCCGTCGGCGCCCGAGATCGTCTTTGCGCAGCCGTTCGTGGTGGACGGCAAGGGGGCGAGCCGGGTTCCCGGCACCAGGACCACGGTGACGGTGCCTGTGGCGCTGAAGAAGCTGGAAAAGTCGCTGAAGCCGATCGACATGGGCCCGCATTGCCTGCCGCGGGCGCTGGAGTTCCGGATGTCCAAGTACAACCAGATCCCCGTGCAGGTGGGCATGCCGGACCTGCGTCTGATGCAGAATTTTACCATGAACGCCAGCCAAACGTTGATCCTAGGCCCTAACACTTCGCTTTGGCGCCGCGACGCGGCGGAGCTCGCCTTTAAGGTATTCCCGTCGTCGCATGATATCACGATAGTTGAGCTATGAGACTAACTGATCATGTAGCATAATTTTTTGATGCACTCGCTGCTCATGTTTTCGGCAAGGCACTTGGTCGAGCTCGAGCCTCATGAGAAGGAGCACCAGCTCCTCGAGCTGCAGCACCGGCAGCACGCGCTCGGGACGCTGCGGCTGACGCTGTCGGACGTTGGCGTGACGGCAGCAAACTACGACGCATTGATCGCAGCGAACACGCTGCTGGCGTTCCATTCGTGCGCGACGTACGAGCTGGCGAACGTGGACCCGGCGACGGACGCGTACCTGCCGCTGATGAACGGGGTCAAGAACATCGTCAAGGCGATGTGGGGCAAGAAGGCGGACAGCATCTTTGGCGGGCTGCTGTCGATGCCGCTGACGATGGACTCGCGGGACGTCGAGCTCGACGGGCTGGAGATCATGGAGATGCTCGGCGACCCGATCGACCCGCCGCCGCCGCCGCCGCCGGCCGACCAATGCGCTGGGGCTGCGCCACCGCCGGAGATGACGCCGTTCATCGTGGACGGCGCGCGGGAGCGGGTGAACGAGGTGCTGCAGTCGCGGCAGGCGCGGATCAAGAACAGCCTGAATCTAGTGTACGCGGACAGCATTCCGAATTTCGACTGGGCGGCGCACGGCAACATCATCTACCAGAAGGTGTTGCTGTCGCTGCTGCCGTTGTTGGAGGCGGTGCGGACGGCGCCGGACTCGATACAGATGGACATGACGTCGAACATCTCGTGCGCGCTGGTGGCGTGGCCGGCGATGCAGCCGGACCGGTATATCGAGCTTGTGCAGCGGAAGGATCCGAAGGCGCTGATTATCCTGGCGCACTATTATGCGGCGATGTGCCATTTGGACTTGGAGGCGTGCTGGTGGCTGCAGGGGCGGCCGCGGGCGATGTGTCGCGCGATATGTCGGGAGCTGGGGGGTGTGTATCCGCGGTTCATGCGGTGGCCGCGGGAGGCGTGCGGGTACGACGAGGATAGCGACGAGGAGGGGCTGTCGAACAGCGGGGGCGTTCCTTTCGGTGAGGTGGGCGTTGAGTTTGTCGTCGACTTGGAGAGGGCGTAATATGGAGTAAGTAGCCATCCATCGGTGGGTAGGTGGGAGGGGGGGATGATCTGGCGGGAACTAAAATCTAAAAGCTGTGGAGTTTTTTTATTATCATTTTCAAGCGCTGTGTGGCGTTTTTATCATTTTGGCGGGGTTAGCGATTTCACCGTATGGTATTCTTTATCCTTCTTGCTGTTCATATCATTCATCTTGTTACTTTTTATATCATTCATCTTCATCTTGGTTGTTTATATCATTATTTGGTTGATAGTTTACGAGACGGGGATACTGCTCGTATCCAGCTTTGCGATAATTTAATCGAATGGGTACTGGGCAATTTGATTGAATTCCTAGTAGACTATTCCAACTTATCACTATATCTACTTGGTAGGCTTCAAATATTTCGTTCGGGGGTATTCGATTTGATCGCTCCACAGTTAAATTCATCGCATCATATTCTGTCAAATAGCAAAAAGATATCACGGTGTTGACTACAACTAAGTAGGTGACTACTTCTTGCCGGAGCCGGAGCCGGAGGATGGTGGGGTGTAAGTAGACCCGCCGTTGCCGTTATTGTAGTAAGTAGAGCCCTTGAAAATACATAGGTTAGTATTGTATTAGGACAGTGGGGGAATACTTCGTAGCAGGTTAGTATTACGTTCGAGTTGCTGTAGTAGTAGCTGCCGTCGGAGTTGCTGTAGTGGTAGGAGTTCGAGTTGGATGCCCCGGCGCCGTAGTCGCGAGAGCAGTAGTGGTTTCCCCTGTCGGTGCGGAAAATGGTGGTACATTCCGTCAGCCTGTGTCTTACTACAGGTACCAGTACAAGTAAAGGTACAAGTACTGGTATCTACATCCGTTTACGAAATGCTTGTATGCAGGATTATGGATATGGATATGCTGGGAGGGTGATTTACTGGCTGTTTGTGCCGGAGCTTTTGTACTCGTACGAGTTTCCTTGGTTATCGGTGGGTATTTTGGCTGTGATTCGCTGCTTTGTTACTGTGGGTTCTGTCTGTTGGATGTGCGCCAGTGGCCAATGTAATGTTTGCTGTGTGTGTGTGTGTGTGTGTGTGTGTGTGTGTATGGTGTGTGCAGTTGGATGTCGGTCGAAGGGGAGCAGGGGAAGGGGAGCAGGGGAAGCAGCCAGCGAATGGAGGGAATTTGCGTTGGATGCAGCGGCTCAGAAGTTCAGGCACGTTTGCAGCCAAACTTCAGGCAAGCTTTCTCCGCGTGGCAGAGTTCCCGCGTTACGCGAGACATCCCCGCCATTCGTCCAAAATGCAACAACCTTCCAGATTATAAAGTTACTCCACAGCACCTGATCTTAAACTCTGACATTCGAGTGCTGGAATTGAATTGCCCGATGCGCGTCGCTGCGGGCCAGTTCTCGGGCCGGGCGCTGCTCGCAGCCGTTCAGCTACTGCTGTTGCTGCTGTGCGCGACCGTCGGTGTGTCCGGGCATGATGTCGGAGATATGCACCAGAAGCCCCTCGGCGGGGACGGTCGTCTGGTCTACCCCCACAGCTCTGCGCGGCGGGTGAGTCTCGATGCACTGAGTAATTGCCGTTTCCGGGGTGCTCAGACGGTATCAACAGGTGATCTGGGACGAGCACTCGCTGTTTATCGACGGCCAGCGGATATTCATCTTTAGCGGCGAAGTGCACCCCTGGCGGTGAGCCCCCCTTCTCAGTCAATCCAACAAAAACTACAGTTCCCAGACAGTACTGCAGTACACATGTAAATATAGAATGTTGTGCATCACAATCATGGAATGTCAATATTGACAATGACAATGTCGATATATTGACATATATTGACGTGAATATCGATTGGATGCCGTAGAAACCCGGTGCAGTCGCTCCACCTCGACGTCCTGCAGAAGCTGAAGGGTCTGTCCCCCTCTTAAATCCATCCCCTCCTGCAGAAACAATCTCTCTCCTGTACTCATCACTCCATCTCCAAATCATCATCTCCAATGAGTCCAGCGGCAAGCTGACCAGATGCAGCCGCCGGATTCAACGCCGTCTCGATATACTTCCACTGGGGCGCCGTCGAGTACGAGCGCGGCGTCTTTCGGTGGAACAAGATCTTTGACCTGCAGCCGTTCCTCGACGCCGCCAAAAAGGCGGGGCTGTACGTCATCGCGCGGCCCGGGCCGTATGTGAGTGCATCATTCCCCTGTCGAATTCTCATCCCCAACCTGGTCTTGCAGAGTCAGCGGCCCGAGACTATTGCAGAGCAACTCAAAGGGACTCTCAGTCGGGTTCATTCAAGCCAATCCATGCTTCTCTCGTAAGGCCCTGACGTGCGGTCCGCCGTCCTTGACAATGCCGAGCTGCATCCCACATTCCAGCAGGCTTGTTGCAGCAGGGGCTGTCATTGAAGCGGAGGGACCAGCGTTCCCGAGAACAGGCAGTCATCCCTGCGAAGCCGTGCACCAGACACTTTTGCAAATTTGCCCCGTGAACCAGATGGCAGATCCTCTGGGCCGTTGAAGCAGACCCTTGTTAGCTGTCTCTCGGAAGCTGGCCAGTCCTGCAAGAAAGCTTGCTGCCCGCTGCATGATTCTCCCTTGACCCACTCTTAAGCAATCAGCCCTCGTGACCTCCCATTCTACAATCTTGATCCGTTCCAGCCCACAATGCTAACATTTCCCAGGTCAACGCCGAGACCTCTGGGTAAGTGCACCCTCCTGACGTGCAATTGGCTCAAGAACCAGCCCAGCGTCCCCGAGACTAGAACCAGCCCTACCCACCCAGAATCCAGTCCCGCTCTTGCAAGCCAAACTCCCTGGTGACAACCAATCCCCGCAAGCATGCAATTTACTAATCCTCTGGCAGGGGCGGCTTCCCCGGCTGGGGCACCCGCGTCGAGGGCCTCTGGCGGAAATCCAACAAGAACTACACCGAGGCCTGGAAGCCCTTCGTCCGTGAGTTCGGCGCCCTCATCGTCAAGAACGAGATCACCCGCGGCGGCCCCATCATCCTCGTCCAGGTCGAGAACGAATACTCCGGCTTCGGCGACGGCGTCGAAGACTTTGACTATGAAAAGGAGCTGCTCGCCGCCTTCAAAGACACCGGCATCACCGTCCCCACAATATGTGACGACGCCTGGTTGGGTATGCTCTCCACATCCGCACCCATTGCGTTCCATTACCTCACAGCGTGCTGCTACCTATATCTACGTCGCCCATTCTTCTTCTTTGATCGTGTGTGAATGCGGTGCTGATATTACTGCAGGCGGCCATTTCCAGTCCGTCGATATCTACGGGTGGAACAGCTACCCCCTCGGCTTCGATTGCTCCCATCCCAAGGTCTGGCATAACCCCCCGCCCGACTACTATTACAATCTCTACAACAGCAAGATCAAGCGTCACGCACCAAAGTCTATTCTCGAGCTCCAGGCCGGCGGCTTTGACGGTTGGTATGTATTCACGCCGAGATTTTATATCTGATTCATGGTCGATGCGCTGACATGACGAGTCGTATCTAGGGGCGGCGCTGGATACGATGCCTGCGCCCAGTTGATCGGTCCGGAATTCGAGACGGGTATACACTGCGACCCATACATTTTAGACTGTTGCTCAAAACATCGTTCGGACAATGCTGACAGGTCAACTGCTAGTATTTTACAAGGCAATATACGGCTCCGCGGTCAGGATTATGAATCTCTATATGGTGTTCGGAGGCACTAATTGGGGTGAGCATATCCACCCATGCCACTTTCCATCTTGTTAATCCTACACATCCTGTTCGACTGCACTTCTCGTCCCTGCACCCGCTAACCCTTCCCACCTTGCAGGACAACTGGCTGAGCCTGGCGTCTACACATCGTGAGTATTCTACAGAATCTTCAGCCAACATCGCGTATATCTCATACCATCCAAATACAACCTTTGAAGAAAAACCTATTCCGATTGAACACATCTTTCCGGTCATTCATTATTCACGCCTGTATAAACACTGACGCTTGCTAGTTACGACTACGGAGCAATCATCCGCGAGGACCGCCGTCTCCGCGACAAATACTACGAGCTCAAGCTGCAGACCAACTTTCTCAAAGCCAGCCCGACGTATCTTACCTCCCATCCTTGGCAACTGACCGAGTCTCAGCAACTAGACATTCTCAAGGGTACCAAAGGTATCGTCCTGACCGTTCTCGACAACATTTACCGCGAGCGCACAAAATTCTACATTGTCAGGTACGCTTCCACCTTTCTAAATAGCAAGGAATCCAGTGCTGACATTACGCCTAGACAAAAAGACTTCTCCAAGTTCGAGACAATCAAGTATCGCATCAACCTTGACACCAGCTTTGGGACTCTGGCCGTCCCTAGGCTGAAAGAGCACGGAGCATCGAAGCCCACACCGTTTCTCGAGCTCCAACCTCGAGACTCGAATATCCTCGTCACCGACTACCGCGCTGGAAGCGCATACATCGTCTACTCCACAGCAGAGATCTACACTTGGTATGAGACTGAAATATCAATCCTGCAGCCAGTTCAATGCTCACGCTTCCACGTGCACCAGGAAAGAAATCGATGGAACAACGTACATTTTCGTCTACGGCGACCCCGGAGAACAACACGAAACAGCGTTCAGGGCTCAAGACAAGGTTGACGTCCACATCACAGGATCCAACGAGGGTGTCGACTGGATGCACGAAGCAAATCTAAGCCTCCTAACTATTGGTTATACAATCACCGACGACTCGACTCAACTTGTCAGATTCGACAAGACTGTGCTCGTTATACAAAGTGCGTACTTGAATGAATGTCCCCGAGACTAGCCTATAACACGCACTGATCAAATGAAAAGGCAGGAAAGTGGCGTCTAGAACTTGGGTTCTGGATACTCACCCGCCTACCATCGTTGAGGGCGGGTACCTTATCCGGTCCGCGAGTATCGAGGGCTCCAGACTTCATCTCATCGGCGACATTGATCAGACCATCGCGCTATATATCCTCGCATCAAATTCTGTGAGACACGTTACCTTTAATGACAAAGACCTTAACATCCGAAGGACCGACGGCGGATGGCTTTATGCAACCCTAACGCCCAGGTTGCCGGAAACTACCATTCCAGACTTATCCAAGCTCAAATGGGTACGTCACTTGATCATGCTAGTTGGATCTCGTAAATGAGCATCGGTTCGTGTACCTGATCTAACTTTCTTCCTGGACAGAAATATGCAAACAGCTTGCCGGAAATCTGCAGCTCGTACGACGACTCGCGTTGGGTCACTGCTGATAACACTTACACCCCGAATAAGGAGAAACCGTCGACGGAGCATATCCTGTACGCATCGGATTACGGCTTTCATTCCGGAAACATCCTCTGGCGAGGCCATTTCACAGCGTCCGGTGGTGAAGAGGAATTCTCGCTGAAAATCCAAGGGTTTGTTATGACTTCTTACACCACAGACTTTGTACAAAGCGGCGTACTGACTTGCTCCGCAGCGGCCAGGCATTTGGATATAGCGTCTGGGACAATGATGTTTACGTGGGCTTTTGGGAAGGCGACGTCACCACAGAACGCCACAAGGGCTCCTTCAAGCTGCCCACGCCCTGGAAGAAGGACGAGAAGCATGTCATCACCATCCTGCAGGACCATATGGGACTCGAAGAAAACTGGTATGTTATCTACTCCGTAGCTCTCACTACAAAAAGACGAAAATAACATTGTCTCGCGTCTAGGACTGCGGCAACGGAGGATTTCAAAGCTCCACGCGGCCTGTTCAGTTATGGCTTCAAAGGAAACTCTCCAAAATTAGTCCACTGGAAGCTAACCGGCAACCTCGGCGGCGAAAAGGTACAAGCCGTTGCCATGCCGTGATGGCGCCGACCGACGCTAACCATAACCGTCTATCAAGTACATCGACCACGAACGAGGTCCGTTCAACGAGGGCGGACTGTATGCCGAGCGCCAGGGTAAGCATTCATGCACCTCAGTCCCCCCGAGCGCTAGAATATCCTCTCTAAACAAGAGGCGTAGGGTGGCACCTTCCCGGTTTCGACGATTCCGACTGGAGCGCCGGCTCGCCGCTCAAAGGGCTGAAAGGTCCCGGCGTCGCGTTTTATCGGTACGTAATCAATCCTTGTTGACATGCAGCGGGGCCCCACTCCAAGATAGGTTATGATGCGCTTGAATTCAACTGCTGACAATTGTATTCGACCGCAGTGCAACCTTTGATCTTCACGTTCCCGCGGGCGTGGACTATCCAATGGCAATACAGTACAGCAATTCCACCGGCTCGTACTACCGCAGCCAAATTTACGTGAATGTAAGGCCTCCGCTCTCCCGCGCGTTCGCAGCCCTGACTCGCCTCTATACTGACATCTCCCATCTCCAGGGATACCAATTTGGAAAATACGGTTAGTGCGCCGCCACGTACATACATGTGATCAATGGAGCAAGCCGCGCGGCACTTGCGTGACGCAGCGGACGGGACGGGCTAACTCGACGCCACGCAGTGAACTCTATTGGGCCACAAACATCCTTTTTCATCCGTAAGTGCCCTATTTGGCTATTTTTGTGTATTTACACGTGCACCTGCCCTGTACACAGTCTGATAACTGATTGTTACCGCTGTGTCTCCGTACAGCACAAGGAATTCTGAACTATAACGGGGCCAATACGATTGCCATCTCGCTCTGGGCGATGCAGCCTGCAGGCGCGCACCTGCGCTCACTCGACCTACGGATCCTGGGCAAGGTCGAAGGCGGCGTCGGCAAGGTCGAGAACTCGCCAATGCCGCCGTGGACCAAGCGGGATGCGTATTAAATAACACAACACAGCTGTGTTGCAATATCTCAGACCGGTAGGTTACACGAAATGCACAGTTCGAGGTTCAGTCATGCATGCTGCTACTACCGTCTATTAAGCGTCATATACAGTGATGTTTGGTAAAGTAGCATTACAAGATCCTAAAGAAAAACAAAGGCCGTTATCACCCGGGCTTTCCAGGCTTTCTACAAGCGCCCTCTAATGCAAAGAAAATAATACAGTACACGTGAGAATCACATGCATATACACAATGTTACGACCGGCCTACAACGCCTGCAGAAGCACTGCGAACGCGACGGCGGCCGCTACGCTGAAGGTCGACATTCCTAGGACGCGCGCATCACCCGTGTAGGGCGGTGGTGTGGCTGTCGCTGGGATTGTCGCGTTCTGCGTGGCGGTCGAGTTGGAAGTGTACGAGGGGACGTAGCTGGCGTAGCTCGTGGGCGCTGAACGGCGGTATTTCTTCGTGCACGTCTTTGTCGTGGTGGTGGACCTCTTTGTCGTTGTTGCGACCTTCTTCGTGCAGGATTTCGTTGTGGTCTTCTTGGTAGTCGCAGGTTTCGCGTATGCGGCGACGTAGGCGGGCGTTGTGGTCTTTGCGGCTGCCTTGGTGGTTGTCTTCTTAAGAGTGGTAGTGGTGCATGGCTTCTTAGTGGTAGTCTTTGCAGCCGTGTGACTCATCGTGTAGATGGCGGATTTCGTAGTAGCAGTGTAACGGCCTGGATCGAATGAGGACGTTGTTGTCCTTGTTGACGCACGAGTGGTAGTGGTGACGGTGGTTGGCGAGTGGGTGGACGACGAATGAGTAGTCGTTTCAATCGTAGTGGAAACGCTCTCCGTCGAGGTTGCAGTCGCCGTAGCCGTCGCGCTCGAGCTTTCAGATGTAGACGAAACCGTTGACGTTGTCTCTGTAGAGCCGGAAGACGTGGGTGCGAGGGCAGAGAGACTCTGGGTACTCGTTGTGGACGAACTGTCTGCGGTAGTCGTGGAGGTTGAAATTTCACCTGTCGACGTTGTACTCGACGCTGTAGACTCTGTCGTCGATGATGAAGTTAAACTTGTCGTTGTCGTTGACGAGGTTGTCATGAAAGTACTGCTTGTAGTAGTCGTTGTTGTAGTTGTTGTAATGATTTCCGCCTGTGTTCAATACAAATATTAGGGTTGCTTTTCATGTAATTTTCAGAGATAGTGAATGAATACTTACGCTGACGCCAACACAGACGTAGTAGCCTAGCCAAAGAGCGCTGCAGTCGGATCCCACTCCAGGGTTCCACTCGAGGATATCGGCAAGAGTCACGCCGTTTCCAACTTTGCTCGCCACAGAATCGCATTGATCACCACTTTCTACGCGATGCCAAAGATTGCAGTTGGATGCTACACCCACTTGGGTCTCCGATGGCGGCTCCGGAAAGGTAGTCGTGAATGGGGTGGCGGTCGCTGTAGTAGAAGTTGTGGTCGTGGTCGTTGCCTCAGAGACACCGACGCACACCCATGTTCCTAACCAAATGCCATCGCATGCCTCAGCAGCACCCCCGTTCCACTCTTGCAGTTGTTCTAGCGTGACCAATCCTTGCGACTGGTCCACTATTGCTGAACACGAATCTCCCGTCACAACTTTGTGCCAAAGGTTGCAGTTTGAAGGAACGGGAAGATGCGTTTCTCCAGGCGCCACCGAAGCCGAAACAGCGAAAGGCACGGTAGGAGTCGCGAAGGGATCTTCGTCGGGTTGCCCTTGAAGGTTGTGTTTGCAGGCGTCAAGGTAGGTAGTACCTTCCCCGTTCTTGAGCTGCGAGGCAAATGTTGCCTCCCTGCATGGGATACCGAAATCAGTAATCAAACACGAAAAGCGTATATTTATCAGGTAAATAAATACCAAAGCATTATGCCGCCAAAGCGACTTTGGCTCTGAATTGCCCCAAGGATCCCAGTCAATTCCGACTGGCTCGTGTAATCATCGCTTGAAGTTTGGGCCAGCAAGCCGAGATACCACGTTGTACCGGGACAGGGATTGTTCTCAGCAAGGGCATTCCAGTTACCAAAGTTGTCAGACTGGTGCTGTCTAATCGTGTCGTCGGAGGAAAGAATATTTGAAGGTCGGCAGCTTGGATTGTTGTAAAATTGCACGAAAATATAGTCCAAACAGACCCCGTCCAAGACTGGTTGCAGGTTTGCGTCCGGATAGATGCATTGCGGTGCAGCTGACAGATAGAACTGCCCGGGGGCAGAAACGAATTTGGCACGAAGCGCCAGTGCGAATAGTCTATAGTTTTCTGCACTAGCAGCATCTTGTTCGAGGTCGAGGTCGAATCCGTCCACTATGGCGTCGCCGAATGGGCGACCATAGGTCCACAGCGGATCCACCGGACCGAAAGCACTCCAGATATCATCGGCCGCCTGCTGCGCTTGTTCGGCAGTCTCGAGGTGATATACACCGGCACCGCCACCGATGCTAAGGAGAATCTTTTTTCCTATGGACTGACAATAGGCAACATCCTCTTGAAGGTAGTGACATTGGTAGACGAATTTTGTACCAGGATATGGATCGCCGCCTGCACATTCGTGATTCGATTCGTCAACACGTACGGCCCGGAATTATATATTCATCATTGGGAGAATGTGTCCCTACATTGATTTCCGAAGTTTGTTTCTATAACGCCTCCCATCCCGGTGTTCCCGAACTGGGTTACGAAGCCGACGGGGATGGTGTCGATATTAGCATTATCGCAAAGCGTGCGCAATCGCTCCTGGTTGGGACTATGCACACGCATTGTGACATCCGTTAGCATGCAAAAAGTTCATCGTCGCGACATCTATATCTTTCCCTTACCCTTGACCATAGTAGACGACGAGATTATTGCTTGCTGCTCTAGCACCCCACGAAGAAAGCAAAGCAACAAGGCCAACGGCCAAACAATTGATTTTGAAATGAGTGGACGGCATTTTGCCAATTGGAGAGAGCGACAGAATAAACCTAAAGCACGATTGAAGTGGTTATCTTGTATGTGAATCGAAAGAGCGACTGTAGTTCAAATGCGAACTAAAATTATCCACAACCGGCAGAAACAACTAATGAGCGTGATGTCTATCGTCTCTCTTCAAGCGAAGAGATTCGAAGACGATGCCGGAAGGGAACAACAAAAAGGAAATGTTGAAGGAAAGAACGGACGGTCGAGACGAAGAACTGTCACGACTTTTGGACTCTTGGGCATTGTGCCAAAAGAAGCGAAGGGCCGCCGACTTTATATATATATATATCCCGGGATAGCTATCAGTGGGGACCCTCGTCAGGAGTAAACACTTTCCTCATAGTATTTTCAGGGACCAAGCAAGGCACGATGCACGGGGCATTCAGCCGTATACGCCATGGCGACAACGGGCCAGTGATAGTTTTCTAAATCGGGCTGGCTGGGCCAAAACGGCACGGCGAAATTATCACAGACGCCACGCTGCATTGGGGGGAAATTAATAAACCCTCGCTTGGGTGGAACTGCGGATAAGGCGAGACCGCCTGGGCCGCCGTGGGGAGAAGGGAGACGCATGCAGTTGGGCATTGATATGAATTATCGCGGAATTCGGATTGTGTACTTCAAAAGCCTCGATAAGAAAGGATTTGTTGTGCTGCCTGTTGCAGAGAAGCTGTCATGCGAAAACACCGGCCCCAGACGACCATTCGATACATGATCGTCCGTGTAGGGCTGAACCGTTAAATTGGAGTCGCATCTTCGGTTCGGCGAAGTGCCAAGGAAGCAATTCGAACCGCGTGATTTCTCACTTCACCAATTGAATCAGGATTCTTCTGGCGTGGTCTGGTACCTGCAGTTTGATTGCACTGCCTGTCCATGACAATTGTGCATCGAAGGCCCACTCACTCCAAAACACGTTTATGCAACATGCTTTCAAAAGGGCAGATTCGGATGCGGAGAGCGGGTGCAAAAAGGGGAAACAAAGGGAAAAATATACTGAATCTGGGTCGTCTGTCCTGAAGAGGAATCAAACAGCGAGATGGTCTACCCCCGCGGGCAAGCCCCCACACATCAGGCTCGCTCAGGGTCAACAACAGCTCCGCAGGCTGGTCGTCGGACTGGTCCGCATCTAATGGACGGAACCTAGCACCGGAGGAGTGATGTCAGCGCTACACTATAAGTTTTTGCTATACAAAGTACTGAGCGGAAAGTATACAAGTACTAACATGTCTGCGAATTGCAATCAATTATGTACTCGTACGGGTTCCAGGGCCGGGTGGCATGCAGGGCCATGCAGTGCTAGACAAGCGCCCAGGGCTAAATGCTTGCTGCAGGCCGAGGAGACCAAGGTGTTGATTAGGCGGCCGGAACAAAGACGCCTGTCTGCCGTCTCGTTAGAGATAAATGTATATCGAAAGAATCTCCTGAGCGTAGCGTCCGGCTTCGTAATGACGACGCCGAGAGGGGTGAGATGTGATGAGATGGAGAAGGATGGGTGATGAGCGACGATGGAGGGAGTGTGTTCATAGGTATATAAAATATATGCATACTGCTGGGAGCATTCTTGTCGTGGTTGACAACAACAAAGAAAGTTGGAGGTATATACACAACACGGACCGAACCGCATTGCATTGACGAGCACGCTGCACAAAATGAGAAGAACGATTGCGGCTTTATGTTTTATCTCGCTGCCCGCTGCCTACGGGCAAGTGAATACTTGGGGCCAATGCGGCGGGATAGGATACAGCGGTAGTTCCTCTTGTGTCGGCGGCACGTATTGCTCGACCATGAATCCGGTATATCCTCATGTTATCGACGTTTACTTGGAAGTAATATCTATAGGGCGCCCATAGAACTAACCGTCTGGTGTACCTGCAGTATTATGCCCAGTGCCTCCCAGGTATCTCAAAAACCCCCATTAGACAGATGATTAGAAGATCACTTAGATATAACTGAGTGGGGTTCTGACCAAATCTCAACCTTGGCTTAAGGAACTGGCCCGACCACCACGACTCGGACCACTACTCCGGTCCAAACGACCACTACTCGCAGCACGACAACATCCTCACGAACCAGTTCGACGACTATCATCACCACCACCGTGCGTAGCACCACTCGAAGTACGACGGCGAGTACCTCTAGGACTACCACAACAGCTTCTCCTACCATCGGTGGGCCAGGGCCCGGCTCGACGTTGATCTCGCCATACATCTGGATCAGAGCCGTCGAGGCCCCGTACTTCCACAAATACCTACAATCCCAGACCTTGCGCAGCACTGGAAATGCCGTCATGGGAGACTACACCACGGCTGGGCAATTCAATATTATCAGTGGGCAGCTGGTCCAACTGATAGATAGTGCTGGCACTCTGCTCTACGGACACGTTGAACAGAAGTCAAACGACCCCAACCAGACGAAACT
Source organism: Orbilia brochopaga (assembly GCA_036872635.1). Taxonomy (NCBI): domain Eukaryota; kingdom Fungi; phylum Ascomycota; class Orbiliomycetes; order Orbiliales; family Orbiliaceae; genus Orbilia; species Orbilia brochopaga. Next base: position 1,965,084 of record JAVHNQ010000003.1, on the reverse strand, counting down.
ATTGTTGACCTGGGAGACCGGGCCCAACTCCTATGGTACCTTTGCATGGAGTGGCGATGCATTGATCTGGTCCCATCCGAGCGTGTCTCGGCAGAACAATGCCGCTTGGCTCATATGGTATGTGAGACGTTGAGAAAGTTTCCTCGTGAGCTTGAGCTAGCTAGCTCATTATTACATTGACGCTGACAATTCGCTATAGTGAGCAGGCGCATCCGTATATCAACCTTGGTGCCTATGCGTATATGACGCCGGCCGGCTGTTCGGACGCTACAATTCACTTCTATAACGGAGCCACCGCCGTCTCGAGATGAGGTATCCGTCCTCTGTGAGGGGTAACGGCCTCGGGATACGACCCTAATTCACTGTATATACATGAGAGGCCGTATGTGTATAAGTACTTACATACTCGAATGTATTTGAGTCATTCAAGGATCAATGCCCCGGAAAAGTGATAGTGATATGTTAGGCAAAGGCGGCATATGCTTGGAGGATGCCGCCGATGAGCGTCGGCCATTGAGCCGAGTCGCCAACTGTTCTGTAGGTGTATGAGCTGACAATATATGTCACCGATGCAATCGCAGCAACAGCTCTATCGATACTATCGAGACCCGCATAACTCCACCGATAGTTGAGTGCAGCTATCTCGAATCCGAGGAAATTAGCCAGATGCGTAGGATATAAGACAGTTTGGATGGCAAATTCGATAGCTCCTTACCGAGAATGGCGAACAGAGCGCATCCCTGCGCATTCGTTAGAGTTTTTAAACTTCAGCAAGGAAAACAAAAAGCCAGTGGTCGCAGCCGGCTGGCAAATTCCGATTCACGGGAAGTTACGTGCCTGATACCAGCCTGTGCGAAAGGGAACAGCGGCCGTCTTGGGCAAAACTCGGTAGTGCGCTTTGTCTGCACCGAATAAGTCCGATCCTTTCACCTGCGCTCACGAGTCAGCAAAGGAACCAAATCCGTGGAAGCATTCCGAGTATCCGGGAATCCGGAATGCGAACTAACTCCATGGCCGACAGCTATTAACGCGTTGACGAGCGCCGCGATCTTGAGGACCTGCGACATCTTGCAGTCGATGCTTAAACTGCGGACTCTTGGTGGATGCTATAAAGTACGATCAGAATTAGAGCTGATGGCCAGGGTTTTTGGGTCGGTGCTGAAGAATTATTGCCATCGATAAGGTGGGTCTCATCCACAACATGAGCTTATTAGCCGCGGCAGGCAACAGCACTTTGCTAAAGTATACGAGACCGAGTATCCACCAGCAATAAATACCATTACGCGGCTGTCACGATCACAATCGCTTTCACCGTCAGTGCGGACGAATAGCTCCGTACGGACATCTTAGCCTGCCAATGGTTTTTACTGCCACGCCACTAAGAAGATGCCCTTGACTGAACCCGGCGTTACTCTACGCCACGTGCAAAAAAAGGCTGCCAGCCTGCAGGGTCTTCGGCGACATTCACGCATCTTGATAACCCCTTTGCGGGCCAGAACCCTTGCATATGTCAATTTTGATAGAGAGAAAGAAAAAAAATTGACGATCCCTGAATCGAGGACTGTGCGCAGCATCGTGATGTCGCAGATATGAAGCTGGCGGCAGTCTCCACCGCACAAAATGTAGCTTGAAGCTAGATAGAGTGTGAATTATAAATGCCTGCAAGTTCCGTGACTCGACATGATATTATAATTATATCGTCCGACGATGCTCTACGGTATTCGCCTCCGATAACCTCTGCATGATATCTTCAACATGTCTCTGGACCAGCTGCCGCCGGAAATTCTGGTGTCCATCGTCAGCGATTTTGATATCGGAAAGGCTGATGTTTTTCGTTTAACTCTCACCTGCCGGACCCTGTATCAGAACCTCAGGCACTTCCTGTTTCAACAGCTGTCGTACGGATCCCTGGTGCAATCCGAGGATGATGCTTTGCTGCCGCTCTTGAGCCTGCACAGGTTCCATTTTCGAAAGCGGTCTTCTAAACCGATAGAAGCCACCCGCGATCTGGACCGATCCTTACTAACCTCGATACGAAGCGGGTGGATCGGGGAGGCTGACCTGGAAACCGTCAGAGAGCTGCAGCTCTTTTCGAACATTGAGGCTCTCCATGATGAAGAGACATCAGTTGTCAGATTTCTGGAGCTGATACACGAACATGCTACAAACGTCACATGCATAAGACTATATCTCCTCAGAGGTATGCTACTCTATCTCATTCTATAAAGAAGTACCACCCATTAAAGGACACTGCATTTAGGCTCCAGCGCTCCAAACATTAGCCCCCAATCACAAGAGTATATCGAACAGATATTCCAGCTTCTCCAAGCTCTCTCCAAAACCAAAGTCCAATTCGAGCTCGTCACAGATACATTCCAATGCCTGGAACTACTCTCCAAATCACCCACCCTGACTCTCAAAACCCTCTTCATCGACGCCAGCCTCAGCAACCGCGAAGAGATCGAAGAATGGCAAGAACGCCTCAAGCAATTTACAACCCTAACCAATCTGGCCTACAAAAGCATGAGCCCCTGGGCCGTCGCCTCCGATGCCCAAGTCAACGACCACCACCTCTGCGACGACTTTCCCAACCTTAAGATCATCCGCCTCATCTGCTCTCCAAACTTCACCGCCCTCCCACGCTCCATCCACGAAATCCACATCGACATTGGCGAACGTGACCAGATCATCCACCACTGCTTCCCGCTCATCACGACCCTCCCGCATCTCCGCGTGCTATACGCGCTCAACCGCCAGAACACCCTCCCACGATACCACGGCAACCCAATGCAGACCGCCCGCCTCCCAGGCACATCATTCACCTCGCTCAAAACGATCCACGCAGAGATGCCGCGGCCGGACGAAAAGCTCATGTTCTTCCCGCCAGGCGTGCTCGAGACGATTACAAACTGCAACCCGACGCTCGAGAACATCTTCCTTCCATTCCTGTCAGAGTACGATGCGACAAAGCTGATGACCAGCGAGTGCACGCGCACGCTGCGCTCCCTGGAAATACAGAGCTCCATCTGCCGGACCATCACGCGGGAGACAAGCTTCGGTGTATCACACATCATACAGCTACTTAAAGGTCCCGGCGTGCCCAATCTGGAGGTCGTGAAGTGGTCTATTGGCGGAAAGCCAGAGATGGCAGTGACAGTTGAGCTCATAGCTGCGCTGTTCCCGAAGCAGCAGCAAGTCGCAATGGGCGGTCGTCGACATAACCTGCGCGTTCTCACAGTGGAGAGCCGTCTTCCGAAACCTCAGAGTCCGTACGTATTCTCCGGCATTCTAAATTGGGAGGAATTGCTGCAGCATCGAAAGGCTCTTGTGGAGGCATGCGTCAAGGAGCCGACGGCGGTTGAATCAGGGAGAAACGAGGGCCCAGCGCTGAAAACCCTTATCAAACCTGTCAGGTTAGCTGTCAACGGTATAAAAGAGCATGAAACGGAACCTGACCTTGAGTTCCCGTATGAGAGTCCCACATCCGTCGTGGTACAGCACCACGGGCTATCGGAGAGGGAGCGGGCGTACCTTCGTAAATGGAGGGCGGCTGGCGGATCCATCGGCGTGACTGTGGACGGACCGAATGAAGGACTCATCTATGACTTCAGGAAATCCGTGTTTGAAGAACTCTACTTCTTCGACTTGACTAGAATGAGAGATTTTGCACAGGGAATTACGATCATATAAAGTTGGGAACCTGAAATAAGGAATATGAATTTGGACGACGAAACTTCAACAGACGAAATCCGAACTAGTAATACATGCTTGATAATTTGGAAGTAGGAAATGTGGATATTGTTGATATTGCTGATAGCGTGCGTGCGTGTATGATGAAATATACGAAGCAAGTAGATTGATGCTGGCAAAGAAAACCCAAACAAAAGAGATGATAGGTTTGGTGTGCTTTTCAACTTCAAGAAAACCAAAATTATACGAATCAAACGCTTGAGTTAAAAGTATTCCCAATCGTTGAAACCTGGGCTGGTGGTAGCGCTCATGACAATCCTCTCCTCTTCTTCTGGGACAGGGCCCTCAGGATCCACGGCGATCTTATCAAAGTCTTCGTTCGAATGAACAACCTGAGGAGGTTCGGGACTTGCTGCTTTGCCAGAGCTCTCCCCTTGCATGTTGCTTTCTCCCTGAGGCTCAGAAGGCTCCTCCTTGGGTTGAGACGCCTCTGCCTTTGGCGGCTCTGCTTTGACCGGCTCTGCTTTTGGCGGTTCCGCCTTTGGCGACTCTGTTTGAGTTGGTGTGACTTCGATGATGGGCGCCGCTACGGGTTCGGACTTCGATATTTCAGTCTCAGTGGCCGAGGCCGGAGTAACCTCCACTCTTGGCGGCTCTGCTTTAGGTGCTTCAACCTTCCGTGGCTCAGGAGTAGGTTGAGATGGAGGACTCAAGACAATTTCTGTCATAACAAAGCCGCTGGAATCTGGCGAGGGTTCGGGTGCTTTGTCCTTGCTCAACACAGGAGAAGGTACTTTGGTCTCTTGCTCCGGGTATCTCGTCGTTTGAGGTGCTTGCGGCTGTTCCACATAATGTGTTTTGATGGGCTCGCTTTGTACTGGGGCGACGTTCGAGACCATCGTCACGGGTTGAGGAGGAGGCGCATAGACAATCCTAGGCGGTGGAGATGGCGATGACTTCTGGTGAGGCCTAAGCGGTGGCGGGCCATCCTCATTTGTTTGTCGTAGAGGAGGAGGACCTGATTTGATTACTACCGGAGATGAATATAAACTTTCTTCCTCGTGCACCGGAGCGGTCTGACCATATCCACTTAGCTTCGTACGCTTGGCGAGTGGCGGTGGAGAGGGAGGAACCGCTAAGAAGCGGGCCGCTGGCGGTGGTGGGTTTGAGTTTTTCCTAGAGATCTGGCTCGGGCTTCCGTACGCAGGCTGGCTCTGAGGTGTAGGGGCTTGAGCATTTGCTGTCTGGGGTGTTGGCTGGACTTGATTGGGTGCAACGGCGGTACCATTCGCATACCCAGAATTCGAGGTCTGAATCTGCGAATCCTGCGAGACGGAATGATACTGCCCTGGTATAGGGACCACCACATTTTGGTTGGGGTCCCATACTGGAGCCTGGCCCTGGGGCGCTTGGCCTTGCTGCGGCTGGTACGCTTGTGCTTGAGGTTGAGGCTGCCCTCCTGATGACGTCGGCGGAACCGAAGAAACCACTGCGTTCTCAGTGTGGCTCTTTCCAAAGAAAGAACCTTTCCTTGGCTTATCGTGACCTGTCTGATCAGTTCTTCCCAAGGGATCCTAAACACGAATGGTGTTAGTATCGACGATGCGAAAGTCAGTCTATACCATAGGATATGACATACAATAGTCTTGAGATCGCTGATCAGCTTGCCAAAGCGACCCTTCTTCCGACCTTCTGGTGCAGCCTGGATTGAACTCGAACTATCGGTTGGGAAACTTTGCTGGCGGTTGATGCCGGGGTCAGGTCCAAGATGACCTTGTGGGATACCCTGTCCGTTGTGCGTCGGATGCTGGGGATGACCTTGCTGTTGTTCTTTGCCAACAACCATCTGATCGAATTTTTTCCATTGGTTTCCCAGAAACGAATTTCTCTTATCGGTTGCTGAAGGCTGCGAGGTGGTGGTGTGAATACTACCTCGTGGGCTGCCTGCATTTTCGCTAGCGAGAGGCGCCACACCTGAAGGATGGGACTGCACAGGCTGATTCTTCAGTTTGCCGAGGACGCTGAATCTCGATTTCTTCTCAGTAGCGTCGCTCGTTACAGAATTTTCGGACATAGTCACGGAAGGCTCGTAGCCACTGGCGGTATCTTGAGGCCGTAGGTGGGGCTGCCCGACACCAGGGCCGCCATGTTGCTGCGGGTGCGCGCCTGGAACCCCTGTCGACATAAAGTTATCCTGAGAATGGGAGGGATCCAAACCACCAGGGTGTTGGTTGCCCTCTTGGACAGTCGCGGGAATTGATGTAGTTCTCATGCGAGGCGGGGGAGGTTTCGAGTTTGATATTCTTCGGAGTGGAGGTGGCGCATTGTCATCGAAAGTACGGGGAGGAGGCGGTCCTTGCGCATCGCCCGAAGTGGTTGGCCGTCGTGAAATTGACACTGGTGTGGGTGGTTGCTGGCCTCCTGGACTTTGCAAGGAGCCGGAAGGCCCAGGTGGCATTTTCTGAGTCTGTGCCGCAGGCTCGCCATTCTGCTGCTGTGATCTGGCCAAGAGATCAGAAGTTGAATTTGACATATTCATGACCGCGCGCAAATCTGGCGATTTGCTACCTTGTTGGAATGGCAAAGGCGGCAAGAACTCTTCCTGTTTCGGCATCGGCCCTTTATTCTGTTGAGGAGGAGGAAGCTGTTGCGGGTGTTTGATATCTTGAGGTGTCGTAGCACTTTGTACCGGAGCCGACTGGGCTCCCGGATGAGCCGCGTTTGGAGGATATTTCTCATTTTGGGGAAGAGGCATCGGGACGGGCACAGGTACAGGTTGGTAAGTCTGGGTTTGCTGAGGCAGCGCCGCTTGAGAAGGCTGAACGGGTGATGATTCAGCGACGTGCGAATCACCTTTATCCTTCTTGCGGCCCCATATTCCCCGTAATTTCTTGCCTAAGCCTTGCTTCTTCTTGTCTCCAGCATGATCCTCTTGCTTCATGGCTTCCACATGTGACCCGTTTGCTTGTCCTGATTGGCCTCCACTCTTCGGGTCTGTGTGGAGGACGAAGTCCACGGTTTTGGTAGATGGCGCTTGAGATGGGCCTTGCGATTGACTTGCCGGATGAGGAGGCATGGGATTTACTTGTGGAGGCCGATTCTGCTGGTTGTCCTGGTTTGACGGTGGAGGAAGCTGCTGGTGACCCTGTGGTGGTGGTTGTTGATTTTGAGACATGCCCAAGGGCTTCTGTGGAGCCATGTAATCGTCAGTAGCAGCGGTACTAGGTCTGCTTCCGGCGACTCCATCGTCCAATCGACCCCATGCTTTCCATTTATGGTGTGTTGCCTCATGAGCGCTATGGTTGTGCTGGGCCAGTCCTTCGAATCGACCAGATATCAGGGGATTGCCTCGCAGATCATGCATCCCTGGCCTGGTCCTGTTGTATTCCCATAGATCGGTGTTCTGTTGGTTAAGCTGTTGGACATGCTGGAGCCACACTTGAAGGTCGTGACTCCCTTGCATGCCCTGGTTTGCGTGTATTCTTCTGGCCTTCTCTGAAGCTGCGATGCGATCCTTTGCATCTGACAAAGCCAGAATGTCACTGAGATTGAGTAGAGTTGGGATTTCGCTGAAGTCATTCGGAATTTGGAAGGGTTTCACGGTTTGGTGCACTGTGTCCATAGGAGACGGAACGTATTGATCCGATGTAATTGATGGCTGATATCCACGGTCTTCCTGGATCGAAGGCTCGTAATCTTGTGCATTCTCACCTGCGACGCTTCGCGGCGGCGGCGTGAAGACACCTTCATCGTCACCCGATTTCGAAGGAGCGCTGATATCGGAGGCTGGAGGTGGAGGATATTGTTTCGATAAGTTTGCGCCATGCTTTGAGAATCTTGGGTACTGGGCGTTCTCAAAGGGTTGTGGGTGATACCGGTCTTCGCTAACATCGGATATCGCAACGGAAGCGCTTCTCTGTGGCAGTTTGCCCTTGTAACTTGGGTTCCGTCCCACGATAGGACTGGTTGGTTCGGGTCCAGACGTCATCGAAGCGGCCGTTTGATTGTCGAAGCGGAGGTCGTCGTCTCTTTGCGGATCGCTGGGTGAGACTGGAGTCTGAGGTTGCGACTCAGCTTCCAACTTCTTTAGGATAGCTTGGCGTAAGGATTCTCCTTCATCTGAAGGAGACATCTTTGCGGTTGTACCGGAAAGCGGTTCATCTGGCGCCGCGGCCAGCGGTTCTATCGTAGTTTGACCCGGCAGATTCCCCTGAGGCTCTGGTGCATTGACTTGGCCGGGTGGTGCTTTCTGCGAAAGGAAGGCCTTGAAACTAGGCGCCGGGGGGGTCGATCTGTCGGGTTCAGGCATCGGGTTCGCGCGGTTGTTCATAAAAGCCTTGAAAGAAACTGGCGCTGCAGGGGCTGGCGCGGCTGGCGCAGGCGAACTGGACGTAGCAGGCGAGGGCGAAATGTGTCCGATGGGAGTGGACTGCGGGGATCTCTTTATGAAGTCGGCAAATGAGATGGGTTGCGGGCTTCGTCTATCCGTTGGTTGCACTGACGCGAGGCCCGCGGCTGCTAGCGATGGCGACTTTGAGTGAATAGATGAGGATGCATGACTGACAGGAGACACTGCCCTATCCGAAAATGGGTGCGCCGTAATTATCGTGGGTTGCTCGGTCTGCGAAGACGTCGGCTGGGGAGTATGGATGACAGGCTCGGTCGCTTTCGTGATGAGAGGTTGCGAAACATCAGCCGGCGGCGGGGACTGGCTAGGCGTTTTGGTGGGTGACTGCTGGATGGCAACATGTGTTGGGGTACCCCATTCCACCCTGCGGGCCTCCTCGATAGTCACCTCTTCTTCGTCGTCATCTTCAAACTTGGCTGGTGTCGTCTCGCGCGATACAACGGTGCTATCTGCAGGCTGGAGAGATGTATTTTCAGGCGCATGGACAGCTTCTGCTGTGCGATCCTCCCGCTGCGCCCCGGCAGGTGTTTGCTGCGATGCGTCAGCTTCTGCGACGGACAAGGCTGATGCGGTTTGGTCTCCCGTTTGCGGCGGTGGGGAACGGCTGGTGACGACTGGTGACTGGGTCGCAGAGCCTCCTCCATCGATATTGAAGGCATTGGAGATAAGAGAAGAAAATGTGCTTGAGACCGTGGTCGCTGCGTCGGACACTTTCTGGGTGATCGACTGCGGGGGAGGTGTCGAGGAAGCGAAGGGCGACCCACGCGACGATGCATGTTGAGCTCCATAATCCGATGGAGAGGTAGCTTCTGTGCGCGATATCGATATGCCAGCTGCCAATTGAGGATCAGGTAGTGGCTCGCTTGTTTGGGGCTCGACAGGCGACTCGTCATGCGTCTCCACGTGGTGATTGGTTTGCTCAAATCCGAATTCGGTAGTACTGGTGGGAGGCGATGGAGATTCTCTTTGGGGCGGCGTGCTAGTATGAAAAAGACCCAACTTTTCTTCCTCGTCCGAGTCATCGTAGCTTACATTGGGAGACTCATGGGTTGGTTCAGGGACCGTTAAGAAGTGGCCGGGCTGAGAAGGTGAGGGAGTGATGAGCCTGATGTTTCGATTGATGTCATCATCTGTATTGACATCCAAGAAAAGGTGGCTATTCCGGTTTGGCGGTTCTTGAGTGACGAAGCCATTCGGGGTCCCTACCCGTAGCGGCGCTGGCTCATCCCCGGGTTCAAAGTTCACATAGACGGATGCAGCGGTTCCTTCTTCGTCGGATAATGTATTGGAAGCAGTCGTAGCGGATCCCGCCGTTTGGGACGCCTCCGCTTGAGTCGCAGCGAGTTGCTGATCAAGATCCTCGGATTTCTCGTCATCCGCAGGACTAGAAGCATCCACCGTGATAATTGGTGGCATTTCGAGTGATCTCCGCATCGCAGCCGCGTATATGTCAGCCGGGCGACGAAGAGTTGGCGATGGTTGAGACGGGCTCTGGGTAGTTGGAGAAGACGGCTCTTTCGTGGGAGTGGTGAATCCTTCGTTCGCTGTCGTCTCGCTGAATGTCGCGGGCTGCTGGTCGGCCGCAGACTGTGTATATAGCCCCATTGCTGTGACAGTATCTTCATTGCCTTCGAATGAAAGCGGTCGTTTCGCGATTTGGGGAGAAGAGGTGGGTTGTGGCTGCTGCGGCGGGTAGACGCTGCCCGGCGGTCCTGTTTCAGGAAACCTTGCCTCCCGGTTCGTAGCACCATCGTGGGACGGTTGGGTACTTTGAACTCCTGTCGCTTCATTCATGGGCTCCGAAGCAACCTGTTGTACTTGTTGTTGAACGGAGTTGTTCCTATCCATCTTGCTAGGCTTCCTTTGAATGCCGGAGGAGGTACTATAGCGTTGAGTAGGAGGCACGGCGGGCGACGTCCCTTGGCGAATGAGGGGCTTGTACGGGTCCTCCTCTGTCTCAAACCTCGAGGACGGCTGCAATAGAGGTTGCGTCGAGCTTCGGGAGAACGTAAACTCCTGGTTACCCTGCTGGTTGGAGCCATACTGGTGCGCCGAAGTTGTAGGTTGACGATAGGACGAGGTATAGATATTATCGTTATAGTCGTCATCGTCATAATCGTCGTCGCCCCAGCCGTCGCCGTCGTAGTTTACCGTTTTCGCCGCGGTCCATCGCGTCGACCGTGTGCGTGTGGGGTTCTGGGCAAATCGCGCCGGACTGAGGCTGTTCGATTGTAAGGAAGCCGGCTGCTGGTATCTAGAAAGATTCGAAAAGGCGACGCATTCAGCGATTTTTTGATCACTCAAGGGCAAGCGCGCAATAGCAAGGCATTTCTTACCTGTTATTATAAGCCATGATTGTCGAGTAGGGGAATGCGCCGGAGCATCACTCGGACGTTATGTGCGCTTGTCAGTGGATTTGGCGGTGTCAGGTGCTAAAGATTAAGGTTATAGTCCAATCTCCTCTGGTCCGGCCGTCTTTTGTTCGACAACCACCGATCGGACTTGTTATGACGCGGCGGCGGCGATGACGGCAGGGCAACGCAGGCAGAGGGGCCGATTGCGATGAAATGGTATCGAAATGTTATCGCGACAGCGACGACGAAAAGTGGACTCGGAGGGCGCAGCTGTGGAATGTGAATGTTGATGGAATGAAGAACCCCTGGTTCCCAGTATTCCGCGACTTCCGTCTGGTCGTCCGTCCGTTTGCAGGCAGCCGTGAAGTCTTTGTCGACGTTTGTTTCTGTGTCTGAGACGGAAGCAACCTTCGTAATAGTGCGCTTCCCGCCCGATTCAGACTGGCGAGGCTGAGAACGAGCCTCGGAACAGGCAAGTGGAATGACCAACTAACGAGCACCGTCGCAAACTTGGCCCAACATGCAGGAGAATGGGCGCGAGAGAGTCGAAACAGATAAAGTCGAGCCGACGGACCGGGAAGAAGGACGCAGTCGACAAACGAGGGTAGGCAAGTCGGAATACAATACGAAAAGGATGATGGCAATCTGGTGGAGCGGACTGGGGCCTGGCTGGCAGCGGAATTAAAGTGAAAGGAGGCTTAGATCTGACACGGTCCTGGCTCCTTCGGTCGCACGTCCAAGGCCCTGCGTGATCCCGCAAATGCCCACTCTCGTCATAGTGCCCTGCTAACTTAGCGGGCGGGCCTTGCTTCTTCTTTGCTTCGTGCTTGGTGCCCGCCTGTTTGCCCGCCCGGGGGGGGGCAAAGACGGGCGCACTGGATAAAACGGATATGCGGTGGAGCCAGACTTATGCAGGCGGCGGGCGATTGGCTGCGCCTGCCGGGTGGGATTTGAGATGCTTGTGCAACCTGCGTGCCTGCCTGCGACTTTCAGTTGGTTTCTTTGTCATGTCAACGGGCTTTGAACGGTAAGTGCTTACGAAGCGCATGCGCGGGGGTGTAATATGACGCCAGGACGCGAGCGACCTTGAACGTCGAGAGGGTGAATACTTGTCGCGATCGTGGGTGGATATTGCCAGCTGGCGTGTCGATGCATTTTTTTGTTTTTTTTAGATACACGCTCCGCCAGAGAGAACAGTGAGAAGGAAAGAGAAGTACAAGAGAAGACAGGCCGATTTCAAATCGGGCAACGACAGTAGGGGAAGCCTCGACCAGGAAACAACACACTTTCCACCATAGTCCAACAAGCATCGTGATCCTGACAAATCACTTCAAATTTAAATCACTTCAAATTTAAACTAATGACAGAAAGAACCGCCAGGCTAACTCATAGCGTATATGCCCCGCGCCTTCGCCGGCAGCTTTCTACGCTTGGCGCTACGTCGGCAGTACGGACAATCCATGTTCAGTCGAAAGGTCTGGCCGACGTCGAAGGACTCGCAGCTGCCCTTTGTTCGGTTCTCTTCGCAACGGCCGGGCGTAGGCAGGAGATATGAGTCTCCGCATTCGTAACAGTGGAGCGATATGTTGCACATCTTGCTGGTGTATCGTATATTCGTAGTTCAGGTAGTTGTGGGGGTTTCTTTTGTTTCCTTCTGTCTTATCTCACGGCCAGTTAGCCAAACTTCTTCGCATCGAGTCCCTGTCCGGCTGTACCGACGGACGCGGAGGCGGAAAACATACTTACTACCTGCCTTGAGACTTTGTGTCGATGAATTTCAAGTTTAACAACTTATGGTCGATGGAAATGATATATAGCTCGTCAATTGCTGTTTATCTGGCTTTTCCATAAAATCTCTCTATAAAACTCGGCTTCGTGATTGCGTAAGAGCGCTATTTATGTTATTTTCCTCCACGCAGCACACACGAGGCTTTTCATCGAAATCACTAAGCTGCGTGATGAGACCTTCCGGTCCACGGCGTGATGCAGCCGGCCAGAAATAACGGACTGTTGCAATATTCTCGCAGTCAATGTCTACTTCTTTGTTTCTGTCCGCTGGCATCCGTACGTATGATACAGCGATGTTGAACGCAGTGTCACCTGTCGTAGATGCATCACCATCCCGCATACTTACATCTCCGCAAGGGTTTACGGGCGACTTCATCACAGGGCTGCATATATGTGTTTCCGCTGTCAAAGCTGAGACATACATATGCACATGCAGTTGGCCGTCTATAAATCCCAGACTCAGCTAACCGATCACAGCCTGATTCCTGAAGCCTCGATTGATGACAGTCCAGAGACTACAATGATACCCGGAGACTACAATGATACCTCTTACATATTTTCTATGTCGTTTCCATCAATTGCACAATGTCTCAAGAATAATCCAGAACATACGCTCTGTCGCTGACCGATCAATTTCTTCCCATGTCAATCACGATTAGTCAGATATCGCCTCATCACGGCAGGCCGGTAGACGCACAGATCCGATCATTGAATATCAATAGATGGAACAACTTCGACCTTCTAGCTTCTTTCAGCTCGACTTCTAGAAGAAATCACCCTAGTAGCCGTTGGGGATACCTACATGCATATGCGCCATGCATATGCATATTATAGGCGGTCACCTATATCGAGCAATTGATCGTTCAGCTGGCATGGAATGCACAGTTTTTTCACGGGGGTGGCGCAACATTGCATATTCCTGCGCCGTGAGCTGGGCGTACTTGTATGCATGTGCAGCACGTATACGTGGGATGCCCACATTAAACTGCATGCATGGCGATTCACTTTCTGGATATACTTCCAAGGTACATTCTCTCCATAACTTGCTACTCGCCTTACGCCCTACAAGCTGTATAGCTTGGAAATTTAATGGTGTGCAGTCGACTCATGCTCGGATATTCCAGCGGTAACATAGAGCTATAATCAACGTGGCCGCCATGCATGATCCGGCAGCCAACAGATCTGATCCAACCAGTTGCATGTTGCATTGTGTATCTTGCAGATATTGCCATCGCACTCGGACAAAGGACCGTCATGATTCAGGTCAATAGTACAACTCGAGAAAGCAGAAACTATTACATATTCGAAACATTATCTTCAATTTGAGAATCCACTATATTCGCATCAGCTTGACCTAGAACAATCGCTTACTTTCCACACGTGTAATTACCCCAGTACTCAATTTTCCATCGCGGCCGGCCGCCGTCCATCGTCAGATCTCCTCGAGCTCCAGCTCGCGATCGGTTTCCCCCAAAGTAGAACCTCCAAAACAAATTCCCGGCGAGAACCCAAGCTAGCTGACATACAAAATAAAATAAAAGCGAAACCCCGCATCGAGGAAGTAAAGCCTCGCAGATAACAAGCTGTGGTAAAGGAAACAAAGAGAATTTAGATAACGTCGTTGCATCGACGTGTGTATCGTGGCCACCAGCTGGCCGGTAACATAGTGAACTCCGAAGCAAACCCAGAACTCCCCACCAACCTATTGGCAACCCTGCAGCTAACAAGTTGAGGACGAGTCGCGCGCCCCGAGAACCCTTGGAATTCATCAGTCAGAAACCCCTTCGTGCAACCATCCCGTTTTCCCGAAGCCCCTTCAGGGCTAGTCCGAACGTCAAGACATGACTTGTGAGTAAGACAACAACAACAAAGAGGAAGAGTGAACAAATGAGAGAAGGTAAGCTTTTGTTTCTTTTCTTGTTTCTTTTTCTTTTCTGGTTTTTTTTTTTTTTAATCTTTTGTAATATGTTGGATCGTGAGAATGCATGGTAAAAATGACTGAGGGATATCAAGGATATCAAAGCTGAAAGAAACTCCACATAAAATGGTAACAAGCAAGGGATATCAAGGAGAATATCGAGAACACCGTCGTACAATAAAGCAATATCAGGTAGAACATCATAAAAAGGGAACGGAGAGAGAGTTTAATAGAAGTGTAGATGTGTAGGCATGAACTGAATGCATGCGATTGTATCCACATTGTTCGAATGCCAGCAGGTGATCAGGTTACCTGAACGATTCGCCGAAAATGTTTCCTAAGTCTATTTGCTCTTCGAAAAGGCGCTCTCGAGCCTCTTGCAGAGGCGACCAGCCTTCTCCCGGACACTCTTCTTACCTGTCTGGCTCTCGTCAGAATCGGAACCACGTCTCTTGTTGCGATTCTTCGAGCTTTTCCACATGCCCCACTGAAAAGGTTCGGGATCGAGATCCCATTCAAAAAATGAAACGGACTGCTCGACCTTCTCAGACCCTCGATCTGCAGTTGGACTCGAGGGAGAAGATTTGGAGGGACTGATCGTAGCCCTACTCTTAGACTTGCGGAGAACTTTGTCTGAAGACGAAGGCTGGCTCGTTGTCCGATAGAGAGGTACAGATGGAGCCGGAGCGATAGCTGAGTCGTAGCCTGCGCCGTACGAGCTCACGCCAAAGTCGAACGCCCTGTACTCCTCGAACTTTGCCGGGGGTCCCTCAGAGGAAGAAGGAGAAGCAAGATTGCTCCGTGAGGGCACCCGACTGGGGCCGGCGCTATTTGGTGGCGTAGGTCTCATCGAGTAAGGGACTGGCGGCCTTGCATTGGTGATGATTGGAACATTGTATCTGCCTAGGGTCTGGTGTTCCTCGTATGGCGGACACCATGGTGGTGAAGGTGGAGGCGTCCATGCCGGCGATGGAGGAGGAGCGGGAGGGTATCTGCACTCTTTCTTGGTCTTGAATGCACTCATATGGATGATCAAAGGTGGAGGTGGAGCTGGGGAAGAAGATGTAACCGGCGCCCTCATACTTTCTTGAGGTATATGGGTGTCGGTTGGTAAATATCTGTAGCGTGATCGCGAGTCTGTGCGAGTGTGAGATGCGCCACAAGTCTGAGTTTGAGATGATGTAGTCGATGGCCGGCGCGAGTCGTTATTACAATTACTATTATGATTATTATGATTGCTATCCGGTGTGAAGTCGTCGTGCTCCGATTGTAAAGATGAACCCTGATCGAATTCCTCCACTTCCTCCTGGTTCTCCTTTTCTTCCTCCTGGTCGTCGTCCTCCTCCTCGCTGTTTAGTTCCTCGTATGCAGCTTCCTCGATGATTGGCCACTCAATTTCGAAGTCGACTGTACTTGGAATTTGGTCCCGATGGTTCGCGAATCGACTATTGTTCGAGGAATTCCGTAGTAGTGATGAGATATTTGTGCACTGCGAATAGGGATCCCGCGCAAAGGAATGTGCAGGGAGAGGGAAACGTATGGGCATTGTAGTCAGAGACATATACAAGGAACCAAAGATGGGGGTACCGGGTCCGCTGGAATGATAGACTTATACGGGAGGGAAGACGAAGAGGTGGAAAGCTTGAAGGTGACGTTTAAAGAATGGATGAAATAGAAGCGAGCGGACGAGGGTAGAAAGTGGAATAGCGACTCAACGGGTCCGCCGACTTAACTTCGATACCGCTTCGGATCCGTGGGTTCAGCCCGTTTAATGAAGTGTATCGATAGCGGTGAAGCTAAAGGACGAGAGAATGCGGTCAAGGCTTCGAGGGCAGAATCCACCCTGATATAGGTCCGAGCCTCCTCTCTGTCTCTGTCCCTTCATTCTCGCGAAGGGTAGCGGCGCTCTCAGACTATACCATTGTTGGCCAGTTCACGACAATATTCGATCGATCCGAGGGGTAAGAAGGAAGCCAGGAACGGATGGATGTGGTAGGGGCGGTCGAGTTCTCGACAGTTGCTTCGCCGCCTCCTTCGGGGCTAGTTATTTCCTCCTCCCTTCACTGTAGTGCATTACTCCGTCACATTTTCCCTGACTAGCAGAGCACTTTTGTCTGGTCATTTGCTTTTTCAGGAAATTTTTCACTGAACGCGACTGACTCTCCCGAAGGTCAAGAGAGAGTGGGCGGCCCAGGTTGTATTGGATGTGTACCTAGGTATCTTGAAGGTACCCAGCATCCGAACGTCCAGGAACGCGGGGAGGTTGCAAATGCAACAGGACGGACATCCAACAGGAAAAGCTGTCGTCGTAGCTAGGCCGTCCAGTTTTGTAATTAAATCCAAGCAAGGTCGGCTAGGTCCCTCGATAGCTCTATTAGCTGACCGCACCCAAGCTCGAAGACGAAAATAACACACGGGCTGGGAGAATAATTACCAAGTCTGGCCGTAGTGCCCTTGCTGGTGTCGACGCGATTTTGATTTGCGTGAGGCGCCCTTGCTGTGAGCGAGGAGGCGTCGAGGTCGATATGACCGATCTAACGAGGAGGCAGCTCGCGCTCGGCATTAACACCGAGCAACGAGCTCTCCTGCGTTTATCCAACAATACAGATGTAAGGGCACCACCACCATTCACATCTCTCCTCCACCCTCCATCACGATCTTCGCCTCCACCAGCACCCCAGAGACGTCCCGTCCGTCTCCTAGCTTACGTGCTCTGCTGATTGAGTGACTGCCTACCTAGTGATTCCAGCCCGCCGGCCGGGCTGGGTTCGCGGAATATTGCGTTTCGGGACCCCGTGCCATCGTGGTTCTCGACCCCTCTGGAAAGCCATTCATCGAAGTGAATTCATTTCAGCAATGCGTCCCGAAATTACGTCTCCTGGGTCTGAAGACAGACCCATCGGGTCAATTTGGGAGGCAAGCCTGTTTCGCCAAGGCAGGGTAGGTAGAGAAAGTTGCATTCATTTGGTCATTCGGCCATCCATATCACAGTTCCTGGCACCCGGCAGGCAGGACGGCAGGAAGGCAGAATGGATGTATGGACTGATGGATGGATGGTGGCTGGCTGGGCAGTTGGGCAAGACAGGAGACGTCTTTCGAAAATATCATAAAACCCTCAGATGACCATGCATCGAGCTCGACACAGAAAGAAAGTCGACAAAAGAAGAAGAGCGTTCATATACGACACGTCCACGGCGACCTCACCCTGGCGAACATGCAAGGATACAGGCAGGATGTGCATATGCGTATGCATCTATCAGAGATACTTCCCAGGACGAGCCGAGCAGAGGAGACGAGAGATGGAAAAATAAAATAAAATAAAACAACCTCGCGCAAAAGACGATATGATACGTTCGATTCAGACCGACTTTTCGATGTCCACGAAGATCGAGGTAAGGGATCGCGGGTCCAGACCCAAATGAGCCAAAAAGGACTACGCATAGGGCTCTGTGAACTGGCAGGTTTAGCTGATGTGGGGACGCCTCGCTCAGAATCTCGGCCGTCTGGAATGCTCCCCTTTGCTTGGTGCATTACTTCACAACTGATACCCTGATATCACGTCCCTTCTGGGTGATAATACAGTTCCTATTAATAATGTCCACTGGCGTCGGCCCCAGGAGAGCAATGTCAGCTTGCCTGTTTCTTCAAATTTCGCAGCTTGCAAATTCAGCCGAAGACCACAAAGCGTGGGAGAACCGCGAGAACGACGAGAGTCTGGACCCTTTCGCGTGTTGACCTCCAACGCTCACACCCACTTCTCCACACACACTCACTCTCCCACTCAAGCTCACATATTCTTTTTTCTCTCCCCACACCACTTACGTTTCCTTACACACTCACACTCACTCATACAATCATACATCTCACAAATCGAACGATCGAGCTAGCAGTGAGGAATTCCGCCATCCGGGCTCCCACCCTTCCCTAGGATGTCGTTTCAAACTGCAGAAGCCTTTGCATCACTGGAATGTGCATGTGCATGGCGTCGTACAGGTACATGTACTAGTACATGTTATTACACACACACATACACACACACTGACAGACAGTCTGACGGACTGACGTCTGCATGGACAGTATGCAAGCCCGTGGTTTTTGTGATACGTCCCCCAAAACCCCCCTTCCAACTTTCCCTCTCTTTCCCCAAATTTCCCAACGTCAGGGGACGACATTCGTGATATAATAGATTCGCGTCAGCTGCAGCCTACACTGCATTCCTGGCCAATCGGCCGGCCGTCCCGATCCAAAGTAGGACGTCGATGCGAGCCCCAAGCCGTGCGAAGCAAGGAACGAATATATCGTGCCGTCTCCAGCGCTTACTGGTGCTGCTGAGCTGGCGGTTGGGTCCGTCCCCTCGCCTTGGGCGTCGACGGGGACCTTCTGCCCACCCACCCTAGACACATAGACCAGCGGACCTTTTGCGTGCACGAGTTTCAGCTGCACTCTATATGACGGGTCGTAGAAAGTATGTCATTTTTATCTGATCAGACTGAATTTCAGCTACGATGTATTACGTTTTTATGACCAGCAATACTAGAATTTCATATTCGCTCCTAATAACAAAATGGGAAAACAGATTGTGCACAATCTGCGGTCTGAGCGTAAGACAAATGAAAAGAACGATAGGCAAATGCTTTGCCTTTCGATTCCACACCCTTATCGTGGAAATCGTTCATCTACATGTGTGCTAAGCACTTCAGCAAATACATGAGAAATTGAAAAGAAAAGAAAAAAAAATTCACCAAAGAAATCAAAGAGAAAAAAAAAGAACATTAGTAGAGAACGGAAAATAAAAAAACTTCAGATAAACTTCAAAAACAATAGAACTGAAAGGAAGGAAATTCGTAAAGCAAGAAAAGCACCACCAAAAAGCAGCGAGGCCACCAAAACACCTGTCCAAACACCACTTCATCTGCGGCGAGCGTATTTCCGCGTCTGCCTGCTCACGCTGCCTCTATTAGGAGTCTAAGTCCTCACGTTGCCACGAACAGACCTTGAAATGATCGTGCCGTTTCTCGCAGCGAAAGTCCCCGGACCGCAGCCGAAGCGATCGCCCAGAAACGTAGCGGCATCGACAGCAGGCGACGGATAGGTCCTGTTGCGTGGGGTCGCCGTCACAAGAAGATAGCAGCGGTCCCGGAAGGCCAGATCTATCTCTCGGACGGTCTCCCTCGTATACTCCGTCCACGATCTGTACCCCTCAGGCAGCCAGGGCTGCTGTTGGAGCTTGCGAAAATGGTCAACGGTCGACAAGAGCACATCCTGGTCATGCATGTGTCCGATCTCGATCAGGTAACGAGCAGCCTCGTTGGCTACACGAACACTCGAGTAGCCTGGGCGTAGGATAGGCTCGGTTTCGTATGCCTCGTAGGGCGGGTACGGGTCAGGTAGGACGCGAAAACCGTAAAACGGAGTGTCCAGATAGCTCGTAGTGGCGTTCGGATCCTCATCTGCGCTAATGTAGGCGATTCTGGGGATCTGCCAGAAGGGACGAGGGGTATGGTCCCCTGGCACGTTTGGCGGCAGCTTTGGAGGCTTGGTCGGCTCCCCGAGGTTGTTCAAGTAGGTTTCTGGGCGAAGCAGCTGGATAGCGTTATAAATGTCTTCGACCGTGAGATAAGGAGGAAATGCTGGAGTGTATTTCAGATTTGGGTATTGGCGGAACGCGAATTCGTGATTGAAATTGCGAGAATCGTGGAAAGCCTGGTTCAAGACTCTCTTTGCAGCGGGGAAATCATTGGCTGTATAGTCCGCGAGGACTGTAAGCCAGTGGAGGACAGAGATGCCGACGGGATGTGGGGTATTGTCAGCCACTCCCTCGTCCCGGTATATACGGCGATCAACTTCGACCACCGGCAATTCTAGATGCGCGGTCATAGTAGACATGCCCCATTTCTCTCTCAAAAGCCGATAGCAGTTGTTGACGCAGAAGGCCTCGATCCGGGCTAGGAAATGTTCGTCCAGACGGTGCCAATCGTATCGAAATTGTGGCTCAGGCGACTGAAGCTCAGCTTCTTCATCCATGTAGCCGATGATAGTGTTCTGGGGCGAGGGGACCCCCGCGTAGTTCTCGACGGCTGTAACTTGATGCGACATAGCGTCGGCGTATTCTGTGGCGCTAGTGGTACTTCTGTTGATACCGGTAGACTTTGACTTTAGGCTGTCAAATCGATCGGCGATAGCGTTCGTAAGAATGTGGAGAGGAATTTTTGACGAGACTATAATATGCCAGTTGATATTAGATGTGAGTGAGTGAGTAGATACAGAGTGAGAGGGTATGGGTTCTTACAGTGGGGACTTATGCGGGATAGCGACCGTCTTTTAGTGTGATCTGGTAAGAATAGGCTGGTCAAGAACTCTTGAGACTAGGCTCTCTGGATTAGACTGAATCGAACAGTGATCAGGTCCAATGAACAGAGACAGCCCCGGGGTAGGGTAGATCTATATATAATGGGGGCCTTTCCCAAGAAAACAGCCCGGGGCTGCCTTTGCGCTTCTGACCGAGGACCTTTCCACCAGCTTGTCGTCACTCCCTCCCACCCACCAAGAAAAAAATAAAAAGAGGATAGAGCTAGCCTCCTGGAAAGAATCTGGATCTACATGTCCGTGGGCTTGGTGACCCGGACGGGTGGGAAACCACCACTTGTAATGTCCGAACATGACAGGTTTGCATGCAATGTACGCATACACCAAGGCAAGTTGTACTCGGTACATGGACCTCAGGTAGAGAAATGGCAGGGGTTACACCCGCGTAGCGGTAGTCTAGATCACACCAGTGGCACTGACCTCTCGCGGTAGATGAATTTCGATCCCAGAGCAGAAATAATTTGTTCTGAGGATCGAGGCGAAATCCTGGCTTGCAGTTGCAAGTTTACTGGCGGCAAGAGAACAAGCTCCGTTTTTCTGCAGCTGGGCCAATGATTTCTCTTTGATTGCAAGAATCATGCACGCAGAGTCGTATTGGAAGAAGTCTCCTTGCTTGTCTGCGGCTGGATCATAGACAAAATGATGCGGGTCTTGGGCCGAATTGATCGATCGAGGCTTGCCAGTCGATGATTTTTTTCCTATTGTGTCGTTTAATGCGCTCGACTAGGATGGGCCAGCGAAGCAAGCAGGGTCTGACCTCTTGCGAGTGATCAAACTGGACGTGAGGTTGGCACACGAATCATTCTTGCAGCTTCAAGATAACATTAGCCTGCACACGGTTTGCAGCCCGGCCAATCGGCCAGCACGCGAGGCAGGCCCTGCTACCACGGGAGGTATGTGACACCTCGGTACGAAGGGTTTTTGTTGCACACATAATGGATGACTTGGGCTGTTTATCTGACCAAAAGCGAGGTTTGGGCTGAAGTCCAGAGGGCTTGAGGGTGGTGATGTTGGATTTTGGCTGCATGATGCGTTGCGAGCGAAGCAACGGGGTGCCGTCTGGAGATGCATCTGAGGTTTCACGCGATGACCGCAGGCACGACAGCCAGGACCGCAGAGGCTTCCGGCCGGATATGGATGCTATGACGGTGTCGCCAGAGCCACGGCGGTACCACCGGCGTCCAGGAGAAGCGGAGCTGCCAGACAGGCACACAGGCACCCAGTCGACGGGAGGAGGCGAAAGAGGAGTGCGAAATCTTATTTGCCGGGCTGTGCAGGCTGCTGGCTGTGTGGCGGCCAGCCCCCCTTTTCCGGCCTCGTCTCGACCGCCGTTTCGATGCTGTTGCAGCCTGTTGGTTCGAGTTAGCGCTTCGTGGCCTTCTCTTCGCCCGCTTCGCCCTCATCAGCATCGCCATCTGACCGTAATCCCAAGAGACAGTCCCGTCGACGAGTGTTCCGGGCTGTAGACGCTCCTTTAACCCTTTATCCTTTTATTTTTTCACTTCCGCTACCTTCTCTTCTTTTGCCTCGGCCTTCCCACGTTTTGCGCCGACCGCCAAACAATAACCGCACGGCTTTATTCGGCAACATCATCAAAACACTCCAACTCCCTCGCTCTCCTATTATCCCCTTCGCATACCAGATCAATCAACCCTCCTCCAACCCCACCACCACGGTCCAACCAACCGGCACATTAATACGAACCTCGCCCTCGTGGACCCCCCGAGCCCGGCTCTCCGACAAGATGACCGTCCAGGACCGAACCCAGGAATTTCGGTCGTGCGTCACTACGGCCACCCGCCGCCTGCCGACCGCTTCAGCCAGCCGCAACAACCTTCTGTCGGGTGCCGCCGCCCCTCTGCTCGCCAACGATGGCGAGAAGAAAAGACTCTCCAGGGGCGAGTTCGCCCGGCAGGCTGCTGAGATTGGGAAGAAAATCACCGCTACCACAGGCAAACTCGAGAGACTGGCTTTGCGTAGGTTCCCCAACCGAATACGATGTGTCGCTCAATACTAACTGGTATCCCCCCCTCACAGTGGCTAAACGCCGGACTCTCTTCGACGACAGACCCGTGGAAATCGCGGAATTGACATATATCATCAAACAAGACCTTTCCGCTATCAACCAGTCCATATCCTCCCTCCAGGCCCTGAACAAGTCGAATCCTCCGGCCCAACCGCAAGTCGGAGAGCATTCCAAAAATGTCGTCGTGATGCTGCAGGGCAAGCTGGCCGATGTGTCAGTAGGGTTCAAAGAAGTCCTAGAAGTCCGAACGAAGAACATCCAGAAGGGCAGAGAAAGGACGGAGAACTTTGTCAGCACTGTGAAGGGAGGGCTAAACGACCAGGGTATGCGGCATCGCTGTAGGACTGCTTTGAAGTGCTCCATTTATCTCTCGATGCCGAAGGCTAACGATGACTCTCCGCGGTAGCAGCACAAACACTCTCGAAATCGCACTCCCCGCTCTATGCGACACCGTCCCGCACACCTCTACCACAATCCGACCTGCTCAGCCTGGAACCAAGCGTCGAGCAACAGCAACAGCAAGCTCTTCTCTTGGAGGAGCAGCCTGCGGACCAGTCCTACTTGAACAGCAGATCGGACGCCATAGCGGCTATCGAATCCACCATCCATGAACTCGGCGGCATTTTTGCGCAATTGGCCGAGATGGTCTCCCAACAAACCGAAATGATTCAACGAATCGATGCTAATACCGAAGATGTCGTATCAAACGTCAGCGGCGCCCAGCGAGAGCTGCTCAAGTACTGGGGACGAGTGAGCAGCAATCGCTGGCTGGTGGTCAAGATGTTTGGAATCCTGATGATTTTCTTTTTGCTATGGGTGCTGGTCAGCTAGATGTGCAGCATTGGGGCGTTCGTTCGTCCCATTCACGGTGTTCGAGAAGTCCCTTACGTCTTAGAGAAAACAAGCGCTGTTCTGCCTCGGGTCCTTTCCTTATAATATTGTCTGACGGGGCGTTTGGAAAGTTTGGCATTTGTTCCTGGTGTTATCCTGATCACGTTTCTTCCTCTCTTCCGCTTCTATTTCGTTTCCTGTACACCCTTTTCCCGGAAGCGATGATGCCTATCCACCATCGCTACCGCTTTTGTGTTTCGACTCTAGCGCCTTTAATGTCTTTTGCCGTTTTTCATATTCTTTTCGATGTCCATACTGGTTCTTTGGTAGGCCTTTAATACGATTTAGGATTTCTTTTCAATATCATCTCTATAGCTGCTTTAATTGTTATATCCTGTTGGCAGACTAGAGCGGAGCGCCGCAAATGGCAATGCACGCAAAATGTCAGGTTAGGTTACTCATGTATGAGATGATACTATGATGACAGCCGTTGAGAAAGAAACTCCATGCCATCCGATGCACAAAACCTTTCCAGTGTTTAGCGCGCAACACCAAATGAACCACAAAGCACCATGTCGACATTGGCCAAATCGATAACCAGGTCACTACACTCAACTGCGAGCGGGAAGCGGGTAGCTTCCGCGCCGCTGCACGATGGCATCTCCGCCCTTACAGCCCGCTTAACGTCCTGCGCGCGGATTCCCGCGGCGCTCGGCCCGCGAACGTTGACATCTCGCGTCACACCTGCCGCTGCAAAGCCTCCACGAGTCAGCGCACGAGCGTTCTCGACGACACCACAGCTGCGCAGATGGGGCATCTTCAAGACGGTACAGGAAGCCGAGGCCCGGCACAAATCGGGTGTGAGTCGGGCGACATGTTCGTGATCCCAGACGATCCGTGGCTAATGAATGCCTTCGCTGTAGCCGTTTTCGTTTCGCGCAGGCATTCTCTTCGTCCTCACGGGCATTGGACTCTACTCGTACTTCACGTTTGAGAAAGGCCGCATGGAGCGACAGCGGAATACAGAGAGCCATAAAAGCGTCGGGAAAGCGAAGATTGGTGGCGAGTTCGTTCTCACGAATCAGAATGGCGAAAGAGTCACGGATAAAGATGTCAGAGACGGGAAATTCAGTCTGGTACGAATACCACTGATGATGTTGCCGCATGAATGAATCCGAATTATTTGATTGCTAAAATAGAATGCCGAGAAGGTTTATTTCGGGTTTACGCACTGCCCGGATATATGCCCTGAGGAGCTTGATAAGATGGCCTCGATGGTCGATAGTAGGTTCACGTTGTCATGCATAAACCGTCGATGAAAGCAACAGGCGCTAAGAGGCGTTTCATGCAGAGGTCTTCGAGCAGCGAGGGAAGGTATTAAGACCGGTGTTCATCACATGTGACCCTGCGAGAGACACGCCAAAGGTGGTATGTATAATTGCAACTTAACCGTCGGTATCTGTTGGATTAGTGGTGGCTTTTGCTGACTTTCCAAACTGTGATAAGATCAAAGATTATCTTGCAGAGTTCCACACCGCCATGGTAGGACTCACGGGGACGTACGATGAGATTAAGGACGTATGCAAGAAATATCGGGTATACTTCTCAACGCCCAGAGATCTCAAGGAAGGGATGGATTACTTGGTGGATCATTCAATATACTTCTACCTGATGGGTATGTGGTTTGAAGTATATGGCGAACGTTGATATATCGCAACTCTGCTAATAAGAGTACTATAGATCCGGATGGCAACTTTGTAGAGGCACTCGGTCGCCAGCATACTGCGCAGCAGGCAGCTGATATTATCAGCACCCATATTGGAGACTGGAGAGGGCCGCTGAAGAAAGACGCTTAGATTTCGCCAGCATAAATGGGATTCTGGACCCCAGCCTAGACGCCTGTCGATTCACGGAATGCCTGTAAATATAAACGCTCAAACGCTCCTCGAGTACTTGTAATATATGATTGTACATATCCGACTAGCTCCTATGCAATAAATATACTTAAATGCGCATAGCTTTAATTTCCGCTCTCGATCTTGGAAGCACGGATTTGTCGCAGTTACTAAGTACGCCGCGCGCCGGGGTCGGCAATCGGCTTTAGCGGCGCGCATCGGCGACTACGTCAACCGATCGAGAAATGGTCGCGAGATGCAAAAACACAGCGACACCAAGATTCAACTCTTTGCACCACCCTGATGGCTTTGCCTGACTCTTGTTTTCTCGACCGGTCTCCGATCCTTCCGCCTTAATGGACCGGACGATGCATTTAACGTACCCGCCGTCGCAAATACATCCTCGGGCTTCTGCTTCTCGTCGGTAGAGCTCTCCCAGCTCTCTGGTCTCCGTCCTAATGTCGTCGCATTGTCGGGCCATTCGCCCCACATTGCATCCATGTCTTCGGCGCCTTACCCGCGACATTACACGATTGCGAGCCGGCGATAACACCCACGTCGCATGGAAGTCTCGTCTACAGCTAACTCGACCTCAAAGAAGACATCAAATCGGCGTTGGATACGGCTTCGACCAGCCGCGAAATTTCTCGCCGTTTGTCCCACCGTCGCCAACCTCGCTGCCGCCGCCTCGACCGCCCAAGCAATATCCTAGGCTTCTAAAATTTGGACGAAGGCTGCTGTATTTCTCTATATTCGGAGGGGTCATATATTGCATCGACCGTTTTTTCAACTATTCCGCTTTCACCCGCAGTGTCAGGACATTCTACACCGGCCTAATCGTGAGCGTCGACTACAAGTTGAACTTCAAGAAAACCAAAGGCGACAAAATTGGAAACCTGCACCTTAGATCTGCAGAGAGGGTATTTGACGTACTAGCAAAGAATGGAGGTCTGTATCACCAATCTCCAGTACATACCTCACTGATGATGATGACTGACACCATGTTTTGTGACCCCTTAGGTCTTTATCTCAAGGTCGGCCAAGCGATTGCGATGCAGTCCGCCGTTCTCCCACCGGCTTTCCAGCAGATGTTCGCGCAACTATTCGATAACGCGCCGCAAGTATCCTACAAGGAAGTCTTAAAGGTCTTCAGAGAGGAATTCAACGGGCAATCCCCAGACGACGTGTTCCTTCCTGGGTCTTTCGAGAAACAAGCTATCGCGAGCGCCAGTATAGCTCAAGTGCACCGGGCAAGGCTTAAGGACGGCACTCCTGTGGCCGTAAAGATACAGAAACCTCAGATTGCAACATGGATACACTGGGACCTGCAGAGCTGGAGGTATGCATGATGTCCTCCATTCGAGCGCGTGTCCAGTTTATCAAGATACCTAACACTGGAGCTTGGATAGTATTCTCATGTGGCTGGAATCAAAGCTGTTCGATATCAATTT
The DNA here is from genome assembly GCA_036872635.1 of Orbilia brochopaga. Taxonomy (NCBI): domain Eukaryota; kingdom Fungi; phylum Ascomycota; class Orbiliomycetes; order Orbiliales; family Orbiliaceae; genus Orbilia; species Orbilia brochopaga. The sequence goes on along the minus strand of JAVHNQ010000003.1, from coordinate 1,938,357 downwards.
CTACTTCGTCGTACCCTACATTCAACAACGCCTCAAATCAGAATGCGACTTCACTATCGAAGCGGATAACTCAGAACGGACAAGGGCTTTTGTTGAAGCTGAACCAGGACTAAGAGACAAAGTCTATATTCCCAAAGTCTTCCCGGATTTTACCACCAAGAGGATTCTGGTAGCCGAGTGGATCGATGGTGTCAAGCTATGGGATAAAGAAGCCATATCCGGACCGTGGAGAGGCTATAGTATGGTGGGAAAGCCAATTGGACGAAGGAGAGCCAAAGTAAAGAAGCAAAACATGGCACAAGAGTTCACTTCGCTGTTCGAAACATCGCCCAATGTCCGTCATGATACAACAGTGCGCAGGGCAGGTCTCGGCTTATCTCTTACGGATGTCATGACTACCAGTAAGCCAAGATCCGATATACTCACTTCCTTATAACCCCGTTTTTGAGTAGGCTGACCGCGCTCTAGTCGTTCGTCTGTTTGGTTACCAAATGTTTTCGTGGGGCCATGTGCATGCAGACCCCCATCCTGGGAACATGTTGTAAGTCTCGGTTACAAATGGCTTCGGGCCTGGCGGCATGCTAATCATTGCTACAGTGTGAGGAGAAAGCCAAATGGGAAAGCTGAAGTAGTTTTAATCGACCATGGCCTATACGTCGATCTGAGCGAAGATATGCGCAAGCAATACTGTAGGAAGCTCCTCGTCACTTTCGTCTCGTAAGAAGAGAACACCATGCTAACATTCTCGCTCACAGGCGAACTATGGGTGTCACTTCTGAGCGGTGATAATGAGAAAATCGGCCAGATAGCTGAAAGCTGGGGTATCGGAAATGCCGATATGTTCGCCTCAGCCACCTTGATGCGGCCATACAGCGGTGGCGACCAGTCGTTCTCAAGATCACTCACGGGGCAAGACGAACCTAACGGCCCGGGTGGTGCGTACGAAATGAACGAGCGAATGCGGCAGGGGATGAAAAGCTTCCTGAACGACACGACAAAGATACCGCGAGAGTTGGTATTCCTAGGTCGAAGCATGAGGATCATCCAGGGAAACAACCAACTCATGGGCTCGCCGGTGAATCGCATCAAGGAGACTGCACTAGCGGCTTCGAGGGGTCTTCTATTAGCTCGAACAAGCCCGAGCAGACACGCCACCTGGCGCGATATGATAGTAGCGTATTGCCGCTATGCGATCTTTAGGCTCGTGGTGATATCTTCCGATATTCTCTTCTTCACGATAAGACTCCGGCAGATGCTACGGCTCGGAGAGGGGTTTGAAGATGAGTTGGAGATGAGGATGCAGGCGATGGCAAGAGAAGATTTTGGGATAGAACTCAACTCTAAGGTGTTCGAAGGATAATCGGCATTTCATGCGTCGCGACGTCGTCGTCATCATCATCAGCTTTCGGATTACGAATGGGACCGTGCCCACTACTTACTGACAGGGTAGCTGTTCCCATGAAAATCCTTGAACATATTGTATATATCCTTAGATGTCAGATTATATTGTAATAATAAATCCATAGATACATGCCCCGTTCGAACTGACAGCGTGCGCAGGACTAGAAACATGTACATCATCTGCCATAGAGACAACCAGACGCCCAACTACCACAAGAAGATTGTATATACATCCGTTGTGAAGTAAACTCCGTATCTATGATGCTAATGAAAATCAACCAACCGACCAACCGATCAATCCATCCACTGTCTTCTTGAAAAGACAGGGCGGGCGGGATCCCATGGTCCTCGTATCTCGTTCTTGTATCGCTGCATCCCCATCAGCACCCACGCCGCGCCGCCGCCGCCTCCGAGCACTAGACCAAACCACATAAGAGCCCAGTGCCAGTTGAGCACAAAATGCAAACAGGTGCCGGCAAAGAGTATCAGCATTGTGGTGAGTGCGACATGCGAAACTGACGATAAGTAGCGGAGCCTTCGCCGAAAGAGCGGGAACAGGCCGAACAGCTGAATCGAGAATAAGAGAATCGAGAAGACGTCGCCAGTCTTGGTAAGCCGGGAAGCTAACACAACCGAGGCAGCCAATGCCGTTGTGGTTGATAATGATGTAGGAAGCCTATGAATAGAACGTTAGCTATGCCTCGTAAATGGCGGGGTATACACGATTGGAGTCTACTTTTTCCTGAACGAGTTTCCGAGCCCCGCAGGTCCCATACCCCCATGCGGTAGCTGGAAACCCGCCTCCGCCCCTTTCTTAGCCCCGTCTGCTTCACCTTCACTCAGGCCGTAGTCGAAGCAGAGTAAATTCACCAAAAACAACCAACTGCTCAGCGCCCATATACTATCGCTTGTCGTAGTGTGGGTTAAACTCTTGAGAATGGGGCTTAAACCTAGAAGGGTGCTGTAGATGAGAAGCGCGCTCTTTAGTGTCGATAGTCGTCTATTCGTTCTAGAAGGAGGAGGTGGAGGCGAAGGGGGACGCATGCTATTGACGCTTAACGCAGAAAGTGCTGGCGCCGTATGCGACCTGACGAGCGGATGGCCGAAACCGCCGTTCATTCTTGTTTTGCGGGGGTTGAGCTCGGACGATGATACAGATGGATGAAGACCTCCGGTCTGCGAGCGTCTTATTGTCGGAACGGGCTTCTTCGGCGATAATGAAGCGGATCTTGTCATCGGTGTCGCTTCAGGGTCTTTGGATGCAGGCTCCGTAGAGTCGTCTGCAAGCTTGATTTGCACAGGACATGAAGGATCTTGGAGATCCTCCGTCTCATCAGATATGCCGTCCCCACCTTCTCCGGAAGATCCGCTTTCCGACATCCTGCGCATCGCCTCTTGGGCTTTCGTTATAAGTTTCTGCTCCTCCTCATTCCATTCATCCCATATCAGCCAACCGATTATCGTTAGGACTGTGCTAGTGCCGGCTACATAAACGGGCTCGAGTCTTTCTTTTGAAATGGCGATGAAAGCGCAGACGAACACGACGACGGTTGCGAGGTGCTGTATGATTACAGTGGTGTCGTATACCAGCGGCCAAAAATCGTACGCTCGGAAGTTCACATTGCGCTGTAGTGATTCGAGAAACGTCGCATCGGTATAATTATCCGGGTCTTCAGAAATTATTCCTGTAGTCAGCACCAAATCTCGAAACAGTATGGATGATATGTTGAGGACATACAGTTTTGTTTGACCCACATCAGCTTTCTCCACGGTTTTCTTCGCCTACTCCTGGCTTCTTTTATGGTTCCCCTCCCCGAGTAACTGAAGGCAGTAGTCGGTGACGGACCTTCTGTCCGAATGGTGGGAAGAGTAATGTCGTGCTTGTCTTTCGGACTGCGGTTCGGAGCACGACCAGACGAAGAAAGGCCATTAGGCTGGACGACTGGAATCTCCAACAGGGCGGATGGAGGATGTTTGGCCGACCCGTTTGGATGGTTTATGGCGCCGTTATGGGGAGCGTCGGGGACTTTGATTCCGTTGGAGAGAGGGGCTGGCTTGGGATTCGAGTTCGAAAGCCGTTGCGTTCGATCGAACCCCGATGCGGCAGGGGAGTCTGGAGATGACAGGCTTAGGGCCATCAGAGGAACCCGACGGCCTGGTGGCTGTGTCGGACAATGGAAGACGCCACGGAGGTGAGATGACAGCCTGCAGGCCGTCTGCAATCCATCACCTAGAGGACGCGGATGACGTTAGCTACGGTGGCCGGGTGGACGAGGGTTGGTGATCGAGCAGAATGATGCTGGTGGTGCTCCTTACCAGGTAGATTGCTGCGAGCTGTCGCCCAAGTTGTTATTAGCTTGAAAGTGTCAACTTGGTCGTCATCAAGTTTTCACCTGTTTGTCCGCAAAGGCTAATGTGCGGCTCCAACGCAAAACGCGGTGCACGGCCTAACTCAGAACTGGTCTTTCTATCTTCACGCTTTTATTGCGGGCTATGAACACGGTATATTCCAACGACGGTCCGCAATGAGAAGAAAACAGGATTAGAAACAGCAACATAGCCTGGTGGTGAGACCAATTAAGTACATCCGAGCCTTCTGGCGAACAGGAACAAAATGCTATAAGGAGTTTACTCTTCCTCTTCCTCGTCATCCTCTTCCTCCTCCTCATCTTCTTCCTCTTCCTCCTCTTCCTCAGCGTTGCCTTTCACATCCACCAGCACTCCGTCGGAGCTCATGCTGCCTCCGCTCTGGTCGCGCTCAACCTCCAAGTGCAGCTGTTGCTCCCAGTCCGGGAAGAGATCGTCGTCAACTCCAGGGATACCAATTGCTTCAGCCACCTTCTTTTTCCCAACATCGACCTTTTGCTTGTCCTTCTGGGCTGCGGTTAGCAACGAAAGCTTCCACTGCTCTGCTGTCTCTGCTGCTATCGATGGCTTGTAGGTCTTGGCGAAGAGTGAGGCTTCTGGATACCTATCAGCCTTGGACAATAGACCGACGCAGCCGTCAATATCGCCGATCTGCCATAAGCAAGAGAACGCGATGTTGTTGGCTCCGCTTTCCACTGCCAATTCTGCAACTTTCTTCAGACCAGTAACATCACCCATTGCGGTGGATAACAGCAACAGAGACGACAAGTCCTTAGAATTTGTGTAGCATTCTTGCGCCAGTGTAATGTCCCACGCGTTGATGGCCGCATCTCCAACTGTTTTCCACTTATGCTCCATGTCTGCTTCTCTGGCAATTTCCAGGGCGATGTCCAAGTTGTTCAGCGCGAGGGCAAGCTCAAACCGGTGCTCGGGATCCGTAGCAACTTCCAAGGCAAGGTCTTTGTAGCCCTGGCCTTCCAAGAACCGGGCAATCTTGTTCTTCTGGTCAGCCGGAATGTCTTCCAGTAGCTGAGCGGCAGTTTCCATGTCCCCTCGAAGGACAACCGTTTGATACTCGACAACATTGAGCGAGAGCGAGTATGAGACGACCTTGACGTCCTTGTCGGCAAGGTAAACCCGTGAATCCCGAGGGATGTAACCAAGCAGGTACATCGACGTATCGAAGTGAGCGATGGTGTAGGTTTGGTCGCCGACAAGGTAATTCAACCGGTTTGTCGAGTTTGTGTAGATGAAGCAGTCGCCAACCCATTCGCCAGTTCGAATCGTCTCGTTAATATCCGTTACAACCTCGAATGCTGACTCCACGCCGTCATCTTCGACTTCCCCGTTTGCCAGTGCTGTGGCATACTGTTCTCTCGAGAACCGTAAAACGTAATACGACTCGTCGCAAGCCAAAACGACGAGGTCGCCACCGTCGCTCCAGTATACCGCGTTTGGTACGACGTCTATTCTTCGCACCAGTGCGCCGCTATCCCAGTCGTAGAAGCATACAAAGCCGTTTCCACGGACCGCAAGGAGGACACCGCCGATCAGACCTTCAGCAGTGAAGGGGACGTCAATGCCGCCAGGCTTCTCTCTGAAGTTCTTGAATATCTTGACAGATGTCGCCGACTCTCGGATCGCATAGTCGTTGCTATTGTCTTTGGATCCCCAGGCAAAATCGAGGGCTTGTCCAAAAGCCTTGTTCCTCCAGGCCAGGGCAGTATATATGATGTATTCGCCATCGCCGCATACAGAGACGAAGCGGCCGTTCGGACTGTGCATCAGGGCCTGCGGGTAAATTTCGCAGGAGCCCAGTTCTTTTGTCGGTAGCAGCATAGGAGCACCATCCTTTGTATCGCTGTCTGTTATAAGTGGTCAGCATGGCGCAACATTCAAGATGCAGATGTTTTGCGGTTACGAACCACTTGGCTTGATTATGGCGCTAAGAACCTCATTATGCTTCGCCCAGACTATTTTGCCGCTCGTATCCATACTGACGGCAGGTTCTTCACGTCCCATCTTGATAACGACGCATCCTTCGTCGAAACCCATCGCCAAGCCATTCCTGCCCTTCTGATAAGCGATACACCAGGCTCTTTCGAGTCCATAATTAAGGGTTTGCTCTAATCGATAGGTGTTCGCGTGCCAGATCTTGATGGTACCGTCCTCGGAACCGGATACGATGACGGGCAGCTCTGGGTGATAACAAGCAAATGAAACATTTGACGAGTGGCCTTCCAGCGTTACAATGTTGCTCTTCGTTGTATAATCCCAGACCTTCACCGTGCGGTCGTCCGATGTGGTAAGAATGTAAGGCTTATCGGCGGCGGGGTAATAATCCACATGGTTGACTCCTTTGGTTTCGTGAGCCTCCAGGGTGAAATTTGGAGTGCTGCTGCCCAGGCTCCAGATCTTGACCGTTCTGTCAAGACATGCCGAAGCGAAAGTGTTCGTGTCTTTCGGGTTGATGGCAAGAGACATGACATAATGGCTGTGGCCCTCGAAAACTTGCATGCATTTCCAATCCTTCTCCCAATTCCATAGCTTGATTGTCATGTCATCAGAGGCGGTAAGGACGAAAGGCTGGGTAGGATGAACAACGATGGCGCGAATGTAGTCCGGATGAGCTTCGAACTGAATGATCTTTTCCGACGTGTTGTAATTGTAGACCCGGAGCTGGAAATCATCGCTGCCTACGACGATCCAGTTCTTCCTTGCGATGAAACGACCAGCTCTGACGGGGACATCCGTAGCTTCGAATGTTTTGACGACGGCCTACACCAACAATCAGCATGCGATCTGAAGCTCTGAGACCGCCACCCCAGTTCCTACCTGCGTCTCAAACGACCAAATGTAGACATGACCTATCCATTACAAAACTCAGCCTCAATTCCAGAGGTTTGTAAACTTCAAATGGCTTGAGGTGTTATCTACCGCTATACAAGGAGCAGAGGATCTAGAGCTGACAATTAGCATCGTGGTCCAGAAATAAAGAATGTCGATATACGGGATTATAGCAACATACCCATGGCTCTGTGGGATGGAAGTCGATGCCTTTTACTCGGTCAGACCTGGAGAATGTTAGCTCGCTATGAAGGGCTCGTGATAAGGTCTCGTTGATTCGTACCGAGCGAAAAGCAATCTCTGGAGCAGCAGGAGCCGTCAGCTATGTAGCCACAAAGAAGCGATCAATCCGTCTCACCTTTACGTCGAGCCTCATGGCGACAGCAAAGGCAATGTCAATGCAGCTAGTGGCGAGTGAATTGAGGCGTAAAATGTAGTAGCTGCCGGCGAGTAGGTAGCTCCAATGCGGATAGGCCCTGAGCTGGGGAGCTTAGGGATGCGGACACACTCAGCTCAGCAGCAAGAGGAGCAGCGAGGACAATCGGGTCACGTCCACTGCGCTCGAAACCAGCAAATGGACAGCCGTGACGATGAGGATGGAATTGGATGCGGGCCGGGCGGGAAGAGGTTTAGTCGACGGGAGGGTGGTGATTCGATAGAGCACGCATCCAGGGCAAAGGCACATCCACCGTGGCCAGTCTCTTGCGCCAACGGCTGTGCGTTAGCCGCTTCACCCGCCACAGCCGCCACACTCGCCACAGCCAACCGCATTGCAACACAACGAGCCCGGCGCGCAACGCAACAACACATTTTGTCGCTGGCGCCGGACTGGCTGCAGGGCGACGTCAACGGAGATCGCGCCCAGCTGCCCAGAAGTACGTCGCTGGTTGGCAGACTCGGCATACAAGTGCACACAAATACACTTTGCCCCAACATCAAGATGTATACTCCGGCTCGCTTCCGTTTGTCCCGTATTCTGGAATCCTGTCGTACCGAAAGGGTGTCCAGCAGCCGATATGTCGCGCGTAAGCATGGATCCAGAGACGGCCTCCATTCGCTCTATGAGCTCCGCCGCTCCTTCTTATGTATCGCAGCTTCCGCCCAACTATGCGCCCCCGCCGTACTCCTCCGATGGAAGGCTACCTCCCTACACCCGCCCGCCATCAGGACGACCGTCTGGACCTGGCCCCGTTCGAAGCGCAGAACCATCGGGGTTGAGGGCGCTGTCGAGCGCGAGCTACCCTCTGAGTCCTCTTTCGAATCTGCCACCTGTCTCTCTGATAACTCCAGGCGTACGCAATCCACAGTCTCGACACTACGAGGCTGTCGCTGCTCGTCGGCATGCAAAGATAGTATCATCAGCCTTCGAGGCCCCGGACCCGCCGCGACGCCGGAACAGGAGAAGGCCAGGCGTTCCGTTCGAGAACTTCTCTTCGCTACACCCGGCGCCATCTACGCCACTAGCTCTCGTACATTCTACGGCGGAGTTGTTCCTCTGCACCTGCGGCCGTCCAAATCACAGGCGCACAACCGCCGAGGACTGGCTAGATCCAGGCTATCCTAAGCAGAGCGCCGCCCCACAAGATCATAGTCATGAGGAACCTTCGAGCGTTCCACAGCCTTCGCAGGAACAGAATAGCGCAAGTGATCCCGTAGCTTGCGCCAAATCGGAATCAGAGCCAAGCGCTACAGAGGATACAGAACAACAGAATCCAAAGGGTCAAGGCGACCAGCGAAGCTTTGAGGAGGACTTGCTTGATGCCGAGAGCAAGTCATGGGACTTTATGCTCTCGCAGATGGCAAATTAGAAAGAAACATGGCCGTCCATATGCCATTCGATCTATTGAGTCATTACGCTTAGGTATGCCTGTCTTTAACGTTTTTCTTACCCACGCTCGGAGTCAGAATATGAAGCTATTCACACCGTCTCTATCAGAACCTTGCAATGTTTTGATTCCATATCCCGTGCTGCTATGTTGCTAAGCTGGGCGGACTAGCCCCGAGACTAGTTGCTAACTATAATTTGGAGGCGATCACTGTTATTTAGTATGAAGTTGCGGATACCATGCATGTTGAATGCTTTAATATGGATACACCTACCTCAATTAATTTGCGTTCTCAGTTTTCTGTTCATAATCTCCCCTCGACTTGTGTACAGTATATCAATCACAACTCGAATGCTTTATCGTTGGGTCAGTTCTGGATTGGCACATTTGCTCCTTGTATGCAGGAGCATATGCGTTTATGGCGAACCGTTGAGCTACAACTTGGGAGCGCTTTGAATATTTGAACGTCTATATCCCCATATTGAAATATATTTGGTTGTTCAAGAATGTAGAAAAATATACGGTGCCTTATGGTATAGAACCAAATCCTCCTTGCCGATTTTCCGAAATGAAGAAAATAAAATAAAACACGATTACAATGCTATCATCATCATGAAATAAACTCTGAAGTCGCCGTGAAATCCATCAAATCAAAATATGCCAAAACCCCAATCCTTCAAGATAATGCCAGAGAAAAAAAGAGATCAGTGTCCACCATGGTACGTCAAACCACGTCATATCAGAAGCTTTGCAATTGGGGCCAAGCATCTCGTGGGAACGTTCTTGCTATATATAAGTCTACACCGTATACAGTTGATGCTATGCATAGTCCTTGGGCTTTTAGCCAGGCAGCTCTGTAGGTCTCGCTGGTGCCTCAGCAGGCGGCAACTCAGACGGCACTTGATTCGGAGGAGCCTCGAATAGTTCGTCCTTGTACTGCTCTGGTGCGGGCTGCTCAGGATATGTCTGCGGCGGATACGGCTGCTGAGGATAACCTGGGGATGGGAAGGCAGGGGACGGGAATCCAGGCGAAGGTTGAGCCAAGAAAGGTTGGGCTATCGCGCTATTCCTTTTGACTTCCGCAACGGCTTCTTTAACATCGCGCGCGCTCTTCTTCCTGTTGCTTCTCATGATGAAGAAGATCGCAATCACCCCGATGATGATGACGCCCGCGACGCCGCCAACTACGCCCCCAATGATGGCTTTCTTGTCCGTGCCGCCTCCTCCCTCTTTCCGTTGAGCGACTGTCTGATACTGTATTTGATACACTTTCTGGAGTTCTGGATCGGTCCAGCCATCGATAGGAGTTGTTGCGTTCACGCCCAATATGGAAGGAGGAGAAACGAATCTATCGTAAAAGGGGTTAGAGACGAGTGACCCAAACATTTCGATTTCCGGACAAGAATGGGGACTTACGGTGCTGGATTTGGAAAGTTGGGGACAATTTCCAGAGAGGAGAGATCCAGGAGCTCGACAAAGCTGTTGTTTCCGCAGTCGTTGAGCCCACTCGAGCTGCTTCCTCCAATAATCAACATCTGGCGATCTCCAACCAGTTGACACTGGGCGTTGACTTTGCTGGGGAAGCTATCATTCTCAACAGTGGCCCAGGTGAACGCCGGGATTGTCAAGATAGCGAGCTGCGACTGGCCCGCCGAACGGTTGCTGCCGCCGTAAACATAGACGTAGTGGTTGCTACCGCTAGAGATCAGAACGGAGCACGTTCCGACCCCTGGGTTTTGAGATCTGCCGGATGTCAGGTTTCCTCCTGTCCTCTGGAGAAACCATGTGGATGTAGCAATGTCGAAGATTTGTAGAGTCTCCCACGCGCCCTATTTCCGAATGTTAGCTAGACATATTACTTCCATCCTGAGTGTCGGCATGGTTCACTCACATTGCCGGAAGCGTCGGTTCCACCTAAATTTAGTAAAATGCCTTCTTTTCCAGCTGGTACAAACAACAAGTTACTCTGCGCGAGAGGCGTAGCTTTGCTAGGAGGAGCCGTAATATTTGTGTACGTCTGTTTGTTTTCGGAGAAGCCAACGACGACGAGGTTGTTCAGGAAGGTATTATTCAGGACCTTGTCGGCCTGTTCGGAATCGGCACCTTTGGGGACGATATTTTGGCCGCCAAAGTAGAATCCCTTGTCTTCCGTCGACACGTCTACCGAGGCGCCCTTGGTGACCGCTCTGCTAACGCCGTCAACCGGGACCGGATCCCAGACAATATTCTCTGAAGTCGGTGTACATTTAAATATGGTATTGTCGTCGGCCGCATTGAACAGCTGCTCTCCACCGTAGAAGTATATCGATCCGTTGTAGGAATAAGCACCTCCATCTCGCATGGAAGCTATCCGTTTCTGAGCCGCCGGATCGGGTTCCCTCTTGAGAAATGAATTCAGATTCGAGGTCGTGCTGAACGTCTGGTTGAGCAGGATGGAGAAGAACTGGAAGCCTAGTGTCGAGAGCGCATGGGGGCGGCACAGCATTAGCAAGCATTAAAAACCAGTTTTTTGCAGGCAGATATCCATATCCACATATCTCCGCAGATATATGCCTCATTGCAGAAGCTTTTGCAAGGGCAGGTTGGCAATGAATGGAAGGAAGCCAAACTCACCCGACTCCAATTCTCTCTTCTCTTTGCTGTTCGCCCCTTTGTTGACCGTCAAGTTGCCCCCAAATAGCAATAACCGGCTGCCGACGACGCTCGCCTGGAAAGAAGTGTAGTCGCAGAACTGGCCGGAGAAGAGATTGCTGCTGGCTGTTTTCGCCTGTCGTTCCGCGAGCTCCGAAGCCGCGACGAGATGGTGTCCCTCGAACGCCATCATCAAAACCGCGGCTAATCTGATCATGTTGCCCTTCATCTTGATCGTAGTAGATAACCGCCCCCGTCTGCGCGCGCGCCCGTGTACGACAATGGCCAACTACTTCCTAGGTAGTAGTGGGAGAGATCGAGATACCGTCCGGACCGACCGCCAAATTGCTTGGTATTTATTCTGCTTTCCCGTCGCACACGCCTTCCGCTTCAGGCGACAACCAACCAACGTTTCGGCGGGTTCACAAGCTAATGCGCCAGCCGTCGAGAAACGCAATGCAATGTGGATTCAAAGGAACCAGATGTGAGAGATGATGTGAAATTCCGTGCATGCACACGTGTCCGTGTATACGTAAGGGCGAGGTGGAATTAAAGATTAAAGAGGGGGGAACAGAAAGAGCCATGCAATGGGATGGAAATGTCGATGGCGGGCTCGATACGAATAAGTAAACCCGGTGGGAATGAGATCGATCTCGCAGGGAGAAGAGCGCTGGGCATTCGCCGTAGGCGTTCTTGGCCCGCCACAATTCTTATATCATCGCGCCGGGTGTCGCTGCAGAAACAGGCCGAACCAACCGGCACGATAATTGTCATCACGGCGGCCAAGCTGACCAGCATGACCGGCCTAACCAGCGAGGGCTTTGCTTTGTCCCAGCAGTTCTGCAGAAGAAACAGGGGAACGGCCAACCAAGACGGTCCAAGACCCCCTCAGACAAGGGGGCTAAATGCGCCCTCGGTCGTCAAACGCTCCTCTTCGGGCGAGCACTAAAATCTGACCACGGCCGTCCACGGTGGCCCACTGGTGCCAACCAGCGCTGGGCCGAGTAATCAGGCTGCTTTCCGGGTGGCTGACTGGCCGCTTGACATCATGAGCATAGCCGGCAACCGATGCATCTGGGTGGGTGCATGATGACAGGGGGAGGGTAAATTGAAATTTATATGCGACTAGTACTGATAACGTTAACGGATATCATCATCACATCTGCATGCACATTCCCGGTAACCATCGACACAATGCTTCCTGTACATCAGCGCTCTTTCGCCTCCAGCTCCTCATATCTTCCCCGCGCCTTCTCTCTCGTCCTCTCCACGAAACCAGAGTAATTGCCACTTTCAGGTGCGCCGTCTATCACATCCCCGATCTTCCCCCCGCTAGCCCCCAGACCGACGCCCTCTACATACATGCCTGCCACGATCGGCGCTGTGATACCAGTCTCCAGGGCCCCAAGACCTCGACCCTCTGTCCAGCCCATTTTGGACAAAAGGCTGGCACCGCGGCTAATAGGCGCCTTTGTCTCTTCCTCCTCGTCAGACGAAGCACGGGCCGCTGCCGCTGCCGCCTCTTTGGCTTTCAGCTGGCCTCTCGCAGCTCCCGGGTTGGCAGGTTGCGAGTGTATGATTCTGCGCTCTTTGGCCCGGTCTCTGTAGCCCTTGTTTTCATCTTCCGGAGCTCCGTTCTCTCGCTTGACCCCATTCTTCTTCAACTTCGCTTCCGCAGCCTTCACCAACTTCTCGTCTTGAAGATTCGTTTCGTGCAGCTTGCTTAGACGCTCGTGCTTGTTGACTTCCGCCTCCGTCTTGAATTGTCGGCTGCAGAGATAGCAGCACAGTCGAACCGGGTCTGCATATGACTTCGGCTGTGTTACACTTTGCACTGATTCCTTTGTCGTCTTTGACGCTTCAGCAGCGGAGTCTGCCGTGCCCACGCCGTGAAGTTCGGTGTGGCGCTCTTGCCAGAACTGAAGATGCGTTGGTAACTAGTTTCGCATGACGGATTAGCAACGGAGATCCCCTTGATAGCCTTCGCATACGGCAGGACCCTTTATGTCTCACCTTCTTGCTTGGAATCGTTCCATCTTTTCCAGAAATGTTCTCCGCCTTTCGCTTCTTCGTCTTCTCGATCAGACCGGGATCGAGAGCGAGCTTCTCGCTGTTCTTCTTCTTAGCTTTCGGTTCCTCCTTCGGGGGCTCGGAACTATCCCTTGGTGAATCCTGCTTTGCGCCCTCCGCAAGGTGCACTTTGCAATAGCCTTCCTCATCCCAGTATGCGAGCTTGATACCTCCAGCCAGGCCACCGAGAGGCTCGAACGTCCACCTCTCGCTGCCAGGTTTAGGCTGTATCATCGGGACAAAGACCCCAGGATGAATGTAGCTGGCCGTGACTGGTCGGCTTTTGATTGTGAATCCGCCATCCATCGCTTCGTATTTATCAAAAGCTTTCTTTGACTCTTCGACGTTCGAGAATTCAACAAAACCAAATCTCCAGGACTCGTTGGTCTTCCGATCGCGAATCAGCAATATTCGTTTAATCGCATACGCATCAGACGATAGCTTCTGAGCACCCTTCAGCAACAATTCCTCCGTCACATTTGGTTCCAGGTCTCTGATCAGCAGAAATTGAGACGGTGTCTCGCTGGCGTCTTTGGATCCGTCATTGGAGAAGTGATTTGGAGTCGAGGTTATAAGAGGGACAATCGCCTCGGAGTCGACCCGAGGAGCCCCACATCGATAGCAAGCGGTGCGGCGAGGAAAGTTGGAGAGTAAGCACTATCAATGAAAAGCAATCGTTAATCGGCATGTGATCTCTCTTTACGAGTGAGGGGATGTCGAAGAGATTGCCAAGGCATACCACGCTGCAATTCCAGTCGTCCGTGAGTGGCGCTTCCGTCCGTTCCTTTGCGTATGCTAGCGACACACGCATGTTGTTGATGGATATTGACGGGAAGAATCGTTCCAGAAAGCGTTTTGAGTCCGAGAGTTCTCTAAAGCGGGCGAAAGCAAAGCCCCGTGATATGCCTGTTCGAGCGATGCGATTCAATCAATACAGGTGAAATCCAGACTAAGAGGCAAGATTTATGCTCTTGCAATAGTTTGCGACCAACCGGTTTTGCGTTCTCTGATAACGGTAACCGTGTTTAAGCCTTCCACATTGTAGCCTTCGAGTTCGGATTGAATCTGTAAAATGACCGACCGGCGACGGTAATTTTGACCAGGCCGCGATCTCAGCATATGATTCCCATAGACGAAACGGAGAAGCGAGAATGGGGGATGCGAAAGGCTGTTTCTCTTCTCTTTCTTTCTTGCTTTCATTCAATATCAAATGACGATGATAAAGATTCGAGGGATGGGTGCATTTGTCTCGCTTCTCAGGTTCAAACAACAAAGGGTAGGAGGGTAGCAACGTCGTGATCGGTCATATCTCCGCCTATTCCTTCCAGCATGACATCCCGCGAAGGCAGCCCGTAGAAGGCCGCTCTTTCAGGTTCGTGGAAATCCGGGGCATCTCGGTCGTAGTATTGGCGGCGCCCGTATCGGTCGTATTCTCGATTTGAGGACGGCGACTGTCGGTAGTATCGTGTATCGGGAGATAGCGATCTTGAGTGGCTGCGATGAGGCCTCGAGTCGTCGGGCTGGTAGTAAGGCGAACGGGACCTGTCGAGCCTCCGGTAAGGCGATGTTCGTCGGGTGTCGCTGGTGCGACGGTCTCGAGAGTCGTTTCTGGAGGCATGTTCGTCGTAGTAGGAATGGCCACGCCCATGTGGGGAATAGGAGCCATCGCTACGGCCTCTCCACCGGTTGTCGGAACCGTTGTCGTAGGCGCCTCTTTCATCGTCGTACGGCAGCCGGCCAGCAGCTGCCTCATGTGATTCGTAGTGGGTTCGCCGGTAGTACGACATTGTGACAGCAGTCTTGGCCGTCGATACCAGCTAAGGGAGGGTGGTGATGCGTGAAGAAAAGTATTGATCGCAATAGCAAATGAGAACAGTAGACGCCCTGGTTCGTCGAAACAGGTTTGTAGGTGGTGACAGCGATAGCAGTAATTTATGCAAGGGGGTATGATCGAGGAAGAAGACGAGGGGGTTGGTTGCGTCTGCCTTGTGAATGTTGGTGGGCTCTGATTTGACTGCTGCAAGGAATGCGCTGGGAAGAACGATGAGGGAGAAGCAAAGCATCGATGGAAAAGCCGCAGCCGAGGCAGATGTATTGGCTCGCCAAGAAAGCCACCCGCAGCGGGAAAATGCAACGTTCAACGCAACACAGCCGCCAGCTGACACCATCTGCAAGTTTCCGCTCGGCTCGGCGCATGTATCACCAAAAGCCTCCCGTTTATACCAGTCAGAAGAGGTGTCTCTAGGGATAGGGTTGCATTTAACATTCAGTTAATGTGGATACGAGCAGGCAGGAGCGGCCGGCAAGTTGAATAAGGACGGATGTCGACCGCCCTTTTTCGTTGTTCGCGACGCACGAGGCAGTCTACAGCCGTCATGTCATGCAGAGTTTCAGAACCTCGCAGTGTAACGCCCCAAGATTATTTGCATCTATCCGATTGACCACTTGCTGAAGTCTCTTCTCTTCCCACCGTTAAATGGGTATAACCGCTTGTCGTAGCTCGAGAGGCGGTTATCCGACGCTTCGTGTAAGCTCGAGACACTGCCATTGGTAGGTTACAGCTTGCACGGTGTTCATGAAACAATGGGGCTGCTTCGAGGCCGTGAGATGCATACCGGGTCAAACAAAATGGCCGTGTTATAGAGTCTATATCTAGCAGAGCGACGGTTTCGTCCCTGCTATTTCGCCCATCCCTGAGGAGACAACATCAACGCCGGATGCATTTGCATGAAAGATATACCATTGTATCTCTAATGGAACCTACCTAAACATCCAACGTCCCGTGATATCGATAGTTAATTAACCTAGATGTGAAGCAAGTGATAACCTGCCGCGCATGTAATACGATAAGTACTCGATTGATTGAATATCCAGATATCGATATATCCCTCCTCCTCTCCCACTCTAGACACCACTCCGAACACCAATCCTGAGAATTTCGGTCTTAGCAGGGAGAAAATCTATGTGGAGAATCCGCTATCCTGAGTCTTTGTAAAGAGCCCAGGGGATTCGATTCTGTGGTGTTGTAGTCGATCTGCTCGGGTAGTTCGATCCCAAACATGCGATATACCACACAAAACACGGCGATGGTCGGACGGCGTATAAATCGATGTGCACGTCACAAACTCCATACGCATCTGTTCATCCGTCCACCGTTTTCCTGTTGCGCACTACACATCATCATACTATCGCTCTCACTGACTGCAGAACAATCGTAGCAGTGTCAGTCACAGAATATTAACCTTCGTTCCATCAAGTGAACAATCGGTAAGCTCCTCTTTTGCCTTCGATCCGACAATATCGATAGTCCAATTCGTCGATGCTTGTTAAGTTAACGAAGCGACCTCCTGGATTGCACATATGATAGTTGACGGGCTACGAAAACAAAGATCCATCGAAGACCATGAAGTGCATCAAACTTCAAACGTTCTTTGCCGCCTTCTGCTTTCCCATCTTTGGTCTAGCGAATATCGTCTTTCCCAAGCCTCAGATATCGTGCAATCCTTCCGTCGTGATTCACGGATACACTGGCTGTCAATCAGGCCAAACCTGTGGCTCTCAGGGCCTGTAAGTCGACATCACTCCTGAGCCGCTACATCACGAGCTAGATCATATCAACACTACACGGATACGGGAATTGACAGGTTACCGCTATAGATGTCTGTATCATTCTCACCGGAAGTCTCCACGGGCCTTTAGCCCCGACGGAAAATGTGGCTCCCAGAATGGCGGCTTGCTCTGCGACCCAAACTCCACTGTCTATCATGGAACGTGTTGTAGCCCATACGGATGGTGTGGTAACACCGATGCTGTACGTGCCCAGTTACCCAAATTTCTCGTCCACGGATAGACTACGTTCATCTCACCAAAACGTAGCATTGCGGGACAGGTTGCCAGTCAGGATGTTCCAAGCCGGCCCCACCTACACCTGGTTCAGTCACCACAGACGGCCGCTGCGGCAAGGATTTCGCAAATACAAGCAAGTGCCTGACCGCCGTCTGAATAGAGATATCTCAGCGCTAATCTGTCGCGATAGTCTGCGGTAATTGGCAGTTCGGTGGATGCTGCAGCTCTTCGGGTTACTGTGGAGTCACTCAAGACCATTGCGACGTCACCCGAGGATGTCAGTCCGGGTGTAGTGGGAACGGTGGAGGCCAGGGTGCAACAAGTGCCAGTGAGCCGCAGATAACTATTACTCCTGGCGGCGGGTCGAGCAATGGCCCTGTTACTACCGACGGAACATGCGGTTCCATGCACGGGGTATGCTTGGTCCTATGTTGTTGATTTGTGATCCCTTTTTCGTGGGATCATGATGTTGAAGTGTGCCTACTTAGGGAACTGTTTGCGGAGACTGGCCCCAAGGATTACCCAAGCGCTGCTGTAGCATGTACGGCTTCTGGTAGGTGAACGGTCATGCCGCACCAATCCCGACTAGTGACCGAAGGCGTAATAACTTTTCTAACATGATTTCTGCCTCTTAGTGGTTCCTCAAGTGCTGTAAGTATATCGAGCAAAGCTTTATAGAGACAGCTTCCCTTCACGGAAGATAATAACATCCAAATAGCATTGTGGAGTAGGATGTCAATCCGGTCAATGTGACGGCGCTCCAGTTTCCGGCGCCCCAGGACCAGTTCCCGCTCGTAGGGGGACCGGAGCATTCTTTACGGTAATCGGTCAAGCCGGTGTGCCACCGATGCATGCTGCTCTATTGCCAAATGGCAAGGTGGTGTTTTTGGACAAAGTGGAGAATTACTCTCAACTCAGATTGAGAAATGGACAATACGCCTACTCCTCGGAATTTGACCCTAACACAGTATGTTATAGTCTGCTTAGGTCCAAACAAAGTGTTTCCGCTAACTCGAGAGCGTAGGGCCGAGTCGTTCCACTAGCATATAGGACAAACGCTTTCTGTTCTGGGGGAACATTTCTGTAGGTTTGGCTTTGGTAGCTTTTATGCGGTTTATCTAACATACTTGTAGAGCGGATGGCCGACTGCTTAATATTGGTGGCAATGCGCCGCTAGAATTCTTTGACCCGACAGTTGGCGATGGATTTACAGGTCTAAGGTACCTGCAGCGAAGTTCTTCTTCCGGTGCACTAGACGGACAAGATTGGTCTGAGCCGGGTAACAAGGTAAGTCTGTTTTGAGTCCATGTTCAGGGACAGAACGATCTCGATATACTTCTTACTAATCTCCATTACTATCAGCTTGCGTCGCCCAGATGGTACGCTTCCGCTCAGACACTCCCAGACGGCCGAGTCTTTGTGGCTTCGGGTTCCCTCAACGGCTTTGATCCGACTGTTCGAGCAAATAACAATCCCACCTATGAGATTCTCTCTCCTCAGGGTATTTCGAACGGACGGAATATCCGGATGGCTATCTTAGAGAAAGCGCAGCCTTACTATATGTATCCATTCATCCATACACTCAAAGACGGCAATTTGTTCGTTTTCGCTGCGAAGTCCGCCCAGATCTTCAATGTCAACAACAATGCAATCGTTCGCGAGCTACCTGATCTCCCAGGAGAGTTCAGATCGTATCCAAATACTGGCACAAGCGTTCTGCTTCCTCTCTCTAGCTCAGACGGATACACTTCGAGGGTTTTGATTTGTGGTGGTGGAGCCTATCAAGATATTTCCTCACCCACAGATGCCTCATGTGGCCGCATTGTTGCCGATGATCCAAGAGCTCAGTGGACGCTTGAGAGCATGCCGCAAGGTCGTGTTATGGTTGAAGGGGTGCTTTTAGCAGATGGCAAAGTCTTGTTGATCAACGGGGGTGAGTATGTTGCGAGGGAGCACTATCTATCCAAAATTAATGCTGACTTGTGTCCCGATATGCAGCCAACAGAGGAGCCCAAGGATTTGACCTGGCGGCGAACCCCACTTTGACTCCTCTAATCTACGACCCGGCTGCACCGCAGGGCCAAAGATTCACAGAATATCCTGCCAGTCCTATTCCGAGACTTTATCATTCGGTTGCATTGCTCCTCCTGGACGGAACAGTTCTTGTAGCTGGCTCAAATCCGGTCGAGCAGCCTCTACTTCAGCCGAATGCTCAGCATCCATATGTCACCGAATTCCGAGTGGAGAGATGGGTGCCGCCTTATCTCTTAGGAGATAATGTTAATAAGCGGCCTCGGAATATCCAGCTCTCGGCGAAGACTTTAGTCCCAGATACAGTATACAATGTCGAGTTTGACGCCATTAGCACTTCGAAGCATATTAAGGTAGTGCTATATCACGGAGGCTTCGTCACACATTCTGTTCACATGGGCCAACGCATGGTATTCCTGGACTACTCCGGCTTCAGACCAGGCGTTATTCACCAAAACATTCGTTTCCGGACCCCTCCAAGGAACATTGCCCAACCAGGTCCCTGGGTGATTTATATCCTGGTAAGTAGTCGCCATGGTCCCCAATCCAACGGCTGAGAAGTGCTCTAACAAGGTGACGAATGTTTAGTTGGACGGTATTCCATCGTTAGGGCAGTTTGTGACGGTCCAGTGAAGATATTTTTCCTGGGGATATACTTTAGGTCGATGCCATCAAAGCGTCATTTTTCTCTTTCTTTTTCTCTTCCAATGCCCTTGGAATTGGCAGACTATGTTTGGACTGGGGCGCATCATGCATCAGGGGTATGCCGGCCATCCGAACCGCGGGACCGTTGCCGAGTGAAACCTTTCGGGCTGCATTCTTTTTGCTAGGCCCCCGCCTCTTGACTAGCGTTTACAGTCGTTCTACGGATACGGTTATCCCCAGTCACCTTTTTCCTGTAAACCAGATCGCTCTAGTTTCCGAATCTCGTACTTCTCATGACTTTGTGGCTCCTTGCCTGTCGTACCTCGATTCGAATATTATTTTCGGTGCCTGTGATGATTTTCTTGAAGCATGAAGATGTTGTGCTGGGGCACCTTGCGTGGCCTTGTGGTGTTGGAGATATTTTTCCCGACGACTAGGCTCATTCGGGCAACCGAGCAAAGTCTCCGGATCAGATCCGAACTCATCTCTGCGGGCAGCCTCGTCCTCGGCCAAAAATAGCGCTTAACCCGCGCAGACCAGACGAGCCGGGACATGGTGACATCACTTGCATGCGAGCAATCATTCGAGGGGAAGGCATCGGCGCGTCGTCCAATCGAATCCGGGTTTGGGGTATGTTAGTGGCGCTAGAGTTAAATGAGCATGCGGACGCTTTTCCAGCAACCCCTTCATTCTCTTGCATGTGCACCCTCTCAGCGCCACTAAAGCAGGCATGTTAGTCGAGAAGAACGCTGTTCTTTAAAATCATTTGCCCTCCTCTGCCTTCATACCACCACCGATCTCCCGTGCTCCATCGGCTGTCTCGGCGCTCGTTCTTGACAATCAATCAAGGCGAAACTTCTTGACACCTCTGGCGACAGAAATCCCGTTGAACGGGCGATTTAATCCAGTCGACGACTTTGCGAAATCGCGAACCAGAACCCACTCGAATCCAGGACTTGGCATACCGAGAGAACGGATAAACGGCACCGAATATTCACAGCTGCCCGCCTCATCAGAAAGATACCTACAAAATATTTACCAGTAGACACTTCACTGCTGGTGGAAACAGCTCGGAAAGATGTCGGGCTACTACAACGAACAGCCACGACCATACGCCGCACCGAATCAATATGGCGAGGCGCAAGAATACTACCAGCAGCCGCAGATGCAGAATCCTCATGCTCCAAACTATCCACCTCCCGACGACGGCCCTCTGCCCCCAAAGCCGGGCGAGACCTTTGAAGAGCAGTTTGCTGTCGAGAAACCCAAGTTCAACGATCTCTGGGCTGCAGTTCTGTGGCTTTCGACTTTCTTGGGCTTCGTTGCGGTCTCTGTGCTGGCCCTACGAGGGTATGCCAGGAGCAATAGAACATCAGGTGGTGGAATATACGATGGGAATGCTGAATTCGGGGTACGCGACTCAGTTGACTCGAGCGAAAGCTTATCATATATGACGAAAGCTAACAGATCGTGCATAGTTGACGACTAATACGGTTGTCTTGTTCGCGTTCGTGCTAGCGGTAGCATGGGGTGTCTCGCTCCTATACTTGATGGCGATACGGGCATTTACGAAACAGATAATCTATCTGAGCGCGATTCTAAAGTATGTTCGATCCCAAATGGCAACGTGATCGCATTATTCGGTTTCTAAGCTGATGGTTGCGGTAGTGTCGTTGTCGGAATCGGCTCAGCTGCCTACTACTTCTATCGCGGGTATTACTCTGCAGCTATCGTCTTTCTTATATTCGCGGTGTTTTACGCATTTTGTTTCTGGACATGTGAGTTTGAACGTTGAGGGCAGCCGTGATGGCATTCAACTGCTAATCCTGACATTTAGGGAGGAGTCGCATTCCGTTTACTGTCTTGGTACGCTGAGGCGCCTTTCAATCAATGATACAGTCATCGCTAACAAGAATGGTAGATGCTTCGAACGGTCATCAAAGTCGCAAAATCGTATGGCCACGTATTTTTCGTTTCTCTTTGCGGCGGTTTCGTTGCACTCGCCTTCTCAGCGTGGTTTTCTGTAACCCTGGTTGGCATCTACGTGCGATGGACTCCGAATAGTTCCAACGCGGCCTGTAGGGAAGGCGGGTGTTCAAACGGCAAAGTCTATGGTCTCATAGCTTTCTCGGTTTTTGCAGCCTATTGGACATCGGAGTAAGTGGACTAAACGCATCGAATGAGAACGCCGTGAAAAGATTGATGCTAATCGATGGGATTCTAGAGTTATCAAAAATGTCATGCATGTGACTGTGTCTGGTGTATATGGAGGATGGTGAGTAACACATTCACCACAGCTTCCTTTTAACTGTGATCGCATTCTAATAAGGAGAAAAACAGGTACTTCTCAGCTGGTGGCTCAAGCGCAAACTCCCCACCATCCCACCCAACTCTGGGAGCATTCCGTCGTGCGATGACATACTCCTTTGGCTCGATATGTTTTGGGAGTTTGATAGTCAGCTTGATTCAGATGTTGCGGCAAGCTGCCTCTGTTGCCTCAAATGACGCGGCTCAATCCGGTGACATTCTGCAATGCGTCGTATTCTGCATTGCGTCTTGCATCCTCTCGATTGTTGAGTGGGCCGTGGAGTTCCTCAACGAGTACGCTTACAGCTACATCGCGTTATATGGCAAGGCATACTTCCCGGCAGCCAAGGCGACTTGGAACCTGATCAAAGACCGTGGCATCGACGCTTTGATTCAGGATTGTCTGGTACTGTTTCCCTTTAGTTCCTGCGAGTAAACAGGATATCAGTGCTAACCATCCGTTAGATAAATCCCGTGCTGACGATGGGGGCGGTATTTGTTGGATACCTCTGTGCTCTGCTGGCTTATCTCTGGCTCGAATTTACCAAAGTAAGTTTGCCTGAATCCGCTGTTGGTTTATGGCAGGCTTTGCTGACCTCTTTTTGCAGCCATCCTACAACGAACGTGGGACATATACGGCTGTTCTCATGGCCTTCGCATTTCTTGTTGGTCTGCAGATCGCCAACGTGTTCCTGAACCCGCTCAAGAGCGGCGCTACAACCATTTTTGTGGCCATGGTAAGATTGCTCAACCCTAACCTAGAATGAGCGCCTCTGCTAACCCTTAACCTAGGCCGTGGACCCGCAAGTTCTCATGAATGATCATCCAGATCTGTACGGACACATGGTCTCCGTTTATCCGCACATTCAGCAGGCTGTACACGTGTAGCCAGCTGCACGCGCGGTGAGGGAGTATTCCTTGCTTTCATCGAAACCTTAAACTTGTAATAGCGTTGTAATATCTCTCTTTTTGACTCGCTCATGGACGTGTGTGGGTCTTCATTGGAGCTGGGTTGCACTGTGGTGAAGCATTTATCCTTCGAGAGTTGAATAGCAGATTCGATGAATTAGTAGTAGTAGTAGCGGTAAATACATATGTGTGCGTTTTGAATTTTTGGATCTGAAGCATCTGAGGATTGTGGATATAACTTCAATCGATATTGGGAGATTTTATACTAAGTAAGTAGTTATGTAAGCTTCTCAATTGCAGTAACACCTGGAGCTGAGGCTCTGCACCTGCTTGCATGCGGTCGTCGGCAAGCTGCGGCCCTCGCTTGTGACCGCCACTTCATCTCGATCTTAATAGGCAGCCGGATCGCAGTTGGATCTGAACAAACTTTCCAACACCGTTTGAGTTCTCATTATTCAGCACGCTTTGTACCTTTAATCCATAGATCTAGTCCTAGATCTGGGTCCATCCTCCGCAACGTCTATCGATACCTCCCTCAGGGAAATATTCTTCTATCTCTTAGGATGATGGACGACGACGACATTCCCGAGCTCGTCGAGAGCACAAATGACGTAGATCCGGATCTGGCTTTCGATGACGACACTCCAAAGGAGAAAAGAGTACCCATCACAATCGTCACGGGTAAGTGTACCGCTCTTGATGTCTCTATTCCTGACTCTATCTGAGATTCTCGTTGTAATCTAGGATATCTTGGAGCCGGGAAGACTACTCTGTGAGTCGATCTGCCAGACTGTTTCGACGTTTCGATGAAAAGGACTGACAGGGCTTGTCTCTCGTCCACCAAACTGAAGTCTGAACTACATACTGAAGGAGCAGCATTCGAAAAAAGTTGCTGTTATACTGAACGGCTTGTAACCCCATTCGTCCCCACGACTGGAGGTCACGCCCTTTCGACGGTTATGCTAATGCATTATATACATATCATTAGAATTCGGTGACTGTCCGTCATTCTCGTTCCTCGCGCTTGCCATCTTGCTGCTTCAACGTTTATTCGAGTACTTGGGCTCATTCTGGAGTGACGATACAGCCGCAGATATTGAAAAGTCATTGACGGTCAGCCAGGAAGGGCAGCTCGTAGAAGAGTGGCTGGAGCTGAACAACGGATGCCTATGTTGTACTGTCAAGTTAGTCTGAACCTCCCATCTTCGTTTTTCACGATGAGGCATCGCGGGGACAAGCTTTCTGACGTTATTAACACTGGTCGATGTATCAGGGATAATGGCGTCAATGCGATCGAAGCGCTGATGGAGAAACGCGGTAAATTTGATTACATCCTGCTGGAGACAACAGGCCTCGCGGACCCAGGCAATATCGCACCGCTATTCTGGTTGGACGATGGACTTGGGGCAACGATCTATCTGGATGGTATTGTTACCCTCGTTGACGCGAGCAATATACTACGAACGCTGGACGACGTGGCGGCGCAGTCCGACCTGGATCCTCATTTACCCGACAATATCACGACAGCACATCTGCAGATATCCCACGCAGATGTTATCCTGATAAACAAGGCGGATCTGGTATCGCCTGAGCAGCTGGAGGATGTGGAAAAGCGAATCCGTGGCATAAATGGGCTCGCGAAAATTATAACAACGCGGAAGAGTGAGGTGCCTCAGCTCGAGGGCATCCTGCTGGATATCAAGGCGTACGACGAATTCGATAGCATCGAGCAGAGCAAGTTCACAAAGAGCGGAGGGGTAAGCAGGCTAGACCCAAGCGTATCGACGGTGGCATTCGATGTGCCTACGCTAAGCGCTGGATCTATTGAGCTTGTGGATGCGTGGATCCGCTCGCTCCTGTGGGACGAACGGGTGCCGCTGGATGGTATCAAGTCGGCTTTGTTCCATACGGTCGAGATACACCGGTTGAAGGGTAGATTGGCGACGGACGACGGCAAAACACACATCATACAAGGCGTACGCGAGGTCTTCGAGATCACCGATGCCAGCGGCAGCAATGCCTCTGGTGCGGGGAAGATCGTGCTGATAGGGAAAGGGCTCGGGAAGGTGGATCTCAAGGGGAGCTTCGAGCGCTTCCTGTTGTAGGATACTTGCATATGCGGCCAGAAGCTCTGCATCGGCGCAGGTTTTGGCCGCGCTGTGGGGCCAATAGCGGAGCTCGAGCTATGTGCCGGGCATGACCCGCAACCGCCTGTGCCGGTTGGCGTGCGCGGAGTAATGTCCAGAGTTTAGACCAGAGCATCTCTAATAGCATGTAGAGTATATAGACCGTCATCCTACTTATCCTCGTTCTTCTCCCTTCCCTTCCTCCACCCGCACATATCACCTGTCCAAGCGGCACGTCGTATTGCTTTTGCCCGAGTTCTATAGAGTGGTGGAATGGAGTGAGCGCAACGGGCTTCTAACAAACAGACACGCACGGCGTTGCCTGGTTGGCTGTTATCTGCTGCACGCCAACCAACCTGACCTCACCTCGCTCGCAGCTCCCAACCTCACCACACTCTCCTCCATCGCCATCCATCGCCGCGCCCCTCATCTCCCCTCCACCACGACGCCTCCTCCACCACGGCCCCCTCAGATCTCTCGGAATCGCGGTCGCCCAGCTGTGGGAGTTCGCGTCACCCGAGTTCCAACAGCGTTTCCCCGTCCTCGGTGGATCATTGTGCTCCGTCACACGATAACCAGCGAGCTGGTCCACCATAAACACCAACTGCCCTCTCATCCACCCGCCTCCACAGCTCCCTTCTCCCCGCCGTCGCCTTCGATACTTCTTTCGCTTGCGTCGCTCCTTCGGTCCTATCGTCGATTTACTCGATACATCCGCTATCATCCTTCCTGCTTCCCCCAGCCTTTTCACAACCTCGGCTCTGCCAAAATTTACATCGAGCGTCAAATCTCACCACATTCTCCGCTTCGTCTCGTCGCAGCGTATCCTCTAACCTCGGAACACCCATCCGTATCATTCTTACATCTCTACCGTCCGTGTCATCGACAATTCGGTAAGTCTACATCAGCGCTGACTCGGTGATTTTCTCGATATCCCCGCCCGCCACAATCCGAATTGTGCAATTTCCTTTTTACTCATCTATCGCTCGCTACCTTACCTTACCTTCCTCTGCCGTGCTCCCACCACACAATCCTGTCGGGGGATTCTTCAATCTCATCTTAATTTAATTACAGAGATTTTTTGTTCTCTTATCGCTTTCATCGCAGGAAGCTGTAACATTTGATCGGCCCGCTGCTAACTTATCGACAGCAGCCTGGTTAGTTTGTGTTACATCTTTCCTCCCGTCCCGCAACAATTCGAACTCGGATCCCAAGGAAAAAGAACCCGAAACGAAAATCCAGAACATACAAGATACTGACCAAGAACCGCATCAGCAACATGGTTTCAACTAGGAGCTCCAAAGAGGCGTCGCCTATCTATCCCTCGCAAGAACCCGATATCCCGGTCGAATCTCCAGGTTCTTCGCAATCCCAATCACAATCTCCAACAGGCAGATCGCCGACGTCAGGCAGAAAGAGACGCAGGTCGACGAGACAGTCTACTCCTCATTCCTCTTCGTCTGGTGGTGAAAGTCCTAAGTCAGACTCTTCTGCGCGAGAAAAGATGCGAAGGACGAAGATCGAAGAATCTAGTAAGTACTCGCCAACTCGCTTTCTTTCCACCAGGAGAGTATATCAAAATATTTTTCTTTCCTGCCCAGTCTGCTAGATCGGATGCCATGCAAACTTTGAAAACTTTCATAATATTCAGTCTTCTGTAAAAGATTGCTAACCTGCATTATAGCTGAAAGCGCCGGCTCTCAGGTCGCAAAGCCCAGTCAGAACACCGACGACGAGATGATTGGTGTACAGGTCGGAGAGGTCTCTCCTGGCGCAAAGGGTCGTAAAAGGGTTCATGACGAAATTGCATCCAGTTCAAAGGATCCGAAGACTCCAGCGGAAGAGCCGGAGGACCGTCCACCAAGCCGACAGGCCAACGGCGAGCCCCTCGGGAAGAAGCTCCGGGAGACTCCATCACCACCCCGCGAGATCGACGAGAATTGTATGTTTGCACCTATTCCGGTGGAAATTGAAGACGCAGCATACCTTGCCGTAAATGGCGTCTATCCCACCAAAAAGAAAGAGGCATCTCTGCCCTCGAACCATGGTAGTCCACGTGACACTTTAAGTGAATCTCTACTAGATTCGCAAGAGGAGACTCCCTCTGTTAATGCGGAGAATCTGCAACCAGCATGCGACAATGATTCAATCAATGATGATTCTTCTAACAATGATCGCCATGATGAATCAACGTCCACGAGAAGCCCTCCCAGAGAGGCGTCTCCCATCACAGAATATGATGATTCGGTTCGTGAACAAAAGTTAACGGATGAAACATTTGCAGCGACACTGGAACCCTCAGTCGAGCAAAAGCAGCCAGATTCGCCTGCTTCTGAGAATGCTGCTTCGCCACCAAAAGAAGAAATCAAAGTAAGATTGCAGATCATGACCTAAACGCATCTGGGATAACAATCTGATTAATATCACAGTTGAGCGGCGGTTTTTCTAACACTTCATCGGTTTCCCCCTTCGGCTCTCTTGCCACGAAAGCAACCGAGGCTACTACTACCTCCGAAGTTAGTAGCAATGGCAATTCCTTGTTTGCAAGTTCGAAATTTAGCTCTTTCTCGAAAGTCACTTCGGCTTTTGGGGTTTCGCCCGCACCACTAGGTAAGCCTACACTCCTCAAATCTGTCGTTGTCATCTAGCTGACGAGTATGCATATCAACTACAGGTGTTTCTCCGTTCGCCGCTCCCCCGACGGGTTCTGATAACGTCTTTAGCAAGATGTCGTCGAATACGAGCCAATCCATGTTTCCTTCCGCGTCTGGTCCGAATGTTTTCGCGGTGATGTCTGGTAATACAAGTGCTTCTGGATTTGGTGGGATATCCACCCCAGCGCTTGGCTCGGGAACGAGCATCTTTGGAACTACTTCATCGAAGCCCCTCCCTAAAGCGCAACCCTTAGAAGGGATCAAAGCTTTTGAGAAGTCTGATACAGGAGACAATCAAGACTCAGAAAGCGTCGACGGAAATGAAGGTGCATCTGCTGACGCCGCTGAGGGCGAAGGCCATGAAAACGGGAAGAGCACGTCCATCCTGCCTCCCAAAACCGCCATGAAGAGCGGAGAGGAGGAATACGATATGGTCTTCCAGGCGCGAGCAAAACTGTTTGAATTTAGCACAGGAGCCTGGAAAGAACGCGGAATCGGAAATGTCAGAGTGCTTACGCCGAAGGCGGAAACGTACTTGGAAGCTGACGACGGCCAGGTAAGCGTTGATCCACTGTTTTACTGTGCGAGGACGTGCGCCACTATCAGAACTAATGGTATCTATAGGGGTCTAAGAAAACTCCTGTTGGCCGCATCGTCATGCGCCAGGAGGGCGTCGGTCGATTGATTTTGAACGCCAACATGTTCAAGGATATGCTATCCGATACTGGAAAACAGGTATCCGACAATACTATTCGGTTCATGGCCGTAAACAGTGTGTTATTCGCGGAAACGCAGGATGAGAAATCGAAGGAGGACAAATCCAAAGATAGTGAGGAGAAGGACACCAACGATAAGGAGACCACCCATGACGAGGGTGCAGAGAAAAAGAAGACGGACGAGCCTCAGCCCGCCATCACACAGAAACCAGCCCTGAAAACCTACTTGCTGAGGGTATGTTGCATATCTGGAAGTTATCGCAACTTTGTTGTTCATCTGCTAACTATATCTTCAGTTCAAGAGCTCCGATCTCGTTGCGGGATTCAGGGATAATGTCATTGAAAACTGTCCTATCTGAACGTCATGCTCGAGTTCTCATATACAAAGCCATCTGAAGCATCAACAGTCACGACAACTCCTTGGCTCATCGGTCCGAGAGGACTAGCTGAAACACCAGGATTTCGTTGTCCATCTCACCCTTCACACCCACTATAGCACCCACCACCCGGCTTCCGTTTCTTCTCTCGAGATTATGTGACCACCGACTAAGCATATTTTTTGATTTGTTTCTCGGCAGCCTTACACAGGACTTATCCTGACATTTTTTGCATTGGCTTATGAGGCGCCTTTTCTTTTAAATCATCCAGCTATGATCGCAATGTCCACCTTTCTTCTTCGCCGTCGATTGTTATATCTTACGGCTGAGAAATATTCTGTTATGTTTACAAGCCGCAATGCATGTGCTTCTTTAGCGTTTTCTTCACTTTCGTGCATATACACCTTTTCACGCACTGTACAGTCGCCTAATGCTAGAAATTAGACGTGTACACTTTTTGTAATCAATAGATACCTACTTAGTGAATACTCTCTTTCATTGCGCTTGTATCTTAATTTCCTTTCTGATATGAAAAGCATTTTGCATGCATGAGATCTCGGCTCGCTTGATGAACTGCATAAACTCCGCTGTCAACGCCCCACCTCCACCCTGTGACATCAAACAACGATGGCCTTCCGCAAGTTAGATCTGACGCCTGCTCTACGGCCTCTCCTGCTCCCAAACGAGACCTTGCTCTTTGTGCAAGACGCCGTGGGTCTCTACGAGGGGTATACACACCAGTCCCTACTCTGCCCGATCCATCTTCAGTTTCTCATCCCTGGCACGAAGGCTGATGTAATGCTTTCGGATAGGCAGACGCTACAAAGTCCCGAACTATCAGAACGGCAGCGCCTATCTGACGACTCATCGGATCTGCTTCATCAACAACGATGAGCCGAGAAGATACTCCGCAGCACTAGAACTGAAGGATGTAAAGAAATTCGAACTTTACGTATGATTCCGCCGCCCTTGAAGTGCTCCGAGACCTGTTGGGCTAATCACAGCGAGCGATCACGGCAGAATGGCTTCCTCAAATCATCACCCAAAATCACGCTCTACTTGCGACCCTCAGATCCCTCTCTTCTCAACCTGGGGGGCCGATCCGCTTCTCGAAGTCCTACCTACACTCCCGTTCAAACGCCACCGAGGTCATCTACTCCCTCACAGTCGATCGGCATAAACCGACAGTGGATATGCCCGATATGCACGTTTCCAAACCCTTTCCCCTCGAACTTCGGCCCTGCTTCACCTATCCCACCTTGTTTGACATGCGGCGTCAAGCCAAACCGGTCCGTTCTCGATGCGGTCATGAACGCTTCCGGACCTACTCCAAAGCCCACAAGCCAGCCATCTTCAGACAGTGCTCTGCTACAGGCTGGGATCGACAGATCGAAGAACGCTTGCCCAAGGTGTACATTTATTAACGATCACGCACTTCGAAACTGCGAGATCTGTGGGGAGGTTCTCTCGTCAGACGATATCGACGAATCACTATCCACCGGAGGCGCGAGAAGCCGAAATGAGTCGCCAGGGCCAGCATATCTCGGAAGCATACCTCCTAGCGAACAGATTGATAGCGTCAAGTTATCCTTTCGAGGAGGCGGGGAGAGGTCGTACATGGAAAAGCTGAAGGGGGCTATGACGCAGAGAAAATGGCTGCTCGAGCAAGCTCCAGTTGTCCCTACTATCACCTCCGGTGCCGCTAATTTGACGCTTGACTCTCGAGACAACGACCCTACCTTGCTGAACAGCACTCCGGAGGTGACGGAAAGAATTATTGGCGTTAGAGGCTTGGAACGACAGAGTCGAAATCTAAGGATGAACAATGAGAGAACGATAGCAGGAGCATTCGAGGACTTGGAGGCTCTGATGAGCCGAGCCAAAGAAATTGTATGACCCCACGCTGTTGGCTCAGAAAATGTGCCGTAGCAGGGCTAACAAACATTTATAGATTGCTTTAGCGGAGAGTTTTGCGACCCAGCTGTCGGATAATCCATCACTTGCAAACTCCGATGCAACAGAAGCACTGAACAACTCAGCCAATCTACTCGCCCTACGACCTACCGACTTCACCGTGACAAAAGATCAAATATCATCGTCCTCGTCTACGTCGACATCACTGTATCACGCCGAGTTGGCAAGGTCCATAGCTGATTTCTTAGCAGATGACAGGAGGTCCATCTTGAAAAAGGAAGGTGGTGCTATCACATTAGTGGATCTCTGGGCAATCTACAATCGCGCGAGAGGCATTGAATTGATAAGCCCGAGTGATCTTGAGAATGCAGCAAAACTGTTTGATAAACTTCAGCTGCCGGTGCGGCTACGACAGTTCAAGAGTGGGCTATTAGTCATTCAAGAAAGAAACAGAACTGATGAAAAGGTAGCCAAAAGCGTGCTTGCATGGTTGGATACGCTTGCAGATGTGAATACTTGGGACCTGAAGACAGATAGAAGATGGGGCAAGAGTATCTTGGCAAGAGATGCAGCGGAGAAATTTGGCTGGAGCATCGCAGTGGCAACAGAGGAGTTGGAAATGGTGGAAGAGAGAGGTGCTCTATGTCGGGAAGTGGGTATTGAAGGCGTCCGGTGGTGGAAGAACCCTTGGATGCCTGATCAGTAATTCTTAGTACATGAAGCGACTTGACATAATTCTAGAATTCAAATCGGTTCCATCCAGTTTAAAGAGGCCGGTACATCGTGAATATTCGTCTATGCGTCTTCACGTATAAAGCCTCCTCCCAAATCAGCACTGGGACTATCAGCATCACAGCCCGGCTCTCGAAGCCCATCGGTTTGGCTATTGTCCACGCTTGTTTCATAGTCACGGACTGTATCGCCTTCTGCCGGGCCCTCATACATATCGCTAATTGCTTCAGCTTTAAGTTTGCCAGTGTCTGATGATGCAAACCCTTCTTCGTCCCCATAGTCCTCTTCGATTCTCTCAACGATTCGGAGACCGATGAGAAACTTCTTCCACAGTTTTAGACAAACCTGCTCCCGCTTGCCCTCTTCCTTCAATCTTCTTTCCTCTTCATCTTGTTTGCACGCCTCTATTAATACCTCAGCGGTTTCTTCCGTGCACAAAACCCCATCAGCCCTTGGAATTGCTCTCTTGTTTTTGAATTCAAACCCTGTGATTGCTTCTGCGTATTCTATACCAAGACGTTTGCTTAAACGTGCCGCATTCCTGTAGGGGACATGGACAGCCCCTTCAGGGATCATACTTGGAACGAAACAGTCGATGTTCCCATAGGCGTTCCTAGGGATGATACCGTCGGAAATAGGCGCGGGACGGTATAACTCAGTCTGGTAGAAGGCGTACAAGCCCACAAGCCCAGCATTTTCATCTCCCTCACGTCTAGCATTTTCGATCTCTCGTTTTCTATTGACCATGACAGCCCTACTTGCTGCGTGCTTGAGTGGCGTTTGATTTGGTTTTACCACTCTGCCTTCCTTGTACCAGTTTTCTGCCGGTTTCGCCGTCGTGATTGAACTTCGTGAATAGACATTCTCCTCTTTGGCCTTATCGCCTTTGCCAATGACCAGTGTGTGAACTGGTAATTCTCCGGGTAAGACACACTCTTCGCGTTTTAAATGCCGCTCGAGTATGTACTTCGGATGATTCTTATATGCTATCACGCTCGTTGGAAATCCCTGTGTCGTACCTTGTTGACTTTTCGAACTGATTTTCGGAAGCAACTCCTGGTTTTCCTTGAGATCTCTCAGATTTAGTGTGGAGTTATTCCGCTGGAAGCATCTTAAGATTCGCTCTGAGAATAGATCGTACTTCTCGATCATGAGGAGATCGCCTCTGTGATCGAGAATTTCTCTATCAAACAAGGGCATCCGGAAGCCCTTTGTTTTCCCTGGAAATATCCTCTTGTTCAGATATCGAACCGTAACATCTCGGGCAGTGTTGTCCATGTTGTAAGCGACGACGTAAGATATCTGTTGTTTCGATTTCGAAGCAGATTGTCCCTTTGGCTCTAGTTTGCACATATCTTCGTTGTTGCTGATGATCATGCCAGTCGCAAAAGGGTCAATTGCGATCCACGTTTGCGCGATGGGTGAATACACCTCCGTCCAAAATGTCGGGAACTTGATGTCCCTATCGTATCGACTTTCTCGCATCTTGGTTTCCCGAGGTGATTTATCGGAAGCGTCAGATCCAGAGTCTGCACTATCAGCAGAGGTTTCTGCGCTTGATCCATCATCTATCACAAGTTTTTCCTGGTCTGACGAATCTTGAATATCTCGATTCTCAACCTTCGTGAAACCATATCCAAGGGGACAGAGGCTAAATATGAGTCGAGTCTCTAGCCCGAGAGCACGCAAAAGTGCCGTAAACAGCTGTGCTCCAACATCCCTAGACCCGTGGCGATCTTTCCCTCGCTGTCGAAAATCTTCCAGTCCACAGATCTTTTCAGACGTCTTCTCCTCCTCTGCTATCGAGGCGTTGGAGCAGGCATCCAAGTAGCCTTTTTTGCGCAGGCCAGGAGCCGTGACTTTGAATTCCCCCTTCCAAAATTGCATCAGATCGCTCAGCAATTCGAGGAGGTTTGTGTCTGGTTTTGCTTCAGCCAAAGCTGGCAACTCTTGTGGTTCAGGAGGTGGTGTCGCCGGCCTTTGCTTCCTTTTATTCTTCCCTTTGCCTTTTTTCCTTTGCTTAACAGCCTTTGAGGCGGATGGAGCTGGGGCAAATGACGCTAAATATGCGTCCACGTCCTTTTTTATCTGTGTGTCTTTGACGGCGCCGAGAAGAAGCTCTTGGAGAGCATTGTCGTTTATCCAGACATTGCGAATATAACCGTGATATAGAAGACATATGACATGCATAATATGAGTATAGAGACGTTCACTACGTTCTCGAGATGAAACCCCTTTCTTCTTCCTGCACGATGGAGTTAACACCTGAAATAGCGAATACTTAAGAGGGATAACAATTTCATACAGTGGTTGTACTGATGGAATAGAGCTCTTGTCGAGAGTAAAGGTCACATCACCATCTCGGGACCGGAGGCTATCGCTTGGCTTTGATCGAGGTTGCGTGCTTGGACCTGAAGGACTTGTCTCAAGAATGTTTTCCCAGTCCCCTGCATCGTCGTCGTCGTCGTCTTCATCTTGATCATTATCATTCTCATCCGCGTCCTGAGGGTCTGAGATCGGCTGCCGCGGGCGTTCTTCAATCTCTAGGTCCTCAGTAGAAGAATCATCGCTTTCGCTTTCTCCATCGCTACCATGATCCGAAACACGTTGTCCAATCGCTCGGCGAAATCCACGTTCTATTCTGCGGCGTTTCCGGGCGTGTTCTTCGCTGGTGATATCGGACGGGTCGACCTGGGGAGCTGCTACGGTCCGTTTGCGCGTCGCGTATCGACCGGGCTTCTTGGCCATGGCGGACTAGGGAAAATGATGATCATGAGGGTAAATAAGCACTGACAGCAAAATTATAGATGAAGTTTTTAAGCAATGACAGGAGCTTAAGTGTGCGTTTAATCTAGGAACCCGCTCAGAGCGCCTTGGAATGCAGCGGAGCCAGGTGAGGTGTGTATTACGTAATCAGATATCGTTTGGAGATATGCGCTGGTTTCGTCGATTTCAGCATCTGCTGAAACTTTCCTTCCAATCGGCTAGCTGAAGTATGCTATACTAATCTACATCATGTATTTCACTTCCTAATCAACCGGTTGCCTCAACGGAAGTTTGAGATTGACGTTTCCAGCGGCACAGGTGCATGCTCCCAAGCCAGCCAATCAGACCGAGTTGTTCTAGAGATTTTTCGTGTCAGCCGCGGTAACCAGACAATGTGAGGGCAAAAGGTCATGCTGAGACGTACGGTAGTAGACCCATTGCGTTCACTTTCCATATGCCAATCGCTATTGTCAATATTTGAAGTCCGATGTAGGCGAGCTTGACGATGAACAAGCGGCTATGTGTAGACTCTCCATCGAACTTTGAGAATGTATTCCCAACTGTAGAGAGGGCCCGGAGCGGATTCATAAAAAGCATCGCTGTCATCATGATGGAGAATATCTGGAGAGTGTTCCCAGACATGTACATCATGATCATGTTCATCGGCAGAGACTTGGCGGGAGCAAGAGCAACCTCCCAAGCTTTCTTAATTTTCAGGTCGTCGGTTTCGGCTTGCGTGGGGGCGGTAACTTGTTTTTGGGATTTCTAGATCACCAGTCCAGCATTCTTAGCTACAGGAACAGCGAAGCCGGTGCCCTCGTCAGCAAAGGCATCATACCTTCGAGGAGCCTCCCGCAGAGTATCCCGGAGGGTCTACGATGCTTGATGGGGGCTTCGATCGGCCAGCAGAGTTCTTGAGGTCAATGACCCAGGCCGGTTGGGCGGGAGCCATTGTGACAGGAAGCTATTATATGGATATCTGCTATCGGGAGAGGGGTAGTGTCATATCAGCCACAGAGCCAGCCTGCACTAATAGATCAGGACGGGTCGATTTTTCTTACCTCTTGAAGCTCTTCTCTCAGCTGTTCCGCAGAAGCTGGTGGGCTGGGCTCGGCGTGAGGACGGCGGTGATGTGGGGATGCAGTGTGTCGTTTTGGGGCGTTTCCAAAAAGCGGCAGGCGCGTTATTTCCGCTCCCGTTGACACTCGCCAGCATGAACTCCTTCGCTGACTGAACACTCGCGAGCCCAACCTCGACTGGAATCCGTCTCACACAACATCGCCACATGGACTTGCGCGCACAGCTTTCTTGCTTCGACTACTCAGCATGACCAAGTTCGACATCATCATATCGCTCTAGTCAGTCAATACGTCCACTCTAGCTACCCTTCCCATACCGCCCGCGCCCCTGGATCCGACAAGGTTGCGATCTAGCAAGGCGCTTACCATAAATACCTGGAAGCGGAGGAGGGAGGAGAAATAGCTTAAGGAGAGGCCCGAAGGCTCGAGCCTTCGAACACAAGTGACACGATGAGTGGCGGCGGAGACGCAAAGTTCTTTGCTAGGGTATGTGTACATTGGGCCGTGTACTCCAGAGCTCATCCTGTCCAGCCGGTTTCGCGAAAACACGACCAGCTACTAAAACATGACGTTTCGCGGGTGCTAGGGCAAAGTTGCGGAATTGCGGATCGAGCTCAACTCCGATAAAAAGGACAAGAACCATGTGCGGAAGAAGATCGCGCTCAAGAAGATCGTGGCCAATATGACCATGTCGAATAACGACATGGCGGCCTTGTTCCCGGATGTCGTGCAGTGCATGCAAATACCGCATCTCGAGATCAAAAAGATGTAGGAGAACTACGCCTTTGCAGAATAGCATTTTTCGCGCTCAAACGATTGCTGACACCATTTTCCACGACCCATTGATCTTGTTCCAGGTGCTTTCTATTTCTTGTCAACTACGGTCGTATGAAGCCTGAGCTAGCGCTACAAGGACTACCAATCCTGCTATCGGATATCGAAGACACCAATCCTCTAGTGAGAGCCCTGGCGCTCCGCACTCTGTCGTACATACATGTGCGCCAGTTCGTTGAGGCTACCGTCAGTCCCCTCAGAATTCGATTGCGCGATCCAGATCCGTATGTACGAAAAACGGCAGCCTTCTGCGTCGCGAAATTATACGACCATGACAAAGAGTTGGTAGAAGAAAGTGGCCTCATCAATAATCTCAACGGGCTGCTACAGGACGATAATCCAACCGTCGTGACAAGCGCGTTGGCTGCATTGCTGGACATCTGGGAACGTGATGGTGGAAATGGGGGTACAAAGCTTGTCATCGATAAAGCGAATGCCGGGAAATTTATCCAGATACTGCCAGATTGCTCAGAGTAGGTGCAACAAGACTTCGCTGTTTATGATGTTAATCGTTTCTGACAGACAACAGATGGGGTCAAACCTATATCCTAGAAGCGTTGATGTCCTACGTCCCCCAGGAAACTTCAGAAGCATCCATGATGGCAGAACGGATATGTCCTCGCTTGCAGCACTCCAACAGCGCCGTGGTCCTTACTTGCATCCGTGTTATACTTTATCTGATGAATTATATAGCATCAGCTCAGGAGATATCCGCATTGTGCAGGAAGCTCTCACCACCTCTGGTAACGCTACTTGCTAAAGGCCCCGAAGTTCAATATCTTGCCCTTCGAAACGCCTTGTTGATCTTGCAGCGACGGCCTGAAGTATTACGAAACGATATCCGAGTCTTTTTTTGCAAATATAACGACCCAATCTACGTCAAAGTTACGAAACTTGAATTGATATTTATGCTAGCGACGGAAGAAAATATAAAAGAAGTGCTAACGGAACTGAGAGAGTACGACCGCCCTCAAAACCGCCGTCCAGTTTCAGTATACAACATGCTAACGGTATCTTTGCCCAACCCAGATATGCAACCGAAATCGATGTGCATTTCGTCCGGAAATCCGTGCGGGCGATTGGGAAGCTCGCTATCAAGATTGAACCGGCAGCTCGCGAGTGTATAAGGACATTACTCGAGCTTGTTGCGACAAAAGTTTCGTACATTGTCCAAGAAGCAACCGTCGTCATTCGAAACATATTCCGCAAATACCCAAATCAATACGAATCGATCATTTCAACGCTGTGCGAAAATCTCGACTCGCTGGATGAGCCAGAGGCGAAAGCAGCAATGATCTGGGTCATTGGCCAATACGCCGATCGGATAGACAACAGCGATGTCCTTCTGGATGACTTCCTTTACGGCTGGGCCGACGAGCCCGTTGAGGTGCAACTGGCTTTAC
The DNA here is from genome assembly GCA_036872635.1 of Orbilia brochopaga. Lineage (NCBI taxonomy): Eukaryota > Fungi > Ascomycota > Orbiliomycetes > Orbiliales > Orbiliaceae > Orbilia > Orbilia brochopaga. The sequence continues at coordinate 1,900,876 of JAVHNQ010000003.1, read as the reverse complement.
TTACAGCTACCGTCAAGCTATTCATACAGCGGCCCACCAAAGGGCAAGATCTCGTGCCCAAGGTTTTGAAATGGGCCACGGAGGAAACAGACAACCCAGACCTCAGAGACCGAGGTTACATGTACTGGCGGCTTCTTTCCTCAGACCCGGCTGCGGCAAAGTCAATAGTGATGGGTGAGAAGCCTCCTATCACAGCGGAGACGGAGAAGCTTGATCCTGCTACGCTCGAGGAAATGTGCTTGAACGTTGGAACGCTAGCTACAGTGTATCTGAAGCCTGTCAATCAGGTGTTCAGAGTGGCCCGGCCTAAGAAACTAGAGGATTCGCCAGCCCTCCAGAAACACTTGCTACCTACCGTCCAGGCAATGGCGGAGATGCAAGCTATGATATCGAAACAGGCTGCCACACGTCCAAAAGTTGAAACTACCAACGAAGGCGATGTATCTGCTGCTGTTGATTCCGCCGACGACTATTTTGCTTCGGTGCCCCCAGGAAACATGGGTATCGGTGGAGGCGTAGTTGGTAGCAATCCTTTTGCAGGCGTTATGCAAAGCCCGTCCGATCTCATTGAAAACAACTATGGTAAGTTACAACAGCATTGCTATCATACCGATTGAAGAAAGCTGACATGTCTAAATAGGAGGAATGGGCCAGCCGCCAGCTAATTTCACCCAAAACACCCAAGGCGACCTAATACTATTGTAGCGAGGAAACATCTTGAGCACTTTGAAGCGGTTAGCATGTTATCTGTTTTGAGCATTGTACGATATTTGAATGCGTCTATCTGGTTGATTTGGATTTATTTCAGCAGAGCATGTATTTACGGTTTGAACATTTTAGCTTATCAACAGTCAGTGAAATGTGCCACAAGGCATTTGGCGCCTTCAGCGTGTGTTCGAAGCGGTTCCACCGTTTTCTTAAATTATAGGTCTTGAGTACAAATCAAGTGTAGGTGAGCAAGGAGGAAGACATGGTATGGACAGAGGAAGAAGGAAAGAAGAAAAAGAAAGAAAAAATGCCCACGAAGAACCTAATGAACACCTTTTAAGCTCAGATACGGCGTGATCCTATCGATCGTGACAAGAGGAAATGTGAATTCGGATTCGACGTAATTATATCGACTGGAAACTGATAATATAACAAGACAAGCGCCACCAGCCAAGCTTAGTGCTGCTGTTGTCTCTGGTTTCCACCGCGGTTGTATCTGCCGCGGGTCTCCTGCTGCTGCTGGGAAACGGTGATGACGTTGATGGGGACGTTGTCGTACTGTGTAGTTAAAAGGTATCGATTAGCAACAAATAGGCAAATGCGAATATTAGAGCCGCCAGTGGAGACTTACTCCCAAGCTCTTGAGCAGATCCCTGGTATCCGCATCGACGTCCAGCTGGCCGTTGTCGGTATTCTGGGTGAAGTCGAGTGCCGACACCTCGGGGACGTATTGATCCTTCCTTTCACGCTCTTCTTCCTGCAGCTTGAACGAGATACCGCGAACAGGCCCTCTCTGGATACGCTTCATCAAATGTGTCGTGAATCCGGCAATCTATAGACCGTAAGAACTCGCCCAGTCAGCGCCCACAGTTCAGATCTCCAGATATCTCAAAATCCTCCCGATTTCCCAATCTCCTCATAGCAACAGCCTTCCAGATCGAATCGGATTTATCGAACCTTGTTCCGTAACCTCTTGGAGGCTATAATCGCGATCTCATCGCAGATTCTCTTGTTGGTCTCGAAGTCGAGGGTGAGCTTGGGGTAGTATCGCTCGATGATGACCTTGGCGGACTTCTTGACTGTCTTTGTGCGAACGCGACCCATGATTGCGGTATCGAGGTGTTATACGAGGGGCGGGAGTCGTGGAGGCGTTGGTGGCGATGGTGATACGATGGTGATAAAGGCCGCTAGTTGGTTGAATCGATCATCGAATGTTGCCCGTTTGTGAGGTCGTGGAGGCACCACAGAAAAAAGCACCGTTTGTCCTGTCAAAATTACCCAATATGGGGACCTCAGGGTCTCTGCCCTCTCCAAATGAGGCCTGGAGTCTGATTACGTAACTCAGCGTCGAAACGACCGTACAACACATCTGTGTTTTCTGAGGCAACAACATTGAGCGCTAAGCCAACGAGTCGTAGTTGATTAGGATTTCCCATATCGCACCAGCCTCAGCAAGGTTTTTCTACGCCAGCCCTTCACGAGTAAGTCCATGCATGCATTTAGCCAATCTTCAGCTATACCAAATGCCCATACATTCCATCCTTGCCTTAAAAATGGTCCCTATATCGAGGATCTATTCTCTCGAGAAATCGAAATGACGGCGTGGTGGGGTCCAAAATGCCTAATCTAACCCCACCATACACAATTGAATCCGTAAATCTACTATAGCATATATAATATGCTTCAGGCGTATATGCGTATGCGCAGAGATATGCTGTTAGCTAACATTTGCTTAATATCTAGATCTCTGGAGACATATAAGATTTCGCAGGGTAAAAGGTGAATTTTGTATGTTGAAGATGGCGCAGCAAACGGCTGCCCTGAGTTTCGACTTGGTAGCCAAATGCTCAGTATGTAAAGCCTACCATTTTGTACGTAGCGGGCCTTGAATTAATGCTAAATACAATAAAGGTAACGAGAGCACGTGCATCAACTATGACCTTACCCCATGGTCCAGTCGAGCTGCCCATGTTTATGCCAGTAGCCACCCAAGCCAGTCTCAAGGGACTCACACCTGAGCAGCTAGAGTCACTGGGTTGTCGTTTATGCCTGAACAATACATATCACCTGTGAGACCGCCCTCTCTTTATATATCGTCAGAAACGTTGAGAACCTAAGCTCATCTTGGTTCTCCTCATAGTGGACTCAAGCCCGGACAGGCCACACTAGACACCGTGGGCGGGGCTCATAAGCTCCAGTCGTGGAATCACAACATTCTTACAGGTTTGGCCGCCACGTTTCCTTATATATTATCTTGGTCCCTCACGCTAATGATAAGATGACAACTGATAGACAGTGGTGGGTTGGTCAAACCGTCACTGCTTCACATCTAGTCACGGTGGACAGCTCGCCAACTTAGATTCACAGATTCCAGATGGTATCGCTGCTCAAGCTTGCAAAAGTGACGGAGGAAGGAGTTAAATTTTTGAGTCCTCACGATGGTTCACCAATGTAGGAGGACCCATATAATCTTACGAAGTAGTGGGTATATCTCCCGGGGGGCAATGCTAACGTTTGTAGGCTGTTGACTCCCGAGCACTCGATGTCTTTGCAGAACAGTATAGGGTCCGACATCATGATGCAGTTAGACGACGTCATTGCCACAACATCGCCGGACGAGGAGCGAATCAAAGAAGCCATGCATCGCTCCGTCAGATGGCTAGATCGCTGCATCAAGGCCCACAAGTATCCTGAGAAGCAGAATTTATTCTGCATTATCCAAGGTGGCCTAAACCTGGATCTCCGAAGGGAATGTGTCAAGGAAATGGTCCAAAGAGATACTCCGGGTATCGCTATCGGCGGCCTGAGTGGAGGCGAGGAAAAGGCAAAGTACTGCGCCGTGTAAGAGAATCCGATCCCACTATTTTTATCTGTAAAGTGCATGTGTAACGGTCAACATAGCGTTCGAACATGCACGGAGATGCTGCCTGACCTAAAGCCGAGATACGTCATGGGAGTGGTGAGGCCCCTTGCAGTAAATTCTGGATAATGTGAGTGATGCTAATATTAGCTATGGGCATAGGGCTATCCTGAGGACCTTGTAGTCTCTGTCGCTTTGGGGGCTGATATGTTCGACTGCGTCTGGCCAACGAGGACAGCTGTAAGTGTATATCGAGCATCTATCCGTCTGTATTCACCCGAGTAACATTCAACGTGCAGCGTTTTGGGAATGCTATAACGGCGAGAGGGACGTTGAACTTGCGTCACGCGTCGTACGCCGCCGACTTCTCACCAATCGACGAAGATTGTGACTGCCTGTGCTGTCGGTCTCACACAGATGGCGGACTAGGTGTAACCAAGGCTTACATCCACCACCTAACCGGGAAAGAAACCGCCGGAGCTCATGTGTAAGTTGCCCAATCTGTTCCGTATACCCGGTCTTCATGCCGGTTGTGCTAAGTTTATGAATCGCCCCGCTGCAGTCTAACCATGCACAATGTGTACTACTTGTTGAACTTGATGCGGAACGCGCGGAAGGCCATCGTGGCCGACGCGTATCCTGCGTTCGTGAGGGATTTTTTCGGCAAGATCTATAACTTTAATAAGGCCGAGTACCCGGTCTGGGCGGTGGATGCTCTCAAAACCGTTGGCATCGATCTGATGACCGACGCCGAGTCTCCGCCGTGAATGGATTATATCACGTGTGATAGCTCGTTTCTACCTGTACATGTACGTAAATTGTAACGCCCAGCGCCAGTTAGATGGTAGTCTCGGGGACGCTGGTTGGTAGATGGACAGTATTTTAAATGATACGACGATTGGCGTAACGTCATACGCGTGAGGAGTTTATTGCAATGCATTGTGGCACGTAGCCGTAGACAAGGCGTGATGGAATGCAGCGAATCGGATTGCGTGCTCTGTACACAGGTGTGTTCCCTGGTCGTAGAGCTCTGCGACGCATGTGCAATGCAATGCAATGATACCCCGCACTGCCAGAAAGCAGGACAGCGGTGGCTGAGAGGGGTAAGAGGAATAGCGGCTGGGCAAAGCGAGGGGTATCGACAGGCAGCTCCGGATCCGTTCTGAGAGCTGGCCTCTGAATTTTGACCGCTCCAATCGCTCCCCTTCCTTTCTTCTCCTCCTTTCTTCTTCCTCTACTCCACTCTTCCGTCTTTCCGATATTCATACACTGCCCTTCTATCAGCCCTTTCGTCTTTCAAACTGTCGACCCTCAGACTATTCTCGAGAGCCTCGCTCCAGCTTTCTCGGTCGTTCCATACCACAATCAGAGCAATGGGTGTCACAAAGGAGACCATCACACCGGGCAACGGTACCAACTACCCCAAGCCTGGTGATACAGTGACTATGCACTACACTGGCACTCTGGAAAACGGCAAGAAGTAAGCCTACCATATTATTCTTCATACCTGAGGAAGAAGGCAGCTGGCAGCCTCCGTCGTAAAGTATAGATTATTAACGTACGCTGTTTGCAAACTTTGACAAGGTTTGATTCTTCTCGAGACCGCAATGAGTATTTCGTGACGAAAATCGGCGTCGGCAAGGTCATCAAGGGTACGTACTTGACCGACATTGAATAGCCTCTGTAGCTGGAATATTGCTATAGAGAGGTATTGCGATTCTAAATTACGCATAGGCTGGGACGAGGGCGTTCCCCAAATGTCGCTTGGTGAACGGGCCAAGCTGACGATTACTCCTGACTACGGCTACGGTGCAGCGTATGTCTCCTTTGTCTCTCTTCCTCTCCCACTCATTATACCTATGGTAGACCGTTAACAGCATTTGCTAACCTCCATCATCTTTACAGTGGTGTTGGAAACGGCCTGATCCCAGGTAACGCTACTTTGATCTTGTAAGTCTCCTGATATGCACGACTCATTCCATCGATTTCGATTGAGGACTGCGAGCTGATATCGGGTGTCCCTCTAGCGACGTCGAGCTCATCAAGATCAACTAAGGCGCTCGAATGACATAATCTGGCCTTGCCAGATGTGCACGCGCACAATCAACGGGGAATTCCAAGGAGCACAAAAAATTAAAAGACCCTCTGACTGGTCTTTTATTCTTGCTGCTCAACAGAACTGATAATGTAAAACTACTTATCTACAAATTCAAAAAATACTGATATGCATGTAGTACGGACTTACCTTCTGGGTAATTGAATGGCGAAAATGCCAATCGACAAGCCGCATGATGCGCGGTTTGCGGCCATTCTACAACATCCAATACATGTACTTTATTTTGGGCTCGTAAAAGCAGAATTAAGCTTGATTTGGTCACTTCGCTTGGTCCTTCTTATGTAGTATGCACCGACAAGAGTAGTATAAAATATCTTTCGTTCCAACTATCTTACACGGGAAAATTGCCTCCATTGCCTGTCACCTCAACATCATCCTCGGCCCTTTATCTTCCTCCCCTTCCGCGATAAAACAAAACGAGCACATCGGACAGAGCATATCAAGCCAGAGCTACCTCTGCCGGTTCATTTCAGGTATCCATCTGGAATCCGACGAATCTGTACAGAGAGAAAAAATAGGCCTAACAGGCATTAAAAAGAAGAGAAGGGAGGCCGAGAGAGAAAAATACAAGAATATTAATGAGAAGAACAGGCTCCGAGGTTCAAAAATACTCAACGAAATGTATAAGGGTATGAAGTACATCGCCAGGAAGAGAGAAGAAAAAGAGAAGAAAAGAAAGAAAAGTTAGAAGAGGAAATAAACAAAATGTAGTGCAATCGGCCAGAAGGAACAAAGGAAAATCTGCGGTTCGAGATAGCTGCGTCATGTCTTGCCCCTCCAATAGGTGCCGGGAACGAAAGGGTATATGAAAGGAAAAGAAAAAGAAGTCAAGTCAGAAAGAAGCCTTACAGGTAGGCGTTATAGACATAAGGCAAATTGGGATAGTTCGATGACATTGCGGTCGTCAACGTGGAGCAGCTCAATCCCAACCCAGCGAATTCTCGGACATCATGGGGGCAGAGATCTGTCCCCGCGCACTCGTCTTGCTTCCCTTACTTCCGCGCTTATCGCTACCAACTGGTGTCGTTGGCCGGGCACCGTTGTTAAAGAAATGGGTGCTCATGATTGGCGACAAGGCACCGTCGGAGCGGAAGTCGGACATCGGTGGCTCGATGCCACCTCCATCGAGAGACTGCGATCGTCGGTGGCTCAGTCGCTTGCTGCGGTAACGCTTGGCAAGGAAGTACATGGCAACACCATAGAGAGCGGCGGCACCAACAGATGCAACACCAATGGTAACCTGCTTGGGTGTCACCGGGTTTCTGTTGCCTCCGTCTGCGCTGTAAGGATCGGCTCCGTCTTCCTGGCTACCACCAGCGGTGCTGGTAGCCTGGCTTCCGTCGACGATGTTGTCACCAGTCCTGACCCAATCGGGAGCATTGTCGCCGTTACCGGGTCCGCCATTACCGTTGGATGGAGCAAGCACCACATTTTGGCCGGGGATAAGCGGGATCGATGGATCGATCAGGCCCATGAGGGTCTTGACGTTCGTGTCGGCTGGGTTATACATGGCAGACGTCGGGACATGAATATCCGATTGCAACCTCGGGAGCAGATCCGTTGGCATATACAGTAGCGCCACGGTGACGATATAGTCCAGACCTTCGGATTGGTACGGCTGCAGGGTGTGCATGGAGAACTGATCCGAGGGACTGCCTCCGAGCCCACCGGAAAGACCTTGGGGAAGATAGGTGCAAATCTGGGCGGCGGTTGAAAGGTGGTCGGAAACGAAGGCATAATTCAACTGGCGCGTAAACCCAATCTGGATGAGAGTAGAATTGGCAGGCTCGGGGGGGACGCCATTGGGAGGGGTGATCGCCTCGGGAACGCCAGTGGGCAGAGAGGTCTCGGTTGCAATGGCGGCGTTGTTCGAATCTGTCGAGGTAGACGTCTGGATCACGAGTCCTGAACCCCACCAGAAGCTGGTGGTTGGAGATGAAGTAGCAGGTTCTGGTGCCACAATTGCGACCGAGGATGGAGTCTCGATCGAGGTCGAAGGAGCGCTATCTCCTGGAACGGTGAGATCTGTTGGCTGAGTCTGCACCGAGGCGGTGGAGAGAGACGTGGTACCCGTTGGGGGCAGAAGACCAAGGGTAGAGTTGAGAGCTGGTGCAGAAGTTGGCACGACCACAGACGAGTCCGTTTCAGTGGGAAGCGTGTCAGTTGTAGAAGAGACGCCAGTGTCCGTGGGAGGCGGCAGAGTGACCTGTGTCGAGGTTGGGGGTGGGTCCGTGAAACCGGTTGGCTCCGTGGTGTTGAGCGGGATATCGGTCGACGCAATACCAGTGGGTGGGATATCTGTTGAGATATCAGTTGGAGTGGTAAGTGGTGTGTCTGTCGGGCTCGTTGGGATATCAGTTGGAACGTCGGTTGGGACGGATGTCGTATCAACGATACTCGAGTCGTCAGTGGTAGTAGGGTCCGGGGTTGGCTCTGGGGAGATGTCAGTCGGCACTGTGGAAATATCTGTAAGAATTTCGGTGCTGCTCGTCGGCGTCGGGAGGGTGCCGTTGTTGGAGAGCACAGAAGTCGGATCGACAGTTGGAGAGAGGATATCCGACAAGATCTGATCCAAGCCGGTCGATGTGGCTCTGGCCGCGTCCGTGGTCGAATCGGCGGAAGTTGTGTCGGCAGCAGCGGTTGGTGTCGAACTTGGATCGGACGTCGGTGTCGAAGTCGGCTCGCTTGAAGTCGTCGAGTCATCTCCTCCCAAGAGCGAGGTAACAATACCAACAATCGGGAGATCAGAGCTGGAGTCAGTTGTCGATGCCGCTGACGATGTCGAAGACGAATCAGCGGCTGAGCTAGTGGTATCCATAGGGATCGCCGGTTGAACTGGGACCGAAGGGGTGTTGAGAGTGGTAGCAACGCCCGACGTCATTGTGGCCGACGGCAACGTAGCGGACGCCGAAGGTGAGCTCGTGGTAGAGTCCGGGCCGGTCGAAGACGTGCTGTTAGTGGGAACCACTACGGGTGTATCCTCATCATCATCGATGGACTTGTCAGGCGTGGAATCAGGCTTGCTAGCCGACGAGGAAGTCGTCGACACATTCTGATCGGTCGTGTTCCGGTCAGCATCTCCGAGGACTGGGTTTGGTCTAGGCTCGGCATCAAAGTTCCGGCTGGGGGCTGAGGTTGTCGGTCTGGACTCTGCGGAGGAGGTAGAGGTGGAGCTGGAAGTGGTGGACCCCAGGATGTCGGACTGGATCCCTGAAAGGATGGCGTCAAGATCGATTGTCGAACTCGAGGTGGTCGATACATCGGAAGTAGTGCCTGAGGAACTGCTCGACGTTGTGGAGGACGACGTGATCGAGGTGCTGTTCGCTACTGGAGCTTGACGCTTGAGGGCGAGTCTCTGGATCTCGGCGACATCAGCGGCCGCTGGAGCGCGCTGGTGGATGTGGGGGTGAGGCCTGGCATGGGCGAAGGCGAGAGTTGGCGCCAGGAGCGGGAAAAGACAGACGAAGAAGGAAGCGGTGGAGCGCTTCATGTTGAGTAAAGCTAATCACAAAGACTAATGCGGGCGACGAATCGGGTAAGCATGAGCAACCATTATGCATTGCATTGCCAGATTGAGGCAGGGGCGCGCACAGTTGACATACCAGAAAGGTTTGTAACTTCAGGACATTAAAGGGAACCAATGTTCTGCGGATGTCTTTTTGAACGAGGTGCCGATAGAAGAGAAGGCGCAGGCCCTGATGTCAACTGTGGTGATGGTGATGGTGGTCGTCAGCAAGAGCCATGCCAGCCAATATAACGAAGGACATGAAGAGGGAAAATGAAAAAGAGATTTCACGAAGGCGAAGCACCGTGGACACATTGAGGGGACTGAGGTGGAAGAATGGAGGCGAGCTTTGTGACTTGGTGACATACCAGAACCGGCGTTCGCGTGGGTGATGGAGAATGAAGGTATCGCGGTGACAAATTCCCAGCGTCTCAGGAATCCGAGTCGGCTAGCGGTCGAGGCAATCAGTCAGTACGATGAATGCTAGACGTCATTGAAAAGATGGCTGAAGCTGGGCTTGCTTGCTTGATGTTGTGAACGGACCTGTGAGCGATGGTGGTAGGATTGAGAGAGGAGAAGAGGTCCTTGAAGGCCGGTGAGGCTGGCTGGGTGGCTGATGGCGATGTTGTTGACAGACTGCTTTGAAAACGAGTGGACGGCAGAGGACTACAGCTCCACCAGAAAACCTCAACGGACGACTAAGGAGTGACGATTCGAAAAGGAAGGAACGAAGGACTGCTGAACGAGCGAGCGAGCGCGAGGCGCAAGGCGAAAGCAAAAAAGAGAATCGGTATCAAAAGAGTGACGATGAAGAGCCTGGATTTCTCCCAGCAGCAGAGGCAACGGAGCGGATTATGAAATCCAACCGCGATCTATCCTGTCGACCAGCGTCAGTATTTTAACAATCCACGACCCATCGTCATCATCAGAATTAACGCCGTCGGCATCCCTCCCTCTCTCGGTCTACGAAAGGACAGTCCTAAGTCTATGTATGTCTCTCGCTCCGAGCTCGTCGCCCTGGACGCCCAAGGTCGCATCGGTGTCGGATTGGGAATAGTGGGCCCGTCGTCTGGATGTCGAATCCCGTTCCCGACGGCTGTGGACTTCGAGTGGCCCCGGCCAAGAGCCTGGTGGAGGGCGCCTGCCGATGATATATCCTCCTTCCTCGAACGTCAAGCCGGGCACTTCGTGTCGGTCGATTTTATTTCCCCCTTCCTTCCTTCCCCCAACAAGCCTGCGATTCTGCTACTCCCATTCCTGGCAGCCCGGACTGTCGGATCCAGCAAGGCGCCTCGAGCGCCTTCCGAGTGGGTGAATGCGAGAGAGAGGAGACCAGGCACGATAGGGCAAGTTGAGCTACGGGATCGCATTGGAATGCAGAAAGGAATCGCTACCACATGGCATCGGGACGGTATTCGAATTGGATTCCCAGGGGAAGGGGAAGAGACCGAGCGAGCGATTATACTTGGTAATATCATAATCGATAGAGCGAGCAAGAGACGAGACGGATGGACTGACTGACTGACCGACTGAACCTACACAGAGAGAGGGGGGGACGATACGACTATGCGAGGGGGAAGTGAGGGTTCATCTTACCTTTCGAGAAAGAATTGACCAAGGCCAGCAGCTAGCTACCTGCAGTCGACAGAGAGGATGGCGATAGCAGAAGAAGGGAGGGCGGACGAAGGGTACATATGCGAAAGGAGGGCTGAGGGGACCAAGAAAACAAAGGAAGCGCAGCGAGAGGGCAGAGAAAGGCGAAGGAGGGCGCCTTTGCTTTTGCCGCCTGGAAGGAGTCTAGCCTGGTAGACTTCCCAGCGCTGCTGCTATAGCACGGCCGTGCTAATTATATTATTATGGAGCAAGAGAGCATATAAGGTTACTTGCTAATTCTAATTAAAAAAGCAGAGACAAGAAAGAAAAGAGAGAGATCGTGGAGCAGGAGCGAGCGAGATTGTGTGTATATACCAAAGCTAGTATTACTTTGGCACTAAAGTAAGAAGGGCGCTGTGATTGTCGAGGCGGCGAGGAGAAGGAGGAGCAGCTGCAGGCCGCACCGCCAATTAGAAAAGAGACGACGAACAATAAGACCTGCGACTAAGACCCGGGATAAAAAGCCGTGCGAGATGCAGAAACAGAATTAGAACTCGCATCCATTTTACCTCTTGGTGCGGACAGGCGTGCGTGGAGACAGCCGGACGCATATACACGTACGCACCCGCAGCTGTATGCACGAAGGAAGGAAGGAAGAAGGAAGGGTACTACAAAGATACGAATAAGAAAACATACTCCTCGAAAGCGAGCGCGCCATTAATTTCAGCGAGGAGTGTGAACCTGCCGGCCCTGTCCCAGTTGGCTAACCGTATCCACCCAGCAGCACTACAATTAACTAACGTTGGAGGGAGGAGAAGCGCTGTTGTCCGGAAATTACACAGGCCGTAGTTACAAGTTGACAATAGCAATACGGTAAACTCGGGCGAGGAAGGAAGGGATACCGAGGGGGATTGGGGAAAAAAAGGGGCGCTGCAGCCTCAGGGCCACCCAAGCCAGGCTCACCCGCGCCCCCCCTGGGCTGGCATCTTTGAGTGCTTGATTGCAAGAATTGTTATTGTCGAGAGTGAACAAAATTTTTTTCTGGCTGTGGCCATGTCGACGGGATACCATGGCGTGTCGAAGGGCATGCACGCTATCCAAGCGGGCGCCGTCGCTTCCTGTGATGCAATACCGATTAAATCTGGCAACGGCGGCGATGGCGTCGGCGGAAATGCATCTTGCACTGCAGACCGACTGCGCTTTCAATGCAGGAACACACGTCCTTCTTTTGCGTACAGACACCCCCTCTCCGTGGCCGTCTGACCGGACAAGTGCAGTTTTTTTTCTTTTCCTCCCCCTCTTTCTGGCCGGTTGCTTCACATTCGAGACAGACATGATTGAAAGAGGAGGGCTGTGTGGCTCGCGGAAAGGGCAACTTTGAGCAAATTGGGCTCCACCCCCTGCAGGGCCAGGTGCAGCGACCTTGCATTAGCCCGTTTGAAGATGCCCTGGCCATCCCGCCTTTTGCGCAAGCAGGATGAAAAAATTGATCGCATTGCCCTCGCAGCGGCCTGGAATGGGACAGCACGTTAGTTAGTTTCGTTAGTTCGGATTCGGTACGCCGATGCTGCAGCACCTTTTATCGAGAAGCAATCAGCCCGCTCGTTTTAATCATATCGGGTGGAGAGGAGGGGGAGGTGAGGCTCAAGATTGTGCATGCATGCAAGCTTAGATGTGATAATATACGTTTGTGCGTGTGTGTATCGCCATACATGAAAATAGGTAAAAACAGAACGAACAAACATACTAATTTGTAAAAGTAAGTAAACTTGCTTCGTGCGTACTAATAAGAAGTACGCACTGGCTGACTGGGTCCCCTGATGGGTGCATCTGCACACGAGAAACCCGGTTGACGGCTTGCTAGTGGAAATTTAGCTGCAAACCGTTGAGCCGTCATCTTGCTCCCACCTGGCCTTTTGATTTGGATGGAAGCAGAAGTTTGTCGTTACTAGCTAGGCGCAGGCCAGACCAGGCCGGGCGCGACTGCGAGCCAGCGAACGAGCGTCTGCATGAACCTAAAGCAAGATGCGAATCGCCCGGCCAACTTGCTGCTGCTGCTCGCGACGCTCGCTTTTGGATGGCCGAAGAGAGGCAAAAGATGGACCGGCGGTTCTGCCTGTGGGCGACGTGGCCAATTGCAGCATGGAGATGGGCTCGCTTTGCCGCGCCAACAGAGCCTATACGCCGCGTGTTAAGCCAGCGGTCTCGCAGACAGCCAGACAGAGACACGGACAGACGTACAGACGTACATGTACTAGACAGACATCAAGTCAGCGTATGCATGGAAGTATGTATGTGTATACTTAGCACGTATGTACGTGTATGCACAGGCACGAGTACCGCCGTGGAGGGAATAGCAGAACCTCATATGACCCAGCGACTCACCTCTGTGTCAGTCAGTCCCGAGTGCACGAGTGTCATCTGTCATGCACCGTGTCCATACATACATACTTCTCAGTATGGTATCATTGGATCATTCATCGTCCGTCGGTGGAAGCCGTCGTCGCGGTCGACGCCAAGGCCCGGCTGCAGTCATGTTACCCGAGCGGCCAGCCGACGGCAACCTGAACGGCCAATCAGGCGAGCCAGTCCGCAGGCAGCGGGGGACATGATGTCAAATTCGCAGTCGCCGGAGTCGGATGCCTTTGTGGGCAGCGGTCGGCCGATTCCCGAGGTTGAAGGGGGCCAGAAAGTGAGCTGTGTCTGGCGTGATCGTGTGATTTCGATGCCCTTCGATCGAGATTATTATGTAACCGCCTGGGCGAACCGGCCTTTCCGCAACGCTGTTTCCCAGAGTTTCTTCTAAAAAAATTAAATTTGTCCTGTATGACTGTTCACTTACTCGATTCTGATAAAATACTTAATCTGCTGTCGCACAAGATAGCATCTTAAGCTTGGAGGGAAAGGTTGACGGGCGTCGACAGCTGACCGGATCTCGGCCGGCCGTTCCAGGCCTCCATCTCGATTGCGATCGCGGTGACCAGCCCCCTTAGCTTCGGCCAGCGTCGCCTTTCGGCTGGGCACCAGACTCCAAAGACGACTTCCAAGTTCTTCCGACTTCTTGCTGCTTCCAAGTAATGCTTAACCTGCTGGACCGACTTGCTGCCTTCAGTTAACAAGTGCTGCCTGCCTTGCTCCGAATTACGTTACGCCACTTGCGTTACATGGAGCACAAATCTTATTAAGTCCTGCGCTACATACAAATACCACTTTTACTTTATATCGGGCTTACCAACCTTGCCCTCTTACATACCTTCCTTCGCCTTCCGGCTGAAGTTTATTTGCAATTCAGCCTTCACGATCGCGATCACAATCGTTCTCGCATCTTCAATTCATCGCCCTCATCGGCCATCCGCCCGTCTGCAGGCGACAAAGGAGAAGGAGAAGAGGCCAGTGAAATCCAACAGGCCGTGGGCCCACATTTTGCCGCTTTGCAGCGCCCACACACAAAGAAACGTTTGAGCACAACACCAACAGTCGCAACGCCTGCCCGTCGACACCAGCCAACCAGCCGCCGACTCCCAACTTCAACTTCGACATCAACCATAATGGAGCCTGCCGCCGCCCGCATCTCCCGCCAATTGCAGCGGTCCTGCGCCCGCCAGTCCTTCTCGCGATCTTCCTCTCCGTCGCCGTCTCCAGCTCTAGCAGCTACCCGTCGCAGATGTCACCCTCCACCAACAACCGCCACCGCCTCAGCGCCACTGCTGGCGCATCCACGCTCCTTCTCCACCGCCAGGCCTTGCTACCAGGCCCGCAAGCTCAAGTCCAGGCCCATGAATGCGCCCACCGTGTCAATCCAGAAGCGCGGTGCCATGGCCCAGGCTGTCGCTCAAGACCTCCTCGAAGGTAAGTTCCCCACAGTCGAACGCCACCTCGTCAACCTGCCTGCATTCGCATTCTGTTTCATCTTTATCATTCCATTGCCGCTCTGACACAATCGCTATATTTCAACGTAGATTTCTACCCCGAAGAGGAGGAAGAGCCCGTCCGGCTACCCGGGCCAATCGACAAGTACAAGGAGATGGTCGCCGAGGACAAGATTAGAGATGATGACCATCAGCGCAGTAAGTCGCCGCCACCATGATCAGATCCCGGTATCTAGACGATGTCAGCTAATATCCATACCTCCAGAGATCGTGGTCAAGCTCCAGGACTTGCATGACCAGCTGGCGCACTACACCCCGCCAACTGTTGTTCATCCTCAAGCAGACGCACCTAGCTCCAGCGGCGGACTCGTAAGTCAAAGCTGACAACCCCCCTCCCCCTCCCTTGGTGAATATTTGGCCCGCATATGCATCGACAACTAACAGCCCCCTTCGCGACAATTCAGCTATCGTCCCTGTTCAGCAGCCAGAAAGACCCCAAGGCCGACCAGGACAAAGTCAGCCGCAATGGCAACGTCATGTTTTCCTATGACACTTCCGTCGCGCCCAAGATATTCGACTTTGCCAGCCTGTTCCAGCGGAAACATGCGGCTCCCAAAACCGCATACGATCCGAACAGCACCCCTCTCGGCCTGTACCTCCACGGCGATGTCGGCTCCGGCAAGACCATGCTCATGAACATGTTTTACTTTACGCTGCCCCCGAACATCAAGCGCAAGCGGCGGATACACTTCCACGCCTTCATGCAGGACGTCCACAAGAGAATGCACCTCGAGAAGATGAAGCACGGATCCTCTTTTGACGCCCTGCCGGTCGTTGCCGCCGACCTAGCCGAGGAAGCCACCGTGCTGTGCTTCGACGAGTTCCAATGTACCGATGTCGCCGACGCCATGATTCTCCGCCGGCTGCTCGAGGAAATGCTCTCGCACGGTGTCGTCATGGTGGCGACGTCGAACCGACACCCCAACGAGCTGTACAAGAACGGCATCCAGCGGGAGTCGTTCATCCCCTGCATCCAGCTGCTCCAGACAAGACTCGAAGTCCTCAACCTCGATTCGCCGACGGATTACCGGAAAATGGTCCGCCCGTCCTCCGGTGTTTACCATTTCAGCCTGGACAAAGATGCCGTCGCTCATGCCAACAAGTGGTTCGAATACCTCGGCGACCCGAAAGATCCGCCTCATCCGGCCACCAAATCGATTTGGGGTCGTGACATCAGAATTCCGTCGGCCAGCGGCCGAGCCGCGCGCTTTGACTTTCAGGATCTGTGCGGTACGCCGACCAGCGCCGCGGATTATCTCGAACTGACACGGCATTACGACGCGTTTGTCGTTGAAAACGTCCCCGCTATGGACATCAACACACGCGATGTCGCCAGGCGATTCATCACCTTTATCGACGCCATCTACGAGGCCAGGGTATGAACCCTCTTTTCCCCGCATCCCCGCCGCTCTTTTCTACCCCCCATCTTATGCGTCCAGCAGACTAATAGAAAATGGTGTTTATGTTTTCAGGCTGCCTTGGTGCTCACCTGTCAAGTCCCAATCAGTCGGCTATTCGCGGCAGACAAAGGCGCATCCCACGCGACCGACAAACACGACAGCGGCCTCAGCACTTCGATGCGGATGCTGATGGACGACCTGGGCATGAACATGGATAGCTTGAAGGAGAGCAGCATCTTCACCGGTGACGAGGAGCGGTTTGCATTTGCGCGGGCGTTGAGTAGACTGAGCGAGATGGCAAGCACATTTTGGATAGAGAATAGAGGCGCCTAGCTGGAGCTAAAGTTGACCTAACCAACTAAGCTATGACGATGATATACGAGTGGGGTTTGTTGTTTTTTTGTTGTTTGTTTCCATGCATTCTGGGAAAAGGCGTCTAGCATTCAATCCGTCGTTGTTGATTGGTCCGAGTTTCCGCTTCGTTTGAGCGTCTCTTTGTTGCCTCTAAAATAGTAGAGCACATGCCCATGTACATTTGACCCATAGGAGTACCTGCGTCAGCCAAGAGTTTCATTTTTCTTTTTCAGACGAATACATGCTACGACGAGTATATTATCGGAGACATTGAATCCTGAGGAATTGTGAAATCCATTATTGGCTTGCGTATGGCACATAGCGAGGGTCGTCGTAAATACATCATTGATGGGATACAAAGGAAACGGTCGTGGCAGATAATCAAGATTATAGAAACCCCCTCCCCCCCAAAAGATAAACCGCGGTGATGAAATTCCAAAAATAACCTTGTAAGGAGTGGCAAGTATCGAAAGAGAACAACAACAGACCGTAACATCCGGCGGCAGGTAAGTTTTGAGAACGCATCGCTTGGTGGTAAAGGTCGCTACCCCAGAACGCCAGTAACTCCAAGCGCAAGACAAATATATACAACACCCGGCACAACAACTTCTCCACATCCAACAGCTGTTGGTGTGAAGTTGAATACGAAAGGATGCAAGTAGAGAATGCAATGTTGGCGGCGGCAAGCCGGGAGGGAGGTAAACCCTGGGCTCCAACTTACCGTCCCAACTTACTTGAGATGACACTTCCAAGACTGCTGGTGCCCAACTTCCAAGAAGGTCGCTTAAACGCTCTCTTCAACGGGTTCGACCCTGGTTCCATTTTCATCTTGTATCTTCCTTGCACTATCATGTGGATGATATTGATAATACCAAACGCACATGATCCAATTGCTCTGAAGAGGGCAAGCCCAGCGACGGACCACAGGATGACTATTGGCGAAAACGTTAGTTTATGGAACAACTCGGACATTTGGGTATGGGCGATAGCCAGACTTACAAGTCAGGTAGAGATTGTTGGCAACATTCTCGGTGCTGTAGGCCTCGGTGACCCCCATGGCCAACAGACCGTTTGCAACAATCCAAGAAACCACGACGTATGTTCGAACGTTCTTGTAGTAATCTTCTTTGATCTGATTTGGGTTAGGGGGGTCTTGAGGAACCTCGAGTCGGTCACGGAGGTTTCGCAGAGCCTCATCGTACACAGAGTCGATGTCCAATTGCTCTGAGGGAAGTTCGATGTTGACAATGTCGTCCTTCTCCTTCACGACGGCTCCGAGATCGGTGTGAATGACGTTATCTCCTTTCGTACCCCATGTGACATCGTGCGTGTTACAAAACGCGTATACTTGCAATGTGCAGATATAAGATGGCAACATGGCGAAATACTGGGCAGATGAAGTAAACATATGCCAGGGTTCGAGATAGAGGATGGACATCAAGAAATAGAGACCGAGAGTCGAACACACGGAAACGACCAGGTTGATAAATAGGCTTTGCCCTTGATGAAAGTCGGTTGGACTGCTAGTCACCGTGCGTATCACCAGGTAAAATCCGATAGATGTCGTATAAGCCATCACAAGGGCGTATATGATCATCGACCAGAAAAACAGCCGCTTAGCTCTATATGACGATCTTGTTAGCCAGTCGAAAAGAATAGCAGGTAAGGCAGTGTATGAACGTACCCTTGAGGTCGATTTCCCATGGACAAAATAAATTGCACACAGATAAGAAGGGTCACTACAAATTTCATAAATATAAATATTCGTTTGCCCCAACCATGACCAAAGGGATCAATAGTCTCATCTGTGAGTGCACCAGCCACGAAATAGAAAGTGAGATAAAAGTTCGCCTGTAATCAATGGTTAATACAACAAGATATAATTTCCAAGATGCGACGAGGCTTACCAAAGAGAAGAAGGTAAAGCATAGCGAGATGAACTGGTACAAGAACTCAACGTGAAGCAGCAGCTTCCGGAGGATGGAGTGATCGGTCTGCCAAATCTGTTTAAAATGACTCAAACTGTAAACAGCAGCAAAGAAGGCACCATTGAGCCATCGTCTACGTTGAGAAACAAATTCAGGGACAGCATCTAGTCAATTGTTACTATGGTTAGCGACGGGTCATAAAATAAAGGATCAACGGACCAAGTGGCAAGAGAAGACATAGTACGAACCTGGGACGTCGGTTTCACCCGTTGCGCTCTTGACATATTTCAGAACCCATCTCTCCCCTCTTTTGGCGACTAGTTCCCAGCAAAGGATACGATCCTCTGCTAGATACATATTGGCTGTGAAGACATCAGCATCCCTACCGTGTAAGGTTTCACCCTTAAAGTATTGACTGAGAGGCCCGTGACCAGTCACTGGGTCATTTTGAAGAGCGTAGTATCTGTAAGCAGACAAAGCTCCAGGTAGCACAGTGATATACCCAAAAACGGATTCTAGGGGTTTGTCGAGGATGTTTGATATTTTGTACTCGAAGTTCTGGGAGGCGACCAGTGGGTTGATAAGAGCGGAACCGCCTTTGCCAATCATTGCCTTGATCTCACCGCAGGCACCAGCAACGTTCGAGTTGGTATCAAATGCTTTCCACAAGTGATAGAGAGACGTTGTTCCTGGCCGTGTTCCCACGTCAAGCAAGATGCAGATGTTAGGATCCAAGGCTGCACTAAAGGCGTTGAAAAACCAGCGATGGGAGTTCAGTTTTTTGGCGTTCTTTTCTTTCAGGCAGAATATCGTTTGGACCGGGACAATTCCCTTCTCCGCTCCCTTGAATTTCAAGTCCGCGTCCAAAGAGACCTGTGTGGTGTATTCGTAGACGTGGGCTGTGACTTCTCTTCCGTTGACCAAGTTCTTTGCGATACCATCTTGGTAGCAACCCATTGCGGCTAGGGCATCTAGAACTCGCGGATGGACTTTTTTACGTCCATCAGCAACGATGCACACTACGATTTTCTGCCATCCATCTTTACCCCAGACTCGGGATTTGGTACGCGAACACATGTGTGCTATATTTCGCATCACACCGTGCATTGTTCGCGTAAAGCAGATCTCATCTTCGTTGTACATAGTGATGCAAACAAAGAGTTCGGTGTCCCGCTTGCTGATGGTTTGTCTGAGCTGGTAGCCTCGCGCAATGAACTCGTCGGGATCGCAGGTGACTGCGGTGTATCTCATCGACGTGAATTCCTCCTCGTCACGACGCGGAAGGAAGGAATACAATATCGATGGGATTTTGCAGTCAAGAATAAGCTCTCCATTCGTCAAGCGGACCTGCTTCTTGGATTTCTGAGCTTTGCGGTGCCGTCGTTCGGTGGCACCATCCGGAGCAGGTCCATAATGTTGGCCAATGCCCTCGATTGCAGCCTCGCCCAGGTCTTCTTCGTCAAGTTTTTTGTAGATATCATCTTCGTCACCTTCAATTGTGACCGTGTTATCAGTGTCATAGGAAGTCGTGCTAAGACTGGATTTATGAGACCGCAACCCCGGCTTCCCATCTCTTGTGTAGTCACTTTCATCATCGGTGTCTTCGTCGTCGTCGTCGTCGTCATCTTCATCATCATCATCGTCGTAAGAATCGGAAGTGTACGTTTCGGCCTCCTCGGTACTGGCGAGAGAATCGAAATCATCTCTGGGCTCCCTTCT
Organism: Orbilia brochopaga; assembly: GCA_036872635.1. Lineage (NCBI taxonomy): Eukaryota > Fungi > Ascomycota > Orbiliomycetes > Orbiliales > Orbiliaceae > Orbilia > Orbilia brochopaga. Next base: position 1,880,764 of record JAVHNQ010000003.1, on the reverse strand, counting down.
CGAAGAGTACAGCTGGGAAGATGGTATCGATCCCGAGTCGGTAGACGTAGATACTGACGTCGTACTATAGACGCCAGATGTACCTGGACGAGAGCTGCCGTTGGGATCAAGTGGCTCGTATGAATTTGAAGGAACTGGCCGCCTCCAATCAAGTGTGGTTCTTGTGGCCGGCGTCCAAGGACGTTCTTCGTTCATGTTTCCTTGGCCTTGAGAAGGGGCCCAAGGATGAGGCGAAGGGGAGACTGCGGATGGCGCGTATCCTCGACTATTTGACTGCCGTAGCGATAGAGGTGTTGTTGATCTCGATGGAGACATCAGGCTCGGTGAAACCGGACGTTGATGATAAGAACGATTGGGGGTTGCAGGACTATTGCCAGAAGGTATAAAGTTCGAGTCAGCCACTGATTCCACGTAAGGACGCCGATATGACCCTATATTCCTGAGGAGATGCGGAGGATAGGAGGCTTCTATGTGGATCGCCATCGTTTTGAGAGTTCACAACTTTTGGGTAAAGGAGGTAAGAGAGAGGGCTTGTCGATTCTGAACTCGACCATGACAGAATGCTCGCAGCTTGCATGCGGTCACAATGGAGCGGCTCGTCTCCTAGTCTTAAAATATGAAGTCCGGGGATCGAACGAGCTGGAGCACTTACGGTCTGTAGGAAGAATCTTCGAACTGTTGTGCCATCATTCTGACACTGCCCGCCGACGGTTGCCCGGTGACTCTTCTATGCTGTTGTCGATGCTGCTGTTGGTACTGATTCCCATAAGAATCGCGGGGACTGCGACTGCTGCCATAGCTTTGATCGCTGTAGCCCGGCGGCGGACCCTGGTTGTCCATGACAGCGACGATGGAAGTTGGGAGGTCGTGCTGAAGGCCAGTACGTGTAATATACGATGGAACTTGGTAGATTGGATGGACCTAGCTGTCGGGTTCCAGTCGCTCGTGGTGCGCCTTTCGAGCTGCTCGCACAGAACCGCGCTGTTCCCTTTTGCGACACTGGAATGGAAGTGATTGAATGCAGCGTTAATTATAGTTCGAACTTGCTCGCAAGTTCGACGATTGAAAGAGATTGGGCGATAGGAGCCGGGTGTCTCTGGGATATGAACGATGAATGATGGATTGATGAATGAATGCAAGGAGGGAAGAGAGGGATGGATTTGGAGATGTGAGTGGTGTAGTGTATATCTCTGTATGACAACGGCAATATGGACTATCACGACTCCTTTATGAGAAGAAGCTAGTGAGAGGCGACAGCTGAACACGGAAGGACGGACGGTGGTAGTAATTATAAGTACACTGTACACACTGTCTTGGTACACATAGAACCGCAGGGTCCAGCGCTCGCAGCCGCGTGCTGTTCCATCGCGCCGGGCTCCAGCAGGCAAGCTGCCGAAGCTGACGGCGTGGAATGTTTACCGCCGGGGTGAGCTGGCCGGCGCTGCCTGTTTCCGCAGCAACCTCGCACCGCTGGCGAATCGGCGTGCGTTGCTGTCTCAGCCTGCGTTGCGCCGGCTGCCGATGTGTTGTTGGCACGGTAACACAGACGTTGGTCGCTGTCGTCCCAATCGGGCCGGCCACTCGCCACCCATGTGGCGGTGCCACGCTCTCATACACACAAGCCACGCAGCAGCAGCAAGCAGGCAGCTGCTCATCGGCTCGGTTCGGCAGAGCGATATTCACGCTCCATCTGCGATCGTGCGACAGATCCGGGACAGGTCGTATGTAGTACCTCGCCTCGCCCAGAGACACGCGAAAAGGTATCGCCGCCAAGCCCTCAGCAGATACCAGTCACAAGAACACCAAGCGTACGTAAAGATATCATGCTACCCCGTCGATCGAGTTCTCCACCAGCTTTTACACATTTCTCGAAATGCCCAGTTGCTTACCGCATCACAGGCGCTTGAGGGCCTTCGTATCGGTACCGATACCTACGGGATTATCGCAACTAGATTGTCCTTCTGCAGTTGCGTCACCGCCAGCGTGATCGATCACATTTTTCCATTATGGCGAAGGACACGCCCGCGCCCCAGCCCATCGACACTTCTGAGAGCCTGATCGAAAAGATCACCGATGGCGAGTAAGATACCTTAAGCCAGACACTCTCGGTCCACATGTTCGCCTCGCTATCTGCGCGCGGATACATGTCCAACCCGGACGTATCGCTAGGCGTTCTCCACGCAAGAGGCAGCGAACAACCGGCCTTTGTTCAGGATCAAACTTTTTACTGATGGCTTGTGAACCTTTTCAGGGCTCCTGAGTCTACGGATACGAATTTCCGGTATATGGCATATACCAACCGGATCAGGACGATATTGGCAAGCGCGCACCGCTACGTAGCCTACACGTACGACGGTCCCTATTTCAATCGGACTGTGAATGTACCAGGCTGATGCCCAGCGCGTGGTATGCAGATCTGATATTGGCGAGTCATTTCGCCCTGTAGCCCATCCATGGCTCGTTCGCTCGGCGTACGGCGTCTCATGGCTGTACCTGACAGGTGCTACCATTCCGTCCTTTTTTCACGCTTGTGTATATATAGGAAAGATCTCGTGGATGGCGCTGACATTCTTGCCACTATTCTTTCAGGCGACGTTGGCCACGAAACGTATAAGGCGTACCTGCGCAACCAGGAATTCCTGCACAAGCCCCCGCCGAACCTCAGGCCTAACACGCCCGAGTCGTTCGCCTCGGGGAGGAGCCCGGATAGCCCTACCAAGGTTCCGCTCAAGGACGACTACCGTGTAATCGGCGTGCAGAGGGCCATATTCCAGTCGGTAAGGAAGGACGTGAACTGCTATAAATGCATCCTTGATTTATGTGCGCTAATCGGTATCTACAATTTAGGTCGCCTCGATGCTCTTCCCCGCTGTCACCATCCACTCAATTGTAAAGTACAGCGGCAGGGCGATGAAGGACGTCAAGAATGTAAAGCTACGGACGTGGGGTCCCATCGGCCTCGGTCTGGCGGTCGTCCCCGCGCTGCCCTTCATCTTTGACCATCCGGTTGAGCAGGCTCTCGAGTGGGGCTTCGACAAGGCCATTGATGCATACGAGCATAAGGCATCCACCGACAAAGGCGAGAAGGAATTATAGCTGTAAGTATCCTCATTGTACATATATAAGATATATCCGGCCTCAGTCTTTGTTGTCGTCCCTCTGCTCTGTTGCACTTTGAGGCTGGTCTTTCCCTTGACTTTTCGCGCGCATGCACTATTTCATAATTTTCAGAAGACATGTACACTATACATATATATACGATGAGTAGACGTCAGTTGAATATGCATTTCTACCCGCGCGAAAACAGTAGACAGTATCGCGATAAAGCAGCGGTATTCTAAAACCTGGGTCGCATATCGAGTATCAAGTGAGTGGACGTTCGCTTGTTGTGCGTTGCATGTCATCATTGGCCGCCACGCTCAAGCTTTTCCGAATCGCCTCGCCACTTTGCAATTGCAATTCCCGAGACCGAAAGGACAGCAACAGTCAATCCGATACATCCACCCGCCGTCATCTCCAACGAAAAAGCCTCCCTCCCCCCGCTCCGCTCACCCACCACCGACTCGCATCAGCAGGCTTGCTCATCCTCCGCTGCACCGCACCCGAACGAGACACAATGGTTGCATACTACACGATTGCCGGCCGGCAAGTCGGCTCTCACGTCGTACGTTCAGAAGCAAAAACACCCGGCCCTAGATAGAGCGGGCGGACAACCCCTCTATTCCCATACAATTGCAATTGGCCGTCGAGTCGAATGGATGCACGATGTGCCATTGTTCAGCCCAGAGCCGGGGGACGATGCAATCATATCACATATATTACTGAAGTGCTGACGAGGTTTCATATGTAGCTGTCGATGGCGACATTAGGTGCCGTCTTTGGCATCTCATACCTCTCGATGGGCGGCGGCAGCAAGAAGACGCAGACGACGCCGCCGATCCAGGCCAGCAGCAAGGACGAGGAGGCGTTCATCCAGTACGTAACCTTGTTTTTTTCCGCCCTTCCATTCTGTTATCATCTTATCCCCGAGCCCCCGCGGACGACGATGCCGGGAGGGAGGGTTTCTCGAAATAGAAACACCCCGATTGTTACATTTGACGGCGAGGGCAGACGATTGACTGATCGGAACCGGTTCTGTTCTGCGCGTATAGGGAATTTATCAAGCAGGCGGAGGCGGAGGGGAAGGCCAAGCACTAGGCGGGGCGACAATTACATACTAAGTATTGAGAAGTATGTTTGGAACTGTCAATGGAAATGTAAATACACGAAAGCTGTATCTGAAATGCTTGATAATCGATACAATCGGCCAATTGGTCAATCGGCGTATAATCACGCAGCGAACGATTGTTATACGATGGTCGGATTAATCAGCTGGCGTCACATGTAGAGAGTCGAAGAAAGAAAGAGCGAGAGACATCCGCGGCTCGATTGCTGCTTCTAGACCTCGTCCAAGCCTCCGGCTAGCCAGCTGTTTCGTTTAGAGGGATTTCGTGAATCGCTTCATCTTGGAAGGAGGGTGGTGCGCATTAGAAATCAAGCAGCCCGTTGATTCTTCGTATTTGAGTCGCAGCAGCGATAGCCGCAGGCGCAGCAGCCCGATGGTTGACTTTTTTCTTTAATTTCAACTCCCACAAATCACACTATTTTCGAAACTTAGTCACGACGGAGCACCGCTGCCACGTTACGTACGACGCTCGTATCCGGTCAAGTCCAACATCAGGAAATCAGAACGGGAAGAATGGAACCCGCAATCAAGGCCTTCTTTACGTCCCCGCGCTTCGCCGTGGTCGGCGCATCCGCAGACACGGCGAAATACGGATATAAAGGTGAGCCCCGAGCCGACTGAAAAAAAAAAGGACTCAGGAAGCTTCCACGCATGCAATTGAGCTGCTGTGCTACGAGGAAGTGATGCATACTCATGCATGGGTGCTTACTTGCCCGCTTGGTCAGAAGTCAAATACCGTTGGGCCTGTTGTGCAATGCTGACGAAATGAGAAATGTTGTGCATGCAGTGTTCGCTTGGTATCTCTCGCACAATCTGCCCGTCACAGGCATCAACCCGAAAACGCCCGTCATCCTGTCGCAGCAGACGGTTGCCGACCTCGAGCAGATCGAGTCACCGGGCGAGACGGCGGTGTCTGTCATCACGCCGCCGCCCGTGACGCTCAAGGTTCTGCAGAAGGCGAAGGAGCTGGGCGTCAAGTTCGTGTGGTGCCAGCCAGGGTCGGAGTCAACCGATGTGCTACAGTTCGCGAAGGACAATGGGATCACATGCATCGCGAACGGGGCGTGTGTGCTGGTCGACGGCGAGAGTGGTCTGCACAGTGCCGGTCGAGAATGGAAGTTATGAAGGGCCAATCCAATCCCGATCCCGCAGTCAAATTTTCATTGGCTTGCCAATCGATGCACCAGTGGGAAAAATCCCGCGCTGATGGATTTTCGGTGTGATTGCCAGGAAACAGGCAGCATGGCCGTTTTTCACGTACGAGTATGTGCGGACAGGGCAGCTGCCGATTCAAGCAAACCAGCTCGCATGAGAAAGCTGCAGATGGTGCCTTGCAACGTGGGCGTGGAGTCAAAAACGGAAGACTCTTTCTTTCGTGCGGGATAGTGGATTCTCGGATCGTGGTAGTGGCAGTGGAAAGTGGGCGGTGGGCAGTGGTGTGTGTGCAATCGCTAGGTACATGTACATATACTTACACTTACTCTCTTTACATATATACACATTGGTGCAAAACTTGCAGTCGGCTCTGCATGAAGCTGCAGCCGGGATGGATGGATGGGTGGTAAAAAGGCAGATTTGGTGAAGAGCGCTCGACAACGCCTGCCAATCAAAAGACGACTCCGCGGGAGCACCAAACTGTCCCGCTAGGTATATCAAATCCCCCGGCCGAAAAAACGAAAAACGAAAAAACAAAAAAAGTGACAGCCACGGATATTTGCCCGATGCATCGAGTACATCAAGTAAGATCGCTGACTACTTGGCGGCACGTGACCGTTGGACGGCGGTGAGCATTTCAGCAGCGGCTGACGAGTCGGGCTGCGGGGAGAGCAGCTTGTTTCCGACGCCGACGACGTAGGTTCCCAGCACGACGGATGATATGACCAAGCCGGCCTTCTTAGCTCTGGATGACCAAGTGCTTCGCGGGCGTGCGTTTTCAGAGGTGCTTTCGTCCGCTTTTCGGAGAGCTTCGAGAATGGCAATGTCTTGGGCCGACAGGGGTTCTTCATCGGGAAGAGTACCGCGTCTCCGGTCGTAGTAGCGGAGGGATGCGATAAGGTCCGCTGGGGATAGCTTTGGCGGGTCTATAGGTGTTTCTAATTTGGCGAATTTGGCGTCTGGCGCCTCCTCGGGTCCAGACGGGGTAGCAGGCGGGGTGTTATACTCCTGTGGGATTGGTTCTACATTGATCGTAGATGATGGAGGCGGTGATACAGCTGCCGCTTGATCTGCATCAGCAGCAGCAGCACTGGTAGCTTCCTCCACCGTCATGGCATTCATATTGGTTTCGTTTAACGAGCTGTCGGTGGCAGCTACGGGTTCGAGCGGACTGCTGATGGGCGTTTCAGGACGCTCTGCGACTTTCCCGTACAGCCCATCGTCCATATAGAAATCCTGCTGTCCACGAATCATGTCGATAGCGGGCGTCGAGGCGGCCGTGTTGACTTCGTCCTCGACTTTGCCAGAGGTGTCATCTTGGAGTTCTCTACTGGGGAGGTCGTCCTCTGGGGTCGAGACAAATTCTTGTGGCATCTGAAAGTCCGCCGATACGACGTCTTTGGTATCGAGCTGGGATTCTCGAGTGAAATTGTCCTGCGATGGTTCTACGGCACCGGCCGTCTGGGCCGTTTCGGTGGCTTGCATGTGGCTTTGGACATCGCTGGTCTCGACTTCAGCGGGGAAATTAGGATCGGACGAGGACGGTGTCCCTTGTCTCGGGACGCGTTTCAAGGTGATGTAATCGATTTCCGTGTCCTCATACGGGTTCTCGACGCGAGAGAAGTTGGTAGCATTGAGCGGAGGGTCTGCATTTGCATTTGCATTTACATTTGCATTTGAACTTGCATTTGAACTTGCATTTGCACTCGCATTTGCACTCGCGTCTGCATCTAGTGGTGGTTGTGCGGCTGTTGCATCTGCTGCCGCTGCTGCAGCAGGAGACGCGGGAGGGTCCGGTGACCTCTTCCTGGGAACGCCATCGCGATGGAGTTGCGGTTTGGAGCGGGTATATGGCTTGCTCATCTCGCGCAACCTGGCGATGAGGGAGACGCGCAGGGCGGTGGCGGCATCGAGGGCCTGCTGGCGAGCCGGAGAAGTCCATTGGTGCGCATGCTGGTCTCTCAGACGGGCGATGCGGTGATAGAGGTCCTTGAGGGAGTGCTGGTGGTGGAGCCGGGGGTGGTGAGGTTGGGAGTGGTGGTGGTGTTGAGAGGGGGGGTGGTGGTGGTTGTGGTCATGCTGGCATTTGGCGTGGGACGCGAATTGGGCCCAGGCGGACAGCCACGAGGCCGGGTGGGCATGGCGATGATGGCTGTAGCACCGGTGAAGGTGGTGATGGCTGCGAGAGTAGGGCTGGTAGGAGTGTTTGGGGGCGGTATCAGGATCCGCGGGGTCCGGGGACTGGCGGGACACGCGGCGGACGAAGAAGACGAGGGAGCGACTCTGGGAGGAGGATGATAGGAAGAGGGGGCGGGAAGAGGAGGGGCGTCGAGCAGCCAGAAGCATGGCTGGCGATGATGTAGCCGGAGGTGTAGTTCCGTGCTAGCAGCAGTAGCAGTAGTAGTACGTCGGTTGCATGAGCAGCAGCAGCTGCTGCCTCTGCCAGTATCACGACGACGTCCGGGCACGAAGCGGGAGGGGGGAGATGAGATGGGTGCGAGATGTGTCGTCATCGCCGGCCAGCCAGCAAGCAAGCAGCCAGCAGGCCAGCAGGGTGATAGTGCCAGCGATTGACTGAGCACCAAAAAGGTGTTTGTCCAGGTGTCGGCTAATTGGTGGATGGCGCTAGCTGCTGCAGCTGCATGGAGCATTACTTGTAGATGCTAGTGCTTGTACCGGTACCGTCGACGGGCTTGTGCTCTTTGGCCATTCGATCCATTCGATCTCGTCGGTCGTCGGTGTAGCAGCAGCAGCAGCCTGCGTCTTCGTCTTCGTCTTCGGTTCTCGCTTCTTCCTGTGCCTTCCTTCCTTTCTCCTCTCCTCCTTCCTTTCCCATCTCTCTCTCTCTCTCTCTCTCTCTCTCTCTCTCTCTCTTCCTTGAAGCTCGCCAGCATCGTCATGTCACCGCTGTCCTTCTGTCTCCCCGTCGTCCGCTTCCAGTCATCGCGGTAGCTCCACTAATTCATTCCCACATACTACACACCCCCAGCCGGATTACCTAACGCCGGCTGCGTTTGACTGCTTGCTTGCATCGAGTAGCTGACCCGCTGGCCTGTGCTGTGCTTTCCCCTACCAGTACTAAGAGTAGCCTGCCCTTCCCTCCCCTGCTGCTCGATTCGTGTCGGCAAGTTTAACAGGCGACAGGCACCAGACAGTCTCGCCACCTGTGCTTCTTCCTCCTCTCCATCTTCTCTCTTCACCCGTATTCTATTCTATTCTCCCTCATCATCATCATCGCCCTCGTCGCTGCTCCTCTTCCTCCCGCCTGCTTCTAAATGTTGTACCTCCCCCGCCAGAGCCCGGCTGTCTGGTACATGTTCCCGTCCGCCCGCTGCTTTGTTCTGCTCGGCTTTCCTTTTTCCCTCACCTGATTCCGCCTGATCGAACAAATTGGCCCGACTCGAGCCTCTTTTCCCATCTCATCGTCAGTCACCGTCTCGTCTTCCTCCGCCCGCCATATAAAACAAATAGCCAATCTCCTTGCCGCGGCTGCTCCATCTCGTTTTCCTGCTCATTTGGAATCGAATCGCCTTCTCCTCCGCCGTTCGTCGTAATCCGCCCGCTCAGCCACTCAGCTCGCCGCAACACACAACACTTGTTTGCCACGCCGCACCCCATCGCCAAACACCTTCTACTTATTCTCTCAACTCTCTTACACTCTCTCTCTCTCTCACCATCAGCTTCCATTTATCTGACCACCATCTCCCACCCTTCCTCTCTCCCTCTCACTCCCCCTCCACCTCAGCACTCTCACCTCATCTCTCATTCCTCCATTGGATCTCGAGCTGTGCTCAACTGCTCACGACTATCGCTATCTCTCCCTCTTTCTCGCCAGCTAATTTTTAGCTCTTCGACTTCACATACACCCCCATCATGCACCCTCCCCAATCCACCCGGCCTCCCAGGTCTGTCCCCCGCAGCGGCCTCCATCCTCCGCCACCTAGGATAATAGCCTCCTCGACGCCCTCTCCAGCCTCTCCTTCCTCCCGTCATCGCTACAACTCCGACGTTCGTTACTCCGACGATTCTTACTCCCGTCGAAGTTACTACTCCGATCCGGACTCCGTCGACACATATTCAACTTCTCCCACCGCCTCGTACGATGACGATGAAATTCTCGCAGACGAGCGTCGGGCAGCTGCCGCCTACGCATACCACCATCACAACGCCCCTCTTCCGGAGCCGAAATACCTTGCCAAACCCTCGTCGCCTCCGCTGTTCGCCCATCTCTTCCCCTCCACCCGTCGTCTGACGATAAAGCACGACGACTCCTCTGATGGCAACATGAACCTCAGCGTCGACACAAACATGTCGCATTCTTCCGAACCTCCCCGCTGGATCACCCTCTTCCACATGAAGATGAACAACCTCAAGAATCGTGACATGGTTTTGCGACGCTACGGTCGTGAATGCGGTCGCGAAGTCGTCAACTTTCGCCGCAAATACTCAAAACCGGCCTCTAGCCGTCCCAAGCTAGAACGTTCCCGGAGCAAGCTGATGAGTTCCCTCATGGGGAAATCCAGCGAACCCAAAGATCGATCGATCACCCGCCAGGATAGTGGCTATGAGTCCGCCGATGATGACGACGACGAGGACCTCTCCGACGTCGAGCGAAAAGACAATCATAGCACCGCCACCGCCACCCCTGATCCAGCCATCTACTCCGGCATTCCGACAAACACCACCTTGCTCGAATTCTCAAATTATGCCCACGTCGACCTCAAGCGACGGGGAAGCAAAGGCAGCAAACGTTACGAATTCGAGTACTGGGGCAAAGCGTACGCCTGGAAGAGGAAAATCACGGTGTACGGCCAGGAAGAGTCCTGCTCCTACTACCTTGTCAACATTGCCACCAATAACATTATTGCTCACATTCGTCCCGACAACCTCTCTCCCAGCGAGGTTGCTGAGGAGCAAGCCAAGGGTGGCTTCGTCCCACCCTCAACCATGTGGCTCTGCGATGACACGGACGACTCAGTTGTCAGTTCATGTGATGTTGCCGAGTAAGCATATCCCCTTTCCAAATATCAAAAAATGCCTCGTTGCATGTGCATGATTCCTGCTAACACCCTCATCTTAAAAGTGTTGTCGTTGCCACTGGCGTTTACGCTCTTGTTGATGACTCCATCAAGAGAAAATTCTCCCGTCGCAAGAAGGTTGTGCAGCTCGTCCTGCCTACCATGCGCGGAAACACGGTCAAGATGAACATGGAATACGTGGGACCGAAGCGCTTGATCGATCAAGTGTTCAACAGGCCTTCGAGCGGCCCACGAAAAAACAGCAACACGTCTGGTGCATCACCCAATCGACCCGCGAATCCAATTCGCACCGCGAGTTCATTCCCCACGACAGGCGCTCATGCAGCTGAGCGGGCTATCAGCCGCCCGACTGCACTGCGTGCAGCCAGCACACGCGTTTAATCTCGTATAAATGCTCTTGCTCACAGCTTCATTTCTCTTGGTAATGACCAATTATCTTTTTTTTTATTATAGATCTAATGACTACCTGCTATAATATCTTCCCTTTCCCGTTCCCTTGTCGCCATATCTTTCCTTATTCTGTTACTATTGTCACTTATCGCACCGGCGTCCAGCGTTGGCATTTTGGTACTATTCGTCCTTGCAAAACAATCATCATCATCATCATGCGCTCCTTTTCTGATGAGTCTCGAACTTCAATGTTGTCTTGGTCCTTTTTCGGTGAACGATATGGGTAAGGTAGGATATCAGATGGGAGGCGCACCAGGAAGAGTCGTTCGCTATTTTTATTCTTGGGCTCAGGCTTTCTCTAGCGCCGACTGTTCACCGACAGTTCTACAACTTTTGCACGTACAGACGAACGTGTGAATGTCATGTGTTAATATGTTATTATTCCCCCTTTGGTGTTATCAAGAGTGAATACGCGTCAGCGCACGAACAAGTCTCTCTTTCCGTCCTTCATGAATTTGTATCGCTATATCGGTATATGCTTCCGTCTTTCCTTTTGGCAGGTCGTTTGGGGAAAAAAATGCTTGGTGGCAGCTGGTGATGCATAGCGCTCCTTTTACTGTTTGTCCTTTTTCATCATCATCCGAATGTATGTACAGCATCATACGTCTCGTTGATCTAATGACCGTATATGACGACCATAATTCAATCTCCTCAATCACAATCTGATCTCTCAATGTAAAGATTACTCACTCAGTATCCAATGTAACATGGGTATTATGCTGGGGGGTTTCGCCAATAGATCCAATGCCTTAAATGATGGGTTGCTAAGAAGATTCAACAAGATCCGCCATTCCAAGCTCCAATGCGAGAGCCAATGTCATCTTTGCATGCTGCAACATATGGTCGAAACTCAGATACTCAATCCGATCCTCGGTCGTGTGGATCTTGTCGTCCGAGTCATCGAATGCGCTTTCAATCACAAACTGCGCGCCGTCACATTAGCAAAAAAAGGGTTGAGCCAGAGAGAAATGCGACCAGAAGTAAGGATTGCGCTTCTTACCGCAGACTGGTAGCCGGCCTTGGAGGCGGAGGCATGGTCGCTACAAGCGTAACCGCACTAAGTAGACAGACGTTCGGGTCAGCTAGAACTGTCTTGCTAGCGTACCATGGCCAGTTGGCAAAGGCCGTGTGTTTTCTTTTTCGGTTTTGTTCCGTTATGACTCTGTCTCACCTTAGTTTCGACATACGGAATGTCACAGTAGGTTGTGATGACCTCTTTGATGAAGGCCGTCAGTCCGGGGTCTACGTAGTCCGTAATTACCCCGACGCTCTCGGGCTTGCCAGCGTCAAGGGTTTTCTTGACGTAGCCAGTCATGTCCTGCTGCAGCATGGCTCCAACTTTATACCCAAGTTTGCTGTACTCGGTGAAAATCGCTTGGCTGCCTAGGAGGCCTCCTTCCTCTGCGCTGTACCAGTGGAACTCGACTGTGAAACTGTGAGCCACGTCTCACGGGAACTAATTCGGAAGAGTTGGAAAATGTGACAACAACATGTAATATGCACATACCTGGGTTCTTTAGCGGGAGGGCCGCTTCGACTAGCACCCGGAACGCTTCGAGGATGGTCACAGTGCCCGAGCCGTCGTCATCAGCGCCGGGGCTTCGCAGAAACATCGGAAGGAGAAGATTGACGGAGTCCTGGTGGGCACCTTTCCACAAAAAAAAGTGTCAATATGAATTGCAATTGGATTAGGTCTCGGGGTAGTTGGATATAGCATCCCTGAGACTAAATGATGGATGCTCGCAGCCGGAGTGCGAAAAAACTCAGGCACAAACGGGGAAGCACCCACCAATCACGACTCTCTTGTCGCTGATATTCTGGCCGGAAACGGGACCGGCGACATGCGCAATAATGCTGTTCTGGCCCCAGGAGTGTATGAAAGGGGTGACTGAAACCAGCGGGTTTGCCGCTGCCGTTCCGCTGACCTGGCCGAGCAACCACCGCGAACTTTCCGCACCGCTCGAAGAGCGAAAGTAACGGGTATAGAACGAGGTGAACTTTTCAAGGTGTTGCTTCATGTTGTCCTTGTTGAGCTTGGCCAACAGCGGCCTGATGATGGCTTCATGCTGTGGCTTTGAGGGGTATTTGTAGACGGTTTTGGAAGCAATTTGGATGTAAGAGTCCTCGTGGTCCGTTATATCCATAAAGTTCACGCCAGCCTAAGGAAAACAGGCGCAACCGGTCAGCTTGGATTCAAGACTAGTTGAGTAAGATAGCAAAGTGTATGCTGAGGATGTGGAGCTGACCCTCTTGAGATCCCATTTCTCCTGCTCGGTCACTTTCTTCGTGACGCCTGGCTCGAGCTCGATCAGCCGTAGCTCGGTGTGGTCGGTACCGAGGACGCTGGTTATATCGTTCTCGTCATGGTCGACGATGGGCTTCTGATGCTGAGGCTGGCCGGCTACATGCTGATGAGCGTGAGAAGCAGTCACCGCCACAGCGAAAAGCGATAGAAGGAGGGCCTGTGAGCGCATCGCGGGGACTCGTTTTGAGCTGTTCGCAAGTAAGGTTGCTGGTGTGCTCAAACAAGCGAGCGAGTGTCGTTTGCTGAGGTATTCCGCGACGCGCGCAACTCTTAAAGAAGTACTTTACTTGGTGGTAATAGTGGTAATATGCTCATGCATGGCCCAGCTCATCCAGCCACCAACCTAATTCATTCCTTTGGTCATATGACAGGGCAATCTCGGAGATGGAAACGCCGTCGTGAGTATTTTAACATTCTCCGTGTCTCCCCACAAGAATGCGGGTAGCTGAATCGCAGTGCTGACGACGACAGCTAGGATATGGACTTATCACTGCATCTGCAGTCATCTCATTCTCGCGACGACCCGCGATATCTTCAAGCTGCCGCGCCGCCAAGAACCCGGTCTTGATGGCGCGTATATCGTCCCTCTGCCGCCACCACCTCGCACGTCCGATTCGGACAGCGAAAGCGAAGATGAGTACGACGATGAGGAAGCTGAAGATGGGGAGCGAATGGAAATAGATCGCCGAGACCAAGCAATATCTTCGGCCGGATCAGCAGCAGCGGCGGCAGCAGCAGACTCAAACCAAACAGCCCGCACCGAGGGACAACAGCCCGCGAACGAGAATGCTGACGAGGACGACGAGGACGAGCCGAAGGACTACACGCTGCTGCTGTCATCGATTCGTGATAAAAAAGCATGCATCATACGGCGAGAGGATGGTTTTGAGAAACGCCTGCTGTGGAGGTGTGGAAGGTGCAGGCTGATATTTGGCTACCAAATCTACGATGAAACGCTGGAGGAGCAGAATAGCGAGGAAGACGGTGGGAAAAAGCGGGCGAAAAGAAGACCGCCTGGGAAGAAATATTACGTCTACATCCTTCCAGGCGGGCTGACAACAGCGGCGGGGATGGGTTCTCTGAAAGAAGCAGATCTCCAGCTCCTCAAGGACGACTGATATCTATATGTCGCTTTGGCACCGACCAGCTTCAGGCTGAACATCATATCAAGAATGCTTGAGTAAGGCATTTAATGAAGAATGTCACTCGACACCATCTTTTCAGCTGACCCAGCTCATAGCCAGGCCAGCGGAGAGCCGATCCACTATCCTGTTCATTCTGCTAGAATCTACGGCACCAATGCTCCTGTTTTCAGGCAAGACATTGTAAACTCGGTATGATGAGAAAAGCACTGTATGGTGGCGAACAGAGGGACCATGATATATATATAGCATACAATAGAAGGACAAGCTCCAGGCTAGGGACACCAAATAAACGGGACTGAACGGACAATTCTGCTCGGCTGACTAGTTCGCGAGAACCATCTTGACAAATTCTGCATCAAATGAGAGGGTCGGTCAGCGGGATCGGAAGGAAGCTAGCTCTGTGGTTCGCGGAGTGATTGACCTACCAAAGTAGTCTACTTGATTGTTCTTGATCTCAACGCCTTTCAGCAATTCGGACACCTCCTCTTCCGTCAACCTCTCGCCCAGCGTGGTTAAAACTAAGAAACATCAGCGTCTTGTCGCGTAGAATAGATTCTGGGTGTCGCAATTGAATGGGACTGACCGTATTTGAGTTCGCCGACGCCTATAAATCCCGTAGAATCTTTATCGAACACCTGGAAGCCGCGGACGTATTCTTCCGGGTCTCCCGGGTCGCGAAAACCACCGGGTCGGTTCAGAATCTTCAGAAAGGTCTCAAAGTCGACTATGGCGGATACGAGATAGCACAAGTCAGTTCGTGTACGCGCGGGTAAGGGGAGGGCGGCAGCGAGAGCGTACAGTCGGATTTGACGCTGGCGGCGAGCTCTTCAACCTCAGCATTCGTCGGATTCTGGCCGCAGGCTCGCAGAAGGTCGCCGAGAGACGAAATTGGGACACGACCGGTGCCCTTCTTGTCGAAGAGAGCAAAGGCTTCTTTGTAGTTCGTGGTAGCAGCCTGGCGAGTGAGATTCGTGTTAGACGCGCGCGCACGCTATCGTGGAAGATGGGAGCTAGGAAGAGCGAACGGGATGCCCTACCATATCTGCGAGCAGAATCGAGAAGAAGGTCGCGAGTCAAAGGCGAGAGGTGGATGCTGTTGTCGGATGTTGGATAGTTTTTTCGTTGGAGAGATGGGATGGGATGGGACGGCTGTTGTTGCTCGAAGCGGAGAGGTCTTCTTTCTCCGCCCGCGTGTTTACGCCTGCCGGTTGCTTGGTTACGGCCAGCTGGTCCAATTGCAACCGCGCGCCGGCCATCGAATGGCATCTCACCTCCAAGCAACTGCGATACGTGGTGCTACCTGCTACATGCTACATGCTACATCGTACGCTCCCCACGGACCGTACCAGCAGAGCGCCGTACGCCGGGACCGGTCATCGCAGCTGCCTTCTTGAGCACAGAGACGCAAGGGAGAGAGAGAGAGAGAGAGAGAGAGAGAGAAAGAGAGAGAGCCCCGCCTGTCCTGCCCGCCTGCGTCGTCCCTCTTACCCCGCCGCTCGATCAGGCATGCCAGCTGTAACGGTAACGAATGGTCCCCCGGCTGCCGCTCCATACCTGTAAACCCGCAAGGCTCGCACGGATGCCCCGCAGGAACATAAAGTCCCTCCTCCTACCCCTCCTCCTCACCCTCTCCATCAGCTTCGTTCTCGGATTCAGCTGGTCTCCCGAACTCGCAGTGGCGTCTGTAAGAAGACTTCTGGGCCTGACCCGCCATTTCCCAACGTACCACGTCCTCCCACCCTCGCGAGCCGGCCTGAGCACGATCTCCAAGATGTCCGCCTTCAAAGCCCCGCAACCGCCTCCCACCTTCAAGCACTCGCCCGATTCCCTTCTGAGCGAGACCAAAGCCTTGATTGAGAAGGACCGCGCCATCTTGGACCGCCTGGCAAAGGACGTCACCCCGGAGACCGCCACCTTCGACAATGTCATCGCCCCTCTGGCTGCCAGCGAGAACGACATGGGCCTGACGGCCCATATCCTAGGCTTCTACCAATATGTTTCAACCGACTCGGCAATCAGAGAGGCATCCAGCCAGGCCGACAAGCTTATGAGTGTATGTGCCGTTGCCTGTAACCCTAGACTCCGTGGCGAATTGTCGCCGGGCCTGCCTGTCATTCCAATTGTCCACCGGTTAGCTAAAACGTAGTGTGTGCGTCTAGGAATATGCCATTGAGGCAGGCATGAGGGAGGACATCTTCAAGCTCGTCAACGCTGTTTCCAATTCCCTCCCATCCGATATTCCGCCTGAGAGCAAGCGTTTGGTCGAGAAACTCAACACCGATTTCATCCGCATGGGCTTGCAGCTCGAGGGCGAGAAACGAGACCGTTTCAAAGAAATCAAGAAAGAACTTTCCTTCCTCAGCATCGATTTCTCCAAGACCCTCAACGAAGAAAACGGTGGCAATTGGTTTACGGCGGATGAGCTCCAGGGTGTTCCCCAAGACGTTATCGACACCTTGAAGCACGAGGAAAAGGATGGTGTCAAAAAGTACTTCCTCACCTACAAGTATCCGGATCTCTTCCCTGCCCTCAAATTCGACGTACATGCGGACGTCCGCGAGAAGGTCTTCATCGGGAATGAAAACAAATGCCCTGAGAATCTCGAGCGCTTCGATAAGACCATCCGCCTCCGCCATGAGAAAGCCCAGCTCCTCGGCTACAAGACTCATGCCGAATACGTCCTGGCGGAGAAGATGGCAAAGACGCCGGAGAAAGTGAACGCCTTCCTAAGCAATCTGAGATCCAAGTTAACAGAGGGCGGGCGTGATGAGGTGAAGAAGCTCAAGCTTCTCAAGAAATCAGACGTCGAAACTCGTGGGCTTTCGTTTGACGACAAATATTACCTCTGGGATCATCGATTCTACGATCGCCTGCTCCGAGAAAAGGAATTCAACATCGACGAGAACAAGATTGCAGAATACTTCCCTCTCCAAAAATGTGTCGACGGCATGTTGACCATCTTTGAGAAGCTTCTTGGTTTGAAGTTTGTCAAAGTCGTCGAAGAGGATGCTGAAGTAGGCTCTGGCGAACGAGGATGGCACGAGGACTGCAAAGTCTACCTTGTCCATGATGAGGAGTCCCTGGGAGGTCAATTCGTTGGATATTTGTATCTAGATTTACACCCCAGAGAAGGAAAGTATGGTCACGCTGCGAATTTCAACCTGGTCCCAGGCTTCCTCCGCGAGCCAGGAAATTCAACTTCCCGCAATTATCCAGCAACAGCACTGGTAGGTTGAAGCCATGCCCCCTCACCGAACGGATCATCAACTGTGGCCGTCGATATCTGACCATTCCTGTAGGTTTGCAACTTCTCCAAGCCAACACCATCCAAGCCATCCCTTTTGAAGCATGACGAGGTCGTCACCTTGTTCCACGAACTTGGCCACGGTTTGTAATCTATCCTTCAGTAATCGCAGGGGTTTCATTGCTGATGGGGTGCTCGTAGGAATTCATGATCTCGTATCCCGTACCATCTACTCCCGCTTCCATGGGTAGGAAACCCTCTCTTGATGCAATTTTAATTTCATTTCAGGGGTTTAACACGTTATTTTGAACCGCAGAACGAACACCGTGGGTGACTTTGTCGAGGCTCCTTCTCAAATGCTGGAGAATTGGTGCTGGGAACCAGAACAGATCAAAGAGCTCTCATCGCATTATGAATCTGGAGAACCCCTTCCGGATGATCTCATCAAAGCATTGATAGCATCTAAGCATGTCAGTATCACCCCAAGAGAGATTTTTTATTCTAGATGGTACGCTTACAACAGCTTCAACAGGTCAACGATGGTCTTTTCAACCTCCGCCAGCTCCACTTCGGCATCTTTGATATGCGTGTTCATGAATTGAAGATGCCAGATGACAAGGACCTCGATTCAAGCGAGACCTACAATAGACTCAGAAACGAGATTGCTGGTCTTGATGGGCCAAGCGATCTCAAGTTCGGCCATGGCCAGACGACCTTCGGTCACCTCATGGGCGGCTACGATGCTGGCTATTATGGCTATCTGGTGAGTACCTGTTCTAGACACGTTTTCATGATTTAATATCTTTAGTCGATGTCCTGACGTATCGTTTCTATAGTGGTCCCTGGTTTTCGCTTGCGACATGTACTACACGGGATTCAAGAAGAACCCAATGGACCCAGAGAGCGGAAGGAAATACCGCCATCAAGTATTGGAGAAAGGAGGGTCTAGAGATGAGATGGAATCCTTGAAGGCTTTCTTGGGCCGAGAACCGAACTCGGAGGCCTTCTTCAGGGAACTCGGAATACAAGCATAGATCTAGCTACTGTTCATATTCCTGTCGTCAACAAGTTCAATGTGCTTGCTGGCATCAAAAAGTTGTCAGGCGATAGATGTCGAATCAACATTTACAAAAGGAAGAAATGGGATCATCGCTACCACACCGTTGAATGCTCTTGGATTGCATGCTCTTCTCATATATAATACTTTCCCTTAAGCCCTGTGATGCAACGAATAGGCCTACTAGAAGGAGGCCGACTTATAAAGTCCGTGGCCTCGTGAGCCAAACGCTGCCACTATCTGACAACGACATGCGTTGGCTCAGCCAAACGCGCGTTCCGTCCAAGCTCCAGGCGCACCAACCTTCACCACCAGCTCCACCCTCTGACCTCAACCTCCACCCAACCTTTAAGCATTCCAGAGCTCGTACAAAAAGATAGACGTGCCATTAAAATACGATAGCCTCTTGCTCTGAAGCCCTACTTTGGCCTTCCATCCTCGACTATCGTTAGACCAGCAGCCAGTACCTTTCGACTGCCCCACCACAGCTACCCACCAGATCAATAGCAGCTAAGCAACCTCCCCGACAAGACCTGCGGAAGTGGAATCAAGATGTTCATTGCAAGATCAGAATACGGTACAAGAGTTCTTATCCCAGCGCGTATTTTCTCACGTCGGATGGTTCATGTTGTGCTAATGCATCGCCTTCAGATCGCGGTATCAAGTCGGTCCCCACTTTACCCCGGAAGCCTCCCACCTTGACAGCTCCGTATCTCCGATTTCACGATACTTACATATTTCGTACAACATAGCACCTTCTCGCCGGAAGGTCGTCTCTTCCAGGTCGAATATTCTCTTGAGGCTATCAAGCTCGGTTCTACGGCAATCGGCGTACGCAATGCTCCTCTCCCGTTCCAACTACCTAGCGATATGGTCCTCGACCTAACACGGTGGCATATGCTCATAGGTGGCCACTGGATATGGCGTAGTGATCGGTGTTGAGAAGCGGGTCACGTCTCCCTTACTAGAAGCCTCGTCGGTCGAGAAGATTGTAGAGATTGATCGTCATCTGGGTTGCGCTATGTCTGGTCTGCAGGCTGATGCAAGATCCATGATTGAACATGCTCGCGTCGAGGCTCAGAATCACAGGTTTCACTACGGCGAACCGTTGCGCGTGGAGAGCACAACCCAAGCGATATGTGATCTGGCTCTTAGGTTCGGCGAAGGCGCTGACGGTGAGGAGAGCATTATGAGCCGGCCTTTCGGTGTCGCGCTATTGATTGCCGGTTGCGATGAGGACGGCCCGCAGCTGTAAGTTCAAAGGTCGTTGTTCACGATTGGTAATGCCCGATGCTTAACCTGAAATGTAGATACCATGCCGAACCGTCTGGTACCTTTTATCGGTATGATGCGAAAGCAATAGGATCCGGAAGCGAGGGCGCTCAGGCAGAGCTGCAGAATGAGTACCACAGCGTATGCTACCCATCTACAGTTTAAGGTGTTTCTGATATGACTTCCGGTGGCGCTAACACATCTTGCCGTGGTGTGATCTAGTCATTGACTTTGCCGGAAGCCGAGAGTCTTGTTCTGAAAACACTCAAGCAGGTGATGGAAGAGAAGCTTGACAGCAAAAACGTCCAACTCGCAAGCGTGACAAAGGAGAAGGGCTTTCGCATATACTCGGATGACGAGATGCAGGAGGTCGTCTCGCGCTTGAACTAGAGGTTAAAAAGGGCTCTATCGTTGGCCATGAGTTCTACGGGCTTCTCATCTCTACAAGTATTATGGACATGGCTAAATAGGCAAATATATCTAACTCGGGCTCTCGAGAATTGGGCTCCATTCGATGACCTATTAAGATATAATTAACAAGCAATTCTATAAGTGTGCTTCTGTGTCTATACTACCTACAGGGATTGAACTACAGCTTCAACTCAAAAGCATTCACGATACCATCATCGCCAGTACTCAATAATATCTCTTCGCCCATCTTTTTGCCATGTTTATCCCATCTTGGACACCAGGAGATTGAATTTATTTCGTAGACCCCATGGGCCGATGGTATCTGAGCGACGACTCTCCATTCCTTCCGACTACCGTCCGAGTCGCCCTGCGTGCTTTCGTCGCCTGCCACGTTCTCTTCTTTATACACAACAATTCGACCGTCGCCGCCGGCAGTGGCGATCAGGCCGGTGGATTTACTCCAATCTATCGAATAGATTGTTCTGCTATGAGCTTTGGGCAGGCAGCTTTGTTCTTGCCAGTCTTGCGACCCATCGTCCGTCTGCTTGATGATGGATGGCTGTTGCGCCGGTGATGCTGACTGGGCCTTTGGTTGTCGATGCCATATTCTCACGGTTTGGTCGTCAGAGGCAGACGCCAGTCTGGATTGTGAACCGGCGTTCTCGAACGATATTGCCCAAACAGTTGATGTATGACCAGTAAGGACAGCGCAGCAAACCCAATCGTCCACGTCCTCCTTATAGAGTCTGATTGTGTCGTCGTAGGAGGCAGACGCAAGCAGCTAGATTCGCCAATCGGTTTTGGATACGTGATTAGCAGGTTGTAGTTCCACGACACCGAGGGGTTGTACGACAGGACTGTGCTCCAACCTCTTCTTCAGGGTGCCAGACCACCATCTTCACATCTTGTGAGTGCTCCTGAAGCACAGCCACGGTTTCATAATTATCGCCCTCCATTTCTTCCCATATCCAAACGCTCTTGTCTCTGGAACATGTGGCTAGGAACGAGCCACCCGGACTCCAAGCGACGCTCTTCACTTCGCTGTCGTGACCATCGAGGACAACGGCGAATCTCCATTCCTCCTCCTCCTCTCTTTCGTCGGAGTGTGGAGGCTCATTCTCTTCGTCGCCGCCTATAATGGGGTACGGATCGTGCGCATGCTCTGCCCGGTGCCAAATGCCAGTGGTGGAGTCGAAACTGGCCGTTGCAAGTACGCTCTCGCCTTTGGCATTAGGCTTCCATGCCAGGGAGCGA
Organism: Orbilia brochopaga; assembly: GCA_036872635.1. Classification (NCBI taxonomy): domain Eukaryota; kingdom Fungi; phylum Ascomycota; class Orbiliomycetes; order Orbiliales; family Orbiliaceae; genus Orbilia; species Orbilia brochopaga. The sequence continues at coordinate 1,859,207 of JAVHNQ010000003.1, read as the reverse complement.
ATCGATCGTTTGTGTCCGCCTTCGATGGTGCTGACGAGCGAGAAGTCGCGCAGGGAGTATATCCGGACCACCCTATCCGTCGATGCCGTGGCGACGAGGGGCAAGTGGGGGTGGGGGACGGCGCACCAAACCCGGTCGGGCTGGGCAGGGAAACTGCCGATTGACTTCAACCTCATCTCCGCCCTTGAATTTGTGCAGCCTAGTAGTGTCGATAGTGCATCCCGCGCAGCCTTATACCTGAGGTCGTGTATATATTCGAGCGCTGCGGTTGCAGGTTTTGTGGTTTGAGCTAGAGCTATTCGCAGGCGAATGCGTTGGAGTCGCGGATATCACGCGATGCTATGCTGACCAGCGAGCGCGAGAACCAAGCACTCGGTATACACATGCCTGGTGACATCTCTGGGATGAAGACGCCGCAGCGCTGGCTGGGCTGTATCTTGTGTTCGCGATCAAGTAGTTAAATTAATATTTACTTGTTTAGATGCCTAGAAGATACACGCTTCACAATAGGAAACTAGTCTGTCGGCATCGCTGAGGCTGGCTAATCGCGCTCGCACGGCAATCATCATAGCGGATCTTATTTTCTACCTCCAGCGCTCTTCTTTATCTAGCCAGTCCTCCCTCCTGCCCTTATTGACTCTGGGAACAGAGACAACGAAAAAATACATATGCAAGCGACGGTGTTAGGGGCATAGTTCCGCAAATGTACATATAATTGTATTCGGAACCGATGCTCTAGCTTTGTAATTCAAATGATCATTCCGATCAGGGCCCGGAGACAGATGCGAGATCCGGGGTCGTATTCCTTGCCTTCGGGTTAATCCGCCTGCTGATCACCAATAAGCCATACAGGCTGGGTACTTCGATTCCAATACTCTGTGATGCAAGCCTTGCCTTTCATCTTTTGCTCAGCATGGTTTCCATCTTCTTGCGTGCTTCTATAATCATGGCATCTCTCCGTTCTTGCCCTCTGAGGATCAAGCTGGATTTATCGTTCTTGTTGATCGATGAACCCTGTTCTGCCGGCCGAAGTTTTCCAGGCTGAGCTGTCTCAAGTCTTGATTGGAGATTATATCGCGATATAAGATCGCTATGACCACTCAACTTCGGGGTAGATGAGCTGGCGGTGGAAGTAACCGTGGCGCGAGCGACTCCACCAGACCTGGGCTGGGTGCTTGTAGAAGCCGGCGATATCGCTTCCCTTCGTGGTGCTCGGGCGAAGGATGCTGGTGGCTATAGTAGATGTGAGCGCTATACAAGAGTGATTATATATGAGCCCTGCGAGGGGGGTTGGGAGTCAAGCTGACCTCAGGAAGCGAACCTTCTGTGAGTATCTTCTCCGTCGTGGCTTCCAGGTTGCCACCATTCCGCTCGAGATCCCATGATATAGCAGCGGCGCTGACCTGAGGGAACATCGCCCGGAGCGCCTCGATAGCATCTGCAGGTACTGCGCGATTTGTCGTTCTGGTGGGGCGTGTGTGGCTAGACGCACCGGCGTCCTGAGGCTGGGGCGAACTGATCACATAACGATATACAAGAAGAACGACGAGAGCACAGAAGATGAGCTGCGAGAGACTGGGAGAGGAAGACGGAGATGGAGAAGAGCCTGCCAGGTCGTCGGCGTCAAGCGACATGACGAACGTCTCTGACAAGTGATCCGGGGGAAGAACTGAGGAAATTGGCGTCGGCGCCGTCGCCGATGGTAGGTGGCAGTTGCTTGAAGGTCGCTTGTTCGCTGGGCTCTTATGTAAGCCGGTCGGGCTGGCGCGAGCTAGTGACGCCGCCAAGACCCAGGCCAAAAAAAAAAAAAAAAAAGGTCCAGAAACTTCGAGATGCGAAAAGGCGACGTCGACGGACCGGGTCGGCTTCAACTTCAAGAACTTCAGATATCTCTCTTCTCTATCGATATATCGACGCCACTTGCAATTCATACTCCACTGGGGCCAGGTCCGTTAAGCGCACGAACACTCGTCAATACGATTCTTGCTTACCAGCAGTCAAAGACAACAGATCTAGATCACTTCGCAACCTGAAGCAGCGCCAACGACGTCCTCTACTCATTCGCCCTTAATAACTTGCGGAAACTCACCTCGATATCAATCTCCCTTACAGAAGGCCCCTTGGGCCGGTGTGCGCTGGCGCGATGAACGCTGTACCCCACCGGCTCCTTTCGACATCTCGCACCGCCTTAGCCCATCTGCAGCTCCCCGCCGCGCTGCCTCTTCGACCCCTCAGCTCTGCCCACCATTACTCCAGCTGGGCGAGAGGAGAATGCTCCCCTCCCTCGGGATCTCGGCCGACTACAGCTCGCGGAAGTCAAACTACAGGTCGCCAAGGATGGAGGCATAACTCGTCAACAGGCAGACCCTCATCCCACCGCCAAGTAAGTAACAAACCCACATCAATCGATTGCGAGATTGCACCTCCCTATAGCTGGCATGGCTGACTTTGACCTCTGTTGCGTGATTATTCTCATATAGTTCCATACGACGGCACCATGTCCCGCTGCACCGAAAGATCCTTACTCCGTGCTTGGTGTGTCCAAATCCGCTTCGGCCAGCGAGATCAAGAAGGCTTACTATACGATGGCCAAGAAGTACCATCCCGACGCAAACAAGGACCCTAAAGCGAAAGAGCAATTCGTCGATATCCAATCTGCCTATGACATACTCTCAGATCCCCAAAAACGAGAGCAATACGACCAATTTGGCGCTGCTGGTATAGACCCGAATGCTGGTGCTGAGGGCTTCAACCCGGGTGGCGCCAACCCGTTCAGCGGCGGGTTTGGATTTGGATCGGGCGGTTTCGGCGCGAGTTTCAATGTTGAAGACCTCTTCAATATGTTTGGGGGTGGAGGCGGAAGACGAAGGGGAACGCGCGTCGAGGAGGCCGTGGGTGACAACATTGACGTTCAGACGACAATATCCTTCATGGAAGCTGCGAACGGAACCACTAAAACAATCAATATCGCGCCTTTGGTAACATGCCACACCTGCTCCGGAACCGGGCTCAAGCCTGGTGCGCAAAGAACAACATGCGGGAGGTGTAATGGCACTGGTGCGAGAGTGCATATCCATCAAGGTGGCTTCCAAATGGCATCCACCTGTGGGACATGTAGCGGAAGCGGCATAGTGACCCCCAAAGGGTCTGATTGTGGAACATGCTCTGGTGTGGGCGTTGTTAGAGACAGGAAAACAGTCCGCGTGGATATACCGGCCGGAGTGGAAGATGGTATGCGACTCAAAGTTGAGGCTGAAGGGGATGCCCCGGTGATACCAGGCGGAGCTCCATCGTCCACAAGATTGCATCGCGGAGATCTCTATGTCCACATCAAAGTCCAGGCGCACCCTAGCTTCAGCAGATCTGGGGCAGATATCCTATATACTGCGACAATTCCGATGACTACTGCCGTTCTGGGGGGCAAGATCAAGATACCCACGTTGAAGGGGGATGTCGAGCTTAATATTCCCTCCGGAACAACTACTGGCGATCGTATAACCATCGCTGGCAAGGGCATGTCGAAACTGACGAGCCGCAAGGGGGCCTACGGTGATTTGAAAGTTGAGTTTAAAGTCGCCCTGCCAAAGTAAGTCACCTCCATGCCTTATCACTGAGTCCTCAGCTGTTGCTAACCTCGGCGTTTCCAACACAAGGTCCCTCACGGCATCCCAAAGAACATTGTTGGAAATGCTTGCAGACGATTTAGGAGATCATCAAGCCAGGAGGATCATGAATGTATCTGAGTTGTAAGAATCCGCCACGCCTAGATCTGTATTGAACGGGGAACCCAAACTTACCGTGGCCATCGGTTTGCTAGAATCAAAGAAGCGGCCGGGGAGACAAAATCTGGAACCGATGACGCCGGCGAGCACAGGGAAGGCTTCTTAAAGCGGGCGTTCCACCGGTTCACCCATCCCCACGAAAAGCAGACCGACAAAACCGATCGAACCAACAACAGGGATGATACCAATGGTCAGAATGATCAGCAGGGTGAGAAGCGTGCTAACAGCGCTGGAGGCTAAGAGCCCGGCGTCTCTGCCCACTGATTGATGGGGACCTCGAGAAGAGAGGCCACTCTCCAAGGGTTGAAACACCAGCATCGTTAGAAACGGCGTTGATTGTGGAAACAAAAAAACGCAGTTAGCGCATGCACTCTGCTGTTAGAGGAGGTCCTGTGTAATAGGAAGAGGTGACTACGCGTACAGGCATGCTAACGTACGCGCAAGCATATTGAGTATTTTTTACAAAGGCGGGATCCGCATAGACGATGTTCCCAATTCAAGTATGGTTTCATTGTACATATATAGAGCTGACGACTCTGGATGCTCCTGCTCTGCTCTTGGTTCTGCAAGAAGAGGCTTCTTGCCATTTGTATATATAAGAACTTGCCGTGTACATTTCCTTTTCATACCCAAAATCAGGACTAATATCTAGACGGATACGCTTGGAATTTAGCACTCATTCGACGGAATCGATACTATCTCTCAAGACGTCATGAAGATAGGTGGACGCGAGGCCAGTTTAACAATTATATTCGATATTCGTTTTGCTTTTAGATGGGAAACCGGCTAAACATTCTGTGCCAACCCAAGATATATCTAATATCTAATAAACATAATTACAGAAGTAGTATCAAAGGACGTTCTGGAATTGATGGAAACCACTCCAAAAAGGACGCTAGCTGGCAAAAAAGAGAATGGTAGATGCCAGAAGGACAACAGAGTAAGAAGAAAACTCCCTCGAACGCCTTCCCTACCTGAGGACAGTAAACACGCGAAATGATAGGAGCATGTACAGCATCTCGATCAGCAGTCGTGCCCCAACAGAACTACTGTTAGAGTATGGGTTGGAATTTAGGCAGGCTGGGCTGCAATGACAGGTTCCGAGATACGAGTGACCTGAGCACCAGCACGGATGATCCTCGTGCCGGTAGAATCGTTGACGAACTATGATGATAGCAAATCCACGTCAGCGAGGGGGGTTCTTGCAACAAGTACTTTTATTCCAAACCCGGAAGGCGGAGCTTACCGAAATGTCTTTGTTCTCGCGTTGGGCCTGCTTCCAGACCTCAACTTCACAGCCGCCACGGATAACGCCCACTCTCATGGTTGAGAGCAAGTTGTGAGCTGCATTCGAATGGTTGTAAACTCCGCCGTTGAACATTGCGGTAGCATCCTTGCCAATGGCGGAGTTGATCATGGCTTTGCCACCAGGGTGATCCTTGATAAAGTCGCCAACATCGTGAATGACACCAGCGACCGCGATGAGTGCCCTTCCGTTACGAGCCTGCTCCTGGAAGTCTTCAAACTCGATGACGGGAAGCTGCTCAAGAGGAATACCCCAGTCGAGCTTGGCACGGATGCGGTCGAGCTTCTTTTGCATTTGCTGGAGACGACCCTTTTCGATTTCGTTGGACTTGAATTGCTTCAGGTCGTATGCCAATCCAAGTTGCTTCCAGGTCCAGATGCACCATTTTGTGGGGTCATACTGATGCCATTCGATGGCGTTCCTGTAGTCGCTGGGGAACTCGTGGTGGAAGTTGTGGTAACCTTCACCAAGGGTGACTAGGGCGGTGACGACGTGGTCTCGGGGAGAGTTCCGGTCATCAAAAGGCTGATCACCAAGCCAATGGGCCAAAGAGTTGACGCAGAAAGTGGCCTGCTGGACAAAGAAGACTCTGAGAATGCCAGCGTAGATGAAGCCACCCCTCCAGTCGCCCCAGAACAAGCCAGATACCAACATGGGGAAAATCAGGGACATGACGGTGACACAGAGGATGTAGTGTTTGTTCTGCCACATCACGATGGGGTCCTCATTGAGGTCGGTAATATCACTGCGGCCAATACGCTTGGGGTTCTGCTTCATGACCATCCAGCCGATGTGGGAGTAGAGCAAGCCTTTGCGGACGGAGTAGGGGTCTTTGTCGGTATCGGTGTAGCGGTGGTGTGAACGATGACCGCGAGCCCACCATCTGATTGAACCTTCGGCAGCACCAGCGCCGACAGCTGCGAGATAGATCTTGAGCGGAAGGGTTGCAGAGTAGGAAGTATGGGCCCACAGTCGATGGTATCCAGCGGTGATACCGATGCCGGTATTGAAATAGTAGATAACAGCCCACGCAGCTGTTTTCCATTGCAATGGGGTGAACCAGGCCCAATAGCATCCGATCATCGGGACGACGATGATAAAGTAGACATTGAGCCAGTCAACGTGCTTCCACCAGTTGGTCCATGTCATAGGCTGCGGGGGGGAGATCGAGTTAGTAACATTTTCCTGAGTTCAATATATATGCCCACTGTTAAAGGAGGTAATATGGAATACGTACAAGCTCGGATATGTGAGGTTTCTCAGAGCCCGCCTTACGGCTGGACTTGGAATGGGAGGCGGAAGCAGAAGAAGCCCCCATTGTTCCGGCTCAACCTGGCTGTTGACGGCAAGATTGACGGCAAGTGAACAGGAGAAAAAGAGAGAGAGAAGGAAGGGGAGACTGAAAGCCGATGGAGATGATAACGATGGAGATTAGCACAGCATGGCCAAGTGTATGAGGGGGTTTTAGAGCACAAGAGGCATTTTATAGCAGCGTCGAGGGAGCAGGGCAGCGGCGAAGTGTTGAGGTGTTGTTGGGGAACACGCCGGCTGGTTTCCTGTTTCGGCCTGACGGACAAGCCGGCGGCGGCCGCTGATTGGCTGGCAGTTGCCCCCAACCAGACGCTGGCGACTGTCTGTTCCCTGCTTCACATGGCCGTCGGCTTTGCACTGCACTGCACTGTTGCCTGCCAGCGACAATCATTGTTATCTTCCTTAGCCCCGAGAATCTACACATTCCGAGCGAGCTATCGCCATTCCAGTGTACGTGTACTTCATGACGGCTTGGTGATCGAATCTAGATTCTCTAGTCTATATATTGCTGGTTACGTACATACACATATATTATACCTAGGACTTACTCAAAAATCCACGTAGCTTGCCGCCAGCGTGGCTGAGAAAATGTTGGGCTCCAAAAATGCAACACGCCGCAACACATCCGCTAAAACCACCCAGGAGCCGTAGACACGCCATTCAGCGTCATGGGCCGATAAGCAGGCCACCCGGGCTCCCCAATCCCCCAGCGTCCTATCCTACAAGTCCACCTTCTTTTCGTTCCCGCCCACCGTTTCTTCGGCCGACACCACATCCGATGCCGATACTCGTTGCAGTGCTATAACAGACTGCGTTTCTTCAGCGTCCTCATCCTCGTCCGGAAGGATGAGGTTCAGAATGAGGGTGACGAAAGCACAGAGAGCAAATCCTGTTGAGCAAACAAGGGCTGCAGCCGTTCATCCTCCACGTCAGCGAGTTCCTCGAATGCTTCACATTCCCGTTGATCCGGATGACTTACTGATTGCGTCGAAGAAACCTCTCTTACCCGAGTTTCCTCCCTGTCATCTTCATGTGAGCTTCTGTCTACCTGCCATTCTACGTTGGGCTACACCGCCCCGCACCTGCGCATACTTACTTTATAGGTAAAGACTATTTACCCCACAATCGGTCAGTCTCCGCTCTCGCTCTTTTCAGAAGGACGCCGAGGTATTTACAACTCACCATGTTCGAACCAATTATTCACCATTTCCGCACCAAAACCTAGCGCCAGACCGCAGGTCACAATGAATCGGTTGCGACGAGTAAACGGCATTGTAGCTAAACCACCGCCCAAATTGGCATCAGCACAGAGGGCCCTTCTAGACGAGAGTTCGGAGTTATCGACTGACACGTGATTCTCATCCCGGACACTGCAACCGCGGAGAACAAAAATGTTGTCATCCCGCCAAGCACGGCTCCCTGACATACCAATTTGTCAGCTTAGTCGCCAAAATAAAAAAAAGAAGCTCCTCCTTCCGAACGACAGATAAGATGTTCCTCGAGCCGAATCCCTTGCATTGTTTAACGATGGATCTGGATTTGGGACATACAGGGATAGCGACCAATGCGGCCGCGAATTTAGCAAATATCCCGGCCACGATCAGCCAGAAGCAGCAAAAATACCCGGCTTTTCTGTTCGCGCACCTGGTGAGGGCGATGACGCCGTTGTTCTGAGCAAAGGTTGACATTGGTGTAATCGTTGCTAAGCACGCCAGGAGCCCATTAAAGCCGTCTGCGAGAACGCCACCCTGAATACGAGACTCATAGATTTTGCCCTCTACGTCTAGTTTGGAGACGTCGCAAGTCGCGGTGATATCGCCAATGGCCTCCATCATCTAATGAAGAGGAAAGGAACATTAGTCGTTGATGATGATATAGGAACCGAGACAAAGCCATCTCGTATTGTCGGTCGCATTCCGTCAGACTCACCAAAACCAGGTACACCGCGAGGAGCGGCAACACTATTGGCCCATATACTGAAAGCGGGAAAGTGTGAACCCATATAAAACTAACGGCAGGGGCGGCTTTGATTCCCGAGCCGTCGAAGTAACCACAGGCACCTAGCGCCATATCAGGTCAGAAACTCGCTTTGCGATAGCAGCCAGGACGTTGCATCTGAATTACCTGCGACTATACAGCCAATAAGCAGTCCGATAATGACTGCGCAGCTTTTCATGATAGGTGACCCGAACCGTTCGCACAAGATTATCGATACGAATACAAGAAACCCAAGGCCAATGAATTCTGCGGATCCCCACGGAAGAGGTCGCGGAGCGGAAATGTTCGGGCATAGCGCGAAAAATTCGGTCGGTGGGGGTACTGAACTGCAAGGGCCGTTGCCTCCAGCCCAATTTTTGAATCTGCAGGCAAAAGATGGACAGAATGTTTTAGTCACGAAGCCCGACAGCTTGTATTCATAGTGGGCCGCCTTACCCTGATCCAATCAAACTGGTGCCAATCAACATGACTGTTGGGCCAGTCACAATTGGCGGGAAAATCTTCTGCAGGATTTTTGGAGGCATGAAGCTGAGAAGAATTTCCAACAAGGCACAGACCATCGCCGACCCAAGCAGAGCACCATAACCTGATTTTATATGACGACGTCAGCTAGCGAATATTAAAAATCAGAAGAGATGACAAGGCGCCAGCTCCTACTGTACCTTTAGGACAAGGCAGAAAGGACCCATCTTCTGCTGTAGGGCAGAATCCATTTTGATACATCTGAGTGAAAGCGCCCTGCGCAACAGGAATGATAGCAAAAGAGGTTCCCACTACCGAAATCAAGCCGGTTCCAAGATAATAGGGAGTCCTGTAAATGTGAAATCGCGTTATCTGTATGGCGGATAAGATGCCGCAGACGATAAGCGAAGTCGAGACCAGATATCTTTGGACATCGGGGCTGAGATTTGCCGCGTTCTGGCCGGAACCACCAATGATGATCGGTGGGCTGATGACGCCGGCAAGCATAGCTAACGCATGCTGAAACCCGAGAAGCATGGCAAGTAAGATAGGCATAGGGTCATGGAGCCCGAAGAACGGTGCCGATTTACTACGATTGTATGACTCGCAGCATTTAGTAAGAATAGATTCGGATAGAGGGCAATGGCCATCATATAGATATCCGGCCCTCTTGTGGGTTGTGTAGCGTGATATTTGCATCTGGATAGCCTACCGTGCTTTTCTTAGGAATGGGATGTTGGGCCGAAACAAAAATGCATAGTCGTAATCGCCAACCAATCCCTCTCTGCGCAGGAAAGAGCCATGTCAGAAGTCACCGGATCAATTGGAGGCCTGCGAAAGATGAGAACGCACGTACTTTGTGAAGAAATTGCGCCTGAAGCGGGTCAAGATTGAGGCTTTGGGCGGGTTGGAGCCCGGCACGATAGTGTCCGGGCCTTCATGGGCGTGCTCTTGGGCTGACATGACGCCGGTATTTGTCGACACTCGACGTGCACGTTGGTGTCTCGAGACGTCCTACGAAGCGCAAGGCCAAGAAGATGGGTTAGAAATTACTAGAATAGAAGAATAGAAAATATGATTCAAGCGACCCCGTTGGAATTGGAAAATGGGACGGAAAATTGAGAGATCCTAGCATTCGAGTCGCCAACACTCACGTAAAGGTACTAGAAGCAACGGGACACGGCCTGAAGGAGCTCGAGAGAGGCGAGTATCGAAGAGACAGCAGGACGAATATATAAGAAGTACTCAAGCAGGTATGGGTATACGGTAGACACCGCTGAAATTAAATCGGACGGGGGAGGTGCCTCCAACCGAATGTAGGGTGGTCGATTGGGGCAGGAAGAGGTGACCGCATTGGTGCATTTAAATAAAATAAGTAAGGTAGTAAGAGGGAACCGGGTCGCCGCTGGAGCAGCAGCCCTGCTGGACAGCGCAATTCAGATCGGAACTGCCAGGCGCGGAGCTTGAACCGAAGCAGATAGATACCGGATGGCTGGCGCTCGCCGATAGCCTGGTTGGTTTTGATATCCGGTGAAGCATTGGCCTTCGATCGCGCGGGAGCAAGATAAGAGCTCGCGGGTTACGTCTGTGAGGTTCGGCTCATGATAAGGCTTGCATACCAAGCCTGCAGATGCAGAATCAAGGTTTGTTGCAACCGATGACCCCCAAGGAAGTCGCACTTGGCCAGCGCTTGGCCGGCACTTGGCCGGCCCAAGCGCAGTTCAGCAGATTGCATGTAGATTGGTAGCTGAGTATGATGTACTGGTCTCGGGATGATGTACAATGCATTGTACATGTACGACGTGCGTGGAGGTCGAAATTGAAACCAGGGCCGACGAAGGTGCCTCTCCCAGGTCTCGGTGTACATGTACATGTACATGCGTGCATACGTGCATACACGCACATATAAGTACCTAGGTACGTGCTTAAGAAGTGCTCTATTATAGACGGCGCGTGGGAAAAATTAAAACATCTGCAAGGCGATGTCCGAACCCAGCTGGCTTGGCGGCGAGCGAGTCGTGGCGGGCGGTGGGGGTTTTCCCGGCTGGGACGCCCGAACAGGAAGAACGGCGTCGCCTGAAAATGCCGGCCAGCTGCCTGCAGAGCGAGAAACGGCGGCAAAAAGGGAAACCGCGGGGCGTGGGACAACGCCGGCGACCAGCCCGCATGAAACGCTGTCTTGGAGCGCCGTTTCGGGATCGCGCGAGCACAGCGGTGCTGCTTAGTCAGCCGGCGCCGTCCTCTCGGCAGCGCCCTCGCTCGCATGCATCACGAGCGGGTATCGCAATCGTCCTATCTGCGTCGTGTCAGCGTCGTGTCGAACCGAGCCGGATCGCATCGACATCAACCACCGCCCGCCTCCACCATCGCTGCTTCCATACCCAGCAAGTACCTCGTAAGCAGGTAGCAGCAGCACCCATCGCCATGGCGCCGTCGCGACCCATCGCCAAAGGCGTCGGTGAGGACGCCCGGTCCGACACCGGCGGGCCCTCACCGGCTGTGCGCCACGACATCCTCCCAAGGCCCCCCGCACAACCCGCCGCGCACCCCATCGACAGGAGGAAACCTGCTGCAGGCTTGCCCGTTCCTGTCGGCCCCCTGTCCACCCACCCACAGAACCACCACCACCACCAGCAACAACAGCAGCAACAACCGCAGCAGCAGCAGCACCCGCCACAGTACCACCAGCATCACCAGTTCCACCAGCTCCAACATCAGCACCACCCTCCGTTCCACCAGCAGCAGCCGCACCCGCAGACCCATCAACACCAACACCCACACCAGCTTCAGCATCAGCACCAGCACCAGCTTCAGCACCAGCACCAGCACCAACAGCATCTTCAACCTCAGCACCACCACCACCACCACCACCACCAACAACAACAATATCAGTCTCAATACCAGTATCAACATCAAAGTCAGCCTCAACACCAACACCAACATCAACATCCGCATCAACATCAGCAATCCGACGGAGCAGAAGGGGTCCGTGAAGATCGAGAACACTATTACCCAGCTACCTCTGAATATATCTTCCTTCTATGGGCTGTTTGCTGATGCTGGAGAGGCCCCGAGCATAGATTCCATGGGACCGAATGCCCATCTCCCTCCTCCAACAATACAGATCCGCCAATCTCCTGCGGACCGCGTCTGCCAGCAATCAATACATCTCCGCCGTCCTCTCCACCGGCATCGGCAAGAAATCCCCCTCCCATCGTCATAGACAGTCACAAGACGCCCTCCTCTCCGCCGTCCGAAGACACTTCAACAACCAGGCGATCAACGAACAGGAAGTCATCGTCAACTTTCTTTACACGGCTAAGAATAGTGGTACCATCTCATTTTGCACATACCCCCGCCAGTGTGGCATACACCCACGTGCGCTCTGCTAACAAGTTCACAGACAAAGCCTTTCGACACCGTTTTCCTCCTACCAGGTAGTACAGCTCGGCGAACACAATATAAGCTACATGCCGTTTGGCATATGAAGAGCTCCAGCAGGTCCCTTTGGCAGTTGATCTCTCGCAAATCGTCGGACTCGCATGCATTCGCAGCATGCCGACTAGGTTTCACTCCCTTTTCTGATTTTTCTCTTCCAGTCAGCAACGCTGGAGCAATGATACCCCACCTTTTTTTTTTTCCTCCTTTATTCCCTTTTTTTTGGTCGTACTATGGATCAATTTGTTGGTGCAGTACCTTCAGTGAATTTAGCGGCGCATTCTGGTGTCTGTATCTGAATACCTCCTTACTTATCTACGTCTTGATGTCCTCGAACATCCATGTTCATATACGCCACTTCCCTTCCACAGCTACTATATGTATATTAGACCTCATCGTTTTGGTAGCCACACGTAGAAGCACTCTTATCTATGTACTCTACACTAAGTGCATAATATACTACGCCTGCTGGGGTATTCACCCGCCATAGCGCGTTAGGTCTTGGCGACGTCGCAACTCATTAAAAAAAAAAAAAAAACTCTGTTGCACCAATTTCTTGCGTGTCATGCTGGCCGACATATCATGACACTAGACCGACTGCGACAAGCCCACCGCCCACAGCATCGATGAGGGATCTCAGGTGCACCGTGGCAGCTCTGCACAACTTGACTGCCCGGCCTGTTTGCTCCCGCCATTCGATCTCAATTCCTCGCGGCCACCTTCCGAGCGGTGTTGCAGTCAGAATCACCCCGCAGACCCCCACCTCGTTCCTGCATACATCGCCGTCATGTCAATTGCCTCGAAACCGTGCTCGCGGAGCCTCCGCCATGAGGCGAAAGCCCTACCCGGGGAGGGTTTCCCTCCAATTTAAGGGAATGGAACTACCCAAGCCTGTCATGGACCCCTCCAAACATACAAAGGTGGTCACAAGTCCGGAGCATGGACTTTGGGGCTTCTTCAACAAGGACAAGGCGGCGATTCCCACTCCCGAAGAAGATCATAGACATGGTACGAAAAACCCGCCCATGGACCTTATTTCACCGATGCATCGTTACAAGGGCACATTCAATGAACAAGTGAATACTCGTATCATCAGACACTCACAAATCTCATGGATTCAGGACGGGCTTGGTCGGTCGAAGAACTGCGGCACAAAAGCTGGGAGGATCTCCACAAACTCTGGTGGGTTTGCGCGAAGGAGCGCAATATCATGGCGACACAACAGCTTGAAAGAGAGAGAATGAAGCCAGGTTATGGAGAAGCCGAGGCGTCCTCACGCGATCGTCTGGTGGGTCACCACTCGCGAGCACATGTGTGGACGAAGAGATTGTGATCTGACCTGTTTCTCTAGGTCCGTAATACACAAAGAGCCATCAAACATGCTTTAACTGAACGGTACTATGCTTGGCAAGAAGCCCTCAAAGTGGCCGATTCCGATCCGGAGATTGACCTCAGCGGTCGTGGACCCGCATACAATCCCAAACCATTTGACGTATGCCCGCTCCCGATCTTGCGATACCAGGACCACGATGCTGATGTAAACTTCCAACAGAATGATCCCACCCCTACAACAAAACCATCACTCGCCGAAGTCGCTTCAGAACCAACCGGGAAGACCGTTTCGGGATCCGAACCACAGGAAGGAAGCACGGACACAAGGCGAGAATTGTAGTCTCGACCATTTCGGCCGTATCGGATGGCAAGCATCTATGGACTACGGACTGCAGCGCAATGACGGGAAACCTGCCCATAGAAGATCAATAGCAAAGCGGCGATCGATTAGGGGCCGTCGATGTCAGGCAATGCAATACATGATGTGCAGGCTGACACGGAACATTCACCATTCAATTGTCCTCACCTGCCTGCTGCAAAAGACGGGACATCTCCCAACTGGATCGCATAAGTACTTACTTTTACTTGGTCATTCAGAAACGCAGCTTGAGCTAATGGCCATCCGCAAAAGCGCCCCAGCTGTACATTAATCAGAGGAGTGTTTTCTTAAAACCCTTGCTTTTCGTGTAAATACCCTCGCGTTCAGATAATCATACATACCGAAATGTTTCGCATACAATACCACCAAGCCTCTTCTAGTTTTGAGACCCACCAGTACCAGATACGCGCATCGACATACGCTCATCTAGGTGCTTTTGCTTGCTGACTCGGGGGTCTTGGCGATGGGCGCCATTCGTGGTACGCATGCAGCCTCTTTCCTGCGTGATACTCAGCAAAGACGGCATACTGGTCACTCAGCCGGTGGGCTGCATTTGTGACAAGTGCCGTCACATTAGAGTGACCCCTCCTTGCATACATAGGATCCAGTGGCTGACAGCGCGCTGTTCGTGTCTCGCTACTTTCGGCTATGAGGTTGTGTTGGCAAGCCCCCTCATTTCGCCCCAGCGAAGGTTTGCAGCAAGCTCCCGGAGGAGACAAAACCTCCTCTTAGCTCCAAGTACTACCTACTGCTTGCTTGCTGCAGGTAGCTTCCTTCTCAACTGCTCCTTCTTGCTCAGACCCAGTGATCTCTTTGTATTCAAGCAAGACACACCATCAGCTTGTGAAAGTTGCAGCTAACTTGGACGCTGTAGGTCCCATACCCATATGTGTCACCTGTTTAACCACTCTACCCAACATCGTGTTCTTATCTTTCTTTCGGGGCCAACAGCGTTGTTGAATACTGAGAGCTTGGAACTTTCTGACCAATAAATTCTACCTCCGAAATCTCTAGAAGCTCAGCACCGACCTATCAAACATGGAGGACCCGCAAGATCCGATGAAGGACCTGGAGAATGGATTCGATGTCGTGGTTTTAGGAACCGGTAAGGGAACGCGGCTTACAATTGCGGGTGACCCTCAAACCGGGCGCCGCGAATTCTATCTGTCTCTTTGATAATATAATAACTTTCTGATTTTCTCTCTGTTAGGCCTCACTGAGACCATCCTCTCTGGGTAAGTTGATGGTTGAGCCCCACAGGTGTAGTGGATTAAGACGATATGCTAATTCTGTCTTTGCAGAATCATGAGCATTGAAAAGAAACGTGTTCTTCACATCGATTCGAACAATTATTATGGCGGGTAAGCGGCGTCTATCAGCCTGCACTGGGAAGCAAACGTACTTACAAGGTGATTCTACTATAGAGAAGGCGCAAGTTTGAAGATTAGCCAGGTACTTAGCTGCGCAACCGTCTCGAGAACCCCACACCGCTGACTAACCGACGCCTCGCTGGAATCAAGGTCTTCAGCCAGTTTCATGGTGAAGATGCCAAACCGCCTCCAGGACTCAATGTGGACCGCGACTGGAATATCGATCTCATCCCAAAGTTTATGATGTCAGGCGGAGAGCTTGCCCGTATTCTTCGTCAGGTTCCCCAGGTACTCATCACTTCTCGAGTCATGCTGGCTTAACTCTTTGCTTACCTATTATCACAAATTTACAGGTTCAAGACAATGTGCAGTTCCAGCAAATTGCAGGAAGTTACGTCTACCGATCTTCAGGGACAGGATTCTTCGGAAGTGGGAAGCCAGCAATCTACAAAGTGCCCTCAACCGCCAGCGAAGCCGCGACGTCAAGTCTGATCGGGTTGATGGAGAAAGGTCGCCTAAAGAGCTTCCTGGAATTTGTCGCTAGCTACGATGGGAAGAGCTCGCTTTACCAAGGTGCGACTCGAACTTGTTTGTTCCGAAGGCACACGTTTTACACTGTTGGATTCAGTCCTGACATCTCGAACAGGAATCGACTTGGAGAAGGCGACAATGAAAACCGTGTATGACAAGTTCGGTCTTGAAGAGCCGACACGAGACTTTGTTGGCCATGCTATGGCCCTTTATTCGAACAGCGACCACCAAAACCTACAAGCCCGATCTACCTTCAACAAGATCCGGCTGTACGCGAGCTCTGTAGCGCTCTATGGGAGGTCTCCCTATATCTACCCACTCTACGGTCTGGGCGAGCTGCCAAGCGCTTTCACCCGTCTCTCGGCAGTCCATGGGGGGACATACATGTTGAACACCCAAGTCCTTGACTTCGAGTTTACGGATGGGAAAGTCTCGGGCGTCAAATTAAAATTCGAAAACCCCAAGAAAGATGGTGAATACGTCGACATGGTCATCAAGACTCCACGCGTTCTGGCAGCGCCCTCTTATGTTGATGAACCCAAAAAGAAACAGAGAACTGGCCAACAAGTCATCAGGGCTATCTGCGTTCTAAATCATCCCGTGAAACATGCAGAGGACAGTTGTCAGATTATCATCCCTAATACTCAAGTGGGCCGCAAGAATGGTAAGGCTCCTTCTTGTACAGCTAGTCCGATGTTCTACTTTGCTAACCTCGCACCAAGATATCTACATCGCTGTCCTATCATCTGCCCATAACGTCTGCCCCAAAGGCTACTGGCTGGCTATCGTCTCCACAATTGTCGAAACTGACAACCCTCATTATGAACTAAAGCATGGCTTCGATTTGTTGGAGCCGATTGAAGAAAGGTAAGACAAAAAGAATATCATGGTCCTTTTTGTAGAGGTTTCAAATGGGTTCTAAATAGATATATCTCCTAGATTCTTGGGAAAACCGTCTCCTCTTTGGGAACAAGCTGGGGATTCCAGCGACAACATATTCGTCTCCAAGAGTCTGGACGCAAGCAGCCACTTTGAAAGCTGCACTGGTAAGAAAAACCATGAATCCCGCAGAAGAGAAACTTCCACGTAGCGCTAATACGGAAGCTGTGGCTATAGATGACGTGAAGGACTTGTATCGGCGGATGGAAGGGAAGGAGCTCGACATTGAGGGTCTAGTAGTGGCGGGCCCATCCACTGAATAGATGCGGCCTTATTTGTTCTGTCTTTATCATTTTCTTCGATAAATTGCTGGAGCCGCAGCCGTGCAGCCGCAAGAAAAACTATGGACATATTCCGAGCTGGCTATTGCGTGCTTTGAAATTGTATCATCTTGGTGATGTCTCCATCTGTCAGAAACAAGTTCCCCTCTCCCAAGAATAGTTGATATAGAGTGTTCCCATGTGGTATCTGCCCCCTCTTCCTCCACCTCGCTCATATCACGCCTTCTCCACGTCAGAGACCACGAGTCCCGCTTCCAACGTGATAAGACCCGAAACCGTAGCATCCCCGCCAGCGTTGGAGACACTTTACTTTCATCCCGCGACAGCCCCCAAGGCGGTTGTGATTGAAGATAATTGTGTGTGTACATGTGCATGTACTTCGCGTTCTGCGTTGGAGGTTGCAACAAAAACAAACAGTCGCGAACACAGCTATCTTACCACAACAGCTTCCTGCCTATCAACTAGCGAAGCTTCTAGGCTGATGATACGATAACCGACAACCTGGAACGTCGCTCAAGCTTTTGCTATAACCTCGAGCTCACCAGAACTATCCTCCCCAATCTTTTCTCCTCTCGATCTCCGTAATCTCGCCTTTACGCAAGGACATCCATAAGGGCATCGGTGGCTAGTCGACAATACACCATGAGGGTGATCGAAATCGTCATCGACGTGTGTGGGGAAACCGATCTTTAGAACCCATTTATTTACGCCAAACTAACGATCATATCTCTTAACAGGGCTTCAAATCGTACGCCGTACGGACTGTCATTTCAGGATGGTAATTTGAGCCGGCCTGCATGCATGAACTACTAGGTAATGTCAGCGCCCTGGCTAACGGTGTTCTCATAGGGACGAGAGCTTCAACTCGATAACGGGTCTCAACGGGAGCGGCAAATCGAACATCTTAGACTCAATATGCTTTGTACTTGGAATTACGAACATGAGCACCGTCAGAGCTCAGAATCTGCAGGTTGGTCTATTCATGTCGATCTCGACCACGAAACAACAGCGAAACCTAGGAAGAAGGCTCAAAGCTGTATAGGACTTGATTTATAAACGCGGGCAGGCCGGCGTTACCAAAGCCAGCGTCACAATTGTTTTTGACAATAGCGACAAGAAGCGAAGTCCAATTGGCTTTGAGGAATACACCCAGATAAGCGTGACAAGACAGGTACTGTGACTATCGAGTAACTCCTACTGCCGCGTATAGGTTTGTGCTAAACTTTATGATCAGATCGTTCTAGGTGGCACCAGCAAGTATCTCATCAACGGTCATCGGGCCCAGCAGCAGACCGTTCAAAACCTCTTCCAGTCCGTACAGCTGAACATAAACAACCCAAACTTTCTGATTATGCAAGGCAGAATAACGAAGGTCCTGAACATGAAGCCTGAGGAAGTCCTAGCATTGATCGAAGAAGCTGCTGGCACAAGAAT
Organism: Orbilia brochopaga; assembly: GCA_036872635.1. Taxonomy (NCBI): domain Eukaryota; kingdom Fungi; phylum Ascomycota; class Orbiliomycetes; order Orbiliales; family Orbiliaceae; genus Orbilia; species Orbilia brochopaga. Next base: position 1,840,644 of record JAVHNQ010000003.1, on the reverse strand, counting down.
GTTCGAAGACAGGCGGGACAAAGCCCTCAAGACCATGGCAAAGAAAGACAACAAAGTCCAAGAGATCAACACACTCCTGCAAGAGGAGATAGAACCAAAGCTTGAGAAGCTGAGGGCAGAAAAGAGGGCGTTTCTAGACTTCCAACAAACTCAATCGGATCTCGAGAGGTTGTCGAGGGTCGTAATTGCTCACGACTATGTCAAAAGCAAGGTATGTCTGGTACTACATTGAGGTAGCGTCTCTGTCTAAATTATTGTTATCTAGGACAGGATTTCCCGTGCTTCAGCCGAGCTACAATCCAAAGGGGAGAGAATAAGCTTTATTGAGAACGGGGCCAAAAGGATGAAGATGGAAATCCAAAATCTAGAAGAAGATGCCCAGAGAGTTCAGGCACAGCGCGACGCAGAGTTACGGAAAGGTGGAAGATTTCAAGATCTAGAAGACAATGTGAAGGAGTCCTCTCACGAAATGGTCCGCCTACAGACACTGTTTGATCTAAAAAGGGCGCAACATTCCGAGGAACAGTCGAAATTCCAGGCAGCTCAGGCAGCGCTGCAGAATGCCCAACAGATATTGCAGAAGAAGACGGAGATATTCGATAACTTGAAAGGCGGTCATGAGGCGGCCAAACAGCAAATTGATCATCTCACAGCAGAAATGGTCAAACAAGACGATCTTCTTCAATCTCTACAAACCGGTGTTGCTTCCAAAGAAGGGCATGAATCTGGGTACCAGAGTCAACTACAAGGTCTGCCATTTTATGCATAGTCTCCTAGTTCGCCCGCCTTCCATGATAGCATACACTGACGCACCCGATATCCCTACAAAGACGCCAAACATCGGCTCAATACAGCTATTACAGGCCAAGAACAGGCCAAAATTAGGATTGCCGATCTGGAGAAGCGCATAAGAGAAGAGGAACCTCGTGCGAAAAGAGCTGGCGAGCAGAATGCGTCTTTGTATCAAGCGCTCGAGACTCTCAAGGATGAAACAAACAGAATCCGAAAGAATCTCCAGAGTCTGGGATATGAGGAGGGAGCAGAGGAACGCATGCGAGGCCTACAACTCTCAACACAGCGCAGTGTCAGAGAGCTTCAAGAGCAAGTCGACAAGTTGCGCCGCAAAGTCGCCAGTATCGAATTCACCTACTCGGATCCCGTAGCGAATTTCGACCGATCGAAGGTAAAGGGGCTTGTCGCACAACTTTTCTCACTCTCGCAAGACAAGTATGAGGCGGGTACTGCGCTGGAAATCTGTGCCGGTGGAAGGCTCTACAACGTCGTCGTTGATTCCGAAGTAACTGGGGCCCAGCTGCTAGAGAAGGGTCGGCTAAGGAAAAGGGTGACCATCATCCCCCTAAATAAGATCAATGCAATGAGAGCAGCACATGAGGTTTGTCGATACGTCTAGCCTTTCTTCCATCGCGGATGGCTAATAATTCGGCCGTTATAGAAAGTCGAATCGGCACACAAACTTGCACCTGGCAAAGTTCATCTTGCTCTGTCACTCATCGGTTATTCGGAAGAAGTGTCAAGGGCTATGGAGTATGTATTCGGTTCTACGCTTGTTTGTGCAAATGCGGAGACAGCCCAACGGGTCACATTTGATCCTTCTGTGCGTCTAATGAGCGTTACCCTGGACGGCGACGTATACGATCCGGCGGGGACTTTGTCGGGAGGGAGTGCACCGACATCCAGCGGCGTCTTGATTACTCTACAAGAACTCAATGTCGCGACAGGCCAATTGGAATCGGAAACCAGACGTCTGCGTGAAATTGAATCAAAACTCGAGGGAGAAAAGAGACGCCTAGATGAAGCGAAAGGTTTGAAGCAGAAGCTCGACCTTAAAATACACGAAATCAAGATTACCGAAGAACAAATAAGTAACAATGCTTCTTCTAATGTAATCCACACCGAGAACACGCTGCTACCATGAAGTCTGATTGCTGACCCATGCGCTTCAGATCATCAAAACTGTCGAAGAAAGAAAGCAGGCTATCGCTGCCCTTCAGCTTGATATTCAGGAATTCAAGCAGAATCAAGTCGATGCCGCGAATGATATCAAACGAATAGAGCAGGATATGCACGATTTCACCAGGAACAAGGATGGAAAACTTGCAGAGCTTCAGGTATGCGATGATTTAACCATACCAGTAAGCGTTGATAGTTTCATTAATGTCCTTTGAAATAGAAATCCGTTGCGCTCGCGAAATCCGAAGTTGCGAGAAAGGTCGAACAGATGAAAGTTCTCCAGAAAGAATATCAAAACGCCCGACTGGAAATGGGTACGTTTCGTATCCGCCTTCTAAGACTGCTTGCCTACTAACAGCAATGTGTAGAACAAGCAGGCGGCGACTTATCCATTGCGAAGGAGCAACTCGAAGAATCAAGTTCTAGCTTAACGACACAGCAGTCGGAGTTGAATACCCTTGTGGAGAAACAGACAGAGCTCAAGGTAAAATCTTGAATTTTCCATCCTGCCTTGGCAGATAGTAACCTAAGTCTTAAACCCAGAATACACACCAATCTCTACTTCAAAAGCTGGAAGAAGAAAGAGCAAAACTCAGCGGTTTTGACGATGAGTTGCAATCCCTCCTAGAAGCCATCAAAGTCAAGAATAGTCGGATCACAGAAGAGGCACTAGAGCTCCAGCAGCTTAAACATGAAGCCGAAAAGGTCAAGAAGGAACAGGAATCCTTTGAAAACTCGCTCAAGGTACTCGAAAGCGAATACGAATGGATTCAAGATGAGGAAGAAAATTTTGGACGCGCCGGAAGCCCTTATGACTACAGTAACCAAAATATCGCAGAATGCCGCTCGTCGCTCAAGAACTTGAACGAGCGTTTTCAGGGAATGAAGAAGAAAATTAATCCAAAGGTGATGAACATGATCGACAGTGTCGAAAAGAAAGAAGTTGCTCTCAAAAAAATGCTTCACACAGTCATTCGTGATAAGGAGAAAATAACAAAAACAATCGAGAGCCTAGACGAGTATAAAAGGGATGCTTTGAAGAGGACATGGGAGAAGGTGACCGTCGATTTCGGTCAGATATTTTCGGAGCTACTTCCAGGCAGTTTCGCTAAACTGGAACCACCTGAAGGTAAGGACATCACTGAAGGTCTTGAAGTCAAAGTTTCTTTAGGGAAGATCTGGAAACAGAGCCTTACAGAACTCAGTGGTGGGCAAAGGTGAGCAACCCTAGACCATCCAATGACAGAACCTGTCCCTCAGCACTCTGTAACTAACAATGATAATGCAATAAAAACAGGTCTCTGATCGCCTTGTCACTGATTCTGGCCCTTCTCCAATTTAAACCTGCTCCAATGTACATATTGGACGAGGTAGATGCTGCGCTTGACCTCTCACATACGCAAAATATCGGACGCCTCATAAAGACCCGATTCAAGGGAGCTCAATTCATTGTTGTCAGCCTGAAAGACGGCATGTTTCAGAATGCCAATTGCATATTCCGTATGTTCCCACCGAGTAAACCCGGGGAAGTCATGTCTAATATTATTATTATATTATCTTCTAGGCACCCGATTTCAGGACGGGACCAGCGTTGTGATGCAAGAAAAAGGCGGCGAGACTCAGAGAAAGCGATAGAGGCAAGACAAACATGGTGTACAGCCTTTCTGTGTCGCCGTAGCAGGAGATGAGCATCCACAGCCATATGTACTTAAGTAACTATGGTTTTCGGCTTTCCAGTCGTCCCATGATCCGCTTGAGAGAAATGTCTTCTATAAGCTTGGCACGAGAGTACAGCATGTACCCATAACTCGCACTTCAGCGACTGTGGACCTGGAGGCTACAAGAATAAATTTATAATGATTAAGACAGTGACGGGACCGGCCTGCAACAGGAAAAGGCCAGCTACGTCAATTGATGCTAGCGTCCTCTAATGACAACTTTCTTGAGCCATCAAGATCAAGCTTCACTGGGATCTGTTGATCCTCTATGGCGCCCCGCTCTTCATCCTCCTGCGGTTGTTGAACGGAGGTATCAATGGCTAGAGATATTTGATGAGAATCTGGAAGACTAGAGCCTTCTTCCGCTTCATCGGCTTGAAGAGGAGAGCTGAAATCCTCGCCTGGAAAAACAAATAGAGGAAGATCGCCCTTGATCCCACTAGGTAGCGATTCAGAAGGGGTTGCATCCGTTGTCGTGTCATTGTTACTGGAGTTGCCTATAATACTGGAGGAAGTATTTTCTTGTGGACCAGTGATATCTCCAACCTTGCTATTGCCAGTCTCTAGGCCAGGCTCATCCTCGAGGTCGGGATCTTTCCCAAGGTATTGATTTTCCGCGCCACCCGTGCTCAATTCAGCGTCAGGTTCTCCAGAAACAGTTGCGGGGACATTGGTGTTGACCCCATCGTAACCACCATTTGCAGAAGTTGGTATCGTGAGGTTGTCTTCTGGGATCAAATTGTACTTGTCGGAGACGGTCCTAAAGAACTGTGGATGAAGGAGTCAATATCAGCGTGTGAGCGGTTATATATGCATCCAGATGCCGATGTGTCACGACTTAAACCACGTACAACATAGAGGCCGTATTCATTTTCAATATCCCAGAAGACACTGCGATGCAGGAACCAGGCGTGCGCGAATATTCTGTACAACCGACGGAATATGCTTGACAGCTGCTTTGTTCCGTTGGCGTTGATGTTTAGCCTACTGGGAAAGTGTTTCGTGGAACAAAGCGTGCTTGCAGCGTGGTCTAATGTATGGACCGAGTAGTCCATTGCGCAGCAAGAGCGCGGCGGGTCGTGGACCGCACAGAGGTACTGCCATAGAGAAGCACGCATCTCCGGACATGTTTCCTCAGTACAGTTATCGCCGAGTAAACCAACGATCAGATAGTTCAAATCGCGCGTCAGGCGTCTGGTCAACTCATAGCACCACATCCACGCGTCGATTCCCTCTGGGCAACTAGCAATACGTTCGCAATCTTTGCGAGAGAGAGGCATGACATGATCAGAATCCGGTGGGTTGGTTATCGATGAAAGAAGTGCAGCCAGATGCTCCTGAAGTTGAAACGCGGAGTCGAGCTCGGAAAGTGGAACTAGCGGGGGGCCCGTGATATCCTTCGCTTTCGTGCCCTTTCGAATGCGGCGGTTCCCATGGCTATGAGAGGATTGGGTAGCAGGTTGAGGAGAAGGCAAAGAAGAGGTTGTCGGCCTGAAGGATGGCGAAGCAGGGTTCGAAAGGTCCTCCACAGGAGGGGGCGGCGACGGCAGTCGAGGAGATGTAGGAACGTTAGCGGCAGGAGCGGACGATGGCGAAGACGGTTGTAGAGGAGCTGTCGATATCGAGATTGCAGCACGCCCGGAAGGACTAGTAGAACTCATTTTTGATTCTTGTCTGGAAATGGAACAGAAATGAGACGGCGATTGGGACTCGGTGTCCTAGCTGTGAATTGATGGTTGTGGTTGAGGACTACTAAGAAGTAGGTAGGAAGTATATCTGGTGGTGCTTGAACCATCCAATCAACTCCTGCATCTGAGTAGGTACTTTCCCAGGTACCACCACCCATCTTCCCCACCATCACGACTACTACTCACCCTCTTCTGTCCACGCAAGTCCAAGGAATTACAACTATGGCACTATTAGGTCGGAAACGACTACTCAACTGCGTTCCAATCCATCACAACGTGTGCATCGATTGATTCCAATTACATGACTGCGGCGTACTGGGAATAATGTCGCAGCGCGCTTCACGCCCCGGCTATCCCCGCGACTTCGCTGCCACCGGGACGACAAATAGACCGTCAGCATCTTCGTCAGAGACTCCTATCTCTCCCCAATCTCGCCGGGGAGGCTCTTCCGCCGCCCCTTCAAATACATCGACCAGGCCGCACAACCCAGCACAAAATTCCTCTAGTAGACACCCGAAGACCGATCGCAGAATCACAACCACAACTACAACCACAACTACCGCGAACACAGCTGTCCTTGTAACAAAAGCCAGTCATTCGAAGCACAGTGACTCCAGAAGCAATGCTGCTCCTCAAAGCCGGGCTCAATCGAGGGCCGCAGCCTCAGCTACCCCCAACACTCGCTCCGTAGGCAAGTCCAAATAATAGCTCTGTTGTTACCGAGAAGCATCATGGATATGGACCATAGTCTATCAGAACGAGAGCACATCTGCAAGGAAATGTCTATTACCAAATTTCAGGAGGCTAATTCTTCACGTCCCTCACCTGCAGTTTCATGGTCATGCGAAGTCGGTTTAAAAAAGCCTACCGCAGCACCGCTTGCTTCAAGGACCATATGCCCACCCCTCTCTGGTTCTATATCTACATCCAGAGGCCATATATCACTCGACCAGATGACTCCTGAGGTCCAAGAAGCAACAGTGATTGAAGACCTTCTGTTCTGTTTTATGGTATAATCACCAGCTTCCATCTTTCCCTATCTTTCCCTTTTCTTGTTTGAAGGCATACCTAACTTAAACTCGAATATCTTAGGGGTTCGAAGGCCAGTACATTCGGTTCAGGGAAGAATATAATCCCAATGTTGAAGCCGAACGATTAGCTGGGCCTCAATTCAGACTTCCGATTGGTCTTGAACCGAGCATCAAAGATCTCCTCGGTATCTTGCTCAAAACTGCAAAACACTATACCGCTTTGGATGCTTTTGTTGAAGTACAATCTCGCGACGAATTTGGAGCTGTAAACCACGCACTATGTGCTGCTATTCGGAAGCTTTTGAAAGATTATCTTGTCTTAATCGCGCAATTAGAACACCAGTTTCTGTACAACCCGGGGTTTACCCTTCACACATTGCATCTGAGTACAATTTCGGTTTCTCATACGCTGGGCCAAGTTTACTCGCTGGCCCAAGAGATCTTGAAACGAAACTCTTTACTCGAAGATGACGACTTGGATTCTACAGAGGACGATGTTGAAATGTTGCTAGAGTCTCTACGAGAGGGCGCCAACATCGCTGGTGGCGAACCGATGTTAGGGAGAAAGGTATGCAAAGGTGGGGCCGTCCTCGCTCTGATCACACACCGGCTGAATTCCATGGCTGGTGACCCTTCAACTCGGAACCTCCTCGAATATCTCCTCAGAAAGTCTTCCATGCCATACATGATGATGCTGAATGAGTGGCTACATCATGGTGTCATCAAAGATGCACATTCGGAATTTCTCGTCAAAGAAACCAAGTCGATTAGACGAGAACGACTGGAAGAGGATTATACCGACGAGTATTGGGACAAGCGTTACACACTCCGTCATAATGATGTTCCTCCGCAGCTCGAGGCTGTGAAAGAGAAAGTGCTGCTAGCAGGGAAATATCTGAACGTAGTGCGAGAATGTGGTGGTGTCGACGTCAGCAAAGAGGTTCGCGACGTGCCATTAACTTTTGACGACCCAAGGTAAATCGAATAGCTCTTACGAATGACATGGGATGGAACTAACTCCTCGTGTTCTCTTGCACTCCAGCTTCTTGGATAACGTGAGCTCGGCGTATGCTCATGCTAATCAATCACTTTTGAACTTATTACTGACGACACATGGTCTACGCGCCCGTCTTCGATCTCTCAAACACTACTTCTTCTTGGATCAGTCAGACTTCTTTTCATACTTCCTGGAACTGGGATCCTCAGAACTCAAAAAGCCGGCTAAGAACGTCAACGTCCCAAAACTTCAGTCGCTGCTTGACCTAACCCTACGACAGCCAGGAAGCATAGCTGCTGGCGACCCATTCAAGGAAGATGTCAAGGTACAAATGAACGAGATCGGGCTCACGAAATGGCTGATGAGGATAGTCAGCGTCAGCGGGCTAGAAGATGGTTCTGGAATCACAGACGATAATCGTGGTCTCTCGAACACTGATGACGACAAGGGTATCACAGGCTTCAATGCCATGGAACTAGACTATGCTGTTCCATTTCCACTTTCACTAGTTATATCCCGGAAGACTATTCTACGGTATCAGCTATTATTTCGCTATCTTCTGTCACTCAGGCACCTAGAAATACTCTTGGTAGGCGCATGGCAGGATCACACAAAGGTTGTATCATGGCGACATCAATCTCGGTATTCTTCAATCGAGCGATGGAAAAGGGGAGCATTCACCCTAAGAGCTAGGATGCTGGTCTTCGTTCAGCAACTTCTCTATTTTTGCACCGCCGAAGTTCTGGAGCCCAATTGGAATGATCTCCAGGAACGAATAGGAAGCGTCAAAACCGTCGATGAGCTGATGCAGAATCACGTAGACTTCCTTGACACATGCTTGAAAGAATGCATGCTAACAAATTCAAAGCTTTTAAAGGTATGCCATATAACCGTTCCAGCTTTTAGCTCCCGAACAATGTCCACCTATATTAATACACGGCCCAAAAAACCAGATACACGCCAAAATCATGCAAACTTGTACCATGTTTGCATCCTACACGTCCCATCTCTCGAGAGCACTCGTATCCGCAGATCCAAGTCTCGGTGCATCTAGCGCTAGTAGCAATCATAGTCTTGGATCAGAAGAGGCTGCTAAAGTGGACAAGCTCAGAGACAATCTAAAAAAATACGAAGAGAACTTTAGCAGGCACTTGAAAATTCTCCTGGATGCATTAAATTATTATGCGGCAACAGAGACTGTGGTCTTATTAGGCTTGTGTGCCAGGCTGTCCACCGCGGGTGATGGCAGTGGTATAATTAACGCAGGAGTTGAGGATCATTGATAGATATATCACAGCAGCTATGCCATAACACCGATCAACTGTCGTCCGCCGCTACGCTTAAAGGTTCTCATAGCTTTACTTATTGAAGCTAATTGAGCGAGCTGAAGAACCACTACTAAGTATAGTCTAGTTGCATAGCATATATTACACATGCTCTATCTATACTTCGAAGACATCAACAAAGAACATATCATCTATGTAGTTGCTCGCTCTCGCTCCTACTCGCTATAAACCGGGACATAATATATACCTAGGTATTAATCATCGACTTTACGGAAGTTTCTAGAGCGTCGCAAAGCCCACAAGTCTGCGAACAACAGTCGGCCCCAATCAAAACGGTGGTACCTGCAGCTATCTGCAGAGCCGCCTGATCGGAGAAATCTGAAGACTGCGAAGTTTGCGTTGGGAAAACCAGTATTATCTGTCGACAAGCTCGTTTATACAATTCAAGTTAAAGGTCCCAATTACGCTGGGGTAGCGTGTATCTAACGAAGGCACTGTTACTCTGGGGATGTAGCGAACGAAACAGAAAGTTTTGTTGCAACAGTAACCATTCGGGCTTTGTTCTTCCTTTTTTTTTCCAACGACGATGCACTAAATCGAGACTGCCCAAACACCAAGTGATGCCATGGTCTCTTGTGCAGAATTCGCTGTCTCTAGGTCAGTTTTGACAGTTTCTTGAACTCGTTGATCAAACCGTTCGTGCTGGCATCGTGGGAGGCAACGGGAATATCCTCATCTAGCTCCTTCTCGATTTTTTCTAAAGCAAAGCCAAAGTGAGGTCAATGGAAATTCTACTCGACGAGGATATCGCCTTGGAAAGGACAGCGAGACCTACTTGCAAGGACTTTGCCAAGTTCTACCCCCCATTGATCAAAGGAGTTGATATTCCAAATCTATGAATGATGTCTGGTCAGGAAGCCTGTCTCGATGGCACTCTCAAAACGAAGGTGGACTAACCGCTCCTTCTGTGAACGTAACGTGTTCGTAGTATGCGATAAGAGCCCCAAGAGCCCCAGGCGTTATTTTGGTGGCAAGGATGCTTGTAGTTGGCCGATTCCCAAGGAAGACCTTATGAGGTATCAGATCCTCCGGAGCGCCCTCACTCGCAACTTGCTCTGGCATTTTCCCAACCATAAGTGCCTCTGACTGAGCGAAAAAGTTTGAAGCAAGCATCCTAAGGAGTGGGGTAAGTATTGCTCCAACAGATCCGATACACGATGCGGTAGGTACCTCTGGTGCTTGTTCTTCTCGATTGGATTATGGCTCTGGGCCGCCAAAATGAAGTCGGTCGGTATCATCTTGGTTCCTTGGTGGAGCAACTGGAAGAAGGAATGTTGCGCATTGGTGCAAGGCTCCCCGAAAAGAATTGCGCCAGTCGTATATTTAACATAGTCTCCTGTCCTGGTGATTGCCTTTCCGTTCGATTCCATGGAAAGTTGCTGGAGATATGCAGGAAAGCGGTGAAGGTATTGGTCGAAGCTAGTTACAATTAGCGATAGTGGTCATCAGAGGACACCTGGAAGTAGCGATGGGACTTACGGCGCGACCAAATGAGTCTGAGCACCAAAGAAGTCGCTATACCAAACGCTTAGCAAGCCGCCAAGCAGGGGAATGTTCTTCTCCAACGGTGTTTCGACAAAATGTCGATCCATAGCATTAGCACCTGAAAGGAACTGATGGAAGTTCTCGAAGCCAATATATATTGCCACGGATAGACCGATGGCGGACCAAACACTGTAGCGCCCACCGACCCAGGATTCGAATCCAAACATATTTTTGGTATCGATACCAAACTTCGCGACTTCTTCCGCATTCGTAGATAGGGCCACAAAATGTTTGGCGATTGCATCTTGTGGTGCTGTCCGCAAAAACCACGCCTTGGCGGTGTTTGCATTCGTGATTGTTTCAGCGGTGGTGAATGTCTTTGATGCAATGAGAAAGAGTGTGGTTTCTGGGTCGCACTGATTGAGTGCTTCTGTGATATGGGTGCCATCGATATTGCTGACAAAGTGTACCGACAGGTTTTTGTCTGCGTAGGGTTTGAGAGCCTCAGTGACCATTACAGGCCCTCTTTGATGTTGACCAACGGCTTTAGTACATTGATGACAAGCTTAGAACAGCGATTGATGTATAGGAGCAGGAGCATGTGTCTTACAGATCCGAGCCTCCAATGCCAACGTTCACGATACTTGTAATTCTTTTACCTGTGTAACCGGTCCAAGACCCACTCCGTACCTGGTCCGAAAACTCCTTCATATGCTCCAGAACAGCATTTGTCTCTTCGACAACGCTCTTGCCATCTACCTGCATGGGCTGATTGTGAACGTTTCGCAAGGCAACATGGTAGACTGCCCGCTTCTCGGTAAAATTGATCTTATCACCTGCGAACATGGCATCGCGTAGGTTTTCGACACCAGCTTCTCGAGCAAGGGCAAAGAGTAAGGAAAGGGTTTCCTCGGTGATGAAGTTTTTGGAGAAGTCGAAGAGAATTGCATTGCCGTCGGCGGTATTCTGGAAAGTATGTGAGAAGTTGGCGAAGCGCTGTGGGTCTTTTGTAAAGAGGTCCTTCAATATCAGGGATTTACCAGTAGCGGTATGGTGTTCTTGGAGCGCCTTCCAAGCAGAAAGGTCGGAAGCTTGAGCGAATGGCATTGTTTAGTCCGATTATGTACTTATATAGACGGAGAGTACAAACAGACGGATGGAACGACCGAATCGATCAGACGCAGTAGTGTATTGTTTTCTTCAAGACGGGTGGAAAGGACGGTGGGTAGCGGGGTTGGTATTTGTATCAGTAAGGCGAGGGAGGTGGAGGAGGAGGAGTCCGGAGGGGCAGCGGTGTTTCGACCCGCCAGGGTGTATACTTTATAACGCTGCTTTGGGTGCTACATACTAATCTTTACACTCTCTAGCTGCTTGCAAATTAAATTTCCTTCTCCTCTACCAGGTCGCAAGCAACGGCTGGTAGCAAAGCAACTGCCCCCGCTACGGGTGGCCCGGAACCTCCGAAGCACTGATCACTAAACAAAATACTTGAGTGCTCCAGTGAGTGCTCAACCGTTCAGTCAAGTGCCCGTTGAGCAATTGAGCTAAGAGGCAGCGTGGAGAGTACAAGGCCCCGACCCAGGCGAGGGTGGCTCGCAAACAGACCGTTGACGTCATTACATTATAGTGGGGTTGTCCATCAGCCACGGCGCCACATTGTGGCGGCGGAAGTGTGTTGCCGTGTTTTTGCCGACAAACAGCCGCGGGCGCGTGCCAGCTGGACGAGCTGGCTGGTCGGCCATGCGCCTTGTCCGTTCTCGCAAACCGCATCACCTGCTGACCAGCAGGCCCAGCGCGTTCCGTTTCTCTCTCTTTCCACTCGCACCGATTCATACGCCCATACCACATATCACGTACCGAATATCCCCGCGTATACGCTACGCTCGTCGCTGTACATCCAGCAGGCTGCTGGCAAGCCGATATCTTTCACGATGGCTAGCACTGGTAGCAAACGGTCAACCAGGTTCATAGCCGACATCCTCGTCATCGCCGCTGCTGTACGCTCTTACCCTCCAACCCACATTCTGTCCTCCCACCCATTAGTGCGGTCACTGACCTTTCGCGGTCGCGAACGCAGCAGCTGTCGGCGTATTTCTTGATAAAATATGCAATGCGGCGATTCGATCCTGAGGCCGACCAGAAAGAAGAGAATCGCAAAAAGAGTTCGGCTATCCTTCGGAGACTGGACAATGCAGACTTGGATGGTGGCACAAAGCGAGATGTCAAACGGGCGGATCTAGTTCTGAATCCGTATGAGCAGACCATTGCCATGGAAGTGGTCGCCCCGGAAGACATAAAAGTGTCATTTGAAGGTGAACAGCCAACCAAATGATGTCTGGGCATCCGCATCGTGCATAGCTGACCTCGCGCTTATTTTCTGTTCCCAATCGAAGATATCGGTGGTCTCGGCGATATCATTGAAGAGTTGAAAGAATCGGTAATATATCCGCTGACAGTGTATAAACACCCATCATTCATCCTGTGGAAACCAAGACTTCGACATGGACTGACCGTGTACACAGACCTCATCTGTTTTCTGACCATTCGTCTTTGCTCTCTGCCCCGAAGGGCGTCTTGTTGTATGGACCTCCAGGCTGTGGTATGAACAACTCAACAGAACAGAACAACCACCTACACTTATCATCCCCATCTGGAAAATGACCAACTAATCCTTCTCTTGTTTAGGGAAGACGATGCTAGCCAAAGCATTGGCGCATGAGTCTGGAGCTTGTTTCATCAACTTGCACATCAGCACCCTCACCGAGAAATGGTACGGCGATAGCAACAAACTTGTAGCCGCCTTGTTCTCCCTAGCACGGAAACTAGAACCAAGTATAATCTTCATAGATGAGATCGATGCCGTATTGAGGAGTCGGAGCAGTGCGGACCATGAAGCTAGCACCATGGTCAAGGCAGAGTAGGTCTCACCCGAGCAACAATCATATCGATGATACCGTCTATATTGCCATAAGCCGAGAGTCCACTAGCTAATCGAACCCCCTTAGGTTCATGACGCACTGGGATGGCTTGCTGTCGACCGTGGATCAAAAGCCACCTCGCATCGTCGTTTTGGGAGCTACGAATAGGATACAAGATATTGACGAGGCCATTCTTCGACGTCTACCAAAACGTTTCGCTGTATCTCTGCCGAACACTGAACAGCGGGGTCGCATCTTGAAAATAATCTTAAAAGATACAAAATTAGACGCGGCGGGGGGTTTCAACATAGACGAGCTTGTAAAACGCACAGCCGGTATGAGCGGCAGCGATATGAAGGAGGCTTGCAGAGATGCTGCGATGATCCCGATAAGAGAATACATCAAAGATAAGAAGGCCAAGGGAGAAGCGTTGCTATGTGTCAAGCCAGAAGAGGTTCGAGGTGTCAGGAATGATGATTTTTTCCGCCGGAAGTTGGGTGTCTCGCATTCGATTTCTCAAGATAGATCTATTGATGGGCTCTTCGTAAATTAGATTTGATTTGATAGCACTTTTTTTTCTTCTTTTTGGTTCCTATTCCCCTTGAACTTTGTATACTAGCATAAGGAAAAAATTGACGATACACGTTCCTTCGGCAACTCATTCCGCACTTATGCAACGCCAGGCAAGATATCCGCAAGGTCTGGGGAGTCGCATTGACGCCGCCATTCCCACGTCGTTCCCGTCGCGCGTTTTCAATCCCGTGTATATAAGATAAACCCCCCTTATATTCCTTGCCGTTTCATCTCCAGGACCGTGTTGACCATTTGCTTGAAGCTCTCCTTGAATCTTCGACGGAAGCGCTCCCTTCTGATTCTCTTCTTTTTCAACCCGGGTCGTTCATAGAATCTTTGTATATTCGAATCTCTGGCAATCAGATTCTCTGTGCATATCCTCTTAAGTTGCATGAAGGCACCAGCGACATCGCCTCCTCGTACAGCGATGCTCCTACCGGCGGTTGAATTTAGCCTAGGAGGTAGCTTGGGGGTCGGTAAAGGCGGTAGGGATCCAGAGGAAGATTGATTCGAGTCGGGGGCGTTCGAAGGAGGATTCGAAATCCAGGCCGCGGAATTCGAGATCTCAGGCGATTCCGTGAGAACGTTTTGACGCGCCGGGCACGAGGTAGAGATGAGGGCGCGAGCCGCGCTATGGCCTAGTTTGGCTCCAAGAGCGGTCGGGGAGGCCTGGTGAGCCAGGCGCAATGGGAGAAACAGCCTTCGGAGAGGGAGATTCATGGTGATGTGATGATATCGGTGGAGGTGGATGTCGTGGAACAGCCTGTGTTTTGTGCTTGCTTTGCCTATAATGTAATTGTAACAAAACCTAGGTCGCTTTTGCGTTGTTGTAGCTTGCAAAGGGAACTTTTTTCCAACGTTCCCCTGCTTATGTAATCCTGATTCTCAACCACATGATTGCGACCAATGCTCCGGTTTCCTTCCTCACCCACTTTCAGCAGGGACGCGCGCCGTTCCTACCTAGGTAAACTCCATCGATTCTACACCTCGAGCACTGCACACCTGCAAGCCATCGATCGCAAAACATGTATCCATACAATCGTAAGTTAAAGCTCGCCTCGATCAAAAGATCTAAGACGACCGTGGAAGATGTGCTAACAGGTAACCATCATCAATGCCCAAGAGCACACTCATGGTTATGGCCGACCACCGGTGCAGATGCCACCCGGCATGCCATTGCCCCCAGGCTTTGCCTTCCCACCAGGAGTGAACCCCGCTGGACCTGCGCCCCCAAATTTTGCCGCACCAGGCGTTGCGCCCATACCGGGCATCGCGCCCCATACCGCCCAGGCCAACCTTCCAAACCGCCCAGGCGTTCCCGCCTTCTCGCCGCCTGCCAGCCTACCCAACATCAACTTCAATGCGCCAATAATCAGACTGGGCACCGCGTCAACCAAGCAGCAAACCACTCCCACTGCGTCCTCGCACCCGCAACCTGCAGCCTCCGTACACCCCACCCAGACTTCGAAAGCTTCTACCGCTCAGAACCCTGGATCTTCTCTCTCAAGAGAACCCGCCTCAGCCTTTATACCCCCAACCGTCGATGAGCAGATCAAATCGGTCTTCGTTGGGTCACTTCCTCCTCTCTTTCCGGATGAATGGATAGAACGAATCTTAAAAGTTGTATATCCCTTGTCCGCCTTCTGCTTGTCCCTTCCGAGCTGGTTCATGGCTCTACCGCTGAAACTAGTCGCAATGTACTTTCTTGGTATTAGTATTTACTGATAACCTATACAGGCTGCAGGGCCCGTTAGACGATGGATACGAGTATCCGACGAAGGAGGCAAACCCCGCAACTTTGGGTTTTGCGAGTATGAGACCTTCGAGGGGGTCCTGGCCGCCACAACTATTGTTAACGGGCTAAAACTGCCCCATCCCGGAGAAAAGGAGAGGACCTCCGCCATCTCGGTATGCCCTAAGCTTTGAGTATAGATCGCATCGCGCTATCCCAACCAACGCTTCAACCACACCGGGAAGTCTGATCTTGGATCTAACGATTGAGCTTAGGTGATCCATGATGACCGGGCCGGGGAGTTTGTCGACAAGATAAGAGAGCAAGGAACTGCTGACTCTCAAAGTGATGGTTCACCAGTGGGCCTGAGTTCTCGGTACGAACCAATTCGACTTGCTCTCAGCGGTATTGTTTCTGAATATGCCGACCCTGATCGTCAAACAGACGCAAAGCCCCAGGACAAAACGACGAATCTTGATGGAAATTCAGCCCCGCCAAATGACGATAACGGCAAAAATGACGAAGACCAGCCCGAGGTCGTGACTATATCTCTAACCGTCGACGATGAATTAGCGGACATTCCAGCAGACATGCGTGAAACGGTTTCAAAGGAAATCGCTGCTTTCAGGGAGCGGTCAAATAGAAGAGATATTGAAAGAATCAAGCGGGAAGAAGAAATCGAACAACAGGAACGTGACCGGTTATCAGGGTCTAAGAACTATCGATTCTCCTCCCCACCCGCTTCAGCTCCAACAGGACCATCCGCTGGTTCGAATTCGATCCCGGTTGGTCCATCACGCCTCCGGAACGATCTACCCTCTTCCACCCCGACAGGACCGGCCGCTCAGTCCGTAAAGTTTGTGAACGGCTCAAACACCAGTCGCCTACCACAGG
Source organism: Orbilia brochopaga (assembly GCA_036872635.1). Lineage (NCBI taxonomy): Eukaryota > Fungi > Ascomycota > Orbiliomycetes > Orbiliales > Orbiliaceae > Orbilia > Orbilia brochopaga. Next base: position 1,824,291 of record JAVHNQ010000003.1, on the reverse strand, counting down.
AAGATGACGACTCTGACGCCTCGGACTCGGAATTGGAGTATCGAAGGAAGCATAAGAAGAGTCGCGAAGCCGATGCACTTTTCCTAGATCATGAACGTCGATGGTTAAACCGAGAGAGATCCAGGACGTCTGCCATTGAAAGAGAAGCCGCGAGAGACCGAGAAGACTCAAAAAGAGAGGAAATCGAAAGAGCAGCAATGAGTCTGCGGCTTTCCGAGTGGGACGATGACATCGAAATGGAACGTAGAGTTGAAGACTACTATATCGACCATTCCCTTTGGATAAGAAACCGAGTTCAATTCAGGTCGAGAGAGAAGGATATGGACGCCAGGGACAAAGCCCTCGAGGAACGTCTCCTGGACAATGAGAAGAAGTCATCTGAGAACGCAAATTCTCACGGGCTGCGGGAGAAGACCACAAGTAACGATGCACGTTTTGTCGGGAAGGAGGCACAGCAACCTCGGATCAAACTATCATTGGGGGCTTCTGTCCGCAACAAGGCTACCGATCTAACCAGACCACGGCGGACTGTCGCCGATATCGAGGGTTTGCTTGAAGATGAAGAGGAAGATACTTCCAAAGCGCGGAGGGTCCTGATCCCTATACACTACGAGGAAACGGCTGGCCCCGACGATGAATCCCGAGAAGAACTTGTCAAGGCTCTTGCGGCGGAAATACCTTCCGATAAGAATGGACTATGGACATGGACAGTGAACTGGGATTTCGTGGATGATGCAATGATAAAAGAAAAACTCCAACCCTTTGTGGAGAAGAAAATCGTCGAGGTCGGTCTTATACAGCGATAAGTGAAAACAAGAGAAATGACAAAACGCTGACAAAATGGGATGCTATTAGTACCTCGGTGTCCAAGAACAAGAGCTCATCACGTTCGTTCTGGAACATATAAAGAAACGAGGGTCCGCTGCTGATCTCGTCAAAGAACTTGAAATGGTATGTCCAAAAAAACGACGTAAAAAATCCCTAACCTCTGAGCTAACGAATCGATGTGGTCAAGGCGCTGGACGAGGACGCCGAAGTGCTGGTCAAGAAAATCTGGCGGATGCTCATCTTCTTTTCTGAAGGAGAAAAGCGCGGTTTGGTTTCATGATTACAGCTCGCACCAGCTTGGTGAGAGGGCTATGTCATATTAGATTTTTTAATCAAGTATCTCTGAAGGTCGACCCGAACCCTACAGGATTCAACTTATGTGGATAACTGCACCAACGTTCTCGTGATAATAGGTCCACAGTAATAAGTTAGAACTTGCTTGGCCGTAGGAAGCAGTTGTTGTTGGGCTGATTCGAGCGCTTGGCCCTAGGCTAAAACGGGTGCTGCGATTCTTCGCGCCTCCAAAGAAACATACACACCACGTGACTGTCTAGAATGCTGCGCCCCGCGACGCGACGCTGTTGACATGCGCATAGCTTAGACGAGGGGCGCTGTGACTGAGTAAGTAAGTGAGTACCGAGTGCTATGATGCGGATAATCTGGCAGACACCTGGTTGATGGAAATAAAAAGCGAAATAGTTAGTCTGCCGGGGTGAGTACCAAGTAAGTACTTACTTACTCGCGCAGCAGGTAAGAAGCAGAAAAAATGTTCTGATTGTATCGCTGGAGTCGTGACTGCGGACGGCTTTGGCAGGGCCAGAGTTCGAATCGGGTGTACCAAGATGAGACCCGACGTCTTGCTTGGTACTCCTAAGGGCTTGGTCACGTCGCACAACCAACGAGGAAGTATTTTCATCAAAACTCGAACACCATCTCCTCACGCATTCGCTCGCACTTGCACCCTCTCTCCCCGCGACCGGTCAACCGGCGACTCAGAAGCTTCGTCCGAGTTTTGCGTTCGGATACGGTATCGTTGCACTGCGCTTGCCGGCTTCTGCGTCGCTCACGACTCTCCCGAGGCGCTTCGGTGCCTGCGGACACCGCACCTACTTGCAAGCTTGATTACCCGCCCGCACGACGTGTAAGATGAGGGACACCGAAGGAGAGCCAAGCGCCCCACTCACCTCGGCGGCTTTGAACAGCGCGCCTCTTCCTGCCAGCAACACCGCGATACAGAACAATGCCCACTCGGGCTTTCGCAGGTAAGGAAGCTTGGCCAGCATCACAATATGGGGTCTTGCTGACAGGTGAACGTGAACAATCAGACAGCGAGCATCTCGGGCATGCGAGGTATGTCCTCCAGCCGGTACATTTCGCCGGGCCGTCCAGGTTACACGCTGATATCAAGAAACTAACCCCCTAATTCCGAAAGACCTGTCATGCTAGAAAGGTACGCACCCCCAGCTCTGTTTGCTCTCTATGGAAACATCTGCATCTGCAGTGCAATCAACCAGCAGTCTGCCATTTTTTCGGTCGTTGACACGCACGTGGACAGGTTCGCTGTGATGCTGCAAGCCTAGGGGTGCCGTGCACCAACTGTGTCGCCTTCGCAATCGAATGCAAAATCCCTACACCTAAACGAAAAAAAGCGGCGCTGTCGGAAGCTAAACAGCGAAGCGATGACTCGTAAGGCGACCCCACGCTATAAGAATAGAACAGGGGATCTTCAGACGCTTACCGACCTCCTGATCTTATAGCGATTCCAAAGGTGCATCGCCCGGGACAACATCTGGCGATGTCCTCCATACGCTTGACGCTGACACAGCGTCCATACCGGTCCTGATGACATCCGATACCGTCAATGAGTCAGAAGTGGCTTCATTCGCTCAGTTTCTCAAGCCAAAATTCGCACGTGCACCGATCAAGGATGCAGGCCGGGTTGCATATCTTGGTAAAACAGACTCATACGCTCTCCATCAATACCATAGCTGATTGTTACAATTTCAACCCAGGCGAATCTTCAAATCTTAGCTTACTTGTACACGATCGGCATGGGACATCGGATGTTGTGCATTACCCTCTTCCCGAAAGTATCCGGGGAACGCGCGCGCAATTGACCGAACTGGATAGCGAGGAAATAGACATCTTGAACAGGAGAGGTGCATTTCTGCTACCCCCTAGGAATCTATGTGATGAACTGGTGGAAGCTTTTTTCACGCATATCGCCCCGATCGTGCCCGTCATTAACCGTAACAGATTTATGCAACGTTATAAAGATCCCGTGAACCCACCCTCACTTCTTCTATTGCAAGCCATTCTCTTAGCTGGTTCACGAGTTTGCACAAATCCAGCGTTGATGGATGCTACTGGATCTACGACGCCTGCCGCACTGACTTTTTATAAACGTGCCAAGGCGCTTTACGATGCCAATTATGAGGATGATCGGGTGACAATTGTTCAATCTCTCATATTGATGGGCTGGTACTGGGAAGGGCCAGAAGGTATGTTCGACCTATCTCTCGTATATGGTTCAGCTTGATGCTAAACGACACCATTACATCGATCCCAGATGTTACCAAAAATGTCTTTTACTGGAGTCGAGTTGCTACAGTCGTCGCACAAGGCTCAGGCATGCATCGAAGGTAAACATTGCTATCTAGATAGTCTAGTGGCCAACGGAATGCGACGAAGCTAATATGCCCCTTCAGTGTTGAACGCTCTCAACTAAGTCGAGCAGATAAGCGAATATGGAAACGAATCTGGTGGACCCTGTTCACTCGCGATAGATCTGTAGCAGTTGCCCTAGGACGTCCGGTCCATATCAACACTGACGACTCAGATGTTGAGATGATCTCAGAGGATGATTTCGAGGAGGACGAACCAGGCGTTCCTATGGAATATCAGCCAAACTCACTTCACATCCAGTTCTTCCTGCATTACGTGAAGCTTTGTGAGATAATGGGGCTTGTCCTAGCACAACAGTATTCCGTGGCCTTGCGGGCGCGCCGGCACCATGCGATCGACCTTACCCATAGTGACATGGCGCTCGCAGACTGGATGAGAAATCTACCAGACGAAATGAAATACTATATGAATGATGTGAAACGGCAAAACTTTTGGGCTGCTTTGTTGCATTCGACATATTAGTAAGTGCCATACGATCCAATCGGAATACCTGGTATTAACTCGAGCATCGAACAGTACAACGCTGTGTTTACTTCACAGAGCGCATATGCCCCCGGCGACACTACCAGACTCCAGCCATCTGAACAGCGCGATGTCAGCATACCCCTCTCGGAATATAGCCTTCCAAGCCGCTACGAATATCACTACAATAATTCAAAATCTAAGAGCCCATGACGAACTAAGATATTGCCCGGCTTTCATGTACGCCACCCCGTTTTACCCTTTTTTTCGTAGCTCATTAATGGGACCCGTCATGCTGACCTCGCTCACAGAGTATACAGTTTATTTTCGGCTTTGATCATGCAGGTATACCAAGTTCGGTCCCCACAGCCGACTATAGTTGCTTCAACACAAAAGAGGATGAAGATTTGCATGGATGCCCTGAAAGAAGTCTCAAAAATTTGGCTGGTTGCGAAAATGGTCTATACATTATTTGACTCCATCCTCGGCAACAAAGCTCTCGAAGAGAGGCTTGCCAAGGCAAGTGGTTATCGTCGTACAGGCGATAGAAAGCATGGAGATCGTAGCAAGAGGAGCACAGATGCAACTTCGAAGCGAAAGTTCGAAGACCTTGAACTCGGTACCATATCTGCGGGACCCACCCCTCAAATGTCCTATGAAAGATCACGCCCGCAAACACCCACGAACCCTTCTCCCTCCAAACAATACGGCAATCGCCAAACAGCTACAGTCCACGGTCATAGGTCAACGCAACCACTTGTTGCATCATCTATTTCAACATCCGCAGGCCCTGAAGGCCCTCTCTCCAATCCTATCAATCCACAATTTCCATTACAGCAGCAAGCCCCAGGTATACCCACAACACCTCCAGACTTTTTTCTTGTCACCAAGTCTTCTCCTCCAATATCTCAATCTATGTGGGAGAACTTCCAGCCTAATCAATTATTCCCGGAGGAGCTGGGAAATGGTTACCCTGAAGTTTCACCCTCGAACCACGATGCTGCGTCGCAGGTAGCCGAAAATTCAATTCTAGATATTACACAGCAACAATATACAGGATCGCTTCAGACCCCTCCTCTCAAATCAAGGGACGTCATTCAGCTAGAAAGTAGTCCCAGCATGGATATTGATTCGACCCAGCCGAGAAACGGAGACGCGTTGCAGACTTCCGTATGGCCAACAAAATTGGACGTAGACACATCTATGGACTCTCCCGAAGATTCTTGGAGTAATAGTAGCTCAGGTCTAGCCCACAGTGCGCCGGCGACACTGAATGTCGAGGATTGGTATGTCGTTACCACCCCAGTGTTCGAAAATGGTCGCCTCATATGCAATCCTTTTGCGCTAACACAGGTGCCAGGTATCAATTTTTCGGCCTGAGTGCTGGCTTCGATCTCAATAGTATGAGCCTGGGAACTTCCGCAGGCTAGAAAGATTCATTTCAATCTCAGTTCACCAAATTACTGGGCTTCACGTTAGCTTCCCTGATACATACTAATTTAGCTCGACGTCAGTCCATACCGTGGCTCGGCACCCCAGATGCATGTTCGTTCGGACTTCTCTCTCTTGTGTTCACTACCATCATGACCAGCATCCCAATAAGGCCTTCCCAACTACGGATCAAGAATTGCTCCGACAGCCAAGCATCACAAATGGAGAGATACGATTTATAGATGAGGAATCGCCGGCCGATTTCGCCAAACGCATTTCTACTTTCGAAAATTCTTCAGTTCCCAAACTTCGATTCCATCGATCCCTCTCATATCCGAGAAATCAGGCTCTCTCTACTTTCCAGATCAGCCAAAGACAATATTTAGGTGGGGCACTAGTTCTTATTTTTGATGCTATCAGATGATACGGCCCTCTGAGATTCTTGGTTTGGCCAGCCAGGCTCCCTTTTTTTTAGTTAGCGGTTTAGTTCACGAGTTATTCGGATTCGAATTCAATCAGTATTGGAGTGATGCATTGTCTGAGTAATCGAATACATGGGCTTTGAGCCCTTTGTACCTCGCTGTCGCTTACGCCGCCGAATTCGCGAATGAACACGAAATGACACGAAATAAGAAGCGGATCCACGAGATCATTTATTTGTCCAGTCCTCCAGGATCATACTCGCTCCCTTCTCTGCAATCGCATATACTGTGGCTTGTGGATGGCAGCTGATCTGGAGCGGCATGATCGAAGCATCTACAACACGCAAATTTGTGGTGCCATAAACCTTCAAGCGTTCGTCCACGACACCATACTCGCTGCCTCGGGTACCACCCATAGCGCAGGTTCCAGTAGGGTGCCAGTCCGAGATGGTGTGGCATTTTGCATATTCGAGAAAGAAATCATCGTCTTCCTCGTTTGTGCCTAGTGGCGGAAATACCCTCCGCTTGATGAAATTGGACAGAGGAGCCGTTTCGGTGATCTTGTGCGCAAATCTTAGAGCCGCGGCCATGACAAACTGATCTATGATACCATCGTCTTGATAATACCTTGGATTGATAATCGGCTTATCATCAGAAGTGGTTTTGTCTTTGCCTTCCGGTTTAGGCGGGATGTGTAAACTTCCTGTTGAGAAAGGATACTGCAGCATCTGCAACATGGTTCCATATTTTTTATCATCCTCTACGCTGAAAACCGGGTACCAGTTTCGAGCATCAAAGACGAATTCCATCTGCCCGAGTGGTTTTTCGGACACCAGTTTCTCAACCAGAACCCTATCTCGAACAGTTGAGGTTTCAAGGGTGGAGGCGCGGGCTTTCGATGCGAATTCGTTTATCTCAGACCTCTCCATGAATTGGGCCAGCGGAATGTATGTGAAACTACAGGGCAGGATGTTGGACTCAGGTCGAAGGTCGTCCTCTCTTACTTCGGCGGAATCAATTTCATATACCATAGCGGCCACTAGTGTTATCACGACAAGATTAGACCACCAAGCAGGCGACGCGGACAACGCACAAGATTGTGAAATGAACTCACTCAGTCGGTCTTGGAGGTTTTCGCCTACGTTGCGGTTATTCACCTTGACTTCGATGTTTGCGGCTCTCAGCACCTCTGGGTTGCCGATTCCGCTGAGCTCCAATATTTGCGGCGATTGAACGCTGCCGCATGACACGATGACTTCTCTAGTGACCTGTGCATTGTACTCAATGCCATCCGATTCGAATCGGACACCCGTTGCTGTTGCCTGCCCGCCAGTCGTCTTTAATGAGACTTCTCTGACCATCGAGTCGCATATGACGAGTAGATTCTCACGCGACGCAAACGGCAAGTAGTATTCGGAAGCTGCGTAGCTCCTTTTCGTAGTTTCAGGGTTAACAGAAGTCACGCCCGTCCATACACCTACGTTCGAACCATCAAACGTGGGTCGGCGGGTGACACCGAGATTCTGCATTGTCTCATGCCAATACTTGTGATGAGCCCCATGTCGCTTCGAGTAAGAGGCATGAATCGGCCCGGACGAGCCATGGTGCTCAGCGCGATAGTCGAGCTTGTGTGTCTCGGTCAGCTCGGTGCTTGGAACGAAGAAGGTTTCCACCTTTCTGAAAAACGGGCTACGTAGAGGCAAGTTGGAGAATTAGCGGTCACGGCCGTCAAGATGGCATCCAGCAGGCATGTAGTGGTAGTATCGCTCAGCTGGTCGAGCCTATGGAGGTGGAGGCGTGCTGATGCGAGATCCCCCGCTCCCGAACTGGTATGTGCATGTACATGTACAATGTACAGATACAATGTGCACCACGGAATGCATTATATATCGCACGGGCTTACAGCATGCTTTCCCAACCCCAACCTTGGTTCCCAAGCCTTTCCCAGGTATCATAATCTTCCTTGTTACCTCTCATCCACGTATAGAAGTTGATGGCAGAACTGCCCCCAAGGACCTTCCCTCGTGCCCACTCGAGCTTCCGGTCTCCTAACCCGGGCTGCAAGGTTGTCTCGAACTCCCAGTCATATTTGGTGTGGACCGCGGCGCCAAATTGTCCTGGAGCATCGATGAGCGGATCACCAAACCCAGCGCAGCCGGCTTCGACAACGCCAACCACGACCTTGGGGTCTTCGGACAGTCGAGAAGCAGTGACGAGTCCAGCAGTTCCGCCCCCAACAACGATGTAATCGAAGATGCGTGAGGCGAATTCCGAGGGCGAGATGATCGGCATACCGGTGTGTAAGCTGATGTGGTATACAAATCGGCCCCGCAAGTTGGGTCTATGGTGTCCTTGCTTCTACGGAAGCGATTAGGTGTTACGTACTCAAGCAGCTAATCAGTGAATACCTTGATAAAATGGATGCGAAAGGTAAAGGAGTACTATATAAGTACTTATCTAGGTAAGCAGGTACTTACTTGCTTGCGTGCTTGCTTGCTTGCTTTGGAGTTGTAACAAGAAACATATAGGCAAAAGCCAGTAGTCAATCAGCCACTCCGAGTCCCGGCGACGGGATTCCCGTTTTAATACCCGCCGCGAACCGTATGCGCCGAGGCCCAATGTGGAGCATTGTCTGATCGATCCATGCTCAATCGAGATAAAGGCGAGGAGGTGGAAAGACACCCCGACTACGACGACGCTGCTGCTTGACCTGGTGTTCAAAACGACGGCCCACCCAGAGCGACTAGATGCAGAGATAAGTCGATGGTCCTCGGGGTCGTTGCCTTTCCACTATATGGGCGCTGCTTATATAGAGATTGAGTCGACTGTCAAGAGTCAGATCAAAGAAGGGCGATGATTCTCAAAATCCTTTCCGCGGGACTCACGGGGGAGGAAACGTGGATGCAACTGCCGGGAAAAACTACTTTTGCAACATCACACCATCTTCTCTCGTGAACAGACCATATATAAAAGCGAAGGCATCTTAGACTTGTGCTTTACTGAGTAATAGAAGCAACTACAGCCCAGGTGGCCTCGATACTTTGGGTTTCATCTATAGAGCATGCATATCAAATTCATCAGATGATGTGCAGCTGCAGAGATGGTACTTGCACTTGGATGAATACCTAGGTAGCCGTAGCCATAATGCATGTGTCGGCTTTCTCTCCAGGAACTAGCCTGATGCGGGAGACCACAGGAACGCTTGCTTGGTCCAGAGCAAAAAATATATATTTGATAGTACTCTGAACGGACCAGCATCCGCATCCCCGAAGGACCCAACCGATGTCGGTACTCGAATAAGAGCGCAAGTAAGAAGTAAGTACTTAGGTAAGTAGGCACTTAGGTAGGTACCTAGGGACACAACGGTATGCACATATGCATGGGACACAGTTGATGGATGTACGTACTCAGGCATCCTACGACCGTGTTCCGAGCCTGCTTTTGCTCTTGCGTTGCTGCGGTGTGAGGCGTGCGCCACGGGTGGCGAGGAGCCAAACCCCACCCGCCACATTTAGCCGACAGACACGCCCGTCGCGTGTTTCGACAAGACTGACCTACAACCTCTCCACGCATGTCGATTCTAACCAACCATGCGCACCCTTAATTGAAACCTTCCCGAAATACCTTCAGCACCAATTGCAATGTCATCAAAGGCAAACCAACGGGCCAAGCTCGAAGAGCTCAAGAAGCTTCGAACATCAAAAAAAACGCGGCTAAGCTCCTATCGAACACAAGACGAGCAACAGCTCTTCGATGAGCTCGATGAAGATGAATACAAGAAAGTGCAACGTACCCGATTAGATCAAGATGATTTCGTCGTAGATGATAACGGAGAGGGCTATGTCGAAAATGGCGTTGATGAATGGGAAATAGGTCGCGCCTCGGGCGACCAATATTACTCCAGTTCCGACGATAATGATGACGGCACCATTCGATCTAAACCAAAAGGTTCGAATCATAAACCGTCCAAGCTTACTGGATAAACTTCTTCGATCACCCAAGCACAGAGTTTGAATAACATGGCACCCACACGCGTAGGCAAACGAAAGCGCGAAGCCGAAAACCCCACCACCCGCGGTGATCATGAAGGGAGCATCAACAAGTATTTTACATCTCTGGCAGTTCAGGCCGCCACTAAACACAAGGTAAGCATTATTAGGACTCCATGTATTAAGACCTCAAGCGAGTTCATCTCTAATACATCACTGTCTAGACCGAATCAACTGCCGAGGACAAAGAATTCTTGAATGATCTTCTTGGCCAATTGGATGACCCTCAAGATAGCTTCAGGAGCACGAAAAAGCTAAAGGCCCAAGAGCAAAGGCCTACCCCAAGAAGGCAGCGGTCTCTCTCTCCTTCCTTAAATGCAACCCACAGGTTGCATTCCTTGAAGGAGAATCGTCCAGGGCCAGACAGCATATCCTTCGTCCCCAGCTCGCCACCGAAGTCCGAAACTCTGGTTGATCTTGGTGATATTCATGCCGCCGAAGCAGAAGAAGAAAAAGAATATAACGAAGAGGAGTGGGTCCAGACAACGCAGCGTCCGTTGTCAGATATATCATTTGCCCATCCCAAATCCAGTTCAGGAAATCGATCGAACGAGGTTCCTGTTGAATCAGATCTTCAGATGGATGACGACGATGAACTTACGGTTCGCCCAATCTTAACGTTCAGCAAATCCGCGGACGCTCCTGTGAATTTGAATGCCGTTCGGCCAAGCCCTGCGAATCTGTCAAGAGCACCCGCTTCAAAAGAGCTTCCCACGATAGATGAAATTGACGCAAGACAGTGGCAGGATGTCAACGAAAAGCTATTTAGCAACCAGCAACCCGACCGTCCCATCCTGGGCAAAGTTGCTGCTGAGGATATACTAGATGAGAATGGTAATCTACGCTTCTTCTGGATGGACTACGCTGAAATCGGTGGCTGTCTCTGTCTATTCGGAAAGGTAGGTAGCATACATGTTTTCCACATGTATTGGCACCACATTTGTATACAGCTCATTGAAACGAGACAAGCTCACGCCATGTCATTAGATACGGATAGAAAAAACCGGGCAATATACTAGCGCTTTCATCAAAGTCAACGGTATCATGCGCAAGCTATATTTCTTGCCTAGAGTCACAAAATTGAATTCCTCTAGCGTCGTTGAAATGTCAGATGTCTACGCAGAAGTAGATGACCTCCTAACAAAGCTCAAAATTAGCCATGGGAGTGACTGGAAAGCCAAGGCGTGTTCTCGGAAGTACGCATTTGAGCTTAACGACATTCCCAAGGAATCCGACTACCTTAAAGTCCTATATCCTTACGACAGTAAGTTCAACTTCAATCTGGAGTTATCTGGAATCTCAAGCTTATGCCGCCTCTAATTCATTATCTAGAACCTCAAGTGCCGTTAGGAACAACCGGTGAAACCTTCTCACACATCTTTGGTATTGGGACTTCAATCTTCGAGCAATTCGTCCTAGCTCGTAATATCATGGGTCCATGCTGGCTACGGATCGAAAATCCAATATTTTCCGGTGTGGAGAACGTATGTGCTACATCTCTCCCACAGTTACCATTATATTATCGGCCTAATTTCTCTTCCCTAACTTCCTCCATACGTAGGCTTCTTGGTGTAAAGTTGAGCTGCAGGTCTCTTCACCTACTAATATCACTTGCGTTGAAAACGCGGACAATGAGAAATCGCCACCATTGAAACTCATGAGTGTAACCATCCGCACAAAAATCAGCCAACGCGATAGCAAACCTGAAATCATCTCAATCACCGGAAGGGTCTACGATAATGTGTCAATAGACGAGAACCATCCAGCTGATAAGCTCCCATCCTCCTGTTTCACAATTTGCCGACCAATGGGACCACAGTTTCCTCCAGGCTTCCAAACCGAGATCGGAAAGCACCAAGCCGTCATCAAAACGGAGAAGACGGAAGTTGGGTTGTTGGGTCTGTTTTTAGGTAAGTCGTTATCTAGATATTTTGATTGAACGACCTTGATATCATATTTAACGGCCGAATTAGCCAAATTGCACTCGACCGACCCGGATGCCCTGATTGGTCACGAATTAGAGGAAGGAATATACGGCACTCTCATCCATCGACTAAAGGAATGTAAAATCCCAAACTGGCATAGGATTGGGAGAATGCGGCGAAGCCAATGGCCCACAAATCTAGGGCGAGGTGGGTATTTCGCGGAGAAGCAGATTGTTTCCGGGCGTCTCATGTGCGATCTATCCAACGATCTTGGGAAGGCAAGTTCACCCCTAGGTGTAACATCATCATACCCACACTAACAACCCAACAGTCTCTGATGAATAAATGTCAGTCGTGGAGTTTGACTGAAATGTGCGACCTGATAATCGGCCAAAAAAGAATCGAATTGGATAACGAAAATTCTTTGAAGACTTGGGCTTCGTCCGGGGTTGGATTCCACAACTACCTAACTCACGCTGTAACAGACACATACATGATCGCGGCCATCGCACTTCGCATCCAAATAATACCATTGGCCAAGCAATTGACAAACCTAGCCGGAAACTCCTGGGCTCGAACACTTGGTGGGACTAGAGCGGAAAGAAACGAGTATATCTTGCTACATGAGTTTACCAAAAACAAATATATTTGCCCAGACAAAACATACGACAAAGGGAAAGGCTCGCGAGTGGTTCCCGACGATGACGGTGCTTACGACGAAGAAGATAATCGCCCGGACATCAAAAAGAAGGACAAATATAAAGGGGGGCTCGTCTTAGAACCGGAGCGAGGCCTCTATGATAAGTTTGTTCTTGTCATGGATTTTAACAGCCTTTACCCCAGCATCATTCAAGAATTCAACATCTGCTTCACCACAGTGGAGCGAGCTGATTTAGTAAGAGAAGACCCTCCTCATTTAAGTCCTTTACTTCCCCGCTGCTAATGCTTGATAACAATAGCCCGAAGATCAGGTCCCAGATGTTCCCCAAGACCAAGAACTTGGAATTCTCCCCAGACTGATATCAACCCTTGTTGAACGACGAAAGCAGGTGAAGGGGCTCATGAAGGACAAAAGAGCCACGCAGGCAGAAAAGGCTCAGTGGGATATCAAACAACAAGCACTGAAGTTAACTGCAAATTCTATGTACGGTTGTCTTGGCTACGTCAGGTCACGCTTCTATGCACGACCATTGGCCATGCTTACTACGTTCCAAGGCAGAGAGATTCTCCGTTCGACGAAGGAGCTAGCCGAGTCTTTACTGCTGAGAGTTATCTATGGTGATACCGACTCCGTTATGATAAACACTAATGTTGATAACTATGCAAAGGCGATAAAAATCGGAAACGACTTCAAGAAGGCTGTGAATGAAAGGTACAGGCTTCTTGAAATCGATATCGATAATGTCTTCCAGCGATTACTCCTACACTCAAAAAAGAAGTATGCCGCCCTCAATTTCTCAGCAGAAGGCAAAACATCTGTAGAGGTCAAAGGTCTCGATATGAGGAGGAGGGAATATTGTCAGATCTCGAAAGATGCTTCAAGGTTAGTCGTTGTTATCAGAGTTCTCCTTGACCGATTTCTTTCTATGTCAAAGAGTAGTCTCGGGGCCAGTCCGCCCAGGTCAAAGAGGCAGAAAAAACCCGGCTAACAACATATTGATTGTTGAATATAGTTCCATCCTAAAGGAAATTCTGTCAGGCGATGACCCCGATATCGTCATCGAACGGATTCACGATTATCTCCGAAGTCTTGCACAACAAATCCGTGACAATGCAATACCGATTAGTCGCTACACCATCTATACGGTATTTCTCCTGGTTGTGATCATTAACCTTAATCGTGACTGATTCTTGAATAAACACATAGAAACTATCTAAAGATCCTGAATCTTACCCAGGAGGGAAAACTATGCCTCAGGTTCAAGTCGCTCTTCGAAGGAGATCCAAGGGCGATGTCGTGAAAGCAAATGATGTCATAGCTTTCATCGTCACAGGCGAAGGCGGAAACAACCTTAGCCCTGCTGACCGAGCATTCAGTCCCCAGGAGGTCAAATCAGATCCATCTTTGAAACCAGGTGCGAGAATGCTGTTAGAGTGAACTGTAAGCCCCATCGAATATCAACTAACAAACCCCTAATGGTGGTAAGACCCGGAGTGGTACCTCTCCAAGCAGATTTTTCCACCAGTGGAACGGCTCTGTGGACCAATTGATGGAACCGATGCGATCCGATTAGCAGAATGTTTAGGTATGGCTACTACCTAGCATCCGTTGGCATCATAGACGACTGATCATATCGATAGGTCTCGACACGAAAAAGTATCAGATTACCACATCGGTTTCCCAGATTGGCGATGAAATACACCCTCTGGAATCAATGTTGCCGGACGAAGAAAGATTCAAGGATATGGAGCCATTAACTCTCACATGCTTACGATGCAGGTCGACTACGGGATTTGAAGGTCTGAATACCAGCTCCAGTATTTGTACTCCGGAAGGGATCAAATGTCATAATCTAGGTTGCGGTGCCCTCTTCACCACCCCAGTCCTAGTAGCTCAGGTTGAATCATGCATCAGAGGTTGGGCAAATCAATACTACGAATCATGGCTCGAATGTCAGGACGAATCATGCGGCAACATTACAAGGCAGGTGAGCGTATACGGGAAGCGATGTTTGGGTCCCCAAGGCCTAGCCACAGGGTGCTCAGGCCCTATGACTTATCGATATAGCGACAAATTTCTCTACAACCAACTTCTTTACTGTACCTTTTTGTTTGATGTGGAAAGGGCAAAAGTTAAGGCAGAAGGAAACGAAAGAGGTGAGGTCAACGTGCCCAGTACATGACTGTAAAACAAAACTAATTCCGTTGAAACAGAGCGAATATCCATCTTAGCCGAGCGCTACCGAGGCAGCTTTGGCTTGGTGAATCGTACGATCTCGCAATATCAGAAGAAATGTGGTCGAAGTTGGGTCCAAATGGACAGCATATTCCCGATAGCTTAGATCGTATAATGGACACGGCAATTGATTGGCTCGAAAACAGATGTATGCGGTTTCATTGGAGACAAGTATAGTACAAGTGACTACTTCTTACTTGCGCTGCCAACCTGAAGAGTTGCTTGTATTCTTCTATTCAACGCGGTCAAAGTCTGGAGTGAACTTATGCGGATGAACAATGTTATCAAAGCAGCAGGACAACTCTTGTAGAATCTAAATGGTTGTAACGTCCTAGAATAATGGACATTAAAACGGATACTAGGAAAGCGCAAACAGGTTCGAGGCCCAGAAAATCGCGTAAAGAAAAAAAGACCGATTCTGCCCTTTAGAAAAAAGAATCAAGCATATGGTTGACAGCTCGATAGAACGACCAGCTAACGAATTCGATTTCAGCTCAGTTCATTTGTCGAACGAGCTGGTTTATGTATGTCTCCCGGTCGCCTGTGTCACCACCCTCGATGTAATGTTTGAACTTGCGAGTGCGGAAGCCGCCAGTGGGGTTGCTGAGTTTGAAAGGCCAAAGGAAATTGCTGGCTTGCTTGAAGTTCGGACCGACGGTGTATATTTCATGGACGAGATCTTCTATCGAAATGATGCCGTACTTTCCAAGAGCCGATTCGATCAGAGCATTGTCAGTCAATGGAATCCGCTGCTTGTCGATTTTCCCATAGCCGCGCTTGTAGATTAACTCGCGGACACTCTTGAGATTTGGCTCGCCATAGGCAATATACGGCTCGACGATCCGCAGCATCTCCGAAGTAGCCTTGGTAAGTTTGATGAATACCTATCGTATCCATGATCAGCATCCTGTATTGATACAAAAGATACATGAAACTCCATACCCCATTGTTGATCTGCAGAAGGCGGAGGAGCTGGAGAATTTTGCGAGGCTTGGGAGCAATCTTGTTGATGCTATTCAGCGCGATGTCAGTCCGTTCCTTAGGCCACTGGCAGAGCTATTACTGCGGATTTTCTCACCCTTTGATGCGGATCACAAATGCAAGCTTAGGTTGGGCCGGGACGTAAAAGCTGGCATCTTGTTTGGCCGTCCTTGCCAATCGAATTTTCTCTCGCTCAGCTTCGCGATACTCCTTGACGTACGTCTCCGCACGTTTGAAGATCGTCTCTCGTTTTGCTTTTGAGGCCTGTGAGATGCTAGATTCAGCCACTGTCATATTCAACGATGAGGATTCCAGAAAACGGCATTCGTCTCAATCACTTGGTTTCAGCCCCGAAAGATGGTTAACTGAGCGGCTTCATTGCTTGGGATCCAAGCTAGCCTCGCAAAGTTGGATTCATCAAATTGTTTATGACAATGATCATACAATAACCCCGATTCGTGGTTCTAGTAAGGGGGTATTCAGGTGACTTACCGCCTTGCGCTGCTTCAATGCGGAGATTCGTTCTTCCCTTTGCTTCTCAGCAGATTTTCGCTTCTTGAGAAGCGTCTCGGGGACCAAAATCTGGTCTGATGATGGTACGGACCTATTTTCGTAGAGCGGTATAGTAAAGCACAAGTGATTAGACAAGATCCATGCTTCGAGGACGAGGGGCAACGATTTTGCTGTGCAAAATTCACCCCCCAAAGCCGATCATCAGATCACAGCATTGAAGCTTCACGAGATCGCTCATCGCTACCGATTTTCATCGCAGAGGATGTACAAGAACGGGTGGCTGGACGATCGGCACCGATCATGCAAGCACCAACTTGGACTTATCCCTCGGCGACAAAGACCTCGAAGTGGATACTGCAGAAGCTAGGAGCCAACGCAGGTTCGAGAGACGTCTTTGGACTTGTGACTATCATTCTCTGTGCTACCTGGAAGGATTTCGGTTTGCGCGATGCGTAAATGCATGCAGCAGTGTCAAGAAATCCTTGATAGCCCTTCGAACTGATGTGATGACAATATTTGAGGACAGCGAATAGGTAATATCCATCTATCCCAATTCCTCAGTCCGGATCGAAACACATGCTGTGCAGGGCACACAGATTGCGTCTTCGATAGCGGCGAGATGACGAATGGCATCGGTAGCGGCTCGAGGAAGAATCGGAAGAAGGGCGGTGTGGCTAGCGGAACAACCGTCTGGACATTATTTCGAAGGGAGGCATAATTGATTAGTGGACATACGGCATCTTTTCTATTTGTTCTCGCACGCAGTGTCGTATGTGTTTTGTTGGACCGGAAAGTTGGCAATGTATTGAAGCTGAGGTTTGAAGATGGAGATATTTGAATTTGTGGTAACTGCCTGGGGGTGGTTATTTTTTTTCTTGCCCCATTTGTCTGTGCCGGCAGCCAGAAGCGAGCAGGCAACACAAAGGCTATCTTCGGGATTTAGCAGTCACAAGCGCTTACATAACACAGAGTCGAGATCACGCGGACGCTAAACCACCCTCAGCGAATCTTGGCGGGCCAACATACCAACAATGTTCGAGGGGCAGTTTCTAAGAGAGGGGGAGAGAGTACATGATATACGGAATACTACACTTGGGACGTACTGCTTAGGCGATAATCACGAATTCATTCGGCATCGACACGATGGAAAATCCGCTGTTCAAGCAAACTCCGACTGAATTAGATGCAGCCGATGAACTACGCTCTCTTCGAGAGGAATTTCGTCTCCCCGGTCGCAATGCAGTTGTGGGTCCAGGTGAGGTGACACTCGCTTGATATCGCCGTCTCGAAGAAGCTATCCCCATATCAGCATTGTCTTTCCCTCATTGGATAAAACCTTTGGGCCGGTGCTAACAGATCTCTGGCCCGAATAGCGGCTAACTTTGCAAGAATGGTCGCACAGGAACATCGGAACCCTCAGATGTTGAAGAGTCAAATAAAAATGCGATCTACTTGTGCGGCAATTCTCTTGGACTGCAGCCCAAAGAGACCCAGCGCCTTGTTCTAGAAGAACTACAAGTATGGGCGGATGCTGGGGTCTATGGACACCATATGCATCCCAAATCCCGACCCTGGGTTGACATTGACTCCACTGTGACCGAAGAGATGGCCAAGGTAGTGGGGGGGCTTCATTCCGAGGTGGCGGTCATGGGCACTTTGACTTCAAACCTACATTTTTTAATGGCGGCGTTCTACAAGCCTACCGTCTCAAGATTCAAGATCATACTGGAAGATAAAGCCTTTCCTTCCGACCACGTAAGGAGCAGACTGAGCAATGCGGGGCGTCTACGTTTATAGCGCTGATTGGAGTCTTACGTTAGTATGCCGTTGAGTCACAAGCCTGTTGGCACGGGTTCAGCTCTGATGATGCTCTGATAACCATATCACCACGGCCAGGTTGTTACACTTTGAACACTGACGACATTCTTGAAGTCATCGAAAACAACCGGGAGTCCACAGCTCTGGTTCTTCTACCTGGCGTTCAATACTACACCGGCCAACTTTTCGAAATGGAGAAAATCACCAAATTCGCAAAAGAACGGGGCATAGTAATTGGATGGGATCTTGCCCACGCCGTGGGAAACGTGGAACTCAGGTTACACGATTGGGACGTTGATTTTGCCGTTTGGTGTAGTTACAAGTATCTGAATTCCGGCCCTGGTGGTATTGGTGGCATTTTCGTCCACGAAAGCCAATCAAAGCAGAGTCGACTTACCGGTTGGTGGGGGCACGAAAAGGCCACCCGGTTCGCAATGGAAAATGGTTTGAGATCCTTGCCTCTATCTGAAGTCCCATAAATTATGAATGATCATAGCTAAATACCACCGTTGTAGACTTTTCAGCCATCCCTGGAGCCGCCGGCTTCCAACACTCAAATCCTTCGGTCCTGGCTACTGTCTGCCTTCTCGGATCTCTAAGGGTTTTCGCTCAGACGAATATGAGGGCTCTAAGGAGGAAATCCATCAATCTTACCGGATATATGGAACACTTGTTGCTAACAGACCCGGAAACATCCCGATACTTTGAAATAATCACGCCCAGGAATCCTTCCGAAAGAGGCGCACAGCTTAGTCTGTTGTTCAGAAAGGGAATCATGGAGGAAGTCTATAAAAAGCTTGAATTATCTGGCATTGTTGTAGACAAGAGGCAGCCAGACGTGATCAGAGTTGCGCCAACTCCTCTATACAATACGTACGAGGATGTATTCAATTTCTCAGTCAAACTACAAGAAGCCATATCAGCAGCGGTAACAGGGAGTGAGGCTCGGCTGCTAGATTAATATCCGGTTCTGTCCCTCCTCTATTCACACTCAGGTTTCCTCCTCCTGTTAGGGAACAGGCCCGCTGTCGTATTAAGCCAGAAAAAACAAAGTATTGTTCTCCTAATAAACGCCCTGATGTTCCTATATGGAACTCACTAGATCCTTTGATTTTAGGTAATACTGGGTCTAGAGTGTCGATACTTTTCGGATATCACAGCGGTCAGAATTAGAGCCTAATATTAGCTTAGCCCTTAGTCCAAACTATAGTTTTTGTTAGAGTTAATGTTAGAATATAGGCCCCTTCGGAACCTTGCCAAAATGGACAACTCAGGATTAGTAATAGCAATAGTTGTTGAGTGTTCGGTATCTACAATGCAATACAGGATGATATTCTGATAATATCTAAATTATCTTTTCTTACTATTTTATATAGGTAATAAATATCTTTAAAACTTGATAATGTTGTTATGATTGAAGCTATATAACAATTATTCTTTTAAAAGAAAATAAATAAACAAGGTTATAAAAATGGTGAAAATATAAAGTTATAAAATACTAATAATAATATATCTAATAAAAAAGAATATAATTATAAAAAGAAGACAGTTACAAATAAAAAAAACCAATAGTAAGTAAAAAATAATAATAATAATAACAATAAAATATAATAATATTAATATAAAATTATAATATAAAAGTTTTTTAAAAAAGAGATATATAATATTTATTATTAAAATAAATAATTTAGTAATATTATTAATATATTTAAATTTAATTATTCTAATAATATTACTAGTATATTTTATAAAATTAATTTCTTAATATAAAGGATTGGTTAGATTTTTTTAATTTATTTTTAACTTTATCTGAATTTTTATTTTTTATTTCAATTTATTCTTATTTTTTTAAAAAAAAAAAATTTGGCTAAAAATTTAGGAGTATTTAGGTTTTTTGTTATTATTTCTTTTTAAAAAAAGTATTCTATCTATTTTATTAAATATTTTAAAATTTAATAATATTTAAAATAATAATATTTTATAATTTATCTTATTTTATATAGAGATTTTAATATATTTTATTTTTTAAATATATTCTTTTTTATTTTTATTTTATTTAGTTTAGTATATTTTAGTTTATATTTAAAAAGATTTTTATTAAGAAAATATAATTTTAGATATATTATTAAAATTATATTATATATATTATTTAACTTCTATATTAATAATAATTTTAAATATAAAATTAATAATATTATTATTTTAGTTATTTTTAAAATTTTAATTTATTATATTAAAAATTTATATAATAAAAGATTATATTTTAAATAATTTTTTTTTTAATTTAAGCTTTTTTAAATTAAATATAATCTAGTTTTTAATTTTTTATTTTAATAATATCTAATATTATTTATTAAATTTTTTTTTATATATTTATTTATATATTTATAGATATTTAATATTTTATTTTTAATTATATTTTAATTAGTTTTTAATATTATTATTATTATTTTTAATTAGAATATTATTAATAATAATTTAAAATTTTGTTTATATATTATTTAATTAAATATTGTATCTAAAAGTTTTATTATTAATATTATGAAATAACAGCATGTAACGGCGCGCTCTAGAGTACACATACCGCTACACCAAAAATACCAATAAAACTACTACATACAGTAACTCACTCCAGATACACTTATAAGTATACCAGCAATAAAACACATATTATCTAAATATTATATTATAGAGCTACAGCCAGACTTACCATATTCTAACATTCCCTCCCTAAACTTAGTTTACCTTATATAAATCTAAATTTTTTTTAAAAAAGTCTTTTAAACAAAATTACTAACTACTTCTTTTATAAATACTAATATTAAAAACTATATAAATTACTATATAAACTTATTATTTTTAAACTTTCCAACCTAAATCCTCTAACTATTACTAAATTTTCTAAAAAAGCCCAAGTATCCATAACTAGATTTAAATTTAAACTATATAATCTAGTATATAATAAAATATAACAACACACTTTAAAATACATATATTACTACACCAAAAATACCAATAAAACTACTACATACAATAACTCACTCCAGATACACTTATAAATATACCAGCAATAAGGCATGTGTTGCCTAATATCACGGCACAAGCCTGCTCCCAGCCTGTGTGGGCAGTGGCAAATAGGTTTATAAACAGATCTGAAAAGATAACCTATTAGTAATTATTTAAATAGTTTTTTTGGTGTATTTGTTTGTATTTTAAATTAAATATACCTATCTTTATATTTAATTATCTTTTATATAAATATATAATTTTTAATCTTAGTTTAAATTTTTTAGTATGTTTTTAAATAAATATTTAGTAAGTTTATTCAATAATTAGAGAAGATATTAAATTAAAAGTTTAAAAATGATAATTTTTATGTAGTTTTTAAGCTAAATATTTATAAAAACCTATAATTTAATAATTGTAAGATATTCCTTATAAAACTAGGGTTAAACCCTAGAAATAAAAACTTAGATTTAACTAGAAATAAATAAATTAAATTTGGGAAAAAAATATTATAGTACAGGCCTATTTCTAGCTTATATAAATAATAGTAAATAAGTTTATAAATAAACTTAAAGGGACAACCTATTAATAATTATCTAAGTAGCTTTTTTGGTATACTTATCTGCACTCTAGGTCAGATGTACCTGCCCTCACACCTAGGCACCACACCACAGAGCCACGGCCGGACTTACCGTGCCCTCAGCACAATACCTGAAATATCTACACAGACACCTTTCTTATATAATATGTAGAATAATATCATACTTACTTACCTTATAAATTAATATCTTATATAAGATATTTATTTATATAAGATAACCTATATAAAACCAGCCTATAGGTAATAGATAAAGTTATATAAATAAACTTAATTTTATAATATATAAAATTATATAAAGATATTATAAAAAAAAATTTTTTTATTATAATTTTTTTAATATAAAAATATAATATTATTTTATATTATATAAATATTTATTATTTAATATTTATTTTTATAATAAGTAGTAAATAATAAATAATAAATATAATATATTAATACTTTTTATTATCTTATATATTAAAATATTATATATTTAATTAAAATAATTTTATTATAATTAATAGTTTTTTCTTAAGAATTATTGATTAACTTTTTAAAATTATAATATTTTAATAATTAGCTTATTTATTATTATTATTATATATTCTACTTAAATAATTACTATTATATTTAATATATATTTATTTCTTCTTATTAAAACCTTATATAATAGTAGCTGAGAGTTAGATCTTAAAATAAAATATATTTAATTTAATTAAAAATTAAAATATAATATTTTAACTAATTACTTTTAAGAGAATTAATAAATATATAATAAACTTTAATATAATTTATAAATTTTCTTTAATATATCAAGATATTATAAAATTTTATAATATAGAAATATAAGAAAATTATATTATAGTAATTTTAAATTAATATTAAATAATAAAAATAATAAATATAAAAGATTTATTAATAACTTCTATATTTTAAAAATTTATAAAAAAAGAATAACTATAACAATAATTTAAATAATATCTTATTAAAGAAAAATAAATATCAAAATATTTTTATCTTTAAAATTAACTATAAAATATATAAATAGTTTATAAGAATATTAAGATAAATTAATAATAAATATAAAAATATAAATTTTAAAAAAAATATTAATATAATAAAAAAAAATAAAAAATAATATTAAGTATAAATTAGAATAAAATTTTAAAATAATATAATAAGAAATAATTAATAAATATTAAAAATATTTAAAAATAATATTAATAATAATCTAAATTATAGAAATAATTATATCTAAAAAATATAAAATTGTTGAGTATTCGGTATCTACAATGCAATGCAGGGTGATGTTCTGATAATATCTGAATTATTATTCTCTTACTATTGATGGGTACTGGTGGTTATGATGATGATAGATTAAAGTCTCCTATATTAAATAGCTATCCCAAGTATATAATATCTAATAAACTATAAATAAAAAAATATATAATATTCTCTTTAATATAAAAACCTAAGTCTAGTAAATATCCAAAACCAATAAATAATATAACTCTAAAATATTATTATACTAAGAAAAAGGATATTAATAATTAATTTTAAAAAATATTTATAAAAATATTATAATTAAAAAAAATATTATAAATAAAATTTTAATTAACATTAATAGTACTTAGAATATATAGGAATATTTATAATAATAATTATTTAATTAATTATTTTTTTTAATATATCTTTAAATAATTTATATAAACTTATTATATTAATATATATATATATAAACTTATTTTAATTATTAATATATAAAAAATATAATAAAATCTTAATATATAATAAAAAATAGAAATAAAAATTAAAATTAAAATAAAAATAAAAATAAAAATAAAAAATAAAATCTAAATAAATAAAAGTAAAATAAAAAATTAAAATTAAAATTAAAGAAATAAAAATAATAGAATTATATAATAATAATAACTTAGATAATTATAAATCTAATTTATTAAGAACCTTAATAAAAATTAATATTAGTAATTATAAAGATAATAATACTAATCTAAAAATATATAAAACTAAAAATATACTATTTAAAATAATATTTATTTATAATAATAGTAAGATTTTTATTTTTATTATTCTTTTAAATTATTTTTTTAATAATGGAACCTAGATTTACTAATTTTAATTTAAATTATTTATTAATAAATTTAAACTAGAGGATTAGAGATGTAGTTAATATTTTTTTATTATATTTTAATTAATTAATATAATTTATTATTTATTTATTTATTTATTTATTTATTTATTTAAGGTTATTTATAGTTTTTGATATTTGATATTTTTATACTAGAAGGCTGCTTCGCAGCACTTAAACCCGACTGAAATCACAATAAGTGCTCTGTAAAAAGTGCTGCTATACAGCCTTTTCTGTCTTTTTATCTTATTTTACTTTACCTTATTTATTCACTTATAATATATCTTTAAGCAATACAACATCAAAAAATTTTATTTTACTATATTTAGAATATTAAGAAATAACTACTAAAAGCTTAGTATATTAAGAACAACACAAAATCATATACTAATTACTGAGACAACACATTTTTTATAAGGGTCCGCTGTGGAGAGAGGGGACATATGGGAGTTCTTTGTACCCTCCTTTTCAGTCGGGCATAATACTATATTTTATAAATATATATATCTTATATATGTTATAGATATAGTATAAGATATATAATATTTTAATAATTTAACTTTTTAGTAAATAGTATTTTGGTAAAATAAATAATATCTTAATAAATAATAAATAGTATTTAATAATAATAAATAATATTTAGTAATATCTTAAGTATTTTTTTTTCTAATTTTTTAGGTTTTTTTTGAGAAGGATTTTTTTGGGGTAGCTGTTGTTTGTTTTTATATTTACATTTTTTTCTATATTAACTTAAATTTTTTCATAAATTTTAATATATTTAGATTTTTTATAAAAATTTACTAGCTATCTTTAATTAATTAATTATATTATTTAATAAAATATTTAATTATTTTTTAATCATAGTTTTATATAGTATTTTATCTATTTTCTATATAAATTTTCATTAAAAAGATAAATATTAATTTTTTTATTTTTTTTTAATAAGGCCTAGTTTATTATAGTTATTTATAAAGATTATTCCTAAGTAATACTAACTTAATATAAATTATAAATATAATATTATATATATTATTTATTTTCTAATTATATATTTAATTTAAAAATTAAAGATAAAATTATTATTATAATTTTAAATAATCTAATTTTTTATTTATTAAATTTATATAATAAAATTAAATATTAAGTAGATTTTTTTAAAAAATCCTTTTCTTTTAGATTAATATATATATAATTTTTTAGTTTTATATTTAAAAATAAGATATACTTATTATTAAAATAATATTAAATATATTTAATAATATAAATATAAATATTATTTATTTTTATTATTTTTATTTTATAATTAGTTTTAAATATTAAAAGTTAGATTATAATAATAATATTTCTTAAATTTTTATTATAAATAACTTTATTTAGGCTAATTCTATTTAATATTATAATTATATAATTTAAGTGAATCTTAATCTAATAATATATTTATAATCAGATTATTATCTCCTCAAACTTAGAATTATTTATAATATTTATATTTAGAAACTAATCCAAAATCTTAAAATAATTTTAATTATTTAATTATTTTACTCTAACTAATTATTAACTTAAAAATAATAAATTATTATTAATATATAAAAGGTCTTGATTAATTTCATTAACCTATATTAAAATTAAAATAAAAATTTAAAATCTTAATTTAAAATAATATTATTAAATAAACCTTAATTATAAAAAATATAATAATAAAAAATATTTGTTTATTATTTTAAAATTTAAATATTTTTTTTTAAAATAATCTTTTTTAATTTTAATTATTTATTAGTAACTAGTATTATTATATTATATAAAATATTATTATTATTAATAATAATAATACTATATATAAAAATCCTAGATATAAAAAATAATCTTTAGATAAAATTTATATATATTATTTAAAAAAAATAATTAACTTATATTTCTTAAAATTTATTATAAAATATTTTTTAAATTATTTGATAAATTTAGCAGATTTTATAATAAAATAAATAAACCTTAAATTTTTTATTAAAATATTTTATATAAAAACTCTAAATTATTTTATTATATATATTTAATATATTTATAATTATTATATATTAAAATAAATATTATATTATTAAAAATATAAAAATAATAGTAATTATTAATTTAATTTTATAATATTAATAAACTATTTTTTTATAATTTAAATATAGATCTTTAGATTTTTTGCATTTTATTATTATTTGTATTTATTTCTTCTATATTATCTTATTTAAATTTATTAATTATAAATTTAAAATCTTGGTTCTATTTATATTTAATAATAAATCAGATTTTAAATTCTGGTTTAAATTTTATAATAATTATTATTAAATTATAAATAATAGGTTTTTTTAATTATAATAACATAAATAGTTATTTTTGGTTTTTAATAAAGAATTTAGAAAGAATATTAATTATTATATTTATTTTATTTAACTTATATTTTATATATAAATTAGTAAATTATAAAAGGTACTAGCTAATTAATATTAATTTTAAATTAATATAATAAAACCTTAATTTTATATTTTTAATTATATAAATAGTAATCTATATAAATAATATATATTAAAATATTCTTTATTTAATAATAAATCTTTTTTATGAATTATAAAATATATATTATTTTTAAATCAATAAATTAATACTTAATTTTTATATCCTTAAACAACTAGTTTAAGAAGGCTATTAACTAAATTAAAGATTTATTAAATATATTATTATAAAACTTATTATTAATTATATAATATATTATTATATTAAAACTTTTTATTAAAATATCAAGATTTATAAAAAAAGGATATAAAATATTTAAGTAATAAAAGAAATATATATATAAAAAAATATCTGATATATAAAAAAAAGTTTTATAAACTTTCTTTTTTATATTATATATTATCTTAAGAATATTAATTTTAATAATATAATTATAATAGATATATATATATATATATACTTTATTTTATTTTTAATAATATCTATATTAATAAATATAAATAATAATTTATTAGAATTTATTAATAATTAATCCTCAAGGTTAGCTTTAATAATTATATTAATAATAATTAATTTTATATTTAGGTTTTTTTATAAAGTATTTTTAAATAGTTAAATTTTTAATTTTATTAGTAGTTTAGCTATTATTATAAAAAAAGGATAATATATTTAATTATTTTTATATATATTTTTAATTAATATAATATTTTAGAGAATTTTAACTGACTAATTATGTTAAGTTTTTTTTTAAATAGTGTATATATTAAATTAATTAATAATTTAATTTAGGATTATTTTATTATAAAAATTAATAAAATATTTTTAAAATTTAAAGTTAATGTTGTGGTTGTTGAAATAAATAAATATTTTATAATAGTTTTAAATATATAGTAGTATATATAAACTTTATTTTTCTAGGGTATATTAAGTAAATACCATAATTTTAATACTTTTAGATCTATTTTTAAAATTTAGATTTAAATTTATTATATACAGTTTATTTAAAACTAATTTTATAATTTCTAAATTAATTTTAATAGTTAATATATATTTTTACTTAAAAAAACTAGTTTTAAACTTTTTTTTTTTTTTTAAATATTAAACAAAGCTAGTAGTATTTATTAAAATTATTTTTATAATATTAATTTTTTAATAAAAAATTATAATTAATTTTTAATAATTAGCTAAATCTATATTTAATTAATAAAATAATAAAGTAAAATTAAAACAAGATATTATAAAATAATTATATAGTTATCTAATAATATTATTTAGTTATATTAAGAATAGTTAGTTTAGTTTTATAATTATATTAAATATTCTTATATTAATAATTATATAGTATTTAGTTTCTTAAAAATTTATTAAATTATTAATTTTATATAAAAATTAGTTTATTTTTATAAATAATGGTTTAAGAGGTTTATTATAAGATTATAAACCTTTTATAATATCTAATATCTTTTTTTTTTTAATTTAGGGGCTCCTTTATTATTTGTTTTTAAATTATAAATATTAATAGCTTATATTTTGTCTAGTTTGTTGATTTTATTTAATCTTTTTTATATATATTTTTAAATATTTTATTAATTTTTTTTTATTTTTATTTATTAGTTAGTAAATTTTTTAAAATTAAAATTTCTTTTTATAATTATTTATTAATAAAATATATATTAAATTATAAGTTTTAATTAATTTTTTTTTAGAAACCTAAAATTTTAAGAACTTGTATATTAAATTATTATAAACTTTATTTTTAAAATTTATAATAATTTATTAGTTTTAGGCAGCTTCTTTAATTAAATATTAGTATTAAATAATCTAAGTTATAGTTATTATCCAATAATAATTCATATATAATTAAATAAATATAAATTTTTAAAATAATAAAGTTTTTTAAAATATTAGTAATAGTTTTAAATAAGAATCTTATTATATTTATTAATTAATAAAATAATAATAATTCTAATAAATATTTATTTAGTATATTTTTAATAGTTTTTAATAATATATTTTTAAAGATTTTTATTAATAAAAATAAATAATTAAAATAAATTATAAAATTATTTTTAATTATAGCCATTATAAAAAATAAATTATTAAATATATTGATTTTATTTATTATAAATAACTTAAAGACTTTATTATCTAGAGATAATAATATATTATATTAATAAAGTTTAATTATATTATAATTATTAATTAAATATATATTATTTTAGAATAATTTTTATAAACTATAATAATTAATATTAATATATTATAATATTTAAGAAATTAGATTATATAGTTGATATAATTAATATTGATATATTTAAAATAAAAGAAATTAGTTTTTAAAAATATGTTTAATTTTAAATAAATAATAATATAAATTTTAATATTTTTAAACTAGAAAATATTATTATAATTTTTAAATTTAATTATAAATTTAATATAATATAATTATACTTAAAAATCTTAAAATTAAATATTATTATAAAATTAATATTAATTTTTATTAAATTAATAAAATTATTTAAATTTAATTTAAACTATAATTTACTAGTTATTAATATAATATAATTAAAATTTAAAATAATATAATTTTATTTATTTTTTTAAATTAAATCTTATATTTAATATAAATATATAATTTATATACTAATCTTTTTATATTTCTATAAATAATAATTAACTAGAAGGCTGCTGTGCAGCACTTAAACCCAACTGAAAATTATAATTAATACTATTATAGATACTGCTACAAGTATTACTATAGGTATTATTATAGGCACTACTACAAGTATTATTATAGGTGCTATTACAAGTACTACTATAGATATTACTATAGATGCTGTTATAATAGCTTAAGATTATATTTATTAAAATTTTTTAAATAAAATTTATATTCTGAAACTATTTTTATTTACCTTATATTTATATAATTATAATGATAAAGCTGGTATTACTAATAATATTAATAATACTGATAATACTAAGGAATAGTTAAGATTTACTAAGAATTAATATATTTTTTACAGCCTACTACTAGGCAAAATCTAGTGGAAAAGTCTGGGTCGGACGGACTGGGGAGTTTAAAGAGAAACCCTCCTTTTCAGTCGGGCATATTATTATCTTTATTAATTCTATTTTAGTAATATATATTTTAATTTTAATATTAAAAAATTCTATATTTTTTAAAAAAATTAATTAAATATTATATGCCCGACTGAAAAGGAGGGAGGTTGATTGAACTCCCTGGTGTGGGTAAGGAGAATTTTACCATACAAAATTTGTAAGGTGGTGGGCTTGAAAAAAATGTGTTGTTTCTTGGTATTTCTTAATAAATTTTAATAAAACCAGACTTAATTAATAATATTAGTATTGTTAATATTATTAATTATAATTATAAGAGTAAGAGGTTGAATATGGATATTTTTATTTAGATAAAAATTTAATTAAAAAAACTTTGATAAATGTAATTATAGTAATATAGTTATAATAATATAGTTATAATAGTATATTATAATAGTATAGCTATAATAGTATACTATAGTAGTATAGCTGTAGTATTATAATATAGTAATAGTTTTTAGTTGGGTTTAAGTGCTGCGCAGTGGCCTTCTAGTTTAATATTTATATATTAATTAATTTTAAATATTAAATTATTTTTTAGATTTTTTATATATTTTTCTTTAATTTATTAATATTAGTAATAATTTATTGAAGAAAATGTTTATAAAGGTAATCTTTATATAATTAATATTTAAATAACTATTAAATTTATTTTCTTGGTTTTAAAATTAGTTATATTTATTGTTTTTAAAATTAGATTTATTATTTTGGTTTTTATAATTGTTATTATCCTAGCTAATTTTGGATTTATAGTTTTTATAATAATTATTAATAGTTATTTAAACAATTTTATTATAATCTAGATTATTAATAAGATTAAGTATTATCTTAGTAAAAGGTTTTTTTAAGTTTTAAAAATATTTCTATATTTAATAATTAAATAATTTATATATATAATAAATATTATATAATAATTTATCTATTTATTCCTTTTTAAACTTCTGTTTTTTATATTTTTTTAAATATTTCAACATAAATTTCTTTAATTTATATTTATATAATTTATAAATTTTATTAGATTTATGATTATGATTATAATTATACAAAGTAAATTTTTTTCTTTTAGTTCTTCCCCTTATACTAAAGTAATTCTTTATTTAATAATTATCTTAATCTTAATAATTATTATAATCAATTAAATATATAAAGTTAGAATAATTAAAATAAGTTTAATATTTAAAGAGTTTTTTCCAAAGCTTTTTTTTATTATTTATATAAATATTATTATTATTATTATTATTAATATTAGTTTTGGTAGGTCTTGTTATAGTTTAAAAATAAATCTTTTATAAATATTTATTAATTATATTTATATATCAAATTATTTATAAGTTTTAGTGGTTTTAATAATTTTTTAAATATATATAATTAGGTTACAACCTTTCTAAAGGTTATTTAATATATAAATAGTATTTTAATATTTAAATAAAATTATTAATTTTAGGAACTTGAAATAATTTATTAATTTATTTAAAAACAAACCTATTACATAAGTAATTATTTTTTATATTTAAACTTAAACTAGAAGGCTGCTTGTGCAGCACTTAAACCTGACTGAAGCTTAGAAGATTTGTTTATAGTAATAACAGCTACTACACAACCTTCTAGGTCTTTAAAATGATAAATAACATAAGAATCATTGTTTGTTGCTAAAAAATTTCCTGTTTTGAACTAAAGTTTAAGACTAAACACAACTCCCACACTACATATATAACACTAATCCTTTTTATTAGGGCTGCTAAGCAAAAAGTCAAGCAAAAGTTTTAAAAATGTTTTAATATTGTAAGCTGGATTGTGTTGAGTATGCTGCTGAGCATAGTTTGGTAATACATTTTTTGGACGTTACAGGGCGAAAAAAGTAGTCTTGCCCAGGAGTTCAATGGAACCCTCCTATTCAGTCGGGCATTATTAATTTATTTTAATATTAATCCAAAATAACTCTATAAAAACAATTAATAATTATTATTTTAATAATATTTTGGTCTTTAATAATAACTATATTATATATTTTATTTATTTATAAAAATAAGTTTTAATATATTAATATTTTATTATCTATAATAATCTTATTTTTATTATATAATTTAAAATAATTTAGCTAGAATATTTTAATAATTTTAATTTTAATTTTTTAAATATTTAATTATATAAATAATTATTAATATCTTAGTATTATATAATTATATTTATTTTATTATTATAATAATATCTGGTTTTATTAGTTCTATAATAATACTTAGGGTAGAACTTGAAATAAAATTTAAAATAGTACTTAAAATAAGATTTATGATAGATTCACAGGATATTAATATAATGTTAATGGTTGTATATTGTCCTCTACCTACTTGAAAGTCTTTAAGTACATGCCTAGCTTACCACCCATATATAACACAATACTTTTAATAATTATCTTAATAAATAAAGTATAAACTAGTAGTATAAAAAGTAAGTATAATTAATATATAAATAATTAATAACAAAATATTAAAAAAAAAGTAATGAATAGTAAAAAATAAAAAGAAGAAAAAGAAAATAATAAAAAAAATAATAATAATAATAATAAAAATAGATATCTTATATTATATATTAATATTATTATAAAAACTTATATAGCTAATATATACCTATATATTACTTTAAATTAGAAAAACTACTATAAATAATAATAAAATCATAATAATAAAAGATTATAATAATAAAAGAAAATCTAAAATACTAATTTTCTTTAATATTTTAAATATTTTAAACTTTAAATTTAATTTATCTTTCTTTAAATTCTTATATTAAGTCTAGTATATTAATATTCTTAATAAAAATTTATTTATTTATCTTTATAAAATAATTAATCTATTTAATAAAATACTTAAATATCTAATATTTTCTAATATATATTTTTTTAATTAATTTTTTTATTTTATATAATAGTTTATTAAAGTCCTAATCTTTTAAGAATATTTTATCTTTATTAGTTATAATTTTACTAAATAAATTATTTTTTAGTTTATACCTAAAAAAATTACTCTCTAAGAATTTAAAGAAATATATTTTTAAATATATTATTAAAATAATATTGTAAATATTATTTATTTTCTATAAATAAGAAATATTAATTTTTAAAGTTAAAAATAATATTATTTTTAAAAATGCCCGACTGAAAAGGAGGGGATTATTGTTGAACTCCCCTACCTAACTTTACCCCACCAAATTTTGCCCACTGATAACTAGAAAAAATTGTGTTGAAACTTGGCATTCTTAGTACTCAGTATTATCAATATTATCAACACTATTAGTACTAATATTATAAATATAAAAGTAAATATTAATATAATTAATAGTTTCAACTATAGTTTTAAACTTTCTTTGAAAAAGTTTATTAATTTATATCATCACTATTATTACTATTATTACTATTATTACTACTACTACCACAACTGTTGCTAGAAGATTACTAAGAGATTATAATCTATACTAAGATTAAGGGCTTTTCAGTCGGGTTTAAGTCTGTGAAGCAGAATTCAAGTTTTAAAAATCTTATTTATTAAATAAATAATTTATAAAGAAGCTTATTATATTTTAAAGAATATCCTTTTTATAAATTAACTTTTTTAAAATTTAATATTATAAAATTATCTATATATCATTTTAGTAAAAGTATATAGTTTTAATTAAATATTTTATAAATATATTTTTTTATAAAAGCTATTAAGTCTAAAACCTCTTATTTAAATACTTTTTTATTTTTTATTTTATATATATTAAACTAAAATATTACTAATAATAATCTAAATATTTATTTATAAATAATTTTATTAAAGCTTCAATTAGATAATATAATTATTAAATTATTAAAATTAAATTTAATCTATCTCTTAATTATAAGCTAATTAATAATATTATTATTATTAATAATTTAAAATTATAATATTATCTTAACTTATATACTATATTTAAATTAGTTATCCTCTTAAAAATCATAAATAATTATTAAATATTATTTAATATTTTTTTTTTAAAAAATCTTTTCTAAAAAATAAATAAGAATTTTAAGTTTTAATTAAAAATAATATTTTTAAATAAACCTTAATTATAAAAAACTTTATTATAAAAGGCATAGTCCTATTCTTTAGTGATTTAAATATCTTTATTAATTATAATCTTCTTTTTTTTAAAGAATTTATAAATTATAATTATAATTATATTAAATTTATTTATTAATAATAATATTTAAATAAAATTTATATATATTATCTAAAACAATTATTCTAAATTAATTTAATATAATTATTTATAAAGAGATATATATAATATTTAATAGATTTTATATATTTTATAATAAACTATA
Source organism: Orbilia brochopaga (assembly GCA_036872635.1). NCBI lineage: Eukaryota > Fungi > Ascomycota > Orbiliomycetes > Orbiliales > Orbiliaceae > Orbilia > Orbilia brochopaga. Next base: position 1,790,588 of record JAVHNQ010000003.1, on the reverse strand, counting down.
TAATTATATAAATATTTATTTAATTTATAAATATATATTTATTTAGTAATTTTTTATATATATACTTAAAATTAATATATTTATATTAATTATATTCCAACTAAAATAATTTACCTTATATTATTTTAAAAATACAAAATTTAAAATATTAGTTTTACTAATTAATATAGATTAATATTTTATTAATATAAAATATAAAATTTAAACCTTTTATTATATAATAATTATTTTCTAAAATTATCTTTTTATTATATAATTCCATTAAAATATATTTAAAATTATTATTAATCTTATAACTAAACACTAATTTTTTTAGGAATTTTTTAAAAAATTTGAAAGTTATGGTTATATAGATTCTAGTATTATTATCTTAATTATAATTATAATTATTATAATTATAATCAATTTTCAACATATTAATTTATAGTATTTTTGGCTTTATAAATTTATTAAGTAGATATAAGAGTATATTAACTACTATATTTATTTTTCCTTATCTATATTTTATATATAAGTTTAAGTATTAAAATAAATATTATTTTACTAAAATTAAATATATATTTATAATATTATTTTTATTTATTTAGTTATATATATTATAAAAAATAATCTATATATATAATTATAAAAAAAAAATTCTCTATCTAATATCTTATTTTTTTAATTATTTATATAATATAAATAATTTTTAAATTTATAAACTAATAATAATTTTTTAATTTTTTATATAATTAAAATAAAAATATTATTAGTTTTATAGATTTTTTTTAAATATATTATTTAAAATAATATTTAATTTTAAATAATAAATTATTATATTTATATCTTTTATATATATATAATATTTATATTAAAAAAGAATAGCTCAAGTTTAAATAATAAAAAAAATATATTATTAAAAAAATATTTTAAATATAAAAATATATTTTATATCTTTTTAATAATTTATCTAGTTTTAATAATTTAGTTTTTGAAATATAATTTTTATATACTCTAACTTTCTAAATTTATTTTTTTATAATAAACAACATTTTTTTTTTATTTATTTATTTTTTTTTTATTTATATTAGTATTAATTTTTTCTTAAATTTAAATAATTATTGTTTTATTTTTTAATTTAATATAATTTTTAAATAGTTTAGTTTTTAATTTTATAAAAGGGTTAACAATTAAAGTATATAAAAAATAATATATTTATAAATAATTTATTATTTTTATATAAATTTTAAAATTTTTTAAAATTCTAGGAAATAATAATTTTTAAATTATAGCTAATTTTTTATCTAAAATATATATTCTATAATAATTAATTATTTATCTTAATATTATATAGTTATAGAAGTTTATATAATACTTTTTTAATCTTAATATTATATTATATTTATTAAATACTTAAAAGATTTTATAGGTGATCTATGTTTTAAAATATTTATTTTTTATTTTATATATTAAAATTTTATTATTATAATTATATATATTTAAATAGTTTTAGTATATTATTTCTATTATTTTAGATAATAATTTCTTTTTATCTTTATCTACTTTTTAATTATATTAGATTTTATTATTATATTATCAATATACATTTTAATTTATAGGAGATTTTTAAATATAAATTTTATCTTTTTTTTTAGATATTATATATTCTTAGATATTTCTATTAATATTATCTTTGTCTTATTAATCTTATAATAAAATATTATTATTAATTTTTATTAATTATTTAGATCAATATTTAGTTAATAGAATAAAATAATAAGATTTAAATATAAAATAATAAAAATCTTTTTTAATTATTTAATAATTTTTCTAAATAGTATAAAAGTTAGCTAGTTTAAATAAATAAAATTAAATATATAAATATTTATAATTATATAATATTTTATTTTTGATTTGTTAGTTTTTAAAGATTTTTTTTTTTTAATTAAATCTTTAATTAAAATAAAGTTATATTTAATTAAATTTTCTTTAATTAATAGATATTTTTTATTTTAAGTTTTTTTAGCTTTTTTTAAAATGGAGTTGTTAGTTATTAATAAGTTTTTTATTATTTTTTTTTTTAATTATAAATATTAGGAGGTTGAATTTTATTTTAATAACTAATTTTATTTTTTTATATTTATATATTTTATTAAATATTTTATTAATTAAATCTTAATTTTTTTTTATAGAGTTGGTATATTTATTAAATTTTAAACTTATCTTTATATTTATTAATAAATAATATTGTAATGGGCCCGCTGAGGCCTAATGAGTTCACTTGTGTAATATTAATATAACAGATCTCAGGCTAGTAATAAATATATATAATTATTTATTAAATTATTTAATAATTTTTCTAAATAATAATTATTCTAAATATTTTTATATATATATTAAATTTTTCTAATATATAACAAACCCTTATAAAATCTTATATATTATAAATTATTTAATATAAAGGTTTTTTAATATTTATATTTATAAATAGTCTTAAAATTTCTTACAATAATAAATCCTTTTTTTTTATTCTTTTTCTTATTAAACTAAGTCTATTTGTGGTTTAATTATTATTTTAATTTTTTTTAAAATTTTTTTAATAATCTTAAGATTTATTAATTTTAGTAAAATTCTATTTAAATATTATAATATATAATATTATATCTTTTTCTTATTTAGTAATCTTAAGAAAACCTATATTTTAATATTTTTTTTTTATTTAATATTTAAATATATTTATTTATTTAATTATTTATTATTATTTTTTTTAAATAATAATTATTATTAGTTTTATTTTAAAAATTTTTATAACTACTAGTTATATAGAATTATAAGATTTATTATTTTATTTTTAATACTATACTTTTCCTAATTAAATATATAGTATTTTGTTTTTATATTTTATAATTATTTATTTTAATATTAATCTTTACTAGTCTTATTTTTTTCTACCATTTTTTTAAATTTTTTTTTTTTTTTAATATTTAAGTTTTTTAAATTTTATAATTTTATTAATTTTTTTTATTAATTATAAGCTTTTTTATTTTTTCTCTTAAATATTTTTTTTTTTAAATATTATAAAATATATTATATTAATCCTAAATTTAAAATATTAATTTAATATTATAAATTTATAAATTAATATTATAAACTTTTTTTATTAGTTTTAAAATTTATTATATTATTTTTTTAGTTTTAAAAATTATAGTCTTAGATTTTATATTTTAATTTTAATTTATAATCTTATTTAAAGTTATAAACTTAGATTATTATATTATAAATATATATCTATAGCTATCTATATTAATACTTTTAAATTTATATTTTATTAAACGTTTGTGGTTACTTATAATTATAAATATTCTAAAATTATATATATATATTCCTTTTTTCTTTTATAGTTATAATCTCTTTTTTTTTTTTTTTATTATATTTATATATTTTATTTTTTTTTAAATTGTTTTAATATTTTTTTTTTTTTTTAAATATTCTTTAACTTTTTTAATTTTCCAAAAAAAAAATTTTTATTTTAATATTTCTCTAATTTTTTTTTTTTTTATTTTTATAAAAATTTTTTTTTTTTTTATATTTTTTTATAATTTTTTAAAATTTTTTTATTATTTTGATTTCTTTTTTTATTGTTTATTTTTAATATTAGTTATTAAATTTTGTATAATTTTTTAGTTTTTTAATACTTATTTTAAATTTATAGAATTTAGCTTATTTTTTTTTTTTTATTATTTTTTCTTTTAATTTAGACTAATATTTTTTTGTTATAATTAATCTTAATTTTATTATAAAAATTATTATTATTAATTATTAAAATGCCTGACTGAAAAGGAGGGAGGTTGATTGAACTCCCCCGTCCGCTACCCTCAAAAAAATGTGTTATTTCTTGGCATTTCTTGGCAAACCGGAGTTATCCGGCTATACCGGAGATAAACGGACTTAGGCGACTTAGAAAAAATATATTAAAAAATTAATATAAAATTAAATAAAAAATATTATGACGTCATGCATTAAAAATTAATTAATATTAAATTATGCGTTGCTTAGTAAGCAGCACCAAAATAATTAAAAAATTAAAAATATAAAAAAATAATATTAAAAAATTAATATAAAAATAAATAAAAAATATTATGATGTTATGCATTAAAAATTAATTAATGTTAAATTATGTGTTGCTGACTAAGCATGCTATTAATAATTTAAAAAAAAAAAAAAATTAAAAAAAATTAAAAAATTAATATTAAAATTATTAAAAAAATATGGTGATGTCATGTATACTAAATTAATTAATATTAAATTAAGTGTTGCTTACTAAGCACATTAATAATAATTTAAAAAAATAAAAATATAAAATATAATAAAAAATGTTTAAAAAAATATTTAAAAAAATATTAAAAAAATAATTAATTAAAAAATAATTAATTAAAAAATAATTAATTAAAAAATAAAAAAAATATTGATGGAAGGTTCTCGCAGGTGCTAGGGTCTGGAAGGAGAGGCTGTTGAAGGTGGGCTTGATTGAGGGATCCTGGTGTTATATTAATAATTATATTAATAATTATATTAATATATTAATACTAAATTATGAAAGCAGGGTAATTATATTTTCAGTCGGGTTTAAGTGCTGCGCAGCAGCCTTCTAGTTAATAGATATTAAGGTCTTCTTCTTTATAAAATATATATAACCTTTTATATAATAAAATATAGTTTATCTTATTAGTATTAAAATCTATATATAATAAAATATAACTATAAAATAAAATATATTTATTTATTATTTAAAATTTAAAAGTATTATATAAAAAAAAGATATTTATTATTTTAGTTTTCTTAATTATAATATTAGTAATTTTTTTAAATTTATTTTTTTTATTTAAATAATACTACTTTATTTCTTCTATTGGTTTTAAGGAGAATTAACTAATATATTTAGTTAAATTAGAAGAGTTAAATATAATTAAATTAATTATATAAATATATATATTTATTCATTAGATAGTAAATTAAAGTAAAAATTTAATAAAAAAAATATTAGGTAATATATGCCCGACTGAAAGGAGGGTTTACTTAGAGCTCCCGCTTAAGCTACTTTTATCTGGTTGCAGCCTTGTATAAAATATATTATCTTAATACTAGGTAATATTAAAATTATACTAAGCTTAATAAAAAGTAATTAAAATCTTAAAATAGCTGCTAAAGCTTAGTAAATTAAATAAAAATATATAGTATTTTTTAAACTTATTTAAAGTTTTTAAGTAAATTTACTTTAAAATTTAAATAATAAAATTTATAAGTTTAAGTTATTTATTAAATAAAAAATTTTTTAATAATAAAAAATTTAATTATCTGATATAAAAGCTTTAGTTAGATAAGAAAAAAAAAATTATATATATAATACAAAAGATTAGTCCTACTACTAAGTAGTTTTAATTAAGTTTAAGTGCTGCAGCAGCAGCCTTCTAGTTAAATAATATATTATAAATTTTTAATTAATAGTAAAATTTAAATAAAGTCTTTAAAATTTTATAAATTAAATTAATAAATTATAATTTTTATAATATAAACAGTTTCTTAGTAGTATAATTTATATTAATCTTTTAATTAATAACTTATAAATTAGATTTAGTAGTAATAAATCTTTTTTTAGTTTTTATAATTATAAAAAATTATTTTTAAATTATATTTAATATTTTTTTTGTTATTATTTTCTTATTAATAAAATATAATACTATAATCTTATATTTTTATATATATTTTATAAATTAATATATTATATAGTTAGCTAGTTCTCTAATACCCAGATTTATAATAAAATAGGTTTTTTTATACAATTATAATTAACTTTTTACTAATTATATTAATATTTGTTAGTATTATATAATTTTAAATTAATATTATTATTATTATTATTATTATTATTATTTAACTTTTTATCTTTATTAATATTTATTTTATTTTAGTTTTATTTTTAATTTTTATTAAATTATAAGTTTATAAATTCTATATTTAATATATAATAAACATTAAAAATAGCTATTATGTACTAATTTTTATAATATAAATAATAATTTAATTTATAATATTTTAATTAATATTATTTTAGTTTTTATTGATTTTTATAAATTTACTATTAGTATTTTATAAAATTTAAATATTTAAATTAATTATTTTAATTAAATCTTAAATAATATTCTAAGATTAATTAGTATTTATAGAATTTATATTTTAATTTTTCTCTATTTTAAGAACTAGTATTAAATTAGTAAAAAATATTTTAAATTTTAGACTATTTTTAATAATAAAATAATTTAGATTAAGAATTGAATTGATATTGTTTATAATATTATAATATAATAAATCCAGCTAAAATATAAAAAAACTTAAATTTAAAAAATATTAAATAATTTAAAAAATTATATAATTACTTAATTTTTTATTATAAATCCTAAAAATGATGGTTATTAGTTATATAATTATATTATAAAATATATTAATTAAATTTTTAATATAATTTTAGTTTATTATATTTTTAATAATTTCTTACTAATATTTTATAATTATAATTAAAATAAATAATAATTTATAATATTTTATAATCTAAATTTTAGTTTTTTCTAAATATAATTGAAGATATAATCTTCTTTTTATTTTTTTTTATTTTTAATATATTAATATTTAAATTAGTAATAAATATATATATATATATATATAATATTATCTTATAAACTAGAAATTTATAAAATAATATATAATTGTTTAATATATTTTAATTACTACTTTTTTTTATATATATAAAATTAGAAAATTTAAATATATATAAAATTATAATATAATAAAAGTTCTTAATTAACTTTAATAATTTAATAATTAAATTTTTAATAAATATAATATTTTTAGAAGTTTCTGAGTTTAAAAATCTAGTTATTAGCTTAGTATAAAAGAATATAAACAAAATAATATTATTTTTAAAATAATATAATTAATAAAAAAATATTTTAATTAATTATTATATTTAAATTTATTAGTATTTAATTATAAAAATAATTTTTATTTTAGTAATAATAATTTATAATAATTAATTAAAAATAATATTAGTAGTTATTATTATTAACTAAAAAAAAATATTTCTTTACTTAAATCTTTTAAATTAAAAAGTTTTTTTTTTAAAGTTCTTTTTATTTTTTTTATTTTTTAGATTTATAGTAGTATATTATAAGATTATAAATTTATATAACGATATATATCAGATATATTATATTATTAAAAATAGTTAAAATAAAAAAATATAAAATAAATTTTAATTAAATATAAAATATTAAAATAAAAATAAAAATAAAAAAAATAAGATCAAAGTAAATTTGCTTAATTTATCTTATAATAAATAATTTTTTAAATTATTATTATTAATATTTTTCTTATTTTATAATAATATATTTTTTTATTATTATAAAAAAATTTTTGGTTAACAAAATAACTATTAAAATTTTTTTTAATATTAATTTTTAAATTATTAATAATATATAATAATATTTATATTATTATTATTATTAATTTATTTTTTTTATTAATATTATATATAGTTAATATATACTATCTAATATAAATATATTAATATTAATAAATATTTTTGTCTTATTGTTAAATTTTTTAATAATTATATACTAAAAATCTAGAAAGCTATTTTAAGTAATAAACTTATAATTAATACTAAATCTTAAAATTCTTAATAACAATTAAATTTAAAATATAAAAAATATTAATAAATTATAAAATATCTTAATTTCTAAAATAATATTAAAACTTAACTTAAATATTTATAAAATAAATAATATAAATTTATATAATAATATAAGATTAATTAAGAATATTATATTAATAAAATATTAAATGGTATTGATAAATTTAGAATAAATTAACCTAATAAAGCTTTTTTATAAGTAAAATTTTTATATTAAATAATAAATTTTAAAAAAAAATTAACTCTAATTATTATTAATAAGATAGATATAATATATAATTAGAATAAAATATAGCCCAACTATATAATATTAAGTAATATACAGTTTTATTGTTGATTAATACTTATTTTTATAATATTAGTAATATTGATATTTCTAATTATATATTTTATTTATTAAATAATATAGTTAAATTATTTAATAAATCTAATAAAATTATTTATTAATTATTTAAATATAATATATTTAATTATATATATTAAGGATATGCCCGACTAAATAGGAGGGTTACCTTTAAACTCCCTGGTATAGACGAGACACAAAAGACAGCTTATTCTGCCCAGTGGTAGACAGAAAAAAATATATTATTTTTTAATATTTTTTAGTAAACTGGTTTTAATTAATATTATTAGTATTACTAATATTATTATTATAATTATAAAAGAATAAGATAAATAAAAATGGTTTTAGAATTAATATAAATTTTATTTCAAAAACTTTAATAAATATAATTTAAAGTAGTTATAGAATAGTATTTATAATAATATTTATAATAATATTTGTAGTAGTATCTATAATAATATTTATAATAGTATCTATAGCAGTATTAATAATTATAGAAGATTATATATTAGTATTTCGTTAGGTTTAAGTGCTGCGCAGCAGCCTTCTAGTTAAATTAATATTTAATTTAAATTTTCTATTATTTCAAAATTATAAAGATCCTAGTTTAATTCCCCAAATATTATTTTATATAAATAGTAAAATATTGATAATAATTATTAATATAAAAATTATTATATAGTTTTATTTTTTATTATAAAATTAAGATATTATATATAAATTCTATCAAAAACTAAATTCTAAGTAAAAAATAATTATATTAAAAAAAATTAAGGATAAAAAATATTTATATTTTAATATATATTATTATTATAGGATAAACTTTAAAAATATAATCTAAATAATATAATAATAAATAATAAATAAGTTTTTGTTATTTAGATTTATTTAATATATTAAAAAATGTTATAATTTATAATAATAATATATTATTATTTTATTTTATTAATTTTTAATAATTATCTTAGACTGTTTTATATATATCAGTTTATTATATTTAATTTATAATATATTAAATAAAAAATAAATAAAGATTATTATAAATAATATTTATAAATTTAATATTTATAGCTTAAAAAAAAGGATTTATATAGTTAATTAAAATAACTGTTTTAGGATATTACTAGTTTGTTAATATTATTAATTAATATTAATATTAATAAAATTTTATAAATAAAATTAAATAATTAAAAAAATAATATTATAATTTTAAAAATATTTAAAAATATATGTTATAGGCTATTATAGTTGATTAATTTTAAAAATAGTTATATTAAATATATTATGCCCGACTGAAAAGGAGGGGATTATTGTTGAACTCCCTTACCTGATTTTACCCCACCAAATTTTGCTTACTAATAACTAGAAAAAATTATATTAAAATTTAATATTCTTAGCATTTAATATTATTAGCATTATTGGTGCTATTGGTATTAACATTATAAATATAAAGGTAAGTGTTAATATGGTTAATAATTTTAACTATAATTTTAAACTTTCTTTGAAAAAGTTTATTAATTTATGTTATTATTATTATTATTATTATTATTATTATTACTACTATTATTATGACTGTTACTAGAATATTAAGGGATTATAGTCTATGTTAGGATTAAGGGCTTTTCAGTTGGGTTTAAGTCTGCGAAGCAGAATTCAAGTTAGTTATTATTTAAATAATTAAAATTATATTAATAAACCTAGTAGTATTTTATATTATAGTAATTATATTAAAATTTATTTAAATCAAAATCTAATTTTTAGATTTAAAATTAAAAAACTATTAAATATTATAAATATAAATATTAATAAAGAAATATTACCTTTTAATACTAACCAGACTCTTAAATAATAATATTATACTCTAAAAAAACTTTAATTTAATATAATTAAATAATTATAAAAAATTTTTAAAAAAAAGGTTAGATTAATATTATTTTTTTTTTATATTTATTTTTAATATTTATATAAATAATAAAAAGATTAATAAGTTTATAATTAATATAATTTAAATTAGAGTTATAATATGATTATAGTAGTGTTTAAAACAATTAATATATATTAGGTTATTTAAAAACCCTATATTAATAAAATTATTATATTATTATATAAAATAGTAAATATTATAAACTAACAATATATTTTTAAGTAATATTAATATAAAAATATTATTAAGCTTAAGTTATTATTGATGATTAAAAAGTTAGAAGAAAATAAAATATTAAATACTATTAGTTTATATCTATTATTAGGTAAATTATTAATAAATATATAAAAAGATATTATTATAAATTATATATTAGAACTAATATTACTATATTTATTTTGGAAATATAAGAAATTGTAGAAAAATATTATAATAATTATAAATTTTTTTATTATGTATTTTATTATAAAAATTAATATGGTTGTTACTTAACCTAATATCTTTGGAAAATTAAAATTATAAAAAAAATAATGATGTTATAAATATAAATTTTAATAATTAAATATCTAATTATTTAAGAAGCTAGCTTTGTAAGATAAATATATTATTATATAATATAATAATATTTAAATATAAATTATAGTTAGAATATATTATATTAACTTATAATAATATATTAATATTTAATTTACTAAGAAGGTTAATATTAATATTTATAAATTTTTAGCTAAAAATAAAACTAATTTTAGATATTATATTATTATTATTTTTATTTATTTTTAAATTATTTTTAAAATTTATGTTTTTGTTTAATAAATTTAAATTTTTAATATTAAAATTATTATTTATATATTTATTTTTAAGATAATTATCAGTGCCCGACTGAAAAGGAGGGGATTATTGTTGAACTCCCCTACCTAACTTTACCCTACCAATTTTTGTCTATTAATAGGCAATAAAAATTGTGTTGAAATTTGGTATTCTTGGTGCTTAATATTATTAATATTATTGGTATTATTAGTACTAATATTATAAATATAAGAGTAAATGTTAATATAGTTGATAATTTTAATTATAGTTTTAAACTTTCTTTAAAAAGTTTATTAATTTATGTTATTATTATTATTATTACTATTACTACTACTATTATTGTTAAAAGGTTACTAAAAGATTATAGTCTATACTAAGATTAAGGGCTTTTCAGTCAGGTTTAAGTCTGTAAAGCAGAATTCAAGTTTTTTTTATTATTAATCTTTTTAGTTATTTATTTTAATAAAGAGATTATATATCTTTAATATATAGATTATAATTTTCTTAGAAATAAATATCTTTAAAATTATTTTATAAACTTTTATTATATCTTATTTATTTTATTTATAATTTAAATATTTTAAAAGTTTATAATATATTAATTATTTATTAAATATTTATTAAAATATTAATATCTTTATATTTTATTTTTTTTATATAAGCACCAAAATTAAATATAATTTTACAAATATTTTTAAAGATTATAATATTTAGTAAAATTTTATTTATAAAAAAAATTTTAATTATTTAAAATTTAATTATTATATTAAATTTTTTTATATATTAAATAATATATTTATAGAATTTATTAATAATAAAAAACTTTTTTAATTTTTTAAATATATTAATTAAAAAATTTTCTAATTAAAATAATTTAGCTTTAGATTTTTATTCAATTAATTAATTAACTTATAAATTTAATAATTTATAAATATATTAATTTTGTTTAATAATATAGAATTAAATATACTATAATTTAATAAACTTATTAATCTAACTAATATTACTAATTTAAATAGTATTAATAAAATTAAGATAATATATTATATATTAAATAAATAATATAGTATTTTCTAATAATATATTATAATATTAATTATACTTAAATATTTAAAAGCTATAATAATATTTTTAATATTTAAACTATATAATAATATTTAATATTATATTTTAAAATAACTTAAAGGTTAAAATATCTATATTTACCTCTATTATTTAAGATTTTATACAAATATTAATAATTTTTTAAAATAAATAATATATTTAAATTATACAATTAATTAAATTAACAAAACTATTCTATTAAATAAAATTAACTAATAAATCTAATAAATTAATCTTAAAATTATATATTTATTTATTTTTTTATTAAAGGTAGATTATAATATAGTATATAATTATAAGGATATATTTATAGAAAATATTAGTTAAAAATACTTCTCTAATATCTATATTTAAGAATTTTTTTTAATATTAAAAGATTTTAATAAATTATTAAATACAGATAAAATAATAATATCCTATAATAATAAATAATTAAAATATATTTTAAAAATTATTTTAAATAATATTTATTATTAATAAAAAACATAATATATATTTTTATAAATAACTATTTTTTATTTTTTAAATTTTAAAGTTTATTAAATTTTATTATTTTAATTATATTATAAATAAATTAATTTATTTATAATAAAATATGTTTATTAACAAAATTTTTAAAATTAAAACCTAATTAATTATAAAAAATATTATCTAAGACTATAGTATTTCTTTTTTTATTACTTTTATTTATATTTATTATTTTAAGTATTTAGATATTACTTTTCTATAACTTAATTTAATATATATTAGGTATATTATATTTAGTAATTAAATTTAAATTAAAAAATTTTAAAAACAATTTTTTTATTAAAATTTGTAGAATAAAATCTTAAATAATAAGTAGTTAATAATAGATTATAATATAATAAATTAATATATAATTTATAATAATTTCTTTATACTTTAATTAATAAAATAGTTTATAATAAAATAACCTAGATTAGGCTAGCTGTTTACTTTATTGTTTTTTTTATATTATACTTTAATAAATATTTTTATAATTAAAGATATATAAAGGAATATTATAAAGATAGCTACTATATTAATAAGAATACTATAATTTAAAACTATTTTTTATATTATTTAAAATATCTAAGATTATTATAGTAGACCAAGAAGAGCTTCTTTAATATATAAATTTGAGATTATATAATAAAGAAATTTAATATAACACTATTACAAAAGGCTTTTTATATAAATATAGTAAAAATAAAAAATATAAATTAATTACTAGAAGGCCGCGCAGCGGCACTTAAACCTGACTGAAAACTGTTATTGTATTATTGCTGCTGTTGTAGCTGCTGCTGTAGCTGCTACTACAGCTGCTATTGCAGCTACTGTTGTAATTGTTATTATATACAGTTACCACCTTTATATAGTATTACTGTTGTATTTGTTAAAATTTTTCTAATTAAATTTTTACCTAGCTGAAAATGTTTGTATTTAATCTCCCACCCTTATAATTATAATATTAAATCTGGTTATCACTAAATAAAGAAGGTAAGTCCAAATAAATTAAAGATATTTAATAAGTAATATATTTTTTATAGTTTATTGCTGGGTAAAATTTGGTGGTGGAGGGTTGGGCTGGGGAGTTCTAATAATAATACCCCTCTTTTTCAGTTGGGTATATAATAAACATATTTTTTTCTTTATTTTAATTATAAAATTAAAAAAGTTATTAATAATCTATAGTTTATTATATTTTTATAAATATCTAAATAAAAAAAAAAATTAATAATTATTATAATTAACTATTTATCTTTATACTTATTATTATCCTTATTATATTTTAATATATAAATATTAATTAATATTTTAATTAAGTTTAAAAATCAAAAAACTACTTTGTAAATATTATTACTATATATAAAATTAAAGTTTTTAATATTTTTAATAATTACTTATCTAGAATTAAATTAAAAAAAATTATTAAATTAAAATATATTAATCTTTATATCTAAAAAAGTAATTACAACTATTATAATATAATTGTTAATAATAGTATTAATAATCTTAATTAAATTAATGATTTTTTATTAATTATTAACCTAAATAATATAGAACTATATTATTTTAAATAACTTATTAATTTTTTTATTATAAAAAAGATTATCTAAACAGATTAATATAATAGTATTTGATAAATAAAATAATATTTTAAAATAATTAATTTTATTATTAAATCTATAAAATCAAATAATTTTTAATATATTATTTATAATTTATTAAAAAATAATAATATTATCAAACAGACCTAGTAATAACATTATTATTATATTAATATAATTAAAATAATAACTTTAATATAATATTAAAATATTTATTATAATAATATATTTTTAATCTAAAAATATTAATCAATAATTATTAATATATTATTAAAAAATTCTAATATAATAATATATAATATATTATATAATTTTAACCTTTCTAATAACAAAAAAAATTTACCAATACTTATTAAGTCTGACCAATCTGGGTCACAAGCATTTGAGACCAGACTTCCCCTAGTTGACCAGGCCGGAAACCAGACTCCGGCCTGGTCAACCAGGGGAAATATCTTATAAGATATTAAAAAAAATATATAAATAAAAAAAATAAATAAATTTTAAAAAGTTTTTATAATTATATTTATATATAAAGTTTAAAAAATTTTTTACTTATTTTTTTAAGTTTTTTATATATTTTTTATATGTTTTTCATATATTTTTCATATGTCTTTTACATGTTTTTTATATATTTTTCACATATTTTCTGTATGTCTTTCACATATCTTTCAATCTAATTTCAGTCAGGTTTAAGTGCTGCACAGCAGCCTTCTAGTTAATAATAAATAATATTAACTTTATAATAAATTCTATTAAAATAATTTTAATATTTTAAAAAATAAAAAAAATTATTATTATAAGTTATTAGTTATTAACTAAAATTGAGTCTAAGATGATTTAAATATTTAATATTAATATTAAAAGAATAAATATATAAAATATATATATTTTAGTTTTTTATTCTTTTTTTTATTATTATTTTAAAGAATTATAATATCTTGATATATTTTATATAAAATTAGTTTATATAATAATAATTAAAATAATATAATAGGTTGTTGTTTATATAAATAAAAATAATAATTAATATATAATAAACTAAAGTTTATAAATTATAATATAAATAATTTTATAATATAATAAAATAATAATAATATAAAATAAAAATAATGAAAAAAATATAATAAAAAGAAAACATAATAAGAAAAAAAAAAACTAAAAATAAGCTAAATTATAATATTTTGGTTAGATATTATATCTATTATTTTATATTTATTAATTTTAATAGCTAAATTTAATATTTAATAATATATAATATAACTTTTAAATAACAGTTAATAAAATAAAATTTATATTTAAAATAAATTTATATAATAAAATCTAGTTAAAAGAAATTAATAAAAAAAAAGAAATAATAAGAAAAAAGTAATAATTTGGTTTATAATGGTATTTTGCTTTGGTTTATATTTATTAGTGATTTAGGTTTGTTAATTTTTCTAAGCCTTATTAAAAGATAATTATTTGTTTGAGAAAGATAAAATTGGTATTAAATAATAAAAAATATAGAAAAAAATCTAGTATTTATAATATAATTTTAAAATTATAATAACTATAAATTAATTAAATTTAATATTATTAATTAATAGATATTAATAGTTATAATAATAATAAATTAAAATCTTCTATATTAAACAGCTATCTTAAGTATATAATATTTAGTAAATTGTAAAGTACATAACAACTATCTTATATAAAAGATAAATATCTTAAGATTTAATAGTATTATTATATCTAGAACTACATAATAATCACTTCCCCAAAAAAAGTGAATAAATAAAGAGATATAAATAAACAAGATTATATAAATAATAAAAATAAATATAATTATAAAAAAAAGATAAGTATAAATAAAATATAATAATATTAAATTGTCAGAGCACGGGCCCCCTTGGGACCGCTAGACAGAGGAGGATATAATATTATATATCTAGATAGAACCTTATTAAAGCTAACAAGCCTTAGGATTACTAAGGAAGCCTTAGAAAAGGCTGAAATAATAGCTGAACTATAAACAGACTCAGCCTAATAAGAAAAGGTATAAAAAAAAAGGATTTACTATTTTAAGAAACCTTAAAGCTATTTATAAATATAAATACTAAAAAACCTCCATATTAAATAATTTATAATATATAAAATCTTATAAAAACTTATTATATACTAAAAAAATTTAATATATATATAAAGATACTTAAAATAACTATTATTTAAAAAAGTTATTAAATAATCTAATAAGTAATTATATATATCTACTACTAGCCTGAGATCTGCCATATCAACACTACACAAGTGAACTCATTAGGCCTCAGCAGGCCCATTACATAAATAAAAGATAATAATAAAAAAAAAAATAGAATAATATTAATATAAAATCTGATAATATTATTAATATATCTTATAAAATTAATTAATTTTCTAATATAGAGGATTGGCTGGTTTTTTTAGTTTTTTTTTATATTTTAATCTACTTCTATTTTTTCTTAAATTTAGTTAAGAGATATTCAAGTTCTTTATTAAAACCTATTATTTTTCTTTAAAGGAATATCCTATTTATTTTATTAAATATTTTATAATTTATTTTATTTTGTATAAAGGTTTTGATGTATTTTATTTTTTAAATATATATATATATATATTTATTTTATTTTATTTAATTATATATATTTTAATTTATGTTTAAAAAGGTTTTTATTAAAAGGATATAATTTTAAATATATTATTAAAATTATATTATAAATATGATTTAATTTTTATATTTAAGAGGTGTGATGTGGAAGAAGAGTTCCTTGATTGTTTAAATGATGCTGCTATAGAGTCTTTATATATATGGGCCTTGGTATGGCTGGACTATATCTTGTTTTAATAATATTATTAATAATTCTAAATATAAAATTAATAATAATATTATTTTAATTATTTTTAAAGATTTAATTTATTAAATTAAAAATTTATATAATAAAAAACTATATTTTAAATAATATTTTTTTTTTAAATCTAGGTTTTTTTAAATTAAATATAATCTAGTTTTTAATTTTTATTTTGATAATATTTAATATTATTTATTAAATTTTTTTTTTATATATTTATCTATATATTTATAAATATTTAATATTTTATTTTTAATTATTTCTTAGTTGGTTTTTAGTATAATTATAATTTTTAATTAAAATATTATTAATAATAACTTAAATTTATATTTATATATTAGATATTATATTTAATAATTTAATAATTAAATTATTTAAACTTTATTTAATTTGTTTCTTTATTTTAAACTAATTTATTATCTTATTCTTTATTAATTAAATTATAAAATTATTTCTATAGTTTAAATAAATTATTTAGACTATTTATTTAAATAAAGATTATAAATTATTATTAAATAATAAAAAATATTTCCCTTTTTTAAAAATAATTTCTAAAAAGCAAAAAGGAATTTTAAATTTTTATTTAAAATTATAATATTTAAAATATCTTAATTATAATATATTTCTTTATAAAAAACTTTTTTTTACTTTTTAATTATTTATATTAATTTCTTAGTTATTATCTTTTTTTAAAAAAAAATTTATATATTATAATTATTATTATATTAGTATTATTAATTTTCAATAAACTATATATAAAATTAATTAATAATATTTAAAATAAATATTTTATTTTTATTATTTATAATTAATTATAAAATAATTATTTAAATATTTAATATAAATAATAAAATTTATAATAAATTAAATATTATTTTAATTTTTTCCTTGACTTATAAGTATATAATTATTTATTTATTTTTTTATAAATATAATTATATCTAATATATTTATAATTATTATACTTTATCTAAAATATTTTTTTAATTAAAATAAATTGGAAGGTTGTTTATGTAGTACTTAACTTTAATTAAATATTTTTAAATTTTTTAATATTTTTAGTTAAGCTTATCTTTAATAGCTTCTCCTTCAAGACTTAAATATTGTTATATTAAGTATATTATTAAATATATTATTATTAAATATATTTATATTATATTAAATACTAAATATACCTTTTATTTTAGTATATTAAATATATTAAGCATACTAAATCTCTAAATAAGATTTTACCAAAATACCATATTTTTTAAACATCTATAAACTAAATTTTTACCTTATACAGGAGTTCAATAGAACCTTCCTATTCAGTCAAACATAAAATATAAAATCTAAACCTAATATTTAATTAATTAATAAATAATAATAAACTATTATCCCAAAATTTAAAATAAAAGTTTTTAATAATATATAAATTATATAATTTTTTAATCTTTAAAATTATTTTATTATTTTATAATTTTATTAAAATAATTTTAAAATTATAATTAATTTTATATTTTATTATTGACTATTTCTTAAAATTATTTTTAAATTTAAAAATAATAATTATATATATATTTAATTAATTAATTTTTTAATTATTTTTAATTTTAAGTTTAAATTTCTTAAATTTAAATAATAAATATAATAATATATTAATTACTATATTAATTTTATTTAAATAATATTTAATATATAAATTTTAAAATTAAGAAAAATATTATTTTATTAATATTAAATATAAATTAATATAATAAAATAATAATTTTATTTTATAATAATTTATATAATAAATTAATATTAATAAATTTTTAATTTAATATTTTAATTTTTTTATAATTTATAATATATAGATTATTTTAATATTTATTAATTAATACTATATTTTTATATTTTTATAAAACTAACTTAAAAAAATAATTAATTCTATTATTTTTTATTTAAAAATATTATTTAATAATAAATTTCTTTTTATATAATATATGCCCGACTGAAAAGGAGGGGATTATTGTTAAACTCCCCTACCCAACTTTACCCCACCAAATTTTGCCCACTGATAACCAGAAAAAATTATATTAAAACTTAATGTTCTTGATACTCAACACTATCAACACTATCAGTACTATTAGCACTAATATTATAAATACAAAGGTAAGTATTAATATGGTTAATAATTTTAACTATAGTTTTAAATTTTCTTTAAAAAAGTTTATTAATTTATGTTATTATTATTATTACTACTATTATCATTACTACTACTACTACCACAACTATTGCTAGAAGGTTACTAAGGGATTATAGTCTATGCTAGGATTAAGGGCTTTTCAGTCGGGTTTAAGTCTGCGAAGCAGAATTCAAGTTATAATATTTATATCTTTATTATATATATCTATATTAATAAAAAATAATTATTTTATATTAAGATAATATAAAAATATAACTTTAAAAAAAATATTTTATATATATTTAAATATCTTTTTTATTTCTAATTAATTATTTTATTATAATATTATTAATTTAATAATATAATTCTTTTTAGCTTTAACCCTTTTAATTTTTTTATTAATATCTAAATTTAAAATAGCGTTTTATTTTTAATATTTATTTATTTATTTTAATATAGTTTTATAATAATATTATTTTTATTTTAATTAAAGGATTAATAATAAAGATATATAAAAAACAATATTATTAAAAATAAAATATTATATAATATTTTTAAGAAAAATAAGTTTTTTATTATTATTAACTTTTTTATAATTATATATATATTATAATAATTAATAATTTAATTTAATATTATTTAATTATAAAATTTAATATAATTATTATTATTTTAATTTTTTAAATATATTTTAAATTAGAAAGCTGCTGTTGTAGTATTTAAACCTAATTAAAACTTTCATAATAATAAATTTATTTGGTATATATAATTTTTTTTAATCTAAATTTGTTTATATATAATAAAATTTTTGTATATATAAATTTTATCTTTAAAGTTTATTTTCTAATAAACTAATATATAATATTATTATAAATAAAAAATAATTTAGTAAGATATTAATAAGTAATAAATACTGAGTATAACAAAGTTATTTTGATATAGTATTACTAAATAAGTAATACTAAATAAAACCAAGATAATATATTTTTATTAAGTTATTAATGCCCAATTGAAAAGGAGGGTTTCTCTTTAAACTCCCTAGTCTGTCTAACCTAGACTTTTTTACTAGATTTTGCCTGGTGGTGGGCTGCAAAAAATGTGTTGATTCTTGGTAAGTCTTGGCTGTTCCTTAGTATTTTAGATTTAATGGAGATAAGTGATTTAAAAAAAATATATTAAAAAATTAATATAAAATTAAATAAAAAATATTATGATGTTATGTATTAAAAATTAATTAATATTAAATTATGTGTTGTTTAGTAAGCAGCACCAAAATAATTAAAAAATTAAAATTATAAAAAAATAATATTAAAAAATTAATATAAAATTAAATAAAAAATATTATAATATTATGTATGCCCGACTGAAAAAGAGGAAGGTTGATTGAACTCCCCCATCCACTACTTTACCCCCTACTGATTTTTCTCTAGTAATATTCTGAAAAAAATGTGTTGTTTCTTGGTATTTCTTGGTATTTTGGATATAACTGGACTTAGCTGGACTTAAGTCTATACTAGTATAATTGTAAGAAATAGAGGGAGATATAGCTGTTTTTAGAAAACAAGTTTTATTTAAAGAAAATTTTAATAAATATAATTAACAATATTGTTATAGTAGCAGCACTACTATAATAACTATAGTCTTATTATAATAACAGCAGTCTTGATACTTCTAATATTTTAATTGGGTTTAAGTGCTGCGCAGCAGCCTTCTAGTTAAAAATTATTTAATAATAAAATAAGTGTTGTTTACTAAGTATAATATTAATAATTTAAAAAATAAAAATACTTAGAAAAAATTAAAAAATTAAGATTAAAATTAATAAAAAAATATAATGATGTTATGTATATTAATTTAATTAATATTATATTATATATTACTAACTAAATATATTATCAATAATTTAAAAAATAAATATAATTAAAATAATATTAAAAATATTAATAAAAAAATTTAAAAAATTATAATTATATAATATATATTAAATTAAATAATATTAAATTAAATATTACTTAATCAGCAGCATAATTATAATTAAAAATTAAAAAAAATTAAAACAAATTAAAAAATTAATATTAAAATTATTAAAAAAATATGGTGATATTATATATACTAAATTAATTAATATTAAATTAAATATTGCTTACTAAACATATTAATAATAATTTAAAAAAATAAAAATATAAACTTTAATAAAAAATGTTTAAAAAAATATTTAAAAAAATATTAAAAAAATAATTAATGAAAAAATAATTAATTAAAAAATAATTAATTTAAAAAAATAATTAAAAAATAAAAAAATATTAATGGAAGGTTTTTGCAGGTACTAAGGTTTAAAAGGAGAGACTACTAAAAATAAGCTTAACTAAGGGATATTGATATTTAATTAATAGTTATATTAATAATTACATTTATAATTATATTAATAATTATATTAATTATTATATTAATAAATATATTAATTATTATATTAATAATTAATATATTAATATTAAATTATAAAAGCAGGGTAACCACATTTTCAGTTGGGTTTAAGTGCTGCGCAGCAGCCTTCTAGTTTAAAATAAAGAAAAAATTTAAAATATATTAAATATATTTATATATCTAGAATATATTTTTAAAAATATTATTTTTTTATTATTTAAACTTAAAATAGTCTTTTTTTTATTAATATTAATATTTATATTTAAAAAATAAAGATAATAATCTACTATATAATTAAAAATAAAATATATAAAAATATATTTAAAAAAAAGATAATTAAATTAATAATTTTTTTTAGTTATTTAATTAAAAAAATAAAGATATGTTATTAATTAATTAATCTAAAAATAATATATATTATATAAGTTTTAAAAAAGATTTATTATTAAATTAAAAATATATTTTTAATAATTATATATATTAATTACTAATTTATTATTAAAATTATTAAAGAAATTAAACTTAGTTTTTATTATATTAACCTATAACTATATTAGCTACTTAGTATTTAAATTAATTTATAAATTTATATATTAAATATTAACTTAAAAAGATTAATATAGTTATTAATATATTTTTATATTTTTTAATTAAATTTAAAAAACTTAAAAATCTAAATAAGAATAAAAAAAAAAAAAAATAAA
Source organism: Orbilia brochopaga (assembly GCA_036872635.1). Taxonomy (NCBI): domain Eukaryota; kingdom Fungi; phylum Ascomycota; class Orbiliomycetes; order Orbiliales; family Orbiliaceae; genus Orbilia; species Orbilia brochopaga. The sequence continues at coordinate 1,768,432 of JAVHNQ010000003.1, read as the reverse complement.
GATAAATTTATTATATTAGAAATTAAAATTTATATAATAATAACTTTTAAGCTAAAAAAAAAACTAAAGTAGAAATTTATTATAAAATATAAAATTAATTTAAATTTCCAATTAATCTTAAATAAACTCTAAAATAATAAAATTATCTTTAATAAAAATAATTTTAAAAAATATTGATTAATAAAAAGAAATATATTTAAATTATAAAAAAATAAAATAATAATTTTTTTAATTAAAATATAAAATATAAATAATTATATATATTAAAATTAATCCTAAAAAAGGTTTTTAAAATAGAGTATAATATTTATAAATATATTAGTTATTTTTAAGTATATAAATAAATTATTAAAAATATATATATTAAAAAATTAGATAAAAGACTAAGAAAATATTTTATTTTTTATAAAATTTATATAATATATTAAATTTTAAAGATAAAGTTATTTAAAAAATTAAATTAAATTAATATTATATATTTATTTTAAATAATATATATTAATTTTATATAAAACTTATTTAAAGTTGATAGTATAAATATAATAATAATACTAACTAATAAATATTTTTTTTAAAAAAAATAATTCTTAAATTAAACTAATAAATAGTAAAATATTAAAAAAAATATTTTATAATAAAATATTCTATAAATACAGATTTTTTTAAATTAATTATTTTTAATTATAATTTAAAATTCTTATCAGTTTTTTAAAAAGGTTTTTTTATAAAAAGAAATATAAAATAATATTTAATAATAACTTATAATTTATAGTTTAATAATTAATTAAAAAAAATAACTAGATTATAAAGATTATTTTTTATGTTTAGATAGTTATAAATTAGATTGTTAATTAATTAATAATAAATTAAATTTAATTTTAATAATTTAATTATTATACTAATTATATATTAAATAAGATAATATATAAATATAATATATATTTTATAATTATAATATTTTAGCTAGATAATTTATTAAAAATTAATAAAAAAAATATTCTAATAAAAGATTTTAAACTTAATAAGTTTTATTAAAACATATATTTAAAAATATTTTAATAAAGTATATTATTTATTTTTAAATTAAAAAAAAAAATTTATAATACTTAATTTTAAACTAAGTCTTTAAAAGAATTATTTATTAAAATATTAAAAATTATTATATAAAATAATTTAAAATTATAAAAATAATATTATTATTAATTTTAAAACTTAAAATTCATTATTTTTAAACTTCAATTAAAATATATAATATAATCTTTATAATATATTTAAAATCTTATTTAAATATATTAATTAATTTTTTTAAATATAAACTAAAAAACTAGAAACTAAATAAAATTAAATCTAAATAAAAATAAAAATTTTATTTAATTTAAAATTTTAAAAAACCTTTTTATAAAATTAAAAAGATAGTTAAGAAATTTAAATATAAATATCTTTAATATTTTATAAAATAAAAAGATTATATTATAAAAAATAATTAATAAATTTTTTAAAAAAATATCAATACTATAAAGTTTATTAAAAAATTTAAGAAAAAGAAAATATTATTATAACTAAATCTATTAAAAGAATTAAAAAAAAGACAACAGCTTTAAAAATCCTATCTTAAAAAAAATATTAATATTATAAAAATAAAAGATGTTAAAGAGATTAAAAAAGAAAAATTACTACTAGTACTAGACTTATTAAAAAGGTTAAAGAAAAAAATTAGTCTAGAAGATATTAAATTATATTAAAATAATTTATTTATTTCTTTATATTTTTTATTTTTTTTATTTATTTTTTTTTGTTAATTAATTTATTTTTTTTATATTATATTTTTTTTATAAGATATTTTTAAATATTATTTTTTAAATATTAAATATATTAATTATACTACTAAATATTTATATATATATATTAATTATACTACTAAAATTTTATATATATATATATATATTTAAATATCTATTATTATTATTTTTTTTTAGTTAATTAAAATATTACCTATTATATATAAATAAGATAAAATATATTATTTTATTTATAAAAAAAGATTATTATATATAAATATATTATTAAGCTGGATACTAGCTGAGTACTACTTATAGCTAAGCTAATATTAAATACCCTATCTAGAAATAAGGTAGGAGGACAATTAATCTTTAATTTCACTGACCCGATCGTAACACCTATAGACATCCAAAAAATATATTGTTTTGGTGAAGTCTTGTTTAAGTTTAATATATTTAATATATTATATTAAAATAATAGATATACTTAATATTTAATAATATATTTAATAATATATTTAATAATATATTTAATAATATATTTAATAATATATTTAATAATATATTTAATAATATATTTAATAATATATTTATTTATTTAACAATATGTTTAATAATATGTTTGTTTGTTTAGCAGTATATTTAATAATATGTTTATTTATTTAACAGTATATTTAATAATATATTTATTTATTTAATAATATATTTATTTATTTAATAATATATTTAATAATATATTTATTTGTTTAATAATATATAATAATACCTAGGTTTTAAAAAAGAAGTTATTAAAAACAAACTTAATTAAAAGACCTAAATACTAAAAAATTTAAAAAAATTTAATTAAATTTAAATACTATAAAAGTAGTTTTCTAGTTAAAATTTTATTTTTATTATTAAATAAATTAAATTTATTTATTAAATTATTTTTATTATTTATTAATAATTCTAAATATTATTTTATTTTTAATAATTTTTAAAAAAATATTTTAAAAATTAATATTAATTTTATAATTTTTTTTTAAAATTTAAAATTTATTTATTTATATTTATTAATTTAATTATTAAATTAATAAATTTTTATATTAAAATTATATTTAGTTTCTAAATTTAAATTAAATTTATTATAATATTTTTTTTATTAAGATTATTTTTTAATATTGTATTATAAAATATTTTATAAATTTTATATAAAAATAAATTTAAATAATATAATAATTATATTATTAGAAATAAATTATTTATAAATTTTATTAATTAAAGATTAATATTTATGTTTATTAATTATTTAATAATATTATTTTAATATATTAAAATATTTATATTAATGATATAAATTCTTAAATATTATAATTTAATTTTTAATTAAACTTTATAATTTAATTTTTAATTAAACTTTATAATTTAATTTTTAATTAAACTTTATAATTTAATTTTGTTTATTTTTATAGAATTTTAAACTACTTTTATTTTTATTCTTTTTAGTTTAAATATTAGATTTAAATATTGATAAAATTTTAATACTAATATTAATAACTAAAGGAGAAATAATAAAAATATATTAATAAAAATTATAATTTTATATTTAAATATTTTATTTTTTGGATTATTTTTTTTCTTAATTATTAATTATTAGATTTTTTATTTATTATATTATTTTTTTTACTTTTTTTATATAAAAACTAGTTTTTTAATTTTTTTTTAAAAGATTTTCTTTTTAATATTTTTTATTTATTATATTTATAATTTTAATTAATAAATTTTTAATTTAATCTTTTAAATTATTTTAATTTATATTAATTTTATCTTTTCTAAATAAGATAATATTTAATATAAATTTAAATAAAAATAAACTTAAATTATATAAATTAATAATTTAATAAGAAATTTTTAATTTTAATATTTTTATTTTTATTTTTTTTGGTTTAAATATAGCTAAATCTAAATATTAGATAGTATTATTAATTTATAATATAAAAAAATCCTTAATTATTTTAAAATAGATCTAAATATTTATTTTTTTTTAAAATAAAATTTTCTAAATTTAAATTAATATATTAATATTTTATTAATATTTTTATAAATAGTTATAGGCTTTCAAAAAATACTTATAATATTAATATATAAATTAATATTTTTTGTGGTTTCTAATAAGGGGCCTTTAATTAATAAGTTATTATTATATTTATTATTAATATTAGTATTTTTTTAATTAAATACTAGATTATTGATAATAATTTTTTTTTATTGAGATATTTATTTTCTTTATTTTTAAAATATTTAAAAAATAATCTAAATAGTTATTTAATATTTTTTTATATAATAAAAATAAATATTTTTATTAAAAAGTTATAATTCTTAAATATAAGCTTTTTTTAAATATTAGATTATTATCTTTATTTTATAAAAAAAAGTTTATAAAGTTCTTAATAACTTTTTTTATAATAATATTAATAAATATAATATATTTTATTATTTATATTATTATTTAAAAATTTATTATTTTTTTTAATTATTTTAATAAATATTCTATATTTAAAAAGATTATTTTTATATACTAATACTAACTTAATAATATTAAGTATTTATTTAAAATAGACATATATTTAATTAAAAATTAAAATTAATATTATATAATTAATTAATTTATTAAAATTAACTTTAATTATCTAATAATAAAATTAAAAACGCTAATTCAATAATATAAGTATATTTAAATAAAATAATATAAAAATTGATATATTATATCATAATATATATATATATATATATATATATATATTTATTAATAAAAATATTATTTATTTTTTATAATTAATCTTTAAGATATCCTTTAGGTAAGTTAAAGTTTTTTAATTTTAATTTAAGATGGGGGTATTATTATTATTATTATTATTATTATTATTATTATTATTATTATTATTTAATATAACTTAAATTTTTTTTTTTATTATTTTTTTATCATTTTTTTTATAATTTTTTTTAAAATAATTATTATTATTTTTATTAGGTTATTTTTTTAAATGGTTTTTTTTTAAAAATAATAGTAGGAATTTAATGTTACACTTCGGCCCAGACCTGGGTCAAACGCACTTCACTCTAAAATCTCAAACTCTTAGCTGTTACTATACAAGATTTTTAATAAAAAGAGATAAATATATAATAAATATAATAATAATTATTAAGATATATAATAATAATAATAAATAAACTAACTATTAAGATATTATAATTTTAAAAAATTAATTAATAATTTTTAAAGAAAAATTATTAATTAAGATAATACTAATCCTATTATATATATAATATCTAAATATATAAATATTAAAAAAATATTAATATATTATATTTACTACTTACTATTTACTATTTATTATAAATAATAAGTAATAAATATTTATATAATATAAAATAGTATTATATTATATTTAAAAAATTATAATAAAAGTAATCTTCTTCTATAATAGTATTTTTTTATAGTTTTAAATATTATAAAATTAAACCTATTTATATAATCTTATTTGTTATATATAGTTCTATGCCCGACTGAAAAAGAGGGGATTATTGTTGAACTCCCCCGCCTAACCCTCCACCAAAAATTTTTTTAGTGATGGGTAAAAGTTAATATATTATTTCTTAATAAAATTTAGTAAAACCAGACTTAATTAAATTTAACAAAAAACTCAGCACTATTAATGTTAATATTTAATTAAAAGGATGGGAGAGCAAATATAAATATTTTTAGGATAAAATATAAATTTTAATTTAAAAATTTTAATAAATGTAATTACTAGCTATAGCAGTATAGCAGGTAATATAACAAGTAATATAACACAATAAATAGTATAGTAGATAATATAATAAATAATATAACATAATAGGCAGTACAATAATATAATAAAGATTTTTAGTTAGGTTTAAGTGCTGCACAGCAGCCTTCTAGTATAAATTATTTTATATAAGCAAATATTTTATACAAGATATTAATCTATAAAATAAATAAATATAATATTATTTTATATATTATATAAGAAAAATATTTATATAAATATTTTAGATATTATATTATTATTTTATAATATTATTTTTCTCTTTATAAGAATTGGTAATATACTACTATTGGGGAAGTTGGTAAGTTTTGAGAATAGTTTAACAAACTATAACTATTATAATAATAATATTAGAATAATCCTTTTAAAAAAGATTATTTTAGAAATAGGAAGAATTATTTTATTTTTTTTTAATTTATGTAATTATTGTTTTTAATTTCAAAATATTAATAATTTAAAAATATTTTAAAAAATAAAAATAATTTAATAGTATATATTATATTTTAACAGTTTTTAAATTTTATATTATATTTATATTATATATATTTTTAAATTTAAATTATTTATAGTATTAAAATTATTTTTTAATAATTTTTAAATTAAAAATATATTTATATTTTTTATATTCTTAAATATAGATTATTTATAGTATTATAATTACTTTTTAATTATTATTTTTATATAATTATATCTCTTTTTAAAATATTTTTCTAATAATTAGAGCTTAACATCAGTTCAGTTTTTACTCTAAACTGTGGTTTGTATTATAACAAAAACCAAAAACCAAACTGAACTGAAAACTGAAGTTAAAGTGTTTTGGTTTAAGAGTGTCAAACTGAAAACTGGTTTTTGGTTTGGTTTGTATGGATTTTAGTTTTCAATTTATTTTCTTTTTTTTAAGTGAATATTACTAATAAAATAATAACTAAAAACATTAATAACTTTTTAATTATTATATATAAAATTACTAAAAAAATATAATTAAATAATAATAATCTTAATTAATAATTATATAAAAAAAAATTAATTTTTTTTTAATTATTTTATATTAAAAAATTAAAAAATAATTTAAAAAAAAATTAAAAATATTAATTAAAAAAATTAAAAAAAATATATTAAAATAATTTAATTTTTAATTATAATTAATATAAAAAAATTATAATTTTATAATTAATATTGATGATTTTAAATGCTTTTAAAAATTATAATTTTTTTAAAAAATTTAGCACTTTTTGTCAAAAAAAAATTTTGAATTTTGAAAATCTGAAAATCTGAATTTTGAAAATCCAAATTTTCTTCTAAAATTAATATAAAAAATTTAAAAAATTATAATTAATTTAATATTTAATATAAAATTATAAAAAATATATATATATTTATTAAAAATTATATAAAAAAATAAAAAAATTATTATATTACATAATATTATATATATTTAAATTTTTAATTTTAATATGGTTTTTTCGCTTAATTAATTTAAAAAATTTTAAACGAATTTAGCCCCACTTTTTTTAAAAAAATATTTTTAAAAGCATTTAAAATCATCAATATTAATTATAAAATTATAATTTTTTTATATACCCGACTGAAAAGGAGGGGTATTATTATTAGAACTCCCCAGCCCAACCCTCTACTACCAAATTTTGCCCAGCAATAAGCTACAAAAAATGTATTACTTACTAAACATCTCTGATTTATTTAGATTTATTTTTTTTACTCAATAATAACCAAACTTAATATTACAATTACAAAAATAGGAAATTGAATATAGATATTTTCAGCTAAGTAAAAACTTAATTAGAAAAACTTTAATAAATACAACAATAACACTATATAAAGGTGGTAACTATATATAATAACAATTATAATAGTAGCTGCAATAGCAGCTATAATAGTAGCTACAGCAACAGCTACAACAGCAGCAGTAATACAGTAGCAGTTTTCAGTTGGGTTTAAATGCCACTGCGCGGCCTTCTAGTTAATTATAATTAAAAATTAAATTATTTTAATATATTTTTTTTAATTTTTTTAATTAATATTTTTAATTTTTTTTTAAATTAGTTTTTAATTTTTTAATATAAAATAATTAAAAAAAAAAATTAATTTTTTTTATATAATTATTAATTAAGATTATTATTATTTAATTATATTTTTTTAGTAATTTTATATATAGTAATTAAGAAGTTATTAACATTTTTAGGTGTTACTCCATTAGTAATATTTATTAAAAGGTATTTACTTAAATTTTTAAAAAAAAATAAATAAATTAAAAACCAAAGTCTATATAACCTAAACCAAAAATCAATTTTTAGTTTAATACTCTTAAACTAAAACACACAGACTTCAGTTTTCAGTTTGGTTCGGTTTACACAACACAACAGTCAGTTTTCGGTTTCGGTTAACCGTTGTCAAGCTCTAGTGCTGCGTACGCAGCCTTCTTTCTCTCATCTAACTGAAGCCCTTACGTCAGACAATTAAGTTTTCTATTACTGAAAAGTTTTCTGCTCAATAAATAACTCAAACTCGTGAACTTTATTGCTCAAACCTTACAATTGCGAGAGTGGGAGGTCGAATGCAGACGCTTTCGGCTAGCTGAAAACTTAATTTAAAAAACTTTAATAAATGTAATAATAAATATATAAACTTTATAATAGCAGTTGTAGCAGTGCTGGAGTAGCAGTAGTATTATAGTTGTGCTGTAGTAGTGCTGTAGCTGTGCTGTAGCAGTACTGTAGCAGTAGCTATAGTATAGTAGCAGTTTTCAGTCGGGTTTAAGTGCCGCGCAGCGGCCTTCTAGTTATTATAATAATTATTTAATTAATTAAATAATTAATTATAGATTATCTTATTTATATAAGCCTAATAATAGATATTATATTTAAAAAAAATATTATTATATTAATTAATTAAGAGTTAAATAACTTAATTTAGTAAATAAATTAATATTTATATACTTTAATATTTATTTAATATAATATTATATATAAAACTATTTTATAAAAGTATTATATTTAATATTAATATTTAGCTAATTAATTATAAATATTAATTAATTATTATATCTAATATAATTTTAATAAAATAAAATAATAAAAATAATATATATATATATATTTTTTTTATCTTATTTTTTATTTAAAAATTTCTGGAATATATATAAATTATTTTATATTATAATATTATTAAAATATTATTATTAATTAAGTTATATATAAATCTTAATATAAAATTTATAATAAATAATTAAAATAAATATAATTAAATTTTAAAAATATATAATATCTTTAATTATAATATATATTTATTTTTATTAAAATAATTATTTTTTACTATTAAATATTATTTTTTTTGTTTGATTTTATTATTTTTATTAATTTTATTTTTTTATTAATTTTTATTTTTTATTTTTTATTTTTTTTATTTATATTAGAACAAATTGCTTTTATTATAAAAATAAATAAATATATTATAATAATTTTTAGATTTTTTAATTTAAAATAGTTAAATTATTATATATAAATTTAACACTTATTTTTTTTATATAATAATATCTATAATTATACTATTTTATAATTATTATTTGTAAATCCCCCCTCTTTTTTCCAGGTATCTTTTATTTATAATTATATTAATCTTTTACTGAATATCTCTTACTCTTTTGTTTTTTTTAATCTTATTTTAAAATAAAAATTATAGGTATTTATATTTAATAATTAATACTAATTAATATATTATATTTATTATAATTATTAATCTTTAATAACTTAAAATATAGTAGTTATTTTAATAAATAATAATTTAAAAAATCTTTTTTTTAATAATAATTTTAATTAGTTTTAGCTAATTAAGTTAAATTAGATATATATAAATAAAATATTTCTTAATATTTAAATAAATTATAATAATTTTTATTATTTAATAAATTAGCTATAATTATATTAATAATATTCTTTTAAGAATAAATATTAATTTTTTATTAATTATTATTTAAATTTTAATTTAAAACTTATTTATTTTTATAAATAATAAATAAAATTATATAACTTTATATATACAATTATTAAAACTAATATATTTTTTAATATTAATATTAATTATATAATATAGAATTTTTAAAAAACTAAAATTATTTTTTAAATTAAATATAAAATAAAATAAAAATTATATTTTTTTAAAAATTTAAATATTATTTAATTTATTAATAATTTAAAAAATTATTTAAGATTAAATATTATTATAAATATATTAACTACTATATATTTATTCTATGAATATATTTAAAAAATATTAATAATACCTAAAATTAATAAAAATTTTAAAAATATAAATAAAGATATTAATAAATTATTTTTTATCTTATTCTTATATTATTTATAATTAATATTATTATTAAATTTTAATTTAAGTTATGTTTTAAGCTTAGATTTATAATTAAATAAGCTAGTTAAAAATATAAAAATAAATCTATTTTTAAAAAAAATATATAAATAATTAATTTTAAAATATAATAAATAAGCTTTTTTATCTTATATTTTTAAATAAAAAATCTTTTAATTTAAATAAAAATATTCAGAATATAATCTTAATTTATAATTTATTATTATAAAAAAATCTATTATTAATATATTTTAATAAGTTTTTATTATTAAAATTTCTTAAATTATTATTAAAATATAAATCCTTATTTATTTTTTAATTTTAATTATTAAAATATAAATTTTTATTTATTTCTTAATTTTAGCTTTTAATGTAATTTTTAATATTTAATAAAATTTTTATAAATATATAACTAGATTTAATTAAAAATTTAAAATTAATAGCTAATCTTAAAAATTTAAAAAATAATAAAAATATTAATACTTTTAATAAAATTATGCCTGACTGAAAAGGAGGGGATTATTGTTGAACTCCTCTACCTGACTTTACCCTATCAAATTTTGCCCACTGATGATTAGAAAAAATTGTGTTGAAATTTGGTGTTCTTAGTATTTGGTGTTATTGGTGTTATTGGTGTTATTGGCACTAATATTATAAATGTGAGGGTAAGTGTTAATATGGTTGATGGTTTTGACTATAGTTTTAAATTTTTTTTAAAAAAGTTTATTAATTTATATTATTATTATTATTATTATTATTACCACTACTACTACTACTACTATGACTGTTGCTAGAAGGTTATTAAGGGATTATAGTCTATGCTAGGATTAAGGGCTTTTCAGTCGGGTTTAAGTCTGCGAAGCAGAATTCAAGTTAATTTATAGGTCCTAAACTTTGTTTTATAATATATTATAAATAAAATTATTAAAAAAATATATATCTTTTTTATTTAAATATATATATTTATTATTAGTATTGTTATAAATTATTTATTTAAATTTTTAAATATTTTTTTTTAAATAGTTAAAATAAATATTATTACTAATTAAATTAAAGTTAAAAATCTATTTTATAAATAATACTAAATTATCTAATTATATAAAAAAAAATTAACAAAATAAAAATTTACTTTTTTAATAAAAAAGATATTATTATAAAATAATTTTATAACCTAAAATTTTAAGAGTATAGATATTTTAGTTTTTAGTTATTAATTAATAAAATATCTAAGTTATTTTATAATTAAATTTAAGATAAAAATATATTTACTATTAATAAATAATTTATTTATATATATAATAGAAGTATTTTACTCCCTTTTAATTATATTATTTTTAAAAAAGAAGAGTAATAAATATATAACTAGATATAATAAATAATATTAAATTAATATTTTAAATAATTTAAATAATATATAGTAATAATTAAAAAAATTATTCTTTTTAATAAATTTATATTTTATATATAAAAAAAAATTCTAGATTTAATTTAATTAATTAAGTTTATATATATTTTATCTTATAATAAAACCTAAAAAAAAATATATATTATTTTTATTTATTAAATTAAATACTAATAGTAATAAAAATAAATTAAATAAATATTTATTATTATATAAATTTAAAAACCTAATAAAAAAAGGTTTAAAAACTATTTATTTAAATTTTATTTTAAATAATTATATACTAAATATTTTTATTTTTTAAAAAAATAGTATTATTATTTTTTTTTATTAACTAAATATTTAAATATATATTTATTTATTTTATAAAATTAATTAAAAGATTTTCTAATACTATGTATATATTTAAAAATTTTTTTAAAATTACTTACATAATAAATAAAATAGAAAAAATTATTAAAATAAAATTATATAATTTTTAATATAAATTTATTATAAAATAAAAAATTTCTTATTTTAATAAACAAAAAAATTTATTAATAATCCTAAATAATAAATAAAAAATAATATTGATTTTAATATTAATTTTTAAAAATAGTTTTAATATTTATAATAAAATTTATATAATTATAATAAATATATATAATATATTTATAAAACTCCTAATATATAAATAAAATTCTATATATAATTATATATTATTTTTAATAAATTATATAAATATTAGTTTTAAAAATTAAATAAAATATCTAAAAACTATAAATATAAATCTAATATATAATAAATTAATAATAAATTTTTTACTTTTTAAATTTAGTTATAAAATCCTAATCTTTTTTTTTAATTTTATATATATTAATAATATAGTTTAATTAAACTTAAATTATAATCTTATTAAAATAAAAAAAATCTATACCTATAAAAATTACTTAATTTAAAAAATAGAATATATACAAAAATAATATAATTTTAATTTAAATAATTAATATTATATTAAATAGAAAAACTTATATATAAAAATTAATAATAATTAAAATTAGATTATTTAATTTTAATAATATTAAATTATAAAATTTGATTTTAAGATTATTAATTTTAATTTTCTATAAACAAAAAATAAACTATATTTTAATATATATCAATAATTAGTTTAAAATATTATATATATAATTATATTAGATATTAGAAAATTACTATATACTATTTTTCTAAAAAATATTTTAATTATATTAATAAAGAATAATTTTAGTAAAATATTTATAATATTTTCTTATAATAATTAATAAAAATATAATAACTTAATAATTTATTATTATCATTAAATATATTTATAATATAGTTAGTAATACTAATACTATTTATCTTATATTTAATTTTAATAAAAAGTAATATTTTTTTATTACTAAAAAAAAAATTTAAAAAAAAGTTTTAAAATAAAATATAATAAAATTAATATAATACTATTAATTTAATAATATAAATATATAGTATATTAAATAAACTTAATTAACCTATTTTTTTTTTTATCAATTTTATTAAAAAATAAGTTAGTTTTTGAATACTTTTAAAAATAAATATTAATATCCTAAATATATATATTTAAATTTTAATAATTAATTATTAAATTATAAATAATATTTATATAATTTTTATTTATAATTTATATAAAAATAGAAAATATAAAGGTAAACTTAATTAATATTAATTTAATTTAACTAAATTTATATATACTAGATTATCTAGCTTAAATAATAAAATTATTTAGAATATTAATTAATATATATATTTTTATTAATAAAACTAAATATATATTTTTAAAAAGATAAACTACCTTATTTAATTATTAATATATTAATAAAATAATAATATAAAAAATTTATATAATATTAAATAAATCTTATAAATTAAGATATTTATAAAATTATATAAAATATTAAAAAAATAAAAAAAAAATACTATTAATTTTTAAATTTATATTAAGATTAAATATATTATAAAAACAGAAGTTTAAATTGAGTATAATATTTATTATTAAATTTTATAATATTAAAATTTTAATATAAGTTTATTTATATTTTTAAATATTTATTTATAAAAAGAACTTCTTAGTATTTATAATTAATAATATAGTTATAAATCTTTATTAAAAATAAAATTAACAATATTATTAATTTTATAATAAAATTTTTAATTAAGATTTTTATAAAAATATTATATATTAAAATATATATAAATAAAAAAGAAAAGTATTATATTTTATTATCTAAAAATTTAATTAAATATATTAATAATATTTTAAAAATAAAGTTTTAATTTTATAATATAATTTTAATATTAATATTATATTATAAATTATATATATTTTTATAATTATAATTTAGAATTATAATTACTTAATTATAATTATTAAGGAGGCTATTAAAAAAAATATTAAACTAAATTTTTTATTTTTTTTTTATATAAAATTAAAAAAGAATTATTTTATATTATAAATATTTTATAAAATATAAAACTTATTTATATAATTTTAATATAAAAAATTTATATAATAATAAAAGAATATAATAAAAGTACTATAAAACTATATTAATATAATAAATAATATATAAAATATTTTTAAAAATTAATTAGTTACTTGATTTAGAAATAATATATATAATATTAATAATTTTAAATACTATTAATATATATTTAGTTTTGGTTTATTTATATTATAAATATAATTAAAATCATAAATATATTTATATTTATATTATATAGATTCTAAAATATAATTCCCTTTTTTTTTTCTAGGCTTTTTTTTAGAATATTTATTACTAATATAATAAATTTTGTAGTATTTAGCATAAATCATAAAAATAAATAAATATATATAAATTAATTTTTAACTCCTAAACTTTTAAATAAATAACTAATTATTCTTTATATTAATAAAATAAATAATATAAAAATAAAAGAATAAAATCTTTTTAATAAAAATATAATACTACTTAATTTAAAAAAATAATTATTTTTTAATAAATAATTAAATAATAATAATAGTTATTAATTTAAATATAATTTTAAAAAAACTATATATATAAAAAGAATTTATATAAAAATAAAAAATATAAAATAATAAATTTTATAATTAAAAAAGATATATTAAAATAAAGATTCTATTTTTTTTAATAATAATATTTATAATCATATACTTATAATAAAAAAATAATATAAAAATAAAAATAAAAATTAAAAAAAAAATATAAAAAATAAATATATATTTTCTAAATATAAATAAATATAAATTTAAAATATATTTAATTAATAAATATTAATAAAGAAATAATAGATACTAATTAAAAATAAATCTTAAATAATAATATTTAAAATATAGAAATAAGATAAATTTTAAAATATATATTAAAAAAATATATATTTTAATTTTAAACAATAAAAAATTATAAATATATTTTTTATAAAATTATATATATAATAAAATTATATTTAAAATAAATTTATATTTATAATAAAAACTAGAAGGCTGCTACGCAGCACTTAAACCTAACTAAAAACCTTTATTATACTATTATACTATATTATATTACTTACTATATTATCTACTATACTATCTATTATATTATACTACACTATCTACTATATTACTACAGCTAATAATTAAATTATATTTATCAAAATTTTTAAATTAAAATTTATATTTTATTTTAAAAATATTTATATTTACTCTCCTACCTTCTTAATTAAGTGTTAATATTAATAGTGTTAAGTTTTTTATTAAGTTTAATTAAGTCTGGTTTTATTAAATTTTATTAAAAAATAATACATTGATTTTTGCTTATTGTTGGGGAAAATTTTGGTGGTGGAAGGTCAGGTAGGGAAATTTAATAATAATCCCCTCCGTTTCAATCGGGCATAAATCTTTATTTAAAATATTTTTTTAGTTTTAAAATATTTTTATTTTAAATATATTTTATAATTATATATAACTTAAAAATATAAATATAAATAAAAAAAAATATTTTAAAATTTAAAACACTTTAAAAAAAACACTATTTTCTTTTTTATAACTTTATTAAATAGGTTTTTGAAATCTAAAATAAACTATCTAAAAATATTATTTTAAATTGGTTTTTGATATCCCTAGACTTCCTCAATAGTATTTATAAAACTAAATAATATAATTAAATATTTAAATAACTTATAAAATATTTTAAAAACTATTTTTTTTTTATTATATAGATTAAACAATAAGTTTTTTTAAATTTTATTTTAGTAAATATTATAATATTTTATAATTTATTAAATAATATTATAGTATTTAATACCAAATATCTATTTTTTATTATAATTATATTTAAATTATAATAATTAATATAAAATTAAAAGATCTTATCTTTTTTTTAATAAATATTATAGAGATTTTATAATAATAAATAAATAAAATTTTTAGTTTATATTTTTTTTAAATATTTTTTAAAAATTATATTTTTTTTATAAATAAATAATAAATTAAATAAAATAAAAATTTTATTTTAGTTTAAAAAAAATTATATAATTTTATAATTTATATACCAATAATTTAATAGTTTTTTTTTTAATAAATAATTTTAAGAAGTTTTTATATTTTTTAAAAAAATTATTTTTTAATTCTTATTGTTATGGAATAACAGCGCAATACCCGAAATATCTGCACAGACACCCCTTCTACACAATATATATAATATTATTATACTTACTTATTTTATGGATTGATATCTTATATAGGATGTTTACTTATATAAGATAAAATTATATAGAACTAGCTTATATATAATAGGTAGGGTTATATAAATAGATCTAATTTTATAGTATTACTATAAAAAAGATTACTTTTATTATAATTTTTTAGGTGTGGGTATGATACTATTTTATATTATATGAATGTTTACTACTTAATAATTACTATTTATAATAAGTAGTAAGTAATAAGTATAATATATTAATATCTTTTTAATAAATTATATATTTAGATATTATGTATTTAATAGGACTAATATTATCTTGATTAATAGTTTTTCTTTAGAAACTATTAGTTAATTTTAAAATTATAGTATTTTAATAGTTAATTTATTTATTATTATTATTATATACTCTATATTAATAGTTATTATTGTATTTAATATATATTTATCTCTTTTTATTAAGAACCTTGTATAGTAGTAGCTGAGAGTCTGAGACTTCAGAGTAAAGTGTATTCAACCTGGATCTGGGCTGAAGTGTAACACTTATTTTATTATTATATTAATTTAATAATTTTTTTGAAAATTTATATTTTTTTTTTTCTAAATTTTTTTTTCTTATTTTTAAGTTATTTAAAGGTTTTTGAGGTTTAGATAATTTTAAATTTAATTATTAAAATTAATTTAATTTTAAAATAATATTAAATAATTTAATATTTATTATTTTAAAATTAATCCTCTTTTTTTTTTTTTATTATAATAAATAAAAAGATAATTTTTTTAAAATATATTTTAAAATAAAATGAAAATTTTATTAATTATTTTTAATAATATTATATTTAAAAATCTTTAAATTAAAATATCTTATTTTTTTTATAAAATTTTTAAATATAAGATAAATTAAAGAATTACTATTTAAAAAAATTTATAAAACTATTTTTTTTAATATTTATAAAATATTATATTTAATATAAAATAACTTAAATCTACTTAAAATTTATTAATATTTTTTATAATAATAATTATAAAAATATTAATATAATAATTTATTATAATTTAATTTATCTAAAATTTTAATAATTTTTTAAATTCTTTATATATTTTTTTTAAAAATAATAATCTTAATTTTTATATTTAGATTTTTTATAGTTAAAGTATTTATTCTTTTTTTTTTTTTTAATTAATAATAAGTTATAATTTATTATATTTATTTATATAAATTTAGAATTAAAATTTCTATTAATATTTAGAGCTTATTAAATAATCTTTATTTTATTTAAAAATAAATTATAATTATATTCCTTAAAAAATTTTTTAAAATTTTTTTTTGATTTGATAGTTTATTTAAAAAATTTTATTAATATTTTTAAATAATATATCTTAATTTTTTATAATATTAATAAATTCTTTTAGAAATTATATTTTAAATTTTTAAAGTATAGATATATAAAAATATTTTTATATTAATCTAATAATTTATTATATAATATTATAAATTAAATTATATAGTTTATAACTTTAATTTTTTTTATTTATTTTAATATAAATAATATATTTATTATTTTTTTTTTAATTAATAATATTAAATTATTTTATAATAGTTTATTTAAAATTTTTTTAATTTATAAATTTAAAAAAAAAATTTAATTTTTCTTTTTTTAATAAGATATTTTTTATTTTAATATCCTAATTTTCTATAAATTTAATAAATTATTTTATCTATATTTAAAATATATATAATATTTCTATTAGTTTTATATTCTATAAAAATAATTTTCTTATTAGATTTAAATTCTTTTTTAATTAATTTATAATTTAAACTATTACTATTTTCTAGATTTTATAATACCTATTTTTTATAAAAAAAAAATTTTTATTTTTTTTATTTTTATTTTTAAATAAAGTTATTATTTTTTTTTCTTAATTTTTATATAATTTTTTAATAAATTACTATTTCTATTTTTAATAATTTAAATTATTTTATATTTCTTTTTTTAAATCTTCTGATAATAATTAAATTATATAATTAATTTATTTTTATAATATTTAATTCTTTAGTTTTTTATAGTATTTAGTATTAACTGAAATTCTGGAATATTATAAAATTTATTATTAATATATTATAACTAATAATCTTTATTTATAATATTTATAATATTTAATTTTCTAAGCTTTTAATTAAAATATTTAATTAAGGTTTTACTATCTATTTAATTAAACATATTTTTTATTATATTTATTAATAAATCTAGTATAATAATAATATAGTTTTTATAAATAATATTTTTTTATTTATTAATAAAGATAATTAATTTATTCTTATTATTATTATTTAATAAAATATATTATATAATAATAATATTTTTTTAAAAATATTATCTTAATATTATTTAAACTTTTATTAATTTATATCCTATATTAAATATATTATTAATATATTTTAAAAAAAGGTTAATTTTATCTAATAATAATATTACTTTAAATTTAAAAATATTAATATTATTTAATTTTAACAATTTTAAATCTTTATATTTATTAAATTTTTTTTATTATATAATTAGCTATTTTATTAAATCTTATATTATTTTATTAATTTTTTATTAGATTCTATTAACTTCTACTTATATTATTATAAAAATTATAAATTATATTAGTATAATTAGATTAGATTAGATAATTATATTATTATTTTAAATTAAATTTTTAATATTATTTAATATTTTTATTTTTTTAATAAAGGGGCCTTTATTTTTTTTAAAATTTTAAATTTTAAATATTATTTTTAATAATCTTTTTATAGATAATTATTTTCTAATTTCTTTATTATTAACTAATTTATTTAAAGTAAAAAATTTATTTTCTTTTTCTAAAATATTCTCAAAACTTAATTTCTTAGTTAATAAATTATAAACTATTTATTTAATACCTCTCAAAATATTTAATATAATAATTTTTTTTTTTTAAATATTATTAAAGGTTTTTTTTTAAAAAAAAAATTTTAAACTTCTTTTTTTTTTAAACTCTAGACTTTTTTTTAATTAATTTTTTTATAATTAATAAATAGAATTTTAAAATTTATAAACTCAGAATTTATAATTTTCTTAATTTTTTAAATATTATATTTTTATAATAAATTAATAGTATTAATATTCAAATCAAATATTTTTTATTTAAATTTAAGTATAATTTTATTTTTTCTATTTTTTAATAATTAGATATTTTATAAATTACTTTTGATTATTAATTTAAATAATATTAATTTATTTATATTATACAATATTACTAGTAAAATTTAGAATTTAATTAAATAAATAATTAAAATAGTTAACATAAACTAAATAATATTAATATTAAAGATTTAATTAAATATTTTAATAAATTTTTTTATTTTTTTAAAGAATTGTTCTTAATTTAAGTCTAAATATTTATTAAAATATTTATATATTAATTTATATTTTTAATATAAAAAATAATATCTATTTCTTAGATATAATTTAATAATTTTAATAAATAAATCTAGAACTAGAAGGCTGCTGCGCAGCACTTAAACCCGACTGAAAATGTGGTTACCCTGCTTTCATAATTTAATATTAATATATTAATTATTAATATAATAATTAATATACTTATTAATATAATAATTAATATACTTATTAATATAATAATTAATATACTTATTAATATAATAATTAATATACTTATTAATATAATAATTAATATACTTATTAATATAATAATTAATATAATTATAAATATAATTATAAATATAATTATTAATATAATTATTAATTAAGCTAAGCACCAGGGTCCCTCAGTCAAGCCCACCTTTAGTGGCCTCTCCTTCCAGACCCTGGCACCTATGAGAACCTTCCATTAATATTTTTATTATTTTTTAATTAATTATTTTTTAATTAATTATTTTTTAATTAATTATTTTTTAATTACTTAATTATTTTTTAATTAATTATTTTTTAAATATTTTTTTAAATATTTTTTTAAACATTTTTTATTATATTTTATATTTTTATTTTTTTAAATTATTATTAATGTGCTTAGTAAGCAATACTTAATTTAATATTAATTAACTTAGTGTGCATGACGTCACTATATTTTTTTAATAATTTTAATATTAATTTTTTAATTTTTTTAATTTTTATTTTAATTTTTAATTATAATTACGCTGCTGACTAAGCAACACTTAATTTAATATTATTTAATTTAATATATATTACGTAATTATAATTTTTTTAATTTTTTTTATTAATATTTTTAATATTATTTTAATTATTTTTATTTTTTAAATTATTAATAGCGTGCTTAGTCAGTAACACATAATTTAATATTAATTAATTTAATGTATATGATGTCATAATATTTTTTATTTAATTTTATATTAATTTTTTAATAATATTTTTTTATATTTTTAATTTTTTAATTATTTTGGCGCTGCTTACTAAGCAATGCATAATTTAATATTAATTAATTTTTAATGTATGATATTATAATATTTTGTATTTAATTTTATATTAATTTTTTAATATATTTTTTCTAAATCACTTATCTCTGTTAAACCTAAAGTGTTAAGGAATAGCTAAGACTTATTAAAAATTAATATATTTTTTATAATTTACTACCAGGCAAAATCTGGTGGAAAAGTCTAGGTCGGATGGATTGGGGAGTTTAAAGAGAAACCCTCCTTTTTAGTCGGGCATATTATTTAATATTAAAAATAAAAATTATAAAAATTTAATATATTTTTATATTTCTTTTATAACAAACCCAGACACTTTAAAAAAAACTATTATTAAAATAAAAATAAAAAAAATTATTATTTTAAAAAATTTTAGAATAATAAATAAATTAGAATAATCTAATATATTTTATTATTAAAGAAATTTAATAAAATCTTAAATAAAATTTAAAAAAAAAAATTATTTTAAAATAAAACTAATATAAAAATAAGATATTATTAAAAAAATTAATAAAATAATTATTTAAAAATATACTTCTTTATATTTAAATTATAAAGAAAATAAATAAATCTAAAATAATTTTATATTTAAAACTTATATTTATTATAAACAAAACTTAAATAAAAAATTTTAAAAAAAATATAAAAATTTATAAAAAAATTTTATAAAAGTTATTTATACTACTTTAATTAATCTACTATAAAAATAATAAGATTTATAAAATAAATTAATTTTAATAAAATTAAATAAATATACTAACAATTATTATATAAAATAAAGATAATAAAAAAATATTATTAATTTTATAATTTAAAAATTTTTTTTATTTATAATATTCTTTTAATAATATAACTAGTTTTATAAATAATAGATTTATATTAATTGTAAACTTATAGTTTATATAAAAAAATAAATTATTTATAGATTTATTAAAATAAGAAAATATTAAAAATATTAATAAAAATAATTTTAAAATTTTATTAGATATTATTATATTTATAATAAAATCAAAAACTAATATAAATTTTATTAAAAAATAATTTATAAATATATAATTATTTTTTATAAATAAAATTTTATAAACTAATAAAAAGCTTATTAACTATATATATACTTATATAATAAATAAAGAAATAGAATAAAAGATTATTTTAAAAATTTTATAAACTTATTTAAAAATTTTACAGAAAATAGAACCTAAAATAAATAAAAAATAAATATATAATAAAAAATTAAAATTTTTAAATTATAAAAAAAAAAACCATATAAAAAAAATAATAATTTTAAATTAAAAAAAGATTTTAAAAATAATAAAAAATTATCTTAATATAATTTTTATTATATATATACTAAATTCTATAAAAATTTTAAAGAATAATATAATTATTCTAATAAATATTATTATAAATATAATTTTTAAAAAAAAATAATATTAAAACTTAGATACTATACTATTATAATTAATATATCTAATATTTTTTTATTTTTAAAAAATAAAAAGAATATAATTATCTTATAATTATATTTATATTTATTAATTATAATTATATATATTAAAAAAACAAACTTTACTTAAAATATTTTATATATTTTAAAATAAAATAAATAGTAAATATTTTAAAAATTATAAAATATATAAAAATAATAAAAATATAAAAAATTAAAAATACTTTAAATATTTAGAAAATAAATTAAAACAAGTTCTAAAAACTTTTAGTTAAATTAAAAAATTAAAATAAATAAAAAATTTATATTTATAATATATATTAATAAAAATCTTATAAAAACACTAATAAATAATAAAGTAGAAGAAAGTTATATATTTATAATTATAATAAAATAATATTAATTATTATTTTATTAAAAAAAAAATCTTTATTATATTATAATCTTTTTATAAAAAATTTTAAAATAAATTAAATATAAAATTAATATTAAATTTTTAATTAATAAATATATAGAAACTTATATTATTAATATTTTAGATTTATTAAATAATATTTTTTTAATTTTAAAATTATTATAATTATAAAAATATAATTTAATTATTAATTAATAAATTAAAAAACCTATATTTAACAAATATAAATATTAGAAAATTAGTAAAATATAAATATTTTAAAAAAATATTATTTAAAAAGTATATCTTTAACTTATTTAATATTTTTTAAATAAAAAAATTAAAAATTAATTAAAAAATAAATTTAAAATTTTATAATTAGTATGAGTATAAGCTAAAAAAATTAAAACTATTAATAAAATATAAATCTTTATCTAAATTTTAAATAAAAAAAGATAAGTTTTTTAATTACTACTAAATTATTAAGTATTATTATAAATTAATTAATTTATATATTTAATTTTTTTTAAAAAAAAAACTTAGCTAAAATTTATGTTTATATATAGATATATTAATTAAAAAGTATAGATATTTAAAAAATATATTAAAAAAATTTTAAAAATAAGTTATATATAATTTTCTAATTTATTAATAAAATATTTAATTTTTTTTATAAAAAAGAAAGATTTTAATAAATTATAAATTTATATTAATTATTAAAATTTTAATATAATTATAATTAAAAACTAAAAGCTATTATTATTAATTAATAAATTTTTTAATAAAATATTAAAAATAAAAATATATATTAAACTTAATTTTATAAATACCTATTATAATATTAAAATTAAATTAAGTAAAAAATAAAAAATAGTATTCTAATATAAATATAAACTATTTAAATATTTAATTATATTTTTTAAATTAATTAATATATTTATTATTTTTTAAATATGCCCGACTGAAAAGGAGGGAGGTTGATTTGAACTTCCCCGTCTGCGACCCAACCTTACAGCAAAATTTTGCCCAATAATAGGCTACAAAAAATATATTGTTTCTTAGCAAATCTTAGCTATTCCTTAACACTTTGGACTTAACAAAAATAAGCAACTTAGAAAAATATATTAAAAAATTAATATAAAATTAAATAAAAAATATTATGATGTTATGCATTAAAAATTATTTAATAATAAATTATACATTACTTAGTAAACAGCACCAAAATAATTAAAAAATTAAAAATATAAAAAAATATTATTAAAAAATTAATATTAAAATTATTAAAAAAATATGGTGATGTTATGTATACTAAATTAATTAATATTAAATTAAATATTGCT
The DNA here is from genome assembly GCA_036872635.1 of Orbilia brochopaga. Taxonomy (NCBI): domain Eukaryota; kingdom Fungi; phylum Ascomycota; class Orbiliomycetes; order Orbiliales; family Orbiliaceae; genus Orbilia; species Orbilia brochopaga. The sequence goes on along the minus strand of JAVHNQ010000003.1, from coordinate 1,744,675 downwards.
TACTAAGCACATTAATAATAATTTAAAAAAATAAAAATATAAAATATAATAAAAAATGTTTAAAAAAATATTTAAAAAAAATATTAAAAAAATAATTAATCAAAAAATAATTAATTAAAAAATAATTAATTAAAAAATAATTAATTAAAAAATAATTAATTAAAAAATAATTAAAAAATAAAAAAAAAATTAATGGAAGGTTCTTGCAGGTGCTAGGGTCTAGAAGGAGAGGTTGCTGAAGGTGGGTTTGACTGAGGGACCCTGGCGCTTAATTAATAATTATATTAATAATTATATTAATAATTACATTAATAATTATATTAATAATTATATTAATTAATATATTAATATTAAATAATGAAAGCAGGGTAACCACATTTTCAGTCGGGTTTAAGTGCTGCGCAGCAGCCTTCTAGTTTATAAATTATATTTTATAAATATATATTAATATTATATATATAATATATTTAAACTAGAAGGCCACACAGCGGCACTTAAACCCAACTAAAAATTACTACTGTATTACTACTGCTATTATAACTACTACTATAGCTACTACTACAACTACTACTACAGCTACTATTACAATTACTATTATATACAATTACCACCTCTATATAATATTACTATTATATTTATTAAAATTTTTCTAATTAAGTTTTTACTTAGCTAAAAACATCTACATTCAACCTCCTATTCTTATAATTGTAATATTAAATCCAGTTATTACCAAATAGAAAAAATAAGTCTAAGCAAATCAAAAATACTTAGTAAGTAATATATTTTTTGTAGCCTACTGTTAGACAAAATTTAATGGTAGAGGGTTGGGCTGGGGAGTTCCAACAATAATACCCCTCCTTTTCAGTCGGGCATAATATTTTTATTTATAATAAAAATCTTTTTAGATATTAAAAATATATTAATTAAATATTTAAAACTTTAAACCAATATAAACTTAAAATTAAATTAAAAAAATCTAAATTTAAAATAACTAAAATTAAATTTTTAGAAATTATTATAATTTTATATAATATAAAAATAAATTTAAAAAAAATATAAATTATATAAAACTAGTTTATATTAAGAATATTTAAAAAAATCTAAATTTTTCTAAAATTTTATAATTATTATAAAAGATTTATTAAATAATATAACTATTTACCTTTTATTTTTATAAAATTTATTAAAAAAAATATTATTTTTAAAATATTATAAATATAAATTAATATTTTTAATATTTTAAAAAAAATATTTATTATAGTTTTAATTTTTAAATTATATATATATAAATTATTAATATAAATTAAAACTAATATTTTAATAATAGTTTTAAAAATTTATTTATTATAAAAATTATTAAATAATAAATAATATTTAATTATATATTTATTTTATAAATTTAATATTATTAAAATAAAATATCCTATATATAATAAAAAATTTATAATTATCTTATATATTTATAAAAAATAAAAAATATATCTTTAAATAGATAAATTATTCAAAATATTTTTAAATTATAAAAATTTTATTTATTTTTTAATTATTAAAAAACTTAGTAAATAATAAGTTAAATAATAGAAAATTTTTAATAAATATAATATAAAAATTATTTATTTTAAAAAAAAGGAAAATATTAAAATTAATGTTATTAGTTAATAACTTAATTTCATAAAAAATATTTTTATAAATAAAAAAATAATTTTAGAATAATAAAAAAATATTATTATTATTAATAAGAAACTTAATTTTATTATATATAAAATTAAATTTAAAATAATTAAAAAATTAAAAAAAAAATTATTAAAAAAATATAATAGTTAAAAAAATATTTTAAAATTTTAAAAAAATTATTATATTATTTATTTTAAAAAATAGATATATTTTTTTTAAAGATCTTTTTTATATATTAGATAAAAAATTATAATATAAAATTTTATAATTATATTATAACATACTAATATATAAATATTTAAAAATTTAAAAAAATATAAAAATTTATTATATAATAATATTTTTAATTTAAAAAATATAAAAATTTATTATATAATAATATTTTTAATTTAAAATAAGATAATAAATTAAAAAATATATTAGGATATATAATCTTTATTTTAAAAATAAATTAATAAAATATATATTATATAAATATTTATAATTAAATAAAATATTTATTAAATTATTTTAAATTATAATTTATAATTTTATATAAAAATTATTATTTTTAAGAGATTTTTTAATAAATTAAATTTATAATAAAATTTTAATTATAATTTATAAATTAATTAAGATTATTATTTTTAAACTTTAAAATAATTTTTAAAGAATAAAAAAATTTTTAATAATTTATAATAAATAAATATTTAGTTAATATAAATTATAAGAAAAATATATTTATAATAAAAACTTATTATTTAATAATAAATATTAGAAATATATTATAAATATCTTAAGTACTAAATTTAATATAATAATTAAAAAAAAATTTAAATTAAAAAAATTTTTAAATAAAAAATTTAAACAATTAAAATATATTTTAAATTATTTTTAAATTATATATAAAATAATTAAATAATACTATTATTAATAGTAGAACATATATATAATTTATTAAAATATTTAATTATAAATTATATATTTTATAAAATATTATAAAAATAAAATTTATAAACTATATAATTAATGTTGTTTATAAAAGATAAAATACCTAAGATTAAAAAATATTATAAAAATATAAATAAATTATATAAATATTTAATAAATAAATTAAATTTTATAATTAAAATTATAATTTATAATTATAATAAAAAAAAATAAAAATATCTTTTTTTTAAAAAAAAAGATAAAGTATACTTATTTATAAAAAACATTAAAATAAAAAATTAAAATAAAAAGATTTAATTAGAAACTTAATTTTTAAAAACTTAGATTATATATTATAACTAAAAAATTAAATAAATATTTTTTAAATTTTATATTTTTAAAAATATAAAATTTTATAAAATATTTTATATTACTTTATTTAAACTAATATTAAATAAATTTAGGAAAAAAATAAATAATTTAAAAATTAAAAAAAATAATTATAATAAATATAAGATTAAGAAAATCTTAAAATATAAAAAAAATTTAAAAATATTAATTAATAAATTCTTAATTAAATAAAAAGATTATTTATTAAAAAAAAACTTATAATAATTAGAAAATAATATATTACTAAAATTTATTAAATAATATTTTAATAAATTTGATATTTATTAAATAAAATAAAATTAATTATAATAATTTTAAAAAAAAACCTAGAAAAATTATTAAAAAATTAAAAAATTAATTAAAAATATAATCTAGAAAAATTTATTTATTTTAAAATAATATTTTTTAATATTATAATAATTATTAAATATAAGAAACTTATATATATATAAAATTTATCTTTTTCTAAAATATAAATAAGTTTATTTATAATTTTACAAATACTATTTTAATAATAAAATATTTTATTTAAAATATTAATATTTATCTTAATTTTAAAATAAAAATATAAAATAATTAGTTTAAAAATTAGCTTCTATTAATAATTAAAATAAAAAAAAATATATTATTATTATAATAAAAAATAAAAAATAAAAAAAAAATTAATAAAAATCTAGTTAATTATCTAATTATTTTATCTTTTTTTATATAAAAATTTATAAAATAATTCTTAGAAATATATATATAATATAATATAAATTAATATTAGTTATATTTAAATATATAATATAATAAAATACTATATTTATATATTTAATTTAATATTATTATTAATAAAAATTAGAAAAATTTTAAAATTAAAATCTAGATCTAATATAATTAAAAAATTTATTTTAAATTTATTTTTAAAAATCTTTGCTTTTAAGATAATAGATTACTTTTTTTTAAAAATATTTTTTATCTTTAATTTTATTAAATCTAGTTATTTTTATAGTTAAATTATTTTTAATAATATCTTAATAATCTAATTAATAAATTAAATAAAAAATATTAAAATAATTAAATATTTAGAAAAAATTAATACTTAATTTTTTTTTATTAACTTAAGATTTATATAAACTTTATTTAAAAAATAGAAAATATAATTTATTATTAAAAAATTAATTATATTAATTAAACTATATTTAATAAAATATAAAAGATTTATAAAAATCTTTAAATATATAATTATAATTTTAATAAATATAATAAATATATTTTATATTTACTAAAAAATTTATTTAATAATTAAAACTTAAAAATTTATAAAACTTATATACAACCTAAATTTTTTTTTTATATTTTTTAATATAAAAAACTTAATTAAAATAATAATTAATAAAAAACGTCTTAAAATAATTTATAAATATATTAAAAAACAATAAAAATATATTATATAAGTAATATATTAAGAAAAAAAAATCTTATTTTATTATATTATATAATTTATATAAAAATTTATATTATTTTATTTTATATTATTATATTTATATTAAAATTATACCACCAATTCTTATAAAAAGAAAGATAATATTATAAAATAATAGAATAATATTTAAAATATTTATATAAATATTATTTTTATTTTATATATATAATATTACTATATTTATTTATTTTATAAATTAATATCTTATATAAAATATTTATTTATATAAGATAACTTATATAGAATTAACTAATATATAATAAATAAGGTTATATAGATAAATCTAACTTTATAATATTATTATAAAAAAAATTATTTTTATTATAATTTTTTAAATAGATATAATATTATTTTATATTATATAAATATTTATTACTTAATAATTACTATTTATAGTAAATAATAAATAATAAATAATAAATATAATATATTAATATTTTTTTAATAACTATATATCTAAATATTATATATTTAATAAAATTAATATTATTTTAATTAATAGCTTCTTTTTAAGAATTATTAATTAATTTAAAATTTATAATATTTTAATAATTAGTTTATTTATTATTATTATTATATATTTTATATTAATAATTATTATTATATTTAATATATACCTATCTTTCTCTATTAAGAATCTTGTATAGTAGTAACTAAGAGTCTGAGATTTTAGAGTAAAGTGTATTTAACCTGGATCTGGGCCGAAGTGTAACAAAATATATATAAGTATGGCATCGGGTTTTTAGAAATTTTTAAAACCCAACCCAGATATTTCTAGGTCAAAGTTATAAATTAAAAACCCAGATAACCAAGATTTTTTTTTAAAAAAAAAACTTAATTTAATCTAAAATAGGTTTTTAAAGTTGAAACCCAGACCCCTAAGAGCGGGTATTTTTCCAATACCAGGCGGGTAAAATCTAGACCGGTTTTTAACTCTAATCTTTTTAATTACTTACCTTTTGAGGCTGTTATTAATCACTATTAATACTATTAATATTAAGTGTTTGGTATCTATAATATAATATAAATTAATATTATAATAAAGTTTAAATTATTACTCTTACTATTTTATATAGAAAGTAAGTATCCCCTAGTTTGACACTAGCATCATATTAGTACGTAACACTTTATAAATATAAATATTAAAAAACCTTTATATTAAGTAATTTATAGTATATAAAATCTTATAAAAACTTATTATATATCAGAGAAATTTAATATATATATAAAAATACTTAGAATAATTACTATTTAAAAAAATTATTAAATAATCTAATAAGTAATTATATATATTTATTATTAGTTTAAGATCTACTATATCAATACTACATGAGTAAACTCATTAGGCCTCAGCAGGCCCATTATAGATTTAAAATTATAATTTTTAGAATTAAAAAAATAATATAATAAGTTTTAAAACTAATAAAAAAAACTTATAACATTAATTTATAAATTTATAATATTAAATTAATATCTTCAATTTAAAATTAATATAATATACTTTATAATATCTAAAAAAAAAAAAAAAATTTTAAAAAAAAAGAGGTAAAAAAGCCTATAATTAGTAAAAAAAAACTAGTAAAATTATAAAATTAAAAAACCTAAATATTAAAGAAAAAAGAAACTTAAAAAAAAATAATAAAAAAAACAAAATTAATAAAAACTAATATTAAAATAAATAATTATTAAATATAAAAATAAAATATTATATATTTAATTAAAAAAAATATAATATTAAAAATAAGATAATAAATTTTATAATCTTATATAACTAATAATTATAAAAGCTTTTTAAATAAAATTATAAATAATTATTATTTTAAAAAAAATAATAATAAATAACTAAATAAATAAATATATCTAAATATTAAATAAAAAAAATATTAAAATATAAGCCTTTTTAAAATCTCTAAATGAAAAAAAATATAATATTATATATTATAATATTTAAATAAAAATTTATTAAAATTAATAAATCTTAAGATTATTAAAGAAATTCTAAAAAAAGTTAAAATAATAATTAAATTATAAATAGACTTAGCCTAATAAAAAAAAAATATAAAAAAAAAAGATTTATTATTTTAAAGATTTTAAGATTGTTTATAAATATAAATTGTAGTGAATGCTACCAGGTGTTCTTACTGATAGTATAGTAATGTATATCATGTTAAGTCTAGTCCTACTCCTAAAACCTAAAATATATATTATAAAAAGGTTTTTAGATATAATAGTTATAATTTATTAATTTTTAAATATTATCTTTTACTTATAAAAATTATCTAGATAAAGAAAATAATAATATGTGTTTTTTTATATATAAATAAAAAGTATATAAAAAATAACAATTTCAATAATAAAAAATAGATTAATTTTTAAATATCCTTTTTAATGTTTTTAATAGTTAGGTGGTTATTTAATTTATAATATATTAATGTTAAGTGGGCTGAACAATAAAGTGTTAAGTTTCTAGGTTTTATTATTATTTATTGATTCTTATTTTAAGTTGATTATTATTATTATAATTATAATTACTATTAAGGTGGTGGTTATAATTATAACTATTATGGTTGTAGTAGTTATAGCTCCTATAATATTAATAGTAATATTGATTATAATAGTAAGGTTAGAAATAAGGTAACTAATAGTGTAGTAGATGGTATAGATTAAGATAATACAACTAATAATATAAAAAAAAGAATTAATATAGTAGATATTTCAATAAAATTTAATTAAAAAATTAAGAATAAAGGGGATAATAAGATTTATAATATTGTTAGAGCTAATATTACAAAAAATAGAAAAATCTTTAGCTTAAATAATACAATAAAAAATATAAATAAAATAAAAGATAATAATAATTATAATATAGTTGATAATAAAACTATAATAAATAAAGATAGAGATTTTTATAACTAAGGTAGTATTAATAAGGTTGGTACTAATAAGATTGGTAATAAAAAGGTTAATAGAGTAAATAATAAAATTAATAATATAATTAATAATAATAGTTTTTAATATAATATAAGTAAAAAAGTTTTATTTATAATAATAATAATATTAATATTATTTCTTATATTATTAATATCTTATATTATTTATTATACTATAGCTAGGATTGTTTATAAAAACTTTTCCTTAATTTTAAATATAAATACTAAATTTATATTTATTTATTAATTTTATTATAGATTATAATCTAATTATTTTATTAAATATTATAATTTTTTTATTTAAAAATAGAATCTTGTTTTTAAAATTTATTTAATTTTTTATTTATTTTTTTTATAATCTAAATTTTTTATAATAGGATTTAGCTTTAATATATTTTTTTTATAAAAATTTAAATTTAATACTAAAATAGATTTAAAATATATATATAAAATAATTAAATATATATATATATATTCAATAATAAATCTAGTTTAAATATATTTTTTTATTTAATTTTTTTTAATATTTTAAATAAGCTTATTTATTATAATTTTAATTTATATTTTTTTATATTAGAAAATATATAATAATAGTTTAATTTTAAATAAATATATCTTAAAATAAATTTTAGATTAATATTTAATTTTTAATAATTTTTTTATTTTTTAATAAATTTTTAAGCTATCTAAATAATATTAGTAATATTATTATAAAATATTAATTAAACATTAATAATTATTTATATAATATTTAAAAATCTTTATAAGATATAGTTTTAATTTTTATTATTAAATAATTTAAAATATAAAATAATATTTCTTTAGCTTTTTAATATAAATAATTAATTATCTTAGTTAAATAATATTTATTATAATAATTTTATATTAAATATAATTAATAATATTAAGATAAATATACTATTTATATTAAAATTATATATAATCTATAAAAATAAATATTAAATGTTTTTATTTTTTATATATATTATTATTTTTTGTATTTTAGGTAAGTTATTAATTTATTTTTTTATATAATATCAATAAAATAATAGAATATAATTTTAATTTTTTAGTTTATATATTTTAATTATCTATTAAAAAATAAAAAATTCAAATAATTAAGATTATTATTTTTAATAATTAAAATAATTCCTTCTAAAAATATAATAGTTATTAAGAATTTTTATTAAAAATAATTATAATTAGTATTTTTTATATATTTTATTAAAATATTATATTTTATTTTTTTAAACTTTAATCTTTTTTATTAGAAATTATTTTAATTATTTTTAATATTTTATAAATAATTAATAATATTATATTATATATATTTTCTAAATATAATTATAATAATAATAATAAATTAGTTATAATATTAATAATTATTATTATAAATAATAATTTTAACAATAAAATAGTTTTTAATTTACTATATAATTTATACTTTTAAATTAAATTAAAATTATAAGTAAGATAATAACTAATATAAATTTATATATTATTTATTATTTTTTTTTTAATAAAATAATACTAAGTAGCTTATTATTTATTTAATTTTAAAATATATTTAATTATTGTATATTATATTTAAAAATTCTTATTAGATTTTTTTTACTAAGATATATAACTATACTATTTTTTTTAATTAGTTTATAAAGTATAGTAATCTATTAAATTCAAAAATAAAAATATAATTTAGTAATTTTCTTAATTTATTAATATTTTTTACACTTTCCCTTAACTTTTTTTTTAATAATTTTTATTTTCTTATTTTTATTATATATTTATATTAAGTTTTTTTTAGAAATTATTTAAAAATTTTATTAATATCCTAAAAAATACTTTATCCTTTTAATTTATATAAATTTTTATAAAAACAAGATTTTTTATATTTATAAAATTAAAATTAATAAAATTAAAATTAATAAAAATAAAATTTATTATATTAATTTTTTTTTTATTTTTTATTTTTTTATTTTTATTTTTTTTATAATATTTTCTAGATTTTTTTTTTTTATAATCTAATATTTTTAATTATATTTTAATTTTTTTCTTTAAATTTTTTTTATTTTTTTTATTTATTATTTTAGGTATAATAATATATTAAATATTATTATTTTCTTTTTTTTTTATATTTAATTTTTAAATATAATTAGAACTAGTTAAGAAAATTTATTTATTTTAATTAATAAAAATTTATATAATTTAATATTAATATTTTTAATTTTTTTATTTTAAATAAAGATTCTAGGGTTTTATAGTTAATATAAATAAAAGTTTATAATATTTGTTTAATATAAGATAAAAACTTTTTTATTATAAAAACTAAGCTAGAATATTTTATATTTATAAATTAATAATTAGCCTTAGCTTTTATTAATATTAAAAATAAAAAATATATTAATATTAAATTTTTTAAATCTAGATTAATTATTAATATAAAATTTAATTTATATATAATTAAATTAATTAGTAATATTTTTATTTATATTATTAATTTTTTTATAATTTTTTATTTTTATATAACTATTATTTATAATATTAATATTATTTTAATTTAATTAAATTTAGTATACTTCTTTTCTAATATTTTAATAAATTAATATATATAAATAATATTTAATTTTATTAAAAATATTTAATAGTTAATAAAAAAATAAATTAGATATTTTTTTATTTTATTTTTTATTTATTTATTAAATAGAATTTTTTATTTAAAATATATTATTTTTTTATTTATCCAGTTTTTAATCTTTTTTATATAATTAATATTTTTAATAATTAAAATTTTTAAGTTTTTTTTAAAAAAAAAACAATATTAATTTTTAATATTATCTAACTATCCCCAGCTAGTTTTTTAATTTAATAAGTATAATTAATTTTTACTAATTTATTTAATATTTTTATTTATAATTTTATTATAATAAAATTAAATTTATTAATTATCTTTTTAAATAACTTAATATTATAATATTTAATATAATATGCCCGACTGAAAAGGAGGGGTATTATTGTTGGAACTCCCTAGCCCAACCCTCCACCACCAAATTTTGCCTAATAATAAGCTATAAAAAATATATTACTTATTAAACATCTCTAACTTATTCAGACTTACCTTCTCCATTTAATAATAACCAGACTTAATATTATAATTATAAGAGTAAGAAGTTAAATACAGATATTTTTAACTAAATAAAAACTTAATTAGAAAAACTTTAATAAATACAACAATAACACTATATAAAAATGGTAACTATATATAATAACAATTATAATAATAGCTACAGTAGCAGCTGTAGTAGCAGCTACAGCAGCAGCTGTAGTAGCAGCTACAGCAGCAGCTGTAGTAGCAGCTACAGCAGCAGCTACAACAGCAGCAGTAATACAGTAGCAGTTTTCAGTCAGGTTTAAGTGCCGCTGCACGGCCTTCTAGTTTATTAATACTTAGTATTATCTTAATATTTTTTAATATTAATATAATTTTATTTAAATATTTAATATAATTATTAAATAATTTATTGTATATTATTATATTATTAATATAATATAATAAGAATTTTTATTTAATTTTAAAATAGGGAAATAAATAGTTTATAAATTTTTATTAATATTATATAATTTATTTATAAAAACTATTATAAATTATTTATAATTTTAATAAAAAATAATAGTTATATAATACTAGTTATTTTATATTATTATATATTAATAATATATTATAATAAAATTTAATATAAAAAACTATTTACAGCTAACTATATTATTAATAATTTTTTTTAAAAAAGATAATAGATATATATTATTTAAAATTAATAAATTTAAAAAATATATATTTATTATAAATTTAATTTTATAATTATTAAAATATATTATAAAAATTTATAAAATATAAGAATTATTACTTACTTTTATTAATTTTATATAATTAAACAAATAATTCTAATTAAAAATTTTATTAATTTTTTTTTTAATTTTTCTTTAAATTCTAAATTAAAAGTTATAATTTTAAAATAATTTATTTTTTATTATTAAAATCTTTATCTAATTTAATTTTAATTTTTAAATAATACTAAATATATTATTAAATAAATTTTTATATTTAAATATTAATTTTAATAATAAGCTAATCTCTTCTAAGGTTATTTTATTTATATTATTAATATTAATTTTTTAAATAATATAATAATTTTTTTAAATAAAAAATATATATAAAATAAGATAAATATTTTATTAAACTATTTATTTTTATTAAAAATTTTTAAATTATCAAGATTATATAAATTAAAACTATAAATTAAATTTATACTAATTTTATAATTACTATTTTAATTATAATTATAATTTTTTAGAGATAAACAAATATATAATTTCTAAAATTTTTATATTTTATTATAAATATATTACCAAATTTTAGTTTTTTTTAATATTTTTATAATTTTTTTATTTAAAAATAAGATTTTATATACCTCCCTTATAAAAATAATTATATATAATATAAATTTCTTTACACAGCATTACTTCTATAAAATTATAAATTTTAATATAATTATAATTAATTTAAGTTTAATAATATTTATAATAATAGCTTTTATTTATTTATTATATATAAAATTTAAACTATAGATAATAATATTTATAATAATAAATTTAATCTATTTATTATATATAAAAAGAAGATTATTAAATTTAAAAATATTATTATATATATTAATATTTAAAATAAAATTATTTAATAATTAATTATTTAATAAAAAATTATTTAATAAAATATTATTATTAATAAAAATTTTAATTACTATAAATATATTTTAATTTTATTAATATAAATTTAATAATAAAGTTAGTATTTATTTAAAATAATTATATAATTTTTTTATAATTTTTAATTAAAAAATAAATTTAATATCTTTAATAAATAATAAAATAAAAAAAAATAATATCTTTAAATATAATATTTAAAATAAAAATATAAATTTAATTGATTCTAAAAATATATAAAGAAATATATAATCTAATAAAAATATCTTTAAAATATAAAAAAGAAAAAGATATTAATATAAAAAAATAATCTTAATATAAATCTAATTTTTTTAAAAAATAAATACTAATTAATTTATATAAATTAATAAATATTATAACAAAATTATTTATATAAACTAAAAAAGATTTAATAATTTTTTTTTTTTAAATTATTTAAATTTTAAGTTTTATAAAATTATAAGTCTTTATTATAAAAAGTTTATATTAAAAATTTAATACAATATCTTTTATATATAAATTATTTTAATTAATTAAGAAAAAACAAGATAATTTATTTATAATTATATACTATTTTAAAAAAAATACTAAATATCTATTTAATATTTTTTAATAAATAATAATAAATATAGATTTAATTATATAAGTAAATATTTTATTAATTTTATTAATATTAATTTTAATTAATAATTTTTTTTATATAATTATCTGTTTTTTTTAAATAATATTTTTAAAAAATTTTTTATTAATTATTAAGTAACAGTAATTTGAGTTAATATAAATAATATAATATATAAATTTATTTATAAAAATATTAATAAAATTTATTAATTTATTTATATTTAATTTATTTTTATTTATTAATTTATTTTTAAAACTTTTTATACTAAAAACTAATTTTATTTATATATAAATTAAATTTAAAATATTTCTTTTATTATTATAAATATTTAATAAAATTAATAAGATTATTAATATTAATTATATAATTTTTAGATAAATAATTTATTTATTTCTAAAATACTTTTTTATTTTTAAATAGATATATAGTTAATTTATAATTTTAAAAATTTAATTATATTTTTTATATTAATTAAGCTTTATTATAACTAATAAATATAAAATTCTTAATTTAATTTTAGTTTTTTTAATAAAATTATTTAATTTAAAGTTTATTGTAATAATTCTTTTTTATAATATATTTCTAAATTTTATAAAATTAGTATTAATATTTATTTTATTTTTTAAATTAAATTAATATAATTAGATAGATATAGTTTTTTCTTTATTTTTAATTTTTTAATTATAATTTTTATATTTATTCTAGTTTAAATTTACTATTATTATTTATATTATTATTATTAATAAAAGTGTTAAATAAAAAGAATTTATTTTTAATAATATAATTAATATTAATATTAGTTATATTATTAATTATTTTTTTACTATATTTATTAAATTTTTTTTTATTTAAAGAGATTTTTTTTTTTTTTTTATATAATAATTTTTATTATTATTATTTTTATATAAATAATTTATTATAATATTATTAGTTTTAATATATTTATTTAAAATATTTATTACTATATAATATACTTATTTTTTTTTTTTATATATATAATTAAATTATTATTATTAAAACTATTTTATATTTAAAATATATCTTCTATTTTAATATTTTTACTAAATAAATATTTTTTAAATTAATAACTTTTTTTATTATAAATTTAATATATATCTTTATCTAAAAAAGCTATATATTTATTAATTAATTTTAATATTAAAAAAAATTATTTATTTTCTTTTTTAATAAATAAAATTTTAAAAATATAACTTTTATTAAATTTTATAATATTATTTTTATTAACTTATTTTTTTTTATAATAAATTTTTTTTATTTATTTAAATAAAATAATTTATTATTTTCTTTTTTTTTATTTTAATATATTTTTTAAAAATTTTATTGTTAGTTAATAAAGTAGAAATAAACTTATTTTTTCTTTTTTATTTTTATTTCTATATTTTTTAATATATTTCTATTAAAATAATTAACTTAAATTTAAATTTTTCTAAATTTATATTTTTAATTATATTAAAAATTATTTAAAAATCTAAAATATAATACAACTTATTATTAATAAATTATAATTATTAAATTAAATCTTTAATCTTAATTAATTCTAATTTCTTTATTTTTAATATAAAATATTTTATTAATTAACAACCATCTATTTATTTAAATATATCTTTAATTATTAATACTAATAAATTTAAAGTTAATTAAATAAAATCTTATTAAATTATTTTAATTTATTATTTTATAATTTTAAATAAGTAGTTTTTATTTATTATAAATAAGATTATATATTAGCTTATAACTATTTTTTTTAAAAAATATTAATATAAAATAATTTTAATTTTAATAAAATTTTTTTTATTTTTTATAATATTTTATATATATTTAATAAATAAGTTAGCTTTATCTAAATTAAAACTTTTTATTAATTTAAAAAAACTAATTTTTTCTAATTTTAATATTTTAAAAAATTTTTTATTTATAATTATCTTATTTTATAAGATTAAAAATTCTAAAAATTTTTTTAATATTTTATTTAATTTAATTTAAAATTTTAGGAATTATAGTATAAATTTTATTTAATTTATTTTATTAAAATTAAAACTACTTATAATATTACTATTATTTTTTTAATAAAAAGATTTTTTTAAAAAAACTAAATTATAATATTATTTAAACTTAAATTTTTAATTTTTATAGATTTTTAAATTTCTATAATTCTTAATCTTTTTTATTTTTAGATTTTTTTAATAATAAATACCTAAAACTTTCTTTTTTAAATTTAAATTTAGAGTATTTTATAAATAAATTATAAAATATCTAATCTATTTTATTAAAAAATTTTATTTTAATATTTTTTAAATAAGTTTTTATTAGTTTCTTAAAATTAACAAATTTAGAATTAACAATTTTTTTAATTTTTATAGTATTTTTTAAATAAAATTCATAATTATCTATTTTATTATTAATTTTGTTTTTTTGATTTTTGTTTAAATTTAAATTTAAAAAATTATTTATTAGTTTAATTATATAATATTCTAATTCAATTTTAAAGATTATTTTTTTTTTTTATAAATAATAATTAAATATTTTTCTTTAAATTTTTTTAAATTATTAATTAAAAGAATAATTTTTTATTAATATTATAAAAATTAAAGTTAATATTATAAATATAGTCCTTATAACAAAAACTATTAATATTAATTATATAATATTATTAAAATATTCTAATTAATTAAAAGCTTTAGTAAATTTATTAAAAAAATTTAGAAATAATTTTTAATTTAAATTTTTAAAAATATTTAAATATATATATATTTTTTAATATTTTTAGTTTAAAAAATTATGTTTATTATATAAATATAATTTAATAATTTATATAAATCTTTTAAAGATAATATTTAGTTAGTTTTAGTTTTTTAAAAATTATTAATTTATTAGATTTAATAAATAATTAATAATTCTTATTTTTTTAATATTTTTTTATAATATTTTTTATTTAAAAGATAAAAATTATAAATATTTTTTTTTTTTAATAATACTAGTTTGGCTTTAAAAGCTAAGAACTTGTTTTATTAATAAATTAACTATACTAAAATTATATTTTTATTTTATTAAATTCTTAAATAGTTATTATATACTTTTATACATTATAAATTTATAAACTAATTATATATATAAATAAAGTATAAAATTATCTAATAATACTTTAATATATAAAAAAAAAAATTTATAAAAAAATAAAAATTATTAACTATAAATTAATATTATATTTAATATTTATATAAAAAAAATTATAATATAATTATAAGATTATTAATACTAATAATTAATATTATATTAAATTTTAAAAAATCTAAAAAAAAAACAAAAGAAGAAAATAAAAATAAAATAAAAAATTTTAAAATAAAAATAAGAAAATTTTAATAAAATAAAATATAAAAAAAATCAATCATAATTTAAAATAATAAATATAATAAAAAATTAAAAAAAAAATATTAATAAAATAAAATATTAAAAATTTAATATAATAAAATAAAATAACTTTAATTAATCAGAACTTATATTAAATTATAAATTTTATTTTTAATAATTTATAATAAAATAATAAAAATATTTTTAATTTAATTTAATAAATAAAAATTTTTTAAAAATATCTTTAACAATTTATCTAACTTTTAAAATCAAAGAATTAAAAAAATATTTTTAAATTAAGAAAGATTAATAATAAAAATATTATAATAAGTTATAATTATAGAAGAAATTAGTATAATATTAGAATTAATATAATACTATAATATCTTTCTTAATAGATAGCTAGTTTTTAAATATTTACTTTTATAGTTAATTATATATATTTACTACTTAAAACTTTTTATACTAAGTAAAATTCTTAGCCTAGCTAGATCATCTTTTATTAATACTACTATTTTATAGCAAATATTATTAGGTATTCTTACTGATAGTATAGTGATATATATCATATTAAATCTGGTCCCGCTCCCGAGACCCAGAGTGTGTATTATAAGGAGGCCTTCAGGTGTGGCAGCTACATAAATACTAAAAAATCTTTATACTAAACAATTTATAATATATAAGATCTTATAAAAGCTTATTATATATTAAAAAAACTTAATATATATATAAAAATATTTAGAATAATTATTATTTAAAAAAATTATTAAATAATTTAATAAATAATTCTATATATTTATTATTAATTTGAGATTTACTATATTAATACCATATAAGTAAACTTGTTAGGCCTCAGCGGGCCTATTACATAAAATATATATAAATTATTATATTAAAAATACTAATAAGATTACTATATAGCAATAACTCATTCCAGACACACTTATAAGTATATCATTACAACAAGACACATATCACCTAGGCACCATAATACAGCCAGGGGGAGGGCTTCCCGCTGTGCTCTGACAAATTATATATAAATTAATTATATATTTAATATTATATATTTTTAATATATAATAAAATCTAAAAGCTCTTTTAGTAGTATACTATTAAATATATCATATAAATACTTACATAGGTGTTTATATAATACTCTTTTTAATAAGCAGTAGAGAGGTACTAATTGTAATAATCTAGCACATAGCCTTAAAACATAATATATAACAATATATATACTACTAGTGCCAAGCTAGGCATATACTTAAGACTCCCAAGGAGGTAGAAGACAATACACAACTATCAACATTACATCAACCGTAGAATCTATCAAACCCCTCCTTTACAGTCGGGCATGGTTTCTAGATATTGTATAATAGCTTTTGGAAATCTGTTGTGCTTTCCCAGTACCCATACGATAGCTTCCCCAGTACTCAGGGTTTTTGCTGACATATGTGTGTGTGTATGACACGAAGAGGAGGACTACTGATGTTCCAAAGGCAAAAATTTCCAATACTTCTCGATGCAAAACAATGACTCACGCTGATTACATACCAAGAACACCATTACATATTCTCCTCGGGTTCTTCAAAATCAAAACAGACTGTCAAGGTCTATTGCTCTAACCGCTAGAGCACCTTTGACCAATTCAGGTATAAAAACAACACCTAAAGTCAGAAGACGGATTAGTCTCGACAGCCCCAGAAAAAGCCGGGCCTGATGCATGATGTAGAAGATGTCTTGTGCGAGGACATTTTTGAGGTGGTCGGGGAAGTGATGGGCTTCTGGGTAGTTGTGGTGGCCGTGATAGTCGAAGCCATTTTTGTCGAACTTCTGGATGAAGTGGTATCTAGACAGTTTCCGAACCAACCATAATGGGTGCATGTTTCTATTACTTATAGTGTTATTACTAACTTGCGATATCGGAATTGATGGCTATCGAGGTGTAATACTTACTTGAGGTAGTAGAAGTAGTAGCAGCAGCAGTAGTAGTAGTAGTAGTAGTAGTAGAGCTTGTGGAGACGCTTGTACTTGTTGTAGTCTCATCGAGGCAACCCCACCACCCTGGATGCTGACAGGTACTTGTCCGGGTTGTAGGGTGTGTTAATTGCGAAGTCGATGTTGTGGTCGAAGTAATACTTCGGTTATGGAATTTCCAGTTGAAGCAATCCACGCATTCTTCGTCCTCAGTTACGCACTCGGGAACAGTATCATACTTTGGCATCACTTCGTCAATGACAGTTTTGATCCGATGTGAGTTTCCGTTGATCCGCCAACCAAAATCATTGACCACGTCGTAGAGGCAAAGTTTTCCCGAATGACATCTGGTCTCCATTGCATAGCCGCCAATTGAACAAAATGAGGTGGCACCGTTGCAGACACCCATGTATATTGGGTCCGCGTTATTGCCGAAATGCCAAACTCCGTCGATGCGAGCACCAGCTGGGGGTTTTGGTATACCCAATCTAGTGGCTGCGAGAGCTTCCGGAGGTGCCTCGAATGTAACCACTGGGAATCCATAGGTCATGCCGAGAAGAGATGATACCGCCCCACCTAGAGAGTGCCCGACTACCCAAATATTTGCTTTTGGATACAACTGAGAGACATTATAGTAGAGGTTTAGAGCAGCTCTGTAGTATCGACTTTCCTCTTTGAGAGCATTCGACAGGCATGGATTGCTACAGGAGTAGGTGTCAGTGTAGCAATCACAGACTGTCCTCCAAAAGGCGGAGACTCTCGCGCAACAGCAGGAGAAAAATAAATTGTCGTTGATTTTGTCGTTGGTCTTGGTTTCTTCGCCATAGAAGACGGCAACGGAAGTGCCCTTGATGCTGATGATAAGAGTAGTGTTCTGGGCATCCAAGAATATATGACCTCGTAGTCCGTCGTTTTCCCAGCCAAATCCTGCAGATTGGTTCCAAGGTGTACCTATGTCTCTCCAATCCTCGGTAGCAGGGACATGAACGTAGGCGTTTGCACTCATTTTTGCAAGGTTGAGGACCGTTTCTTTGTCTTCTACGTCAGGCGCTGGCACTGGCTCCGTCGTCCAGGCGGCTGGCGTGTCCAAGAATTGGTAGACTCCGAGCCTGTTTGCGACAAGACGGTTTTCGATAGATAGGACGGACCTATCCCTCATCCGATGCATGGTAATCGAGCGCGATTTCGCAATGAGCTTTGGCACAGGTATAGATTGTTCGTTATTGATGTCTCGAATCCCTTCATCCGGATTCACATCTAACCGACGCAAAAGGTTTGGGTATCTGTTTACGTTAGCCCGCTCAGCGCTGATTGAAGTCAAGCACCATGTCATAGTGAAAGTCGCGCCGCAAGTGGGTTACAATGTACCTTTCTGCGCCATGATGAAAAACATGGCGTAACCTCTATATTAACGGGTTAGTATATTAGACTGACTTGTCATAGTAGGTTGACGTACAAACGTGCTCCTAGCATCATCTTGGTAAGTTTGATGGACGGATCCTGCTGGATAGCTAGGATTCGAGTTCGGGTTTGAGTTCTGGTTTGAGGAGAGGACGACTTGATCCGAAATCAATGCCTGAACTGCGCCGAACAGTAGAACTAGAGCCAACAGTCCCCTTGAAAAGAGCTTCCAGGAATCATGGACAAAGCTCGAGAACAAAGAATGCATATCGTGCCAATAATATGGCTGGATCTGGCGGGTTTTGCTTCGGTAGCGATGTATTGCTGTTTCGGATTCATGCGAGGACGTCGAGGTGTATTCCCAACTTGTCTCCTGAAACCTAAGGTTGGCTTCAGGCACCAAAACCTGCTGGGCTGGGATACGGCGGTATATATGTTGGGTGCATCTAGCTTGAGCTTACGTATACGCCGGAGAAGAAACGTAGCTGGATCGATGACGATGAATCACGCCCCTAGCTGGCGTGCGTTGCTCGATTCATGGTTTCGTCAGACCTTGATTACCTAATCTGTTGGCTTTCAGCTAGACTCTATCACAACATCCGACGCTGCTCGAGGCTTTAGAAGATACAGCGGAACCATTCGCCTACCTTAATATTATGCAGCATGGCATCGTCACACCCCCAAAAAACTCCGGAAGCGGGTAAGCTGTCTCTACCTGAAATCTGAGGATAGAACAGCGGGTGCATATCCGCGCCTCTGTTTTCACTGACCCCCTGACACAGTCACACGCACCACTAGCATACTGGTATAACCTAAGTAGCCCCTCTAACTTGTTTTCTGGATCTAGAATCACAGGCTTCCATGCCAGGTTCTCAGCAAAGCGGACTATCTCGGTCGTTTACCCGCCTTGACTCTCTCAGTTCTGTCAATCCTACCATCCGATCCAGGTCATCGACGCTGTCATCCACTATCGGCCCCCGTCAACCCGCTCTCTCAGATCTTGAATATTCGGATGCATCCTGCCATTCTTCCAATGACGATCCCGCCTTGCTATCGAAGGAACACTTGCCCTCGACTGATGCTCAAAACATTCCAGATGATGCGCCCATCCCGGCAGAACTTCCAGCTGAGATCTTGGGGATGACAGACAGGTAATCAGATGTCGCACTCGTCCTAATACTGTAGGGATATTGACCCCATCAGTTTCATAGAATCTTTGTCGGCAAAAGTTCATCCGGCCCCGGTGTCTGTTGGCTCCTTAAGCTATATCTTTCAAGAGTTTTACGACTTAGTTGCGGCCTCAATTTTTGATCATGTCTCAAGACTCTACTTTCCACAGGATGCACAGGGCTCTGATCAGCCACTTGTTCCTATGAGCGAGATCTTGCAGAGAAAGAGAAATAGAAAAAGACGGGAAGTGCATTGCGCTGTTCTACAAGAACTGGTGGAAAAAAGAGCCACTGAAGCCGTCTTTGATAAGATTTGGCGTCATTCTAGTTCCGAAGACGAAGCTAGAGATGAGGCTCTCAGGAGCAAGACCATGGCACTGACATTGGTCGGCATTGGCTTGAAAGAGCTGGGTCTTCAGGATAACATAAATGCAGTGGATCTGCTGCCTATTTGTGAAGGTTTGGGTCTAGCCAGAAAGAGAGCTAAAATTGTAACTTATATCGATGGAACTCAACTGACTTTTATTCACAGCAATGAAAGATTTGAATACTGTCAAGTGTCCCAATGATAAATTGAGCCTTTTGAAGAAAGCTCACAAGAGGATCGTTGGTGGGGCCCCTTCTCCATATGAGCTTAGCTACTATGATGACTGAAAGTCGGGCGAATTATAGATATCCTTACGGCATTGGCCCCGTCAACCACATCATCTGCTGATCACATACTACCTATATTGATATACTCATTGATCATCTCTCCGCCGGATATCAACGTAATATCGAACCTTCTGTATATACAACGATTCAGGTATCATAAGTTAGTCGATGGCGAAGACGCATACTGTTTAACCAATCTGGAGGCTGCAATTTCGTTCCTTGAAACCGTGGATATGGGGGCTCTCACTTCCAACGAAGCATTCTCCAGGTCAGAAAGAAGCCGGGAATCGGACGTTCGGACATCACATTCGATATCCGATAGAGCTGGTAATGGTCCTCGAAAGCCTTCGATTTCTGCACCTGCGCCCATCACCGCGACCTCCGTAAACGCTGCCGCCCAGCTGTCTTCGACGACACAGAAGGATCATATAGGGGCCTCCTCTTCTATCTCAGGGCCGGCGAAACGGATATCGTACCTGACTCCCGTGGAATTCGCTGCATCGGCTGCTACAAGCGCCGTAAATACCGCTGACCAGTCCCTGAAGACCATTGGAAATAGCTTGGAGAATTCCTATAAATTCTTGTTTGGGCGGCTTTCTGATAAACGGACAGATCTTCCGAAAACTTTGGAAGACGTACGACAGCTTGTAGGAACCTCGACACCGGAGTCGGAATCACCAAGGGGTTCCATTATGGAAGATAGACTACAGCCAACTCGAGCGAAGGCAGGCGACCCACCGGAGTCGGACATACCGACGACAGCCCTACAATATGTTGGGGGCGAGGGTGGGAACGGGCGAGATCATGACGCATCCGGTCCAGTTTCGAGCCCTCCGAATAACTCGGCGATGACCTCTCAGGACGTCGCAGACCCGCAACAGAGTAGCGGTGGCCTGGCATATACACCCGTCGCCGATAGTGTTAGAAACTTGTGAGCATGCGCTCCTTTCCACAAACCACAATAAGCTCCTTCGAATGACATACAAGGGCATCAACACTGATATTTTTTTTCAACTCGTTTTGCTCGTGGCATTCAGAGGTAGTCATCTAGGAAGATTTGCTGGCAATATTAATGTCATCCGGACCTTCTCCAGAAGCCAAATGAACAAGACCCCCCCTCCCGCAGAACCGAATGTTTTAAACAACCTCAAATCGCACGTTCCTTGGGATATTGTGAAGCTTCAGCCTCCGGTGCAGCGATTTTTAGACACCGACGCTTCGGATCTCAAGGTCGGGGATATCGATCTGCTTTTACGAGATTATCGAAGACTGGTCGCAGCCCTTAAAAATGCGGGAGCCTTCTAGAACGATTTACCCGCTCTGATGGTTTAAATATCAGCATGAGGGACAAAATATGGCGTTTATGCGTAGCTTAAGCTCGAGAAATACAAATAAAACTCGTATTGCCTCGGGAGTTCGATTTGACAGACTCAATGGCATTTTCTGCTTCGTATGTGAGTGTAAAGGTTATATTCGTTTAATCATTTGTTCTGCACAGTGCACCCGATCCTTATCTCAGTTCTCAGCTCTACCCAGAGCGATATACAGCAAGCTCAAGAGCTCGGCCACCCGCATCTAAACACGAGGCTGTCCTTCGTGCGGACCATAGGCACAACGAGAATTATTTGCCGAAATGCAGGGGTCGCACTTAAGCGAGCAGTTCCACACATCGCTCGGATGGCGAGCCGAGATGGCATACACATCATGTGTTCGAACTACATCTCCTTTCTCGCGCGCCGCCTGTTGCTGACGCCGACGCATCCACGCCGACACACCGACGCCGAAATCGGCACCGACCTCAGCCTTTGAAATGCGCGGGCTTTTGCTTTTACTACTGTCTCCCGAGGAGGCTCAGCATATCAAGAACGTCATTTCCGGGAGTCAAGAACGTCGCCGCCGGCTTCACCCCAACGACAGCGACAAGAAAGAGGACCAGCTCCAACGGCTCCCCCCCCCTCCTTCAGGAAACGACAATGAGCTGAAAGCATCGATCAGGCTGAGCAGCCGGGTCTTTGTCGCAGGGTCGGCCTTGCTCGCTGCAATTGACAGCATACGCTCTGCGCTGCGTCGGCCAAGTAAACCCGATAACCTGTTCGTCTGCCGTTGTTGCTCCAACCTGCGTTATCTAGATTAACAAAAGTGTAGGGGCCGAGGTCTGAGACTAAGACTACCTTTATCTCTCTCAATGTTGTTACTACTCCACCGCTTCTTCCACCGTGCCGTCATCCGCCTTCAATCAATGTTGTCCCGCTTCCCGAGCGATGGCAGATTTAAGCGCACGATCATGTCTCCATTGGCGCCCTCGGTCGCGGCCGCGCTCTCGGGTGTATCTCTGGCGATTGTCCCGTCCGAGAATGTTCGTCTCACAATCGCAGTCTACGTGTTCACCAAAACGGTGGAATATTTGTTCAATGCCTTACAGGAAGTAGCCAATATGCCCAGGGTAAGTAGATCATGCCAAATCAAAAGTCCTTCATGGAGCTGACAACTATTTTTTAGTGGTTTGGAGCATGGCTGCTTTTCCCGTTCTCATCTGCACAACTATTTCATGCTCTTCTGACAGATCAAGGATCGGTGCCATTTGTGGGTGTCACAGACAACTATGAAATAAGTCTCTGGAATCCCGCTAACCGTCACTTAGATTTATAGGAAAATTCTAATGACTTTCCCTGGGATGTTTGCAACGGAACCCGGGACAGGGGCAGCGAACGCTCTCTCCACAAATAAAGGTGCCCTAATGGGCGAGATGGCCAAGTTAAATTTCCCGTAAGTGGGTTTCTGGTGAACTATCTCCCGTGAACTATGGACCTTTGATACTAATCAAAACTCTCAGTGCTTTCAACTCGACCATCCTCTTTCCTAAAGCATCCTCTACTTTGCACAGCATAGACCCAATTATCAGACAGGCACACCCTGCGATTGGTCAGCTATCGTGTGCGATATCGCATCCTACAACAGTCTCCTGCTTGCATGCATATGCTGAATATATATCACGTCAATTTGGTAAAAATGCCAAGATTCTGTTCACGTTGAATTCTCTTTCGCTCCTCTTGAAATTTCAACGTGTCAAGAAATCTGCCCTTCCAAATATCATCCAGCTGGTCTCAAAAACGCTCAGAACTTCTGGTTTCGCAACACTAACAGTGGCTTCATCGTGGTCAACTATCTGTGTTTTGCAAAAGTTTCTGCCCAGAAAGCTTCTGAATCACAATTGCTTCTATTATGCCGGTTTCTTTGGTGGTCTCATGGCGTTTTGTGATCAGGAGAACTGCCGTTCAGTCTTCCTCGACGCCACTCGAAACGGGATTATTTCTTGGTGGAAATCCAACAAGAAATCCCGCCTTCTGAGAAACATACCATCGGCCGACGTGCTTGTTTTCATAATTTCAATTGCTATCCTGAATTCGTTGTATGACTTCAAAGCGACAGCTATCACGAGCACCGGGGCCAGGAGTGCTATCGCTCTACTTCGGGGGGAAGACTTACGAGAAAAGCAACAGACTGGTTCTAATACCTCATCGAGTATAAAGGAAAGCTCTAATTAAGGCTCAAGGCTTCTTACTTGCCATTTGTTGAGACTACCAAAGTATATAGTTAAAGCGAAGATATAGGACCACGCGGTTTGTTCAATCTCAGGGGTCTTCTGACGTTGGTGTCAACACCTCGCCCCGTGGGTAGATCTCAATTGCTCTACCACATCCATAGAGTTTTGTATGGGAGAACCCTTGAGTTTAGAATGTCGTATTCGCTCTGCTTTATCCAGACGTCGTTTGTGCTGGTTAGTTTTCCGAAGACGCTAGCCCCTTTCCAAATTAGAACTTGAGGATCAAGTTCCCTCGGAGGACTGCTGATTATTAGGTTTCCCAAGTTGCCCTTTTGCCTCACCAATCTTCGCGAAAAGAAAAAACAAAGAGTCAGTAGGATGATTTAGAGATGATATTTGAGAGAACGTTCGATAGTAGCATACCTTTGTTCGAGGAGATGATTTAGACCTGAAGTCATACTTCCACCACCTACGAGAAGGATACCAGAAAAAAAATCTTTGCTTCGCTTCTCATCCCCTTTCGCGGCATATCGTATACTCTTGGCAATAGCTAGATCCAATGGCAACAGCGTTGGTATTTCACTATCAGGCTCCATTTCATCTGAAATTGACGCAGCCGTCTTCACTACGCCACCAACCGCCGGGACATTTGCCGGGGTTCCTTCCGGCGTATCTATAGCATCCTCTGGGACTGGAGAGCCGGCGTGAGAAGTTTTCGGGGTAGTATCACCGGCGACGGCTGTCACGGTCAAAAGAGAACCGGTCGGCTTAATGAGCCCAGCACCTGTATTTGGGTCTTCTGTCGAAGGTTCCGCGTCATCATTCGGAGAAGTTCGTATAAGAGAAGCTTGGGCTAAAGAAACCGGGTCATTTGGAATGTTGTCGTAAATATCGTAAGACCGTTCCCAGAGAGATCTCCTTCCTCGTAGTTTATCGCTTGTTTCCAAGATCCGTGGACAGAAGAGGCTAAAAGGGGCCAAATAGATCTCGTCGTACGTTTTGAACCCGTACTTAACGGTCTCTACTCCTGGTGCACGAACGTGAAAGTCGTGGAATTGGACCACGACATCAGCTTCGTTCAGGCTAGTGTGCTTTATTTTCAGGTCTTCTGCGAGCAGATAGTCGTAACGGCGTAACAAATTGATGTCCGAGTATGGAAAGGAATTCATGAGGAGCATTTGCATGAAGACGGTCGTAACGTCATCCCCGCCGAATTTAAGATTCAGTCTGGAATCTGGAACGACCATTCCTTCTTCGACACAGGATATCGAGGTTTTCTGAGCGCCGATATCAACGATACATGCGGATGAAAAACCTGCACCATATGTAGCTGCGACGCTTTCCTACTTCGCCATTAGCCATGCAAGGAAATATATATGGTAGGGATAGGAATACCTGAAATAGTCCAACTTGAGCAAACTGAAATTCTCGGATAAGCAGGTCCAGCATTTCAGTTACATAAACCCTATCATAGAGGTCTGGTATCACAAGGACAACTGAGAGGCCCTTGAAATCACGGGGCTGTATGTTCAACTCCTTCGACATACTGTCGCGGAGTATAGTTGCGACATCTTCGTGCCATCTTCGTTTTGAGATGTAATCATGCTCATTGAAGACACCATCACGGAGAGGCCAAAATAACTTATATCGGGGGACTGAATTGTCGGCGATATGTAGCGCGTCGTGTCCAACAAAGTGTAGAGGATTTTGGCTGATATCTGTCCATTCCGCACGGTACGGGTCATTGTGCTCCTTAATATTTTCAGGAGAGTATCTTTTGTTGTGGTTAATGACGGCCTCCCTCGAATTTGGTAGTACTCTCCGTTTATTCTGTCGCATTTGTAATTTGAGGTCTTGTGAAATTTCGTTGAATGCGGATTGGAATGAAGAGTCAATATGACAGGGCTCCCTTTCGACCACCGGAGCTGACTTTCTGCTGCTACCCCGCGTTCTTCTTTGAGGGGTATTATCGCCGATATCGTCTACATCTTCTTTCTGTTCATCTTCTAGCTTTAGCCTTTTGGGCCGTGGCTCGCCGTCTTCCTCCGACTCTGAGGAAGGATGCTGACGAGCAATAACGTTCGGAATTGTCTTTGGGAGGGCGTCGGATGCCCGACCGATACGCAGATTTCGGGACCCAGGATGAATAACAATAACTTTAGAGCCCCATATTACTTCTTCCGGTTCCGTGTCCTCTTTCCCATCGGGAGCTGTAGGCTCTTTCTCGAGGTCCCCATCCTGTTGAGGATTACGATCTTTGGCTTCTCTTTCAGACCGAGGAAGCTCACCCCTCTGACGCCATACGAGTGCCTGGTCATCACGTTTAAGATAATCACTTTGTGGTAGGTTAGCTATGTATCTGGTGACAGCTGGGTGCTCTTCGAACTATAGCATACGTGTAGAAATTTTTCTGGTTGATCGGGTATATGATGGGCCAGGAATGGTTCTTCAAGTTGTTATCGGTCTTGGCCAGGCCTACACGCGAACCACAACTTTTGCGTTAGCTGTCATTGATTGTGCAAGTTATGAGATAGCACCATCGCACCTTCATCCTTCTTGGATAGTCTATTCGTTTTTCTGGGTGGCATTTTGAGAAGATGGCACCGATAAGCGTTGGCGGGGTTGCACCAGGGGGGTATGGTAATGATTGTTGCTTAGTACCGCGGTGGGAGTGGAAGGGTCTCAAGAGCTGTTCGAGACTTTACAAAGACACGCGCAACAGCGTGATTAAGTAATCATCCAGCCCCGTTTGGCAATTGTGACGCGAAACGAGAGCCAAGCCTGGCCCTCTGCCAGATCTATATAAAAGTTCTTTGCGGATTTGGGGGTGTCCAATCATGGCCCGCGATTACGTAACTCGAGTATGCACTTCAGTAAGAATTTCCTAGGTAAGAAGCGCGCTCGCGTGAGGCCGCCAAATCGCAACGAAGTAGTAAGTAAGAACTGACATCTAGGCGCCTAGATACTTAAAAGTACTTAGATACCTAGGTATCTAAGTACCTAAACCAGTACCTTCATAGTCACTAGAAGATCGGCTGTCTGGTAAACGAGACAACTGCATACCTACTACTTAAGTAGGCAGTACGTAGTAGGCACGAACACATGAGCCAAACGAGTGGCCGCAAACTATTCCAACAGCGTACGAAATACTAGTACGAGTAACTTACGAGGAGCGCAAGGGGAACGCAGCATGGAGAAATTGTAGCCATTCCTTTTATACATCACACCAAACTCCTAACCGCTTATATAAATGGACCTCTATATCTCTCCATCATAATCTGAGTTTCTTTCATCCAAATAAACAAGCTCACTTCCTCTATGTAAATTGCCCGTGGAAGATCAAAGGACTCATTCGTTCCACAAATGCTTCATGAGAAACGAGCTGTCGAGATCCTCTTCCCGGACGGAACTGGAGAGGATAGTTCTTAATTCCAGCCCCAGCCAAATCTTGAGCATGCTCACATCTGTATTCAGCATTTCATGACCTTTCCTTGCTCCTATCTGCCGCATGATTGGTAAACTGCTCTTGAAAATATCGATATCCGGATCCAGCCTCCTTCCAATGCCCTCGAGGAGAAGGATGCTCACCACGACGTTGATGAAGTCGCCTTCCAAACGAACATGGTGAGATCTTATCAGTGAAAGAACCTCGCTCAATATGTCGGCGATTTTGATCTCTCCAAGCGTGAACGTCTTGCCTTTCACACCGAGAACAAGATGCTGCATCCTCAGACAGAATATATCTTTATCTATGACTGCGTCTGGTTGCCGGCATCTCTCGACCATCAATTCACCGGCCCTATAACCATCGAACTCAGCTACAGCAGTAAAAAGATCCAAAAAATTCTGTCTGTTTATAGGAGATAGCTCGGTAACCAAGCCGGTATCGATGAAGACTAGCTGGGTTTTGAAGCCTTCGGCGCTTAGACTCGCAAGTGTTGTTTGCCATGCCTGGGGGTCGCCTTTCATGGGATACAGACGCGATAGCGCCTCGTCCGTTGCCTCGAAAGCATTGCTGTTGTTGCTGATATCTGTGGACGGATGGGGCTGTGACGATTTGGATACACGGAGCTGGGCCATAATCGGAGTTGCAACAGGTCTATAGAACCGTACCAGAATGTTTCCAGGATGCAAATCGGCATGTGCAAAGTTATCTATCAACAGCATCCGCAAAAAGGCATCCAAGCCCATGTCTGCGAGCTGTTTCTGATACACACCGCCCCCAAATTCTAAGAAGTTTTGTAACGGTACGCCATGAACGAACTCCTCCACTAAGACTTGTCGTGTAGTGTAGTCAATGTATGGTGTTGGAAAAGTAACGGTATTTCTGTCCTCGAAATTGTGTAGAAACTTTGCAAGATTGCGGGCCTCAATGCGAAGGTCGAGCTGCAGGCGCATCATTTCACCAAATTTGTCGACTTCGTCTGGGAGAGAAAGCCATTCCAGAGTTGGTATGCTGTTTATCAACACTGAGAATATCTTCATTATGCGTAGATCTCGGTGAATCAGCCTGTCCACGTGCGGGTGTAGCACCTTTATTGCGACCCAGCCGCTTGGGACTTGAGAGGGTCGCGGGTTGACGAGTGTTTCCACCCGGTTGAGTAAGTCTTGTGCAGAATTTTTGAGCAATCCAGGACCCCCAGGGGAGCTTGTTTGAACTGATGGGAGCAAGTCTGGATTGAGCTTGGCACGATATACCTGGGCAATAGCGCCAACGCCTAGAGGGGTTTCTTCGAATTCGAGGAATATTGATTGGAATGGCCGTCCATCAAATGCTTCCTCAATAATTTCCCTTGTCTGAGATAGTGGATGAGCTGCAACGTTTGAATGTAAAGTCGACATGATTGAGCACATTTGCAGTGGGAATATATCCGTTCTCGAGGCTGCCCATTGGCCTAGCTATGACGCCACCCCACCAGTTATGTCAGAGTGTACCAGTATTGAGAAGCTTCACTTTGCATATCGACTTACTTTAATGAATGTAGGGCCCGCCCTCTCCATAGATTTGACAAGGAACCGGTACCACCATATTGTGCCTGCTCGCTCACCGTTGTATTCGTGTCGTTGAGGCCCTATCCAAATCACAGGCATAGAGACTACTACAGGGAGGAAGAGTAGGGCGAGATGGAGGAATCGTACACATGTCGCAACTGGTTCTATAATGGAGAGCTGTATATAGTAGGTGACATATTTGTAAAACTTATGAAATGGGGGAGCCCCTCGAATTTCATCCCGAATATTATAATGCAATTCTTTTTCAGACTCTGCGAGGATGCGCAGCTCTTGGGTTTGTGGAGCTGGAGGCTGGCGGCTACTGGTACTCTCAGCTAATAGGAATATCGCCGAACCAGACACGAGTGCAACCGTCGACCGCACATTCCAGGGAACGACAACCCAGGATGTCGTCGCTGTCCGTTGCCGTAGTACAGTCAACGTCCGATCAAAGCGAATTGACAATTTCGTCGGCTTCTGGGGCAGTGGAAAGATGGCGCGCATAACTGCGCGGAGTTGGATCTTTGGAATCCAGGGTCTATTGTAATGTGGTCTGCATTGCCGCATGTACTGAAGAGGGATGTAGCATCTTCTCGCGGTCATTGGCTACAATCACAGCCACCCTGAATGCAGCCGTTCTTCTGGATCGAATTGTGCCGGTACGGGTTAAGAAAACGTCAACCGAGAGGATAGATGTGGTGAGCACGGGAAATTTATCGTCGTGAGGAAAAACTCAGATGGGTGCTGCGAGAACGCATCTAGTGGCAGCACCTGGGGAATGAGCCCAATGATCGATAGGGAGCTCGGTAATTAGCCACGAACTAACAACGCTTCAAAGGCGGGACTGAGATGTCAGAATGAACAGACGGGACTATGGCTGCCGGACTTACTGATTGGCGCGTTAGTTGCATGGAATACTAGGTAAACTTGATCGGTGTCGAAAGTCAAGATTCTGGAGCAGGAGGATGTAGCTAAGTGTCAGTGGTGTCAAGGAATGACGTTGCTTGACATTGGGAAGCGCGACTGAGCCGAGGTGTGTTGCAATGCGGCATTCTGTCAATCAGAGGTAAAGCTCATCTTTTCTCCTTCTCACCCCGTAAACGCTCTCCAAAAGACCAAAAAAGACCCTACTGCCAAATTGATTGTCGGATGGTTCTTCAACTTGTTACCTTTACCTCCTATATGTCCCCAGTTAACTATATGGACCACCAGCACCGGACTAGCTTGAAGCGCTGGTTCTATATTTGTTTACAAGACTGAGGATCAAGCAGGGCAGAGATAATACTTGGGAGTAAGGCCACGCTCTGTCGCACCCTCAGAAAGACACAGGATTCGCCTCCCTCGCTAGACTTCATTCACATATTTTCCAATACCAAGTACTTAGGTACCTGGCGCTCACATCGTATCATGGATAGGTTCGAGATCTCTCTCTATCGTCCCGTTTAAATGCGCAGACCATTCCCCACCAATCGGCTACACACCTGCTCGGGCGTCCGTGGGGCCTGTCATTGGAGGACGTGGCTGCTCTACTCAGGATACTACAAGTTTCCGCCGCATCAAAACTATGACTGGCGGTATCTCCACACGGATAAACACCAGCTGCCAGCCTCAAACCAGGCTGGCAAGCCCAGATCAAAGATAGGCCCACAGGCTTTCCCGCTGAAAGGGTTTTATAAACGTATTTGTTCCTCCGATAAGACCGATGCAAAATTCTTCGTCTTAGTCGATATCTTCTGTTTTGGGCACAACCGTGACTTCTCTGTTCATTCTGTTTACATAGTGCTGCTCGAGAACCCGCAAATGCCGTCAGAACATCAGGCGTATTACCCAACAGGCCTGAATCAATGCGGCAGGAGGTCCACCGATGCGCCTTCCCAGCAGTTAGAACTGAGCGCTTCTCAAACGCCTGCTCGGCTTGTCTTTGGAAGTCGACTTGCTGGCCCTCGGCAAGACGAAGATCGGCTGGAAGATAAAGGAGAAGTTATAGCTGGCATTCGAGTCCCGCCGAAGCCACAGGAGCCTGATAATTGCTGTATGAGCGGCTGTGTTAATTGCGGTAAGATATAGCCTAGGGGTGTAGATGCTTGACGCCAATTTGATCTGGCTATAGCGAGAACGATACTGACATGTTGTCTAATGTTCAGTCTGGGATGTATTTCGCGAAGACCTTGAGAACTGGGCGGACGCTCGAAGCAAAGCGCAAAAGGCCCTTCAGTTTCAAAGGCGTCGAGCGCAATCGGGGCTAACTGAGCGTCCTTCTGATAGGAATGGCCCTGACACGAATCGCAGTACTGGCTCAGATGATGCACTCAATGATAATGTGAATATGTGGGAAGGATTGGATGATATCCCGATTGGGATACGTGTATTTATGGATACGGAGAAGGCCATCAAATCCAAGAAAGCTGCTTGAGAGGAGTGAAACTACTGCTCTAAGTACTTGACTTTCGAAAGCAAGCGAAAGCAGAAATTTCTTCGCCAGTTTCATTGATATCTATAGAGCTGTCCGAGTCTCCAAATTCTGCTCGGGAGTAAAACCCCCATTCAAGTATCGACGATTGTCCCCTGTCGTATTTCCTCATCCAATGTATCTGTATCTGGCGTTGACGCTGGCTTGTGTTCATCTAGAAGTTTGCAGCTTTAGTCAATTGTAACTCCTCTTGCCCTTAGCTCCTTCTTTGCTTGGTCGATTTCCTAAGATAAAATGAGTATATTCTCTTAGCTGTGCAGAGAAGAAGATGTAGTTACTGTTATCAATTCTCTATAAGCATCTTCTTTGTCCTTAAATGTCAGGATGCCCCATCCTAGACTGAAGAGAAGATATGCTCCAAAAGATACAAGCAACCAGAAAGGAAGCTCCAAGTGCATGTCAGCGTTACTGCTTGTATTCGGCGAAGAAGTGATCGAGGACATACCACAGGTACAACTTGTTCCTGAACCACGGATGGGAAAGGGATCAGATGCAGATAGCAAGCGAGGTATAACTACATGAACAATTTGTGGGTCAATTACTGCTAGCCTTGAGAGAAATAAATGCGGCTTCGGAAAATACTGACCGAGGAGAACAATAGCCCGCCAGATATGGTTTGCTGTGCACGTGTCATATTTGCGGTATCTATCGTGTTCGCCGTGTAATTGGGCTGTGATGAGAGTTAATCGGGACGAAACGATCGACTTAGTTGAGGACGTCTCCAGGCTGCTGCGATCATGCTCAAAACGAAACCAACCACGTAAACCGCAAACAACACCAGACGCGAGCCCTTGGCAATTTCGCCGTGTATGATTACATAATACTAATGTCACCCTTGCTCAGCCGGCACATCGCTGGTGGCTGATACCCAGAGGCAACGACATCAACCACAGTACCAGCCCTGAGACGACTTCAACAAGCTCTAGGCCTCACAAAACACCAAGAAGCTTGATATATTTGGTTTGCCTGCCTTTGTATAAGCATGCCTGTTGAAAGTGCTGCGTCGGATCCCAGCGAAGTCCCTCCACTCGAGGCGAGGTTAGCGGACGTGTTCTCTGGCAATCAATCGACAGGCCATCAATTTAATGATGCCTTGATTGCTGAGGTATTGTCAGCTATTTCAGCCGGAAACGAAGACATAGAGCCACACATCCTAGAAATTCTTGCCAACGCCTGTCGTCAGGGTTCGTATCCTCGAGTGATCTCACACCAAATTGTTACATAAGCAGTCCGCTGAGTGGGGACGTTGGGCGAAATCTATAGATTCCTGGAGGGAACTGTTGGGCAAAAGCGGTTTGCTTGTCGCCTGTTGTCGTGGATTCCGGCTTCAGGATTCGGCGGACACCTTGAAACAAAAATTGAGGTTCATAGGGAACTGCTGTGCCGACAATGGTCAGTACCGTTGTCGATTCCGTC
The DNA here is from genome assembly GCA_036872635.1 of Orbilia brochopaga. NCBI lineage: Eukaryota > Fungi > Ascomycota > Orbiliomycetes > Orbiliales > Orbiliaceae > Orbilia > Orbilia brochopaga. The sequence goes on along the minus strand of JAVHNQ010000003.1, from coordinate 1,710,932 downwards.
ATTGAATCTAGATAATGCGAAGAACCCCCCGCCCCGGCTGGACGCCAATTGATAGATATGTTATCCGGTAGACTACAATAGGGCTATTGTTCTTGAGTCAGATTTCTATAAACCCCTCGCTGAAGTCATCATTGACCCGACTCGATCTCATCTGCAACATATCTCAATGGCCGTCCTATTCAATTTCTTGAATGACTATGGTATCGCTTCCTTTCTTCTCTCTCACCGCTCTCTTCTTTCTGCAAACATCCATTCTCTGGATCTGTATGGCTAAGGCATCTATTTCAAGAGATCCTGCGCAGCGACGTGCTCGAGAGCAAGGGCTTGTACAAACGTTAATGATGTCCTTCCGCCAAACACCGGGACGTCTTGACTTTGTGACGGAATATGGACCCAAATGCCTAGAGTTGGTTCTCCGACTGGGTAAGTGATGGAATATGCTCTACTTATTCTAAATGTGTGGACCACAGAGGTATCACGGTAAATCTCAGCGAATATTCGAATTATGCTAATTACCTTTCTTGCTGAGCGACCAGATTCAGAACCCGACAGTGAAATTCCCGGAGAGTTGACCAGTATATTGCTCAGCCTCGCCACGAATTCGTTGACCCCCTGGGAGACATTCCAGAGTCTCTTGAATTGCCTGTCCCTTTTGTTGGAAAAAGACTCCACGAAATCATATCTTCTGAGCTCTATGCTGGTCTCGGATTGCTTGACGCTGATGCTACGGCTACGCTATTGGGAGGACACATTATCCATTAGTGAGAGTTTAGTGGATGATGAAGATCGGGAAGACGCTCTTAAGGCTATCCGGGATTGCCGGAGCAGCCTAGTCGTCGCAATCGCGGATGTATTCGCTCTCGAATCGTTCCTAGAACGATACCCCCTCGAATCTGACCTTGTAAGTCTAATTCTGCATTGGCTTGAATCGGAAGACCTGGATCTCCTGGCATGCGCGGCTCTAGCGTTGGGTAATGTAGCACATGGTTCGGAGACTTGCGAAGCCCTGATCGCGAAGTATGATGTGCATTTACTACTGACCCGGATCATCCGGGATCAGAGCCAGGTTTCAGCTCTGCACGCAGCGGGCGGCGCTCTCAAAAATTTAGCAGTAGGCTCTCCCTCATTGCGTGAGCAGATAGTTGCGGCAGGTGCCCTGGAGCACTGCCAAAAGTTCTATCTTGCGAAAGCGGTCATGCAGGTTCAGCTCATGGGCTTGAGTCTCACTAGAATCCTAGTCGCAAACTCTCGTAAGCGTCCGAACCGATTCCAATTTCTTGCACCAAGGCTTACCTCGATTTTGTTCACAGTTAGCAGCGTTGCGCGGCTAGTCGACCCCACGCAATCGACGTCCAACTCATCCCTGAAGTCAATCCTCGATTTGTATAGCGGCACGACAGAGCAGTCGATACGCATTGAAGTTGGTCGAATCATAGTGTCAATCTTGAGAGAAGCGGCGCGGTGCTCTGCTGGATCCCAACAGAAAATCAGCCTCGACAGACAAATATTCGATCTATGTCCTGGGTTCATAGAACCCCTTCTCCAGATGGTTATCCAAGACAGGTGGCCTGTGGTTGCCTCGGAAGGCTGGTTCGCATTAGCTCTGTTCACCCGAAGCGCGGAGGGTGCAACTATATTCGCAGGGCTGTCCCTTCCCAAGGAATTCTACCAAGCGCTCAAACAAGTTGCTGGTAAGGACTTACAAGATATACATAGTGACGAGCCAACAGCCGCGGAAGGAGAATCCTCACCCGGGCGCGGCCTTGCACATGAGCGCAACCAGAAAAATAAAGTGAACGTTTACATATTTCTGTCAGAGTTCCTGAAGAATGCTGTAGGTTTATTGTCGATAACCGAGCTGAAGATTAGGAGACCTCTGCTAATCTAGGAACAAACAGGACTCGTTAAATAATCAACATCAACGGAATTTATTTCAGCTTCTTGTGGATGGCGAGGAAGTGACGGACATTGACATCGATCGGGCTTTGGACTTTGATACCCGCCTCGCATTTCTAAGAATCTGAGCAGTCCTCTTTGTCTTGATAACACTGATCTGTATGAATAGTATCCTATTTTACCTTGGCTTGGACAGTATATTGACTGAAAATCGAGATACTCTAAAGCTACAATACACATTTATGTACTATTTTGGTTTCGCCAGGAAACATTGACTTTTTTCTACCATAGCACCGACTCCACTCCCATATGGCGATACCAATCGTCACACCGTAGAATAGATGCAGCACAATCTAAATGCTTACGTTATATTGATCTTCGTGCGATTATGATCCCCTTTCGTTATTTTGATCTCGTCATGATTTGCGTTCAAATTTCCCAACCGGTTGATTGGATTGATACAAACAAGTATCTATTAGACGACAGGCTGCCCGGCCCATGCTGACAGAAGAAATGTCGAGGAGAGCTGGAATACAAAGTCGAGAACAGAAGGCCAGGGCGGATAAGTCATAGGTTGTGTAGAATTGGGTGGATTAATCAGCAGAGGAAAGGAATTCACCGAACGCAGCGATACAACAGCGTGAAGGGACATAAGGATATACCGAAAAAAAAAAGAAAGAGGTTTAGAGAACGAAGGAAAAGAGTAAGAAAAAGGAGAAGGCGCGCATACGACAGGAAAGTGGCTGAACTGCTGAGCTTATTTCTTGCTGGCCGCCTCTGCTTCCTCCTTCGCCTTCGCTCGTTTGGCACGAACGCCAACATATTTAGCATTGCTCCTTGCCAGCCTCAGTTTTCTATATGCTTCTGTATCTTTGTCTTCGGATGTAATGGCGCGTTCTTGTACAGTCGTATCGACCGGGTCGATAGGGAATAGAGTTGACAAGGATTGCGACTTCGAGCTGCGAGCAGCGGATACATCTTCGTTCGATGCATCGCCGTGCTTGGGGCGACCAGCCCGCCGGGGGAACAGGATCAACTTGTCCTTGTAATCCTTAAGTCTCTGAACATTCAGAGCCAAGCCTTCCTCGGATCTGTTTTGGCGTCTGTGGTCGACAGGGATTCCGATGGTCAAGGCAAGTTTTCTAGGTATCGCAGCAGCCTATGACATACGACAGTTAGGTGCTGTCTACGCAGAACAGTGTTCTTCGAGTAAGGGAGGGTCGCTGTCTTACCTTAAGTTCCTCAAGCGTGAAGCCGCGTCCAGGCCTGGCTCGACGATTGTATTTGATGGTGGGGCATCGGACAATCGGTCTTAGCTTGTCGACAGGACGAGGAGCGATGGCGGCGGCTTTGGAGAGGCGCGCCTGTCGTCTGCGGAGCTTGCGTCCAGGCTATTCGTAGGATTAGTGGATCAATGATTACAACTCAAACAGACATTGCACTCAGCTCATGTAGGGAGAGTTTCGAGCGAGACGTTGCAAACGTACTTGGTCGAAATGAACCCGGACCCGCTCCTGCCAGTGTTTCCGAAAGTGATTGTTTGGGAGCTGTTGGTTGTCTGATGATTTGCGTTAGCTGAAGCCCTGGACTTGGACGCCGCAACTTCACCAGATGAGAAGCACAATGGAATGATGAGGGTCGGACGTACGTTTGATAGTCATGATGATATCTCGGGAGTCGCGATCCCTTCTTATGTGACGGCGGTGGAGTAAGGTGGAGTGTGCAACGGTGTAAATGCGGACGAGCTGGGGCCGTTACGATTCACCGGGAATGTCGAGGACCGGTCGTGAGCAGAGATGGTGTTGAAGGGTTACAGCAGGTGTGTGCAGAAAAGTACTTTTTTTGTGTGTTGCGCAGTTTTAGGGCCTGCGCGAAATTTTCCGCCCACCACACAAGCGGCAGAATCATACAACAAGCATTTCAACGTCCCCGTTAAATAACTGCTGAAGAACCTCCTCCGAATATCTGACCGACGGAGGAAAATATCTGTTTACTTGCTTCAGCAGGTACTCAGGCACCAGCTGACTCAAGCACTCACTTGTCTCATCGATTACTTGCCTGTGGATCGAGACAGCTCTCTTCCCCAGGGCAGTGGGCTTAAACTATTGCTCGCTTGTTTTTGGCGAAAAGACAGTCACAAAGCGGCTGTGGCGGTTGCAAATGTCACGTGTTAACAGAATAGCAAGCGACAACCGCAAGCGATTGCTGGTAATTGCGCTTCGAGGAAATACCTAGGTACCTAGTATATAGTACCCGCTGACTAATCGGATAGCTTATTATTCGAGATGTTCGTCGACACGTGGATCGCACTATAGATCTGATCTTGTCTTGTACATTCGAGATTATGAATGGGAAAATCGGCTCGTAAATGATAGCAGCATCAAAGGTGTTCAATCCTTGCAATTGACTATGCACTCTAACGGTGTAATTATTGGCTGTCTTGTACTGTTTGCACAAGCCAATCCATTCCTTCGTGGATACCTTCAGTGACAAATGGTGATTAGCTTTTGACCGCCATAGATACTTGATCAGAGAGGTGTATCGAGTGGAGGCGCTGCAACAAACCTAGGTTGGTGACAGCACTACAAGCTACGATGCTCCAGCTTCTGTTCTTAAGTTTGGGAAGCTCCAAGATCGTCGAAATTTCACTAGCTCCGAGGGCTCCAGGTTGATCCTGCTTGTTAGCAAATACTAACAGGGCGGCTTCTCTCAGTTCCTCCTCGTTTAACATCGCTTGGAGTTCTTCGCTAGCTGTGGAGAGGCGTTCTTTATCCGTAGCATCGACGACAAAGATTACAGCCGCGGTATTTGCGTAATAACACCGCCAGTAGCTAAAGAAAAATCAGCCCTGACGTCGATTTATGGCTACAGGCGGCATGCTTGCTAGGAACAAGGGGGTACCGACGGTCGAATGCTGGTCTGCCCGCCTAATTGCAGTCCCTTCAGTCATACCCTGATATAGATAGGCTGGTTGAATTGTTGGAAAGAAGGAGGGTACAAACCGAGATCCTGCAAATATCCACATTAGCAACCATGGTTCCATGCAGACTTACACTGCGAGTATAATCTTACCCAAACGTTGAAGTTGAGATTCTTGTAAGTCACGCTCTCAACATTGAACCCGATTGTAGGTACTGTTGTGACGACTTCACCGATCTAGCAGACTGGCCTGATTAGTCGATATAAGCCCTCTAGTGCGATCTCAGCTCTGAGGGATCGAGCCACAAGATAGCGGGAGCATATGCATATATAAAGCACCTTGAGCCTATATAGAAGTGTGGTTTTGCCGGCATTGTCCTAAATCGCATGAGTACGTCGAAAGTTAAAGACATTTCCTTCGATACAATGTAATCGATACGCCAAGGACTCCACTGGGAAAGGAAGGGATTGTAATAGGGTGTAGCTTACAAGTCCGAGGATCAAAATCCGGACCTCTTTTTTTCCCCATCCGGCTAAAGCGGAAAGGCGCGATACCCATCCACCCATTGTCCAAGCTGGAGAAACTGGCTCGTCAGATAACCTTTGCCGTTGGGAGTGAATCAGGGTTTTGTAGATCAGCCCGCTGGGAGCTGAAAGGGGGAATGCGTGGGCCGCCAACCGGTGTGTAGGATATTTCTGCTGCTTCGTAGATATGGGAATGCTATGATAGTGCTGATGAAGACTACGAACTGCGACGACGACAACCACGGGGACGATTCGTGAGATCAAAGCTGAATGTAGGAATGTGGAGTTGGATTCTGGGAAAAGGGCACCGGGTCAGCATGCACATCCGCGAACCTTGGCACAGCGATGGAAATCGAACCGGATGATGCGACTATGTCCAGGCCGAGCTAGCCCGGGCAGGGTAATTTTCTTGCCAGTTGCTAGGTACCAGACGACTTTGCGACAGCGGCGAGTCTTTCTCCAAGGCAGGTGCGAGTCTGCTTGAGAGTGAGTGGAGTGAGAGCAGGAGCGCCGGTGTCCGCCAACTCGCGTCGAAGCGATTATTGCTGACTAAGATCCATGCACCGGCAAGCTCGTCCTGCGACGCCAACTGCTAACATAGTGCTTGTCTTTGCTTCTTCTGTGGCCGACCGCCGAAAAAGGTTAAAACTTATCGATTGGCAAAGAAAAAAAGTTGCTGGGGACCACCACTGGTGCACAAAGTGCTTCTTCGAATATGAACTCGCGAAGACCTTTCTTGTGCGCGCTTTAAGCCTCCACTTCGAGCCTCCCGCTGATATACAGACCCCGATCGCTATCCAACAATAGTCTTCATACAGTCAAGAACGCATTGCGCTTTCCCCAAACCATCGAGCGCCTGATCAGACCGAGAACTCGCACGAGTAAGTGATACCTTCATCCGCGCGTTTGCTGTGGCACTGGCAGACTTACTGACTGGCAAAACACATCTAGAGAACCTCTCGCAGTTCATACATCCCGTCCGAACTCCCACATATATCGCTGTATTCCTATCCACCTCATTATCGCTGCCATCTTCCATTCCTGTCAGCGATACCGACGAAGAGCTTGCTACGACCTATCTTCCAAGTTTAGTCCTCGAGAGGACATGTGGGGCAACAGCTTGTAGCATTAGTATCACATTCCGGGTCGGGTTTGAAGAATATTCTGCAGCTCACTTAGCCACAAGTCTTGCACCTCGGTGATGCAGGGTTCTTTCATATCGGTCTGTATTTTCCATCTATCCCTTGCACACTACCGCGGCGAGACCTGCATCTCTGACATCTTCCGATTGCCCAAGACTGTCCGGCTACGTGCGCCTTTGCCTGGCTTCAACCTCCGCCTTGCGGCCAGGGCAATCCGTTCCACTTCCAGAGGATCAGGCTTCTTCCCAGCTACGTCTGCCTTCTACGCCAGTTATGCCACTCAATCAGAGGCCATATATGGATCGCAGCCTTCCCATGATGTTCTGTTCCCGCCGGTTCGCAGATCGCCACCAAAAGCCAGGTCGCGGCCTCCTCCCCCGTCGCTAACAGCGATTCATCGACAGAAACCGCCTGTTTCTAGATCAACTCCTGCTTCCCATACCAAGAAAACCTCCAAAGCGTCACCCTCGAACAATTTAAACAGAAAGCCAAACCATGTCAGCCAAAAAAGCCGCACATCTAAAGCTCTAAGTCACAAAATCGCAGTCGATAAGAAAGCTTCGACCCAGGCGGCCGATTTTCATCTATATAAAACTCTGAGTGAGCACACCACTGCCTTCGACTCCTTCAAAGACAGCCGATTCGCTCGCGTTGTTACAAGTCCCTTGGAATTTCTCTCAGACACGGGACGATTCGATAAAATTTCTGTCTTTGGAAACGCCGTGGACTCCCCTTCTGGCCACACAAGACATCATGTTCGGGCTGCTGGTAAAATGAAGTGGAATGGCACCTCTCATACCTTCGTTGGCTATGGTGCTGCTGAGACCAAAGTAAGAGCTGTAACACCCTCCGGCGCGCGAACGCTGCCCCTGGCTGTTGAATAGCACCTATTGTCCTTTTCTGGACACGAAATTGAAGTTAACAAATTTATTAGAAAGAAGCTCTGCGAGTTGCTTGGTTACACGTAGCGGGCCAAATCCACCAAAACATCGGACTGGATCAGTTCTTAGTAACCGCCTACGACCAAAAAAAGTTGACCGATGATGTTCTGAAAAGAGAGAAGGACTCAAAAATGGAAATATACGACTACTGTGCCGCTTTCAATGGTATACCGGCGTTTGCGTATAGACGAATACCACGAAACAGGCACTTTGAGATCATGGTTACTTTCCCGGCTCAGAATATCAAGGTTTGCGTTCGACACCGAGATATCGCCACGGGCGATGTTCTTGCTTGCCTATTATTTAAGCAGCAGGCTGAAAAGTGGCATGCGGAAAATGCGGATTCAAACCTCCAGGTCAGAAATGTCCTGAATCTCAATACGTCTAACGCTAGGCAGTTCTTCGAGCTCTGCAAAGCTCAAAAGAAGATAGGTTCCTATGATGTGCTCGGCCCAAAGAACAAGTCCCCGACTGTACGCGGAATCAATTCAGCACAAGCGTATGTGGATGGAGAACCACTTGGGGAGGTGGTGCATGCTGTCTCAAAGAAGACAGCTGAAAGCTTAGCTTATTTTGTCGCCGCAGTGAAGCTGCGAGAGATGCAGCCGGATGTCTTTTCTGACTTTATCCAAGCACTCAAAGTGGGAAAGGGAGAGGTGCTGAAGCCGATACCACCTATCTGGTTTCGAACGCGCTGGGATTATTTACAGCCAATGCTCGATACAATCAGCATGGTGCGAAGAGTCGGCATTCCACAGGAGTACTCCGATGCAACGAACCAAATGACCGCGCAAGGCTCAAAGGGAAGAAGTTTCACCGCATTGTTACCCAGCCCGGAGGCACTGAGTAGGAGGAATTCCGAATTGAAAGATGGCTATTTAAGATACCAAAGCAACCCAAGCCTGGAACAAATGAGAGCGAAAAGAGCCGACCTACCGATGAATCAACATGCCGCAAAAGTGCTAGATCTTGTGAAAAAGAGCCCTGTCAGCATCGTTGTGGGTGCTACAGGGAGTGGAAAGACGAGTATGTCAAGACTAGCTTTATCACTCTTACCCGTTTCTCCTTGACTCACAGTCATTAATTGGGTAATGCAGCCCAGGTTCCACAGATCATATTCGAAGACGCTATACAAGCTGGCGAAGGAGCTTCTTGTAATATCATCTGCACCCAGCCGCGAAGAATCGCCGCAACATCTGTTGCGGAGCGAGTAGCAGTCGAACGAAACGAACCTCTGCGACAGACCATTGGATATCACGTCAGATTTGATGCCAAGACCGCTCCTTCACAAGGCAGCATAAATTTTTGCACTACAGGAATACTTTTACAGCAGCTTCGTTCTGACGCCGAGACCGCTTTGAGGGGTATCTCGCATATCATTATCGATGAAGTACATGAGAGAGACATCCAGATTGACTTCTTGATGGTATTGCTGAAGCGGGTTATGAAGCAGCGCGAGACGAGTGGTCTTCCCCCCATCAAGGTAGTCCTTATGAGTGCAACTATGAACACAGAGCTTTTCGCCGGATACTTCGCCTTCAAGGATAAGAATGGAACGCTTGTCGACTGTCCATCTATCTCAGTTCCTGGGCGTACTTTCCCAGTGACAGAATATTACCTAGACGAAATCACATCGATGTTGCGGTCTACCTACAGCGGAAGCGAGCTCAACCTTCTAAGGGATCGCGATACTCAGGAGTACCTCGAGGTTGAATCGAACTACCAGTCCAGAGTCCTGGCAGCGCAGCCTAAATCCGGATCCTCAGCCCAAAGTACTGACACATCGGAGGATGACAATTTTATCGACTGGAAGCGCAAATCAGTTGTTGGAGAGGATGGGGAAGTAATCGTTTCAAACGATAGGGAAGATGGATTGATCCCCGTTGGTCTAGTTGTCACAGTCATAGCCCACCTGGCAAAGACAACAAAAGAGGGCGATATCTTGGTATTTCTGCCGGGTCTAGCTGAAATTCAAGCAGTCAACGAAATGCTCAAGACCGGGAGACCTCTTGGAGTGGACTTTCAAAACTTGGATACTTACCGGATAGATATTCTGCATTCGACACTACCCCAGCAACAAATGGAAGTTTTCCATGCGAACGCAGCCGGGAAGAGAAAAATAATACTCTCGACAAATATTGCAGAAACGTCTGTCACGATACCAGAAGTGAGATACGTGGTAGACAGTGGAAAACTCCGGGAAAAACGATATGAGCAGACATCGAGAATCACCAAACTGCAGTGCACCTGGGTCAGCAAATCGAACTCCAAGCAGCGTGCCGGCAGAGCAGGTCGCGTTCGCAATGGGCATTATTTCGCCCTCTTCACGAAGGAGCGTTCCCGTGAGCTTCGACCATCTGGTCTTCCGGAAATGCTGCGTTCAGATCTTCAGGAGATATGTCTAGACATCAGGGCGCAAGGATTCAAAGATCCTATTGCTCAATTCCTTTCTGAGGCGATTGAACCACCATCACTTGTCGCTATAGAAGCGGCATTGAGCCAACTCAGAGGCTTGGGAGCTTTCGACACAGACGAGAGCCTGACGAACTTAGGCAAAGTTCTCGCGACCATGTAAGTGGACACCCGATTAAAGATACCCCCGAGGAAATGAAAGCTTACTTTTGTGCTTGGCAGGCCCGTTGAGCCAGCTTTCGGGAAGATGATTCTGTTGGGCGTGATTTTCAAATGTCTTGACCCTATGATCATCCTCGGTGCCGCTGCTGGAGGCCGAGATATCTTCGTGACGCCTCTGGAGCGGAAAAGAGAAGCACAAGCTCGGAAAAAACATTTCGCTAAAGGCACTAGTAGTGATCATATATCTCTTATAAACGCCTTTCGAGAGTGGAGAATGAGACGTGACAACGAGAATATGATAGCCACAGCAAGATTCGTTGAAGAAAATTTTCTCCATCGAGGTGCCCTACGAGTTATAGATCAGACAGCAAATCAGATCGAAGAGATACTAGTCACGGAAGGCATCATTCCATTTCTTCCCCGAGCCCAAAGATTCAGGGGTGAATATGGACATCCGCGATTGAACGACAATTCCTCCTCCGTACCCCTCATCAAGGCACTTTCTCTGGCTGGAACCTACCCTAATATTGCAGTCCCGACTGGCGGTTTAGGTTACAGGACGATGGAGGAGAATTTTGTCATGGTGCATCCAGGCTCGACGACTTATTCCGGACGGGGCAGGGATTTTCAGACGAATCTCCCAAGAGACATTGTGGTGTCCTTTGGATCCAAAGCGAAAAGCATCGATGGAAAATCCACCTACATGCGCGACGTTACTCAGAATACCATCCTGAATGCTATGCTGTTCGGAGGAAAACCCACACAGTCCGGAAACACCCTTTTATTTGACGGTTGGATACCTGTATCCATAAACGACGAGCGCGTCCTGAAGGTCGTACTGCAATTCAGGTTAATTCTTGACAAGGTATGGGACTTGCCACCAGACTACTAAATGAAAATTGCACAACCGTCTTTTGAACATGCTTGCTGACCAAGCCGGTGGGAACAATAAGGTCCTCGGTTTCGTTTTCAAAAATTTGTCTACACGTAAGACCAATTCTGAATCAGCATTTGCCGACGAGCAACTACGCAATCTGGTCTCGGATGGTGTACTGGGGGTAAGTGTGATGCTGGCTGCGCAGCGCGTGTTAATCGAAATCAATCTGACGACCAAACTTGTAAAACCTAGGTACTCGAGAAATATGCACCTGCACCTCCGGTAAATCAGCAGGAAATTAAGAAACCATCAGTTCCCCCTTCGCCGCAATATGCAACAGGTCGTTCGTTTATGAGACAATCGTATGCTCAAAGTTAATTGCCTCTAGGATTTTTTTTCTATAATTCTAGGCGGATACGTATATATCTGGGAGGGATATGTCCTTGCTATTCATATTTCATCCCTGGAATACACTGCCGTGGGCTGCATGGCACTCCCTCAGCGCTTTCCTTAACCTGTACATATATAACTAAGTATCTAGTATACCTGATAGATAAAACATGCAAGGTGGAGTTTTGAGATCAACAACCTGTACATAAGTACCTATATATAGATAGACTATATCTCTGTCCCTCTTCATTAGTTCTAATGTTTCTTGATGATCACAATCGCTGGGATGCATACCAAGTCCGGCGTCGGTATGTGTATACAGGCAAGCCAGTCATGAAGCTCCTGAATTAAGTTTGCTACTCAAGTAATCATACCACATCTGTCATCGTTATGGTCAATGTTATTGTTGTTGTTGTTGTCTCTTGTTGTTGGTGGGTGGGGCTCGGGACCGCGGTTTGTTTACAGGTTCGCGCCTCCAGCTTGCATCTCCCACCTTGAAATTTATCCACCATCCGGCTATACGCTAGCGACTACCTCTCGGAATCTCGATTCGTCATTTCCTAGATATTGAGCGGTCTATTATGCTGTGCTACTACATAGTGGCATTTTTGACGCACGACCGACGAAGGACCAGACAGAGAAATCCAACTTACTCGTGAAGCCATGCTTCCCTCTACTCATAGCAAGCAAGAGGCGAATGAACATGGAGATTTAGGCCGGAGTCCCCTCAAGTGGAATGGAGGGAATAGCCTACACGGTCCTACGAACACATCACTTGCGAAATACCCAGCTCACGCTTTCAATCGGGATCGCTCGCGCATAGAACCAATGCACTCTCCTTCAAAACGCACCAAATTTTCGACATTCACGGATGGATTCTACTCCCCACAGCAGATACCAAAAAACCGCTCCATACAGGCGACACAGAGAGATCTCGGCAGGGGGCGGCTTAATAGTGGCCGAATTTCTCAGGATTCTATCCACACAAGTGGAGCTCTGCGAAAACAGTATCTCGCAGAGAGAGACACTGTTAATAGCCTGCGACGCGGTCTTCCGCCCCACGGACCTCCTTCGGGGCGATTCGCTCAAAAGCTTCCATCAAGACAATCACGAGAGACGTCCGACTATGATGAGACCATATCTGCAGAACGAGGAGTGAGGTGGTCGAGGACACCACCCCCATTGTCTTTGGACCCAGAAGGCTCGAACGAAGTCCCCTTGCCCCCGACACCTGACCCACCTCGGAATCGCTCACCCGGCACGATACGAAAGGATCGTGAAGAACTATTTGGGAGTGGGAGGCGAAAACCTAAACGAAAGCATGGGTCGTTATCGTATGATAGCAGTTCTGAGCCATCGCCGGGCCTTCAAAAGACTTATTCTATAAGATCGAACGAGGCTCCGAACTATTATCCTAGTTCCTCAGTTCGCATTAAAGACAGATTCCGCAATACGTTTGTTGAACACCGAGAGGCCCTTCGTCGAGAGATTCAAATATTAGAGGACGAGCTGATCATAGAGAGACGCAAATCCTCTATCGTGAAATACTCTTCACCGAAGTTGGGAAATGTACGCGATTTACTGGGCTTTATGTAAGTTTATTGTGCTCAATATTGTATTAAGCCAATACTAATATACCAATGGCAGTTCGCAATGCTTATCCTCAAACGATCAGGCGACTAGAACTGAAGCGATTGGCCCAGACTTGAGGCACGAGTATCTACAGTCTCTGAATGTGCGGCCATTAGAAGTCCTGAATACACATCACGGACTGAGACAGTTTTGCCACCTTTCCTTCGCAAGTAACAACACCCCCGATCCTCACATGAATCGTCGGGTTTTCAAGGGATACTCCGATAAGAATTTGCTTCAATTCCGAATCTCCGTGGATGTTGTTGGAAACAAAGGTCCAACCGTCGAGAAGCTAAGAATTGAATGTAGCGATTGGGGGCTATCTGAGTTGGGACAACCCCTCCGAAAATTCTCGAGAGAACGCAACGTCAGCAAAGCCATCCACGCAATATCGTCCTTTTCGGACTTGGCGCAAGCACGGGCGAAACTGTGGGCGGACCTACGCCATCAGTTTTCTCAATTAACAACCTCTAAGACCTACGAAAGCACCGACCTACTTGGAATACCTGTCAGTAACATTTCGAAAGCCAGTCGACGGAAACTAGTCGAAAACCTTTCGAAGCGTGTTATCACCTTCCGGGGTCGTAACATCTCGGCTAGTAGTTCTTCGGTTGACGCCGAGCTATCTTTAGGATGGCATATACACTTTGATGCGACTGGCGAAGCTCGTAGTCATATATTCGCCAGTGTCAAAGCCTTGTCGAATGGTAGGTTCGCTTTAGCCTATGACGTTCTTGAGTATATAACTAACGAAGTTGTTATACCAGTAATGGTTGCTGACGAGGGAAAAATTACTGAACAAGTATCCACTCTATTGAATATGTTAGTCGCAGAATACGGAATTCTAGAAGGTACATCAAAGTTGCTCAAAGCCTTCTTCCACACAAGCTGAGAAACGAGCCTGCTGCAAAACGCTTGTTACAAGAGCCCCGCCGCTATCACTTATTTCTATGCACGTTCGACCAGATATTCTCCCTCAAAGTATCCCTTGATATCTGCCACTTGATGGTGTCGGCATGGCTCTTTCTTTTCTACCCCACGTGTCATTTGATGTATGTTACCATCAACATGGTCATGATAGCTAGAATGCAAAGAAATATCGGGAGATTCCCGAGCAAGTGGTTGGTCCTCGTACGTCTAGTTGGCCGCTGACCGGGGTTTTACTGAAACCATGTCATATGAGAGTTTCCACGTCACTGCTTAGATAGTACCTGCATGTGAAACCTTTCTTATTTCGATGCCTCTACAAATATTGACGTTAGGGCTATGCGGCTTTTCAGAATTCATGGTTGATCAGAAGGCTGCCATTGTGACAAGGGAATAACTTGAGACGTAATAGAGCTATAAAAGCAAAAAAATAAAAAATAAAAATAAAAAAAACAGTAAGAACGAGAAAAAAGGGGGGAAGAACAAAGAAGGGAAAGGAAACAAGAAATGAAGAGAACGGATTCGAAGGTGGGAAGAGGCATACTGTGAACAGAAACAGTCAGGAAGGAGGATATCTGAGAGAATGAGAGATGGTATTGCGGACATTATCTGGGTCAAGATGCATAGCGAAGCAGCGCATGTTATAACTTATATTGATCAAATTGAGCAAGAGGAGTAAGTCTACAGGAAGCGTAGGAATGCATGAATTATGACAGTCAGTTTGAGGGATTTGAAATGAATAAAGACTTTTGTAGTGTGGACTCAATTAGAATCTGCGTTCTGATTCTTGGTTTCTTGAGAGGAAGACGCATCGTTGGAAGGAGGAGAAGTTGTGTCGTGAGGCTCTGAATTGTCAGCACCATCTTGATGGCCCGAGAGTGCACTGCCAGTCCGTTATGTCAATGTCGCATTCAATCCAACGTTGCATGAGGCGCATTAACGACATATTTGCTTACCTAAAGCTATTTGCCGAAGCCACAGATTCTCTCTGGGTAGTTGGAGGAGTAGCTGTTCGGGATGATGGGCCAGACTCTGCATTTGGAAACAAGCTCGATGGGTTGTTCAAACTTATCCCTTTCCTGCTCCCACCACTGCTACCAGATCTCCCGAAAAGATTTGCGGCTGGTCCCAGGGAAGCACCCGCGGGTTGGCGAAGAGACTTTGCGCCCAAGCGCCGCAGTTCATCGGAGCCAAGTGTTTGGTTTTGGCGTTGGTCTTGAAATCCAGCGTTCGGCCCAAATCCTTGTGAGAAAGGTCGACCGTCTCCCC
This sequence comes from Orbilia brochopaga, assembly GCA_036872635.1. Lineage (NCBI taxonomy): Eukaryota > Fungi > Ascomycota > Orbiliomycetes > Orbiliales > Orbiliaceae > Orbilia > Orbilia brochopaga. Next base: position 1,695,840 of record JAVHNQ010000003.1, on the reverse strand, counting down.
GTCCTGCCTGAGACCTCTGTCGTTGTTTATCGCGAGCCGCAGCCGCTTCCTTCTCCATTTGTGCTTTTTGAGCCTGTTCCGGGTTATGATTAGTTCAAATTACACACTGCCGCTATGCAGGGGAGCTTACTTCTTCTCGTATCTCGGCAATTGTCTTGGGCCCTTTGTCGGCTTCTTTAGATTCCCAATTCGCTTTTCGTAGTTCAACAACGTCCTATTACAAATGGCCATGACGTTGTTAGAGACAGGGTCACGAATGTAGACAAGAAAAGGGGCGAACTTGAGTAAACTTACCAGTAACATGAATTTCATGCGACTATTCAGATCTTTGCTATCCATCATCCGTTGGATACGATCGAAGTATGCATCCATAGCTAACCGGCTTTTGTCTGTAGCGTCGAGAGCATAACCGATGGTGCGTAAGAGTTTGCAGAGAGACTCGACCTCTTCTTCCTCAGGCGTCCCTTCGTAGTCGACAAGCTTCTTCACGCATTCATGCATGATGCGCTCAGTTAACATTTGTAGTTTGAACAGCTCACCAATGAATTGGATCAACCCAAGGCCTCTTCTCTTCGCAGCTGCTGCAATATAGTATTCATCGGACATAAGCGCGGCCTCCTCACTGACACCTTCGGGCTTAGGAGGCAGATTGACTTTCCAGCCACGCTCAAATTCTTCTTGACAGCGATTCAGAAGATATTTCCGGAACAGAGCGCCACCAGTCACCACATTGCCGTTCTTGTCCTTGATATTCTCGTCTTTGATGTCGGGATGCATACTTTCGAGCATACGTTTGCAAAATTTGGCATACATGGACGAGAAATTAGGCTCATCTGTGGCCTTCTCGAAAGTGAGCTGGATGACCTGACGCAAAGATCGCCCGTCGGTTTCGTAGCGAGATTGACTAGCGATTTCCAGAATTTGATCCGCAATTTTATCAAATTTTTCTGGAGTCATCTTGTTGAGAGCTGCTTTCACCTTGCGCTGTACCATTTCTGGAGAGAGACGTGAGTCTTCCGAGGCTGGTCCGCTCGGGGTGGGAGCCGATATGGCAGTCGATACTGTCGTCCCGGCGGTTCTGGGTTTCCAGGCGCTCTCTGATTTCTTCAGCGGCTCAAAGTCGGCGGCGGCGGCGGCGGCGGCTGCGGCTGCTGCATCCGTTTCGGCTTTGGAGGGACCTCCTTGACTCGGGCGTTTCCCGTCCATTGCTCTTCGCGGAATATTCTTGCTTCCGCTTCGTGGTGGCTTGTTGTGACCACCCGGACTCTGCGGGGCGGAGCCTCCTTGACTGGACAATTGCGTCGAGGACGGGTTTCGAGGAGGGAAAGGCCGAGGCATCCCGCCGACAGGGAAGGGTGAATTTGAAGGCTGCCGAACGGAGGGTGGAAGAATGTTACCTGGCTTGCCCATCTCGGAACCGATTTGGAACGATCCTATTCTCATCCCACTGGTCGAAGGCGGACCAGGAAGCGCTGACCGAGGGCCCTTTGCACCTGCAGATGATGGAACGCGCGAGCCTTGCATCGGACGGGCCGAATCCGGTTCTCCGACAGTATCGCGCATTCTCTGGTCCCAGTCAACGGAGGGTTTGTCTGTGAATACACCTTGGAACTGCATGAGAAAGTCTTTCTCATATTTGAATTTACCATTAGGTGCACTGGAATTCAGAGCTGGGTTCGGCGATATGATGGAGGGTGGATAGGCAACTTTATTGATGTCATCAATGAACCGTGCAGAACGCAGAGCCGTAAGTGCAGCAGATGGAAGAGCCGGTTCGGAAGAAGAAGGTGTCTTGAGTTGAAGGTTGAGAGGGGCAGGCTTCCGTTGGTTCTGTTTGAGAGGAGGGATCTGTGTCTCAGTAGCTACGATAGATGGAGGCAGGGTGTTGACCGTGACCTTGGTGACATCCGATGCAACATCTTCAGTGTTCTTTGAATCTGATGTAACCAATCCCGAGTTCTTTGTGACTGTTGCCTTAGTATCAGCATCGCCATCACCGGGTCCAGTAGATGTGGGGACATCCGTGCCAGTAGAAGGCGAGTCAGACTTCCGGAGCTCCTCAGGCCTCCGAACGTCTTCTGATCCTCCGGGTATCTCAGCTGGTTTGTTTGTCTTCGAGTCTTGCTCTGCAAGTGCGGATTTAAGTTTCTCTGCTTCCTCCTGCTCTTTACGCCGGGCTTCCTCTTTTTCCATTTCAATTCTTAATCTTTCTTCTTCCTCAGCCTTTGCCTTAGCCGCTGCCTCTTCTGCAAGCTTACGCTCGGCTTCTTCCTTTTCCCGCTGTTCTCGCTCTCTTGCAAGCCTCTCCTCTTCTTCTTTCTTGAGACGCGCTTCTTCCGCATCTCTAGCTTTGCGGTCCTCTTCCTCTTTCTTCAACCGGAGTTCTTGTTCTTCCTGTTGTTTCTTGAGCTGAATCTCCCTCTGAACTGCTGCCTTCATCTCGTCTTTGACTTCCTGGTCCGTTTTTGTTGTGATTGGTTTTGAGACAGGCTTTGGATCTGGTTTAGCGTGTCCGGCATGCCCAGCTTGTTCCGGAGCAGGAGACGAGGAAACGATCACAGGAGACCTTCCAGAGGTCTGAACAGGCGGTAAGTTATTAAATGTTTTTACGGTTCCGGTGTTTGGGTCACGAATCTCAATCTTCTTGGAGGCTTTCTCAGCTTTTTTGAAGAACGGCGAATTAGGATTAGTCGGTACGGAAGGTGTAGGACCCGGATGAGATAAGGGTGGAGGTATGGCAGCGGATGTTAGAGGCGACGCGTGCGGGATATGAGATAAGCTCGATGGTGGACGAGGCATATGGTGGTCCGAAGGCTGAGAACCAGTCCTGGCCATTGCAGGTGATTGTGAACCCTGGAAAGAGGGCATATACGCTCCTTGCTGTGGAGGTTGAGGCATAGGATAAGACGGCCGTGGGCTGTTCGGTGGAATATATTGAGGCTGAGGATACCCCATGTAAGGTTGAGAGTAGAAGCCGGGCTCATAGCTTTGTGGGTACATTGGCTGCATAGGTTGCATTTGCTAAATTATACGGGTTAGCATTAAGAATTCGGTTAGGTAAAGGGGGCGAGAGAGTGAAATGTGGATATGAAAACGCCGAAGGCGAGAAACTTCTCCAGATCTATTCTGCCTCTACTCATTCTTTGCCGCTTCAAGCAGGGAGGAAGAGGGAAAAGGGACAAGAGTAAGGGTTAGGATGCGTCGACTTACATGGTTGTGAGGAGTGAGATGTTGCGCAAAGCTCAGATGAGGGGATGGCTGCATAGGTGGGTTCCCGGCAAGTTGCGCGCTGTTCATCTGGGGGGTGGAAGGCAAAGAGTGAGTCAAAGCAGGACTCCTTCCACCACGGTTGTTGTTGAAGTTTGCCATGTGAGCTGGCGTTTGATAGGGTGAACCAATTGGGCCTCCCGTTCCGCTACGAGGTTGGTTGGGTCCCGCTCTATAGGGCTGGTTGCCAGCAAAGTTTGAGGAATTGAACTGTGACGAGTTGTTATGAGGTGGGAATTGGCCACCGTAGTTCCCGCTACCGCCCATTTGATGTTGATTCCTACCACGGGATGGGTTTTGAGGCATACCACGTCCATGAGGGGGTACTTCACCACCGTGTGAAGAGTCGCGTCGTAGATGAGGCGGCCCGGGCATATTGGCGGTTAACGGAGCAGTCGGTGGCATCGACACAGGCCTTTGTGGGATGCTTCTCTAAAGGAGAGAAGTCGTAGAGAGCAAGGACAAGATCACAGCGTTAGCCAACTGAATCTGGATGTCTGCCTTCTGAGAACGAGGGCACATCTTGATAGGGGGCAGGGCAAGCAAAGGAATGGGAAAGGCGACTCACATTATGTTCAGGGTTTTCGGTTACGGAGCCAAACGCTGGCATGCCCTGTCGTGGGAGAGAGGGAGGCGGCCCACCGCTGGCAACAGGCTGTGGAGCCGGAGATGGAGATGTCTGGGGGGAACCGACAGGAAGATCAGCCGATGGAGCGGATGATGATGACGGGACAAGCGGGATTGTAGAGGGCAGAGCGGGGCTGGAGCCAATATGGGGGCCATGAGGACCGTTGGATACATTGCCAAAATGAATTGAACTTGGGGTTGGGGGCTGCTGGCCGGGAGGCATCCGTAACCCGTTCTGCTGCTGCGGCTGGGACCAAGGAGTCGCAGCCGCTTGTGATTGAGAAGCCAGCGAAGACTTCCGGCTGTGATTGCTGTGGCTGTGGCCGTGGCCGTGGCTGTGAGGATGAGGGTGAGGATGAGACGAGGGACCGCCGGTTATTGATGAGCCGTTGACAATGACATTACCGCTGCTGCTTACAGCAGGTGGGGTCGCTACCAGCGGGGGTACCGCGGGTTGTATGGGATGCTTGCCGTTCACCGGTGAGGGGGCAGAGAGGGGAAGGCGAGCATTGTTGATTGCGGCAGCGGCGGCGGCGGCGGTGGTGCCCGGAGAGGGCGTCACGGCGGAATGCTGCGCCGGGAGGGCGGCAGAGCTCGACACGATGGTGGCTGTCTTCTTGCTGGCCTGAGCGTAGCTCAACGACCTGGCAGGGAGCGGCGAGGAAGCTGAGCTGCCCTGGTTGGCAGAGGGGTTAAGCGTTGGCGTCGGTGCGGAGGCGATGGACGCGGCGGACGGAGCAGACGCGGCGGACGAAGCAGACGTCTGAGGGGGGAAAGAGGGCGACTGCGAAGACCCGGAGACGTTTATCGAGGCCGTGGAAGGGGTGGTAGTGGCAGCACCGGTCGATGTTATACTTGTCATTCGATAGGGAGAAGTGCGGGAGGTCCAGAGAGCGGGTGTTTGTAAAGGGAGGTGAGAGAAGGGAAGACTGGCGGGCGACGCTTCGGTGGCCAGGCGAGGTGATAGTGGCGGTGGCGGTGGTGGTGGTGATGGCGTCCTAGAAGAACCGTCGACGGTTGGGCGAGGGTTGTGATAAGGATCGGAGCCAAGAGGCACGGGCCTGTAGCAACCGGACGGGGAGTTGGAGATGAAGAAGACTTTCGTAGGTAACCTTGAACAGATTACCGGAGCGCGATATCTCGAGGCGTGGCCGGGAGGATATCGGGCTGGCTGGTGATGATGGTGATGGGTGTGGATGGTGGTGTGTGTGAGTGTGTGAGTGTGTGTGTGTGTGTGGTGATGATGACGAGGTGAAGTCGAAGAAGAATCGTTCGGAGGATTCGCCTGCTGGATTTTTGTGGTGCAGCAAAAAAATTGTTTGAGGCAGCCGGATTGGGCGCCGTTGCCGACAAACAGCCAAAAAATGCACTCGTCGCCAACCTGCTCTCCTTCCCTCATTCTTTGCCCCCGTTGCTCTTGTTTATTACAACCCCCAACCATCACCATCGTCGCCATCATCGCCGTTCATAGAACTGCTCCTCCCTCGCTTCAACCACGCGTCTCACCAAAGCCATTCTTGCCGCTTCTCAGGATCGTCCTCATCGGACGCGTTCCTGCCCCTCCCACGACCATGGCTCGTCCCGCTAAGTCCAAGGACGCCGCCTCCCAGCCAAAGACTGCCAACGGTGTCGTCCCTCGTAAGAGAGCAGCTGCCGCCGCTACCGCCGCCGTCACCAAACCCGCGCCCGCAAAGAAACCTGCTCCTAGGAAAGGGCGCGCCAGAAAAACTGTCGATCCAGACCTTGCCCAGGATGTAAGTCGAAATCTCTGATTCTCTCGATCTTCCGCTCAGCGTTGTCCAGAAAGATCCGCCATTGACCTGAAAGAACGCGTAGGAAGAGACTTCCGACGCATCCGAGCAGGACATGCAAGTCGATATCAAGGAGTCCTCCGATCCCAATGAAAGCGAGCGCCCTTCCAAAAAGGCCAAGGTCGATCCACACCCGCCAACCTCCGAGCCGAAGAAATATGTCGCGCCCGTTCCAAAAGCCAGGAATATCAAGGTCGTTCGAGAACGGTCGACCGCCAGACTGGACGTCTACGTCTTCGGCAAGGGCGACATGTGCGAGTTAGGTCTTGGTCCTGACTCCAAAGCCCGGACCGTCACTAGACCTCGTCTGAACCCGTTCCTAGCAACAGATGCTGTTGGTGTGGTTGAGGTTGCTGTAGGCGGCATGCATACTGCGGTGTTGACCCACGACGGTAAAATATTGACTTGGGGAGTGAACGATCAGAACGCCCTGGGCCGTAACACAACTTGGGAAGCCCCCGAAGTAGATATCGATAAGGCTGGTGATGACGATGACGACGACAGCGAGGATGACGCCGAGATAAACCCCGTGGAGAGCACTCCTGGCGCCGTTGAGGGCCTTCCAGCAGCAGTCAATATCGTTGGCATTGCTTGCTCCGACAGCCTCACACTCGCCATCACAGATACAGGTTTTGTTTACGCCTGGGGTACTTTCAGGGTATTTTTCCGCTCTCCCTCCCATCTTTCCTCCATCCGATAACTGACACCTCTGCATAGTGTTCCGATGGCATCCTAGGATTCAGCGAAGACCAACGAATAGCAACGCATCCATTTCTTCTTCCAAACCTCAAAAACATTATCGAAATCAGCGCAGGCGTTGACCACATTCTCGCTTTGAGCAGCACCGGCACCGTCTTTGCATGGGGCAATGGCCAACAGTACCAGCTCGGCCGTCGGGTTATCGAACGTACCCGTATGAACGGTCTCGTTCCTCGAGAATTTGGCCTCAAGAAAATTGTAGCGATTGGCGCTGGCTCCTATCACTCCTTCGCTGTTGACGTCAATGGCAGGGTTTGGGCATGGGGTCTCAACCAATACGGTCAATGTGGCATTGATCTGGAAGGGAAAACCGGTGAAGATGGTGTCGCGGTCCCGAAACCTACCATCGTGAAGAGTTTATCAAAGTACAAAGTTGTTCAAATAACAGGCGGCGAGCACCACTCGGCTGCTGTTACTGATGATGGAAAGCTTCTCACGTGGGGCCGTCTCGATGCCAACCAGCTCGGCATCAAGCCGGAGGACTTCAGCTCTGAGTTCACCGTGTACGACGAGCACGGAAAGCCACGATTCATCACCGAGCCAACTGTCGTCCCCGGGCTACCACCGATTGTTAAAGTTGCATGCGGGACTCATCACAACATCGCTCTCGATCGAAACGGGAAAGCCTATAGTTGGGGTTTCGGGGAAAACTTTCAAGTCGGCCAAGGACCCGCCGGGGAAGATATACTGACGCCAACATTGATCGATAACACCGCTGTTCGAAACGAGATTCTCACATTTGCGGGCTGCGGTGGCCAATTCAGCGTCCTGGCTGGACATCCCGCGACCGCCAAGCAAAAATCCGAAAGCATCGTCCTCAACGGAAAGGACGGTCAATTGAATGGAACAAAATAAGATGGCTATCCCCATTGTCTGCGAAAAAATGCATAGCGTGCATCTTGGATATGTTCTCTTGGTTTATATGTGCGAGCGCACGCATCTGTTTTCTCGTAAAATGCATATCCGGTCTCCTGTCCTCTCCCTCCTCTCCTTCTCCCTTCCTTTTTTTCTTCGTGGCTTCCATATTCTTGCACTATCTACTGCATTTAATTCAAATATTCCCAGTCACCCGCTTTCGATTTCCCGAAATTCGCGCTGCCAATTGTTTTATGAGTCCCTGCGAACGAATCTTCAACGAAGTGTTACGGTTCCTTATTTCTTTACATCACCACTCTAGTACGTCTTACATTCGTGCCGTTCAGTGGAATTTGCTCTACGCCTTGTACCTATAGAATTTGCTTTCCACCACCGCCATAATGTAAGGCCAGCTCATACTGGTTGATACGGGGTGATATACCACTAGACTTTGTTTCGTCGACCCCGGAACGCCTACTACTTGTGCCAGTGGGCTTTATAGAACCGCTCGATCTAAGTTAGGACTATAGTTACATACTTCGAATAACCTTGGCGCGCAGAACGCCCGTACAAGGCCTCAAGTTTGAACATACACAGAGTGACCTGTAGCACGGCAGCGTATAATTTCGTTCAACGCATCTTCTCATGCATGATACATGTATAAGTTGTGCTCCTAATTCGCCGCAAAATTTTACAGCTTTTCTTCTTTCAGACCATCCTTCCAAACGGTGAAATATGGTGTGATACCATCCTCGCGGTAGTTCAGAAGGGCAACCATGCCCTCGGTGTTCATGGATTCGCCAGTGTAGAACTCGTAATCCTTGAAATTCCCCAAGATTTTTTTGGCCAGGCCATTGGCGCCAGCCTTGAAGCCTTCAACACGTTCGGGGGCAGTCTTCTGTAGATGCTCTGCAATGGCTTTCATGTAACCTACAATTCTCAAATTCGATTAGTATGATGGGTTTCGGACGGACGATTAGGTCCAGAATTTGTTCGGATGGTCGTACCCTTCAAATATGTCTGGTACGATTTCTTGTCGAAGGATGTAGGCTGAAGCCGGAACGAGTGGACGACGTTGTTGACTGTCTTGACACCATCTTCAAGGCTGTCTTCACCCTCCTCAGCAGAAGGATTGGCGCCGATATCTGAAAAAATGGTATAGCAGACACAGTTATTAGCTGGCTAGCACCTCGAGTAGACTCTTTTTTATTATTATTGTTATTATTATTTTACTGGGAAGGGGGTTTCTATTTTATCTTTTTGATGGTAAGGTGTTACTTGCCAACTTCTCCTTCCTTCACTTGGATCGTCGCACACTCGACTTCATAGGCGATGCCGTCCACCTCTAGGATAAGATGATAGCTCGAGGTAAGTTTCTAGCTTGACCAAACGAGAAGATTGATACTCCTGGGAGAAACACAGGCGATGTACAGACCCTTGATGGGGAAAGCATCTGAAAAGATTTCATCATCGGAGAGAAGATCCTGTCCGTGGCGTTAGCTACTGTGGATAACTTTAGGAAACAATGAAGCTCCGAAATATGCCACTAACTTTGTAGAGAAGCATTGTGTCAACGTTCGATTTAGCTGAGAAGCTACACGCGGAGGCGGGGTCGGTTGGTAAGGAAAGAAGGAAGTGATGGATGTCCTGAAAAGCTGGATCTGGGGATCGAAGGTGGAGACAAGAATGAGGCGACAGCAGAACTGGTGGGAGGAAGGAGGGGCAGCTACACCACTTTTTTTTTTTTTTTTTTTTTTTTTTCTCCCTCTCAATCTCTCTCTTTGGAGGGACACGGCGGCCTGTCCGTGTCGGGCATGTTTGAGAGAGTCAAACACTCGACAGGTCGACAACGCGACAACTCAACACGTGATTCGGCTCCACCGCGCCACGCCCGCCGTCTTCCGCCGTTCTCCTTTTCCTGCTCGCAAGGGAAGGGAAGGACTATGCGCATTCAGCACCTGTTTTCGGTCTCACCACCCCTTCCTCTCCTGATCCTCTCCCAAGCTGGCATACATACGATATCCTTAGAACCGAACCATCCCTCCAAGCTCCTTTCTGTGTTCGCCATACATCGCGTATACTCAGCAACCCAGCCGGTTCGTAACTCCTGTCCTATCATCACAATATCCGTGACGTTGTTTATTGGCCCGCATATACTCAAATGTACGTACATACATACATACCTGTTCGTGCGCCGGCTTTCCAGTGACCCCGGCAGACAGACCACCATCACCCTAGACGGCGCCGCGTGCGCCTGTCTGTCTCTCCTTTCCCCCCTCTCCACATACCTCAACCTCCGTAAACTCACTCATTGCGAGTCCCCCAGCCTGCTAACTCTCTGGCTTTTTTTGTAGAATACAGCTTCAACCATCGAACCCTTTCTTGACTTGAACAACTGCTGTTCCGCAGACCGTTTAGCCCAGAACCTGGATTGGCCTTCCTCACAGGTCGCAGCTCGCCCGCGAGTGCTTTCCGATTCTTCGTAAGAAAGGCGACAACGCCCATCGCGCCCCGAAATCATCATGCAGTCCAACTCTACCGGACCAACCTCCTCTTTCGTCCCCCCCATCGGAGAACCGATACTTCAGCCTGCGGCGCCGCTCTTACCATTCATCTCGGATCCTCTACTATCATGCGTCGCCCCGATCATCGTCTACTGGATTCTATCCATGACCTTCCATTACATCGATCAAAACGAACTTTTGGAACAATTCAGATTACATACTCCGGAGGAGGTCCTTAAGAGGAATCATGTATCTCGATACGAAGTAATTCGAGATGTAGTTATTCAGCAGATCGTCCAGTTTGCCGTCGGATGGGTCTTAGGTTACACAGAACCGCAGGAGATGACTGGTGCCGAGCCATGGCACATTTATCGCCTCAGTCAGACGATCGGATGGTTCGTGACGAGTCTTTTCGCTGTGCTGGGGATTGATATCCAAGCTCTCGCCACCAATACGAGTGCCTATCTGTCATTTCACGACAGTCCCCTCACTACTCTACTCGCGAACGTCGACTGGCGTTGGAAAACAGCCGAAGCACTTTATTGGGTCGGCTTCCCTCTTCTACGGCTCGGTTTCGCAATCTTTATTCTCGACACTTGGCAGTACTTCTGGCATAGACTTATGCATCAAGTTCCATTCCTCTATCGTACCCTACACTCTCGGCATCATCGCCTCTATGTTCCCTACGCATTTGGGGCACTCTATAACCATCCCGTTGAAGGATTGATCCTCGATACATTGGGAGCTGGTCTGGCATTTAAAGTCTCAGGCATGTCGATGAAAGGGAGCGTTTTCTTCTTCGGTTTCAGTGCCATGAAAACTGTAGATGACCACTGCGGCTATAAACTACCCTTTGATCCTCTCCAGCTGATATTTTCGAACAATGCGGAATACCACGATATCCACCACCAAGGTTGGGGTATTAAGGTAAGGATGTCTACTGTCTTCTCATTACAGATCGTTAAAGCAACGCTGTGCTTACTTCTATATTTTTCCAGCATAATTTCTCTCAGCCATTTTTGATCTGTTGGGATAGATGGCTCGGTACCATTTATAACGGAGGTGACGCAGCCGAACGAAACCGACGTACGAAAGAGAGAATACACAGGCAGATCGAACTCGAAGCCTCAAAGAAGCAGCAGGAAAGCGCCACCCCAGGTCATGATGAATATGCTGCCAGACGTGTCCTACCGGAAGAAGATGACGTGGAATTTATCAGAACAAGCACAGTCACCAAATCCTCCACCACCACAAAAATCTCTGCTGAGGCCACAAGGAGGAGAAGAACGAGGACTATCACACTGGCGGATGTCGCAGGGAAAGACATGGCCGAGAGCGTCAAAGAGGCTGGCGAGTGGGTCAACGGCATGGTTGGAAACGTTTCAGGCGCTAAGGTTAGATAGCCTACCTTATGACCCCTAGTGGCAAAGGATTCCACCAACGGTCCCCGGTTTCTCGTCCATACCATCATCACCAAGCTATATTTTTATCAGAGCTGGTCGATCTTTGGCGCCTCCCATAAATCTTATAATCCACTAATCTTCATATTCACTTCCATGCGTTCCAGAGCTCCCGTCGTTGCGTCGGATGATCTCCCGACGCAAAACTCAGCTATCCGACAAAGGCATCGGCAGTTTGCTTTTCTTTGGTACTAATTTGTAATCCAAGGCGATCTTGAATGTGTGGTATGGAGGTTTACTCTTAATTCTAGTAATACTGTATACTTACTTTTGTACATTTTCCGTTTGGTATTCTTTTTTTCTTTTGTTGATATTTCGAGAATGATAGCGGGCATATTCTCTTCCACTTATGTCGGAGCACCGATTAATAGCATTTCTGGTGTATGGACAAACGCGAAACTCATTGCCAGCGGAGGGATAGGACCGACCTGTGGTTTTGCGTGTCTCAACTTTTTGATGTATTGATCACTGAGGAGGCAGGCACTGCAGGCCTTTTTGCAGGTGCACGGTGACTGCAATTCTTTGCGTCCAGCGTCTGGTTTACGAGAAAACTGCAATTAGTTCTGAACTATCTCCGCGGGTAGCTTTTAAAGAGAGCACATGAGTGCTTATATAAAAAGTAGATAATTATATATAGGTAAGTACCTACGTAGGTAAGAATTAAGTAAGTAAGTACTTCTGGGATATTGGTTGTAGGGACTCTCCGCTCTTGGACCGCATGGTGCGCCGATATCGATATCGTGTCTGCTCTAGAATGCAAGCATTTCTAGACCATATATTGTACTTCTGCACAACTGTGCGCGTCTTACTTACCAAGTACACCGAAAACATCATATACTAAGTACAATATATATCCAGTGTGAAGGCTCAGCGGATCTGGATGCCGTCAATTCAGATTCGGAAAAATTCGATGTGATCACTGTAAGCCGAATGGCTGATCTGATGCGAAGTAGATACACGATCTACTGTCCTTTTCAACTCAATATCACTTCCAATGTCGGCTCTTAGGCATTGCAATACTTCAGTCCAGAATATTGTCCGCCAATGTGGCAGCGGTGGACACAATTCGAAAACTCAACGTGCCTCGACAAATCGGTTGTGTGTCGTGGCCTGCAAGGTATTCAATCTGATCTGCCGGACAAAGCTGGTATCCATACGGCGTGCGATATACGAATGGCGCATAGCCCAGCATAAACCATAACTTAGCAAAGCTCCAGCGATTGTATATAAGTAGCTAACGTGCTTCTGAAGATAGTGATACCGAGAGTTAGGCAACACCGTGGCCTCTCGACATTTGGCGGGCGATGATTGGATTCGTAGATCAGAAAGGTATCGGCCTCAAAGTGAAGCAGAAATAGAATCTCAAGGTCGCTAGCTACAATGAAAGACTGAAACTTTGTGTCCGCAGGTGCAATAGAGACACCGTTGAAGTACAAAAGGTGCATTGCTGGTCGGAAAGGCCGCTGACTGATAAAGTAACGCATGTGTACAGCATTTATGATAGACTGCTGAGAGCCCAAGGGCCGAGGCCCCTGGGTTATGACATGCAGCCGGCCTCGAAATTCGTAGTGCGACGAATCGCCCGATAGCTAGCTAGTGGTTGGCGAGGTCACAGCACAGAATGCAGCGGTTCATGATCCCATTTCGCAGGCTTGTGCATCAAGCTTTTTGAGGTTAGATCGATGTCGGAACTGATCGCATCGAAGCACACGTCGATACACGTACCTGAAAGCGAACACCCGATGCAATGGCTGCTGTGCAATGCACACCGGACGACGCCGACGACGACGGTGATGATGATGGTGATGATGAAACGGTTGGGTTGCAATGCCGTTTGGTAGGTGTTGTCCCTCATCGCACAGCCAACACATAACCACAGGCAAACCGCAACACACCACGCGCTGACAGCATTTGCCGACAACCCGAAATCCTCACCCGCTGCTGCCATGCTAACTAACGTGCTAATAACGAACGTGCTAACGAATGTGCTAACGAACGTGCTAACCAACTGCCCACCGCCACCGCCAGCCAACATGCACAACCAATTGGCCCCCTTTCAGCAACAACAACAACCTCCTGCCCTTTCTGCCCGTCCTGCTCCTGCTCCTCTCACTCTGCCTCCTCCACCACTCCCCGCATCACCAATATCGCCACTATCATCGAATTTGTCGTCGTCATTATCCTCCAAGCTGCCAGTGTCGTCAGCCCAACCAATCCTACGTCCACCCGCTCTTCACCCTCTTACCAACACGCCCCGTTAATCAGATTTCATCACGATTGCAGGGGCCTGACTCTGTAGACCGTCCATATCTGCGGCTTCCTTCGTCCTCCAGTTGACGTCGAACCTCGATAGCCCCTGTCATCATTTCCCGGTTTTACCTCATCACCCGATATAGAGACCGAAGATTGCATATCAAACTCCACTGGGGATTGGTGTATATTCTCGATACGCTGATGGTCTTGGAACTGTCGAGCAATCCCCATCGAACGATCTCATCATAGATATACCCTCGAAGCGCCACAATTAGGGAAGACTCGTCTGTGCTGTGCACGCTGATACGTCCTAGATTCTACGCCAACCTGACTACTTCTTGCCTTATGTCATCGTGATTGGAGGATATATTCTGGCATCGAACATATATTCTTCAAGCTGTCTGCGACATCTCCTGATACCCTCAAATGCCGCCATCTGGTGAGATGGTAGGACACAAGAGGGATCTCGGAATTCTGGCGAAGGCCCAGGACGACCAGGAAAGTGGGGACGACGATGAGAGTCTGGAGAAGTTCTTAGATGAATGGGATATTCCCCACGGTGGCGATGTCGCTGGAGGTATCGATCGGACAGATGGTCCTCGAAGGCCCCATGACGATGATGGTGGTCCGGGAAGGCCCGAATCTTGGTCCCCAGGACACGAAAGACCGTATCCGAATACATTCCCGCCTCCTCCTGCTTGGCCTCCGGACCGCACTCCTCATCCCCCGGATCCATATATCGTCCCCTCCAGCTTGGCTACCCCCACCCCATCGGGATCCTTGTCATTCTCACTCTTTTCGTCAAGTCCGCCCTCATCCATTCTCCCTGGCACATTATCAACCCTGTGTGTGATTGATCGCTATGGCTCAACGGTTTCTACCAAGACCGTCACAAACACGTCGGGTGCACGTTCCGGCGACACTTATGGCATATCCTACAAGACTGTCAGTGCGGATACAACCCCGACGGTGACTGATACCGCAACTATCGTGCTCTCCGGCGAAGCAACAAGGGTATTGTTCCCACAGCATGACAAGTCTAATCCGCCACCCCCAGGTCCATCCCATGGACACCCAAAAGCTAGATTGAGAGACATCCTTCTTGGGGTATCTCTCGGCGCTGGAATGGTCCTGTTACTCGTCGCGTGCTGGTTCGGCTATCGGGCTCACAAGAGAAAGAAAAAGGCTCGGGGAATGACTGCCAACGGCGCGAGGAACGATTCTGAAGGGGCACAGGAAGGCGCCGCCCCAGAGATGCAAACAACGGGGGTTGTGGTCACGATGCCTTCGATAAGCGGTAACAGGCTGGCCGAGGACCTCCCGACTGCCGGACCGCCTCCTTCCCTTCCTCCCCCGTTTATGGCCCAGGCAGCGACCACAGCCTTACCACCCGCGCGGCCAGAGAATATTCAATTCAGCGCTCATCCTTCAGACCCCCCAATAATCATTAATCCATTCTCGGACCCGACATACAACTCGTCTTCTGGAATAGAGGACTACGTAGTCTCCAACGGCATTCCACTTGGAAGGGAGCCCGAAAACCCCTTCCTCCACCCGGACGATGGCCCGCTGGGTATACTCGGACGTACGCGGCCAAATTCGGCTGGGGACTTCCCGCCCGAGTACACTACTGTGGACGGCAACCCGATAGACGCTTCCGGTCAAAGAGTTCGGGAAGAGAGATTTCCGTTTGGGGACGAGGCACTCAGCCTCCGGACTGAAAGTGAAACGGGATCCGTGCGACATGGTTCAACCAGAGAATCAATCCCGGAGTACATGGTGGACGATCCGAACGGAGTAGCTGACGGGTTTCGATATAACTCTACCATTGCCGGGCGGCTTCCCCTATAGAGTGATATTGGGAAACGGTCCAAGTTTCCGCATCCTCAAGCCTCGGGACCAATCGATTCCAATACCAGAATACTCGAATTTCCAGAGGAAGACACGTCTGGTTTCCACCCCCCCCCCCCCCCCTTCCAAAACCCTCTCTCTTTCTCTCTTTCGTGGCGTTGGCATGGGATTTGTTTTTCTGAGAATTCACGAACGGCTAATCTATACTTACTTGCTTGCTTGCTTTTGTACAACTGGACTGGTTTCTTGCATGCCTGATGTCATTATCGATGAGATTCTTCACGACTATCTTTCCTCTTTGTTGGCTTGTATGCTCTATATTATATACGCACGGCGCACGCTGGGGACTTGGGAATAATGTTTTGAATGGCCGGGCACAGATTTGAGCGTCACTGAGACCATCCTCCTGCTTGTGCTGGTCTCGGTCGTTTTCTCCCGTGGAAAGAAACGAAAAAAAAAAAAAAAAAAAAACAGCGCTTGTGTTTTGGACTTCATGTTCGTGTACGTGTACGTGTACGTGTGTACCTAAGTACTTATGCATGTGTGTGTCTGTGTCTATACGTGTACGTTATCGACGATGGTTGCGGTGCGGCATGCGCATGCTTGTGTGTTTGGACTCGAGGCCGAAGTGGTTTGTACATATGCGCATGCTTGCTTGCCTACATCCTTGTAGTGCTTCATCGAGTACTTCTTACTTACTTACTTGAGTACTTACCTACCGGTGGTATCGTCTCGCTGGGACCAGTGCGTATAAGCAGCGCTAGTGTAGTCCGGTGTACCGCCGCTGCTATTATTATCATGACTCTTATCGGCCTCGCTGCCCAGCTGCTGCTGCTGCTGCTTCTTACCCTCTTGAGCATCTCCAAGTCCGGGCTGTCGATGGCCAAGGCCGAACACCAAGACCGCCCAGGCCGGGCGTTTGGCCTCGTCTTCGCCCTCGCCCTCGCCCTCGTCCTCCAGCCTTTGCCCACGCCGGGCGGGACTCTTGCTCTTCTCGTCCGCCTTTCCCACCCTCCTCCTCACTCCTCTCCCACCGACCTGCTGCTTGTCGGCTCGCCCTCCCATCCCATTTCTCTCGGCCATATCGATCGAGTCGCTAGGCCAGCTCTTGCTTGCTCGACTGCCTGCCTGCCTGCCTGCCTGCCTGCCTGCTGCTGCCGCTGCCGCTGTTGTAGAACAGTCTCCATATGGACTTTCGTCTGCTGTTGCTGTCTCTACAGGTACTCAAGCCTGTCGAACAATAACATTCAACCACCCACTTTTTCTTATCGCCGCCACAGTGCTGACCCCGGACCAATTGCATCAATCTTGCGAGCCTCCAGCTTCGCCTCGCAAGAGCGTCCCTCCCAAGGTAAGCTCAGGCTTCCGTCTTGCAGCTCGCAGCTCGCAAGCCCTCCCCGATCCGATGCATTCTCCGGGTCTGCGTGGTGGCATTGATCACGTCGGCGATTTCGCTCTCCACTGCCAACATCACCTGACGTCCATTCACTTCTTGGCCCTCTCCTCACTTGTCCACTCCAATTACCTTCACCCAGTATGATGCTTCTCTCCTTCGGTCAGGCGGTCGGTTCTCTACAATGGCCACATTGCATGACGCCTCTATGCAGCTGCTCTGGCTTTCCCGCCAGCGGCGTCCAATCGGCAAGCAGGCGGACTGCCACCGCACCTGTTTTCTGCAAAAGGCTCTCCCAGTTGCTGCCCAGAAACCCCGACGGTTCCGTCCCAGCTTCTTATCACGATAAGAGTAAGATGCAACCGCTTAGATGCCGGTGTTTCTCCGACATCTACCTAGGTACTTCCTTATACTTAGTCATATGCAAAACCCATATCGCCATAATACTTCCTGTCAGCCAAACTTTCAAACAAACTTTTGAATGCAGCCTTAAGACACCTCGTTCTAGGCGGTCCGCCAGTTGCTTCTCTACAGCGGTGCTGACGGCTTCAAAAACTCCCTTCTAGGTACATCCATCGTACGACCGTATGCTCGACACACCTCATATCTGGACCATCTTGACCGGTTATCTTGATACAGCCCAGCCAACCTTTCCATCTGCATCCATCTCAGGACCTTTCGACTTTTCAAACGCGCCATCATACGGTACAGGGACACACCGAGCATCGATACTTCGTCCAAGTCTCGGCCTTTCATCCTTCATTGACATCAGCCGACGGAACTTCTCGTGTTACCTCTACGCTTCTCCCGCCTCGCCCTCTTATCCTGTGGCAGACCCTCTCTTGGATGTCTTCGTCTCCTCCTCCTGTCGAAACCTCCCCTCGCGATCAGATAATTTCTACAACCAGCAGCGATAGCGGGTCATCCTTGTCCCAGACAGTCGTCCGTGCTCTGACTGACACCAGGCGCCCGTCGACGATTGCCTTCGCGGAACCAGATGAGCCCGGCCGACCTTCGGTCCAATCCAGGCGAGATGCCCCCAATGGCACATCGAATGTGGGCAGCGGACCATCCAGCCCCGATCTAGCCTCGGACGGCCGTTCAATCCGGAAGCGGTCGCTAAGTTCTCCTCCACCTCCACCGTAAGTCATTTTCGATCTCAGCCTTAAGCAATTTCCCCCCCCCCCCCCATTTTCATCAACCGTAAGGAATACATTGATCTTTCGAATCGATGGTCCATGAGACTTCAAGGCTCTGCGAAGAACTCGCTTAACCGTGTTGGTGTTTGCCCGTTCGTCGGCCCAGCGGGATGGACGTGGATCCCATCGAGAGGCCATTGGGTTTGACAGCTGGGTTCGCAGATTTTCCTCCCCTCCACTCCTTGCGATTCCTTCTTGCCTTTCGCGATTCTTCCATTCTGTATTCTCGGAAATCCTTCTTGCTCGCCGATCCAGCGCCCCTCTTTGCTATACTGTCTTTCCGTACCCCGATCACTTGCACGTAAAGTTTGTCACTGCCGAAGAACCTCCGCAGCCGTCACATCGGAATAGCAGATTGATAGCCCATCCTCCAAAACGCCACGTTCGCTTTCCGTTGTCCTTCAGTCGGGCACAACCGTCCTTTCCCATTCCTTGTTTTGCACCGTGAACAGTTCGTTCCAGCGGAGTCTTGACGTCTACCCAGGCTTTGGTATATCTGCATTTGAGCTTACCGAAATGACCATCACGGCGTCACCCGAAACTAGGACCTTCATCAAGAGAGTCGGCTTCGATACTTTTAGCAACAAAGATGCAACGGATTTTGCCTTGACGCTGAAGTCCAAACATAAGGATTACAAATTTGGCAGGGGCTCCAGGACATTCTTATGTGGTACCGACCAAAATGACTATTCAACAGTAGCTTTGGAATGGTTACTCGAGGAACTTGTTGATGACAACGACGAAATTGTGTGTCTTCGAGTCATCGAGAAGGATTCCAAAATCACCGCGGTAGACAGTTCTACCCAAGAAAGACTGTATCGACTAGAAGCGGAAAAGCTGCTCCAAACGATCATTAGCAAGAACGAGGAGGACAAGGCGCTCTCGATAGTGCTTGAATTCTGCGTTGGGAAGGTACATAATACGTTTCAGCGAATGGTACGTCCAAACCTACTTGAAAATAATTGAGAGAGAACATGGAGGGGATTGGGGAAAAGCGACACCATATCTGATACCAACGTCACGGGATACAGATTAATCTCTATGAGCCTGTTATGCTCATAGTCGGGACGCGTGGTCGTTCATTGGGTGGTTTTCAAGGGCTGTTGCCTGGATCCGTCTCCAAATACTGTCTTCAACATTCGCCAGTGCCTGTTATCGTCGTGCGTCCGAACGATAAAAGGGAGCGGAAGAAGAGAAAACGTCAGGATAACCCTGCCCGACGGACCTATATGGACATCATGAACAAGAATCCCCAGCTGTCGACGCTAGATATGATGCATTCTAACAGCAGCCTCAGCCGAATCTCGGTCGATACAACCACAAGCTCGACACCTGCCCCCCGTGAATCCACAAATTCTGTGTCGGAATCATCGGCGGACCCTGCTTGGAGGAAAAACAGCAAAGAATCAATAACAGATCAAGGCCCGTCTCTGACTGAAGGTATCTCCGGTCTCAAAATCTCGTCTGCGTCACCAGTAGTCCCAGACCCATGATTTTCCAACACTGGTGGGGGCAGCAGCTCGTCTCGAGGAACCAACTAGAGACATATACCTTTACGGGTGGTACCACTCTTGGCCCTTGTGCGGCAGGCGTCCTTGGTATCTGCAAGCATCCTGCACCTACGATGCTAGCTTGACTGCAGGCATCAGAATCATTTCGAAGGGGAAACCCACAGTCTTGATATACCCCTCTATAGTTTAGAGTGGGGTGTCCGACAAGTTTCCTTGCTGTCGTTATCGTTATATTTCCTTCATTAACAAGTTTCCATACCCGTTATTATATCTTGTACACCTTGGCGAACCAGACGTAGTGCCCGTTGTCGAATAGTAAATTGGAACTATCTCTTCGCAGAGAAACTGCTCTTTCTAGCTGTAGTTGAATCACGCGTGTTAAAAATTGGAGGTACCAGAGGCTTAGTTACGTTGGTGCGTGGTCGCCGAGCGACCTGAAACCCAAGAAACGTGTCGTTAAGCATTTAATAACCGTACAAACCTCAACCATTCGCCGCCAACGACAAACCCCCTTCCTCTCTGCCATCGCCATCTTCATCTTCATCGCCATCGCCATACGACTCGCTGCTCGTCCGTCCGTCCATCCATCCATCAATCCGTCCATCAACCAGGCCTGTGTATCTTTTCCTATCGCCACTCTCTCCGACCGGCTCCCTTCGCCCGCAACCATCTACGCACCCATGGACTCGACAGGGCCTGACCAAACGCCCTTTGAGGCTGTAACCGCGCATACTTCAAAGCTCACGAGGGTACTTCATGTTCCATCTGCAGATAGCCCTAAAACGCGACGAGATGCTAACAGAGACGCCGCCTTTCTTAAACGTAGCAATACCAAGCATACCTCGATCAAGTCACACCGCATGTTCTTTACCGGTGGATAGGGACGGGCTGTCTCCTATTTGTCTTTTTCGCCAGAATACTATACGCGCAGGGATGGTATATTGGTACGTGAACCATTTGGTGTCTTGCCTCCCCCCGAATCCCCTATCCTACGCCTAGTAGCTAACGCTTTCGTTTTATGGGGCTCCATCAGTTGCATACACGCTCGGAATATACCTGCTCAACCTGTTCCTGGCGTTCCTCACCCCTAAATTCGACCCTTCCTTAGAACAGGAGGAGATGGAGGAAGGCGGCCCATCAGCATTACCGACAAAGGCCGATGAGGAGTTCAGGCCGTTCATCCGACGGTTACCAGAATTCAAGTTCTGGCATAGCGCAACCAGAGCTATAGCGATTGGTTTTTTTTGTGCTTGGTTTGAAATCTTCAATATCCCAGGTATAAGCGCGCCCTCACATGCCCTGTCCTCCAGAGTATGACTGACAACCGCTGTGATGATTGCAGTTTTCTGGCCGGTTCTCGTTATGTACTGGATCATCCTCTTCGTCCTTACGATGCGCCGGCAGATTCAACACATGATCAAATACCGTTATATTCCCTTCAGCTTCGGCAAGCAGCGGTACAATCGAGCATAGGTCGGACATCAGACTCACGAGATACTTATCCTTCGAGTTGAGAAACACTGAATCCGATGTGCGCTACGCTATAATCCATTCATCCAGGCCCGGTTCTCTGTAATCACGACTACGCTCTCGATATTGTCAATGTGGCAGCTCAACCGGGGCCAGATCTGTAATCCCTAAGTCTGAGTAGCTCGGAATATATCATGGCGTCGGGAGCGCTAGGGGCGAATTCCCCGGGCTGTTTTTTGTGCTTTATCCTTGTAATCCAAAATAGAGATGGAGGTTTTAATTTGGATATTCCCTTTGTGGCATCCACCTAATGTAACTGGCATCCAGATTTCTTCTTGTATATTCGTTCTTACGTTACTATCACGCTTGGTGTAGTATTGCCAACGCCATTCTTGATTACAAGCCATGAATTTACTATGAATTCGACCGCTGGGAATTACAATTTCGGTCATTTAGAGATTTCTAGCTTGCAATTCGCGCACAAAGTACAATCCCTTACTCATGTGTCCACTTCGGATCCTTAACTTTGTCCACAAACGCCGACATGCCGACCTTCTGGTCCTGCGATCCGAAAAGGGCATGAAACAGCCGCCTTTCGAACTTGACGCCCTCACTCAGAGCCAGTTCTTGGCTTTGATTGACCGCTTCCTTCGCTGCCTTCGCTGCCAGCATCGGGTTTCCTGCAATGATGCTGGCGGTCTCCTTGGCTCCGTTCATCAGACCCTCGAAATCTGGAAAGGTCTTCGCTGCGAGCCCCCACTTTTCTGCTTCTTCGCCGCTAAAGGTCCTGCCAGTGAGGATTA
The DNA here is from genome assembly GCA_036872635.1 of Orbilia brochopaga. NCBI lineage: Eukaryota > Fungi > Ascomycota > Orbiliomycetes > Orbiliales > Orbiliaceae > Orbilia > Orbilia brochopaga. The sequence goes on along the minus strand of JAVHNQ010000003.1, from coordinate 1,674,077 downwards.
TTTCCATGGCTTTTGCTTTCCCAATAGCCCTAGAAAGCCTTTGGGATCCACCGGCTCCCGGGATGACGCCAAGTTTGATTTCTGGTTGCCCAAACTTTGCATTGGCGGTGCAGTAAAGGATATCGGCCATCATGGCGAGTTCGCAGCCGCCCCCCAGCGCGTAACCGCTAACTGCCGCAATAGTCGGCTTGTTCAGATTGGTGATTGTCGTTGACCAAAGCTGGATGAAGTTTGTGGAATACGCTCGCGAAAAAGTCAAATCCTTCATTTCCTTGATATCCGCACCAGCTGTACATGTTGCAATATCACTATGTTAGAAGATGCTTCATCTAGTCTCCCAAGAAAGATATGTCGCCAGCGTACCTGCAAAGGCTTTCTCGGAACCGGCGATGATGATCGCTCTGATGGAAGGGTCATCGTCCATGTTCTGCAAGGCATCATTGAGCTCTTTGAAGAGAGGCGTTGACAGAGCATTGAGAGCCTTGGGCCTGTTAAGCGTAACTATAAGACGTCAAGCGTGGTAGGCCTATTAGCGGGTTTGAACGATATAGAAATGAAACTTTCTTCATCTTTGCAGTGTGATAAATGTGGATGCCCAGCAGCGCACGACAGATGCAAAACATACCTTGACCGACGCCGTCAGCTGGCTTGTCAACGAGAATGTTCTCATATGTTCGAGCCGAGGTCGAACTGTACCGATATCCAGCAGCTCTCGCCCACAGTTGGGCAGTCAGTCGCCCGGCGGCAGGCGATGAGGCTTGAGGCGAGAGATATCGCCGGATAAGCAAGGCTGACGACTTCATATTGGAGGATTCGAGAGGGACAAGCGGTATCTAGTAAGAGGATGCAATGGCCAAGCAATCGAAACTTTCGTCGAGGTTGTTTGGATCTATAATGCGCCATCTATATAGTGTCCGAGGCTAGCCGAACACGCGGGCATGTGCATGCATCAAAATTTAAACCAGGTTGACCGTTCGGTAACACACGCACTAACTAGCTCGCTCCGTTGAAGGGGAACAAAAATCGCCAGGTGAAGTACTACCTAGGTACTTTCTTTAGATCAATTGGGTCTAATCCTGTTGCAATGCTGTTCGAAAACGCCGCTAATGATAGATTGATGTCTACACAATACTCCTCCTAGATGACACCGTGCGAGACAATAACGTCAGAATCCTAATCGAGGACTATGGCATCGTCAACCCTGGTTCCTCGACTCCTGCCGGAAGGAGTCTGCGATTTCCCTTCGCGAGATCCAAGTTTGGTCTCAACATATATTCTACGATCCGAGCCGTCCGTCGCTGTCATATTTTCCGACTGCGATGCATCCACATTTGATGATCTGGAATTAGCCTTAAACTGTTTCAACGATTGCCTAAAAACTGGCCGGCTGGTGCTGGCGTAACGATATTCGGAAGCATCAGAGATAGTCTGGGATCCTGACTCTTGCTTTATGTTCGTGTCATCGGCGGATGGAGCAGTGCCAGCATCGAAATCCTCCGATTTCACTTGGTTGCCCATGTTTCGGCCGATTGCATCGCCGGCTTTACCACCGATCAACAGCTTGGTAAACCGTTCTACAATTGGATCCGTCATGATTACTCGAGAAAGACCACCCGGAGGGAGCATTATCGACAAGCCCTCTGGGGTTCTGCAGCGCGACAAAGCAACATATGACTGACCGCAGGCGAACGATCTTTGTATGTCCACCGCGGTGTAGTCTAGTGTCATGCCTTGTGATTTATGGATCGTTGTCGCCCACGCAAGAGTCAGCGGTAAGTGTATTCGTCGCAAAAAGGCTGCCCTAGACTCGTCGACAAACGTTTTGGAATCCCACGTCACAGGAAATATCGGGATTGGGACACTGGGCCGCCTCGCTTCTGCAACCTTGCTGGCGGATGCCGCAGCAGTCAGCAGCGGTGAGAAGGACACTAGCGGGATGTTTACATAGCCCTCTGGCGTTTTTCGCGCCTCGAACCAGATTTTGAGGATATGGCGAGGGTGCTTTTCGGGCTTCGCAGTTTCCAACAGCTTTTCGAGAGTATACCGTTGAAAACCTTTGACGATGCCTCTCGACCCGTTGACGAGTTGGTTTTGGACGTCAAGATTGGACACCAGCATAACCTGAGCATCCATCTTCAATTTCAAGTCCTTCGGAGCTTGTAAATGATTGAAGTAGAAGTCTGATGTGGTCAGCAAGACTGAAAATGAATACCAGCAGCAGCTCGACTTACTGTATGGATTGCCGACAATCATGCTCCAAGGAATGGGATTCGATAAGTCAGGCATGGCGGTTTCCTCTTGAGATCGAGGTACAAACCACCCTCCATCCAACGCTTTGAATGCATATTCCTCTCCGGGCAACTGGTTCAACCCCGCATTGTTCTCTTTTTCGACGTCTGCTCTATGCGAGTACAGCTTTGTGGGGCGGATTCCATTGGGAAGATTGGGCAGAGGCCTCGTGAGCTGCCTCAGATACCTTTGGACATCAGGTGTTACTGTTGGCATGGTAAAGCATGAATATCAGTGAGTGCTGCAGCCCAGTGTAGCGGGGTTTGAGCATACATTTCGAATGCTTGATGTTGTCCAACACTGCTACCCACTCTTCGTTGGTTTGCCGGTGAACTTTCTCAAGAATGAGCGGCTTGAACTCCAGCCTTTGCCACGCTTCTGATTGAAATACATATCTCACTGGTCACGCGTAAGTACCAGAGGGTGAGCGAAAAATTACACCGGGGAACGGGAGGTTGGTCTGACCTGAATCGTTCATGCGCGCTTGACAGTTCTTCCCGGTGCAGATAAGCCATTTTCCGTCATCAATCAGCTCGGGAAAGTATGCAGCGTTCTGGAATGGTAACGAGTCGATGAAACTTTTCCCTTTGCGATATTGTCGTTCTAGCCTAGGCGGAAATAGCTCCCCTGTCATCGTAGAAAAGAAGAGAGAGAAATCGAGTCAACCGTCTGCTGTATTATCTGTTTTAGAGTGGCGTAAATTCGTTCAATGCGGATATGACCTACCACACTAGTAGGTGAAATCAGCTTAGCGAACCTTACTAGGCGTATGAGAAGCTCCGGTCCTTACATAGGTGCATGTCTTCTTGTCATCACGTTCGACAGGAGGAAGTTGGAAGAAATCCTTCAAACAACTCTAAATTAGCCTTGTTGACTTGCATCAATGGAAATGCAAGCAAACTTACGCCGCAAGCGATGACTTGAAGCCCGCCTATATTTCCGTTAGAATCGACACTTATTGCAGATATGGGTGAGAGGATGCAGGTACCGAACGGCTTCTGGTGCATCTTGTCTCCGCCTCGATGCCACCTTGCAATTTTGTCGATTTTCTCCCAGAGATCTGGACTGACCTACAAAGCATCAGTCCTGCCTGGACCATATTGAGGTTTTCACTGTCGGCCAGGTCAACGTAGGTAGCCAGAATAGAACCCACCATCGAGATCTCATCAACAATCAAGACGTCGGTTTCTTGAAGTTTTTGCGCAATATTGGTGGAAACTTCACCCCTGCGACGAAGGTAGTAGCTTATGCCATGCTCCCCAGTCCCGATGCCGAAAAAATTGTGTATCGTCACGCCGCCGATGAGAACAGCTGCGATACCAGTTGGGGCAGTAACAGCGTAGGCTAACTGGTCTTTACTTAGTCGGTATTTTATGTGCTCCAATACCCTGAAGGCTGTCAGTGCTGAAGCTCAAGAGTGAGCATGGACTAGTCAAGACTCACAAGGACTTCCCGGATCCTGCCGGACCAGTAAAAAAGACATTCTCCCTTCGGAGCACGTTCTGCAGAATGACGTTCTGTTCAGGGGTGAGAGGTATCGATGGTTTTTCGATTGGACGTTGGACCTGATATGTATTCGGCTGCCGGTCGTCACGTTCGACAGCTGGGCCTTTAGGTACTGGGAGGCCGGGGTACGAAGGTGAGATATCTGCGGACCATTGCGTCGTATCCCTGATATTGTCCTTTGGGGTTGACGGTGGTTTGAGGATGGCGTCGCTGTTCTCGGCGACACTGACAAAAGAGTCGGGACTCGATGGCGGTGAGGATGAAATCTCGATAAATGTGGTTGGGCCGGGCGCCTGTTTCCCTTGGCGAGGTACCTTCTTAGGTCGAACAGGCTCGAGGCCCGGTGGGGTTTCTAGCTCCCCGCTGGGGCCTGTAGGTCGGTTTCTTTTCGTTACCGGGTTCGAGGTGGGAGCAGTGCTTGCTGTATCGCGATGGGTGGCGACCCACCAGGTGGTAGCTTCGCCTCTGGTGCCGAAGGATTTGTAGATGGCGCCGGGGTAGCGGTCCACATACTGGCGAACGTGATCCCTATAACAGAATGGGTATTCCGGTGAGCTGGGTGCTTACTCTGTGCTGTAGAGGGCCGTAGCTGCTCGGCAGCTGGCGCCCCCACAGCTCTCTCCGTCTTTGTTTCGAGCGCAAGGAGGGGGAGGTCAACTTACCATGGCTGGTCGAAGACCCCGGTGGATCTTCCTTTGACGATGGCGTAGAATCGCTGTTTGCCCATGGTGTGTACTGCCGCGATTTTGAAAGTACATCTGCGCGGGGGGATGAGGTTTCTTCGGAGCTGGCGACGAAGCCCTGTGAGCTGCTAGCTTGGCTTGTGGAGCCCAGCTTGATCATGACAGCCCGACTGGGGAGCGTGTCTGGGCCTTGGCGTGAGGGAAACGCGATGTCAGTCGCGGCAATTCGGATCGAGATAAGATAAGATGATCAGAGATTAGATCCAGCTGACAACACCCAACACACGGCGAGCTTTTGTGGCAACCACAACGCAGAAGGTGCAGCCGGCCCAAAAGTCGCTCGCCTCGTCGCCACCGTCGCCTGACGGTATCCGGTGCTCGGGTCTTGTTATCGACGAGAGTGGGCTAATCGCTCGCTATCGTCTATCGAGATCTCGAAGCGAGCTGTCGATCGATCTAGCTGACAGCATGGTCGACGGAGCGAGTTTACGTTGGAGCGAGTGTACATGTCGGCGAGGACCCGGCCGAGGCATCGAGACCGAGCCCGTCCGCCGGAAACAGTCAGCAAGCTTATCGAGGCTTGACTAATCTCCTCGCCTCGGCTGAGTGGATCAGACGGCCAGCTCTGCGTTCGTTAGGCGAGAGGCGAGGCACTGCAACCGGACCCGACGGGGCGTCCAGTCCTCGAGACCCTCCTCTGCTGCTCGGCACATTTCTCTGTTTCGGGGTTTGCATTGCTCCGCGCAGAATCTCCACGTTGTCTCCGTCTGTCCAACCAGCCTGCATGCGGAGGGCCATGCGGATGTGAACAGCAAAGCGCGAAGGTGATTGAGGATTCTGGATCGGGAAGCGTTGCAGTGCGTGGATGGCGCAGCCGGGGCGGCAGCTTACGATTTGTCAGGTCATGTTCCATTTGGGCCGACGACGACGACTACGACGACGACTACAACTAAGAAAGAAGTACGCACTGTGCGTTACGACAACGACAACGACTACGACTACGACAACGGGCACCTACGACAACGACGACAAGTGCACGTGAGAGGGCCTACAGCACGATTGGGGTGTGCGGGTCCGTGTGCAAGCACGGGTATGGATGAGTGTACAGCATGAGTGCGAGTGAGTGTGCAATGATGATTCATTCCATTCCCATGAACCCGGCCCTGGTCCATTGCGAGGAGCAGTCCTCCTCCCACAAAGGGCAAACCCGAACGCTCGGGACTAACTTATTTACGGAACAAGTTACACCAGGATACGATACGATGGACAAAAAAAAAAAATTCTTGATGAAGGTTTAGGACGGAATAGATAGGTGGTCTGATATTGATATAGTATAATATAGGATGAGAGATGTAAAAATTCCCAGGAATGTTTCCCACAAGATTCCAACGCCAATCCGTAAAATCCCGCGAGGATCCTCCCAAGTTTCCCTAATGGAAGTAGTAGATGGTAAAAAAATATGTACATGAAAATTTACTCCCCGGTCCTCAGGGAAAGATGGACAAAAAATAAAACACAATAAGCATCCCATCGCCAAAATGCATGCTCGCTTGGTATCCTGAAAACAGTAAAAAGAGAAAGAAAAAATCCGCTGTCATGAAGTATTCGTCATTCGTCCCTGCCGAACGTTTCTATTATGTTGGGTATATGGATAAGGAATTCGGAAAGAAGACATTCTCCCGTGTCCAGCATCGCATAACGGTGTAGCCTAGAAGGCCGGGATCAGGTTCGATGACGAGTAGTATGTTGTTGATTCGAAGCTCGTCGACGAGCTCGACTCAAACAGCGCAGATGATGTGTTTGTCTTGCCGTGCTTCTGGTTCTTGGGCGGCTCGTAGAATAGCGGATCCGCCAGAGTAGGCTGCGGCGGAGACGGCGGGTTGCTTTCGGAGTCGGAATCGTCGTCTTCGACGAGTTCCGGTGTGGGCGGTAGAGGAGCGCGGGAGGATGTTCTCCGAAGGGCGTAGAAGCCATCTTCCTCCTCATCGAAGTCTTCGTCGTCGACTTCAACCTCGTCGACGTCGATGACGGTTTTGCTGTAGTCGTAGGCGGGTCGTCTTGGGATGGCGGAGGTGTACTCGGAATCCCATTCGTAGTCGCTGTCTTCTTCTTCATCTTCCTCCTCTTCGTCGCTGCTGTCGGATTCTGGGTAGTCTTGAGCGAGCGAGCCGATGATTTCTTCTTCTTCGTCTTCCTCCTGGAGGGTTTCCATGTGGGAGTGTTCTTCTTCGTCGGCGGAGTTTCCGCGGACCATGGCGTTGAACCAGGCGTCCTGTTCTCTCTCGGCGTGCTGGAGGTGGAGCATCAATCGGTCGAGGAGGTTGGCGTGACCGACGAGGAGTCTGAGGTCGTGATCAGACTTGGCAGCTTCCGAAGAGAGCTTGCCTCGAGCCTTGTGGGCGAGGTAGAATGTCTGAGTGATGGACATTTTGGATTGTTGCTGCTGCTGCTTGCGGGCTTGTAGCAGAGCGGGATGGACTGAGGATGTTGTATTGTAGGACATTGTGTGGAAAGAGAAGGAAGGAAGGAGGTGAGGGTGGATCAAGGAGGGATATATAGCAGCGGTGGTGGTGGTGGTGGTGGTGAAGTAGGATCCGGGCGGTGTTGAGGGCGCGTTGTGAAGGATTCGGCTGCGTTTCAATGGGAGGCCGATTAAGTAAGGCTGGCTGGCTAGCTAAGCAAGCAAGCGAAAGTAGCTGGCTGCTGGGTGGAGATATGAGTCAGTTAGGCTGCACCCGCGACAACGACGACGACGACGGAGATTGATTGATTTGATTGATGGTGATGGTTGATGACTGCTGCGGGAGAAGGGGTGAGAGGGGGACAGGCAGACGGGCTTGCAGGCGGGCTTTATAATCTTAATCCTAAAAAGCGGCCGGCCTGGTGGAATTCAGGCGGTTGTCTTTTTGCTTTTTGGAGGAGGATTTCTGTTCTCGGCCTCGGAAGGAGCACCGGACGAGAGACGGCGAAAAGAGACGGGACGGCCGAAGCCAACCAGCCCAGCCAGCGAGGCCCAGCCAGTCAGCCAGCAAGCCAGCGAACAGCCAGCCAAGCCCGCCGGCGGCCAGTCAGCGGCCAGCAGGCCAGCCAGCCCAGCCAAGCGAGGAGGGTCGGCCTGCCCAAAGAGCGCGCTGGGCTGAATGCCACCCCGGACCCGAAAGGGCTGACGAGTAGTAGTATACACATGCGCTTTGTGCGGAAGAGGAACTTACCAGATGGGAGGGCCAGATAGACCGGATGGTGGTATGCGATGAAGATGGGTTCGATGATGATGATGATGATGATGATGATGATGATGATGATGATGATGTTGTTGTTGTTGATGATGATGCTGATGCTGATGATAACGATGGGGGAACGGGATGGTGTTTATATAAAACGCATCGGAGGCAGCCTGCACACGTCGTGGACGTGATCACGACCGATGGCCACGCCCCGTCAGCAAATGACGAAGCGGGCGACGAACGCCGACGAGGCCCGCCGCGAGACCGCCTGCTGCTGTTGGTTGCTGGAGCTGGTGCCTGACAATTGCGTCCGGCCAATAGAACGGGGAAAAAGCAAGGCTGCTGGGCCGGAGCGGTGGTAAGGAGCTTACCAGCGAAAACGCCGCGCCGGCGGATGTTCAGCCGTGCGCTCGCCAAAGCAGCAAATGCACCGGTCAGCTGAGTAATCTATCCGCTGACCGCCTGGCCCGGAACTGGCTCGCTCCCGCCTCGCTTCCCTCGCTGACAGATACAGTCCATTGCCATTATCGCTCGAGGCCGTAGATCCTCGCCCTCTTGGTCCCGTCCATACGGTGTGGATGCCATAATCGATATGCGTGTGTGGGTGTGGACAACAATGCTGTGGACTGCTGTAGACTCCTCGTGTCCGCGAACACGAGCTCGCGATGCACTGCACCAGCAGAAGGGGCGCTCTCTCTCCTCAGTTATCATCTGGCCCAACTGCCATCTCAGAGCACCCACTCGCGGAGGACCATCCTGCTGCCTGCCTGTCTGTCTGTCCCCTTACTCCACCCGTCGATTCTACGTATACAAATACAAGCACTGTATGTACATGTACATCGCACAGCGTGTGCGAGTGTGTGTGTGTGTCCCGGTGCCAGCGAGGAACTGTCTGTCCACGTATCCGCGATCGATGGATCCTGCACCACCTGCACCACACCCGCGACAGAGAGCACAGCAAGAGGAGGAAAAAAAAAAAGTCAATCCCCTTCTCGGAGCTCGGTGGATGCAGCGTTATCTCCAGCCGTGTCGGGTCTGCGTGGGAATTTCAAGGGCTGCTGGCTGCTGGCGGCTGGCTGCTGGTCGTGTGGCTCGGAGCTCTCGCATTTCAAATGCAAATCCGCGAGCGAGCAACTTGCAACTGACTAATCCCGTCCCTCCTCTCGGCTTCGACCGACCAGCCCGACTGAACCCACAGAATTCCGGCATCCAAAATGCTATTCGTATTTCAGGTGTGCAATTGTAGTATACTAGCACTAGTCCGGTCGGATTATTCAGTCGGCAATGAAGAAGCAAGGACGTGTCCGCATGTCGTCATCGCCTTGTGCCATCGATACGAGCGGAAATTGGAAATCTCCATCACAAACGTCCGTTACATCCGGCGGAGCGGATGGATGGAAAAAGAACACTCGCTCGCTCGCTCGACGGTCCGCCTGCGATAAGAGCCCAATCCTGCTTGCCGTCCGATTAGCCCTTTTCAGTATCCATATGTGCATGTATGTAAGTACATGCACATCGACATGTACTTATCGGCCTGCATGGCCTTACGTATGTCCGCCCGTACAGTTACATTTACATACATTACACTACATTACATCTACATGTACAGCGCATGTCGACAGAGTGAGCGAATCCCAGTTTCGTTTTCGTCCGGCTTCACCGAAGCGCCCGGATTACATAACCTCGGGTTCTCGTACGACGAACCCTTCCCCACACTAGTACTCCCCGGCCCTGTCTGCAACAGTCATCATGACAATGCACCTGCGATTCTAAATAATTCAGTGTTCTCGACGAAATGCCATGCACGATCGAATCATTCTGAATAATGCCCGAAATGAGCAATTTCACAGATACACACTCCTTCATCGCGGTAATGAGCATGCATGCTACCGTGTGACAAGTGCATGTACAAAGCAGTACCACCGACGGACCGCATGTCTCCATCCAGGCCTGGATGCTGTGCTCCATCTACATTCACAATTCGAATTCGGCCATCCAAGTATCCGTTCACGTACACTACATACAAAGTCTCCATCGATGTTACCATCCCCGTGTCCAGGTGTACAGCCCTCCGAGCGACGTATGCGCGTTACAAGTTCACACGTTCACACATACGTCCATACATGCAGTGCAGACTTCTTTCCAATCCGGTCGGTATCTACGTGTCCCGGCCTTGTCAGCAGCCCACTGCCGCGGAAATCAAACCAGCTGGCTGAGTCACCCTTCCCCCCATCCTGTCCCTCCTGTCCTTCCTCGGACGACGAATCATGACGGTCGGCACAATGCTGAGCCGACCGAATCAGGAAGTATCTTCCCCTCCACACAATTTTTTTTCCCAATCCGCTCGCTTTCCGATTGCTGGAAAACCTCGATTACACCCCCGCCCCGTTCACTCCGTAAGGCTCCCTTAAGTAAGCATGCAGACAGGCAAGCATCGGCCCCGTCGGAACTCTCTCTTTTTCTTTTCTTTTCGTTCCGTGTAACCAGCCCTTGTCCAATGCAACGTCTGTCGTCGGCCCCTAAACTCTCCGACATGGCGGGTCCTACTACTTACAGGCTACCAGTCCGGTACATCCTATGATGACATATTGTATTCTATCTTCTGCATCACTTTGCCTACTTGGTCCGTAATTTCCTCTGCATCGCATCTGCCCGAAACCGAGCGACATCTGAATAAGCGTCATCTGTAGCGGTAATGTACAATACAATACAATACAGTCCCTTCTTTCCTTCCTTCATCCCTCCCCGTGCGTGGATAAGAAACGAACACCGTCGGCGTGCATAAGCGATAGGGCTGAAGTTCTCCCTCCCCCCAAAATCCATTAAACTCTTTCCCGTCCTACTCTCGAACGCCGGATACAAGGCAATGCAGCGTAACGAAAACAGAAACAAAAGAAAATATAAAAAAATACAAGTAAACAGACAGGAATATCTTTATCCGAACAAAAGAAATGTGTAAACCAAAAATACATCATCAAGGTAGAGGAAGGAAGGTAAATATAAAAAAAAAAAAAAAAAGAAAAGAAAGGAAAGAAAGGAAGAAGGAGAGCTGGGGTTCCGACGCGGTGGCACCGACAGGTGCAAATCGAGACCCCGAGCGTCCAAGAAGTACATGATCCCGATCATTCTCCCGCCGCCGGAGACGCCTCGACCAGCAACCGCCGCCATCCCCATACAACAACAATATAAATACAAACACGGAGAAATCATTTCGTTATATCTCCCTTATTTTTTTTTCTAACCCGTGGTGTAATGATACAATGCGTCTAGGTTGCACAACCGCTCAGGCCTCGAACGCCCAGATCTAATCACCAACAGTTAGTCCAGATCACTCAAATGATATATCTGCCAGTGAAATGCCCAGACTCACCTCCATCTTGCCCTTCTCCGACTTGGCTCGCTTCGCAGCCTTCTTCCCCGCTGCGAGCTGAATATCAAGGTCCTCCTGGTCAGCGACGAGGATCTGCTCCCCATCCTCATCCATAACCTTGAACTTGCAGGCCCGCTTCATGCCCAACTTCTCCTTGAGCTTGAAGCTGAACTCCGCGAATCCAATGTTGGGTGCAATCTCCGTTAGGCGGGTTTCGTCTCCATAATGGATCTTGACCCGGATCTAGATCGCGCGTAGACGCACAATATTAGTCTCAACCCCTGACAGAACAGAACGTGTCCCAATGTCGGTGCTTACCTTCTTCACGTCAGGAGCCCTCCGGCTGCTCTCACCGCCTCCCCTCTTGCTACCTCGAGCGCTAACCAGATCGAACTCTTCGTCGTCATCAAAGTCTTCATCCCCTTCGCTCTGGTAGTCGTCGTTGTACTGTGGCTGCGGCGGCGCTCCTCTTCGGGAGCCGTTGTCTCTGTCCCTGTCCCTTTCTCTGTCTCGGCGCGATGACGACGACCCGGAAGCCCTTCGTGAGTGTCCGCTCCTCCCGCTGTGTTCGGAGCCATAGTATTCGTAAACGTCGTCATAGTATTCTTCGTCCTCGTGATTTTCGTCCCTCCGTCTTCTTCCGCTAACGCTTCCGGGTCCCGCCCGCTGCCTCGGGCTTCCGTACCCTCGATCGCTACTCCGAGCGCTTCCGCGCCGTACAGGAACCTGCTCCTCCTCGGGTTGTTCCTCTCGGACGTCTCCCATATCGTCTCTCCTTCGTCGTTCCCGACCCCCGTCTCTTCGGCTGCCCTGGCGGGACGGCGCCTGTTTGACCGGAAACGCGGCTCCGGCATCCCGAAGTCGGTTTGTGGCCGGTTCCTTTTCCGGCGGCGGGGTAGGTGGGAAGACCTGTTGTTGAGTGCCAACCCGACTCGGTGGCGCGATTTCATCCGTCTTCTTGGAGGTCTTGTTCGGTATCACTAAATTCGATGCTGCGAAAGATAGAGACTCTTGCGGTCGGTCGTCGACTGCCTCGATGACCTTCTTCGACTCGGTACCAGCGAACCCGGTGAAAGTGTTGTTCGCATCCGTCGCCGCAACTAGTCGCGCCTTTCCGAGATAGTCTTTCGCTTTCGCATTGCGGACCTTCGCTTCGCTGGGCCGGTACAGTACACCGACGGGTATCGAGAAGACGGTGTAGCCCTAAGTAATAAAATATCAGCAAGCCGAAACACTCCGCCAGAAATCCTACCAGGGTTATCAAAATACCTCTCCGCCGTCACGGATGGCTTCGTCGATGACGGAATGGTCTTCAACTTGCTTCTCCTTCACGGCATATCCCCAATCCTGGATACCGGCCTCTCTCTGATTCAGGTATATATAGCACAGGCCGCGGTTGAACAGCACCTCGCAGGAGTACAGTCGGAACTTCAGACCCAGTTGTTCATAGTCGATAAGAGTGTTCCCTCGAAGATATAACAGCGCATCGTTAAAGTTGGCTAGAGCCTCCTCAAAATCGCCCAATAAGAAGTTCGAGACGCCCTGCTGGAAGTATGCAACGGCAAAGTAATTGTCCGCCTGGACCGCTTTTTGGAACGAAATGACCTAATAGATGAAACCCACAGCGCGTTAGCCCTATAACCCTTTGAGGAAACTATCGACATTATCATTCCCCGAGGTCTACATACAGCTCTCTCGTGTTCTCCGAGGGTCGCATGGATAACACCAATGTTGAAAAGGATTTTGGCGGTATCGCCGATCTTATCCAGCTGTCTTAGGGCCTCATCGAATTCGTTCGCATCATAATGCTTGAGGGCTTGCACCCATATTTCGATTTCCTATAGTCCAAATCCCAGTCAGCCATACATCTCCCACCAAATATCCATGCATGCCAAAGCCGGAAGGAACTGTTTCCAGGACGCACCTGTTTTAACGACATTCTGGCAAAATGATCCGCCTCGCCAAAGCCCGAATATATGGGTCGGGTTCCGAAAAAAACGTATCTCCAATGACTGGCGACGGGTCGGATAATTTATAACGGTACAAATCAATTGCAGCGGAGGGAATGATCGACGAAGCCGGCCGAATTTGTCGGACTCGTGTAAGATATTATATCGCTAGGCCTCAGCGTTTTGTCAGCACCACGATTGTAAACGTAAATTTTATGCGGATAGATTGCTTTAAAAGACCGGTTTAAAGCAGAAGTGACAAGAGCAACAATAATCAATGTGATTATCAACTTTTGCAAAATCCACGAAATAAGCCGGCCCTGGCATCAAATGCAAGGGCGTGGTAGAGGGGAAACGCAATAAAGGAGGCACCACACCCTGCATCACCAAACACTACCATGGGAGCTAGCCCCCAGCAATAGCACTCGGGACACGCATACGGTGAAAGAGCAAAGCACTTGATGATTGGCTGCGGAATCGAAATGTCACTCACCTATCACCCGATTGACAGAAGTATCTTCAAGCATGCCAGACGTCGAAAGGTAAGAATAGTTCGTAGGGGATGGAGCGCAAAATATGGCAAATGGTTTGGTTTGCGCAGTCAGCGTGATAGGCGGTTTGTGCCGACGAATCGAAAGGCGCCGCTGCTGCTTGCTAGCCGCCGATTAATATCCCCACTTTTAGTAGCGATTTGTTTTTCTTTTGGAACCTACTAAACTGCTATATGCAAGGGCGGTGCAGGCCAATGAGTTAGAGCTTGGCTAGGAAGAGGCGCACAAGAGTCAGGGAGCTGAGCAGCCCAGGTTGCAGAAGGGTATGTTACCAGAGATCAGGAAGGTCGAAGGCGTCGTGGGGGGGGAAGGGAGTGGTCGTTGTCGCCGTCGCTCGTAGCGGTAAAAATAGTCCAGAACACCAGGTCCCGGATGAGGGTCCCAAATCCGTTCTGAAGCGTCGAGCAAGAAGCGGGTCAGGATGGTATGCGTGTGCAATGTGAGTTACGAGTCCAGCCCATAAACTATGCCGCCGTAGTGCGAAGTCGCAAAATAAGGGTAACTGAAGGAAGGAGCAAAGGAGAGAATGCGAAATGAAGTGTAGCCTAATGGCGAAGTCTAAGTGTCAACCCAGCGAGCTAAGAACGAAAGCAAGCAAGAAAGCAAGCAAGCAAATTTAACGAAAGGCGTGAAAAGAAAGAGCGAATTGGTTCGGCTCGTCAAAGAATGGAAGAAATGGTACGAAGGTAAAGGCGGACGGGAAGGCAGGGGCGAGAAGTAAGAAAAAGATGCCGTCAAAATGGGGACGATAGCGCTTAAAGATGGAAAGCCTCACTCACCTGCGACCCAGCTGCACGCTAGAAAATTAAAATACAATAAGATCCAAGCCAAACGGGCATATAAAACGAGCGTGGAGGGCAAACTGCACGAAGTTCGAGATCCGCTGATTTCAGGGACCGGAGGGGGCTTTTCTCTATTTTATTATTTATCTCTGGTGGTGGGAGATAATAATCCGGTGCGCGGGCGACTGGGGCACGATCGATATATTATAATTGTACCATCACGTAGTAAGAAATGTATGCAGGTGGGCATGCGTGCATGTAAGTCATGTTGAGGCTGCTGCTTCTGGCGACGGCGTGTATAAAACTCCTGCGACGACCGCGGCCACGACCGCGACCAATCGACCACACCACCATCACCACACACGACATCTCATCTCCTCCCGCATCGCTTGGCTGCTGCTGGCCTAATTGCACACGCTCTTTCTCTCGAACACTTCCTTTCTCGATCCATCCATGCGGGCCCCGCCAGCCCGACCAGTCGACGGCCAGCTCCTTTGTTGGGGTCTCCCAAGCTGGTCCGAAAGGCGACGGTCCCTGATCTCGGACACGCACCACGGTTTCATCCACCGTTTCCCTCATGTCCCATAGAAACAATCGGCAGGGAAAAACTCGAAAGAAAAGTGGATCCTAGAGTCGCTACTACTTGCTCGCGCTCCGATACTGGCATGAGATCCCTCTGACAATAGCATGATCTCCTCCGTCCGCTCCCATAAATACACACATCGTCCGCCTGGCTGGGCGCACGGTGTGCGATCTGATCGAAACGTGGTTCCGAAACCGGTTTGAGGGAGACACTGGAGCTGCGGTTGTCTCGAAGAACGTGTGGCGTCCGCCTCCTTGACACACTCCAAATACTCAAGCTGGTACAATTACCCCACGCTTCATCTTACTGCCATGGACCTCCAGCACGCAAAATTGCATCCGAATTAGGCCCGCATAGCAATGAACAAATTCGATGTTTCCAATCATGCGGACGTCGTTCTCATCTGCGGCTCGAAATGAGGCCACGATCGGACCATGGTGGTGCTTCTTCTCGCTTGATTTATAAACCCACGAATCCAGCATGCATAAGAGCGCGCTCGTCTTGGATTGCTTGTCACGGTTCCGCAATACCGGGCAAGCGCGACATCTCTCGATAAGATGCGGCCACGGATATTGAACATGCTCTTTCTCCTACCTCGCATGTTTCGTGTGAGAGAAGCGAACAGGATCTCACCTTGATGAAATGAACTTATATATTAAATCTGATTGGGGTCTCTATAAGTACAATGCACGGAGTAGATCTGGCTGGCTAGAGCATCCCCCTCCCCGCCTGCTCGACCCTCTCCTCCCAGACCGTTTTACCGGAGCAAGAACAAACCACCTTGTCATTCTCCCATACCCCCGCGCTTCTCGCAATCACCCCCACCAGCGTGTTCTCGTCGTCCTGTTTGAAGTCCTTTGTTTCCGGCGAAACAACCATGCTTCTCCCAATCAGCTCCCAGATGTCGATAGGATTGTCCAGCAAAACACTTCCGGACCCCGTCTGATCGACCGTTACCTGTCCCAATCTGCCTCGCGGTGTTTGTTTACTGTCCGTGCCATCGTCTTCCCAGACACCACCCGTTGAAGCCGCGCCTCTGGATATGTCGCCCGCTTGTCTTATCGTCGCCTCGTAGGCGCCTGCTGATAGACCCTTCAAACTGAGGTCGATGATTGTGAATCTCGGCCCAACCTGGACCAATCGAGCCAGACCCCGAACGGGGTTTTTGGCATTAGGAGCATGCGTTTCCAAAATACATACTGCGGCACCTGAAATACCCCGTCCTCATCGGTTAATCAACGTTTGATCTCCAGAAACTCGGGAACAATCGGATGGGGGGTGTTCACGTACTGTTGGCCTCTCCAGTTCCCCTCAAAATGCCATCCTTGCCAATCCTACGCAAGGTAGCAGATATTGCGGATGGTGCCGCCGTGCCCTCTACTTCAACTAGTTGATCCGCAAGGTGGCAGTTGACGTTGTTGATGCCTGTGCGTGTATAGACGACGTGTAAGCTTGCGATCCTACTGGTGTCAATGGGGTTACAGGAAATATCATAGAGTTGCTCTACCTTGAACTTCTGATAGTGCCTTTTTAACAGAGTCGACGCACCCGTCGCAATGGAGGGGAACCGCAAAGACTGTCTAGAGCATATGTTGCGTTAGCATGTATGCTTTATATGATCACGCACCACCAGGTTGATATGCTTGGACAGGAAACCGTACCTTAAACGCTGGTATGCTGCTCATTGCTAGGATCCAAGGCCGTGCCTGTGGCGGTAATGTTTATATCGTTGTATATCTTCAGAGGCTGTAAATTTGGATGCAAGCGATGTTATAAATATCTCAGTGCCGCTAGAAGCCGAGTGATTGCCGACAGTTGAGGCCTAAGTTGAGTCCAGGTCTGAAGACGTCGGTAAAATAAACGCACATGTGCTCTCCGAGGTGTCTGTACCAGATCTAGATCACGTTGCTAAATAGATGATGCGAATCGGCTTCAGCTTAGCTGACGTGACAAAAATGTGCGTGAGAAGAACTCAAGTGTATTTAATTCATGATGCACTATGATATCAATCGAGATCTGGGCCTGTCCTGCATGCTGAATGCTTAGAAATGCGAAGCGACCAGTCGTTCGCGAGCATGAGCCACCGAAACGTCAATGACGCCACACCACGAAATTTCCTCGGATGGCGCCACACCAACCCGCCGGCACGTCCAACATAAACCTTCCAAGAGCATCATGTCCCGCCGCGCTTGATATTTGGACACTCGGCGGGCCTGACAGATAAAGGCGCTCTCATTGACGCCTGCCCCGACGACAATCGCGCTTATCTTAAGGACGAGACACACCTTACCCCGCCATGTCGCAGGTCATCGGTCGAGTATGCAATTGACGCCAGAATCATTACCCTTCCAACGCCTCTCTGAATATGAATCTGGCTAATGCACCGGCTCTCACCAGACAAACCTCGCCTTCTCGAGGGCATGGCATGTCCTCAATGTGGCCGCCGACGGACGGAGTCTGGGCAGGCTGGCCTCTGCCATCGCCGTCACTCTCATGGGGAAGCACAAGCCCATATACGACCCATCCAGTACGCCGCAAGACCCGCCCCTCCATCTATCAGCAAACGCGCTACTCTGCGTAGGCCATTCTGACTGAGTACAACGTCCTTGTCCAACAGATGACTGCGGCGATTATGTCGTGGCAATTGGCTGCAATGAGCTCCGACTCACGGGAAACAAAAGATACAAGAAGATGTACTACAAGCATACGACCCGGCCGGGAACAGGATTCAAGCAAATCGTGATGGATAAGTTGATCAAGAAGTTTGGAGCTGGAGAAGTTCTCAAACGGGCGGTCAGCGGAATGCTGCCAAAGAACAGGCTGAGAGACATCCGACTGGCAAGACTAAAAGGTACGCTCGGACGCATATTTTCCAATTGGTCTACCGAGTGTCTACTGATGACTGCAAAATTCAATGCACGAACCGGGCAGTATTCGAGGGACAAGATCACCCTTTCAAGAAAAACATCGTGGTGATGGATGCGCAGTCGAACCGGAGAGGGCCAGGCATGCTCAAATACGGTCCTCCGGTAAAAGCGCCGAAGAAGAAGCAGCAGCAGAACGAAGCAGCCGCGGCACCACCTACGGGAGATAAGGTGGCTGCTGCCGCCACATAATCGGATCATTTGTACATACATTACATGCTGTAACTGTTTTAGATCTGTACCATACTTTACATCTATATTCCGGACCGAATATAAATTTCCGAGCCGAATCCTGTGATACCATGTGCGATACCAACGTACGACTGTGTGAAACGTCGTATGTATGCAGCATGGATAGAGTTCTTGGCTCCGTGAATTAATTGATTACAGCACTTCTACACTGAGAGCAACTAAATGTGCTGGATATCATGTATATACTTTTATATATGTAGACAAGAGCGGAATGTAAACCGTAGATCGGTGCGAACGCCATCGCCAGATACTATATCTAGTACATGTGTATCCCAAAATCCGAAAAAATGCGTAGACTCAGAATATAAGCCGAAAATATAACATAGATAGGGCCCCAACGCCACCAACAGATATTATTCGTCTGCCATCCCTTTCACAACTTGGATGCTGGCTTCCGGACGACACGGCATTTGATGAGGCCGTTAGGTCCGGACTGAGGTGCGTAGACCTCAGCGTCCTTGCCGGTGTTCTTGAGGCCTTTGTGCCAGCTCAGATCTACGGAAAAGGATGTCAGTACCGCTCTATCGTTTGGCGTTGTATGAGGTAAACCTACCAATTTCAAAGTAGTGCTTGTTGGGAAGAGCATATTCAACGGCTTCCACACCCGGGACGTCCGCAAGGATCTTCTCGCACATTTTGTACATTGTTGCCTGAACGCTGGCGCTGTTGTCCTCTGCGAATATCTTCAGAGTGGTGTTGCGAGCGGCATCGAATGCACGCTCAAAGTTGTTGGCATCCGATTGCACCTGGCCAATGGTCTGGTATCGCTTCCATGTCCATGCGGCGTCAACCTCTGTGCTCAAGATTCGGTCCCACGTCTCCTTGAGGGTAGTGAACTCGTCTCGGTGGAATCCATGGAAGGCGGAGCCGGTGCTCTTGAGCACGAGCAGACCGGCGAGCTTGGATGTGATGGTGAAACCTTCGTTTCTCCGGAAAGTCACGTCAACATTGCGGGTCTCGGCGCCATCTCGCAGGAAGGAATGCGGGTGGGGCTTCCCGTCAACGTTCATGCGCGTCCAGCGGTGGACAGTGATGCTGACGTGAGCAGCATGGATGTGGCTGTATTTGTTGGGGAAGTGAGCGGCGAGGATGGCGCCAAAGAGCTCTGGAGGGTTGACGGGATTCTGCTTCGCGAGGATGTAGATGGTGTTCTTGACGGTGTCGGTGGCGACGACGGGGCTGTTGTCGGCCTTGGTGTAGGAGGTTTCAACGTCGCCCTCGAGAAGACAGCAAACGGTCATCTCGGTGACGGTCTGGACCTTGGTGGCCGGGTCGCGGTGGACCTTATAGACGCGGACATTGTCCTGTTGAAACAGATGATGTATGTTAGAGAGAGGGAGAGAAGAGATAGACTATATATTGGGATATATGGTGGATAAGTACCTTGCCATATCGTGCAGCAGCAAGCGATGCCATTGTGACACTATGTGTAAGATAATGAAATTGAGATTGAGATTGAGCCGTTTAAGGATGAGATAGCGAACGCCAGACGAGAATGGACACTTTGACCAGATTGCGCCAATTGGAGGTGAGCAAGAAGCAGAGCCGGAAGCAGAGCAAGAAGAACGGAAGGAAAAGGCAGAGGATGGAGACGACTCGATCTGATGGGGGCGGATGTTCGAGAAACAGAAGCGCGACGTGGAGGGGGGTTGGCAACTTTATATATCATACAACCAAGCGGGAGGATGCGACGTGGAGGCAGAAATGACCTGATCTTGACTTGACCAGCTTTTTTTTTACCCCTTCAGTTTCTCGCCGCTACGCCAGGGGAAGCTACGGACTGGTCGGAGATAGAAGCTGCTTCCGTGGGTTAGCAGTGGAGGTGACCGAAACCTGCCGTTCGTGTGCGATCGCGAAGCGTCTTTTGGGCCGCAGGTTCGTGCATCTCCGGCAGGCCCCCTGGTCGCTCGGATGGAGCGAGGCGAGCCCCGACGAGAGCACACGGCTGCAGCAAGCCGGCTGCTCCAGAGCCTCGATAGCGGCGCTTTGTGCAGATAGATAAGACAGAAGAGCAAGAAGTAAGTATCTGTGGCTGGTGAGAGCGCTGGTGGCTGGCCGGCAGCTGGGCTGAGGTTGTGCTTGGGTAACTCGGCGCTGGTGTTTCGCAGGCTGCTGCCCCGCCGGCGTGGATGGACATCGGCTGCAGGTACGCCGGCCGTGTAACTGCTGCTGCCTCTTGACGAAACGACATCACGTCCGCCCGCTGACAGAACCTTCAACTTCTTCGCTCCCCGTTCCCCACATCCCCTCCACCCCCGTTCCGGACTCGCACTCCCGGCCGCCTGCCTCGGACACGCCTCCAAAAAGCCATGCTGCGAAGACCCCCGGCACGGCTCTCCGTCCTTCTTCTGTCCTGCTGCTAACTAGCCGCATAGGAGGCGCTCGGGCTGCTATGCTTCGACCGCCATGCTGAACGTCAGTAACAATACCCCAACCGCCACCCATGGCATCGGTGGTGCGGGTGCTGCCGGCATCAGCACCGCCAGCTCTCCCAGCACCGTTGCCGGTAGCATCGCGACCACCGTGACTCCGGCAACTCCGGCGACAGCGACAGCGACTGGACGGGCTCCCGGCCAGCTCAATCCTCACCTCCAGTCGCGGTCGATCTCCAGCATGTCGACTCTGATTGACGCGGGTCCTTCCCCCGCCGCCGCCGCCGCCTCTCAACAAGGTGTAGGCGCGGCCGGCAATAACATGCTCACTCCAAACAATCCGCTGCTCATCCGCACCGTCAACGGCAGGCCCATCACGACGATCCGCGCGGTCCCTGGAAATGCCGGTTCCATCGCTGCCGCCAGCGTGGTCACCGCATCGCCTACCGTCGTCGGTCCCGGCAGCTTCAATTCCGCGATCCCTCCCCGCACCCTCATATCGGCCCCGCTCTCCACAACTATCAATACCGGCTCCCCGATGTCCGGTGATGTAGCGAACGGCCAATTAGAATCCCTTGAGAAAAGACTTGCCATAGAGAGAAAAATCCAGGAGGGAGCCGAGAACCTCCTGTTGGTGCTGGATTCCAAGAAACCTAAGGACGCCAAAAAGGCCAGAGCAGAAGCCGAAAGAGCCCTCAACGAAGCGAACGTCAAGATCGATCAATTGACCAACCAGGTCGATATCCTCAACTCCCGAAACTTCAACCACCAATCCGAATCAAGGCCTAGGATGGCGAGCAAATTCCGTGGCGAGCCTCTATTGCCCGTCCCGCCCGGCATCAGTATGCCGATAGGCACAGCCATTAGCGAAGAAACTTTGTCCAGCGAATCACCTACTTGGTCCCTGTCCGATATCTTGCAATCACTCGAAGAGAAAGGACAGCGCCCCGAGATCTACGTAGAAAAAGCGAACACCCTTGTGCATCTTCTCAAACGCCACCAGAGTCTCAAGTACGACTTGGTATGGTCTGCTTTTGGGAAACGAGTGCAGTTTATGTTGACACACGAAAGCCGTGAGGTCGTGTCAGCTGGATATCGAGTCGCACGATACGCAATTGCCGATATCCGATCCCTGAGCACTATAAAAAGTCTCAACACAGACGTAATCGTTATCAAGTAGGTTCGCGGAAGCCTTCTATCTACGTCTTATAATCTGTCTAACGGACAATTGCTGACCACAATAATTTCCTGAATAAAGCTCCTTGGCGAAAGATCACACTAGCTCCGATGCTCGATGTAATGTTGAGAGAGAACAAGCTCTCAAGTTCGTTCGTGCATTCCTCGAGATACCTGGTGGCGTTAAAGAAATATCACGAGGAGTTGTCCGCGCGCTCGTCTCATGTGCAGAGCAGAGCGATGATCGCCTTCGTGCAATGTGCATCGAGACGCTGGCAGAAATACGTAGGTTTGCTGGCTCCTGGATCTCGCTTCTGATTGCACAAATGTACTAACGACTTGCCGCTCGAAAGTTATACTTGAGCCCTCTTTAGCGGTCGCTGCTGGCTCAGTTAGAATATTAGCCCAGGTTCTGGTAGATGGACCCACGGAGTTGTCAGATTGTATCGTCATCGCGTTTCTTTACCTTCTTGATATGCCGTACACGCGGCAATATATCCGTCCTGGTCACGACCTCGAGGTCAGTCGTTCTACCAAACCCCTCCGAAAAACTATCAAAAGAAGTTGTTCCTAAACCAAGATCTCTAGATTGTTTTCTCGACTTTTACCGACTCGTACGCCAAAACCCATGTGAACGAAGAAAAATTGCGGTCCTGTGCTAGGGTCATAAGCTCCGTTTTTAAGTCCTGGCCTGGTATGCACTATCCCCATCCTCCCATGTAGTGTCTATGTCGCTAACGATCGTCTTTATCTAAGGCATCCTGGCGTTGTCCATGTATGACCTACGATCTGTGAAGTCTCTAGTAGAATCACTGAAAATACCAAATATCTCCGTTCGAGTAAGCCTCCGGAAACATCTCATCCAACAAATGGAATGATATCTGACTGCAAAGAACAGGATATCGTACTTGAGTTGTTGTTTGACATATTCCGAATCAAGCCGCCATCATGGTCTTCTACGTTCCTCGCTGGGAGACGACTGACCAGTACGTCCACGCTCTTTTATATTGCAAAATAAACGACTAAACTAACCATGCTGCAGCTTATGGCCGGGTCGCCAACATGAAAATCCTCGAACCGACTCTGCCCTCCCCTGAAGACAAGGAGAGGGTGAATCTAGTAGACCACTTCAACGCCCTCTTGCTTGCAATCTTCTCCGAGTCAGGTCTTCTTGACGTACGTATGGACTCCAACATTGCTTTGAAATACGCTCACGCTGACATACCGCAGTGCCTTTTAGTGATACTTGAGGAGGAAGATGGAGATCCGGCGATAGTTCGAAAGTCGACGCTTCTTGTGGGAGAAATTTTAAAACTCTCCAATCGCTTGCTTCCAAGTGACATGAATACTCGGTTACAAATGCTGCCAAGTCTGTTCCGTTGTGCCTCACAATTCGATAGCATCCTACGGAAGACCGCAACGTCCGCCGTTTACCAGATCGACTCTCTCAACCGAACCTTGCAGCGAACTGGTAATCACACTGGCACAAACACGGCACGACCGTCACTGGATGACAACAAAAGCACAGCAAGGCAGGTGGAGCAGGTCAAGTTGAAACTGAATCTGCAGATAGACGAGCCGCATTTCCGCAGCCTCATCCTTGACTCCCAGGTATAGATGCGCCCTTGCAGGTTTATCTAGTTTATCATGTTTAACATGAATCGCTAACATTTGCTGATTTGCCAACATCAAATTCTTTAGATTCTAACCACTAAAACACATACAAAGTGGAAAATGGATGCGTTGTTAGAATTAGTACAAGTGTCTTTGCTGAATCCGAAGCGTTTGGATGAAGCTTTAAAAGGAACGAAGTTCCTGAAGCGATTGATGTCATTTTTTCGCCCTTTTAAATATCGGTTCTCAAAAATCAACAATACCAAGCCCAACCTTAGGTTTGTACGACTCGGGTGCTCACTTTTCCATACACTTCTTCAAAATCCGGAGGGTGTGAAGTACCTTGCAGACCATAAAGTTCTTCGTCAAATTGCAGAATGCCTAGCTCAATTGGACCCAATGAGCGGTATAACATCGGCAGATCCTCTGTTCTCTAAGGCGATGCTCCAAGATACACTCTCTTCTGGGTATTTCTTGTTTCTTGGCGTTCTCAGCACTGATCCGAATGGTATAGCGTAAGTTTCCGCTACAAGCTCGATTATCACGACTCCAACTAACAATCTTCAAGAATGATGGAGAGATGGAAGATGTTCAATATGTTTTATCATATAAGCGAACTCCGGAGTAGAGATGATCTCATGTTTTACTTCATCTCGTCTATGGATTTTTCTACGTAAGTCCACACCACCCTGCTGGGCAATCGTACCTGATCTGACATTTTCCCTCCATAGCGACGGGCATCCACGCATTATCTTATCTAAAGCTCTCACAACAGGCCCCCGGGTTTGTAACCTCCCCTCGAATATTATTTAATTATATACTAACTGAGGACGGGCTAGTCGGTACGATTGTTCGCGACGAACCATTTGCGAAATTTGGTCGAAGGGTGTCGCAAACAGCCTCCAAATCCGCTTCTACCTTCCGTCGTTGCGACGCCGTCCAAATCTGCGGAAACCTCGAAGTGGGCGATTCGTTTATTAGTGACACAACTCTATGATCCGGATGTTGAGGTTTGTAAGACGGCAGTAAAGATACTGGAAGAGGCTTGCAATGCAAAGTCATCACTTGAATACGTTGTCCAATGTCGTCCTGCTCTTGATCATCTTGGCGAAATTGGAGCTCCTCTTCTACTTAGGTTGGATCCCTTCCTTACTGAGATACATAGTGTCTTTGAGCTAATCTATGGCCATCGACATAAAGGTTTTTGTCGACCTCTGTCGGTTATCACTATCTCAATGAATTGGACTATATAAATCGCGAAATGGACGACTGGTTTCATGTACGTTGTTCCGAATATCTTGGGCATGGAGCTGCAGCTGATACTTACCGATTTTGGAATCGTGGTAGGGCAGGAATGACGTTTATGTCGACCAGGTCGAAGCCTCCATCGCGCGTGCTTTTGCAGATAGCGACAGGATCAGTCAAGATGGGACTTCTTTCCAAGATATGGACTCCGTTGGCTACGTGCCCCCTCACTTCTACCGAGAACTAGCGAAAACTGCAGAAGGATGCAGATTACTTCAGGAGAAGGGTCATTTTGAAGAGTTCGCGATGTTCGTGCAGCAAAATGCAGACGAATGCGAAGACCTCGAGGTTGTTACTAAAGTGAAGGGGTCTCTATGGGCGATTGGAAACATCGGATCGCTACCCTCTGGTGCACCATTTCTGGACAACTCCGATATCGTCGAGAAGATAGTATACATTGCTGAAACCTCCAGCGTTTTGTCCTTGAAAGGCACCGCTTTCTTCGTGCTCGGGATGCTTTCTCGTACAACCAACGGGATGGAGCTCTTGGACGCATTCGAGTGGGATGCCAAAATCTCAGATATGGGCGACTTTCTGGGCTACTGTCTCCCGAGGCAATTGAAGAGGCTGCTTTCGGTTAGTTTGGTTTACCCCACGAATATTTCTGGTTATCAATATGCAGGGGCTGACTATTAAATGCCAGCTTCAACACTGGGATTTCAGGTCGAACGAAACACAGTTAAGCGGAGGTCTTACAACGCTGACTGTTCCCGGGATCGATGACTCTCTCACTCAGAAATTTCTGACGGCAGTAACCAACTTGAGTAATCACATACTTGCGAACGAGGCATCTCGGGAAATAGCAAAGTATGTACCCCGCACAAGAACAAAATGAACGGTGCTCTCGCCAGGCTAACAGATACCATAGATTGCGGCAAAACTGCGTTGAACTGTTTCAGTCACCAGATATCTACTGTCAGGTGCTGCGGATCCTGGAATCGTATAGATATCGGTTACCAGTGAGAAGGTTTATCCTGGAACTATTTGAAAGGAAATGCGTGGATACTGTTGTCAAAACACCAACTCGAGTTTTAGACTTAGATGACTCTACACCGATAGCATCGGGTCATTTCTCTGCCCTCAAAATCCAGGTATCTGCTTGAGGCACCATTGCTCCAAAGTGTCTCGGTTTCGGATGTTGGGTCTTTTGGGGCACTTGAGGTCCGCTTTACCGACTTTCCAACATTTTTTCTTCTTTCTTTTCTATTTGTCGGGTCGCCTGCTGTACATATTTTTGGCTTGATATGGGGTAGAGTTGGCATAGGTTCGTTTGGTGGGGGTTTCTGTTTGACGGCATCCAGAAAGGCGTTCGGTAGCTATTCGGAGGACATTTCTCGATCTTGCATGCATATACTGTCATCATCGTACCGGATATCGACATGGCCGAGTACAGTTGTATTATAACTTTTACGCTCTTGGCTGTTAGCGAGATATCGAGGAGGCCAGATAGGAATCCAGTTGGGAAGAATGAGCGGGTTCGGAATCAGCCATGTCCACAGCGGAGAAAAGCAATATTATATCTTAAGATCGAAGACGTCATGAGCCGCGGCATTTTGCGCCAGACTGCCCTTGCGTCTCTCTATCCACTTGACAAGGCAGCACAGACAAGAGGGTTTCCTTCGAGAAGCTCTACCCCGAACATACGATGCCGTTCCAGGCCTAATGCAATAGCCTCTCCGACCTCCATCACGTAATGTGTTCGGTTTCGCGAAGCCAACTTGAAGCTTGTGCCAAAGGGCGTTAAGGCCGGACAGGCATGCTAAATTCCGATTGGCAGCAACATCTGCGATCACTGACTTGCCAGATGTTACCCAGACAATCGCACAGAAACCTTCATCCGAGACAACTCGCACGGTTCACTGTTGCGCTCGATCGTGTATAAAATGCTGGCGTCGGCTGATGGTAAGCCATGTGTTTGGGCCAGCGCAGCGTTGCAGCGGGTCTTAGTAACTTCCAACCAAAGTACGCCGATATGCAATGTTCCGCCACTCTGCATGCAGCCGATGAATCGTACTAACATTCTTCGACTGCCCAGATCCCGCTGAGGACAGCGCCGATAAATAACCTATAAAGAGGACCATGGCATGCTGAGAGCCTGGCTACCCGAAAGTCACGCCACCTGAACAACTTGGAGCCCCGTTTTCTAAACCCGGCCCAATCGCCGCCGTTGATATCATACATTATCGCATTCGAACATTTGACAGCTGTAGACCGACTGCCGCGCGCTAGTTACTATACGTCACCCCGAACAGAATATAGCTGTTCAGATCCCGGTCCTGTTGATAGGCATCGTGCGCACTCGATGCGCTTGTCGGGTAAGTGACTGCTCTAATGAAGAAAACGAGATGCTACTTATCTTCATCCTCTTCTTATTCTTCATATTCGGTCACCGCACCCGCTCTAGAACTATATCGACTGACCCCCTTCAAGAATATAGCACGAAGCATAGTACCATAATCGACATCCAGAAGCCGTTTAGTATGCCCGGGTCCACTACCTGACCCCTCGCTCTCGAGTAAACTCAGCATAGCGGCCCGGATTTGACGTCTGAACATTAGATCGGTCTCCTTCTACAATTGCGACAAATCAGTCTTGGCCTTCAGTTCCTTCCTCCTCAACGCTGCCATACGCCAAATTGGTGATGGCACCATCCGGCTCCGTTTGAATGAGCGTTGAATTGGGCTCCGGCTCGCGGCCACAATTGGAGCCGATAATCATAGACGGTGTGTCCGAACTGGAATCTGACGGTTTGTCACAGGATGCCTCCATGACGAAGAAGGGGACGATATCTGCAGCTCTGCCTGCCTACCATACAGCATCATCAGATAGAGACCTAGAATCCCGGAGACTTGTGCAGCTCCTTCAGTGCGAGGTGTGCCATAGGATCCTTCGGCAACCTCTCACTTTGCCGTGCGGGCAGACTCTTTGCAGGTCTTGCCTTCCATCGATACATGATAGGAGAAATATATCTTATCCTAACGAGCCCAATCGGCTGCAAGGATTTGCTTGTCCATTCGCGGAGTGTGAGGGAAAAGAGCACTCAGTTGCGGATTGCAATACGGATATCACGCTCGCCAACATACTCTTGATTTGCAAAGACATACTCTCCTCTGAGCCTCTGGGGCCGCTCCACGACCTTCCCGACCATCTGATTTACACTCCAGCAGATCTCAACAATGACTTATTATCTCCAAAATCACCTGGATCAACCAGCACGTTGGCGTTTACATATCGTCTAGCTCAACAGGGCCTCCTTCCTTCTGGAAATGAAGACCTGCTTAACGCACCTTCTCTGCCGGAACCAGCTGATCCTCTTGACAAGCAGTTGCTAGACGCCCTACAGTCTAGAATTCGTCCTGAACTGGATTGTCACGTTTGCTATTCTCTCTATCACCACCCCACGACAACCTCCTGCGGACACACCTTCTGCAGAAGCTGTCTTGAGCGAGTTGCAGACCATTCGAATTTTTGTCCCCTATGTCGAAGACCGCTATCTTCCTATAGAAGTGTGACGGCGCATGGCGGAAACAAACGCCTTGAATCGTTGTTGTCAATCCTATGTCCGGATGCTGTGGCCACCAGAGAGGCGCACGCGGCCGAGAACGTATTAGATGGTGAACATTCTGTTCCTATCTTTGCTTGTTCATTGACATTCCCGCATCTCCCATTGTTCTTACACATATTCGAACCCCGATATCGTTTGATGGTCAGGAGGGCAGTAAACGACGGCACTAGGTGTTTTGGGATGGTGTCTCATCAGGAAGGACCCCGAGCTCCCGTGGATGGTGACTTCGACGCTCCTTTCGTTCGATACGGCACTATGCTTCGGATCACAAACTTACAAATGCTTCGAGATGGAAGAAGTATTCTCGAGCTTGTCGGAACTTATCGATTCAGGATCGTATCATATATTTGGAAAGATGGATATCCATTAGCCAACATCGAAAGATTGGAGGATCTCCCATTCGCGGAGGAAGAGACAATAGAGGCCGCAGAACGCCTACTCAATTCATCCTCCGAGAGCTCACCCCCAGATTTAGGGTCACTTTCAACTCAAGAGTTGTACCAACAAGTTCTTGATTTCCTGGATTCGATGCAGAGTGAATCGGCGCAGTGGTTTACGGATCGGCTTTTGCGCAATTACGGCCCACCTCCACGAGACCCAGCTTTACTTCCGTTCTGGATTGCCACATTATTGCCTGTAAATGACCGGGAGAAATATATGGTCTTGGTGTCGACTACTACTCGAGAGCGTCTGAAAATGGTTGTTACGTGGATTCGAAGAATGGACCGAGGCAGTTGGTAAGTCTCATCCTTCTTGACAAGTCCTTCTGTTACCGTCATTGGATATCTTCACACAGTATGTAGCGGGTGCGATGTTATTGGTTCCGTTAATAGTTAATTCGACAGGTCGTCTACAGGAGGAATCGGAGATATCTGCATCGTTTCTTGAGCAGGATGTCACCCATCGTCCTGGTCATCGTTGCCGTCTACGTCTCTCTTATTCACGGTCAAGGAAACGAAGAAAGATCTATAAGTTCCAGCCAGCCGTGGGTTTACCTTGTATCTGCCGTTACCGCGGTCATGGTTGTAGCCGCCATATTCTCTTTGGCTCACTAGAGTCTATACTGTTCGACACCTGAATTCATTCACATCGCTAGCCTGATACGAATACACGGAACACAATTACAACAACAGCGAAAACCGTCTCGATGGCTCTCTGTGGCAATATCTTGGACCACATGGCACATGAGTCCATTAGACGAATAGCAAAGCTCGCATATTCGTCTCATATTATCTATACCTACCTATCACTGCTTATGCTAGCGTGACCAACCAGTCAGTTTGGGATTGCGTTATGGTTAATTAATTAAGGTGGTATAAATAAATACTCCAGACTTTTTCTTGGATCCTCCATCCCATATGTACAAAGAAGTAAATAAGCGTATCGTCAGTCATAAGATAATAAAAATGTAAGTAGAAGAGAAGTAGGATGTAAGTCAAGGAATTGAAGATAGAAACGTAGCTAAAGTCCCACCGAGTATCACAAACTCCAGCCGGAAAGGAAGGGACCAGTAGAAGTAAATATCCGAAACGCCCCGCCAAACATATACACAAGAAGAAAAAGGTCGTCGCAAAAATAGGAGAATCAAAACGCCGGCTAAAAGGGTGATAAAATATAAGTAGACGCATAGTCTACTGGGGCCGTAGGTCAAACCGAGTAATTAGAGCGCTGCAAAATGTTGCAATATCTCAAAAAAGAAGAAAAAACAGAAATGGCATAAGTTGCTCGTCTTGTGGCCTGCAAGGGCCTTTTAGTTTTTGATTTTGACGTCATGAAATATGCCTAGGTCGTGAACGCGGTGAGAATCGTCTCCAGAAAAGGGCTGTTGCATCATTTGAGGAGATTCACCCATTTGTGGGGCGGCATACATCGGTTCAGGGCTAAATGTCTCTGGTGGATATTCGCCTTTGTAATAAGGGTCGATGTAAACTTCGACCGGGGGAGCCGGAGGGATTGTGAAGACACCAGGTACTTCATATATGAACGGCTCATAATGTTTTGTGTCTTCGGGTTCTTGCATTTCAAAGCCGTCGAAACCGTCGGCCGCATGGCGTGCGGCTGCGAGCTGCTCCTTTCTGATCTCGTCTTTATCCTTTTTCCCAATTCCCATTTTAAACTCCCAGAATTTGATCACACCGTAGCCCATCAGGTACACCGCAAATACAATAGCAGCTGCACCGGCATATATAGCTTTGGGCGGAAGTGTAGCGTTCGCGATTGGCAACCCCAGGCCACCGTTCACGATGCCCATGATGATTGCGGTTCTTCCTAACCATATGTGGCCATATGACAGCCAGGTGCGCTTCCTTTTGACCTTGTATACCATATGATGGGATGTGCCGAGGATGATTTGGAAGAATAGAAGGATCATGATGACGACGCCGATCACCTGGTGGGAGTGAATAAAATGCGACTCGAGGATGGAGCTAGCCACAACGCCAGTGGCAAGCCCGGCTATCGATAACGAGAAACTGAGCACTTGGAGCGCGACATGCAGATAAACGGCTTGACGAATCGTGTGCCGCAATAGACGGATTATTATGCCACCGAGAGGGAAGAGTATGATAAAGGTGATGCTCATGATGATCGCTATCGAGAAGTATTAGTCTATATTCACGATTATCGTCATGCTTCAGATCACCTACCGTGTGCTATGACGTAGTTTTTTCTTTTCGTGATAAGTTCATTGGGGACCGTATACAGAGAACCAGATGCCTCAGGGTTTAACGGGATGGGATTCGGTGGGTTTGGGTCGTCGACTACGGCTACCGACATGTCGACATTGAAAACCCCATATGAGTTTTCATCGTGTTGTTGGATGTCTTCCCAAAGAAGACTGCTTTCCAGTGTCTGTCGAGTGTTCTGAGCCCAGATCCAGCTTGATGTATGGCTGGTGACATCGAGGCCGCCACCAGCCCATCGCTTGCAATTATTGCAAGTAAAGAGAGCGGTCATCTGGCCGTCTTGTACACCCGATCCTTCCAACATAACGACGTCTGTTTGAGGGTAATAATGTGGTGCGACCTGTCCACTAAATTATGGAAAACGTTCGAATTAGGCTGTGCTCACACATAGCCGGATTGGTATTTTAGACCTCTAGAGATTCTTACCTCGATAACCGCGGAGACACTGTGACATTAGCACCGCCGCTTCCGGGATATACGATAAACATTAGGGCTCCGGCCATTCTGGTGCCAATTCCTACTCCCAGCCAACCCTTTGCCGATGCACCGGTGATCCGAAGAATCATAAGGCCGTCATCATCGTGGGCAGAATTCAGCGGCATAACGACAGATAAGCAAAACACGCCCCCGGGGTCGCAGTAGTTTGCCTGGGAAAAGACATTCTGGACTAAAAGTTCGCTCAATGGTCAGTAAAACTTATAGATACAAAGCAAACTAGAAGAATGACATCCTATTGTACTAACCTAAAGAAGATAGGATGAAGAAGAATATGTATGTGTATTGAAATGGCTGCATGGTGAAGCAGTGTCGTTACTCAGACAGAATGATAGAACTCAGGTACAAGCCCTGCCCTTAGAATTAGGTATAGATAGCGAGGTTGTATCCGCTCATCAGATTATATTTCCTAGCAGGCGCTCTATATGAGCGAAGGATATGTTCCGGGGTATTTGAAAATTGTCAACCGGCGACCAATCTGCGATTTATCGTTTGAGTGCCGTCTATCGAAATCGCTGCTGTCGAAGGCCAGTATGTAGCAAAGCTAAGGCGAGCCCGCCCGTCGAGGCGGGCAAGAAGATGAATCCAAGTTGAGACCGACGAGTGGATCGATTCGATGCCGCGAGTATTGATAGGTGCGACCAAAGTCTATAATAACGTTCGCCGCGGTCGAACACGTTCGAGACCAGAATATCGTATAGTTCTTGGTGTTTTCCTCTAGTTACTGAAACGGTCGATGAAACGAAGATCCAACCCTGCAAGTTTATCGTCGAGGCGCTTTTCGTGAACGACAAGATGCGTAAAAAATGAGCGGCACAGGACGCACAATGGGGATTGTTGGCCTACTTGTATGCGCGAGAGAGGACAAGCAGAAAGGAAGAAAAAAATTCCTGGTGAACGGGAAGGAGCAGGAACAGCTGACTTTGAACTGATGGTCGGCAGACCAGGCTCTGGAGGCCCATTGGCTGGTCCGGCATCCGCAGCTCGCAGCGGAAGCAGGGGCCAGGCGGGCTCAAGCTGCGCTGCTGATCGGCCAATTCGAAGGTCCAGTCCGGCATATTTGTCGGTGGAGCAGCTGCCCGGATCTTTCCAGCCAACAGCGGGCGTCGGTTAAGCGCCGAGAGGGGCCGCGATCAAATCCGCCCGGCCACCAAGCTAAAATTTATAAAAGGTTGGTGCCCTTTTGCCCAACCAGCTGCCGCAGCCCAGAAGCTTGGTCCTGCCGCTGCATCAGAGATCGGGCCAATGGCAGCCGGCTGGCCTGGAACGATGGTTGTATTTCAAATCGCCGTCAGGGGTGTTTCTCACCCACCTCGCTGCTGTCCCTCCTGCTGTCCTCCCCGCTCGGAGCAGCGCAGCGATAGCATCGGGATGCCTGGGATGAGAAGAGTTAGCTGCATGGACGAATGCTGATATCTCTCTGGAGTATGCATCCATACCTT
The DNA here is from genome assembly GCA_036872635.1 of Orbilia brochopaga. Lineage (NCBI taxonomy): Eukaryota > Fungi > Ascomycota > Orbiliomycetes > Orbiliales > Orbiliaceae > Orbilia > Orbilia brochopaga. The sequence goes on along the minus strand of JAVHNQ010000003.1, from coordinate 1,641,311 downwards.
ACCGTGCCTGGTCGCGCCATCGCGAGAGGGACCGTGGCCGGCCGTTAGCGAGATAAGGACGCCATCTTTCTTGGTATGCCTGTCGCCAGTGTTCCCCAAGCGCCGTGGATATGCATGGAAGTCACCGTCCCCGGTTTGGAGGGCCGCATGCACCAGCACCAGCGAAAGGCGGGGGGCGAGTTCCTCGCCTGTTGGTGAGAACAGAGGAAGAGGAGGACGTGTCTCTTCAATTGGTCTGGATCGGGTAGGTGGTGCTGCGGCGAAGGCTTGCCGTTCGTTCGTCTGACCAACCTCGCCCACGAACTAGGCTAACCGCTCAATCGAGGCATTTTCATCCTATTCGGCTGTTGGATTTTTTTTTCTTGCTTTGTCGCAGATGCATGAAGTCTGTCTGTTCCAACGGCCGTCCAAGCCGCGTGCATGAGCTGATATACACAACATACTGGCGTGTGCAGCTGCATCTTTCCACGGTCAATTGGAGGGGCTCACGACGAAAGTGCATCCAGCCTTGATCCAGCAGGTCAAGGGATCAAGGGCAGCTTGATTTCCCAATCTGCGCGGAAGCGGACATGCTTGATGGGCTGATTGATCGAGGCGTCATTCAAAACCGAAGACACAGTGAATATTTATTCAACTTAAGCAGGGCAGGAGCTGAGCATTAACACTCTCGGTTCCACTAGCTGTCTTACAATCATTGAAATTGCCACATGTGACCGAACACCGTATATTAATCCTGCCTTATGAAAAACAAGCGCGATATCCCGTGGAGAGTTCACCTAGAACGCCTGACATGTCGTACAGTCCCAGTCCTCGAACAACATGACCCTAGATACGACCACATGGCAGGCACAGACTCCTAGGAAATACAATATAGAACGTAAGTTGGAAATACAGACACCCTTGCATATCGCAGTCCAACGCCACCGCTATGCATAAAGAAAGAATATCATCAAAGCAAGATCTTAGGCAACTTTGAAAAAAAAAAAAAGGAACAAAGGAAGAGGAAACCGTTTCGCCGTGGCAGGAGTCGGATTACAGAGCATGGCTTCCATTTGCCATGTTCTTATATCATTATTCCGTAGCGGGGATAGCCTAGAAATCAAATCAGCAGTCTGGCCTAGGTGGCGGATTTCACATCAAGCTTACCAAACACAACCGACGGTTCCTGCTCTAGCCTAGGCATGTCTGCATCCTCCACTGCCTGTTGGAATTCTTCTTCCGTAACTCGTTCGTCCTCGTCATGAACATGCTCACACGCTCTGAACTGGAGACCTCTGATAGTGAAAGTCTTGAGTGCCTCCCACGTAACACCGTGCACAAGCTGCTCACATACTCTATAGGGTGAGAGCTGGAGGTGAACTAGGTGTTGGCCTAATTTTTCCGATATGGTGCTACAAAGATGGAGCTCCGGCTTCTCAGAAGTCCTGAGTTCTATGTCGTGAGGCTCGCCTGAATACGACCTCCATGCTTTGTATGTCAATGACTTCAATCGAGGCGCATTTGGAGCTCTGATAGCTTGCGAGAGACCTGGTAGCAACTCAGTTAGAATCCAATCGTAGGGAAAGTTATTCGGAATTTTTTTGGTACCTTGTGAGGAAATCCTTCGGCAACCTTCGATTTCCAAATTCTCCAACCGAGCTGAGCGGGCAACGATTGCTTGCAAGACGTTGTTGGAAACATACGGGAAATTTACAAGAGAGATCGATTTCAGTCTAAGCCGTGAACCTGTGCTTTCCACCATGACGACAGGATCTTTCCGCGCGCGCTTCTCCACTAGACAACGGGCTGGGGCCTCTAGCTCAAAGGCTTTCATGTTAGGAAACCGCTTGGTAGCGTCCCAGAGTCCCTTGATGTCGGATCTTCGGGCAAAATCATCGCTCAAGGTGACTTCCTCGAGTGACAAGTGATCCTGTTTGAGGAGAAAGAGGACGCGGAAGGCACCTGCACACTTTGCGACAAGCAAATTCAAGTTGCAACAGTACGTGATAATGGTGTTAAGGGACCTTGCCGATCTGTTTGCTACTGCCTTTTCTTCGTCGAATGTCGCAATCGCGTCGGAGGGCGTCCAGCCATCTACCGCGATGAACGGTATGTCAATTTTGACCTTTTTGACAAGTAGGGCTAGGTAGTTGTCCTCTTTGACGGATCGGGCGAACTGATCGAGCGAGCGCATCGAACTTATCGCAACGTTTTGATATAGCTCAGCTTGTGCAAGGGATCTCCACACAGTGTTGGTCTTCCGAACTGCATCGAGAATGATGTTCTTCGTGTGAAGGATTGTCTCCTCGTTGTAGACACTGTCCCTATTGCCGTACGGAAATACACTCCTGAGTCTGTCATTGAACAGAATTTTGAAGATTTGCGACGTGATTTCGTTTGGAAGTCTTAATACTGGAGGGATCTCAGTCACCACACCAGACACTGACCCAGAAGTAACAGGCCAATAGCGAGCATTCTCGGGCTTGAAGTAATCCCAATTCCAGCTGGAAAGGCTGGAGGTTGCTCGACTGATTTTTTGCCGGTTAGATAGAGCACGTTCATTGACCGAGACCGAAACAACCTTGACCGTACGCCCATTTCTAGCGAAAGCGAGGCCTGGTTTAAGTGGGATTCTAACCCTCGGACTGTCAATGTCTGTGTCTGCAACCGTCTGAACCGGGTCAACAACAGGAGTGTTGGAATTTGTAGTTTCAAGAGGCTTCTCGGAGGGGGTGGAATGATGAGAGTGTATAGTAAGTCCGTTCTCTTTGTCCTCAATCGAGGCCTCATCTGCAAGTGTATTTGCATCACCTCTCCGAATTCTTTGTCGCCGCGTAGTCGGACGGTGGTATAAACTCGTTGGTGACGGGGTTTCCGAGGTGGAGCTGTCTGTAGCCGGTTCGATGGGACTGAGACCGCTCCTCTGAAGGATACCTAGCCAGGTAGGACTCAATGGTGCATTCATTTGGACCCGTAGTTGCTCCTGCTTGAGGACGCCGATGATTCGTTTTGACTTGCACCTTCGGGACAGATGGCCGGGCCTCCAGCAGTTGAAACATACTGATTGGTCACTCGGTGACAAAGTTCCTCCAGACGGTTCCTCCGGGCGTTCACCAAGTACAAACGGCTTAGGCGAGCCCGAACTCTGTGACCCAACCTCACCGATCTCCGTGGGCCGGGTGGAGGCTAAGATAGAGATGTTTTGCGGAGTCGTAACTTGGTGAGTCACAAAATGTGTTTTAGACGGGGTCCTGGGTGGGGTTGTGGGCCGAGTTGGAGCCAAGATGCTTGGTTTGTTTCCTCCGGAACTTGTCTTGTCGCCAGGGCTTGTGTCTGGAGGTCCAAACAGAGCATCCCATTGTGCGCCATCAGATGGGTAATCTGCAGGATTCCAGGATGTATGAATGACTTCGTTTTCGGGTTCCACATCGACATCCCAATCTGGCCGTTTAGTACCCGGTGGATATCTCCATGAGTTTCTGTCGAACACTTGCGAGCGCTTGTGAGCTTCTGAAGTCTTTCGTGGTTTCTTGACGGCAGATTTGGGTTTGTCTTCGATGCTAAAGAGCTTCTTGTAGAATTCGGCGTTTTCTCGGATGATGACCTCTGCCGGGGGAGCCTCCTCCGGAGGCAAGCCCATTTTCTTCCTGAGTGAGCATCGTCCGCAATTGGGATACTTGCTTTTACAAAAGCTACACCATGTGAACTCGCGAACTGGTTTCATAAACTCCTTGAACGCCTGATAGTCAAAGCCACGGTGAGCTGAACGCTTCTCTCTCATGGTCCGAATGGCTATGCCCGGTCTGGATAATGTTAGCTGGCGACGTTGTCGAGGTCCCAGAGAGAAAACTTTGTAGTGATCGTCGAGTTCAGATGCGTCTTCGCTTTCTCCAGAATAGTCATTTAGAGCTTCTCGCTCAACACCAGAGATTGGTTTCAACGACGGCAATTGCTCAAGATCTTCATCAATTCCAGAGCAGCTGTTGAATATATCGACGACTTTTTGTTTTTCTCGCATTGCTTCAAGATCATAAAGCGCTACTTCGACCGGCACAGTCTTGGAGGAACCAGCCGCATCGGCCCATGACTGGGAGCGCCCGTCTTCGGTGATAGTACTGAGTCTTTGACTACTTAATTGTTGAATTGCCTGGCACGCCGCTTTCTGTCCCTCTATGTTCTTGTATAATGGCGAATGCTCGATCGGATGCTTGAACCAGCAACTTTTTCGCAGACAGACTCCTATTGAATGATCAAAATTGTGAGCATACGTCTCTGCTTTGAATACACATGCCGTCGTAAACGGGGGTTATCATGAAGCATACCTTTCACAAAATCCCTGCAGACGGGCCGAGGATTCTGAGATGGCCTGGTTTCCTGAAGATTGAACGGTCGAGCCATACATGCCGCTGAAGATCCGGACGCCGCCGAAGGGTCGTCCCGACCGTCTGCATATCTAACGGGTGGACCAGGCCGGGTGGGAAGATTTTCGGACCAGCGCTCGCGCTGGGCGTTCAGGCGATGTGAATTGATCATGATTGGACCGGTGTTGTGAAGTCCTGGTACATCCGATCGCTACAGAGTTAGCAGGCTGTATACTTAAAACGGATTTGCAGGGATGTCAAATGCAGTAGCAACGAGGATACAGATGCCATCAAACTCTCAAGCCCGCAGGAGGCAGGTGAGAATGACGGCTCTACGTCCTGTCACATGCATCGAGAATCGAATGAAGTGAAGGAGGAGAAGGGAACAGGCAGAGAATTACATACGTACATACACGCAAACTCGGAAGGATTAAGATGCGATGGGCCGCCTAGGCAGGACCAGGCACCTTAAGCTGCAGGCCGCTGGAGACCAGGGGTCAAGCGGGGGCAGGCTGCAGCGTCGAAACCAGGCTAAAATCTAGTTGCAGGCAGAGAGCGCGATTTTGGTTGGGCGACCGGGGCGGGCTGCCAAGCCGGCGCGCCTGTGTGTAACAGCAGAATGAGTGGTTCCGTACCGTGCGGCTCGGCAACGGCAGGAGAACGAGCAGGAGACGCAGATGGCGGTGGGTGTCAGCAGCAATGAAGTGAGAGCGATGTTTAGTTAGGAAAGGAGAAGGAGAGGAGGAGGAGATGTGGTGATGATGGTGATGAATGATGAAGAGAGCGAGGAAAAGGGCGGGGCGGCGGCGCTATTAAATACACGCAGCTGGGAGTGCAGCGTCGAAGGGAAAGTTGCTCGGCGGCGCGTGTGTTGTTGTGTTGCAGTGACGTTCCCTGCGGGTGCGGCATCCGCCGTGCGACCTCCCACGCTTATCTAAGCCGCTCCTTATCTGCCCAGGGCCGCCCGCAACATCCGTCATCCACGACAACTATCCACAGACCACATGGACGCTCGCAGCACACCATCGCCATGAACTCCCTCAAGTCGATCGCGAAAGGTCGGCCACCCCCCCTTGCAACCCCTAAATCTGAAGCAGACCCAGCTAAGCCTTCCTCTGGACCACAGGTGGATGGCACCCGGAAAAGAAGTCCAACAGCAGCAGCTCCTCGGGCGACAATGACCGCTTCAAGAACTTCAAGGGTCTCCAGCAAGTAGTACGTCGCACGATCCTTCACAGAGCTCTTTGAACTAGCGCCGTCCATCAATGCTTACTGTCGTCATCGATTGCTACGATTCCAGGCCAGCTGGACCGGCCATGGTCCCAAACCCGGGTCCAAGCAAGACCCTTCCACCGTTACCGCGAGGCCCCTCACGTCCCTCAAAGATCCCTACTCCTTTGGCGCACCACCCAAACGAGACCCCAAGGCGCCGCTCCCACCTCCTGCGCAACCAAGCGTTCTCGCCTCGGAGGATGAATCCGTGCCGGAACAAGCTCAACCGCAGGACGAGGAGCCAGCGCCGCCTCGCAGCTTCCAGGCCAATACGACAAGTTTGAGCACAAGAGGCCTACCCGCACCTCCAAAGCGAATATTGGGGACGACATCCGCATCGACGCCATCGACATCTCCTCCGCCGCAAGCTAGTCGACCAACTCCTCCACTACCGAGCAGGGGTCAACCTCCACCGCTTCCCGGGCGCCAGGTCACCCGCTCGATCAGCCCGCCCGAAACACCCTCATCGTTCCCACTAGTGAAAGGTCCCGGGACGGCTCCTTCCACCATAGCAGCATCAGCTAGACTAGCTCGAGCGGGCGTGTCCGTGCCCGGTTTTGATATCGGCACAGCTAACACTAGTGCACCGTCCCCTCCTCTCCCCTCTCGCGACAGACCTATTCCTTCCCCACGCGCGCTGTCTCAGAAGGATGCTACCGCATCGCCGGCACCGTCATACTCCGTCAACCAGCTTTCCGGCCGACTAGCTTCGCTGAAACCGTCCAGCTCCTCTTCGACAGAGCCCGCGGAGACTCCATCGACGGGAACAACATGGGCCCAGAAGCAATCTGCCTTCAAAACCGTGATGCAAGCACGGAAGGATCCCACTAGCGTATCTCTGTCCGATGCTGCAGCTGCAGCTAAGACAGCTGACAACTTTCGCCAGAGACACGGCGATCAAGTAGCGCAAGGCTACCAACGAGCCGAAGCCGCGGGGCTAGTCGGTAGTTCCGCGGCGAGTGGGTCAGGTCCAGCCAAGTCTCCAGCGGGAGGGTGGGGTGATGTGGCATCGAGGGCATCGAAAACAGCATCGCTATACAGCAATCGCTCGAATCCTTCTGACACGTCAGTAGCGGACAGCGGGGGATCGTCGACCTTAGCTTCGATAGCGGCGAAGAAGAAACCTCCTCCGCCGCCAAAACCAAGAGATTTAGATCCTGCAAACGCCCCGCCACCAATCCCCTTAAGCACAAAGCCCAAATAACAGGAATGGATGAATACTTTCAAGCTGAATACGTTGCCAGCAGCTGCAAATGTTACCACGCTAATGTTCAATCGATCTCATGATGAGTGCTTTAATTTTCCTCGAGGTGCATTAGTTTGAGTTTGTGAGTCGTTTAGCGCCGTCCCTATCAATGCTTCATTCCTTTGGCGATGTCATGCGCAAGGCTGTGTTCCCCGCAATTCATGCGTTAGTCCCATGCATGCCGAGAGTCTCATCTCGATCGAGCGGGACCTCTATCCTGTTGAAATATACGCTACCATTTACGTGAATGCCAGTTTATCAAGTGATGATTAATGGAATCCAACCTCGGAACGCGATCGATACCCGTAGAGAAGAAGAAGGCTGGGAGACATCTTCTGCATCCGGGCGCGCATGAATGCTGATTGTCCCACCCGAGATGATCGAATTCATCATCATCACTTAGCGGCACCTCCATTCATCTTCACGATAGCCGGACCATGGTGTCGGTCACGAGCTCCTTTTGCCTGCACGATCATGCACGCTGTAGTTGGGGACAGCGCATCTGCATTATTCAAAGCGTCAAGCGCCAGGAGACTAGCGCCATCGCCATGACATGCACGCTTTTAGAGCAAACTACATACCTCACCACGTAATTTCACAGGGGAATCTCCTCTGCGATGGAAATTTACAAGCGAAATAGTGGCACGGGGAACCTCGGTATCCCCAGCGGAATGTTGTCCCGTAAACCAGACGCTGGACGCAAAGGCGGAATGGAGGGGGGTCAAAGTCAACTCCTTTCTAGGATACTACGCTTTTTACCCAATACGAATTTTTGACATTTTTGAATTGAATGAATGAATCAAGGAGAGATATCATTACAAATATCTGCGCCTTTTCAAAGTTTCCGCCCATATTCGGACAAGAACAGCAGCGGAAAAGGTTACTACTTGGTTAATAGGATGTAAGAGTGATAGAGTGATAGAGAGCAATAGGAAGCGAGAATTCAGAAGACCACAAATGGAAATATTAATAATAAAGGAATCTTCTTTTATAAACAACATTGTAAAGAAAATCCCCCACTCGAAATACAAACGAAAGCCAAACCAGTGAATTAAAAGCACACTATAGGAGTCACGCACGCGATTCAAAGGGCCTAGGATAGTTATGAAATACGTGAGAGTAGTATAAGAACGGAAAGAGAGGAGGAAAAAAAGAAGAAAAAGGAAAGCAAGACAAGAGGAAGCGAACCGATGAGAAGAACTGTACAGGTCGGAGGCTTCCTGGGATCTGACCGTCCAAAGCCTATCAAGAAACAACGCCCGCTCCAGTGGATTTTCATTCTTTGAACCGACTTGAAAAAGGAAATGCAATAAAATATTAAGGAATGGATGCAGGATTTCAAAAGTGCGAAAAAGGGAACAAAAGAGAAAAGAAAAAAGCGAAGATACCGAAGACATGACATTAAGACGAGATGCTCAGGAAGAGGTCTGTAGGCATGGTTTAGAAGGGATATAAGAAGGTGGGGTCGCTGAGAAACATCTGACGGTGGTCGTGCTGGTCACAAAACATCTCGAGTCACTCTTCCCGAATGCGCCAACCAGGAAGAGGTAAAATAAAGGTCGTAAATAAAGGTGCCCGAAAAAAGAGGTGCGCCGATTCCGTGCCAATGTAAAGCCGAGTTGTTTAGTCGATATGTCGTTAAAAGAAATGAGTGTACACTCTAGAGCTTTCATGAACCTCCATTTCCTGCAGATGCAATGTTAGCAAGAAGTAGCAGCTTGACGGGAACGAAATGAAACTTACCATCTTGAAAGTGTTGAGTTCCTCTTTGATTTGCTGAGCCAAGGCCGGTGTCAACTTGTTACAAGTTGAGATCTCGCCTCTTCTATCATATTCTCCGCTTGTCCAGGTGTCGTAGAAGGTGAGCTTCTGGCTGAACGAGACGGATGCCTTCGCCTTGGTGATCTCCTGGTTGGTGACAGGGGTGGACATGGCGCTAGAAGACGGGCTCTTGGGAGCTGTGTACTTGGGCGCTGCTGTAGGTGCGAGGAAGTAGTCACCAGTTGCGTCCTCCTGGTCGTCTGGGGCACCTGGAGTGGTGGGTTGGGAGGAAATGAGAGGGATCTGAGGTAGCTGCAGATCCATGGGAAGTTCGGTGGTAGGCTTTACAACTGGCGATGAGCTTCCAGATTGTTTGAGGATTCCCTTCTTGACGGCAGCAAGGACTTCCGCGCGTTCCTTTTCGCCCCCGATGATGCTTCGCCGCGAAGGAGCTGCCTCGGGAGAAGGAGCAACTTCTTGTCGGCTGGCATCGAGCGAGTTGCGTTCCAGCTTTGGGAAACCAGTTCCACCACCGGCGTGATCCAAGGGGCTCGCATTGACGTTGACTCTATCCCGCTCAGCTTCGACCGTAACCATACTGACTTGGGCAGTGGCCGGCTCAACAGCAGGGGAGGGGGTCACTGGACCAGACGCTGCCGGAACGCCAACAACAGACTTCGGCCTGAACAGCCCGACGAAGCTCCTGGATCCCCGTTTCATCCCCTTGCCCATCTTCCGCAGCATTACTGAGGCGGACGACGCGGTGGAAGAGATCGAGAGATTGTCGGTAGATCCAGAGAAGATACCGCCTTGATTATTGGAATATATCGAGTTACCGAGCCCACTTGCCTCCTGTCTCTCTGCGATTTTCTGTTGCTCAACTTCTTCTCTTTCTTGACGCAGTCGCTGTCGCTCTTCCGCCGTCATGGAAGAAGCCTGCTTGAGCTCAGCTGCACTTCCGAATGAGAAAGCTCTGCGTAGCCTCGACTTGAAGCCCCGTTGAGATTCAGATTGTAAAGCAGCGAGGCGGTCCGCAGCAACGCTGTTACCGGTTCTAGGCCGGACAGGAGTTATCTCAGGCTCCTTGTCTTTGACCTGTTCAGGGACATTGGGATCGGGGCTCATGGTGACAGGCTTCGATAATGGTGATGGATTCGTAGACCGCTTTTTCGAGTCCTGAACGCCACGGGCCGAAGGGGATGCCGACGCGTCAGTGGCCGGTGCTTGCTTCGAAGAATTGGAGTTGGACAGAGGACTGGGTGCCTGCTGTTTTGCCTAGAAAGTGCAATCGAACGTCAGTAACACCGTCGGTATAAAGTACGAGATGAGAAGCCGTTGAAGCTAACCTTATTTGGCTGAGAGCCGTTGGAGGAATTCTTTGAGGAGACGCTTTCCGAGCTCTCTCTGCGATTGAACGAATTGGATGGTGATGTGAATGTGGCTGGTGATGAGTTCTCGGTCGCGGGTGACCTGGGTGGAGTTGGCTGAAAGAAACCAGGTTGGTTAAACATGAAGGGGTTTCCATTATGCAATCCACCGGCAGAGTTTCCTACTTGCGTGTTGAGATCAAAAGCCCCAATTGAACGCCGCCTGTTCATCTTCTCCTTTTGCTGAAGCTTAGCCCGAGCGTTATTCTGCTTCAAAGCCGAATCATCCTTGCTGAATCCACGTGAATCACCAGCGGTTACATAGATTGGCTTGACGCCAACACCGGTGCCAGGACCAACGGCGACAACATCCGCATAGGTGCGAGTTCCAAATCCTGTTTGAGCAGGGACGCCGTTGGTAGAGACTGATAGCGGCAGAGAAGGGCTGCTGCTCGCTTTCCCAGGATGACTATAGATGTTTGTATTCGACCCAGCATCAGGAGGGAGCTGGAGCAAGGATTCGCTGCTTCCATAGCTTTCGGATCTTCTCACATTTCTGCGATATCGATCCGTCGATGGTCTCGGAGCGGAGGCCTGTGTGCTCTGGTTCGGTGCCGCACCGTTTGTATATCCCGTGTTATTCGATCTGGAGGTGTTTTGGCCTTGTAGATGCGAAGAATAGCTCGGTGTGATCGGCAGCTGAGGGAGGACCGGACTTGTATGGGGTACAGGTGGCCGTTGCCTCTGCTGATTATCGTAACCAATGCTCGCCCGTACTTCTTGTTTGTTGGGTTGGAATTTGGGGTCGTTTGTCGTCAGGTTTGGTGTCGACTTGAATGCGTATGGAGCGACCGGTCCGGCTGTGATGCCACGGTAGCTGGCGCCCATGATGTTGCCAGCTGGTTGACTTTGAGTGAAGGAGAGGTTTCTATGGAAGTTGTTGTGGGGTTGGGCATTGAAAGCCATGTTGTTCAGGGACTGCGAGGCTGTTGTGGGAATGACAGGCTGTGGTTGGAAACTATTCGAGGTCGTGGATTGAACAAGAGTTGCCATTATCCCAGGGTAGGTGGATGCTCTCCGTCAAAGAGGCAGAAGGTGTCGATATGACGAGGGGGGGGAGTTGTCGGTGCTGGGAAACCGGCGAGAACGGTATATATCGTACGGACGGACGTGCAGACGTGGATGCAATATGTCTGTAGAAAAAAAGAAAGAAGTTGAAAGAAGAGAACCGCTGGATTCTCCTGGAGTGTGTCAGTCAAATTTGCCTGCTTGGAGGAATGCTTGGGAGTAATTGGCTCTTGCTACGTTGTATGACTAGAGGGGACAGGGAAGGCGCACGCGTTTCACCGATGGTTCCAAGTGGAAATGGAAGCAACAGATGCGAACTTGCGACTACAAGAGGAGGGAAAGACAGCGGCGGATCTGGAGGATATGCAGGATGCAGGTACGGTATATGCGGCGACGGAAGACGCCAAGAGACACGGAGACGGGCGTATGCCACGCCGGGACAGGACGTTTTTGACGGACAGCCGGGAGCGCACGATGTCAGGGGGAAGATGGACGGCGAGATGCGGTCCGGCGAGGGAGAGCGATGGTTCGAGGCTACCGGGGCATTGGAGATGGTCACGACAGCTGGGGCGGTGGGATAGGAGAAGAAGCGGTGGTTGATTGGGCGGTGTTGCTGAGGCGTCGGCTGGGCAAAAACGGGCAGGAAAATAAGGGCGGGCCTGCAGGTCGGCTGAGGCGGTTTCGCAGCGTCAACAACAAGCAAAGCAGCCAGAAAACCCGCACAACCTCGCCAGACCAACCAACCAACCTGTCCAATCGCACACCGTGTCACCGCAATCGATGATTCAAAGGAAGCAGACCGAGAGAGGCAAAGAAAGAAAGAAAGCAAGAGAAAAAAAATGAAAAAAATAGCAGAACACCCACCTACCTGGTTGCAAAAGAAAGGAAGAGGAATGGCTCCCGCTGATAGCACGCCGATAGCGATGCTCGTCTGACCGGAATAATCAGAATCTCAACACGCGACCGCGATCGAGTCTTATCAACATCGAAATGTGAGGCTCCGGGGGGGTTTGATCAAGCGATTGGATTCCCGCTCAAAATGACGGCGGCGTCAACAGCACTCCGTTACTAAATCTCTCCGAGAAATGCCAGGCTGTGCTCAATCCTTCGAGAAGGGATTAGGCGGATTGTGTATCGATGGGTCCCGCGAATCTCAAAAGGGGACCGACTGCCTGAGGTCGAGGAACACTATATTGAAATGTGTACCGGCTTGTGGCGTGAAAGTGAGAGTGAAAAAAAAGGCGAGGAATGCGAACACGGGGCCCAGGTATGGTGATTCTCGAACACCGGCGAAACGGAGTGACGTGCGGACCGACAATGGAAAATCCCACGGACGAAGTACCGGAATGAAGACGGCCTGGAGTAGCGATCGGTCGAAAAGGGGACGCTGGCCTTGGGGGTGTAGATGTATGGTATGTGAATGGGTGTGTGTGTATCCGTATGTGTATCCGTGTTTTGGGGCCGATGCGTCCGATCCCGTTGCGTGTGTGTATTCCGGCCGGCTAACGACTATATGGAGGACCTGTCTTCGAATAAAGAAATATAAATATGCATGGACGAGAAGAGCAAGAGTCTATTTCTGCGAACGATTGCTGCTTCGACTTGCGTGTCTATGGGGGGTATCAGGAGGTATAGGGAGGATTGGAGAGGAAGAGGGAGGCGGGAGTCCGAGAACACGGGTGAGATTCTAAGATTTGAGGCTGGTGGAAATGATCGAAGTCACACTGAGGAATTACGGGGCCAGCGGCTCGGGTCTCAAGAATCGGCCTGGAAAAACAAGAGCAGCAGCAGCAGCAGCAGCACGCAAGAACGAAAGGAAAGGAAAAGAAAGACGATTATGGAGAAAGGAATGGAAAGAGAGATGAAAAAATGAAGAAGTATCGAAGACCAGTCGACGCTGTCGAATCTGGTTCGTTCAGGGAGGAAAGAAGAGCGGCGATGGGGCACCAGATCAGACGATGCTAGGGCTGGTGGCAGAGAGGAGGGCGGTGGAGTATGAGGAGGAGCAGGAGAAGAAAGAGGCTATCTCAAGGACGGCAGAATAATCAGGGACGCCGGCTGTGTTTCCGGTAACGACCAAAGCCCGACACGCAGCCGGCGAGAAAAGAAACGAAGGAGAAGGGGAAGACAAGAAAAGAAAAGAAAAGAAATATAATGGTGATGATAGCAAAGTAATAATAATAGAAGTTAATAACAAAATAATGCAATGCGAATGCTTAAGCGAATGGAAAGGAAGCGACGGGCGACGAATCGAAGAAGAGGAAGAAGAGAAGACGAGACGTACTAGTCCTGCAAAACTGTGCTGGATGAAGAGAAGAAGGAGGGGGAAGCAGAGAACGAGAATGAGAAGGAGAGAATGTAAAGCAAAGCAAGGCAAAGCACGGCCAAAAAAGCGAGTGGAGATGGATGGATTTGGGGAGCGAGTGACAGGGCGATTGCGATGCCGCGAAATGGAGAAGTGAAGGGATTGGAATTGGAATTGGAAATGAACGAATGAATGTTTGAACGAACGACTGAGCCAAAGAAAGACCGAGCGATTGGGGGCCGCCCGCAGAAATTAGCAAAAATAAAATAGAGTAGTGGTGGTCGTTAGCCGTAGTGGTCGATTCAACGGGTTAAAAATACTCCTACTGATACTGTGCTACTGCTAACTATTGACACAAAGGAGAGAGAAAAAGAAAGGAAGAAAGAAAGGGCGAAACGGTGGCCGAGATTGTCGGGCAATGCGGAACAATGCAGCCAGCTGCAGCAGGGCAGCAGGGCAGAAGCAGCAGCAGCGTCTTCTGCTTCTTCGATTCAGATCTGGTCTTCTCTTCTTCGAGCGAGTCGATTCTGTTCTCAGGGACTGATGCTGTGTGCGGCACAGGCGCTGCACCTGCTATTGCTATACATATAACTTTGCACGTATATTGCAGTTGCAGTTGCAACTTGGCCCGCTTTCTCTCTCTCTCTCTCTTTCTCGTCTCTCGTCTCTCGTCTCTCGCTCGTCTCGCTCTCTTTGCACAGCCCGCCGCAAGATTAATGATGAAGGACAAACTGGGCTTGGTGCCAGGGTCAGGCAAAATCGCAGCGAATGAAACAGCAAAGTTCCTTACCTGAGAGGAGATTTCAGTCAAAAAGGATCGATCTCGAGTTCTTCGCTCTGTGATTTTGGTCCGCCGCGAATGGAGCAATATGCTTCTTTCGTCTCTTTCCTGCTTGCTTGCTTGCCTCGGGGGCTGGCGGCGATTGCTGCTCGAGCTCTGACCCCTTATAATCAAGCGCAGCGAAATTTCGAGAGCGACAGAAAATTTTCTGGTGTCTCTTTTTTTGTCCTTTCTTTCTTTCTTTCGTTCGTTTCTCTCCGATTGTCTGTTTGTCTGTCTGTCTGTCTGTCTGTAGAGATCGTGAGCCTCTGATGCCACCAACCAAGCAGCAATACTTTCTTTTGCTGCTATTTTTATTTTTATTTTCTCTCTCGTCGACTGCAGAAGACCCCGGACCAGAAGCCTTCTTTGGCTGCTTGACGGCTCAGCTGCGAGTCAAACCGGTGTTAGCACGCAAGCCAAGGCCTGTCCGGACGAACGTTCGAGAGCAAAAAATAGAGAACCAAGAGAAAGCCCCCCCAAACAGCATGCAATTGTGGACCGTTGAAAGGCTAAACGGCGTCCCTGCTGCTGCTACTACCAGTAGCTGAGCCAGGCCGCGCGTGGGGATTAGGGGAGGGGGGTAAACGTACAAGTATAGCTACTACTAGCAGTATTGAGGGGAAAGACGTGGGCGCATCCTTTCACACGAAAAGAGAAAGTAGCAACCGGCCAGAAGAGACGGAAACGTCAAGAGAGAGTCCGGTCGAAAGAAGAAAGTCGAACGATAGACAGCGCAGTGGGGATTCCGCAGAACGAGAGCAAAGGGGGTGGGAAAATCGAAACGAGTGACTGCCTTCGGGAAGCTGGTTAACGAATGTTCGAGGCGGAGACCGGAACTGCAGTTTTACAAAAAGCACGATCGTTGGAGGCAAGGAATATAACAAGTAAGTGAACAGTTAACTCGAAGTTTGAGTTTAAAGAAGCGGCGTGATATAACTGCTCTTCATCCAACGAGACAAGAGCAATAGGGGGGATGATTCTCGGACCGGCACGTTAGGGTCACCACGGTGCTAGTTAGCGGTATACTGTACTCACTTTAGCAGGTGCTCGAGTCAACAGGTAGCTAGTAGTAGCTGTAGGTTGAGAGAGTATATATATAGCATCTAGGCTAATGGGTGTGTACTAATCGCAAACGTCGTAACCGGATGTCGCAGCAAGCATCTCATGACATCCAGCCCCCTCATGATACGGCCGGTCCGGGCAGTAGTAGAAATGTTATACCGGGTAGCACGTAGTCCAGCTGTGTTCAAGACAGCATCCAGCTGGGTACGTTCTGTTGCTTCCGTGTGTGTGGATACCGGCCTCGCAATTGCCTAGGCCAGGCAATTATAACGCACGATATCGATGCGATATATTGCAATACCGGTATATACCGTAGACGCTAGACAAGACGTCGGTGCGGACGGGGTGCAAAAGGGCGGTTGCAACTTGCAATCAAATTTCAATTAACCGTATTGCATCTGCATTTCGCATCTCTTGCGTCGAGCTCAATATATACGCAACCGACGGATACTCCCACCGTCCAGATAGCAGCTAGTCTACATTTTTTATAACTGGTAGCGCAAGCGGACAAGGCCAGGTACCGGTACAATCCTGCACCCTACGTATACATTTTACGCACTCGCATATTCACGCCCTCCAACGACCCAACTTTTCCAAACCGCCTATACACAGATACATACACATCGTAGCATGTAGCTGCTTGCTAAGCTAGCGATCCGGGGATTGGCTTTTTTATCGGACCCAACATGCATCGTCGTATTCCACCACTTGCTCGAACAAGCTAAGACATTCCCTTGTGGGACGTCCTGCACCCTCCTACGAGGAGGGCCTGCCCCTCGACAGTGCTGCGCTGCTTGCTGCAGGCTCTGGACATAGCATACAGGAATGCAATGAATGCATGCGCCCATACATACATACACACATACAAAGTACACAAAAAGAACAGACGGTAGCCTGCGTGTGGGGAACCTGAACTCCACCGCAGGATGTGTCAATTTAACCAGCATGGGGCCAGGCCCGATATGGGTCTTGCTATCGAACATCTCAGAAATTAACATCCGTCGAGCGTAGGCGGCAGCGTGGAGTCTACCGCCCTACAATACCTACTAGGTCAGCAAGCTACGAGCAAAATAGCTAGTACACCAGACAAGAGTCGAACCACTGCCAGGGCCCATTCCTCTCGCATCGTCTCCCAACTTTTTTTCCATTCCCTTTTCCCTTTTCCTGCTCTCCCAGCCGGCCACCGAGGTCATCGTACATGAGCGCCCGCATTCGCCCATCCGCTATCCTCGGTTTTGCTACAAGGTACCGACTTGCCCGCATGCTCGAAATTTGCCAAAACCTACTACTGGCTACCTTTCGACGGAGCTTTCGTCTGGTGATGCCAAGCTAGCTGGACTGGACTGGAATACGAAAGCAAGGTGGTGGTGGTGGTACATCCGATACGTACCAGGACCGCCTTCGACCTTCGCATGCCAAATTTCCCAATTGATAAAACCCGTCCGCCCGTCCCAGCGGAACTCCTCTACACCATCATAGTAGTAGTACTAGTAGTAGTACATGTATGTGTACATACATAGAGACAAGCTCAGTGCTTAGCCCCCTGCGACGGGACAATAAGTCGCGGGACCCCGGTCGATGGGCATACGTATACTGCTACTATACTACATCTCCAGCTTGTCGATTCTGTCACACCACCGTACACTGACTGGTACATGGCTTGCACTTGTCCCACCGTATAGAGCGGACTTGCATACAGCGACGCATCACATTACATTACAGTGCAGGTAAATGACTCGCTGGCCAGCTAGCTAGCACACACTGTACGGAGTACGCATCATAAAATAAATAACTACCCGGTGCTTGCCCATGATATCACCACCTTCGAGACGGGGACGATGGGCAAGCTGAGATCTCGAGAGGGCGGGGTAATTGATTCGACGATACCGCAGCTCGTGATGGATGCACCCGAAGCCAAGGTTACATCCAGCTGGGAGTACTTTTGGTTGAGAAGACTCGAGACAGGCCTGGCGACGACAGAAAAAATCAAAAGATAAGCAGATCACAGCAAACCTACATGTAACAGCCGAGCAGCCAGCTTACATTTCCGCATTGGGCCTCTTAGCTTCAGCTTGCTGCTCAAAATCTGTCCGCGAGACAAAGTAGCCAACCGCTAGGCTGTCCGCAGAGTGGAGAGTGCCGTGCCTAGGCCTAGGAATCTTAATATTATTAATAACCACCCGCCAGGAACTCGAGCTTTCCGGCCGGATATTCCCCCCATTGCATGTGCTGCTGCTTACTGCTGCTGCCGCACCGGCGAATCGAACGAGGCTGCCTGCCTGGCCTGCTCGACATACGCGCACGGAGCAAATGCCTTTTCGAAGAAGAAGGGAGGCTGGCGGACACCCTCACAAAGCTTGCAAAGTACCTAGGTACCAAAGTACAGTACTTGGCCGGTACATGCGCACGTAACTTGCAGGGTACGCACTCTGTAACCCTGTCCTGTTGGAAAATATGCAGCTCCGAATCTCAAGGATACACACACGGATTGCAATGATTTGTATACTCCGTACATACTATGATCCTGCCTGCTTTTATAACCACTGCTGCTGTACATATGCAGTTGTATGCAGGCATGCAGCAGCGAGCTGAAGAGCATGCAAAAAGGAAATAGCCATCGACAATCTTTTTCTTCTTCGATTCAATCGGTCCTTCCTTCCTCTGTCGCCCGCGTCCGACCCGGTGACCACAGTCTCTCGAGCAGGCTAGGTAGGATGGTGAGTGGCACAAATCCGATGCTTTGATATCATATCCCGGGTCGTGCATCGCCAGATAGAAATCGAATCTAGATTATCGGCTATTAATGGACCGTCCGCCCATGCTAGCGCATCGAGTACTGTAATATATGGCGTGTCCCCGATCCGTTCCCTTTATCGCCCAATCGCACCACTGCATTTCGTGCATGTGCATGCTTACTTACTTACTTACATACTACAATACCTACTATGTCCTTACATTACGCGTGCTCGCTCTCAATCTATCTGCTCGAAAGGGCAACTTGCTAGATTTCTCCTCGATGGCGTGCACACGTCTGCGGTGGAGAAACTGCCCGAACTAGCTTGGAACGCCATCGCATCGCCAGGGATCATGATCAGCGCGAGGTCTTCCACTCCTGGCAGCGGTCCAGAATGGTAGTCAAGTATGTAAGTATTCTTGCTACGGCTGCTTGCATGATCATAGCGCGGTGTTCCCATCGTAATGGTCGGCTGGCTGCTTGCCTGGTATCTCCATTTCAATACAGTCTCGGGACTCCAACTCGACGACCACAATCATGACGACCATGCCAACAGGGCCTGTATGCGAGTCTCGAGGCCTGTAGGTTTCATGAATCCAAGCATCATCCGCACTAGCTTGTGCGACAGTAAATAATTCCTACGACCATCCCTTCCCTCTTTTCTTCTGAAATCGTCGATTGATCGCGGTGTTCACCGCTGCGTTCGCCGCCATGTTGTCCTGAGCTCCCCTCTTCGGTTTTCTCCTCCTCCTTAGCGCTGTGCTACCGTCCGCTGCTGCAGCCACAGCGACTGCAGCCTGGTTGGTGTCCGCATCGTCCGAGATGCCATGCCATTCTTCTTCCTCATCCTCGTCATCCTGCAGCTCGCCGGAGAATGCCTCCTCGAGTGAGTGTTCACCAGCGCCAGCGCAGTCCGTACCAACAGCTTCGGCACATGTACTGCCGGCCAATCGGAGCTCCTCGCTCGCCGCCTTTCGGACGAAGCAGACCACGAAGAAACCGCCCCCCAAACTGTCCGTCCTGTTCACTCGCACGCAGCCTTCCGCGACCCTCGCCCGCTCTTCGTCATCGGCGTCTAGACTCGAGAACTCCTGGAGCATCCCGCGTCTGTACCAGTCTGCCAGCGGGTTCTCCTCCCGGCTTTGGACCGTCCACCCCCGCGCCCTTGCGATCTCGCTGCTCAATGCCCGTACGACCACGCCCTCGTTCTCCTCGGCGTGGATGCTGCAGGTCGAGTAGGTAATCCTCGTCGCGTTGGGAAATGAGAAGGCGTGGAGCACGATGGCCAATTGAAAGTCGGCCAGCGACTGCAGTCTTCCTTCCTTGGTGGCGTCATGTTCAAGGACCTCCGCATCAACAGGCTGCTGCTGCTGCCCGCTCGAAGATGCAGCATTGTTGCCTTCGTCCAACCCTCCACGCTTCCTCTTTCGCGAAGAAGACGAGGTACTCCTCGAACCCCTCTCCGGCACACACGGAAGACTCAGCTTTGAGATATCCCAGTCGATCCGCTGCAATATCCCACTGCCAGAACACGAAGGATCGAGCAACAGATACCTCGCGGCTTCCCACGCCTCGTGACCCTCACCTATCGTCGTGAAATCCGTAGCCTTGAGCACCCGCACGATCCCCTCCGCCCCGGCCTTCGCCGTCATCTTCTCCAGCACCTCCGCACGACGCCTGTCCCTCTCGACCGCGAACACCCTGCCCGTCGACCCCACCAGCGCTGCCAGGTGCGTCGTCTTGTTCCCCGGCGCAGCGCAGCCGTCGACGACGGTCGCACCGACGGGCGGGTTCAGCATGATCGCAGGCAGACACGACGCTGCGGACTGCAGTATTATCGCTCCAGTCTTGTACAGCTCGCTCGAGACGACATCGTGCGACGGGTGTATCGCGAATATATCCGGCAGCAACCGCGCCCTCCGATGATAATGTTTCTGCACCGTGTTGAAAAAGAACAGATCCGTCATCCCGGACGCCTCGTCGAACTCGCGGAACGTCGGCGACCGCAAAACCTCGTCCAGCGAGCTCTTCAGCGTATTCACGCGAATCCAGCGCGGATTGAACGTCGTGAGACCCGTTGACGTCACGGCGACGCCATCCTCGGATTCACGCCCGTGCTCGGCGTTGACGGCCTCGACGAGGGCCTTGACGTCCGCGTGGCCGCGTCTGATGCGGGCGCGGGTAAACTCGGCGGTCAATCGGGCTTTGTGTCGCGTGATCGCATCTTTCAGCGGGCCGTTCGACGCTGCGATGCCCGATTTCGCGAGCAGCAGGTCATGAGTAAGCAGTATCGAGAGCAGTGGTGTCAACTACAGATGAATGAAGAAGTGGGGTTTCATTCCGTATAACGTCAGTTGGTATGTCAATGCTATGCGCATGCAAGCCTTGGTATGCGATGCGTGTACTAGTACAAACGGGAGAGGGTATCTGACACCTTGCGTTCAAGCTCCAGGATTCCTGCGTTTTCGACAACCTCCTTCAGGATGTCCTGAAACTTGAGTGTCTCAACGATCAGAGCGTAAAGTTTCGGCTGTGGCGATTTGAACGGTTTGGCAGGATTGTAGATGATCGACTTGAGCGACGTTGTCTGTGGCAACTGCAGAATCGCCGCGGCCTCGAGGTAGAGACTCATCCTCGCGGTATAATACTCGAGTGGTGTCTAGGTGGTTGCGATGTGGAGTGGAGGACACTCCGGTGCGATCGGGAAAAAAGTTCGACAGGCGAGACTTCGAGCCGCAACAACAACGTTGCAACGCAGGGGCGGTTGGTCGACTGCCGTTTATGCACACCTTTCGACGCCGACAGGCCCAGTTGGACCCGCAGGACTGGACTGCACTAAGCAAACCGAAATCAAGATACAGAAATATCACAAAATCTATGGCATTACAAACAACTGCATAATCGCATCATAAAGCGTACAGTGAAAGGAAAGATTCCAGTAATGCTGATATAATATTGCTTTTGCCCCCAGATGAACCGGTATGACACATCTTACGAGATATAGAAGTACTTATATACTATGCGATGAAAGATAAAACGACGGAAAAATGGCTAAAATGAAAAAGAAATTGAAAGACCGCCCAACTCCAGACAATCAACATCAAACAAAAGATAAGCAAAGCATGGAATGGTGCATTCCCAGCACCTAGTTAGCAAGCAAGATGGTAAGACGGAAATGCCTCAATGCAAGCAAGTAGCCCAAAACACCCTGTATGTCCCTCCCGTGCGAAAGGAAAATGACGAAAAGTAAGTAGTATGAAGACCCCCCAAACTTAACCGCGATATTGGTAGATAAGCATATATATAGAGCCAAAATGTCGATCAGGAGGGTATCATGTGCAAAGGCGCCCTAGCTCGATGGCTGGACGCAGGGGGCTCAACTTCAGCACCGACTTCCACAAAGCCGCACATAGGATAACTTTTCGTAACTGACGCAATATCCTGCGATTTGAACCGACGGAAAGACAAGACATGCAATCCAGTGAGCACGACGGATCAATGGATCATTGTGAATCGCGCGCCAAAGCTCACTCCCGCTATGACGAGGAGCGTGATGATCGCGGCTCCGGCCCGGTCTGTGTTCGTGATGGTATAGGTCGGCAGTCGGTAAGGTAGGTACTGCGAGTTTCGGTTGTGAACACCACCTCGAGTACCCATGGCGCCGGGGTTCGATCTGGACGTCCCTTGCTCCTTGTCGACGACAGCGCCTGCGCCTGCGCCTCGGGGTGCCACGAAAGGCGCGGTGTTTTGGATAACCTCCAGAGCGCTGAGCTGTTCGCCGAGGCCGTACTTCCCATCCCACTGCGCTCCGATGTTCCATTTCAAGCCGCAGGCTGTCCCACCGGGTTGACCGGTACATGTGGCGGCGGCGAGCTGGGCGTTTTTCCTGAGTCTCGGCATGATGTCGTCATACGTGTAGGGCGCAACTTGTGCCGTATATCCCATCCATCTAAAATGACTGTCAGCAAGATGTATAGATCACATTGGCAACCGGGCGGGTCTGGCACCGATACTAGTATAGATGCTTAAAGGGATCGGATTTTTATATACCTGGCGAGATATGCTTTGAAACTGGGCTGATCGGAATTGCAAGTGTTGCTGTCTTGGCATTGGATTTCTTTGATGGCTCCAGTGGCATCGTCAAAGAAAGTGGCGTAGGTGGCTTTGAGGATGTTATCGACTTGGTCCTTCCAATACGGGTCTTTGTTGGTAAAGTTGTACATGGCAGCGCATCCAGCCAGCAGGGTGCCATAGTTGTAGGTCCATCGTTCCACAGAAAACTTGGTGCAGTCCGGGATGGAGGCGCCGTCGTTGATGTGGTAGTCGTCCGCGATGATTTTCGTCTTTCGGAGCCATTTGTAGGTTGTGTCGGCCCAGTTCGCATAGGTCGCGTTCTTGGTGTATTTGGCGAGCCGGGCGTCTGTATAGAATACGTGTAAGTTTTCCCGATTGGAGTCTAGTTGGAGAGACGTTCAACACGCACTCATCTGAAAGAAAAGTCCTAGAGTAAAATGTTAGTAAAAATGAGCTATTATTCAGATGGGGGATAGCTCTCACCATTGGAGATGGTATTCTTGTAGAGATACCCGGAGTTGGCAGGGTTAATCTGCCACCGGAGGCCACCGCCACAGGTGGTATTATCCCAGCGGGCAGCCTGGAGGTTCTGAACGGTTCTAGATCGAGGTCAGCGACGATTCGCGGAGTCATATTCGGGCAATGGTGCATACTGGGTGATTTCGAGAAAGCCGGCGTTCATATCCTTTTGGGCGTCGGTTTCCGGGAAGACGCGTTCCGTGGCGTCCATGCTCATGATGGACCAGAAACCTTGATCATCGTTTCCTATTTGGCGATTGCCAGTTGTCAGTAAACATAAAAACGTGGAAAGCTCGAGTTTGGCGTGGCAGTAGCGATCGGGGGGTATATTGAGCGCAGACCTTCGCTAAAGGACTGTTCGTCGGGCTGCAAATCCAGGCTTGGAGAGACACCTCTCAGCCAACCTATCGATCAGGGTCCGTTAGCTCGATTCAACATTGAGAAAAATATATCGGATTTGGGGGAAACGCCTACCGACGGTTACGTTGGCATTGTATGTGTCGTCGCCTGTGAAGGCCCAGTAGTCGACTGAGTCCGAGATAAGATGGAGGGTTAGCTTCGGGGGGCGTTGAGAGGGAGGTGGAGGGAGAGAATGGGGGGAGACGTACCCATAGCCCCTAAGATGGCGCCATGCAGCCACCAGTACTATTTTCCGCGTTAACACGATGCGATGAATGAGAGAAGGGGGGAGCAGGATAGTAATGGTAGGAGAGAGGGTCTGGCGTACGTATGTGGGGAAGGGGACACCGGCGACGGAGTACGGATCCCAGAAGCCATTGGCCAGATCTCGGGCGACGATTTTGGCAGCTGCCTTGATCGAGTCTGGAGAGGTCAATTAGTCAGTCAGTCAGTCGGTCAACTAGTCAGGTCATGACAACAGGTGGCCGGAGAGGTGGGGAGAAGATAGGAGAGAGATGGGGGGCGCACCGTAGGAGTCGACGTCGAGCTCGATAGCAGAGGCGACCTGCGCCGCCAAGAGCAGGGCTGCCGACGAGAATGTCGCGAGCCTCATTTGAAAGAAGGAAGGACGGAAGGACGGAAGGCTAGATAAAGCGAGCGAGCGAGCGAGCAGCGAAGCGAACCACTTCACCACGGGTCCGTGACTTGGAAGAACGAAGGGATGGATAAGAATCAGAGTATGGTAGCAATAGGTAAAGGAGAATGGGAAAGGGAAAAGGGAAAGAAGGATGGATGGAGGAATGCAAACGAGCGACGGGAGGGAGATATGCAGGTGTTTGTGTACAGCAGCAGACGCAGGTGCACTCGCAGAGGCGGAAAGCACGACAGCGACGATGTTCAGGAGAAGGTGCGAAGAAGCAGTTACAAAGTAGACTGGCGGGAACGTGCAACAATAAAAGAGACAGCGCCAGCCAGCCGATGTGCTCGTAGTGGTGGGAGACTCTTGCTCTCTATCTCTGACACGCTGCTGCGGCTGCACACACACGCACACACAGTAAATACAAGTGTGGTGCACTCAGGTGGTGCACTCAGGAGGCATCCCTCTTGCGAGAGCAGCTTGGATTCGTCACCCAGTTACATTTGGGCTGACCCCCCGTCGCCGGGCTGGGCTGGCTGGGCTGAGGGGCTGCTGCACGCTCGGCTGCTAAATCTGGCCCGGTCAAACAGCTGCGACCACCGACAGGGCCCAACTCAGCACTACTACCATTCATTTGTTCAGAGTCCATCCTTTCAGCAAAGGAGTGCTGGTATACCATGGTAATGCGTGCAAATAGAATGATAGGAGAGAATCGCATATTTTGGGGCTGTGTTGTGGATTACGTAAACAGGGGTGCCAAGCGGATGCAACCTGCCGGTCAAACACGAGCAAACGTGAAACAAACGAGATTCTTATTATTGGGAGGAAGCATGGCAGCCGTGGCAGGAGAATAGCACTTGTCGAACGACTGCGACCAGCCGCTGTACATACATATGTGCATACTACTGATGCAGTCCCGCCGCGTGCCTTGCCGTAGCTGCGTGCCTAGCCCGTATCGAGATCTAGAATACTACTCCTTCTGTAGCCGATGTCCTGTCACTATACTATAGTACTAGTAATAGATCACTCCCACTACTGGTAGGTACTGGGTACCTGCTGTTGGTACTGACTGCAAGCAGCTGTGCTTGACATCATCGTGATCATTGGGACCATCACCATTGCACTATTCTCGTCGCTGGTGATAAACCCTCCTTCGCTCTGACTGTCGACGTGGTCTGTGGAGCAGGCTTACTCGAGCACGCCTGCGATGGACGGCCTCGGAAGGGACATCTACCGGCGGCCGCAGCCTCCCGCCGGCGACGGCGATGCCAGCCGACTCGACCTTAAATCTCTCCCTTCTCCATCCCGTTCGAGTCCGAGTGCTATAATATGAGAAGGCCCTCCAATCGTCGATCTTCTCCTCCATGCCGTCTTCAATGTCCTGTCCAGTAATTTGATACTTCCCATTCATTCATTCATCATGGCCTCGACCTCGGTCACTCTGCTGCCGCCTCAGCCGCCGCCACACCATTGGCAGCAGCAGCAGCAGCAGCAGCAGCAACAGGAAGAGCACCAGCCGCAACCCAGCGACGCCGAGGCCTACGCCGCCGTCAGCAGCGACGAAGACGACGACGACCTCGAATTCACCGTCTCCCACGCAGTCTCACCCCCACAATCCCCACCGCATGCACATGTACAATATTCAGACGACGGCGCCCAACATCATCCCCACGCCCACCACCATCATCATCATCACCACCCCTATGAACCCCATCCCCACTACCACCATCACCATCACCATACCCCTCCGCGACCCGCCATCCGACCCCCCGCTCCCGAAGATGAGGACGACGAAGACGAAGACGGCGATGTCTTTCTCGACAGCCTGCCGATGGACGATGCCGACAGCATCATCTCCCCCGCCATATCCCAAAGTCAATCCAATTTCCGGCAGTCCGTCCTCGTCGGCTCACACCCTTCTTTCCCCCCCGCCGATGCAAACGGAAAACCCAAAATCGACGGCCCCCTCAGGGACCCCTCCCCTCCCAAGCGAACCCTCGCCGCCCAAAGCCGGGCCGCCGCCGTCGCTGGTTTCGGTGTCCTCTCCCCGGCCAAGATATTCAGACCTCGTTCGTCCTCTTTGAGCAACACCGACCAAGCTGGGAAATACAACACGGATAACGACAAATGGATGTCCAAGCTCCCTTCCTTCAGTCTCCCCAGCATCCCCTTGCCCAGCATGCCCTCCTTCGGCTCAACCGCAAAGGAAGGCGGCGGAGACAAGGAACGTCATAACAGCATCTCCAGCAATATCAATCTCGCGCGGGGCAAAAGAGCTGGCTCGCTGCTGATAGACTCTTTGGCAAAGGCTGCAGCTGGCATGTCCAACCACTTCATATCCGGCCCCGGTCAGAGCTCCAGCTCCAGCATCAATATCACTGCCCCGTTGCCCAGAAAGACGCTTCCTCCGTTCAACCCTCAATCTGCAGTCGTCATAGCCGACAGACCCGGGAGCTTGCGCCGGTCCAATTCCGACTCGAGCTCCCTCCGTCGAACCGTCTCTCGCACGTCTTCAATCGGGTCCGACACCCGCTTCCTCGATGTCCGGGAGCAGACGAACGCAAGGTACAAGGCGATCAAGGACTCAATTCTACCCGACATCAAAGATAGTTTCACTTTCAGCACCCCCGCGCTCGGGAAGAAAGTCTTGTCCGGCAGCAACCTCGTGGCTGCCGGCCAGCAGGTAGAGCACCCCCTCGACAAGCTCTCCGGCGACGTTGTCATCATGGGTGGCTACAGAGGCTCGATCCTGAAAAAGGTAAAACCATCGCTCGTCACACCGGGCGAGAAGCGGATCGGTAAAACGCTGTGGATTCCGATGAAGGTCGGATTCAATCTGCAGAGCGTGGATCTGGAAGTTCCGCTCGAACCGGAGGCGGAACTCCTCATGGAGGACAAAGTGATCGCTACCGATATGCTGTCGCACATCGCAGGGGTCGACATCAGCCGTCGACTGATCAAGAGACTGCGGTCGAACGCCAAAGTGCGGCTTCATGTCTTCGCCTACGACTGGAGATTGAGCCCTCGTCTGAACTCGGAGAAGCTGGTAGCATTCATGGCCAATCTACCTTGTAACCGCGCTGTAACACCAAAGTCGGAACGGTCGAGTACGTATACGATGGGCGACTTGTGGCGTGATGACGGGCCCATCGTCATCGCGCATAGCTTGGGTGGCTTGATCACCAGACATGCGATCAACCAACGCCCGGACTTGTTCAGATGCGGCGGAGTCCTGTACGCCGGTGTGCCGCAGAGATGCGTTAATATCCTAGGTCCTTTGCGGCACGGTGACTCCGTCGCTTTCAACAGGTCCGTTTTAAACGCGCAGGTAGGTCACACAAACAGCCGGCTCATCCGAACTTGGACTGACATATTTATGATACCTCGACAGGCGAACTTTTCTTTCCGCTCGACCTTTGTATTCCTGCCGGAAGACGGGCGGGTCTTTGTTGACAAGAAGACCGGCGAAGATATCACGATCGATCTGTACGACCCGGCGATGTGGCAGCAGTACAACCTCAGCCCCTGCGTGTCGACGAGCAACAAGAGCACCTTGACAAAGGATATCCTCAGCACCGCCTCTGGCGCCATGGCATCCGTCATTCGCGGAGGCAAAGACGTCGGCGACAAATTGAGTCGATGGACGCCCTCCTCACCGATCACACTGAGCGTAGAAGGCGGACTCCAACGAAGACAAACAATAAAAGACAAAGATAGAGAGAGGGGTGACGACCCGCCCTTATCACCTACCTCTGTAGGCACCCCGGATAGTCCGACCAGCCCCACCTCAGCGACACGACCGAACGAGGCCCTGGACGTTGCTACCACGGGTGCGGGTGCCGCCGCCCCTAATATGACCACGCCGGTCGTTGCAACAAATCCTAATAATAATAATTGTACGCTGCCGCTCTCGACGACGCTACCATATCTCAAGAACACGCTCGCGGAAACGAAGAGGTTTCGGGCCGAGTTGGCCTTCCAGGATTCGCTGGCGGAGCAGTACCCGCCGTTCGCAGTTCTGTACTCCAAGACGACGCCTACCGTCAAAGCCGCTCGAGTGAACGGACGAGAGGGGATCAAGACGAGCAGCTACAACGACCTGCTGTTCGGCGCTGGGGGTAAGAATTCGCCAAACCCCTCAATAGTATGCCGAGTTTACGCTAACATTCCTACGTAGATGGCGTTGTTCTGGCGCGCGAGGCGATGCTACCGCATGGCTACGTCTGCGTGAAGCGGGTGCACTGCGATCGCGGTCACATCTCGCTCCTCGGCGACCTGGACGCCGTCGGACGGTGCATCGCAGCGCTGCTGGACGCACAAGGGCGGAACAAGAAACGGTTAATGCAGACGCTGGGCCGCGGCTCCGGCTCGCCGTCGAGTGCATGATTCCTCCATCATGTTTTACTTGGCTACGGACGACGTTTTACCTATTTCATTCGTTACTTGTTAAAAAAGGGGAAAGAAAAAAGCTAGTAACTGTCTTTTACTTGCAGATTGTGTATAACTCGGCTGCTATAGTAAACTTGTGCAGGATATGGCGGACGGAGTGAAAGGAAATTAGCTTGTTGGGCGGATGTATGAATAGAGAGAGAGGGCGTGTATGTATGATTGTATGATGTATGGGTACCAGCGGAGACGAATGTTCGGAGTTGCGGAGCTTAACTGAGGCGCAGTCAAGGATGAGATCTGATATATGCTTGTACATACGGAGTACAGCTTGTCTGACAGCCAGTTGATATATTACGTAATGCGTACGTGTAGCTCAGTCGAACTTCACATGTGGCTATGCTATCGACTTTGAAAGTGACATGCGCAACATCAATTTCAAATATCAACCTTCAACGTCCAGTCAGCATCTGTTCTCGCCCATGTGGACCAGTACAACTCGACCGTGTCTTCGCGGTCACTCGACAGGATTGATGCGATGATGCCTCTCTACCAGCCGGTTAGAGCTGGCGGCGGTAGTAGTAGTCCACTGCCCACGTATGAAGCTGCGACGTCGCGCGACCCCATCGTCTGCATTGCGCCATACCTCCGCCGGGAGGACCTGTTCAACTGCGCGCTCGTCTGCCGGGCGTGGCGGCGGGCGCTGGACGACGAGCTGTGGGGTGAGCCGGCTCTCTGCTTCGGCTTCGGCGAGAAGAGTCCACTCAGTACGTCCTCCTCCATCTCATATCCACATCCATATAGCTTCGCGCATAGATGCCTCGAACTGACCGATTATGTAGCCAGCTTTCTGCTGTTCCTGCGGGCTCTGCCGCTCGTGCACCCGGCCCGCCGCTCCTGCGTGCACACGCTGAGCTTGGAGCAGTGCATCGCAGGCCTGTACACCACCCTCCCCGAGCGATGGTTCTCAGACCTGCTACGTCTCCTGCCAGGTCTGCAGCGCCTGTTGGCACCGTCTCTCCCCTTCCTCGACCACCGCTCGCTGCTCGCGGATGCCTCGATGCCAGCACACTACAGCCTGCACCATCTCGACATATCGGGGCTGACGAATACGACGGCCAAATCGCTCGTGTCGCTGCTCGAACGCACGCCCGCACTCGCGGTCCTCGACCTCTCGCGCACCGCTGGCGCCGGCCATGCTGACGTCCTCCGCGCGATAGGGCGTAGCCTTCAGATGCTCAAGTCGCTCAAGTTGCGATCGCTGAGGCTGACGGACGAGGCTGTCGGCGTGCTGGCGCGCGGGGTACAAGTGCGGCTCGAGCGACTGGACGTCACGGGCAATCTGCTCACCGACGGCGTGGCAGCCCACCTGCTCGACTGGTGCTTCATGCCGCCGGAATTCGCCGTGGCCGTCAACAGCGAGATGCACGCCCAGCAACTACCCGCAGCGCACGACTCCGACGACGAGTCCGACGCCGAGTTTGGCGACGAGGAAGCCTGGATGACGGCGCGGACGCTGCGACGACGGGAGCCCGTAGCCTCTGCCGCTACCATGAATCTGGCACCCGCCGACAAAGGACTCACGCACCTGCACATCGCGGAAAACAGAATCACGGCCAGAGGCGTCCAGCAGCTGCTGTGCTCCACCCGTCTGCGCACGCTGGACTGCGGCGCCGTATACACACCGCCGACCAGCACGCTGCATGCCACCATGAACACGCTCGTCACATCGCTAACACAATACGGCTTCCGCAAGCTGCGGAACCTGCGCATCGACCGCGCTGCCGTCCTCGGCGCTCGTGATACCGACATCCCCGCCGCAGAACTACTAGATCCGCAGAGGCTACCTCGCCTGAAGACTCTCGCGCTGACAGACGTCCCCGCTGCGACGACGGACGCGCTCTTCATAGCTTCGTTACGCGGTCTTCTCGACGGACTGACGGCGCCGTCGGGCACTTCTTCCCTAAAGATGCTGGTATTAGAGATCGTTAGCGCGGCGGACAGCACGTCCTTCTGCGCGGACGTAGATACAGACACACGCACCTTCTTCGACCGTGCCAACGACGACTTTTCCTTCTTCGCCGACGAGAAGAGCCGGCCTGTCGCCGCCACTAGTAGTAGTCGTAATCATAGTATAGAGGAAGTGGAAGTGGCGACGGTGGATGTGGTCCAAAAGTGGCGGGAGGCATCTCGGCGGCAAGGAAGATGGTGGTCCGGCGCCGTTAGAATCATGCAGGATATAGGTGGAGCGGAGGTCTCGGAGCGTGGGGCGACGGGCAACCGGTGGGGGGTCCTAGTTTCCGACGTTGGGTTGTAATTGTGGTATCAACGTCCATGCATACGTATATGCATGCAGCTTACATGCAGGGTGGCATTTGGCCCCTGGACACCGTCGAATAGGATGAATATATAGTATCTCTTATTCGACGGCGTCGAGTCAGTATTCGCACGAGTAGTCTGTCGCCTCTGCATATGTGGGTGTATATGGTGGCGACCAGTTTAACCGCTGCTGCATCGACACCGAGTGCATGATGCGACATAATAGATATAACGTAACCCAGCCGCACAGCCGGCTAATGGAAGATATATGCTATGATATGATATTCACATGCATGCACGAATGAATCTACGACACGTGGACTAATGGGAAGCCCGGCCGGTCAAGGGCCAGGAGACCAAGTGGCGTCGCAGCCGATAGAGAAGCTATCGACCACGGTGAAAGAAGTCGTCCATTGCATTGTTTTTTTGTCCGTCCCTTTTAAAATTCTTTTCTGTAAATGGAGTTGAAGAGAATGGAAGTATGAAAGGAAGATCAGCAAGATGGGAAGAAAGAAGATGAGATGGAGGGTGAGCTACCACGCAGAAGCACAACGTTACTCGCACTTTTGGCATGCAGTATCGATCGCACCTCAGCAATCACGCCATTAGGAAAGGTAGAGCGAAAGACATGAACGAGGGTATTAAAGGACGTCCTGAAGAAAAAAACGAGGAAATAAAGGGGATAAGAGAAACATACATGCCGGGATATGAATGGGATATATGAAATGGTAGAAAATATAGAAATATAAGATGAAAAACAAGGGTAGTCAGTCAGCTGCAGTTCGTGAAATGACGATAGAAATCCGTAAAAAGATAACGACAGAGGGGGAAAATAAAGGAAACACATGCATGCACCGTCTATAAGGGAATTGTCGCAAAACAGAACTGTATAAATGGAGGTATAAGAAATGGGTAGACCAATCTGCTGGGATCAAGAACAGGAACCAAGACGGTGAAGGAGGATCGTTACATGCACAACTGCTCAAGCTGATGACGATGATGAAAAACCAGTCCAGAAAGAAGCAATCGACGATGCGCGCAAGAAGAAGGCCCAAATTCCAGTCTGATGGGGCATGCAATGGTTCGAGAAGATGTAAAATGTAGTCAGCAAAAACACCACGTTTTTGTTTTTTTCAAGTTTTCGAAAGAAAGGAAAAAAGGAAAACGCCATGGGGGAATACCAAACGACCACTTTTCTCGCGCGAGGGACTTGCAGGTATGGGTAAAAAACAGCCTCAAGATGCAGCTAACCAGGGGTACTCAAATTTAGCAGGATAAAACAAAAAGCACACACAATCCAGACAAGCGGCGGGGGACCGCTAGAAGATGAACCACCAGGGGTGTCTTGACTATCCCGAGAAGCTCCGGCGGGCCGACAGCGGAGACGTGTTTTGCGGCAGGGAGGGCTTTCGGAAGACGCGATGTGCCGGTTGCTGTGGACCCTGCCAACCGCCCTTGCAGAACGAGCACGAGAAGGTGTGCGGGATCGGCTTGTGTTCGAATCCCTCGCACTGAACATGTACCCACTTGAAGCAAGCGTTGCTATAAGACAGAAGCAAAAACGTCTTGAATCAGCATTCTTGTTCCAGCTTCTTTGTTTTTTCTTGTCTCTCTGCTTTTTAAAGAATTAAAAATGCAAAAGCACTAGAAAGGCTATTCACCATTGTAACACAGGCATTTCAGGAGAACCTGCCAGGCTGCATCTGCAACGAATGTCCATAGCGATGTCCTGTCCAGCGGCGTTCTGCTTGCTAAGGGTAGTGGGGGTCACGCAGTCCGGATCGGTGACCGTAGTCGGCGATATGTTGAACGCATCAGACGAGTAGCCGGACCGCACTGTCTGTGGGGTCGAAAACCCGTACGGCAGCGGTTGTTGGGCCGGTGGCGGCGAAGACGGCAGAGCATTGGTGTGCCGGGTGGAGGGACGGGAGGTCCCGTAAGACGACGAGGAGGGCCGTTTCGACGTAGCGCCTGTTGTAAAATGTTAGCTGGGGTTGTTACAGTGACGGATAAGGGACAGTGTGAATTGGTCCAACCTGGGGCGCAGAAGCTGTTTCGACGGGCGACAGCTTCCTTCAACGCGAGAACGGCGTCTCCCTGGGATGCCGGCACCGGCTCGTCAATCACCGTCTCCGCTTCGGAATATTCCTCATCTTCACGCATGGAACCCAGGTTCGTGCGAGACATCCCAGCGTTAGACTTCATGCTGAAAGAGCTCGAGCCTCGGCTGTGACGCCGTGGCCCTCTGCTGCTGTGCTTGCTCCCCTTCCGCGGACTCTTGCCAATGCTGCTCGACATGGACATGTTGGGCGGCAGGAAAGGATTATTGTCAATGCCAAAGCTATCGGAGGTAAAGTCACTAGACACAAGATAGCGAGAGGACGATGAGAACGAATCCGTCGCCGGTGCGGTCTTGAAGCGGGCCAGTTTGGGTCGCTCCATGGAACGACTAAAGGAAGACGAACCACGATGAGAGCGGCCCTTGGAACCAGCCAAACGCTGCGCGGCCATGGAGTAACTCGAGAGGGGACCCAAGTCATCCTCGTCGGTGGACGAGTCGGTATCATACTCTCCCTGATCGTTGTCGGACCCCGAGCCCTCGGAGTGAGAGTCCGGGTCCCGGATGATGACTCGCTCAGCTTTCGCTCTGCCTCCGGGCGATATTGAAAAGTTGACGGCAGTGCGAACTTTCCTGCTGCCCTTGCGCTTCTTCTCGGAGCTCTTGGGGGTGATCTGTCGGACGGATATGGTATCGATCGAAGGCGAAGGGGTAGTGTTCTCGTCCCGAGTGGCTACTGCTCTCATCTTCCCGGAGGAAGATGGGAACATCTGTTTGACAGGGCTGGGGTGGACAGTCACATTAGACGCCTTGGACTTGCTCACCGACGTTGTGAGGAGGGCGCTCTCCGTCAATGCTCTATTCAAACCGGGTCTACTAGCGGCCGCGGCAGCAGTGGCCGCAGCTGTTTTCGACGCTGTTTGAACCTGGGCTTCGTTGGAGACGGTCTTCCTCTGCCGTTTCCGCTGTTCATCCTGCTGCTCCTGCTGCTGTTGCAGGTTCTGCTGATGATAAGGCCGGAATGGCTCGACGCCGTCAGCGAAGGATCCGCCGAAGTGTTCACCGCCAAAGACGATGCCGGGGTTGACGGAGATTGGCGAGATGATATCGCTTGCGGACAGGGGGTCCGCAGCGAATGAGAAGTTGAGAGCGTGCGGGTTGTGGGACGAATCAGCGAAGAAGCTTTCGGCCAAGGGGTTGTGCATCGACAGGGGACGCATGGGGTCCATCATGACGCTCTGAGAGGCCATCATGTCGAGAGAGGTAGGCACAGACCAGTCGAAGGCCGTGGTGGCCGAGACGGCCGAGACCAAGTCGATATCGCCGGGCATGGCCGCGAAGCTGGAGGTCATGTGACCGTGGTCTGAGATCATCGAGCCAGCGAATGATGCGTCCCAATATTTGTTCTGCTGGAAGTCCGCATCGCCAAGTGTCTCCATCGCCATTGCCGTCAAGCCGGCGTTGGAGTAGGCGACAAAGGTGTCCAACGGTTGCAGCACGGGCGAAGAGTGCGGCCGAGCTGATTGGGAGATATCCGTGGGGGCAGACTGAGAAACTTCAACTCCAGCTTCCGCTTCAACAGGGAGGGCAGCAGGAGCCGGGACACCCGGAATCTGCTCAGTGACGAAGGCGATCTGCGAAGTACCAAGCACTGGCACCGGATTCTTCGGCGGCCGGCCACGGCGCCGCTTGACAGGCGCTGCGGTTTGGCTGGGGTCCAATGGCGAAGATGAAGAAGAGGGGGCACCGGCAGCAGCGGTAGCTTTCTTCGACTTTACAGGACTGGAGGCAACTGTGCTGGTGGATGGCTTTCTCCTCTTTGTTGGTGGGTTGGGGTTTGTCTGGGTGGGTGATATTGTAGTGGTAGTGAGTGCATCTTGTTCAGCGGTGACCAGCTGATCCGAGTAGATGAGGTCCGTTTCGGGCAGGGCGATGGAGGCGCTGCGCTTGAGGTAGCTGCCAATGTCGTCGGCGGGGGTAAAGTCTTTGGCGACGGAATTGTGCCAGCGTATGCGGTAAGCTGCGGCGGCAGCAGCAGCGGTGGCCGCGGGAGTTGAATTGGAGGCATTGGCGGCGGCGGCGGCGAACGGGTTCTTCGCCTGCTGCTGTTGCTGGGGATTATATCTGAGCGAAATTTCCGTTAGCACCGTCACAATATACGAATATAGAGTATTGGATCCAGAGGTGCGATGTATAAACTCACCCGAGGGATTGCGAGGGGTTCTGCCAGCTGGAAGAAGCCAGGTCCTCCATATCGTCGACGTCGTCGTCTTCGTCGTCGTTGAACCGCTGGATACAAACAACGGAGAGTTGTTTCTATGCGACAGTGGTCAACAGCGAAGACCGACTTGAACAGCAACGGCGACACATGCAAAAAAAGATCGGCGCCAAAAGCGGACGAGCCAGGATTGACCGAGTTCCGAATGCGATCGATTGCGACGCGGATAGTAGGTATCGCGGCTCGAATTTCGCGACTAACGACCGATGTCTCAGGGACCTCCAATTGGGCGAGTCGCAGGGGTACTTCTCAGCAGTTTTCCGTAGACGAAAACCGGTGAAAATACAGCGAGAGAAAAAGATGTCGAAGGGGGAAAGAACGAGATATATTCTTTCGCCTTAGTGAGGTCCGTGAGAGGAGGGGGGCCAGCTAGATGAGCGATGGAAGATATTTGTCGGCGACCGAGCAGGGGATGCTTGGTGCTGCTTGCTGGGGCTTGCTAAAGAGGCGGACATTTTGGGGGTTAGCGGCCAGTTGCCTGGGAGAATAAGGTGAGGCGAAACCGCCACACCACACACCGTTTTCTTCGCTCGCTCTTTCACATTCTGCGACTTACACGGGTCCACGCCCCCCTTGGACGGAGAGAGGGGGGGTTGCAGGAGGGGGGGAAGAGAGAGAGAGAGAGAGAGTCAGGGCTCTTTCAGACACTCGGGGCCAATGGCATCGGGACGGATGGTAGACCGAAAGAACGAACGGAACGTTCGAGAGTCGGGCTGGCGTGGACAATTGGCTGGGCGGGAGTGTTGTGGAGCGGTCCGATAGGATGGCAGCGGGACGAGAGGGAGCGAGGGCGAGGGCGACCGGCGAATGAGCGGGGCCGGACGGCCAGACCAGCTATCGATAGCGGGTCTTCGACCTCTCGGCTGGGGAGCTCGCTCGTGGGTGGTAGACGGATACCGGGGAGAGGATAAAACGGGTATATGGGAGAAGAGCGAGTGGATCGAAGTGTCGAGGCTATCGGAGAGAGGTCGACGGGTTGGGCCAATCGAAGGGGACGGATTGGGCGTGTCTGTGTGTACGTTTTTCCTGTGTGGGCGTAGCAGAGGCAGCCAGCAGCAGAAGCAGGTCAGCAACCAGCAGCAGCAGC
Source organism: Orbilia brochopaga (assembly GCA_036872635.1). Taxonomy (NCBI): domain Eukaryota; kingdom Fungi; phylum Ascomycota; class Orbiliomycetes; order Orbiliales; family Orbiliaceae; genus Orbilia; species Orbilia brochopaga. The sequence goes on along the minus strand of JAVHNQ010000003.1, from coordinate 1,605,575 downwards.
AGCAGCAAAAGTACTAAGAGCAGCGGGACGGATTGGATGGAACTAGTGCCATGCACGGCCATTCGAGATGCAATGTAAATGTAAATGTAATGTAGCAATGAATGTACAGGTCAGGTCATGCGGGCATTGCCACTGCATGTCTGTACACATGTAATGTACATACATACACACATACATCAGTGTGTATGCATGTACGAATTGTACGTACATGAGCACGTACGAACGAAACGTGCACGGTGGGAGCACGGAGGAGAGTGGTGAGGACAGGTATTTTAAATTTGACACGACGCGGTACTAGCGGGTAGATTCGATCGATATGGTGGTAGTAATAAAAAGTAACTATGGAAGCACCACATACCGTGACAGCGAGTTACCCCGTGGCTGATTGGCACGAGTTTTGACGGATGGCGTGTATATAGAATAAAAAGATTGAACGAAAAAAAACGCGAGAATGGGAAGAGAGAAAGGGAACGGAGGAAAAAAGACGCGTCGACGGAAGTATATAAGGGAGGTGCTATATATTATCGCCGAGGGGAGGGGTGGGAAAGAGGGATGTAGTCACCAACCTACGCGATGAGCCTAGTTACTCAAAACCAACCGGCAAGAGCAGCAGGCTTTGGCTTAGTCTCCGGTTGTCCAACCCAGACAGACAGTACTAGTAAGACTAGCAGTAATAGCAATGGAAGCAAGCCAGGGGGCACACGCGGACGGGAGGGCGAGGGGGAGAAGAAGAGGGAGAAGAAACCGGGCTGGAAGGGCGAGACAAACGGTGCAGCATGCGGGAAGAAAAGAATAAGAAACGACGGGAAAAGAAAAGAGAAGATGAATGAAAGCTAAGGAAAGAAAGAAAGAAAAAGAAACAGGGCGGACGGATACACGCGATGGGGAAAAGAGATGACGATGAAAGAGGAACAAGCGACGGGAAGCTGAATCCAAAAGCGACGACGGTGGGAAGAAGCGCAGAAATAAAGAAAGAAAGAAAGAAAGAAAGGGAGTGTGTAAAAAGAAAGAAGAAGCAGAAGAAGACCAAGAGAAGAGGCAAATTGGGGACGGGGAGATACAGGAGGAGGGGGCCGAGATACAAGACTGGGCGATGCGAAGGGGAAGGGGAAGAAGAAGGAAGGAAGGGGTGAACACTCCAGCGAGGAGAGGAGGAGGAGGGGAAGATGAGGATGGCGAGAAGAGGGATGAATGATGGATCGAAGGAGAGTGTTGAGGGAAGAAGAGTGCTGCTAGCAAAGGCGGTGGGCCCAGAACAGAAACCGGCCAGCCGCTTTGGCTGCAGCTGCCTTGCTTTTGGCCGGAAAGCACTCATCATTCCGCTTTGGGAACACGACGCGTTTCAGAACGCGAAGAGGCGGCCCCCTCATCAAAACGCGACCGGGGCGCGCTCTCACGTGAGCCAATCCGACTCCCCAATCGGGTTTAGCCCGTCGTACAAATCTCTGAAATTATAGCAGCAATGTCCCGCCAACATGCAACATTCCTGCGATCACCCTCTCGATGACTCTTCTTCCTGCTTGCCTGCCGTCCCGTCTTTGTCCTCCGTCTCCACTCGGCCGACAGCTCGCAATCCTCATCCAGACACTCTCAATCTCCCCTTTCTTCATCCTCCCAGCCATGACCGTCTCGTCGTCGACGGCCCCTGTCGCCCTTTCTGACTCGGCCCCCACCATGCATCTGGCCTCTCCGGCTGAGGCTCTCCCTCCGACTCCCCGCCAGAAATTGCACGGCCGCGCCTTCTACAACAGCATCGGCTGTCCCCGTCGCATCGTCGCCCCCATGGTCGACGCCTCCGAATTGGTCAGTTACATCCATTCTATATATACACTTATACGGATATATCCCGCGAGACCAGATATATCCCTTTATCTACTTATATCTACTTGTATGGAGATATACTTGTAACGGATATATCCTCATATGTATAAGAATTTATGTATATCCATATATGGATATATCCCTTACAAATATCTGTGTATGGATACGGAGATATTCAGTTTGGCTAACATCGGATATATAATTTATATTACAGGCGTGGCGCATTCTGTCCCGCAGGTACGGAGCGGACGCCGCCTACTCGCCCATGCTCCACGCCCGCCTCTTCGCCGACAGCCCCCACTACCGCCGCCAGTCCCTCCGCCCTCCTCCTCTTTCCACACCTACATCCACATCTCCTGAATCAACATTACCAATCGCACCAGAATCAGGGTCAACATCTCCCCCTGCATTAGCATCAGCATCTTCATCTCCACCTCAGGACCCCCTGTTCGACGGCGACGTCGCCGACAGACCCCTCCACATCCAGTTCTGCGCCAACGACCCCGCCCACCTCCTCGCCGCCGCAAAACTCGCCCAGCCCCACTGCGACGCCATCGATCTCAACCTCGGCTGCCCCCAGGGCATCGCAAAAAAGGGCCACTACGGCGCCTTCCTCCAGGAAGAGCCCGACCTCATCCACAACCTCATCTCCACCCTCCACAATAATCTCGACATCCCCATCACCGCCAAAATACGCATCCTCGACACCAAAGAGAAAACCCTCGCCTACGCCCGCCTCGTCCTCGACGCCGGCGCCAGCATCCTCACCGTCCACGGTCGAAGACGCGACCAAAAAAGCCATAACACCGGTCTCGCGGACTGGTCGTACATCCGCTACCTCAGAGACAATCTGCCCCCGGACACCGTCATCTACGCCAATGGCAACATCCTCTACAACTCGGACGTCGACGCCTGCCTGGCCGCCACCGGTGCCGACGCCGTCATGTGCGCCGAGACAAACCTCTACAACCCCGCCGTCTTTCTCCCCGCCACCGCCCCCTTCGAGCAGCGCTTTCCCCGCGTCGATCACGTCGTTCGCGAGTACCTGAACATCGTCCGCGACATCACCTTCGACTCCGACCAGCTCACGATGACTAAAGAGCAGGCTCGGGAACACCCATCTCTGAGCAGCGTCAAAATGCACCTCTTCAAGCTGCTGCACACCGCCTTTCAGCGGAAGGAGAACCACTACATCCGCAACATGCTCGGCAAAGTGCAATGCCACAACTTCAACGAGGTGCTAGCTATCGCTGCCGAGCTGGAAAAAGTCGTCGAGGAGCAGCTCAAGCTCACGCCCGAGACGCCGGAGCAGTGGGAGGAGATCATGAAGCAGGCGACCGGGCCTGGCGCCGACGCCACCGTCCTTCCGATCCCCTGGTGGCGGTGTCAGCCGCACGTGCGTCCGACGCCCGAGCAGGCCTATAAAAACGGCGCGATGCAGAAGCCGAAGAAGGAGAGGAACGGCGATTCCAAGGACAAGCGGGAATTAGATCCTGAATCTGAGTCTGCCGAATCTAATGAGTCCAAACGGCTGAAGCTCCACAATGAGCAGTCTTAAATATACCCATATCATATCATATCGGAATTCATTCATTCATATGTGTTTCTAGCTATCTACATGTACATCTATAGACTTTTTACATGATATACCAGCATAGCGATACCAACAGCATCTATCCAGTCACAACACAAAATCTTCCAATATACAACAAAACATCATCAGCTACTTCTATCAACCCATCAACCCCCCATCTACCCATCAACTCATCCATCCATCCACACACCTATGAGCACACCGATACCATAAAGAATCTAATCGCCAATGCAGAGGCACAGACGCCCCCGCGGATAGTTGACAGCAATCCACGGCGTATCACTGCGCGACAACCAAGCCCCGTGGTCCGCCGGCGGGCTCTCCTCGAACACCACATGGTCAATCCACGACTGCGGTATGCTGAACGACGTCTGGCTCAGCAGCAGACTCAGCAGCCATTTCCGCTCCGCCGAATTCAGCAACGACTTTCTCCCTCTGCTGGTGAAGTCGTCCGTACCGTTGCCGTCCATATACACGCTATCGTTGTAGCGGCTGTTGTACACGCTGTCGTTATACCGGCTGTTGTACGCGTTGCCGTCGACGTCGGCGGACGAGCTGCACGGTCTGATGCTGGGTAACGTCAGACTGATACCGATATTCCCACAGGCGCTCTTGATCCCACTCCACGCGGACGACGGCGAGCAGCACCGCCGCGGCCACCGAGTCAGCGCCGCGCGAGACCGGTACGTCTCCAGCGAGGCGGCAAACGCGACGCGCGGGTCGTCGGCGATGATGGTCCAATAGCGGGTGGCGGGCGGGTGGTTGGCGGACAGGCGCGTGCGGCGGCCGTGGATGTGGGCGTATGGCCACAGACGCAGGATTTTGCCGCGGACGAACTCGAGAACGCGGTATTCTGGTATCGGCCACCTGCTACCGCTGCCGATAACATCCACGTCGCTGTTAATACCGTCATCATTGGCCGATGGGATGTTGGTACTGATGTTGATATTGATATCGGGAGGCGCGGTGCTGCTGTAGATGGGAGCAAGAGGTACAGCGGCGGTAACGTCGGGGAGGGTCACTGCGGCAGAAGGTCTAGGCGGCGGGTCGGGCAGGCTGGCAGCAGCATTACCAGTGGTAGGATTGTCGTTATCCTCGTCGGATTCGGACTCGATGGTGTCGAGGCGGGCCTTGCCCTTGTCGACGCCTAACTTTAACTTTCCGCCTCTTCGATACGGCCGCATGGCTGTATACGTCGGCTATAAAGTTAATTATTTATTATAAGTAGACGGTGTAGATGTGTAGATGTATATCTGTATATAAAATCGTATGGGAGGGGATATCTGCTATACAATTCGCAGGTTGGTTGCATGCTCGGTTTGGCATAAACACCGGCGAGCTTGTAACCGCCCTTTTATATAAACTTTGTCTGTCGAAAAGCTGTGCCGTCGACTGCACACGACGACGAGGGAATCGAAGTTTCTATTTGGTGTGACCAGAAGCAACCAGCAGCCGACAGTCACATTCAGTGTGGAGTGAAATTTACATCTGCTGTGAGATCAATTGGGAGGACAACATCCATCCATCCATGCACAGCCATCTAGATTGCATCGCGCCCCCCATCGATCGATCACCCGCTCTCGACCCGTTCTCTTCTCCCTCACTCATCACCCACTCCCCTCGTCACTACCACTGCACGCTCTAGCTACATCGACCGACAGCTGTCACCATCCCCGCCACGTCACCCCGCCAGACGCACATACTACATACCATCCCATCCCACACACCTGCCAGCCAACCGGCTCTGCGGAGATATCTGCGTCGACGCCGTGTGCATATCCTTCGTGGTCGCAAAGCCGCCCAAGGCGGCACCCAAGAAGGCGGCGCCCAAGCCCGATCCTGCTCCTGCACCCGCTCCCGCAGCAGAGGCACCAGCAGCTCCCGCGCCCATTGGCTTCTTTGTAAGTTTGCTCCCTCTCTCTCTTCCTCAGTTGCAGCCGTGCCACGGTCGGTTGCATCAACTGACCCTCGCTACCCATCGAGCAATCATACACAACCTTCCACCGCAGTTTTTTCTTTTCTTTTATAGAACAGCTGGTCAAGCTATAGACACTAACATGCCTGCTGTACCACCAGTTCGACACCCGCACCGGCCGCTACTTCGTCCGGGATCAAAGCGGTCCAAACGGTGACTTCACGCGTCTGGTCGAATGCCCACCTCCCGGAATGCCACCCATGGCCATGCCGCGGATGCCGACTCCTGCTGCTGCTCCCGTCATCACGCAGCCACCACCACCTGCAGCAGCAGCGGAACCCGTCCGCCGCCGACGCAAAAGCAAGCCGAAGCTTCTGGAAGCCGCCAAACCTGAGATCAACTGGACGTGGGCTAAGCTCACCGCGGAGCAACTTGAACTCACGTCCCCGGACGGCGTCGGGTACCCGACTCCCGACGAGGCTATCGAAGCTGCCGTCGACTCGGGCTTGGACGTCGGAGGCCGGCAGGTGCATGTCATGCCTGGTCGTCGAGGCGGGTATTTTGTCGTCGGCGTCAGCGACTGTTGAGTGGGATAATCATCTTCCACCGACGCTGCACGTCATGCATATGTGGTGGAGGGAAGAAAATATCTCGCGTTACACAGAGGCTGCGTGCATGAATGAATGGATGGACGGATGAGCTCTGTACCCGGTGCCCGAATTTTCTTCCATCCATCGTTACTACCATATTACTTTTTCTTGATTGCCTGTTTGTTGTCCGTCGTCGCTAATCGGCGGCGCTCGATCCAATCGGTCGAGGCTCCACCTGGGGCGGCATTTTGTGATATACAGTCGTAGACTGAAAGAGTGGGGAGTCTGAGGCGTCGTCTGATACACGATTTTACATGTACCCAGCAACATGGTGACATGTACGCTAGATCTCTACACTTCTTACTTCATAGGTCTACGACTTAGAATGATATCGAACTGCTTGACCGATCTAATGGTAAAGTTTGTAATCGACTCCTAGAAAAGAGAGTACGTATACCGTATAGACATTGTCGATTGTTCTATTCAAACTCGAGCGGTGGAATCACAGCATCCATGAGTGGAATTTTACACAGGGCAACATACGTACATTGACATCTAGGGAAACAAAGTTGTTGATATCCAGCAGCTATGAACACCTCCAATGAAACTTCGAACTTCACCACTCTCTCCACCCGACATCTACGACCACACTTTCATCACCATCATCATCAATACTCTCCACGTAGACTACTCAAACCGTCTAATTCAGAGTCAATACTGCCATGGATAATAGAAGGCCCAACTCGAAACCATCCCGCTGGCGGCCGACACCGCCTCCCAAGGACGGTGACCACGACCCTATCTCCAACGTCACCTGGCGCCGCGAATTCTTCGCCAGCAAGGAATGGCGAGAAATGCAAGATGCCAGCGTCAAAGACCTCTTCAACATCCCCCTCCATGATATCCCACTCCCACCGCGCCAGGACGCCTCAAAAACCCAGCCGGCAAACACCGAGACGCGCGACTGGTATAATTATCACTTCCCCACCGGCATCGTCCTCTTCCCCTACGACGTGGACACCATCAACCATGACTCCCGTCTCACACCCACCCTCACCAGTACTGCAGACGTACAATCACAGAATTCACAATCAACGTCACTTATCTCCCTCCCACAACTAAACTTCAAACGCCAGCCCAGCGACCGCAAAAACTCGAAACCCCGCGACCACCAGCTACAAACGTCACAACCGCAAACCCCCCTCCTCAACGGCATCTCCGCCGCAAACTTCCGCCGCATCCAAGACCTTCGTCGCGGCGACCGCGTCGTGCTCCCCACGGACCCGAGCATCCACAGCCTCAACAAGGGCATGATCCCACGTGGCGTCCTCATCATCAACCGCATTGGCATGCAAGACGCATACGGCACCTTCAACACTGCCCTCCAAGTGCGCACGTTCATCGAACTCCAACTGTACGAATTCATCCTCCCGCCGCACATCCGCGCCTTACACGTCGTCGAGACGGAAACCTGCACGATGACAAAACAGCTGTCGTTGGCGCCGCTGCTCCCGGGATACTTCACACTCAAGCACGCGTACCTCATCGATATGGAGGTCGACTACTGGCCCTCCGCCGCGGAACTGAAAGCCAAGACCGCAGCCGCGACATACCGCCTGACCATCGCCTCGCTTACAGACGACGGCGTAATCGCCGTAGAGCGGTTTGTGGCAGCGGAGACGGTGCACGAGTCCGTCAATCGGCTGCATGTGTCCTGGCACGTTGGGCGACGCGCGCGGACAGCAGATTTCGTTCGCGCGAACAGGTGGGTTTTGTGGTTGTTACGGTATCGGCCATCGGTACAGGCGCGGGACATGGAGGGCAATTGGCTTGAGGCGCAGACGTACCAGGTGCTCGGGTGGAGTACGAGCGGGGTGCTGGCGACTGGGACGCAGTCGGTCGGGGCGATACAGACGTCGGAGCTAACGGCGGGGTATCGTAGGGTTGAGGAGGAGATGTTTCGAGTTCTGGCGCAGTGTGCTCCGCTGCCGAAGGTTGTCGATAACGATAGCGATGGTGGCAATGATTAATGAACCTGCTGATGTATCTAGTGAATTGTCAGGTTGGATAATGTGGATAGATGTGAATGGAAATATGTCATGCGTTGAGGGTGTGGTATTCTGCGATGACGCCGAAAGAGGCAATTCCTGTGCGACCATAACAATCGGCAGGCCAGGTTTTCAACCCGCTGGCCATTTGCCGCCGGTTAAACAGCTCATGAGGCGACGTGACGACGGGGAGGAGGAGGCTGGTCTTGGCGCACGTTGCTGCAGGCTATCCGATTTTGGCACGCTTCGTCACCGCTGGCACATTTGACCGCCCTTGCATGAGCGTCCGTATAAATGCAGCTGGCTGGTATGGCCTTGGCCTAGGTATGCATGTGCGCGATTACATGCCACTGACACTTACCTAGGTAGGCCTGGCCGAAGCCTGACGACCTGCTCGCATTTGTCCGCTCGAGATAGCACTCGCGCCGCTGGGCAATCTATCCATTTATCTTGGTCTCGTTGATTTATCACAATCACATCGCATCAACTGGCCGCGCCGCTATTTTATAATCATTGCATTGTATCACGTTCATGCTATGCAGTGGACTTCGAAGCTAGTTCTATCCAACATCATAACGACAATATAGACATAGAAACATGCCGGCCACGAACGCCGCGGACATCGTCAAAGACGACGCGCAGCACATCGACGATGTTGACAACGCCAGCGCCGCGGGCGGTGGGACGCTACACCAGACGAATAGCAATGTCTCCTCGCGTCCTGGACCCGCGGAGAAGCCGCCGCTGCTTAGACATTATTCGGACGAGGACCTCGACCGGCTCGAGGTGCGGCTTAAGCGCAAGATTGACTTGCGGTTGCTACCGATGATTATCATCGTGTACATTATGAATTACCTCGACCGGAACAACATTCCAGGTATTTCTTATACCCCTTATATATAAATATCTGTTCAAGATTCATATACATTGATTGTGGCTTGACGCTAATGAGTATATTATTTTTACAGCGGCGCAGGTAGCAGGTATGGGCGACGAGCTGGGGCTCACGACGACGCAGTACAATACTGCTGTGTCAGTCCTCTTTATCGGCTACATCCTCATGCAAATTCCGTAAGTCCAGCTATATATACAATCATATGGCGTGTTCCTAGACAGACGAGGCTGACTGACAGGCCTGAACTAGGTCGAACCTGTTTTTGGACAAGATTGGCCGGCCGTCGCTGTACTTTACCGCGGTAATGATGGTCTGGGGTGCCATCAGCGGGGCCACGGGCGCTGTACAAAACTTCTCCGGGCTGCTCGCGTGTCGCTTCTTCCTGGGTTTTATCGAGGCCGCATATTTCCCCGGCTGCCTGTTCTACCTATCGTCGTGGTATACGAAGAAGGAGCTGTCGCTTCGTACGGCGATTCTGTACTCGGGTTCCCTGATATCCGGCGCCTTTTCCGGGCTGATCGCTGCGGGAATAACGGATGGGCTCGATGGGAAGGCTGGGCTGAGCGCCTGGAGATGGCTGTTCATTCTTGAGGGGTCTATTACGGTCTTCATTGCGTTTTTCATCTGGATCATCATCCCGGATTTCCCAAAGACTACGAACTGGCTGACGGAGGAGGAGCGGCAGCTAGCCTGCTGGCGGCTCGGTAAGTCTATTTACTCTCTATCTTCTCTATACAGCCATACCCTGCTAAGAAACCTCATTATACAGAAAGAGATGTGGGAGAGGAGGACTGGAGTGGGAGCGAGGCGCAAAAGGTCCTGCATGGCCTCAGACTCGCATTCACGGACGTCAAGATGTACATCTTGATGATCATGATCACTTGCATCGTCGCATCCGGGTCCATTACGAACTTCTTTCCAATGTAAGCTTCAATCCAGTCTACCGCTATTGCACCTCTTGCCAGCTTTATGCTCACGATGATCCTGCGATTAGCGTTGTGGGCACCCTGGGGTATCCGCCCATCAAGACTCTCCTCCTGACGACGCCGCCATATGTAAGAAACTTCCCTGCGTTAGGCGCGACGTACTGATACATGTAAGGCTAATGAATACGGCGGTCGGTAGGTGCTGGCGACGATCGTTGTGCTTGCAAACGCATGGCACGCCGACAAGAGCGGAGAAAGATACTGGCACATTGTCATACCGCTATCCGTAAGCAGCTGCCTTCAGGTGATATACCAATGGTATGTATAATAGCTGACTTGAAATCGGCGCGCCTGCTCAGGTCTCCGTCGCAGCGTTTGTGGTAGCAACGGCCACCCTAAATACCGCCGCACGATACGGTAAGAGTCTAGAACCGTCTTATCAGAGCTGTCTGCTATAGGTTTATACATATTTACCGCAGAATGCTGATGCGTGATGCTATATATAGTCGCCATGATGTTTATGCCGGCTAGTGTTTACGGAGGATACGTTTGCGCGCTGTCGTGGATCTCGTCGACCCTTCCACGGCCGGTTGCGAAACGCGCCGCGGCACTGGCTGCGATCAATGCTGCGTCCAATGCCTCGTCGATATGGACGGCGTACATGTATACCAAGTCCTCGGCGCCGCGATACGGTAAGCAAAGCGTTATCACCCAGGTCTTCGATTATATATGTATACAGGCGCATTCTAACCGGGTGGGATGATATCTTCAGCAATTGCAATGGGAGTAAATTGTGCGACGTCGCTGCTGGCGGTCTTGTTCGCGACGGTGCTTCGAGGTATGCTGGTCAGGTTGAACAAACAGCTCGACCGCGGCGAGCAGGTTGGTGGCGCGACCTGGCTGATCGAAGGCGAGGGTGAGGGCCAGGTGGAGCAGCGAGAGGAGCAGGGACTGCCAGGCACAGCTGCAGCGAAAGGATTCCGATTCTTGATCTGATTGTATTACTTGCATATATCATATCTTTGTATACGAGGTGTATTATATCAAATATTAATATTCTCAGGATTCGATTCTGACTGCAGCGGTGGTGGTGTACTGTGTCACATAATAGGTCCATTCATACTAAGTACTGTCCTGGGACTGGTTTGAGCCTGAGATTGATTGGTAAGAAGTGTGGCGGCAGGCCTCAGGCGACCTGCCCTGGAGCAGCTTGTGCTGGCTGGACCTATAATTAGATTTAACCTCAAGAGACGCCCGCGCGCCACTTGCATGAATGAGCGTCGGTTGGGCGGTCGGCCCCCTCTTGGCCTGTCAGATTTGGGTTCGAAACCGTGCATGAAGACCAGCCGAGGCGGCGGCGGATGATGCTCAGGATATATTAAATTGTTATATTGGGTCGAGCAGGCGCAGCAACTGATATGATATACTCGTAATATAATCGCTCGCGTCGACGTTTCGCAGGAATATATGTGAGCGAAGTGATTTTTTTCCGGGAGGAATCTTGGTATTTCTTCAGCTCGAAATGCAATGCAGGTCCGTTTGTTCTCACCCCTGCGCTGGCTGCAGGTGGCATGCTTGGAGCCAGGACTGCAGTGTAACCTCGACGGGAATCATCCATCCATTTTATCCAGGCCATTCTGACCTGAATGGTGAAGATTGGATCATATGGGCTCAGGCCGAGCCCACGCGTCGCTCGCAGCTGGACAAGCTAATGTAGCTACTTGCAGAGTAGCCAGAAACAAAACTAGGTGCTGAAATGGGTACCTAGTTGGCATGTTTCCGGTGGTGAGCATGAGACATGACTGGCCGAGGTCGCATGTTTTACTCGAATAAGCTGGCATCGAAATTCAAAATACTGTACTGGGAGGCAAGACCCAAGTCAGCAGCACACATGTAGAAGCATGTATGTATCTGCAATACGTACGCACCGCAGCATCATGATAATGTACATACATGCACGTTATACGCTTCCAGAAGCCGCGTCGTGATGCGAGGAAACGGGCAGGTCGATCCATCGTTCCCCCGCCGATAGCCGCGGGCGGGAAGGAAGGCCAAACCGGAAAGCCATTCGGTGTGCATACAGACAGAATGGAATGAATGTTCGAAAAAGGGTTCCGACCGTCGAGCGAAGCGATGCAGGGAGCCTGCTAGCCGGGGCGAGGTGACTAACACCAGTCAGTCAGTACCTGGAGACTTGCCTAGGCCTAGGTCAGTACTTACCTAGGTACTTCTGCAATGATTCAATGGAATTCGTCTGGGGATGGGATATTATTATTCGTGTCTGTAACATGGAACGTGTGAGCATGGCATTCTTCCCATGTCGTCTCGTCTTCCTCCGCAGCTGATTAGCGGGAAGTCGAAGTTCGAATGGGGCTCCACCTGCTGGTGCTCTGCTAAGGAAGAGTCTCCTGCTTCTGACAATTTTAAATTTCCAGAGTGTGGCCTTCCTAACTGGTGCGGAGAGCCACTCGACGATGAGAAGTTCGGTGCTTTTCTTTTATCCCTCACGCTGGAACGGACGGCATTGCATTGCTGGCTGGCTGGCTCGCATTGTCTTATAAATTAGCAGCAGTTCGGGCTGGCGGTTGACGTTCTCCAGCAGTATAGCAGGAGTGTAGTAGTATACCTGTGTGCTTTATATTGCCCGCGGGCCCCTTCTCCCTTCTCTTCCTCCCTTATCGCCCTTTCCCTCCGCCCACTTCAAAGAAGCCCGTTCCCTCTTACGCCCTGCCTAGAACCCTGAATCCAGAGACTAGAACTGGAATTTTAATTGCTGGAAACTCTGTCTGCTTCTGGCCTCTGCTCTGTCTCTTTGGTCGTCCGATCTGATTCGACCGCACGGCAGCTTGCAGCTCGATCACAAGCTCCCTCCAATTCCGCAGCAGGCACACGACACTCGCAAACCCGCCAGCCAACCAACCTCCAGCCTGCCAGCCAGCCAACCAACCACGTCCACCGCCTCCGCACACGACTCTCTGCTGGAAAAACCGTCTCCGTCACGGAAAGGAGAAGAACAGGACGCCATCGCTGAACAAAAGGGATAAATAAGAACAGCGGAGAAGCCGTCGGTCGAGCATCTTCCTCCATTCTATCCATTTCCCACCTTTTGTCGTATTCTCCCGTCCCAGCTGCAACTACAACTACAACTACTACCACAACTCCTACCATCATCGCCACCACAACCACCACAACCACCACCGCAAACCATGTGTCGGTACAGAGTCTACACGTACGCCTGCGGCCACAGCGTAACGGAACAGCCGCCGTACCTCCCGTGCAACCCAGACGACTTTTGCCGGTTGGAACAGTCCGACCCTCCCATCAAGATCAAGAAGAACACCCCGTGCGGCAACGAAACCTGCGATGCCTCGGCCGGCATGCCGCTCAACCAGCCTTCCGGCGGCGGCACCAGCTGGGACCGTACCAATTCTGGAAATCAGGGGCGAGCACTCGGTGAAAATCCGGCAGACAGGCTGCGACACACCGTCTCCACCAAGATTCGTGTCGCGAAGCTCGTCCGGAGCATGACGAAGAAGAACAAGGACAAAGAGGCCGCGAAGGCCAACGGCAACGGCGTCGACGGCTTCCTGCCGGACAATCAGCATATGGTCTACGAAGAGGTCGGCAACGAGATGGACGAGCTCAAGAAATGACCATGATGACGTGCCTGGCCGACTGGCCGACTTGACCTTTCTGTCGAATTGTCTCTTTCGTCGGGTCGTTTCATTTCACCTGGGTTTTCCTGCTGCTGCTGCTGCTCCTGTTTCTGTTTGCTCGTTCTCTTCTGGGCATGGTATATATGCGGTATCTCCATCTGGATCTATCACTATGCTCGGGCTGGCTGTTCCTTATTCTAAGTTCTTTTTTTGGTATCTGTCGGGGGAGCCGGTTCGATCTCGTCTACGGCGTCACGAATGTTATGAAGCGGACTTGCAGTGTTTTTTTCCTCCCTCCACCACCACCCCCTTTCGTCTACCTCTACTTGAATCTGCTGCTTCTTTTACTCTCTGTATTGCGCTGGGCTTTGTTCTGCAGCATTCTTCCCCCTTGTTCTTCGGTCGGGTTTCCATTTCTCTGTTCGATTTCTGTACAAAGTTCAATTGCGTGCGGTGGGCGGCCTCGTCCGGTGCCTGCGCTCCTGCTGCTTCCCCTTCGATTCCCAGCCTGTCTTCTGTCGTATAGACAAAAGCCTTTCCATGGTTCCTTCGTTGCAATGCTGGGCTATTCCTGTATGTATATTAATATATATCATAGTGAAGTTTTCGTTTCTCCTTGGTAGATCGGTATAACATTGGACGCAATCGTGATGCCCCTCGTCGGTGCTTGTCGTCAGTAGCAGTTAGCTATGACTGCAATTTGGCGGCGTGCTTACTTGCAGCAGCCCCACCGCCGTTTTCCCGCCTGCCAACGAACAACTGCGCTTCGGACGCTTTGCTCCTCCACCAACGTTCCTTGGTAATTAGCCCTGTCCCGCAATCAATCAAGGCTGGCAGGATTCGATCCTCGCGGCTTTTAAAACTTTCGTTCGCTTTGGGTTCACAGCTAGCCGCTCTCTTCCTCTCTTATCCCCTCGTTCGATTCGATCCTGCTCTCCTTCGTTACGCTAGCGGCTGTTGCTTCGCATTGGGTCCACCACGGGCAGCCGAGCTGACCTCGAGTTTCCTCGCTGGCACGATATCGACGACTCGAGTCAGCATCCAAAGACATCTCACCTGCTGCCTATCGTCAGCCCCGCCTAAATTACCATTCGCTGTGCTCACAGCCTGTAGCTATCCGGCATGGCGGAGATGATGCGAACCCGGTCCAAGGGACCCCCAAAGCAAACCTACATCTACAAAGTCCCCACAGGTAGCATCCTGCCCTCCCCTCCAACTACCCCCACCGAGGATCCATCCATCAATCTATCCCATCAAGCTAACTTACCTATCATACCGCTAGAAATACTACGACACATAATCGTCTACCTTGACCCGCCGTCGCTACTCTCCCTTACCCTCACAAACCATTACTTCCACAAGCTCATCTCATCGCCCCACACATGGCGGCTGCTCTTCCTCCAGTGGTTCCCAGACTCCAAGGGCCAGTTCACGCCCCTCACCGCCCCGCCCGACCCAGCTGAGGCAAAGCTCCACCCCGATGATCTCGACACAAATCACTGGCGCACAGAAGCTATCCTGCGCTCTCGCTTGCTGCGCAACCTCAACAAGGCCCGTCCCGAGCTCCGCGAGGCCGGCAATCGCAACGGCAGCAGCACCTATGTCGAGCCGCAGTTCAAATCCACTCATTTGAAGACTATTCCGAAGAGCGTCATCATGTCCATGATGCACTTGATTCAACCACCGGTCACACATCTCTTCGGCATCTTTGACGACGAGCCTCTACGGCCTAACGAAAAGATGAACAGCTGCCCGCCTGACTACCACCCCATCCCCGCCTTCCGGACCTGCAATCTTGGGAACGGCCAGTCGAGTCTTTGGTCGCCCGGCAACGGCATGTTCAAGACCGAGGAAGAAAGCGGGACGATGGTGTTCACGCGGTACGAAAGATCGCAGTACACCATCGCTACATCATTCGATGTCATGGAGATTGTCGATATACACCAGAATGGCCCCAGCAGTTTCGCTGTCATCGGCCGTCGGTGGGGAGAGAACAGGATCAATTGCCTGGCAGGCTTCAGACTCGGTAGCGGAGAACGAATGGAATTTCTTCTCTCGCATGAGCCGAATCAAGCTATTGTGGGCATTGGGACGGGCGTGTGGATCGCTGATCTGGCAGGGTATGGAGCTATCCCTGGAGTCGGCTTGGAGAAGATCGAGCCCGTTAAACAGGAGAACGGAGACGCGAAAGGCGAGACTCAAGAACCTGATAATCGTGGTCTCCTCGCGAAGATTCTTGCAGCAGCAGCCGCCGAAGCGGAAGCGGAGGGACCAGAGGAATATAAACATGTTCCTGTGCCTGAGGCCAGCGGCGTCTTTACAGAGTATGGCATCGGTCTTGTATACATCACGAGCGAAGGAGAAGTGCACATGTTCCGCGCGGACACATCGCCGCTTGCGCCTGGATTTAAAGTCCACAGGACACTTGAGACCTTCCGCACGGCGAAGTGGAAGTTGTCTCCAAGATGCGCTTTGATCAGTGTTAAGGTCGACAATGACTACACGCCCGAGAAGAGAGCTCTAGGGCGGCCATGGTGTATGGTTCAGAACATCGTCGGCGAGATCTGGACGTTCTCAGGAGACCCAAATCCGCCCCCGCAACTTCAGGATACCGGTATGACAGAAGAGGAGGAAGATCTGGCGGATCTGGAGGCGGCGGATAACGACATCGAGAACGGCCCTATCGGAGACGAATTGAGCCTGATGGATCACGTCCAGCGCCAGGAAGCATGGCTTAAATTACGTCAGGAGCTCGCTGCAACCTACAAGATGGAGCGAGAGGCCCTGCGCGAAGCCGAGAGAAGACGGATCGCTGCGCATGTCCAGGGTCATTGGACCATGATCGAGGGCACGAGAGTTGAGAGGCCGATATCTGGTTTCTACCTCGACGACCTCTATCGTGACACAGGTCTCATCGTCGGCGATAACGAAAACATCCAACCGCTCAAGCTGCCGTGGATCATGGAGGTCGATTTCGGCGGGTACAATGTTGTAACATTTAGCACTTTCAGCAACGAAGAGCGGCGGGTGCAGGGTTTCATCCATCGCCTGAACACAGAGTTCACGGATAACAAGCACAAGGTGCCCGAGGCGGACATTGGTGGCAGCCAAGGATTTCAAGGCTCGCCAGACGAATGGAGCAAGACCCGTCTGCGAATACCAAAGTCCGGCGAGGAGATATTCGATAACAGCAAAAACCCGCAGAACATCACATCGTTGGCCATGGACCAGTCGGTCCTCGCCCGTGCCGTCCCCGTCTCACCTAACGATAACACCGTTGGTGGGAACGCAAGGCTGTTCGCGGTGGGCACGAATCACGGCAGGGTTTTGGTGTTCAACATTCGAGGAAATCCTTCGAAGCGGTCGAGCGACCTGCTCATGCCGATGAGAGTATGCAAGATCCCGGGATCGCCAAAGATCACCTGCCTGGCCGTCACGTCCCTCGCTGTGATCGCTGGTGCGAGCAACGGTGCGATATCAGTGTTCGACCCGCTAGGCTCGAGCACGGAACCCATTCGCAAGATCGTACACGCGATGACGATCGATGCGAAGAAGGACTACTTTCAGCGGACGGCACGGTACGGCTGGAGCCGATCTGAGCAGGAGAATTCGTGGCAGGAGGAGACCAGCGCATACAGGATCTGCGTGGACCCGAATGCGCGCAATTGGCGCGGGGCAGCGGTGCTGGGGTGCAACATTCTCTACTGGGACGAGACGGATTTTCTCAACTGGCAAGAGGCGGACGACCTCGCGATGCGTCGGCGACGACGGATGGAGAAAGTGGAGCGGCTCAAGGCGGAGCAGGAGGAGGCCGCGAAGAACAGAAGAAGCCCAAGACCGACGATGGGCCGTGTGGTACCAGGAAGTGCGGCGGCAAGACAAATCGACTTGGGACTGCATCCTGCGACGACGGTGGACGGCGAGGAGGACGAGTTGGTGCGGCAGTGGGAGGAGGCCCATGGGGAGTTGACGGAAGAAGACAGGCTGTTGTTACAGAATCTGTCCGGCGTCAACTTGGACGAATGATTGCATATGTGTACGGCCATATAGGTACACGCATCTACGGATATTTGGGACAATCGATGACTGGGGGTTTTCTTCTGTTTTTTACGACCATATCTTGCAAGTTGCTTTTTAGCAGGCGAGCATGAAGCTCTTAGCCGCTCTTGCAAAATGGATGCTACCTATAATGACGAATTATGATGGATCGGGACGTTGCACGGCAGGAATCTTATCGCGACGGATCTTGATATTTCTTTGGTGTGTTAGTATAAAAAGCATGAACCGAATATATATATCTTTGCCGTCGTTTATTTCGATCAGAGTGGTCTTGTAAACCAGATCGTACGTCAGGATCAGGGCGTGGTGCCCGAGACTAGGCGTGGTGAACCTCGAGCATTTTCGTTTCGGGTTCCATCGCGCAACCTTTCTTTTAGAGATTAGATTGGTGCAACATTGCACCTCGGCGTTGGCAATATAATGCAGACGTCTATAGATCTATGTAGATCGTGCACTTCTCGTCTCATGACCAAGTCCTTGGAGAATCAGTGTCCCGGAGACTACCTAGGTAGTCTCATGAATGTTGGATGTGAACACAGGATAGGTATACGCTTCCAGACAATGACAACAGCCGATACACGGCGAGCTATATCGAGCTGTCGATAGTAAACCAAGCCAGCCTTGAAGGGCAGTATCCCCGAGACTGGATAGTAAAATTGCGAGTCTAATTGCACAGCAGCCTGCAGCCGTTGTGGCCGGAGGGGAACTCTTTCATCACAAAACGCGGGATCAAGAAATCTTATCAAAGAGACGGCACGTATGCAGGTGACTGCTTAGGTCACACAAAACAGTACAGTCTTGCACTTGGTAGAAGCCAGTGCGGGGCATCAGATAGTTACACAACCTCAACTTCGCCAACCAAAGTCCTTACCGTGGAACTGCTGGACCAAGAGCAGGGTTGATAGCGAACGAATCGGGGAACTACGGGAACAGTCTCGGAGACGCTGACTGGCATAGAACGATAATTCTATAATAGTCTCGGGTGCTATAATAACTCAACGTCAACTTTTAAAAGTAGTTGCAGGGTACGCAGTAAATTCGCACAGATGAGTCGGAGGTTGATTGATTCGATTCATTGCCGTTGCTCTGAAAGCGTTGGGGAAAAGGCTGCGAGAATTCGAGTTAACCTCGCTAAGACGGTAGAATTCGGATAAGGCTATAGGGCCCCTGGGGTGGAATTGGCGAGCTAGCAGCCATGCCAGGCCTGAATTATCGACGCCATGGCGCCAACGCAAGTTATCTCGACTACTTACGTTGAGGGATATGTGCGAGGGGGTGTTTTTAAATTAGAATGACGTCTCGCAGAAAACTTTTCATTGCAATCGTGTGTCTCCACGTTTGAATTGCTGTCTCTTTCCCGGTGGTCGACGATATTCTGAATTCTAAATATAAAAGATACTGGCCTTCATATTTTTTTTCTAGAACAAGACTCCGATTGCTTACGTGGCTTGCATGCACTGCATGCAGACGTAGCCCTTCGTCCAATGTCAAGTGGGGTATTTGTGGAATTTCACGTCCTCATCCCTGTGGGAAATTCATGCTTGAGTGGGTCGCAATAGTGAAAGCTGCAGGAATATCAATGGTATACTGTCAGTCGTAATTGGAGGAAATGAAATCCCATTCTGTTAACGTATCTCTGTACCTCAGCTTTCCCTAGAATTGAGAATCGTCTGGTGGGCAGTCCGCTTCACAATACCATACTTCCCCGCTAGATAGGTATATTCTGTCAATGTTCCAAAGAAATTACACCATCAATTGATCAATTTGCACGATCAATCTAGGCTTCTCGGCTCGAGACAAGTGTTTCAAACGAGGACTTGATACTCAAGAGTGAGAAGAGGTATGCAGGACCCCAGCCTTCAGAACGCAAGTCATGGATTATACCACACTATGACAACATGTATCACGCTGCGCTGGCGAGCGTATGGAATGTCAAGCCGACCAGGCAAGATAGTTTCGAAAGATGGACTCAAGGGCATCGTCCAACATTATTCTGGGGTCGCACCAAGAGAAGACACGGGGCGTGCTTGTCTGTTGGCATAAAAATTGGTGTCTCGCCGTCCGGGTCGGCTTATTTACTATATCCGCTACCAACATACTGTGGCACAAACGCTCTTTGTTCATGAAGCTCAGGCTTAACTCTGGCTCTTGGTCTCGGGGGGTTCATTCGAATCGAGTCGAGTCGAGCTTGTGTGCGGTACGGTGACGACGGGCGGCGTGGTCGAGTGTGGAGCAGGAGTACCAACTGATAGACGAGGTCTCGCTGTTGTTTATATATATCGGAGGGGCAGCTGGGGCTTCGTCGTCGTCCTAACCATCATCACCACCTTTGTCGTCATCCTCATCTCGAACTCCAGCACTAGCATCTTGCATCATCGTCCGTGTCGATAGCAGCTTATCTTATCATTGCTTCTTTTGGTCGGGCTTGATCCTCTGACAGCATTAATACTCCACTGTTAATACTGATCCACTCCGTCTCTCGGGATAAAGTGCGCTTTAGCCCATCCATCCTTCATCTGACCGTTTCCGGGGAGCCTCCAAGCCAGACCCGTATCTGGCTAGTTCACACGATGGGCTTTGTGCTGTAGGTGTCCTCCTTCCTCTTCAGTTTATCTTCAGGCCTCTTAACTTTGTGACGTTCCAGACTCTTCCCGGTATCTTCCAAGCTCATAGTCTCGGCCTTCCTCCAATTCTTCATTATCTTCACCTTTTTTCTCGCGTCACTGCCCTTCTATTTTGTCTATCTCTCGGTCTCGTGCGTCCTCCACGTCATCAAGAACGCCACAGATCGTCTTCTCGGCCGCCAGACCACTAAGAGCCACGACCCGGAGCGGCTCTTGGATCCTGTCTAGATATTTCGCCAGACGCCTGTTCCCTCGGAGCCGAATCACAGGCCGCTAGAGCCCATATTGTCTCACCGCTCTTGGTTGTTTTTCTTTTTATCTCCCAGCTCCTTTCATCTTCAACAACAGACCTCATCGCTTCTTCAAAAGTTTAATTTTTCTTCTCTCAATAACACTTCTCAATACCCTCCTCTTCATCATCTTCCTCCTCCTTGGGCCAACCGCTCTTCAGTGCGCCGTCGACCCTTCAGCACTAAAGCACTAACTCGCCTCCGAGGACACCATCCGAACGGCCTTCACGACTCTCTTCCTTCCAGACTTGTTGCTCCGGTGTCCATATTCCATCGGGGAAGCCAGCCATCGACATCATTTGCCTTCCAGGATCGAAAAGCGCGACGTATTCCGCCGACTCCGACTCGGTCGAGGTATCTTTGAACGCCGTCAACGACTCCTGGATATCTGCATTCGCAATCAGGGCGGATCCCTCGAGCTTCGATATCCAATCCTCTCGACATCGCGACGACACGCGTCTCCACTCTCGCTATAGTCCAGTACACCGAATCCCCGGACATACAATCCTCGGATTGACTGCCCTCAACGTCGAGTATGCCGATAATAGGATTCTTGAAGCCCAAGGCGAGATCCGAGGCTGTCGGTCCCGGTATCTGAAGCCGATCTCCTGAGAGCGTGCATTTCGGCGCACTTCATCGGCTATCATTCCGTAAAGCGGCTGATTTTCAGAGAAAACTTCGCCGTCGGTGGCGAGAGCTGAAATGCGCGGACGCCCTGTTTCAGACGCGACCGGAGATATAGTACCTCGAGGTATCGCATCTGGTACAATGCTCCGTCGCATAAGGTAGCTTTAATACCTCAAGGTATCAGGTAAATCCTATGAGAATATACGGAGTACAAAAAAGTTCCTCTCAAGAGGGGCCACCTATAAAAGCCGCATTTTAATGCTCTGTCTTTAATTTCGGCTGGTAAAGAGAGGAGTGGCGGCCTTACAAGACGTTTCGCGATTCGCGCTGGTAAGGGGCTTCCTTGCTTTTATATCAAGCTGGTTCGATAACTTGCTGAATGCTTCAAGTTCTAGAGGTGGAAACAAAGCGATTGAGCTACTCGAGTCTCTTATCAGACCTTTTCAACTTATATCGGGGGGCAGGCAAGGCTTTGGGCCCGAAAATACGGCACAGCAAAGAATCCGCTTCGCAAAGCGTGGTACCACACACCCGAGAACAAGGGCTGGCGGCTATGTGTGGTCCAGGGAAGAGGAGATCATGCAAAAGTACTCAAGCAAGTAAGTACTTAAGCATGTACCTGTCGAATATGATGTCACAAAATAGGTAAGTTTGGAATTCTCGGTTGAGCCTCGGTCGTATGCATGCGATTCCATATGATGCTAGACGTACATTGTGAATATGAATTGAAGACAAAAGAATAATGCTAATACTCCCTCGAACACCATTAGTCTCCTAGCGGTCCTTTTTCCCACCAGCCGTCTCTTCAACAAGCAATAAAATATCGAAATGATTAAAAAAAAAAAATAAGAAGGGGATGTTCTGGGCGAAAAGGAAAGGGGTGAACCGACACGCATATCAACGGTGAAAGAGTCTCCGGCGAATTCTCAGCAGTGATGGGTAGGGTATAGGGTTGTGACAGAGACTGGTCTGTCAAAGCCCTGCCTTGCTCGAACTGGCCGTCATTGGACCATTTCGTCATCCTCTCCCTCCTCATAAGCGTTCTCACCATGACTTTCATCCTCGTCATCATCATCGACGTCCAACTCCTGAGCATATCGCACTTTGGTATGAGGAGGAGAGGGGAGGTCCGCCAGATTCTCCCGATCAACGATCTTCAAGACCTTACGGATGTTGCCCATTCTCGTTTCCTCAGTGTCAAATCCAGGCAGCAGCCCATGATCGCCAGCACTGGATGGGATGGATTCTTGATCGAATTCCTGGACAAGCTCTTGAAGCAAGAGTCCAGCCATTTGGGTTTCGACCGACGCGGATGATGGCTCCGACTGGGGCTCCAAGTCCATGGCAAAGATAGCTTCGGATGCATCGTCCACTTGCGGAATCTGCGGAGACGGGATGGAGTCGTTCTGGTGGTGATGGTCCTGAGGACGAGGTGGCATCAAGTCGAGATACCCTTCACGGCTGACCGATGGTCCGGCACCATCGTGAGCGGGGCGTTCCGGAGGGCCTAGGAGTGGCGATCTATCCGAAATCTTGCCAGGATCTTCCATCGCAGAAACCCTATCGTGGATGGCGAGTCTGCGGGAGTAAAAGAACCTCTGCATTTTACTTTCAATCAGGTGTTGCCCCAAGGATCGAGAGGGCCGAAAGGAGCATCAAGAACGCGTCTACTTACGAGAGAGATAGCGGCTGCAAGGACGGTGAAAAACCCGAGGATGCTAAGAATGATCTTTCTGGCACGGAAGTTAGCACGAAGTCTGGAACGAGGATTCGGGCCGCGGTGCCTGGCGCTCCTATCGACGGGACGACTCGGAGCCCCTTATGCCGTGCTACAGGATTCTCGATGGGAAACCGCAGAGCACGTGCAAACGGGCAGGCAAGGAGTATAAATACCCTTCGGTGGAGATACGGGACCCTTGTGGTACAATATAACTCCAGTCGACGATGACGCGGAGGTAGACGACCAGGTTGAGGAGGCGGGCGAGAAGGCAATCCATAACGGAAGAGGAGGAGTAACTGACTGGATGGCGGGAGTTTCTGGTTCTTATACGGACAGGACAAGCGGACAACAGCCGAATGCTATGTTGCTGCAAAAGAATGTCCAGGTTCCAAGGAAGGTCGATGTGCTGGAGACAAATGAGAGAAGAGCCAATGGAGGAGCGGCTTGGTATCCCAAGCGAACAGTAGGGAGTGACTGGTCGTCAAGACCGGGGGAAAGGTTGGTGGCAATATTCAAGAGGAAGAGGAACAGCCGAGAGTGTGCTGTTGCTGGTAGAACAGAAAGCTAACGTTTGAAATGAGAAGTGAAGGTAGGCGGTCTTCTAGAAAGATGGGACGGGGCGAGAGAGGGCTGCCGTCGGGAGTGGCCGCTTTTATATATTATTTCTAAGCGAACTTCCATTCAGACTTCCCGGAGAACCTCTTCACGCGTTTGGCGTCACAAACAGCTCGGACCCGAACTCTCAGTGCTTGTTCGGTCATCCATGCATCCGGGGACAGGCCATCTATCTGCATGCAAGGGATCGAATAATGATGCGTCGGCCATCATAGCTGGGGGGGCGAAGCACGACCTGGTCTCGCAAGGCTCGCATTTTATCTTCCTGTTTCTTCACCCGGGAACTTGCCGTGTGAGCGGTCCAACAGCTGCTCTCGACTCGAACACACGAAGTGTCTTTGGACGTATCATTGTTTGCTGCCGTGTGTCAATTTACAAGGCAGCGGACACGCTCTGATGGGTGAAACGGAGTCGGCCAAGGACGACTGAATCGCCCGTCTAGCTGGCAGCCTAGCTGTCTGTTATGGGGAAAGCATCTGCTGGGCATGGTACAGCACAAAGCAAAGGCTAGCAGCAAGAACTCGCTCCTAAGGCGGTTCGAAAACCCTGTCCGAGTACGTATCTATGCGCCAACAGGAACGCCTCCGGACGCATGACGACTCGTCTGGGCGGGTTTGCAGGCGGTCGATACTCGGAACCCGGAACAAGAGGTTTGGCGATCTGGAGGATATCTCCACGATCGAGCAACACAGTACTTGCGGACAGTATCAAATTGATACTAAAGACCATGTACCGCATATACCATAATACCCTATCACATTTTTTTATTTCAGCAAGCATTTCAGAATAGAACTCTCTCTGACTAAATCAATTTTTCATTCCCGATGCACCAGCCTGTGAGTTTTGGACTTGAGGCAATCATAATCATGTTGTGTAACCTATGTTGCTTCTTCGACTTGCTCTTTCGAGCTCGTGTCAATCAAGGGAAGTAGTCTCGGGGACGCTGCAAGGGAAGGTACAAAACGTCGACTCTATTCAGTTTGACCCTGGCTTGTACTGCGCCTGTCACCCACACTGACTGTCTGTGCAGTAGATTGTCGTCTCTGCGTCTATGTCGTGCATGCATGCATATACAGTCAATCAATGGAATGCAGTTGAATGAATGCGCCGGTGTATGTACAGCTAGTTAAAGATCAGTTGAGATACCTATGCATCAAGAAAAATGAAAATATAATCACCAAGTTAAGCCTCAAAAGTCGTAGAATTAGCCCAAACGAGATATGAAGGTGCGTGGATCTGTTTGCCTGCTTTGGCGTGAATGCGAACGAGCTCGCATGAACAAACATCGTACGCCGTGTCACCATCGAGAGGTAGACACCGAGCTACTAGGTACATACAAATACATATACAGCAACTTATTTGCATCGTCATCATCTCGAATCGTCCATGTATACTAGCATAACGTTAACGTCTAATACAAGGTTTTTTTTTTCCCATTCATCTCGAAAAGCTGAGACATGCTATTCAATCGCACGTCGCATGGCCGGGGTTTCGGAAGGAAACGATATTCATGCATGCAGCTAGCGGCTGCTAGGCCTCGCAATGGGCGCGGAGTGTATTTACGTGTGGAGCAAACAGGTGTAGACACGATCGTGAGATGCTGGTGTAATTGAATCGAGGGGCTAACAAGCACCTGCATATACATGGTTGGGGCGTCGAGCTCTGCACTCGGTCCATGCACGGTAGCTGCGCAGGTTGGCTACTCGGGTTCGCTGAACTCAAAAATGTGAGCTGGGAATTCCGCAGCAACTGAGGCATATATCACATTATTGATTCGAAAACACACAACCTCGTCTCATCTGGCGAGCGGACGGCGCTCGCCATGCACGCTCATCCGCGCCCTTACTCACGGACCGGCTCGCAGCGATTGTTCCCCGGCTGGCACAGTCATCTTTAATAGTGCATTTGCTGATCAAGTAATAGAAGAGTGTGATTGTCTGCATTTGCCCGCTTCTGCTCCTGGACTGCTGGGCCCCATACTTGTATTCCATCCCGTTATTACTGCATTCGGATCCTTTCCATACGATCCTCGGTGGGCATCCACCCTTCAGATCTCTCCTGCCTTGGCATTTCCAGTTCCTCTTGCATGTGTCCACAATCGTCGGTACCGCTATCGAGCTCCCTAAACACCTCCGCCCCGCAGTCCGCCTCGTTCTCCTTCGCCTTCTTCGTCTTCGGCTTGATTATGCATAGCGAGCAGCTGTCGCAATCAAGTTTCAAGACGGGCCTCCCTCCAAGTTTCTACCTATGGAGCTCGAAAACCTTCTCCAAGGCTTGCTGGAAGACTTGGACATTGTAATCGATCAGACCCCGTTTCTCGAAACTCTCCTTGCGCATAATGCATATGAGGGCGAGGAATCTGGTGTTCCACAAGATTGTTGTTAGTGGATGACTGCCCATTCATTCAATCGTCAGTCTTGTCATATCTCCTCCCTTTTCTGATCTTCCTCGGCGGCATGTGTTTTCCATTGCTCATCGAAACGATAAACCAGTATGAAAGACATCTGGGCGGGGGAGTGGGGGATATTGGATAAGGATAAGATGGGAACTCGCCGTACTTGTTTATCTCCCGCAGAAATAGCACCATCCCGTTCTGGAGCTTCATCACGCTCGATTGGTCTGGTAGCGACCAGTCTTCGGCATTGGTGCTGCCCATGGAGCTCTTCGACTCCTCAACAGTGCTCACTTCCGATGAATCCCCCCGGTCATAGCTGTATATTCGTAAAATACGCCCCAAGTTAGCCTTGTCCGCGCGCCTGCTTGTTTGATTGCGTGCTTTTGCTTCGTTGACTCCTGTGCTCCTGCGCCACCGACAAATACAACGCAAAAGTTGCGTGTAGGCCCATGCAAAATCACACATAACGCACGCACGCTGCACATTTCACGTTTCCACGCACACGACCACAACGTTCAAATCTTGCCATGTGAATATCAACTTACCCGTAAATTTCGGTCATATCCAAGACGACATCAATGTAATCCGAACAGATCTCGTAGCTCTGCACGTCCACGGGCGAGCTGTCGGTCGCAACATAGATCTTACTCAGGACGTCGAAGAGAAATGCCTTTTCTATCCGGCAATTGCTGACGAGTCCGTTGAGCAGGTTCTCCAACGTGCCCAGCTCCGGCAGCAGTTTTTGAATGACTTTACTAAAGGCCTCGAAAATGCTGTGATCGTAGATGCTGGTCAGGTGGTAGTTTATGTGGACGCTGTCGAAGCCCAAGTCCGCGAGCTCGTCTGTTGTCCGCTGGACAATGTCACGCTGCGTGTCTAGTTTAAAGTCGTCGGAGAGGCCGTCGACCTTGTGAATGAACACTTCAACGTTGATGGACGGATTGAACCGTTGGATTGTGATGATTGTTTGGTGTAGCCGGGTGAGCGCCTCGAGATATTCGTCTTGCGCATCAATTACGTAGATGAGAGCTCCTGTGTCGCTGAATATGGCTTCCAGGTCGAAGGTACCATCATTATAGTCGATCTGTCCCGGAAAGTCCCATACCTGGAAGTCCATAAAGGTGCTGTGTCTCGCGGAAAACACCCCATGTCAGAAGAGGGGCTCTCTGAAAAGCCAGCGGCTTAGAGTGTACGCGGATGCTTACTTGACCGGCTCTTTCTGTATCCTCGTCGTCGACTCTAGGAACAAGGTCTCCGTCGGCGGCATCTTGTGGAAGACGACCGAGCTGATGGAGGACTTCCCGCTTCTATGTTATCGGATAACACTATCAACGAGCGCTCTTAATGCACGTCATATATGGGTGGAGGAGCTCCTCTCTCACCTGCGCTGTCCTTGCAGAAGCAGCCGCGGCCGTGGCGCACCTCGCACTCTTGGGGGTGGACCATTCTGCATGGACACTTTGGATGGTGTCGGCGACTGTAACGGAGGAGAGGGATCCTGCATCCATCGTTCCAGTGAGTAGTTGAGTTTCTGAGGACGATTGCCGCGCGCCATTGCGAAAGGGGTCGCTAATCAAAACGTAGACAGTGGATCGCACTAGGTAATAGCGAATATTGATGCTAATGTGGGGGAAAGAGAAAATGATAAATGGCTCGGAGACCGGGGAGAAAATAGTGCTGCAAGAGTGGGAACAAGGTGGTGGTCCTGCTGCGTGGAAGGGAAACCAGGGAACGGTGCGAAGAACGCTCGCAAGCTTAAGCTGCAGCTACTCCAGCCGCTGAACAGAAGTGAACAATCGTAGGGAGTCGCTCTCGTAGTACCAACCTGCTGTCAATACGGCAACGATGCTGGAAAAGAAGGGAAGAGATGATGCGATGATCAACCAAAAGGCTTGAAAAGTCAAGATCTTTACGTGCTGGGAAATGCAAAAGCGCAAGGGAGAAACAGTCTATGAACGATGTCTGGGAGAACAAGGTGGAACCATGCGCCGGTTTGGGAACAAAGTATCGCAGGACTCCAACCTTGAGCAATGCGAGCGATCTATAGTCTATCACGGGGTATCAAAATGCGGAAAACAAGGGCCGACGCAAAGCCAGAGCGGGAATGGAGGAAGGGAGCTTCAAAGGGCGCCTTTAGGTCATACGGGGCGGTTGTTTCTGGAACGACGTGCGGTGAAGGGGAACGGTCCCGGTAATTTCGCTCTGAAAATCGACAGCGAGAACAAGGCTGACGGCGGCTAGGGATAGTCAACTCTCCTGTGTTAGTACCACCCTCCGGAGACGAAAGCATATGGTGTAGCAGGATACGCTAAATGAATGTAGGACAGCACCGAGGGCGTGGGTGTCGGAAGGGAAGAAGCGAAGCCAAAGATTTCATACCTTGAAGACCTGATACCGCTGCTAGCCAAGAAATCTTTCCTATGGCGAGAGCAGGATAGCTCCTCTCCTTTAGCAGTGGTATGTACGAACGCCAGGTAGGCCTGGTGTCTTCCCCCTTCACCTGCCCGAGATCACCATCCGCTTGGAGATGCCTTTCGGAGCCGGTAAATCTCGAAAGGAGGCAGTTATTTCTGATGAAGAGGGCAAGTATGCAACGGGACTATTCGGAGATGACACGCCGACGGCAGCTGGCAAAGTCGACGGAGAGGTTTATCAAGTGGTGGTGGTAATTGATGGTGATGATGGGAAAGCTAGAAGGTGTGCTGGACGGGCCGGGCTGCATGCATGAGACTGGACAGCGCGCCGAGTTCAACACAGCCGTCGAGGCAACTTGCAACAAGGCAAAGGGGAAAAGCAAGGGCAGCGTTCGGGTCCTCGAAGAAGGCAAAAGCAGCGTTGGGGAGAGCAAACAATAGATGGAAGGAGCAGCTGTGGCCAAAGAGCAGGTGCAGCATACGGATTTTCATGCGCGAGAAAGCAACTGGCGGAGACGGTGAGAAAAAGGGAATGAAGGCGTGCTTCGAAAGATAATAGCTACTGCTAAGCAACAGCAGCAGCAGCAGCAGCAGAAACTCGAGCTGAGCAGTTATCATACCTCCATTACGTTCCGAATGAACCTCAAACCGAGGGGAATAGTCGTGCTCCCGAGAGCAGCAGTATAGGGTAAACTTCCAGAACACTGGGATGCCCGGTCGTTTTTCCTCTGGCGTCTATCCAGTGCGCTTTTTCTTTCTTCCTTCCTTCCTTTCCTTCCAGTTATCTTCACACCGGCGTGTGTGTGTTTCTCAAAGTATCTTCTTGTTTTTCTTTTTCGTTCTAGCTGTAAGGCACCAAACGGCCAGCAGGTGATTATTATTTTTTATTTTTTATTTTTTCCTTTAGGGGCCACGAAACTTTTCTCAGCTAGCGGCTCTGGTGCCTCCGGTGTTTCTGGGCATGGAGCATGTGTACTTAGTACTTGTATCAATCCAGTATTCGGTGACTGACGGGCGAACGAGCGAAGCAAGAGATGGGAAAGAATGCTTGGTTTGTGGCTTGCCGCTCAACAATTCTCAGCGTGTGAACGAAAATCTGGACCGCAACGACGATTTGGTCAGCTAGTCTCCTTCCCAAAGCGAATTATCGGTCGTGTTCGAGCAGCTGCGCTTCTCTTTTCTCTCTTTCACATTCGGGCTTTCTGGTTTCCCGTTCCTTGTTTTTCGGTTTTTTTCTATCTCTCGGCTGTTTTTCTTTTTCTCCCGCACGCCCGAGGTACCAGTACTTCGCGGTTGCACCTGCGGTGTAATTGCTGGAAGCAACCGCGGATTGTGCGTACTACTGTACCTGAATATCAAAGATGCAAGATGGCGGACCCGGACCCCCAAGCTTGGGAGGTGCGGTGTAGTCAGTTGGGTGGAGGTGGAGTCTTGGGATGCAGCCCTTTCAGCCGGAAACGTTTCGAAGATTAGGTTCCAAGTCAAGGGTTGCTGGGAAGATGATCCTTTCCTTCCGGTGGAGCAGGCTAGCTGTTGGATTGGGATCTTTGGTGGGTAAGTCGAGAGGCACGAGCTGAAGCACGGGCACTAGCACGGGCGATTGCCAGGCATTCGGCGGGTCTTTGGTGGGTGTGAGAAATCGACGAGGACGATGCTGCATGCAGGAGCATGCATGGGATTGAAACGGGGCGGCCGGAGCTCATCGGTCTGCATCTACGGGTGCATGACGGCCTGTGATCCGGAAGGATAGGATAGGAGAAGTGCGTGAGTGTGTGTGATGACGGTGCGATGGGATGTGTGCGTGTAATGAGATTGGTGATGGCGATGTGAAGATGGTGGTGAGAGTGTTTCTCTGTGGCTGGAGAGCAGCGAACTCAAAAGAGCATAATCGGCTTTCTTGTTTCTTCTTCCTTTCAAGCAGCAACCGGATGACCGGCCGGCAAGATGATCGTGAAGGACGTTTCTCCATGCACGCAGGCCGCTGTATGTGCGAAGCATCCGAATCCGAAATCTCAAATCTGAAAACTCCCAATGTACCGGTACACGCAGATAAATTGGCCGCCCCCCTGCGCCAATGATATCAGCGCAGGCCTCGCTCGCCAGAAGATGGGATGAAAAAAGAGGGTAATCCCGCCGACTTGAGGCGGAAGATATTAAACATCCTGCCCGTCGCCCTTAACTCCGCGCGCGTGAACCTGCCTCGATCTCTCCAGCCAGCTCCCCAGACGGTCCAAGTTCGGACGATGAGCCCACTCGCATGAAGAAATGCCATTGAGTAACTGCTGAGGCAGAGAAAGTTTAAATTCAAAGCTGTCTCGTGAAGTGCGATTACTGCGCATTACATAAGCAACAGGGTGTTTGTTGTTGGGCGTGTGGCCGCCGCCGCCGTCGCGTGTGAAACTCCACGCCCACCGCGCAGTTCATCCACGGCGCCCCGCCATGAGAGAGCATTTGCGATCCCCCCGTCCAGCAGTCGGAGATGAGTGGCATCGACCCCAAGACCACCAGCCTCATCACTGAGCACTTGACCTTCACCCCCCTCGTATGTTGTCATCATCCATTGCGCCGGCGTTTTCGTTATCTACGAGAGCTAACACACTACCTACTCGCAGGAAGTTGTCGACGACATCATCAATGCCGCAAACGAGTCCGTCTACGGCACCGTCCAGCAGCTCGAAAACTACCTGCGCTCCTCCGGCCCCTCAGCGTTAGGCTATGTCGTGGACGGCTCCATTGCCGAAACCGACGAAGATGGCCACGAGCTCTTTGACGACGCGTCCATGAACGAGATCCAGCAGGGCCTGCACATGCTCGAGATGCTCATGGAGAGTAAAGTCGACAAGGCATACGACCAATTTGAAGTCTATGTCCTGCGGAACATCTTCTCCGTCCCCACCGACGTCAGAGACTGGATGCGGCTCAGACATCATGATGTACGTCACATCTTTTCTTTCCGATTCCATCCAGCTGGTATCTGAGTAAGTGCTTAGCTAACACAAATAATCGACCTCTTTGCAGAACATCGACCTCATCAAAGCCTCCTCAATCGATCCGGACAAGGACGTCACCCCAGAGTCTCTCTCTCGCGTCCGCCGGCAGCTGCAGGAAACTACTGCTCTCCACCGCTTCCTGAAGGCGGATGTCGCCCGGAACGACAAGATCATCAAGTCCCTGCGCGCCCTCCTGAACCCGTCCTCCAACAATGACAGCCCTCTCGCCTTCTTGCTCGCCCCGAACGGTCCCGCGCAAGGGACCAAGTCTTTCGGCGAAGACACAGAATTCACCGCGGTGCAGGTTAAGGAGTTGAGCCGCGTCGTCGCAGAGCTGAAGCAGCAGGCTAGAGATGTATTTGGCGAGACCAACGACGATAATGCAATGGACGTAGACCCGCCCGCTGCTGGTGCTGCGAGAGAGAAACAGTGGAACAGGGCCTTGTATGTCGAGAAGATGAGCCGACGGCATCTAGAGAAGGCCCGGGGTTTATCGCTTACTGCCGATGGCGCGTTGAAGAACGGCGGCGACTTGTTGGGAATCAAGAAGTCGGAGGGAGATGTAGCAGCCTTGGAGGAGGTGCTCGGAAAGATTCCTGAAAGCTCCAAGCAGTGACATGACCTTGTAGCAGGCTGGCCCCATATTGAGATTACGACGAGTTGATATTGTATGATACCCTTCCTACTGTTCGTCACTTAATTACATGTATGCATTATTGCATTGTAGCTGTTGCTCTGTCACAATCGTATATTTATTTGCATTATCTTGTCAACGAATATCTATTGCTCTATAACCAATCGCCGGCTAAGAATCCACGACGACTCAAAAATTTGTACGCGCCCGCTAGACTTACTCATACCCCTCTACCTGTATCGAACACAAACACGAGACCGAAACGCAACTCCGAAAAATGCATCTAGTGTATACATAAGAACTATCTAAAAGAAAAGCCGTGCGATCTATACGATTTCACACTTTGGCCTCCGCCGCTTGCCATCGATAGCAGTTATCACGCCCGCAGTCTCCGACAGGGAGGAACTCTCAGATGACGGCCCCGATGAATCGGATGACTCCGGGATAGGGCTGTTATTCGCCACGATTCTGCCCGCAGAATACACACAGCCTCCCATCGCGAACCTTACCAAGGAATCACCGGTCAAGCTTCCGATGACAAAGACGTTCGGTGCGACTTCGATGTTCTGCTCAACCCTCTCTCGTATGCTATTGTGCTGGACCCAGACTTTGCCCGCTGTATACGAGGTAGTTGGGTGCAGCATCGGCTTGTGCGACCTCGAACGGCGCCTGACGGTAGCCGTCGTAGCTGTCTTTACAAGAGCGACGGGGGCGACATCAGCCTTGCTTAGCCGCTCCTTATCCATGCTTTCGTAGTCGAGATTCTGGATACCGATTTCCTTGCAAAGCGCAGGCGCCAGGTAATCGAGCCTCCCACGACGGCCAATACAGACCTTGATATCTGCAACTTTTCTAACAACAGTCTTCTCCACGCCGTCACCAGACTTGAACGAGATGGTTACCATCCCATCGGCGGTAGTCTCCGTGATCACGGCGTTTGGAAACCCCTCATACCGGCCGTCAGATACAGGTATCTTGCCTAACGCAGCCTCTTTCATCTGCCTGTAGACGCCCGCGTATCCTGGGTAGGCCTGTGGATGGCAGCCACGCAGCGGGGAAGGTCTGTCGTCTGGCTGCCACCTGTAGACATGGATAACAGGCCGTTTACCACGGTTACACAGGATGGCGTCCGCTGCGGTGTAACCTGACCCAACGACCAACAGTGGTGCCAAGTTTTCGTCATTATCCGCAACACCGGATGACGTGGGTCGTGATGTGAAGAAGGGTGTGTATACGGCTGGAGGTGGGATTCGGTGTGAGAATATGCCCGTTGCGAGGATTACGTTTCGGCAGCGAATAATGTGTGCTGGAAACCCTGTTGCTGGTGCTGCCGCTGATGCGAGGTCCGAATCGGGGTTCTTGAGTTTGATAGAGACGAGGAAATTGAAGCCGGATTTGTCATCTATCCGCTCGACGTTGGTGACGGATGTACCCGGGTACAGGGCGTCTTCGATCCCGACTCTTTGGGAATACGAGGCATAGTAATCTGCCACCAGCCTCCGCGTCGGACGGTGATATGGATTCATTTCCTTCCCATATTTTTCTCGGTAGTGGTCACCGAACGAGTACCCAGGGAGCGAGAGCAGGTGAGCATAGCTGTCAACGATAGCCATTGACGTTAGTATCCTTCAATCCCTATATTGATCATATCCATCAAACAGCGAAGAATATACCTCAGCGTCTTGAGTCCATTATCGACGTCCTCGTCTTCTTCATCGCCGAACCAGATCTCGTCGCCGGCCCACTGGCCACCAGCCCGCTGTTCCTCCCCCAATATCACATGCGGGACAACATAACCCGTCTTCTTCCATGCAACCCGGGTCGTACACTCCTCCAGATCGATATCTGCCAACGGCCGCAGCAGGGTATCCAATAAAGTATTCAGCGGCAGTGCTGCCGTCGAGTAGGACATGGAGGCCGCGGCTGGGAAGTGCGATGTAAGGTCATCGCAGTCCTTCGGCGTCCGCAGCACATCGTAGAGACGGACGTCCTGCGGCTTCTCCGCGAGAGCACCGGGACCCACGGCCTTCTTGAGCAGCTTCCGGTGCAGGACGGTGTCCGGATGGGACTCGGACGGTGTGTACCACGGCTCGTTTCCGTGCAGGAGATAGCTCAGGGCAAGCGCAGACGGGCCGTTTCCTGTGGGTGATCAATGTAATGGTCAGTGATTGGTAATCACAAAAAGTATTCAAGGGAGTGTGCATGTAAACGGAAGGAAGCATGAGCGAGTGCATGTATAAAGTCAAGACTTACCAATGATTACTGTGTCGGTCTTGGTGACGCTCGAAATGTTTGACGGGATGGCGCCATTGTCCTGGGCCACTCGCTCGACAGCATTGCGCCGGATGGCGTGCCTGCGAGAAGAGCAGCAGTTGAAAGTCTTGCTTGATTTAAACCCGCGTGGGCCCACGCTGCCGACATCAGCGCTCCTGGCCATCTTTAATCTCCCTCGTCGTCCTCGGACCCGGATTTCACCAGTCGATTGATGTTGAAGAAGTCTATATGAAAAATATAAATTGAATCCGATCTCGCCGAAGGACGTCGTCGCAACACACTTCTTTTCTATCTCTATTGCAACCGTCAAAGTTAATCCAAACTCTCCCAAACTCGAATGATATAATGATTATGACGATATGATGAACGAATGATAGCTGGAGGGCATCGGTTACTCTTTCTCGGATCTATGGCTTTTGGAAAAATAAAATCGACGGGCGACTCCGATTGAAGAGAAGGAAGCGCCGGCACCGGCTTACTAATTACTCTCCGCGCTCACCGTTCATGGCGATACATCATCGTTATAATATAGTGTCTCGAGAAACCAACTTAGCTAACCAACAGACCGGCCGGCCGCTATCTCGCCGTCCTCACCGCGCCCGGCACCCTTTCCCTCTTCTGAAGGTTGGGGGTGGTGCGACTGAGCGCTGCCTTACAGTCCGAAATTTTTCGTCCTGCAGAGCTTGATTTCTAATCCTCCTGCGCTTTTAGTGCGACGTTGTGTCGAGCTACGCGGCGGGGCGCACAGGGATTGCCCACTCGCGCTTTCCTTTCCGATGCTTTTTTTCTCCCACCGAAAGCTGCAAAAGAAACAGCTCTGCTGCTTAAATTTCCATTCTAGCTCCCATCTTGAAAACGGCCGAATGGACAGCCGGGGCCTTTTTTGGGGGGTTCGGTTCCGCGGAAGCTTTGGCATTAAGTTTCTGGGGGGCGTATAATACTACTTCTCCACAGCTGACTTCACATATCTATCACATTATATCGAAACCTACCCACATGCGATATCTGCAACCTGCACAACGTCTGTCCTGCACCATTGACACCATCATTAGCGAATTAGAACTCGAGGTTTTCCGTTACCTCGCCTCTCGGCTCCCAAAGAACCGTATCAAAGAGGGGAAAGTCACGCCTTGCCCCGCCCTGGAAAGATAGCCAGCCTGATGCCAGGCAGCCAGTTGGAAGTCGCAGATATACGAAAATAACAAAAAGTCATGATATATACGAAAATCCACTCTCCAGCTTGAAAATTCCGGGGCCCATGATCATATGTGTGGGGGCCCATCGCCGTTTGACTGTGACCTGACGGGAGCATCGAACTAGAAGGCTGCAGAATTCTTGGCTGCAGCGGCCAACCGATGGCCTTGAACCTCCCGCGTGGTGGTCGTCCTTTTACCTAATCCGATCCCGCGCAGCATCCCAGTTTGGGATATCGAATCGCATTTGTAAAATTTATGGGATGAAGATTCGCAGCTTGCGAAAAGAGGCGAGAACACAAACAGTTTCAATTTGGTCATACTAAATAACATGTGTTCTTGCGCAACGAATGAATACAAATGATACTCGAGCCTGAGGAAAAGACAGAATACATCTTGAAAGTTTTAAGAAAAATCGTTACCAATTTCTGATTCCCAATCTCCAATCTCCAATTTCCAATTTCCAATTTCCCATATCGCCTCCGTGGCGTTCGAATCGACATCAAGCAGAAACCGGGACACCGATATGACGTGAACCCCGCCATCGTCGCCAGCCCATAAACTCCCGTCCGTAAAGGAGGATTAGTACCCATATAGGTCCAGTCATGTGCGTACACATCAAACAAATAACACAAAAAATCAACAGTACAGGAATTCCAATAGACAATAAATCAGCCAGAGTGGAGAGTCTTCCCATGCGTACATATATAAAGTCGCGAGCAAAGGACATAGTACAAAAAGAAAAAACACACCAATTATAACCAATATAAGGGAAAAGGTTAATACAAGGAAAGGAACAAGAATATCAACGATATCAAACAGGATTAGTGGTCATCAAGGAAATATCGTAAGTGTCGTAAATGGTAATATCAGATCCTGCCGGTCCGTCCCAAGAAAAACAAGCCTTTGCCCGTCCAGATAGAGTCCATTTTTCTATTCCCACCCAAACAAAAAGTGCCAATCGGGGCTACATGTAGTGCCAATTTGTGTATGCTGGCATCAAATCCAGGTATAAAGCGAAAGGAAAAGAAGGAAGGAAAGAAAGAAAAAAAGAAGGAAAGAGAGAAAGAAAAAAAGAAGGAAAGAGAGAAAGAAAAAAAGAAGGAAAGAGAGAAAGAAAAAAAGAAGGAAAGAGAGAAAGAAAAAAAGAAGGAAAGAGAGAAAGAAAAAAAGAAGGAAAGAGAGAAAGAATAAAACCAAACCAACAGAGAGATTAAGAATTATGTTGATAGAAAATCAAGAAAAGTACAAACCGAGACATGTTACTGTTAACTTTGACGTGTGGTATCGCCGTTGCACGATGCAAGCTGTCATCTCAATATCTATTGTCGCGTCGAGCTTTGAATAGCGTACTGAAGTTGATGTTCTTCCAACGCTGCGTCAAAGTTGTCCAATTGCAAAGGCTTGGTGCAAAACCTATTACACCCCGCTGCCAATGCATCCTCCGCATTGTTGCCACCAGTGAGGGCGATGATGAACGTGAGCCCTTCGCAACCTCGCTCGCGCTCAATTTCCCGGATGGCCCGAGTTGCATCCAGACCATTCAATCCAGGCAATTGGATATCTGAAGGAGAGAAACCATATCAGCAGAGAGTATAAATCGATTTTGATAAGCGATACATACCCATGAAGACAGCCTCGAAACCGCCCTGGTGGCCCCTATAGACGTCGACAGCCCGCTGTCCGTCTTCAACTTCTACGACGGAGAAACCCAGCCGGTGGAGCATGCGCCCCGTTATCTATAGCTCAGAAGTTAGCAATCTGGATACGGTATTTTAGTGACAGGAACAGGTCGTACCGTCTTTGTAAGTACGTTGTCGTCGACAACAAGTACGTCACCCATGTCACCCATTGGCGGGGGCGGTACGATATCGATTGGTGCCGGTGTGTGATTGATTGCATCTGCCTGAATGGTGATGTTCTGGACATTCTCTAGAATTGAGAGCCAAAGCGGATTCTCTCTCTCGAGTAACGGCAACGAATATGATGGCTGATCCTCACTCACACGCTCGCCGAGAGCATCGTCATCGTCGTCGTCATCGTCAACAAGGTCAAGTACCTTTGGCATCCCCTGGATAGATAACATCATTGCATCCATTGATGATCGAGTGGCCGTCTGGACTTGTGATAATTTTGCTGGAAAGTCTCCAAAAGGCATTGGTGACTTGCCTTTGTCAAGAGAGGACGACGCGGATGATGACTTTGACGCCACTGTCCGGGTTCCAGATGATGGTCCAGCAGCGTTAGTTGGCAAGTGATCTTCAGTGGCAGATGCTGGTGATTCGGCGGCCGATTCAGATTCGGGGCCGAATGTCTCTCTGCTGAATGCGCTCAGCCTTCGCTGCATCTTCTTCCCGTTGGGCAAGGTGAAAACGTCCATGTAGGACCGGCCGCGCTCGCTGGGCACAAGACACCGGCGAAGAGCTTGTGCATATGCCTTGGGTCCGCAGGGTTTCCACATATACTCGACGATATTTTCCTCTTTAGGACTTGTCCTCGAAAACTGCACTCTCGCCGCCCTAGAGCACACGACGATCACAGCAGGCTTGACCACCCGCTCTTGAGTTTCCGTGACGAACTGAGAGTCTTCGTTCAGAACCAGAATGTCAACCTTGCCACTGAGCTCCGTCAAGGAGGATACCCCGTCTATTTCAACGACCTCCATGTTGTACCACTCGCTTGAGTAACCAACGATGGAATCTTTGATGTAGTTCAAAGCCAACTCCTCGCTGTCATTGAAATCGACAAAGGCAACTCGCTTTCCTTGAGTGAGATTCCTGATCTGAGATACCCAGCTCATTGAGACCGGGTCCTTTGGTTTGGCAAGGGAAGCTGGGTTTTGCGGTGGCGGCTGTCTTTGTTCCGAACCATGGTCGAGAACGAGAGAAAGAATCATGTCTGTGCCAGAACCTAACTGAGACCTGACGTTGATATCCCAACCGAGAATGTCGATAATCTGCTTGACTATGGACATCCCCAAGCCGGTGCCTGCACTCAACCTGTTCTCTTGGCTGAAGGGCACGAAGAGCTTTGGCAGGAATTCCGGGGAAATTCCCCGGCCAGTATCCGAGATTGTCAAGGTTATTTTCGACTTGTTGACTTTCCAACGAAGCGCAGGGTCGACTTTGCGGTCGACATATGGCTCGATAGTCAATAGAACCCGAACATGTCCGCTGTCGGTGTACTTAAGAGCGTTCCCGAGGAGGTTTGTGAGTACTCGCCGATATGCTCCGATGTCAGTGCGCAACAACCAGTT
The DNA here is from genome assembly GCA_036872635.1 of Orbilia brochopaga. Classification (NCBI taxonomy): domain Eukaryota; kingdom Fungi; phylum Ascomycota; class Orbiliomycetes; order Orbiliales; family Orbiliaceae; genus Orbilia; species Orbilia brochopaga. The sequence continues at coordinate 1,567,039 of JAVHNQ010000003.1, read as the reverse complement.
GTCTGAGCGTTGTATATCAATGATGACCTCGACATTGCTCTTGGGGATCTCCACAGGCTTATCGTCCTTTTGAACCGTGGTCGTGTCCGGTTGAAGCGGGACAATGCTGCTGGTGGATGTCCTCCTTATAAGATTCAGGTTTGTTCGTAGGAAGTCGTAAGCGGTGAACACTCCTCTCACGATTTCTTCAGTGCAAGATGGTAGATCCACGTCCTCAAACTTAGCAACGCCGAACATGTCTGTACCGGCGCCGTCTTTCATGAAGCGTGCGAGCTTTGAAAAATCAAGAACGTGGTTGAGAGTGTCCTGCAAAGCATTTCCAGACACGGTGACTAAGTCGAGAGATTCTCTCTGGTTGTCATCGAGAAGAGTACGGCGTAATGAATCAGTGGCACCCATAATACCGTACAGAGGCGAGCGAAGTTCGTGGGAGATACTTGACATGAAACTTTCCTTCTCACGCTCCGCAGACACGGCGTTTTGCCGGGCAACCTCAAACATCATAATTTGCGTGAAAGTCTTCAGGAAGTAAATTTGCTCCCTAACGAAAACCTTCTTCGGATTGTATGTCCAAACAATGAGGGTACCGAAAGGGCCACCGCCAATTTCGGACAACGGCACGCAAATGCAGCTCTTGCTTTCAGGTAGAAAGTATCGCATGTGCTGTCTGACATAGAGAGACCGCCTGCGCATGTTTGCATATCCAAGATCGAGAACCGTCACTTCACTGAAGTTGCCATAACAGAATATCTTGCCTTTTGGGTGTTTGTCGGCTACTTGCTCGAGAAAACGGCTGTCGAGCAGACCCAGTCCGAATTCATGCATTGCGCGTGGCGCAACATCAATTCCACGGATAGCCACTATGTGGGAAACAGAAGCTTGCAATTTCGTAGCCATCGTACCTGGAAATGCCCACTGAGTGGCTTCAGGGTCAGAGCGAGATTTCGGACCTGCGTCTGTGATGAGCGCGCCATCAGCGCCAATTGCATCGCGTACAAGCCGACAGGCTCGCGTGAAGACGTCCTCATTAGTTGCATTTGTTGGCGGGGCGGCAATGTGAGGGTTCACATTCGAAGAACGGACCCCCGTTGCTGGAGTCGGAGCGCCACCCGAGCTCGATGATGCGTGGGAACTCGTCGAGCCCTCGGATGAGGGGCCAGATGTATTAGAAGAACTCGAAGAGCTGGGGACTGTAAAATGTCGGCGTTCCATGATCAATTCTTGATCTAGCTGAGAATTTTCCAGAGTAGGTGAAGGTACTTACCCGTTCCATCAGGAGGTATCAGTCCCTTCCTCCTGAGATCGGCCGGGCTTTCTGGCAATAATATCACGAGAGGTTCTTGTGAGAAGGGTTGAGCGGCCATTGGTCCTGGGACTTGGGGTACATTCATGGTGAGAGTGCTCGGGTCCATGAATTGAAACAGCGAGTTTTGCATTTGCTTGAAGGAATTCGCTGATTTCGCTAGCAACATCAGGTCGAGATAGTGCATAATGTTATGTGCCATCTCTCTCACGAAGAGTCGGCCTCGCGGGGAGAGCCTCGCGGGCATCGGGTCCAGGATACATAGAGAACCGATATAATACCCCTTCCGGGTGCGTAGAGGAACTCCAATATAGGACCGGTAATATGGCGCTAGTCTAACACACTGAAGGTGTTGGAAAAACGAGTGCTGGGACAAATCCGGGATTTCCTTGATGGGTGGATCATTTGCTGAGAATGGCAAGATAGGCTGCGATGGGCCATCTGGGCTTTTGGGGGTCGCCTTCCTAATGATTCTGGGAGGTTGCATTTTGACAGTCGCCCGACATAAGAAGCTTTGACCATTTTGTAAGTCATCCGGGTGGCTGTAGAGAAAAGCGTCTAGATAATCGTCGGTCACCCCGAAAAGAGGCTTTGTTCTCTGAATGCACTCCGCGATAATCCACTGCACCCCGTTCTCCACCAGGGAAACCACGACTCTCGACTTCCTGAGTTGAAGAGCTGTGAATCTCACGGTCGTTGTGAGCATGGGATAGTCCGAAAACAACGCGAAATTTGTTGACCCGGGCTCTGCCGTCCGGGGCGGCGTGAAGTACCTGTACCATCGGGAAAATCGGATGTCAGCGTACAAATTTTTGCCACATGCATAATAATATTATTCGCAGTAATTTAGAATCAAGGAAAATAAAATGTATAGATTTTCAGTGGTAAACTCGAGATCTGGTGCTGTTTTACATCACGACAGAATGCAGTACATCGCATCGTTTCAACACGATCTCGAGGGGTGTTGCACGGGCGGAAAATGTTATACCTGTAGACCTCGCGACTCCGCTCCGACTCGCCGGGGATAAGCTCATGCTCGGGCGGCATGACATCATACCCGCCCATTTTGTCAGGTTATCGGTGTCAATTCGCCTGGACGTTCTCAGCGGTCTTTGAAAATCTGGGGACAACAGGAGAAGCCGAGGCCGCGAGAATAAATGTTGTGTCCGTGGATCCGATTATATAGACTGGCAGACAAGATACTTGTCTCCCTCGAGCAAGGTTAATAAGAAAGCACCTGGCCAACCAGCCGGCGCGTCGTTGACTGTAGTGCTGGCAGATGCAACGTCCTAGTTGTTTGCGAAGAGATGGTTGGAGAAATGGCAGGTAGCTAGTCCCTTTTGCGCTGGCAGGCCTCGTAAACAAGGCACCAGGTTGGAAAAGCGAGCCCTGCTGGCGATCAAGCCCGGCTCAAGCGCAGGAGTCCGGTTGGCTCTGGGGATTACTCGAGATCAGAGGAGTGTGGGGAAAAATACGATACCAAAGAATAGACAGGAGGTAGGGTAAAGTAGAGATCGATAGACGATAGTGGAGTAGGCTAGAGCACGAAGCCGAAGCAGGATAGTACGGTATAATACGAGATAGTATAGAGTATCAAGATTGGACAGGATACACCGACTGTGCGATTCACATTGTCATATTCGATCCGTGGAAGGATAGAAAGAGAGAAAGGAAAGAGAAGAAGGAATGGAGAAAGATGAGCTTCCGCGGGGTCTCCTAAAAAGAATTTGGGCTCAGGGTTGCACTAGGAGCACAAGCACTGTGATGGCAGCTAACTATCGGCGCACGAAGGGGGAAGCAAAGGGATATAATTCCAACGTGCAGGAAAAAAGAAATGGAAAAAAGATGGTGTGTGTGAGTGTGTAGCGCTCGACCTGTCGTGGAGGGAGAAGAAGTCAAGGAAAGACCCTCTTCTCGGCATGCACTGATAATTTGAATTTTCCTACTCCTCACTTCCCAGCTGCACGAATCACTCCCAAAATCGCAATCGTGATTAGAAAAGCAAAGGCCGCATGGGACAGCCGCAGCAGAGGAGTCTGGCTTTGGGGTCCAGGCGCATCTGTTCAATTTCGCCCGGCCTATCATCAACGTTAAGCTGAGACGTCCAAGGTAGTGTGGGGGAAGGGAGAACGAGAACAGGGACAATTATTGAATCTCGCCCTCTCACACGCCCTTTGGCTATTTTCTCCCAGGTTTCTTGTTGTCTCCTTCTTCTCCAGAATGGAAGTTTTAAAAAATCGACCTAGTTAGCCTTGGTATGTGGTAATGAGAATCGAATCGGATATCAGATATTAAGTCGTTAGATTTTGGTGTGCTCTGCCGCTGGATACACTAAGAAGAAGAAGCTCCCGCCCAAATCCTGCTTGGATCAGCAGTCTACTCTTCAGGTCATTCCTCAAGCTCGCTAGCCTGGGAGACCGAGCCCTGAAACATGGACGAGTGATCGCGAGAAGGCGCTGGGTTTCGAGGCTAAGCTAGAGTACCCGGATAGCTATCCGAAGAGCCAGGGACGCAGAAATTCGCCCAAACACCACGAAGGAGGTAAAACCTTCCAACGACAAGCCAGACTATCGCGGGATCATAAAAAGGGACCACACAGGCCACCTGTTATTGAATCGCCTAGTCGCCATTCTCCTGCGATTGAATTGATTATGTCTTCCTGCTCGACTCCGTAGGCAGCTTCTATCACTCTTTGATCGTCATGGTGTCACGAGGAATGCAAATATGCACTCCTGCGCCTGGTATCCCAGGAAGAACCGCCGGAACAGGAAGAAATTTTTTTCATTTTCCTTCTCTCGGGTTCTTTTTTACCCTGTTCCGTCCCTTTGGTTCGAAACGTGAGCTGTCCTGCGGTCATTGCATTGGAAAGAACGTCGACAAAATCGACACCTTCTTTCCTTGTCCCTGTAGCGTGGCTTGAATGTTGGTTTTGGACGACAGGCCAAGCGACTACCTGTCTGTACGAACATGGACATACTTCGGACGAAAGTGGAAAAAGAAACCAAGCTAGGAAAAGCAGCCACCAAAGACAACGAAGAAGCGAGGGGTCAGAAATCCGGTTTGGCCGTCGGCGAAAGGTTTCGTTCGGCTGGTCGGTTTTCCGAATATCATTTCTGGAACGAGGTGCGCCAGGTTGCCTAACAGCCCTTCGAGGAGCTTCTTCTCCTTCTCTCCTTCTTTCTCAAGAGCATTCCATCCGGCCCAGACCGCTTTGATGGATACATGACGCTACCTGGGTGTACAGGACTTGCACAAAGTCCGAGGGCTGTCTTGAAATTTGACTTTTCGTATGTAAGGTCAGAAAGAGGCGTTTTCCAAGGTCCAAATTAGTCATTTGCATTGGCCTCTGCCGCGTCCTCGTCCTGCAGTCTAGATCGATGACGGCTCAATTGAATTCCAGTGGAATTCAACTGTGCAAATTTTAAAAAGCAAGGGCCATTCTGCGATCGCCATTTTCGGCACAGTGGGCGTCGCGATCGAAGTTTCTACCGCCAATACGCGTTTTCATTGGTCTGAGTGAGACCCCCCCCACATTCTTTGCAAGTGGGCCATTGACAGGAGAGTTCGCCAACGTGGATTGTCAGCGTGAGATTTCGTTCTCGCATGGTCCGCCGTGGCCCGTCTTCCGCTTTCTTAGGTGCCGATGACGCCTCTCTTTTGGGCCCCGTCCTGAAGCTCATTCGATCATGGCGCCGTCAGTCTCCACCAGCTTCGGCTGCGGATAAGGGAGGCACGCACGCCCTGTTACCAAATTCCATGGTCACCTTGTTCTTAGAGGACTTTCAAAGGAGGGAGTGGAGCAATTTGTCCAGCTCATACATGAAATGCAAGGAGAGATGTGATGGCCTCCTGCAGCTTCGCTGAGAGCATGGGGGGCCTTGTCCGGTCTTCGTCGAAGCCAACATCGTCAGAGGCTGCTAAAATGGCTTGATTCGGTTTCAACTGCCGTCCCGTGGCCCATTTCAAGTTCGAATTCCGTACCGGGGAGCTTACAAAGGTGCCCGTAGGGTGGGAGCTGTGGTTGAGCCCAGAAGAGCATAACGTTGGGTGGGAGCGGAAAGTTTCATACGGGTGCCAGCTTCACGAACTCGAGCAGCTTCTGTTGGAAGGTCAGGAAAATTGCGGATGTGCCGTTGAGATCGATCGCAAATGCAATATCCTTATTACGTGAGGTCGGCCGGCTGGTCTTTGGAGCGTCTACTCGCTAAGTCGGTGGAACCCATCGCCCGCAGAGGGTCGGGCATATTAACGTCCAACACGCGCATAAGATTCGCTGCGGCTTAGCCGAATGTCTCGGAGCCAGGTGCTACCGAGGCGACGTCGGATCTTCTACGCCATGCGCCAGAAAATCTGCTAGCCTTCCCGACGGCGAATATCATCGTAATAGGAGGCTTGACAACAGACGCCGCTGAATATAAACCGTCTACAGAGGCCAGAACCGCCGTCTTGTTCACATCAAATTACAGCAAGATCACAAGCTCTCAGAGTGATAAATTCAGAGCCCAGAGGTCATAGAATACCCACACCATCCACCCACGCATCCACATAATATCACATATCACAATATGACGGAAACAGAGGCTGCAGCAAGGGCAACTTCCAGCTCCAAGCCGAGCATCACACTGATCTGGCTCAATGACTCCAGGGCGCAGCGGATTGCATGGCTGCTGGAGGAAATGGGCCTAGACTACGAGCTGAAGGTGTACAAGAGGTATGCGCGCATTACACAAACCGACCCAACTTGTTCAAGCGTCAATCCAGTTGTGACAGCAGCCAATACTAATTCGACTCTCTACACCCCCAGAACCGAATCGCATCAAGCCCCGGACGAGCTGAAAAAATACCACCCGTTGGGAAAGGCACCGATCGTCGTGGTCGACGGCCAGGTGGTCGTGGAGAGCGCTTTCATCGTCGAATATCTGATAGACCATTACCACCCGCAATTGAAGCCCGCTGAATCCGACCACAAGCAATATATGCAGTACAGGTATGGAATATAACATAAACTTGCGATTCGACGGATTCAATAATCCGGGGTAGAGAAATCGATCGAAGGCTGACTGTCAATGTGAAGACACCTCATGCATTACACAGAAGGCAGTCTCATGCCCTTCATGCTCCTTGCATACGTCTGCATGATGATTCGGAACACACCTGTACCCTTCTTCATCAGACCAATTACCGGCCGGTAAGACAATCGAAATCCCCAACGATCATATGATCGACCTACCTGCATTCCTACGAGATCATACAGAAAGACGTGGAAATAATAAAGAAAGAAACAAAAAAAAACCCAAGGCAGGGTGTGCATGCGTAAATGCGTCGTGGCGTCTGCATCATGTATCTGTGTGTTCCGAGCTAACATTTTCTCGAATGAAAATCCAGGGTTGCGGACGGGCTGTCGAAGAGTTTTGTGAACCCAAACCTGGTTTCCAACTACGACTGGCTGGAGAGCCTGTTGAAGGACCAGCCTTTCTTTGCTGGGGACGAGCTAACGGGAGCAGACATCATGCTATCGTTCCCGATTGAGAGCGCGCAGGAGCGGATGGGAGGGTTCTACAGCAAGGAGCGGTACCCGAACCTGTTTTCCTGGGTCGAGAGAATCAAGGCGAGGCCGGCGTACAAGAAGGCTGAGGAGAAGGTCTCCGCCGTCGAGGCGAACCTGTAGAACCGAGCGGATGGCCACCCATCAGCTTTCCGCTGTGGAGCTTGCAGGCGCCCCCGACGTTTGAGCGATCTCAAGATCGGTGGATCTCGGCAGGATCGCGACTTTGGCTGCTCGTCTAGTTTTTCCTGTCAATCGTGTAAAATTATGCTGTTCTGCTTTTTTCTGTCGCTTCAGTCGTGTACAATACCCGAATTGTTGGATTCCGCAACGTCATCGAGGAATTCTCCTCTCATGAATGAATGCAATGTAGCACTCCGCACATACGGAGCGGAGTAGATGTGTGGGACGAGTACCCTGTTGGCTGCAGTGGGACCGAACGCTACCCCGGTAGCCAATTTCCATGTGCGACGGAGCAAACCCGCTCGCTCCGTTCGCGTTCGTTGCTTCTTTCCCCACAGCCGGGCAACTACCCAGCAACGCAAAATTGTGCCTGAACCTACATGCTTCTCACTTATTATGCTTTTATGCCGTTTATGCTTTTTCCGAAGAATAGCCGGCCGAGTAAACTCTGGCATGATCATCATCGAATGATCTCGAGTACGTAACAGCGCGCCCTCGTCGAGTAAAATCAATTGCTCAGGCGGCATTTTCAGGTTTTTTCCACCCTTCCCTTCCCCTCCCACCTCATTCGACTTGGATATTTCTAAACGCAGCCAGACAGACATACGCCATCGTTGCAAGTACCCCACCCACCCGCAGCAACAGCAACCAGCAGCATCAGACACGATGGTCCAAACCCGCAAGCAAGCCCGCGAGGCCACCCCGGTTCCCAGCGCCTCTGCAGATGCGACACCCTCAAAGCAGACACCGCCGCCGTCGGCCAAGAAGCCCAAAGTTTCGAAAGCCAAGCTGATCGAAGAGGAGGACCGGGTCACCTTTGGCGTCCTCGACCTGCTGCGGGTTCTCATTGGCATGGCGCTGTTCAGCTGCACACTCAGCTACTTTATCATCGGTGATTCGTACATCTGGGGACAGGAAAAGGTGGCAAGGCGGTATTGGAATGCGATTAGGAAGACTTTGGTATAGCGTCCTGTCTGTCCCTTGCAGTGGCTTTTTTGTTCTCTTCAGTTATATTTGAAATCCTTTGTGACATTTCCTTGTTTTTGGGCCAAAACCTCTGGCCAAAAAGAAAAGAAATATCAAGGAAAAGAAAAGCGAGAAAGAAGAAGGATCATGAAAAAGGTGCTGACTTGCAAAAATGTGGTCTGACCGACCTGTCCCGTTCGAAACGGACGGGATGGGTGGGTAGGTGTGGATGCCTGGATATGCAAGACCACTCCGATTTACATGGATGAAGCGACTCTAGCGCTGTACAATGGTACGGACCCGGCACTGCCAATCTACCTGTCGATAAACGGGACCATCTACGATGTCTCTGCGGGAAGAAGCAAGTACGGGCCGGGTGGAGGTTATTCGTTCTTCGGTATGTGGATCGCCACCTAGTCATGAAGGCACGCCCCGTCAATTATAGTGGAGCGAGCGAGCGGCAGGCTAACGCTTCATTGGCCATCTAGCGGGGCGAGATGCAAGTCGGGCGTACATCACAGGTGACTTCAAGAACGACCTGACGTGGGATGTCAGTGGGATCGACGAGGAGAGGGTGCAGCAGTCGCTCGGTCATTGGGCCAAGTTCTTTGCCAACCACGACACATACACATTCGTGGGATACTTGGTGAAAACTCCAAAGGCAAATCCCGTAGAAGAAGACAAGGCGAGTCCGCCTGAACCCGAGCCCGAACATATGCCTGATGAGCTGTAAGGAAGTAAGGGAGGGAGAAGTAAGGGCGCGCGCGCGAGTATAGTAGTAGGCAGAAAGTCATGGGAACAGTGACGACTTCGGAGCTCTGCAGGAATGGACGGCAGATCCATATTATTTGTATAGTAACATCCTGGTATTATTCCATCTTTGTTCAACTGGTTACGTGTTCACCCTTCTTAGTCTATTGATTCGATGCACGATGCAAGATGAACGAAGAAATAAAATATACATTCTGGTCCATCGAGACGAATCGAAGAAGAAAAAAAACTTTGTATTCGATATGCAATATTCCCAATATAACACACGGGTTGGAAGAATATGCAAGAGTGGTCTGTAGAAGCAGAGCCAGCGCTCGCGCGAGAGAGTTCAGCCGTAACAAGGAACGCGGCAGGAAATATCCTGTTGCTTTTGCCACTCCTTCGAGTCTAGGCCGCGAGGTTTCATTAAGAGGAAGAAGAAAGACGTATTGGAGGTCATTGCGGATCGGTATCATATTCGTAATGCACATATAGGAGCACAAGGAAATAAGAAAATATAGAGCCAGCCAAAGCAAGAACGATTCTTTATTTGCAAAAGAACAACATTTCTACTCGGTTGCTACCGATCGAGCTGTAAATTGGATCCACCATGTCAGCTGCTGCACGTCTCAAGAAGCATTGCACTGCCTTAAACCCCCACTCTCAAAGGCACTATTACGAAATCTGGGTGACATACTGTAGATGAGGCACTTGGAATGCCCAACGACCTTCTTGATTACACCCTTCTCCTCCAAATCCCGTAGAGCTCTCCGGGCTAGCGAACCATTGATCTTTAATCTGTCGACCAGCGTGGCGACTGTGACGAGTCTGTAGGACTGAACCTCCTTGTTAAGGCGTTCGGTAGTAGCCTTGTCGAGGATGACGGCGTGGACGGACTTGTCCTTGACTATTCACCAGAAAAAAAAATCAAGCCACCAACAAAGTCAGCCCTTGCGTCCTGTACTATCGTGTCCGCGTGACGGGGTATTGTGTGAGGGTGTGTGTGCATTCGGTGTTTCCGTACCCTTTCCCTTCGACCACTTCTTCTTTGGCTTCTTGCCGCCGGATGCTCCTGCTGCCTGCAGTTGGGAAAAATCGTATTAGCAATTTTGCATGCGTGTATTCATCCGGCGTGTTCTGCCAGTGCGATATATCGAGAGGCGGCGTACCATCTTGAATGTATTTGGTTGTTGATGAGGACGGTGTTTATCGACGGATATTCTCACTGATGGCGCCAGAGCAGAAAATGGACAAGATGTTGCAGCTGGACGGTTTGCCAGCGGAGGGCCTAGAAGCCCTTATCTTATCATTGACGGAAACGGAAGTTCTCATCCGATCAAACACCATCGCTCGACAGCAACCACAACACAGCGCGTTGCTGCGCCAGCGAGGCGATGCGGCGCATGCTCAGCGGGTCTGTAAACAGTCGCGTTTCGTGACGAGATACATGGTCATCACCGCACCTCATCTGCGACCAGCCCGCGAGCGACAGACACGGCTTCTCCACATGGCATCGACCGCGCCCAACAAGGTCGACCGGCACCTGACCACGCCGTTCCTTCTCAAGGTCTTCTACAAGGTCAATTCGTTCCACAGGTACGCCGGCAGCTGCCCCTTACAGCACCTATCTACGGCTAGCTACAAGCGATATATAAGATGGTATAAACTGACGACAGTAGACTCGATGACTTCCGCGCCACAGCCCAGCCATCCTCGTTCGTCGAGGTGTACACGTGGAAAGACTGCTCGCTATCCGAACTAGCCACCCTCCTGCTCTCCGCGCTGCCATCGCTCGCAACCTCCGCGACCAAGTGCTCCTTCCGGCTGATATACGCCGACACCAAAACAAGCCGCTTCACAAGCTCAGAAATCGGCAACATCATTCTACCGTTGCCGAAGCCTGCTACCACGAATGGGAACGGAGCGGGGAGCAGTGGCGGCAACAACGGCAGCTCAGACAAGGTGTCGCTGGACGAGGTGCGGTTCGTCGTCGGCGATTGGATTGATGTTGCGATCATGACGGGGTCCGCGACTTCCTCGGCCGCATCGAACGGCATCCGGATACGCGGGCGAGGAGGCAGCGGGCTCACCGGCGGTATGCCGCAGGGTGAATGGCGGAAGGGCGATAGGTTGGATGATGACACACCGACGCGTAATGAGAGCAATTCGTCAAATGCTAGAGATGGGGGTCGGCGGTTCGGCGGCGGGGGCGGCGGAGGAGGTAGTGGAAGTCATGGCAGCGGGAGACGAGGCAGCCGGTGGTAATCGAGCAGTTCAGTTCAACTGCAATCGGCTGACAGGGTGTTTGTGATATTATTATGGGATAGGGTTACAATGATCGAAATGGTCTCAGCGTATTTCGCCATTGGATCGGATATAATTGTTATTTTGTTCCTGAAAAAGCGGTTTGGATGCAGGGACCACAGCATAGTAATTCTTCAAGATTCGCAATGTACGGCGCAAGGGTCCCTCTTTTCAATATATATTAGTCATTTGTCTTGCGGTAGTAGCCAATCGGCATGAAATCATGTCCACGAGAGATCCGGGGAATGCACGTGGACGGGCAGACATATCCCGACATATTGTTCTCCACATTATGCACATTTAGCAGTGAATGGGATGCTAAAGCTAGTGAATTTGGCGCGGTTCTCCCCGCAGTTGGTTCTGTTTGCTTCCGAATATTGCATGTCACGTTTACTCCCTACATCGTGAGTTTTCTTATCGGCATGCATGTTATATCTCCAGTACCGACATCTATTGATCCGTGATGGGGCCATCAATTCGGGAACTCGAGGTCATGCGGGTTGATCGGACCACTTCGACGCACGTCGGGCCCTTCCCTCCACGAGCTAGCTAGGTTCTTGTACCGCCTGTTGCGCAGGCAGCCGACAGAGTTACCCGCATCAAGTAGCTGTTTCCCGCAAGTGGGACGATATATGGGTATTCGGGCCAGCTGCCCATGCCCTCCGGCGGGTTATCGAGTCAACAAGGAAGGATGTAATCGGAGCGCCCGCAAGTCCTCTTCCGCAGGTCGCCTAATATCGGCATCTAAAGCCGGATATCGGATGAATACTACCGCCCGTACGTACGTCGGAGTCCGCTCATCCGGGTGACTCACGATGACAAAAAGTGGCGGGCCAGCCGGGCTGCGAATCAGAGTCCGTCGAACCTTCCACCCGCCACACCCGGTGTTCCACGATGGGTCTCGAAGGGTGAGTACGAGATAGAGTTCCAGCGTGATCGAATGAAGCACCGCCACACTGGTCGGCCTTGAACCTTCGGATCTCGTACATTGTCTGAGGTTAACATTAACATTAACCTTAACTTGACTGCCTCTCCGATCCGATATCCTCAGCCGATGATGCAAGCCGGCTACAGCCGAGGTCCACACAGTAAACATCGAATCCGGCACTCACGATGACACTTGGCAACTTATCATCGTACGACAATACTTTATACGAAGTATCACTATGAGAAACGAGGTGCTAAAAGTCTCGGCCTGTCATGTCTTATCCCGAGCTTACACAAGACAGACAGTTCACGTGCTGTGGACGCACAAAACTTAGCAGATACAGGTGCGTTATCTGGTGAATCATCCTTCGAAGTCCGTCGTCCGAAGGAATTCGGGTGCAGCAAACAGACGGGGACCGCTCCCCGTATTCGCAGTCAGCATGGCATAATACTTGGTACACAGTTCAACATGCATCGGTACGATGGATGCAGTCCAGATGTGTACCTGTACATCCGTTGCACATGTCTGTATGTCTGCTCTCACGATAATGAATATTGATTACTTCCATCTTGCCTTGATAAAATCGACAGCTGATGAGATGAGTTGTCCACCAGCCAGGGTGTTCTGCAGACATAAACGCAAATGCAAATGCAAATGGAGCTGCAGATGGCCTGCAGCTCGAGTTTCTCTGTAAGCTCACAAGCTTAAGCGCTGAATTTCGAGCTTTCGAGCAACGTCGTTCAGCTAGCTAGCTTGAGCTGTGGAAGCTGCGAGACCTGCTGCTACCCATGTCACTTCGTGTAAAGCGAGAAGAAGCAGCTACAAGTGTGGCATGTGAACGGCTTGGTCATGTCCAACATTCCTCGTCTGCAGGAATACCAAATCGGGCCGTCGCCATAGGTCACATTTTGGCAAGACAAAGACAGTACATGTATGCAGACTCATGTGTTCGAGACAGTGGAAGGCTAAATCATATTTTCGCAAATAAAGTGCTGGCTTGTACGCGTACGACGACGACTGAGGGCATGGGCACATGTTTCCTGCATGTATCCATCAGGCAAAGTGTATCCCGAGCACCCGAGTCTGGAGATTTACCCGCCCGTAGAGGTGTCCTAAATCTCGGGAAGAACTCGGTGAGTCGTATACTAGTCATACAGTAGACGTTTGCCCCCATGCATGCTCTGGAATGTACGAGAGAATCGATTTAGCATCATCATATTACCCAGTGACTAGCTTAGAGAATCTATTTTTTGGGTGGTTATTTGATAGTGGTAGCTCTACGCGTACGTCCGGCCGTCATATGAACAAGTCTGGAATGTGGCTCCATAGTTTGAGGATAGTAAAATCTACGATTACGTTTACAAATGTGTACTTTTATATCTGTACTCTTAAAATGTGGTGTGGGGTTCGAGGGCGGGTGTGGGCGATTAGGCTGTACGTTCCGTGCAATCTCGTTGGAATGCTCCACAAAACAATAATATCGATATGATATGATAATGATATCGATGATATCAAAAAGTCTGTGAATGTGAATGTGACGGTGAACGTGCGTTCATTCCATAGATGGACAGACGTCCGTTGACGGCATCTGTGATCCTTTCGCTAAGACGGTGCTGTTTGGTCGTCCTTCGGAAACAGGCGAGTCGACAGATTGCAGCAGCGGCCGTCGTGCAAACCGGTTTTTTGGACGTCGGGGCTATCCATCCTCGCAGCTGACATCCTTCCTCGCCTCTGCACACGACTGGATGCTCCAGACAAACCGCTATCTCGCGAGCTAGTACCGTACTTCGTACTAGCTGTGGACCCAAGCTAGCTAGCTAGCCAGACCGTGGGTACAGCCGTTATCAGCCTTCCTGGTACAGTACTTACATCCATACATCTACGCTTACATCGACATCTCGCCAAGGGTCGAGTGCATGGTGAGGAATGCTGGATCTTGAGATCAAGTGGCACGACAGAAATGTCGTCTGTGCATCATCATGATATCGAACGGCAGTAGATGGTCCTGATTGACAGGCAGCCTACGGCGACAAAGTCGGCGGGTTGAATGCGAGCTGCAGGCAAGCTGACGGTTCGAGTAGGTCGTCTCGACGATGACGGCCACCAGCGTAGAGCAGCATTCCTAAGATCTGCTGTTTCGCGCCAGGAGCTCCAGATCGAGCGAGTACGTATATCTCCCCTCACTTGGTGGCTTTTTTCTCTTTCTCGATGATGTTTGTATTTGCGAATTCCAAATGTCGCTCGCCGTCCCGCTTCCCCGTTCTGCTCTAGTTCGAGTCGAGCAACTTTGCACATCGACGGACGAAACGTTTTTTTTCTTCTTCATTTGGCGTGGATCACTGCATCGACAGGAGCAGACGCAGGAAAGTTAACTTTTTGTGATCTCGTTCGACAGTGCACAGCGATGCCAAATGTCTCGCAAGCTTGCTGCTGCAGCGTCCGTTGGAACAAAGCAGAGGGCCTGCTTGGGTGCTTGCATGGGCAGCCTGCGCGCAAGGGCAAGCCACTGGAATGTGGATCTCTACAATGCAGAATGCAGATGCACGACGCGCTGAACAAAAAAAAAAAAAAAAAGCTGCCCAGATGCTTGGAAGCTCGACGGGCGGATAGTTGGTGCAGTGCGTCTTGATGTTCAGCCTGGCAAGTTGCATTCAAAGGAGGACATCGCCTGCAGGACGGCCACTTTTGCCTGAGTGCAGCACTCCTACCATCATCACGGTCCGGGGTCTGTCTCATGAGGATAGCCCCGGCGGGTGCTGTGCTCCGAGCATGGGTGGTGGCACACACAAACGGACGGATGAAGAAGAGCTACGGTACAGGTACACGGCCCAAGTACCTGAAGCGAATCCTATGCTACGATTGCATTTGCTGTGCATGCAGCCGTCGATTCCTGTCTTGGATGGCGATGCCAGACAGCCGGCTCTCGGCTCCAGAGCAGACCTTGGTCAGGACTTACTCATTCGTACACTCGGGTACCAGACGGATAATGAGTGGCGGTCGTTATCTCTGGCCGAATTGGAGGTGCATTGGCCCTGGACCTTGCCGGCAGCTGCATCTGTCTGTCTGCATCAACGTACTGCAGCAGAAGGGACGCGAATGCAAGAAGCCTCCTTCTCTATCTCTCCCTTTCGCTCCCTTGCGTGGTAACCTCACGGGCGGCTGGACTTTCTTGGAGCATTCCAGTCACAGACATATCACGGCAGCTGGCGTCCTCCTTCCGGGCTATTTTTGGCGTCGGAGGGAGAGAGCACATACAGACACGTACTAGTGAATGCATACAAGCTGCAATCCCGAGTGGAGTGGAGTGGAGCGGAGTGAAAGAGAGTGAGAAGGGGTGTGTGGGCGGGCGTGATCTGCCCGATCGATCGAAAGCGAAAGAAGGAAATACGGAAGGAGCACGGGCGTCCGTCGAGATGGAGCGATGGCTTATCGTGATGGAATGAATGCAAATGCTGGATGTTACGTTGCCGTTGCCGCCTCTTTGGATCCGCCCTCCGCCAATGAAACCGCCCGATTATTAAAACCAGCCCGGCCAAACAACATTCCTTCGGCTGCCTCCTCCTGCCGGCCAACATTCCTGACGACCTCACCAGCTGCATCGAATCAACCACAAGTGGCAGTATTCTCATCACTTATCGCCAGATTCCCCATCCCTTACATAACGCACAGCCAGTCTCAGCTCAGCTCAGCTCGGCCCAGCGATACCCGCCAGTTCAGCTTTTGGCCTCGACCCGCCGTTGCCGCCCTCGAATCCCGAACTACCGTTGCTTCGCACCTATCGACGTCGTCACGACCGCCCGGAAACCAAGTTTTTTGCTGTTTTGATTCAATCTCCCTCGAGACGGCGACCGTGTGATAGCATCCTGCATATCCCTTCGACTCGAACCGACACCAGCGTCGCCAGCGTCCAATACCCGTGCTCCGATCTCGACGTCCGGCTGCAAGGGTAGTCCCAATCGACGGGTGCCTCTGTCACTCTTGCTTTTTCGCTCCTGTCGAGGTCATTTCCGCGACCCGATCGAACTGTCTCGATCGTGGCGAGCCGAAACAGGGCGGCAGCAGCATAACTCTGCCGTGTGTTTTCTGTGACGAGGAGGCGTTTTCTGGCCCGCCTTGGGTTATTTGCTCGACGATAGAGTGCAAGAATGTAAGTGATATCGTATTCGCGAGCTGAGAAGCGAACGAGCGAGCGAGCGAGCCAACGGACATCCGCTGTCTTTCGTCTGCTGCCAGCTCTCCTTGTTTTTTTCTGTCCCTTTCTGGCGGGTGGTCACAAGCCCGCCGTGCTTTATCGCCCATCGCCCATCATCCACCCATCCATCCGTGCATCCGTCGCTGGTTCGTCCATCCTGCTGCTGCTGCTGCTGCTTAGCATTTCTCTGCTGCATCTCTGTTTGGCGGCCTTATCTCGGTGGCCGCCCTGGCTGCCCTGCTAGCTCGCTCCGGCTGGCGGTGCCCTGTTGTCCGTCTTTTATCCCGGCCAATTGCATCGCTGCCTGCCAGCCAGCAGCCAACTGGGCTGCGGATAGTGCTCGCCGGATGGTTGGCTGGCTGGCGGTGCACTCGGCCAGAAATTCGCTGCACTCTTGCTCCTGCTCCTCCTGCTGCTGGAGAGCGCTCCTGCTGCCTGCCTCCCTGGCCTGCTCTCTGCTCCTCTGCTCTCTGCAGCAGTGCTGCTGCTGCTTCTCTCCTGCATGTCTTGCTTGCCTCGAGCAGCGTAGCGAGCTGGCAGCTCGTCTCTCGTCTCAGGGCGCTCGAGGCTGCATCTGTCGCCAACTCGACGGGCAGGTCGACGCGGCATCCGTTCACTAGCTGGCCCGCTGGCCCTCAACCATCGAGACGGCGCGCCGCGATGGCTCTCGGCATCGCTGTCTGCCTGGGCTAGAAGCCTTGTCGAAGGTGTCAGTGTCAAGTGCCCGGGTCTCACTATCTATCGCTGTTTCACCAGTTGTCTGTCTTCCCTTTTAGAGTTCGTCGTCAGTTGGATCGGAGCTTAATTATATTTCGGATTCTGAGTTTCGCCCTGTGCCAGTGCCTAACCCTGCCCCATGAGCGCCGTTAATTCAATTTAACTCTCTCGTACAACTTGACTTTAAGACTGACTTGTTTGGCTAGTCTCGTCAAGGCTCTCACGCCCAACTCGCCTGAGGTCTCCAGGCTTCTCTGCCTCCGGCCCTAGTCGTTCTCTCTCTATTCCCTCTTCTGTCCGTCACCTGCTCTCTGCGATAGCTCTTTGTCGGAGTGCCTACCGCCCATTCGAGAGACGGGAGCAGGACCCTTATCGCCTTCCCACGTGCGAATCGCCTCGGACACTTTCGACCAGGGGACTGTGGAACTATTTCGCACACTTTTGGGAAGTGCTCAAAAGACGACCTTCCTAAATCATTCGCCTCTACCATACTAATCGCCACCAAGAAGGTAAGAATCCGACCCTCTGCCTCACGTTGCTTTCGCTCTGCCCAACCGAGCGTAACCTTCTGGAACTCCGCTTGCGGTGCATCCCGGGGTCTGCGCCTTTCACGATCCTGTCCCCAATCGTCGCATATATATAACAATAGCATTGCGAGCGTCTTGCGAATTTCTTGTTTCGCTACTCTTGTGTCTTCGCAAGATCAATAATCTCGCTTCGACGCTTTTCCTATCTCGCGACCATCCTTTTTCTATTATATTTCCCGCGCCACGAGGCAAATAAATATTTTCTTTTATTAACTCGAAGATGCACTTCATCACAGTCCCTCGAGATCCTCTCAACCAACCTATAATCATGGCAGCTACCACCATGCGCACCGGAGCATTCGCCGCCCAGCCCTTCCACGTTCCAGCTCCCACCCAGGCGAAGAACATCTCGCCAAACAGCACCTCGCCTACATCCCCCTACAGCTCGAGCACAACTATGACCACTCCGCCACAGACGTCACCAACCACTCCGAATCCTTACCTCCCGCTTGCCCCTCGGCAGCTCCACCCTCCAAAATGCGCGATGTACAGACCGGCCGCCCTCCGGACTACGGAGCGAGCAACTCTGATGAGCAACGGCAAAGCCGAGTCTGATGCTCCCGCGCCTGTGGTCAAAGCTCCAGTCAACCCACCAAAGCCGGTCCAGCCCGTAGTGGTGATGGAACCAACAGTCGGGAGCACCGACGAAGTTACTGGCCCGCCGTCGAAGGCAAACTGGAAGGTTAGTATCCTTTTCCATTTTTGTGTTGCTGAGCTCCGAGATAACGTGGATAACATGGCTAACATGACTCTTTTTCTGATGACAGCCTGATGCCGAGGCTACTGTCTGCGATTCACCAATCTGCAGCAAGTCATTTTCTCTCTTCGATCGTCGCCACCACTGCCGCAGATGTGGCAACATCTTTTGCGCTCAGCACACCTCTCAATACCTCAAACTTGACCAGAACTGCCGCTACAACGCCAACGGCTACGATTCTCGAGTCTGCATAGGCTGCTTCGATGAGTACAAGCGACTATGCGCGAAGAGTCGGTCTTCCTCTTCGAGCAGCTCTGGCTCCTCAACCCAGAGCATCACAACGCCTCAGCCCAAGCAAATGATGACAGCGAGGTACTCGAACGACGGAACCCTGCGTGGTAGACTGAACAGTTATGTTGGTAGCTACCGTGACAACTGGTCATGGAGCACCTTCTAACTTCCGTCATGACCTCTCTTCGCTGTCATCCATTACTCTAGTTCTGCAGCGGATCTAGTTTTCGGGGATTTTTATTATCTAGCATCTGAGAGCGGCGGCGTCTTTGTTTCGGTTTCGATTTCTTTTCCATTTTTGAGCAGGGGAGAGTTGTAAGATACCCATACGGCAGTTGTCTCGTTTCCTTTCATCATGTCTGTGTTATTTTAGTTGCACATGGCCTTGCGATATATTTTTTCCCAAGCTGGCCTGTACGATTTTCATTTTCAAGTTCCCAACGCCATCTTCGCATGGTATTGGGTTACACCCATGTTGTAGAAGTTTGAGTTTCTCATGAGATGTGCTTTTTTCACTTCTTCCAATGTTCTCATACCTGCGCATCTATTTCTTGTCGCGATTAACCTTTTTTCGCATATTCATATAATGTCCGACTACGTGTCCACGAAAGACAGGTAATCGTTGAAAGTTTATCTTCTATCGCCTTCAATTCCATCAGTCTTCTTGCTTCACATTGCTTGAAACTTGACTTTCTCTTCCGCGCGCATTTATACTGTATTCGATATTCCGATCTTTATAGATTGAAGAGGAGTCTGTCATGGGTGTAGTTGTTGCATTTACACTACTTGTCGGAGTCAAGGTGTGCGGTTTCTGCTCAAGCCATATTATATTAGCTCAGCTTGTACTTACCCCGTTTACAATAAACTCTTGTGCAACCGAATCTTTTGAATACTATGATAGTCGTAGAGAAGCCCATTGTCGTTGTGTTCAAGTAGTCTTGCTCCGTGAACACTGGCTGTGATGTTCGATCCTGCCTAGATAGGCGCGCGTTCAACCTCCCAAGCTCCACTCATCACCACCACGACCCACCGCGAACTGCGTTCAAACTCTCGCCGACAACCTCAAGGACGCCGAGAACACCTGCAATTGGAGCATCGACACCATGGATGCCTTCGCCTCCATCCTCTCCGCCGAGATGGCGAAAAAAAAGCCCACGACGAAACCCGCCGGCGCAACTGCATCCGAAAAGTCAGCTCCCAAAGATGAGGCCACCACCACTAGCAAATATCTCCGCCGCGCAGACATCGAGAAGGCCCGGCAGGAGCAATACCGCGCCGAGCAAGCCCGACTCGAGGCCGAACGAGCCGAACGCGCCCTCAAGAAACGTAAAGCCGAGGAGGAAGCTGCCGCCGAACGCGAGCGAGTGCTCGAGAAGCGTCAACGGCTTCGCGAAGAAAAGCAGCGGGCCGCACAAGAAGCTGAGGCCGCCCGCCGGGCGCAGGAAACCGCCGCCGCCTCCACACCCGACGACGATGCCAAAGATTCGCTAGCCCCTGTGGAACAGATGGACGAGGCGACGGCGATACAGAAGCTACGAGACCTCCACGAGCCCATCACGCTGTTCGGCGAGACCCACGCGCAGCGCCTCCGCCGCATACATAAACTTACGCATGGCGGCAGCTCATCGCCCGGGACACCACGCCGGACACCGTCTCCACCACCACTATCCGGCGGTGAGCTGCTTGTGGATCCGAAGAACGTGACGAGCGATCCGGCATATGTGCGGCGGCAGTTGTTAGGGTGGTTCCAGCTCGTGATATCAGAGTGGCAGATCATGCTCGCCGGGCGGGACGACGAGCTAAAGGAATCGTATCAGGGAAAGTTGGCGACGCAGGCGATGACACAGGCTATCGAGAATTTGCAGCCGTTGTTCCGGCATCTGAAGAAAGGTGATTTGGATGAGGAGATATTTGCAAAGATCGCTGAGTTGGTCATCGAGGCGCAGGCGCGGCGGTATGTGAGGGCCAACGATGTCTATCTGCGATTGAGCATCGGTAATGCGTAAGTTGTTCTAACATCCTGTTCCTTCGTCTTT
Source organism: Orbilia brochopaga (assembly GCA_036872635.1). Classification (NCBI taxonomy): domain Eukaryota; kingdom Fungi; phylum Ascomycota; class Orbiliomycetes; order Orbiliales; family Orbiliaceae; genus Orbilia; species Orbilia brochopaga. The sequence continues at coordinate 1,546,540 of JAVHNQ010000003.1, read as the reverse complement.
CATTTCCTCGCCGGCGTCTTGATTGCAATTGCTAACGTGCATGATGATTGTAGGGCCTGGCCTATCGGTGTTACCATGGTTGGTATCCACGAGCGTTCCGCACGGGAAAAGCTACACGAGAAGGGGAAGTCCGCACATATCATGAGCGACGAAGCCACACGCAAGTATCTGCAGAGCATTAAGCGGTGTCTGAATTTTGCGCAGACGCGGTGGCCGCCAGAGGACCCCATGCAGATTATGGGATAGAGGGGACCGACGAGATGGATGGGCCATATATATAGTTGGGAGTTTACACGGAGTCAAGAGGATGCACCAGCATTGGTTATGTATTATATACTATCATATATCATGGAAATATGGCGTCTGCTCCGGAATTTAGTGATGTACTATCGATATACTTATCGCAACCGTAGATTAAGACGGCGTTTTCTCGCCGAATATTCGATTCGCGTATATATGCACAGCGGCTCGTCCAGTATCGTATCTACAACCATTTGTCCGTCCAATATGGCAGCCGTATTGCCGCCCATATCCATATTTCCTCCTCCCGCTTCATACAATCCAATGGTATACCCTCAGAATTCCTTCATGACGTCTCCCCGTCGCTTTCCTTTCAGCTGATGCCGGCCCTACATGCGTATACACACCGTCAGCACCCAGCGCCATTGTGATAAATGAATACCGACAGCGTACCTCCGCCCAGTAGGCCAACCCTATCAGACCAACCGGGATTGCGGCGACCATCACAAACGTGAATTTTGCATTCTGCGACGTCCACCGAAAGTACTTTGAACGGTTACGGTTCATTTCTGCATGGCGGCTCCAACGTCAGTCAGAGTATCGGTGATGCGAGATCCCTCGACAGTGCTTCCGGCGCTATCGACTGGATGTATGGAAGATTCGAGTGCGTACCCTCCCATTTTAGCAGTGCCGGATCGTATGCTGTGGCGCGGATGCATTATGACATTGGTTAGCATTGCGGCTCTCTCTCTCTCGTGCCCGAGGCGATTGCGGGAGGGGATGGTCGTTACCCGGATGGTCGCCATTGCCGCCAGCCATATTGGCGGTTTATCGTGCGTGTATCTGGGTGGAATGGCCGTGTATCGTGGGGCTAGCTGCCTTGTATATGTGGAGAGGGCGGTGATGTTCCTGCGAGGGACGTCGGAGGTTGAGAGCATGCGGATTGACCCGAAACGAGACACGGCACAACACATCCTCGCGGTGGGCATACAGAGAACGACTGGACAACGAGGACATTGGGGACATACAAGTCACGTCTATCGGCATTTTATAGAGCACAAGAACTGGGTAGGTATAGAACCAAATTGATTAAAGGCTACATAAATGCAAAATACCGGCCTACCTTTTATTAAAATACATGCTAGATAAAATATATGCGGCGCAATGCAATACATGGAATCAAAATAACTCTCAGATGGTAACGACTCGGATGAAGGAATGATAGGTGTAGATGATACTTATCCCGGGCATCGGGGTGAAAATGCTGGTATAGTACTCGAAATGCGCAAAGATTCACTTATTCATGCAATGCTGCTACTCAGATCGAGACAACGCTTGTCATACCGTCACGGTGAAAGGTGCCATGGAAGCCGAAGCTGACGACGGTCTCCATCTCCGCTCTCGCAATCTCAGTGAGGTCCTTTGCATTCAGCATCAGCAGATAGCTCTTCTCCGCAGAGCCGTCGAGGACAACCGTGAGCAGCACTCCGTCGTCCTCGTCCGTGCCGTTCGGGTTGGCGACAAAGATTGGCTCGCTGGGCGAGTGGCCGTGCTGCTCCCAATACGAAGCTGTGCGGGTCTGTGTATCGTATTTCACGATCCCATCCACCCATGCGGACTTGGCGCGGATAGCTATCGCATAGACGTATCGATGCGGCCTAGTAATGTATGCAGGGTTGATGACCGGCAGCTCCATGCCGAGGGGTTCCTGAAAGTCGACGCCTGCCGTCCTGATTGTTGCATCCGGAGTCTCCGGAATGTCGGCAAGTCTGAAGCGGGAGAAGAAGGATTTGTATTTAGTAATCGCCCCAGGCGCTTCGGGCGATGTCGACTTCATGCAGGAGTAGTAGAGCGTATGGATGACGTCGAGATTCTCGTACGTCACCACGTCCAAGACGAGGTCTTTCCCGTCTTCGTACGCGTTGACCGAGTGGAACGCAAAGAAGGCATCCGCCTCAAAGGTTGCGACAAGGCCTTTCTCCCCGCTACGGTCGACGACAAAGAACTTAGCCTTGTTCGCCGGATCGAACGGGGCGAGTGCGTCGGCTACATTCCTGGTCCACACGATCTTAGCGCCTCCCCATGAGTACTTGGAGCTCCAGACGCAGAGGATGACATATTTCTCCGACAGGAAGAGCGAGTGAATATAGGATGCAGGGGCACCACCGAATTTACCAACGATGGTACACTTGCCGTCGGGCGCCACTTTGAATAATTGGTATTCCGGTGGACCTTGCATTCGGAGATTGAAGTTGAACAGCTCGCCGGTGGTCGGGCAGGTGCGGGCGTGAGAGGCGGACCCCTGACCGTTGAGGTCCGGATGGAGGGACGTCTGCTTCGCGATACCAAGTGGCTCGAGGGTCTCTGGGTCGATTGACTGGAAGACGTTGACATCGGTCTTGACTGTCAGTGTGGTGGCCCCGCGATGACCGCTTGTACCGTTGTTGCTTGCAGCACTAGGGAAGGTCTGAGCACCAGGCATGTTCACCGACATTGTGACGCCGATGTTCTGACAACTAGGATGCTCGGCACCGCTGATGCTTTGCATTGTGAGAAGGGGGCTTTGTCGGAAGCTGCTCATGAACTTTCTGAAAAACCCTTCACACGGGTCTCTCTTCTGGCCAAAGCTGTAGCAATCCCGGTTTCCGGTCCTCTTGATGTACTCGAGTAGTTCGTCGCAGCCATGGCGAGACCGGTAGCTGACCTTGCCATCAGCGCCGATCTCAAAGCGATGGTTCAGCACGAAGCCATCGAACCAGTGATCGATTTTGAAAGTCCCCTTGGATGTCTCGACTCTATCGCCGCCGGGGCCGGTCCTATACAGCACACCGCTAGTTATAAAATTAGAATGCATACACACCTAGAGGGTTGAAGTGCGTCGTTCGATACACATACCGGACATAGTCGGGAATCGTGCCGGTGACTTTGAGATTTACAGGCTCTCGAACTTCATCCTGCCAGTCAAACTATACGGTTCTTATGTCAGCACCCCAATTGCAAACGTAGACGCTAACACAGAGATCGAACGTACTCCAGGGTCGTTGTACCAATCGTTATATGCCGCAATCTTGCTCTCCTCCTGTTTCTTCGGTGTGCTTCTGATACTCCAACTCTTCCGATGTTGGGCCTTCTCAATTGGCGTCACGTTGTCCAATTTCGTCATGGTAGATGAGCGTGAGTGATAGACTGGATTCGAAGCAGATCGCCCTAACCTGGACCGTAGCGTGGTCGAGATAAAACGTTTCTGCATTTTGAGTTAGCTAGAGCCATTATATTGACTCGATCGTGATGTGAAATGAGCGCATTGGGGAAGGAAGAGTTATAAATACATTTGGTAATAAACCACTTGAAGAAACACTGGGGGGACCCTGAGTGAACGATACCAGCAGAGTGGATCGGGCTTCTCCAGCGTGTTTGTGTGCTGCCTGATATAATATGCAGGAAATAATATATATCGGATAGAATATAAGTCTAGTTCTTAACGGCCACTAGATATAGGCGGCTGATAGGCTAAAGCCCGCTTGGCTGTGATATAAAATGCGGAAATTGTTCCTGAAGCTGGAGTGTCTAATTGGACTAACTGCGTTGGATGTGGTAGTCTGGAAATGGTTAATTTGCGGATGCTGTTGAAGAATACTTATACCACTCTGGCAACCGTCTTTCGTGCGTTCGTTCACTCAAACGACATCACGATTCGGCAGGTTGAATGTCGGCAAGGTTCAGTCGGGCGAACTAGCGGAGGGTATTGAGGCCGTCTCTCGCTAACTAGCGAGAAGGATATTCTAGAGTATGACCTCCGTAGAATGTAATATCCTCCGCCCTTATATCTGAATTTCGAATTGGACCGAGACATGCTTCTTCTTCTCCTCTGCTCGTCGGATCACTAATGCACGATGGCCTGGACCTAAGAGTACCCCCGTGCGAGGCTGAGGCGACTGGTGTCATGAGCGGCCGTCCGCTTGCCCCCTTGTTTCCTCAGTGGGCGTCGGCGCCACTGCACTCGTTATAGAAGCGTGGCAGCCGTAAATCGTCTCCATTGTTGTCGTAGCCTTGTAATTAGATCGCACTCGATTGGCCGCAAGATCTAGAATACGGCGTAGACGGGACTCCGATTGCTTTACTTGCTCCACATTCGTACCACAATATATCGTGGCTACAATGTCCGACAGAGGCACGCCGGGCAGCTGCGATACCTCAGCGGTACGAGGTATATTGCGCTGTGCAGCTGTGGACCGCATTTGTGCCGCCGCCCACATCTAGATATTTCTGAAGCCAGGGTGGAGCTGTCATTCTTGGCTTGAATGTGCGCTATCCCAGAGGAAGATTCGCCGACTTCGAGAACAGCGACTGAGCTGTGCGTATCAGTTAGCGAATGAGCAGTCGATCAATGTGGAGATACACGCATCGTCACCAAGCCTGCGTTTCAACGACGCCGTTCGCTGAATGCTAAACCGGATGAATGAATGCGCAGTCCAGTCTTTCCATCGCTTCCAGAGCCAATTACGAAGGCTCCGTTTCGGATTTCCAGTTGGCCCGCCTGCATGGCGTCCGGCCAATCAAAAGGCCACACAAGCGAGAGCCAGCCCTTTGGCTTTCGCGGGCGTCGTCGACACGCGAGAAAATGATCCGCCTGTAAGCATTCGCTAACTAGCTTACAGACCTGGCGTGCAGGCTGTCGCTGCTTGCTCTTGCACTCCGTCACGCTGCTGAAACGAGTAGGCGACTGCATTCGGAGTCGGCAATCGGGATAGGGCTCGCCGGCTAAGGTTGCTGCTAGTTAACTGCTGGTTGTCATCATCTGCTGGAGCAGCCGAGGTTTTGTATTATTGTTTGATGCCGCAAGAACTTTCACACGCGCGACCGCCAGCAACGAATAATGTCCACCCTTCACAACCTCGAGGACGCGGAACCAGCGCCACCCGCAAAGCGGCTCAAGTCGGAAACTTCTAGCGATCTGTCCCCGGCGAACCCGAATGGCCATGTCGAGAAGTTCGTGCGCAGTGAGGAAAGCGCTGGTATCACCGAATTCCTATGTCCGGGCGCCCTCGGCTTCCAAGGACTGCTGAAACAGAGGTAAAAGCGCTGCAAACAATCCCGAAGCGGGGCCGCAACAATGGCTGACACGCTATCTTGTCGACGGCAGATACACGGACTTCTTGGTCAATGAGATTGACAAAGACGGGAATGTTCTCAAGCTCAAGTCGCTTTCCTTTGAGAAGAAAAAGAACGATGCACGGCCGCCAGCAGAAACCAAGGTCCAATCAGATACACCGGTAGCCGACTCGACCGGCGTCGCCAGGAGTTCCAATGGGTTGGCGAAAGCCGCTGAGGCAGCATCTGAGTCTAGAACCGAAGAGACGCAGGAGTTAGAAGCTGAGGGCGCAGGGGCACGGGACGATGTAGCACCGGCTCTAGAAGCGAAGCCTTTTGAGGTATGTGATCCTGACGCCTGACGCAAGGTGACAAATCCCCGCTAACATGTATCTACATTTGCAGCCTGAAGATGCAGATAGGGCGCTCTTGGTGTCCTGGCTCGGATCAGAGATCACCTGCAGCCTCGTCAAGCTCTACAACGATATACTAGCCATTGAGCGCGAGATAAAACCGAACTACAAGATCGTCACTCCCGAGACGAAGCTCGTTTCTCAAAACCCTATTGACGACAAAGACGCACGCTCGCTTCTGCATCGTGCCATTCGTCGTATATTCTCGGGCAAGATCCAGTCAACCACAACCGATGATTACAACATTGAGCTATGGGCTACAAGGATCAGTGGTCCCAAGTCAGAACGTGATTGGAGCAGGAGAGAGCAACGTCAGCCCATGGAGTCCTGGGATGCTCTTGGAGGAGACTATCTGCACTTCAACCTCTACAAGGAGAACAAAGACACCATGGAATGTCTTGGTCTCTTGGGGAGATTTCTGAAGTTGCCTCCCGCATCCTTCTCTTTTGCCGGGACAAAAGACCGAAGAGCCGTGACAGTCCAGCGGGTCTCCGTGCATAGACTGAAAGCTGAGAAGCTGGCGGCTATAAATCCCAAGTTGAAGGGGCTCAAAGTTGGTGATTTCGAATACAAGCCTTATTCCCTCGACCTGGGGGATCTGAAAGGCAACGAGTTCAAGATTACGCTGAGAGACTGCATCTTCCCAGAAGGCGCTGATATCAATCAAACAGTCGAGCAGGCTGTTTCGGAGCTGCGAGAGAAAGGTTTCATCAACTATTACGGTATGCAGCGCTTTGGGACCTTCGCGGTCAGTAACCACGAAATCGGCATATCCATGCTTCGTGGAGATTGGAAGAAAGCCATTCACCAGATCATGGCTTATGACGAACGGTCACTTGAAACTGCCCCTCCAGAAGAGAGGAAGCGAGCTCAAGCCTGCAAAATGTGGTTTGGAGATCCAACAAACTGGAGAATGGCATCCGAGGTATCAAGGCGCATGCCACGGAAATTCCTGGCTGAAACTGCAATTCTCAAGTGGTTCAGCAGGTATAACGAATCTGAGAACTATCTCACTGCCCTGCAGAAAATACCAAGGAATTTGCGGATGATATATGTCCACGCATACCAGAGCTATGTCTGGAACACCGTTGCCAGTGAGAGGCTAAAACGCTTCGGGGCTACAATCATGCCTGGAGATCTTGTTGTGATGTCCTCAGAAGAAGTCGCTGCTTCTCAGCCTGTTCTTGAGCTTGATGAAGAGATACCAGGGGCAGAGCCTGATGAAGATAAGTTTGTGCGTGCGAGACCGGTGACCGAGGAGGAGGTCGCATCGGGCCAGTATACCATATACGACGTGGTTATCCCGTCACCTGGATGGGATGTCATCTACCCTGAAAACGGGCTTCGAGATCTGTACGTCGAGGTGATGGGCAGGGATGGATTGAATCCGTTCAGCATGATTCGGAATCACAAGGACATCAGCATGGCCGGTCACTATCGCCGTCTTCTATACAAGCCTGAGAAGGTTGAGTGGGAGATCAAGCGATATGAAGGGTTTCTTGACCAGCTGGTTGAGACTGATCTCATGTATGTCCAGCGACAGCGCGAGAGGGGCAAAGGGAAGCTATTGACGAGGGACGAGGGGCTGGTTCAGGAGGCGGTTGCCAATCCCACTGGATCCAGAATTGCCGTCATCATTGAGATGAGGCTAGGGACGAGCCAGTATGCGACGATGGCACTCCGCGAGCTGACCAAAGGTGGTATTTTGACACACCTTCCGCAGAATCAGCCAGGTACGGCGGCAGATGCAACCGCGGAACCAGCGGAACCAGTGGAACCAGCGGAACCAGCAGCAGAAACGTGAAGCCCGAAATATATCCTTGCGCATGTACAATATCTGGTCAACTTTCTCCATGTATAATATGCCTCTCACGAATTCAACTAGTAGCTTAAATTATAGGGATCAATTCCTACCGATTTTTTTTTGATATTAACTTTGGCCCCGCTGCGGGTTGCATCTTCCAGCGCGGACAAGGCCGATACGCGATCCGGCGCAAACCTTGTGCCAGGATATTCGGCAAGATCTTAGATGCAAGCCTCTGACCCATGCTCAACAGTACCTCCAATAAGCATGCATCGGGCAGCTCGAGCCTGCATATCAGAACGGCCAGTCGCGGGGAGGCAAGCTCTTTTCGGATCTAGTTTTACAAATCTCACAAATATTAGAGCAATGCGGGTATCGGTCTGACGTTTAAATTTCTTCCCCAGCTCGACTTCCCCGGATGTATACCATACACGGCCTCGCCAGATTTTTTTGGCACCCGTTGATTCGGCGTGTATACCAGCAATTCGTCTATCTATAGAGTGAACATGGGCGCCCTCGCTGCTGCTACTCGGCGGGCCCTTGTTGGTCGAAGGTTGGATGTTCTGGCGGCGCCGCCACCGATCCGCACTGGCGCCTTGACAGCATCATATACACACTTACCATACCGCTGGATCAGCGCGCCTCGGAGAACAATCGCATCAAGCGCCACTGCATCCGTGCAGCCCGAAGATGACGGTGCCGCATTCATACCTCCGACTCGACCTAATGTCCCAACCACAGAGATCTCCGAGCGACTGGAGGCGATCCGGAATGCCAAACCATTCAGCGAATTCTTGACCGACAGCTTCAACAGAGAACACAACTACCTCCGGATATCGGTTACCGAAAGATGTAATCTACGATGTATGTTATCGCCCCGGCCAACCTCACTCAATTACTAGCTTCACGAGAATAATTGCTAATTCAGAGATAGGCCTATACTGCATGCCAGAGGAAGGCATCGATCTGTCTCCACCCTCTCACCTGCTTACCACCGAAGAGATAATCCATCTTGCGAAACTGTTCGTCTCCCAGGGCGTAACGAAGATACGGCTTACAGGCGGCGAGCCGACCGTTCGCAAGGACATCGTGGACCTCATCATTGAGCTGGGTAAACTCAAGAGCATGGGGCTTCGGGAGCTGGCAATGACGAGCAACGGCATCTCGCTGGCGAGGAAGTTGCCGCAGATGGTTCAAGGCGGCTTAACGGCATTGAATTTGAGCCTCGACACCCTGGACGAGTTCAAATTTCAATTTATGACAAGGAGGAAAGGTATGTCTTGGCTGATATGGCTCTCTCAATGGGGTTCAACGCCATACTGAACCAGTCATTTAGGATTAAGCAACGTCTTGAAATCTATCGATGCAGCACTTGCACTCGGCGTACAGCCTCTCAAGGTCAACTGTGTCGTCATGAACAAAGTCAACGCGGACGAAATACCTTCTTTCATCGCCATGACCAAGGATCAACCTATCGAAGTTCGCTTCATAGAGTACATGCCCTTTACCGGGAACAAGTGGTCGTCGGGTAAAATGATCTCGTACCAGGAAATGCTCAATACCATTCGCGAGTCTCACCCGGATTTGCACAAAGTGCAAGACCACAAGAACGACACGAGTAAAACATACCAGATACCTGGGTACAAGGGGAAACTCGGCTTCATCACCTCTATGACGCACAATTTCTGCGGAACATGCAATAGACTTCGAATCACCAGCGACGGGAATATCAAAGTATGCTTGTTCGATAACGCGGAGGTCAGCTTGAGAGACCTGATGAGGGAAGATGGCGGGATGGGACCTGAGGGCGAACGGAAGCTCCTGGAGGTAATCGGAGTAGCGGTCAAGGGGAAGAAAGAGAAGCATGCCGGGATGGGTGAATTGGAGAGCATGCCGAATCGGCCGATGATATTAATTGGTGGGTAGACGAACGACCAACAGCGAGCGCGATCCTCTCTGCTTCGGGGCCTGGACTCGGGGTTGATAGGTGCTACAGGGAACCGCTCTCGAGCACACTTACATCCGAGAAAACGCACTTCAATCCCACTTCACTTGTTACCGCAATATCCATTGGCAGGCTTCCGGCTCTACAGTTCCTCCGCCAGTCCCGGGTCGCCGAAGCTCACACATGTGACATCTTCTGGGGCAGCGCATATGGTCCCAATCCATCACAAAGCAGTGACGACAAGAACCGCTAAAGCTGTGTCGACTATCAAATTTTCAAACCGTACAGCAATCGACTTGATAAAAAGCAATACGAACAAAAAAGGCGACGTGCTCTCCATCTCCCGGATAGCGGGTATCATGGCCGCAAAGAAGACCTCAGAAATAATTCCGTTGTGTCATCCGATAGCGATATCGAATGTACGGCTTAACTTACGAGTCGTCGACGCCGACGGCAACAGTGCCAATGACCAGGATAATGGGAGGATTGAGATTCTTGCCATTGTCACTTGCGATGGGAAGACTGGCGTCGAGATGGAAGCTTTGACAGCAGCAATGAGTGCTGCGTTAACAGTGTACGATATGTGCAAGGCAGTTGATAAGGGCATGGTTATCGACAGTACGAGAGTAGTTGAGAAGGTTGGTGGGAAGAGTGGGGATTGGAGAGAGGATGGCTGGATCGAGTGGTCTGAGGAATGAGGAATCTTCAGTTGGCGCTATTGCATTTGGCTTGGAGTTAGTAGTCTTATAATACTTTCGTAGTTATATTCCTGGGTATACGAGTTGTATTCGTCTTCGGCATGGCACGTCATCATTACAGATCGTGCGAATATCATAAGAGTCTCAGGAGAGATAAATGTAATCGAAAATCCTGCATCATGGGGTATCATATTACAATAAAGTTGAGGCTGGACGTTAAAGTGCAATCGTCATCAAGAACGCCTCCAATATCTTGCCGTTCCCGCGCAATCCTATCTTCTTTCTCCTGTGCGATGACCAACTCTTCCGAGGAAGTCTTGTCGCTCGAGATAGCTATCTCCACCCTCCCGCCTTTTGCGATCCAACTCTTCCCCAATGCCCTCCTTATCTACGAAGCCGGCCCAATCCAGCCTCGACTTTTCGAGCGAGTTGAGTTTCGTTGCCTTCTTCGCGGCTCCGCCTCCTATACCAGGATCGAATTTGGAGGCTTTTCTCATAGGCCGACGTAACGGTTTCGCCGGAGTTGATGTAGATGCAGAAGGCGTGACGCCTGTTTGTAGGGATGAAAGGTACGCTCGAGCTTCAAACGAGTTGGCGGGGACTTGTTTCTCCTCTCTATATTGCAGTTCAAAGCAGTTCAAAGCAGTTAGTCCCCATACCGCAGTTATTTAAAATGCCCATTGTGAGCGGGAGGCGCATACGTTACTGTCTCCCCGGCGAATTCATAGGTCCGCTTGATTGTAATCATGCCATCCTTCTCCACCGGTATCGTTGCCGTTGTCTCGGTCCTCGTTTCGACTCCCTCAGCTGGTATCAGACCACCAATAGGCGCCGGCAGCGGGACGGCGGTGGCAGCTTCCGCCGTCGCCACTTGCACTCCGAGGTCTGTTGACGATGTTACTATACTTGTTATTCGGGTGGTGAGCTGTGCGTGGAGTAGTGGCGTACCATCAGATTTCTGAAGGGATGGCGACGACGGCGTGGGATCGATACGGGATGTCGTGATTGTTTGGAGGGTCGATTGGGGGTTTGAGGGTAGAGCGGCGGGTTTTATCGGCTTGGGCGGGGAGGATGGAGCGTTTAGTGATTTCCAGAGGGCGTCGACATCAACTGTGGCGGACTTTGTGCTGCTTAATGGAACCTTTTCTTTCCCTCTAGATGCAGGATTCAGGTCAGTTCTTTGTTCCGTATACCATGGGTATTGATAATGCGTACTCTCTCGCCCGCTGCGCCCTTGTCTTGATCAATCCACCTTCGCCGCCCTCATCGTCAGATTCGTCTTTAGTCTTCTTCCTCTTTGCTTTTGCGCCACGTATTATGGCTTCGTCGCCAGAATTGTCCTCGACAAGGTCCTCCTGCGCGTTGGATACGTCTTTAATCTTGCGCTTGGAGCCCTTGCGCGTGGGTTTTGAGGATTCGTCTTCGGATTCCGACGAGGAAGAGGCGTCATCATCGTCTCCGAGATCGGGTTGCTGGCCTGGATTGAAATCCTCGTCTTCCGACGAGTGATAGTCGTCCTCATCATCCGCGACAGCCGCGGGTGCGGCGGGTTTAGAACTCATGAGATGTGTCCGAAGCGTCGATGGGAAGAGGAAGAGCGTAACGGAATTGCAAAGAGCTTGCGAACCACTGTGACGCTCTGCGACAGGCTGCTTTGGGATGTTTGGCGGCAGGAGAGCGGGTGAGCGCAGCGCGATGAAGGATGATGTCAAGATGAAATGCGCCCAGCCGAGACACCCGCGTTCTTGATATGCGCGTCCCCAACGCACATGCTGCAACGCGATGTCAACCATTAATACGATTAATACGATGTGTGTACAATACAACTACCACAGCTGTCGTGCATAATACCTGTACGATAGATGCTACACTGCAGCTGCTGTAAATGCGGGCAGTGCTTGAACGATCTATAAGATTGCAGGCTACGCATAGATTACAATACTGTGTCGCATATATTAGCCATATATTAAGGGCTTAGGCTGCCGCTCTACAGCTCAAGTGCCAAATTTAAAGGCTGTCCCACATTCTAGCACGAAGTTCAATGTGTCATATGGAAACAAAATGGAGCAGAAACAGTAAATTATTTTTAGACTATAAACGCATACTTCTGCATGAATGTGCATAAGTATACAGTATGATCATGTGGTCGTCCGGATCAGCACTCAAGGCGATACGACGGACTATTAAGATGGAGGGCTGTTGCGTGAAGCCACCCTCAAAGCTCCTGATGGTTGCTCTTACAAACGAACCATCATAGACAAAAGAAAATGAGAAGAAAAAAAATGTTCAGTGAAAAGTATGTATGAATAAGTATGTAAAAGTCGTTGCGAATGCCGATACAAGTCAGGAGAGGGATGCGGTCCTGGTCATATAAAAGGTATCTGCTGCTTTTCGTGAAGGTAATGCAAATGAAATCCCAAACATAACGCCATGCTCAATACAGGACATGCTGAAGTGAATTGAAAGCTACATCTGATCTGTTGACGTTTACAGGCAGAAGAAAGAAGCAGCAACGGCAGCAAGTAGTAGTGGCATGCTGGATCCGAACTTGGCGGCGGCACCGGTCTGGATGGGAGGCGCGGTTCCAGTGTTGGTTCCAGTGATGGGGCCAGAGACACCGGTGCCAGTGGTCTGCATGGTGGTCGGCGTTGGTGGAAGAGCCGGGACAACGCTGGAGGCACCACCGTTTCCGGCCGGAACCTGACCTGGGGAAAGGTTGTCCGGGGCCTGGGCGGCACGGTTCTTGAAGTCGGCGAGGGTCTTGTTGGCGGTGGGGTTGATGGCGCCGACCATACCGTTCTGGCAATGCTTGCCCTGAGAGCAGTAGAACCAGATTGGATTGGTGTTATTGACTTGGAAAGTGAACGTAGGCATCTACAAATGTCATGTTAGAATATTGTATAGCAGTTGAGGGATATAGAAAGTCTTACAGTATTCGAGTCCATGGCTACTGGCATGAAGCCTGAGTAGAATCCAACTACGCCATTCCCAGCTGCGGACTGCTGGATGGGGATACACGGGTCTGCGAAGGCAGCCTGAACAACGGAGTGGTTCATTGGGTGGAACTGGAATTGGATCAGATCGCCAACGTTCGCCTGAACCTCAGCCGGCATGAAAACTGGCTTTCCACTGGCATCGTTCATGGCGGTTATAACATGAACGGGAACCGAGTTCGCCGGTGTGGCACCGCCGTATGTGGGGGTCATAGCTGAAGCAACAGCAGCAAGGGGAGCAAGGGCAACGAGAGACTTGGAGAAGAACATTTTGAAGGTTTGTATGGTATTCGAAATAGTCCCAAATTCAGATATGTAAGGATCGGTATTCGGTTCGAAAAGATATAATCAAATGTGAATTATATCTGAGGAATCAATCCCGTTGGTTGTCTGTACCCGTCTAGCGGTTTTTGGTAGCAATATGAAAAACCGTGAAGGCTGAAAATGGAAACAGAATACCAAAGGGGTAATGAGGCTCCAGAATAAACGAGAAGTGAATAATAACTCAAGCGTCTAGCGCTGATGGAAGCGAAAGAAATCGAAATGGAAAGAAATAAAATGAATGCGATAGTTGGCTGCGACTGCTGCTGAGGGAAGGAAGAAAAAAAGGGAACCAGGACAAGCGCTGCCGTGCATATTTTATACTTTCGCGAGTGCAGTTGCTCGTGGTCTGGCAGGTGGAGACCCGCGAGCGGGTGCCTGAAGCCAACTAGCCCGGCTGTTCTGAAGCGCGGAGTGAAGCACAATGATTGACAGCAGATTGTGTGTTGTTTGGGAGTGCACGTTTCGCAGCGCCAAAACGTTTCTGCGACGCCATTCGCTTCGGAGGGCCGTGTCAGGGTCCGGATACCGACAGCAGTGCCAAACAGCCTGTTAAACCGCTTGCGGTAATTGCTGGCTTGAATTCGGTCTAGCTCGGAGGCCTGATTCCTAAAATCGCCTGATCGAGAAGGTGGAGAGGGTTCAGAATACTACAACTTTAAGACCAAGGTCCAGCGTCCGTTTCGGTCCCGGGACAAAGACCTCCACTCATATTGTGGCTATGGTTGGTGAAACTTCTCCATACGGCCAGCAGGTCTCGTTCGTCGTTTGCCTTTCCTAGATCCGATCGCTCGTTTCGAAGCCAAGGGAAACACTTCTGTGCCTCAAAGTCAGGCGACAAGCCAAACAGTAGGTCACACTCCATGTTGGATTGTGGGATTGTTGAAATACAATCGAGATATCAGTGCCATGACACAAGTTTCGCCAAGGGACACTGGCAGTGTCATCTGATCTCTTATATTTGGAGGAGAGACTTTGTCAGGAGTTTGTAATTGGATGCAAACAATTGCATAGTTATGTTGGGCCCTGCTCTATCTTCAAGCGCTCGGCTTCGAGTTTATGCGTACCCCACAGAATAATGTTGGCAGTTGTGTGAATGTACGCTGAATGTGTAGGTAAGTATTTCCTTCACACCCGACGGTTGTGTAACTTGACTTTGATTTTCCCGGGCGGCAAGATAAAGCGCTGAACACCCTTGTTGAGCACGAGGGTAGTACCAGTAGTGTCTGCAGAACACCCTGACATTGGCGAAGCAGATGAATTTTATTGTAAATATTCCATGTCACTACCTCTATGCAGAAGCTGACGGACGCCTAGCCAGAAAGATACAATGGGCAAGGCCATCGGAAGGCTGAACGCCAAGAATTCTCCCGTTGTTCCAAGATTCGAAAAGCCTCCATCGTCGACCCGTTTGTAAGGCTGAAGTTCGCTAACAATGATGATTTGATTTCTCGTATTTCGACCAAGCAGATCTCTAGACCCGTAGCATTCGCTATGGCGATGGCGAAGCAGATCCAACCGATTCAAAAGTCCAATAATAGCTGGGGTGTTATCTTCTCAAGGTCTTCAACCTATTGGTGTTGGCGAGGCGAAATTTGTCAGCAAGCTGCATGTCACGAATTCCGCCTGCTTCGTTCTAGGCAGATGCATATACTATCACGAATCTCATTCGTCCCGGGCCGCAAGCATACCTCAAGCATTAGCCCAGCATTAGTCTTCGCCCACGGATCCCCGTCCCTGCGGTTGCTTACGGCGCGATAGACGGCCTCGGTCAAAAAGAGGTGCATGTACTCTCCCACGGTCTTTGTGGCAGCGCCCGACACTTTCGTGCCTTCGTCTTCCATAAAGTTCTTTAGCAGCTTTGCGAGGAGTTCCGGGGGGATTGTGGCTTTGCGCTGCTCCTCCTGGTCATTGGTCCTATCACCAGGGCTCGCTGGCGTATCGGCTTGCTCTCGGACGTGGCGATTTGAAGAGGCGTCCTGGGCCTTCGGTGTTCGTTTCGGTGGCATTGCGGTGTCCGTATGGCCGTTGTTTGAGTAGATGATTCTGGTTCTGGTTCTGGCGTTCTGTTGAATCGCGAAACTGCGGTCGCCGCCGCGTGGTTTGGCTGCCTCCGCCTGGTGTCACGTGAAACGTTCTGAACAACACCTCAACACATCAGTGTGCGACCGAATCGTGTGTTGCACATATTACATAATTCGTAGAAGCAAGTAGTCTCGGGGCCAGTCCGCCCAGCGGGCCACAACGCGAGAAGCAAGCATCTCGTGAAACTTCAGTCCGAGGGCATCGCGATCGTCTCCACATTTTGAGTACGCGTTCCTGGTATTGTCGACGTCGTCGTCACCGAGCTCTTACCAATGCCAAGAAAGTCGTCGTCGTCTTCGATGGCTCCATCTCTGAGCGTGGGGGCTCTTGACCACGGATAGGGCATCTCCGACTGCTGTCAAAAGTGCAAAAGAAAGATTCCTCGGCTCCACACTTGAGCCAAACGAAAGCAGACCTCCAGAATTCTCACCCAAAATCCCTCAGAATTGCGTCTTCAGCCTCAAGAAATGGCATCGAGGAGGCAGGTAAGTGTGATCAAAGGCTGCGTCTGGCTGCATCTCGCTCACGAACTAAACATCAAATGACAGGATTAACCGGATCTTTGGCGCATTTTACGCAAGAACTGCCGCTGATATGAGCGTAGCGACGCCCTTTTGGCTTCGTCACTGGTACTCGTCATCCGCCTGCAACCTAAACCTTGGCGCTTACCTCCAAGACCTTCTCGAAAGAGGGCGGGAGAGTTCACGTCCACAAGTACCGAAAGCTTGGTTGACGGCCATCTTTTAATATCCGACTCGGATGTAACATTCGCGGAGGGTTCTAAAAATACTGTGGCTTTCCACAGCAAATGAGGTGACGCCACAATCTTGCTTCCTGTTGGGGCACCGGAGGCTACTAAATCCGATCGAATAGGGCAAGTGGGGCGTAGACCACCGTCGGGCGCTGGTCTGCCCCGACTGCCGGGGCACAGAAGAGCTTACGCGTCCTTCCCAGTCCTGATGCAGGCCATGTATCCAGACTAATCTCTCATCGTTTCAGGACCCCGGAACACTCACAACCAGCAACCTACCGCAAACTACATTGCACAGAAGTGGACAGCACACGGAAACAACGGACTGGAATGTGCAACTGTGCATGAGCAACCAGGCAAAGAATCCAAATCGTCCGCTTTGAACAACGTAGATGATTTGAGGGTCACCTTACCTTTTAAATAATATCGGCGCTAAGTCTTGCCTCGTACCGCAAACGGCGGATTTCACATTCTCCGGGTGGATATTTGCCCTCCTCGGGGCAATCATTGTGGCAGTGCTCTACGCATCACTCCAAGCACAAACTGCGCACATCAACAAGTATTCATCTCCGTTGAAATTGGAACCAAATACCACGGGCGGCGCTTTCTCTGTGGAATACCTACACTGTTATCTCGAAAATTACGTCGTTCGAGCGGAGGGTAAGCCAACTTCATTCACCTTCCAACAGAGCCCTTTAGCTCTGATCAGGTATTATTCCTAAAATACCTGGTTGGCAGTGGCATAACGTTTTGTAGACGATCAACTGCTTACTTGTACACTTGCCGGGGACTCTTCTGAATTACACAGGGAGAGGCTTGTACTCTTTTGCCTTGCACTTGGATAACCTTGGCTTGCAGGACCACAAGTCCGAGTCCTCTTTAGCCTCCAAGCCTTCCTCGCCCTTGAGGACCCATTTGCTGCGGCTGCCTGACAACCCTGTCGAGGTGGGTGGAAGAGCTTACGACGACTTTTTCGGGTCCTTCCATATTTCCTTATTCCCGCCCCCCTTCCCGGACAGTCCCATTTGCTGCCCCATATACTCTCCAATTGGCACTTTTCTTTCTCTTTCTTCGTCTACATCATCTACATACAACTGAATAATCGCAAACTCATTCTCTCTCGACTTATAGCCCTTCGTTGAGACGATTATACTGAATCACAAATCCTTTCTCTAACAAGTTACTCTTTGCCACAACCCGATCGAAACAGTATAGACAGAGTGTCCCCTCGACTTCACTGAGTCACTTTAACTGACAGGAAGTCCCAATCCTCATCACCATCAACACTGGGGCACCGACGAACGTGCGATACCCCAAAAATGGCGGGAGAAAACTACGATATCGATTCCTTCTTGGACCTCAGCGGAGGTATCTCCGACTCGAACAACAACCGCCCTTCGTCTACTGGAAGTTCATCCGTCTTCCCAGAGGCCCCTCATCTGGCTCTCAATCAATCATTCTCCGGACCATCTCACCAATATGAACTACACACTCAACAGACTGGTCTGTTACCATTCTCGATGAACTTCTCGGAAAACTCCTCACCCAACCGGACACCTAATCAGTCGTCGATGTCGCTATCGCCTGAAGCCCTTAGCGGTGTCAACTTTTCGACTATGGACATCGAGAACAACGACATGTTTTCCATACCTTCGTTTTTCCCAGAATCATCCTTCAACACTGACTTCGTCGACCCCAGCGACGTGGACTTCGGCAGTCAGGAGGTTGACATCGACGCTCTTGCTGGAATCAAGACTGAGCGATCGAAGTCGAATGCTTCGATAACTTCATCGGCTAGCTCGTCGGGTTCCGGAAAGAAAAAGAGCTCAGCAGCGCCAGATCCCGCCACTGAAGAACGAATCAGACAGATCCTGGAGGATGTGAAGAGGAAAGCACTTTCTTCCCAACCATCCATCGAGGAAGACGCATCCATGCCCCAGATCGCACGTCTAAAGAAGGAAGAAGACGATATGGATGAGGATGAAAGACTTCTGGCCAGTGAAGAAGGAAAGAAGTTGAGCAGCAAAGAACGGAGACAACTCCGGAACAAGGTCTCCGCGAGAGCCTTCCGAAGCCGAAGAAAAGGTACAATATCATGTTCACTTACCACCCGCAACAGAAAGAATGCATACTGACTGATATAATAGAATACATCAGTCAACTCGAAACCGAAGTCGCCAACAAGTCGACCGAGAATGTCGACCTCAAGCGCAAACTCAACGCTGTCGAGGCTGAGAACAAGTCTCTCAAAGAGCTTACCCGTATGCTCCTGGCATCTCCACAATTTGCTTCCTTTCTGGATCAAATGAATCCTCTTGCTGCCAGCAACATCGCCGCATTCACCGCCAACGCTCCTCAGCAGAACGCTATGTCGGAAAACATTACTGTCCATCGTGCCTCCGTCCCGCATGTTCAGCTCCAGCAGGGACCTCCTGTCATGCACGACTTCCAAGTGCCAACTTACCTCCCGCCTCATCAGCAATTCCTCAACACCTACAACCCACGCAAAGACGTCAACCCAAACCGGTCTCAGGCCGGAGTTGAAGAGTGGCCGCTTGCCTATTCTGCTCCCGGATCGTGGGGCATGGGACCGTCGTCCACTGTCTACACCGCCGAGGTTCCAGAGATCATCGCTGATGTCAACGAGCTAGCTGGCAAGGATATCATGGACGAACTGTACATTCCTGCCGACGGGTTCCGCCCTGGATCCTTCAAGCCCACTCTCAAGGCAGAGAAGGAAACCGAGTCGGACCTCTCCACTTCGTATGATAGCAACGGCCAATACATCTACGACGTCTTCGAGGACGAGCTCGAAGTCGTCCCGGATTTCTTGTACGGCCACTTTGACATCCACGCCCCGCTCTCTCAGAAGGAAGAATCTCAGGTCGAGGAACCCAAGGCCGAAGACGTTCTTCCAGCTCTTGGTCTCGAATCTCTCTTCAACACCCTCGAAAACCAATTCTTCACTGCATCGCCGGAGTCCGTTGACAACATGGACGTCTCTGTTGAACAAAGCACTGTTGAGCACTGCCGTGATCCCGAACTCACCAAGACGCTTCGCTCCATCGAATCCAGCTACCGCAAGATCGGTGCCATTTGCGGTCTATAAGACGCTTTCAATAGCCATTTACTTTGTTCTCTTCCCTTTCTTCAAGTCTTGCAATGTTTCTATTATCCTTTGTCACATCTAAACTCCTGTCTTTGGATTTCATTTGATATATTTCTGATCGCTTCTGGGTATCATATATCTTGACGATGTATTATGGCGTTTACGAGGCGTTTATTGCCTTTCATCTGGCTTCGAGATCATTCCCCTCTTGATACACTTGATTACATCGATTTTTCTTATTCACCTTTCTTTTCTTTCTATTTCTTTCATATTCTTCAAATATCCTGTTCACAATATTTTATATATAATAACGGCCTTATAGGACCAGTTCGGCCTGCGTTATTCTCATATGTTCGGTGCTCTATTCCCTTTGAATTCTGTGTCGTTGGGTGGAAATATTTCCTTTTATCCCTCGTAGTAGTCGTAGCTAGCTAAAACCAGAAAAATCAATATATCACTGCACGGAAGACTTGTTCAATGAAAATCGTGAAGATGGAGTAATTCGCCTCGAATAGCACGCGTGCACGGATAGACTAGTCTCGCTACTTGCGCACGTCTGAGGTGTTGTCATACACCACACACAGAGCAGGTAGATTCGTATGTCCGACTTTTAGTATGCATACGTACGACATCACAGCCGTGTACGAGGTCGATACAGGGCTGCCTACAGACCTTAGACTTCAGACAAGTATCAGGCCTATCCGCTTGCCGTTCTAGTTCAGTAGCGGTACACAAAATCGATTCTCCAACCGACACATTCATCAGGCCCCTGGTCGTCCCTGGTCGATGACCGATAGGATCCAACGAGGCTGGTCGATAGGTCTCGTATACCCCCATATCCGAAACTTGCACCATCGTTCACATGCGATGCACACCTTCCCCATTGGTTGACCCGCCATCCGGCGCAGGTCAAGCCTCGCCTATTACATAATTATTTATCAATTATCAACGTGCTATGTACTGATGAAGAAACCTGCGCATCCGGAGACGGAGTACTGGCTTCCTTGGAAGAGTTATCCAAGGTGTACTAAAACCGGCCGGTTGCTTGTTGCCCGTTTTGAGTAATACGTAGCATTGCAGAAGCTTTGTTGGTGGCAATAAGAGGGTGTTTTAGAGAATAGAGTGGATGTTATGACCTGTAAAAAATGCAATTGGCGCCAGTAAGGAGTTAACTTTTGCCCGCCGCCTATGATGCAATCGCTTGCTTTGTTCGGCACCCGCGATTGCGAAATGTCTATATTAAACCGGATAGAGAATAAGGAAATATAACGACGAAGAGGAGAGGTTAATAAAGTGAACAAAAGGCTAGATATAGGAACCGTATCTGCTGTTAATGAGAAGCCACCGAAACACCACCTCACGCCAATCCACTAATACTAGCTTCAATCGAGTATCATATTCCGCTCTGCTGATAGCATCGGATAACTGCGCTCGCTTGCTCCCCTTTTAGCACTTATCTAGGATGCCCCAGGGTCTAGTAGGAAGTGTATCCGCTCTCTCAGACATCACCTGATTGACGGCGGATCCGCAAAGAAAGACATAGTCGGCTGCGTCTGTTCGATAGCCGAACGGTGACTTCGCGATATACAGAATCCGCTTGAGCAGCGTGTCCTGTCTGACCAGGTCGAATAGGACACCGCATCCACGGGAGAGGAGGAAATCGATCCACTGGGCTAATTTTAAAGCAAATTAGAATGTTAGAGCTGGCGATCGTGGTATGAATGTAGCGTTTGCAGACGACTTACTGTCCAACGGGCCGCCACCGGTATTTGATAGACATCGGATACCGACCCGCTCCGCCCAGTTTTGAACTATGATCTCCTCGCTCTCTGGGATGGCGTCCCGCAGCAATCGCCAGAGGAAGAGAATGAGTTCGCGGATATACTGGAGTTCAGCGGCTGTCCTGAAACACCAGGACTCAACCAGGGATTTCTGATCAGCCCGGCTTCGTGGGTTTTCAGCAAAGACCGCACAGAACAACCAGAATCTCGTCTACAATCCCATTGAGTTACAGATCAGCCGTTCCGTATCTTTATACTTTTGATATATGAAATCTGAAATCTATTTACTCACTGTAGCTTGAGAGAATTTGTCTATTTCATTGGCACTCAGATCCTCGTGGAGCGCCTTGTTTTTCGCCTGTCGCCTCTTCTCCAGAAACCTTTCCTGCAGGTACTGGATAACCTTCTGGTTTTCCTCGAGTTGCTCGATTTCTCGCCACGAGAGTTGGGAAACGTGAATGCGCACGTGGGCCGGCTGCAGCACGTTTGTAACCATATACCTTGCAAGCCGGAAGGCATCCTGGTGGGCTAGCGGGCGGGCGGTGGCATATTGACGGGCGTAGACTCGCTTCTTGATACGGTCCTGGTCGTACAGGAAAACGGAGCGGAATCGGCGATTAACGCTCGATAGCGCTGCAACGGACTTCCACGAGTCTAGCTCGGGGTAGACCAGGAGGAGGATGTCGTTGGGGAGGACCTCCATTCCTCGAATTTTTGTTGTTTGGCTAGGCATTTCTCGTGACATATGAGGGGTCGTTTAGGATGTGCAGTTCGTCAAGTTCGTGAGTACGGGTGGTATGTGATTAATGAGGATGGCCGTAGAATTAAGAATTAATTGATCGTGGAGCTGGGTATGATTCCGTCAACTCAGGTAGGTGGCAGTAACACGCTTGGAATTCGCACAAGCTGTGTGAGGCGGGTTGCGATATTGCCATTCAGCACGGCACGTGTACGATTATGACCGGGACAGCTGGGACACTGTTACAACAGCTGCGGTTTGAACGTCAAATTTGAGGGTAACGCGAGAGGCCAAATATAAAGCGAATGTGTGACTACGCGCAAGGCGTTCGCGGGAATAAAATTATCATAAAGATAGAGAATTGTCGAGGGAAGGGGGTACAAAGAGGAGGGACGTGGCGGCTCCGGGAGACATGGTAGCGGTGCAATCGACGCGGGTTATTGACGGGATGTAAGTATCCTCGCCCGAGGAATGCGGACAGGAGGGATTCGAGGCTGGAAGAAACGCAGGAGTACAAGTAAGTATGTTCCCGTGGAAGGCAGCAGCAGGATATATATAGAGCTGATGCAACTTGCGCTCGAGATTGGAAGCACGCAAGGTCGGCCTCCGGTGGATGAATGAGCAAATGAATGAATGAATGAATGCCTGTCTGCCCCGTCGCCTCGGTCGAGGTCAGCAAGCAGGCCGGCAATCTTAGCTCAACCACATCTGGCAAAAGCAAGAACACTGGCAGGTTGACGCTATTGGCTTGAAGCGGGACATCGAGTGGAACCAGCGAGGGGTTAGTCTACCAACTTGGTGTTAGTTGGCTGCAGTTAGAAGCTGTTCAAATCGAAGGCTAGGCTGGGATCCTGTCCATTCCAGCCTGCACGAACAGCCTAGTTCTCCACTTGTCAGGTGCACAGGCGCCGCAAGCTTCCCGGACGGTTTGCTCGTCGTCGAGACAGCTTCAGTCGATTGCTATGAAGAAGCTCGATTTGAGCCTTCTATGACCTCTCTAAGTTTGGAGCTCCAGCTACGCCGGGACAGCTGGCACACTCCAAGAAAGAGTCTCGAGTATTTCGGGATCGTCATCTACAGAGCTTTCTCTCAAAGGACATTGGATCAAAGTTATCCTTTGTTCAGTAGGTAGACGCGCATAGGATGTCTGTCTGGTCGTCGACAACAATTCACCGGCGCCGGGTACAGACGGTATGGATTTTATGTCCGTGGCAAAGTGACCGGGCATGTGCGCGTCCAAGCGAGCCTTTCGCTCAACCCTGGAAATGTAAAATACTGCTGAGGAAACAAGAAGTCAGCTTTGAGAATCAAATTCCACTTATCACAATGCCCGGAAGGACCGTGTGCTGCTACCTCTCGCGCTCGACGAGGCTTACTTGCTGAGATTAAATGGAGACTTTGGTCTAACATCAAAGCTTCTGCAGAGCTGCAGAGGGCGACGCAGCAGATCCGGGGCTTGGTTAATTCCCTCACTGTGACAATGCAGGTACTTTTTCATCCCTGCTCGCAAGCTCAGGGTGAGCTTCTAGCTCGGACTATGAGAAGTCACCCGGTCTCCCACAAGATAGAAAGTATCAGGCTTGGACTTCGGCAGGTACATTTAATGCAAAGGAGAAAGAAAAATCTTTTCACATCACTGTTTCGTCTACATGAATACGAGAAGTGGGGGGACACAGAGGAACACAAAAACGCCCAAGCTCTTCCATAATGCAAAAGCCAAATCCATACAGAATCCTGGAAGTTTCATCCAATCGACCCATTGCATCCGTACCCATTATTAGAGACGGACAACCGCCATCGGCCAGCGCCCGCAAATTCACCGTCAAAATTTTTTAGAACAATCCAAGAAAAATTGAAATAAAAACCAGGGTCCTTGTGTCATTACATACCATCGATCACGCCTCACCTAACTCAGCCGGATCACGGCAGAAAAGACCTTGCCTGGTTTCTTCCTGGTTCGCCTGAGATGGCAATGAGCTTGATGGCCTTGAGCAGTATCTCAACCTTGTTGTCGGGGAATTCGAGGATCTGCAACTTCCAAAGTCCCTTCTTCACTGTCCAGCTATCTGAGACTCCAGTGGCATCGAAGCTCATTCTTTGTCTCTTGGTGGGCCGCTGCCCCTGCATGGGGTTCTCAAACTCGGTGTGGATATTTGCAGCTTGAACACCCCATGGCTTCCCGTCCAATACTACATCGGTGTCGTCATCGACAATGACGCGTAGCGTCGGATCCGCCAATGGGGAGAAGGGTTGCCCCAAAAGGGCAGGGATTGGATTTCTCGCGGCTGCCGCGGTAGCAGGAGCAAGCTTGCTGAAGATTAGCTTGGTTATAGCCGCGATCCTCTTTTTGGTATCCTCTCGGAACGTGGCGGTCATGGTCACCGTGCTCACCACGACGTGCTCATTGCCGATCTCGAGGACTACCTCACGCCCGACCTCATCATTGAACGGCCGAGCATAGGTCACATATCCCATCATCTTATCAGCGCTATCTAGTGCGTAGTTCAACCCCGATGGTTTGACATCTTCAATCCGCAGAGTGATCTCTTCCCTCTCCCGAGAGGAATTGTAGGATATCGTATGAGCTATCAGCTTCTGCTCGAGGCCGCGCAGATGGTAATATCTGCAATCTCGCAACAGAGCAGCTCTATGTGTCTCATTTCTGATTTCCACCGGATAACCACGCAAAAGATGTAGTAATTCGGCAAACACATCCCCAGATCGATTCGGTACGTCTGGCGGTGTTATGGAAGGCGGCCGAAGCAAGCCTTCCCGCTTCAAGCCTGGAAATATCTCATCAGGCGAAGAAAAAAATACCGCGAAGCCTATCAATCGGTTAATCAGGTTAGCTGATATTTATCTCAATCGAAAATCCAATGCCTACCTATTGTGAAGTAATTTGGAGAATCACCCGGTGCTGAGAAGAGGTCCCTCGGAATCGAAAATGATCGCGATCCTATCGCCATGAAGATTTCCGACTCGAACAATCGAGATATGAGCTTCGGAACTACGCAGAGTTGTCGTGTAAGCCAATGCTTTCAGCTCGCTTGAAGGCTGGGATTCTTACGTTGGAATAACTGCGCATCTGCAAATAGGTATGCAAAATGCTCCGGATTGCGAATCGGGACATAGTAGCCTTGTAGATGCCTAACAATATCGCGGAATATCTCGGGATCACGATCGATATGTAGCGCCCTGATGGGCTCGTTCTGCCCGCGGCCTTCTTGAAGCTGTTTTCCGAAATATGAAGAGAAGTAAGACGGTGCTGGATATCGCGTTCGTTAGACGGATTACTCGTATGAAAGCGCCTGGCAGGCGACGAGAGAATTGAGACTTGCCATCCGATGATATCGAGGCTCCACTAGTAACGAGTTTCTCTATCTTAATAACCAGAATTTAGGAGCGATTCGCAATTGCTGGGAAGCATACCCAGGCGACTCACCTCAGAGAGAACATCTGACATCCTACTTGAATGTTGAATACTTTATCATGGGGTAGTATATGCGGAATTCGGTTCACTGCGAAAACCAGATTAACCCCAGACCTTATCACTACAGAATTCGGTAGTCCATACTGCCATGAAGCGAGAGATCTTGAGACCGAGATCCCGACGCGCTTCCACCCGCGACACTGTTATCCTGCGAACCTTGTTTCGACCGTATCTTGGAGACCTCCCCTTTGCTATCATCTTCGAATGGGATCGTGTTGAACTGGAACTCATTGACGACGCCCTCGGGCTCGTTCTGCGCGGCGTTCATGAGATTGTCGTTTAGCGACTCAAAGCCGAACTGGCCCGGTGTCAGGGCCGAGTAGTTTGGAGTGATGCCGAACCCAGATGTATGAGGAGAACTCTGGTCGGATGACCCGCCAGTGTATGACATGATGACGGTCCGGATGGGTGCCTGTAAGAGATAGAACGCGCCCAGAACGCCGACCAAAAGGTTTATATAGAGCGCCGGGAGGTGGATTTTTCAGGCTTGTCGAGAGTCGCGGCACTGTCAACCTTATATAAGCACGCCATGCAGCGTCGCGACCTTGCGGTGGGCGGTTTGCATTGATGGACCCACCGCGACCGCGATGAGTAAGCCCTGACGAAAGCAGCTTATGAGGCAGTAACCGTCGCAATCCCCCAACTGCATAAGGCTGACTGAAGCGATAGCTTCAGCTCATTTCGGCGGATCGAGTTTTCTATTCGCTCATCAGAGATGTCCGGGGATTTTTGAGGGGAGGAAAGTTATGTTGTGGGCCATGCGGTTGAGAGTGGGAACGACGCCGGCATTGACTGCTCGGCGGACAAACACCGCCAAGTAGCAGCAACGTCGAAGCGCACGGGCCTTATCTAAAATATCACCTCAAACAGCCACTTCACAGCTTCATCAAAAGGCTCCCTTGCATCGAAACGACCACACCGTCCACCCGGTTCACGGTTAGATTTGCCAGCAAAGATGGCGTCCGGCCGCCCGCGAATAGAAGAAGTCTCCGATGAGGACGACATCGATGTCGACAACATGGACTTCGACCCTGCAGACTACGACCCTCGGGCCCCCATCATCCGCCCCGCAGACATCCCCTCCACAATCGCCTCGGCGTCAGCTCTGCGGCAGCCCCCGGTGCAGCCACCTCAGGCGGGGATCCCAGGAATGTCGGCGGGCTTCCAACATCCCAAGTTCATCAACAAGGCGGACATGGACGGAAAATTTAAGAAATACCAATGCGTCTACCCAATCTACTTTGACATCTCCAAGTCCAAGGGCGAGGGCCGTCGCGTGGGCAAGCAATATGCCGTCAAGAATCCACTTGCGCGAGAGCTAGTCGGCGCGCTCAACTCGCTGGGGTTTCAGACCATCTTCGAGCCAACAAAGACGCATCCGAAGGACTGGGCGAACCCGGGGCGAGTGCGAGTCTTATTCAAGCAGGACGGCACGCCTGTACATCCAACTGTCAAGAACAAGAGACAGATGTTCGAACTCCTTGGAACGTGGCTACAGGCCCACCCGACGACGCCAGAGACACCCCTGTTGCTGCGGTTCCATGGCATGCCGCACACCGACAAGCCTCCCGCCCCGCCTGCAGTGCCGAAAGGCTGGAAGATCAATGAGATCCTGCCACTACATTCGCCAGCGCTGTCCGGTGGCGGCGTCAGCGACAATATATTCAAGGAAATGATGAGTGAGATGGGCCCAGGTGGCCCCGGCGAGAGGAGCGGGACACCTCCTCCGAAAGAGAAAAAGGACAAGAAGAAAAAGAAGTAGTCGGCCTAGCAGAAATTTCGCATCACAATTTCCTGCGGGTGGAAGCCTGGAGCGCCCTGGTGCATCCCGACACTCGATATATCTCAAATTTATATCTATACAATGTGGTTTAGCGTCATCACGATTGTATGAATGTATGAATAGTATATTTCTCTCTCGGCTTAGACTATATTATACATTATTCACACATCGGGCACCGTCGGGTCATCCAGCCTTAGAAACTGGAACCTCTCTTTATCGCCTACTATAAACCTCTCGCCGTTAGGCAGCGCATCTGCATGATTCTCCGACTGCTCCGCTTCCGTTGACTGACTTTCTACGGGACCCGATTGAACTGTGGCTTTATGATCAATCCACCTGAACCATAAGTTTGCAGCTAGCAGGTCCTTTGACACCTTGATCGCTCTCGGATAATCCCACTGTTGACTCCACAAATACACCGATGGTATGTTGCTGGTACTGGCATTGTTAGGATCGGCACCACAGACAACCGCCAGGAGATCTCCTCTACTGGGGTGCCACTGGATCGCTTTGACCTGTGACAGCTGTACGAGGATCGCAAGGGGTGTTAGACTTTCCAAGGACCAGATCCAAACTGAAGTTGACATTCTTTCGTCTTTGGTGACGACTAGAGTGCCGTCTGCAGAGAATGAAATGACCGATACTCCTATCTTGGGGTTTGGGTCTGAAGCCGGAGACTCCACGGTAGGGAGGTTTACGGGAGGAGTGATCAGAGTATCTATAATGACCAGTCAGCTTTCACAGATATCCTTGGACTGCAGATTCTGAGGTTCCGTACAGTGACGGTCTCCGTGGACCGACAGCTCCTCCGACCAAACATCTGTGGCGGGTTGTTTCATCTCCAATGTATGCCTCATCTCGATCACCTAGAATACATGTTAGCATTGGCTTTGAATGGCGCTGTAGGTCACGCAGTGTGGTACTACATACCTTGTTAAACTGTAAAAATGTGTTCAAGAATATCACACTCCCATCATACCCGCCAAGGACAAGATATTCACCACCAGGACTCCACTCTACAGTCCTCAGCCCAAGTCCCACGCACGGCTGCTCGTGTGTTCTGAACATATGTCCGTTAGCAGTATACAGAAGGACTCTATAGGCTGCACTTGGTGAATCCCATATCGCGATCCAGCGGCCGTCGGGCGACCACTTTAAGCCTTGCGCGTCAATGGTCGGTAACTCAACTGATTTTATCGGTGTGTACGATTGAGGCGAGTAGATATCGAGGAGGTCATGAGCTACAGGACGCGTGAGGAGGGCGAAATGACTCGTCCCAGGACGGTAGCCGAAGCCTAGTCCAATGCACTGTCAGTGTCTATAGACAAACGAGGGCCATGACGGCAATTGCCTGGGTGAATACCCTTCGACCCGAATTTGGGATACTGTATATCGACATGAGAAGAATCCTTGAGTGACCAGATAGTCACTTTGAGCTAGGGAGTCCATCATATCAGTAACTCCATTTTGCAAAAAGACCGACTGAAGATGCGTACACCAAATTCGGATAAGATGAGAACCTCATCCTCACTGCCGCCGAAGTCAACGTTTTTTACTCCTCCAAACCCGGGAGTCACGACTGCCTTCCATTCCTCATCGTATGCATCGTAGACCTCAACCACCTGCTCATCTGCGACTAAGAATCTCATGCGTGGTGTTGATGGCGGATTGCTTTCACTCTCTCCTGTATCCGCAGGAAGGGAAGCACCGTGGGGCGACCATTTGAGAAAGCATATGTTAGACAGCTCAGCGGAAAGCTGTATTGTCCGCTTTATCTCATAGGTGTCTACATCTTGTAGGAGCAAGCGAGACCCCTGGACGGATGCAATTAGCGATCCATCTGGCGAGGGATGAGATCCTTGGGAGAAAGAAGCTGATATATGGTTAGCAGAGTTGAATTACACAAACTATCGCGCTTAGTGCGCGATAGAAATCGAGTTCGCGCACTTACATACACTTGAATACGGGTGACGTCTGCGGGTCCATCTATGCGTCCAGTTGGTTGACGGGCTTTGAAAGGAGGACGCGTGCGTGTGTCAAGCAACTCGGAGGATTTGAAGATGCAACAGATGCCTAGATTCGGAGCATGCTTAGGCAATAAATCTCGAGCTTGATTCGATATAATAAGCCGAGACCCATGCTTACTACGGATGAAGGAGCAAAGATCAAGTAGCAATAAGAAACCACTTTCCCGCTGTAACGCCGCGTATATTTACAATCTCACACTCTATGTACAATGATATATACATTTGCAATCGTAGTAGCTGTTACGCATTGTGAATCCCGATATTGGACCGACGCGACTCCATTCCAAAAGTAGAATCTCGCTGGCCTCACCGCTCCAGACCAACTCATTCCTGGCTTCTCCTCTTTGGCTGATCCCCGGTATCGTCATTTTTCTGCTGAGATCCCTTCCGAGACCTTATCTTGCCTTTTCCCTGTTTATTTTGCTCCTGTCCTCCTTGCTTTGGTGAGCCCTGTTTCTGCTTTGAGTCTCCTTGTTTTGGTTTCTCGCTCTTCTGTTTCTGCTTCCCATCTTTTTGTTTCTGCTTCTTCGGGGGAGCCTCTGGTTTTTCTGCACTGTCTTCTAGCTTCTCCTCTTCTTTGAACAGCAGTTGTAGCGCTGGGATAAACTTCTCAAGTTTCCAGAAATCTTTCAGCTTGACTCGCATTAGGTCGAAGGCGAATCCAATCTCCATAGCGTCTTCAGTGTCTGGTTTTGAAACCACTGGCCTTTTGTTTTTGACTTCTATGCGGATATCACCCGGACGGGCAAGCTGGCGGGCTTCTTTCCCTTCTGGAGCTTCCATGACAGGATCGCAGAGGGGATTCTCATCGGCGTAGCTCGACGCTTGTGTCTCCAGCTTGGGCAGCTTTGGATATCGTTGACTGAAGTGCGTTAGGAGCAGATGCTTTGCATCCATGTCC
The DNA here is from genome assembly GCA_036872635.1 of Orbilia brochopaga. Taxonomy (NCBI): domain Eukaryota; kingdom Fungi; phylum Ascomycota; class Orbiliomycetes; order Orbiliales; family Orbiliaceae; genus Orbilia; species Orbilia brochopaga. Next base: position 1,516,369 of record JAVHNQ010000003.1, on the reverse strand, counting down.
TTTCCTGCTTGGATGGCTTCTGACGTCGTACAGTGCTTCTTTGCGACAGCCTCAGCTATGAGCTCATCATTAAACGTAGCTTCATGAACGAGGACCGTGCAATTTCTGCCGATTTTAGCAAAGCCCTTGGTAGGTCTGGTGTCGCCCGAGTATGCGACTTTGAACTCCGTTGGCTTCTTGAATGTAAATGCAACCGTGAACGATGAACGGCAATGTACTGCGAGAGCAGTTTCGACCTTCTCGAGCGGCACCGTCGCCTTCATATCTTCGACACGCTGTAAGACATCCGGAACAGCGGTTTCCTCCGGCCGGTCGCCCTCGATTAGGACGGTTTCGCAAGGTATAAATGTGATATGCTCCAAGCCGAAATCTTCGATTTGAGAGTACTCCTCAAGGATATTGAGGAACTTATGTGGCGCAACAATGTAGAGTTTCGCGATTGCCTCGTTGCCATTGAATGTAGTTTGGTACCACTGCTTCAGAACGGAGACCGTGCCGAGGTGGTGGTCAGCGTGGAGATGACTGATATAAACGATCTTCAGGTCCTTCATGAAATCCGGCAACCCCGAGTTGCCATAGGTTCTACGCAGCTGATTCAGTGTAGCTTCGCCGCAATCAAGAAGCATGTGTCCGACTTGTGGGATAGTTACAACTGTTGAGGATACGTTTCGATATTTGCTGGGAGCTGAACTGCCTGTTCCAAGTGGTATAAGTTCGACTTCGTCGGTTGCGGATGGAGGAATCTCCCGTGAAGCTTCTTCCTCCTTAATTTGGCTTTGGACTTCCTGCACCGCTTTCCAATATGCCCCATCTCCTAATTCAGTTTTGGCTTCCTCCTGGACGATCTGATGGTCAAATCTGGCGTGGGTCTTGTAAGTTGCAATACCGGGAGTTGGGGCGATATCCAAGATGAGGGAATCCCTCGCCCTGACGAACTGACCATCTTCTTCAGGGGCGAGCTCGTCAGCCGGCCCATGGTGATTGAAGTCAGGGCATGGTAATCTGAAAGCTTCTTCGCTCAACAGGTTCAATCTTGCAAGCTGCTGCGAAGATCCCCTAAGAGACAAGTTGTCGAAAGGAGACGTCCTCGAATTCATCATATGCTACACCTGTCAGCACTGATGGCACAAGCTGAAGAGTGCGCTAAAACACTTACTTTGCCTTCGAGAGTCCCAATAAAATCCAATAACCGTTTGTTCCTCTCCAGATCGGGACCAACCGCCCAAACCCAGATACCAATGCCGTCATGCTCATCATTTGCCTTCCTTTCTTCTCTCCATCTTAGGACATTCTCGATTGTTGGCTCCAGATAACTCTCATTAGGGACATCAAGGAACGCAACACCGTCTATCGATCGAGGAGGACCTAGGCATTGGTGGCTATGGATAACCGTGCCATTCTCCAGTGTTACTGATCCGCCTTCCGAAAGAATCCTGAAGTCGGGCCCGGCCTTGATACCAAACTCTTTGACTTTGTCCATCAGGAATTTGCCTCTCTGTCGTGCAATGCCAACCATATAGGACAACGATGCTACCGATGGTAGAGTTCCAGGTAGTGCCCTTGTCACGGTAGCTGGCCACGGACGTCGGAGAGGTCGGTTAGCCGGAAATTCCAATGGCTTCGACGACTTTGCTGGCTTTTTGGGCTCATCGCCTAGTATCCCGTCCCAGGTAGCCTCGTTGCCGTCTTTTTGGTCTTCACTTAACTTCTGCCTTTTAGGCGGCGATTCGCCATCCGCATCTGTCGCCGCAGTATTCTTCTGCGAGCTCGGACTTTTCTCGTGACGTTGGCGCTCTTCATCGTCTTTCAGCCTCGAGAGTAGCGAAATAACGTAGTCCTCATCGTCCTGATAGACCTTCAGCGAGCCCGGCTGACTGTTCCACATGGCATGGACAAGTTTTTCAAGTTGAGGTCTGCTCCCCAAATCCAGGTCATCCATCTCACGTAACTTCTCCTCTTCAGCAGCTCCGGTCTGCCCTTCACCAGCTCTGGGAAACGCCCTGAGTGGCGTTACGGTGACGAATGAGTCTTTGTACTGATTATCGCCCTTCACAAAATCGAACTCGCGGAATTCGATCCCACAATTTTCTCTGAACACGAAATTCCTGGCCGTCGCGATTGTATGCAATATGTTCTTCCCACCGTGGACAGTCAGAGTTTCGGGCTCAGCTGGTGGAGGATTAGGGTTGATTTTCGTTCCGTCCCGACCAAGGACCATGTATTTGCTCAAATCCTTAGGCTGTGCCTGCTGCGTCGCCTTGGCGATTTTCATATCCCCCGTCGTCAACAGCAGACCAGTCAAGCCGCCATTGTTCCGCCACTCCGTCGTGCCTGAAAGAAATATCTCGCTAACCCGAGTCATCCTGACGGCGTTCTCGGTGATGAGCCGCTGGGTCCCCTCTGCGACCTGGCCAAACATGTATCGCCGCTCATCGAAATGCAACAGCATCAAGGTGCTTTGGTTATCGTGCGATGGAATGGTGACGAGCTCGACGTATGCCTTCATCTTGTGTGCTCTGCTTGTCGAAAATAGCCGCGACAGGCGTGTGAATCGGGCAGGCGACTTGGTGGATGCGATCGAAATTGATTTGTAGAGGCCGATGCATGTATCACCGAAGGCCTGACGTTGTTGTTGCAAGAAGGCGCGGTGGACGGCTCGTGTGCTGAGAGCGCATGGAGCCAACTTGAATGGGAGGAACAGCAGTAGCGTTCCTCAAAAGAACAAACTGACTCGGAAGGACGTAGAAAGAACGGGGCGGCTTTATATTTGCAGATTGGCGATTACTAGGTTGTTGGTTCCTATTACTCATACGCTCATTTTGGTAACGCCTGGTCGACCTGACAATGATAATCGATTCGTCTCGCCTTGAAGAAAATTTTAGGTTGTCGAAGTGTGGTCGATGCCGCATGCTCAAAACAACGCGGCTGCATTTGGCAATGCTATAAACCCAGATATACCACCAGCCCTTGTTCCAGAAAAGAAAGAGAGGATTGTCATATGGATAGATATTTATTTAGATAAGACGCCATCTACTAATGTGTATCAACGATTAGAATGCAGTGTGGAAATAATAAAAATACAGTCCCTACTATACATTATTATGTTTATGTGTGCCTTGGCATGAGACGTCGCTGGACGGATGCACTATGATTTCTCCTCCTCACATGCGGGCCATGCCTCCTCCACCGGAGGGCGGCCCATATCCAAGTGCGCCTACTTGTGCATCGGCCAGCGCATCTTTCAACTGCTTCAAAATCTCTCGCACTTCCCTGTTCTCGTAGATGTTCCATCCTCGAGACTGCATCTGACGAAGGATCTGCTGCACCCTGGTGTAATCTCGATGCGCCATTAGACATTTCAGGACCCAGATATGCGTGACTACGGAAACCCGTTTTCGCTGCTGTATCATCGCTTGGAAAACCGCCATCATTTTGTCCACCTGATTTGCCTTTGCGTAAGCCGCGACTGTTGCACTATAAACGCCTTCATCAGGTGCGATGAAGTGCCGCCTCATGTTCGCCCAGACTTCCTCTACAGCCGCCAAATTATTCGTCCGACTGTAGTACATAATGAAGATGGTCGATGTGTGCGAGGATCCCCGCCAGGCGTCGTTCGGCATCAGAGACAGGACATAAAGTGCGCTTTTGATGTCGTAGAATCTATTCAGCAAGGCGGAGATGATCGTGTTGTAAAACTGCACGTTCGGATATATCCCTTTGCTCTTCATCTCTTTCAGGATGGCGTCAAGCATGTCCGTGTCTGGTCGAGAATAGCTGTACAGATACATGCCACGGAGAATAATACCGTACGTAACAATGTCGGTGGGAACGCCCAATCGGTTCATGGTGGACAGGATCTTGATCGCGCCACTGAAGTCACTCTGCCTCACGCGAGCGTCAAGTATCAGGTTGTAGGTCACCGTGTCCGGCTTGATACCCGTGCTGATCGCCCATTGGAGCAGGTCGGAGGCATCTTGATGAAGCTTCGCCTCGCTCAGCTCCTTGATCGCGGTGTTGACGGTGTTAGCTGTTAAGGGAATACCGGAATTCACCATGCCTTGTAGAGTCAACTTCCCGGATTCGGGATCGCCGAGGATAAAATGCATTTGCATTCGGATCGTCCAGCATATATTATCAGGCTCAACTCCTTCATTGAGCATCCGCCGCCAGCTGTGTTCGAATAGACCTATGTCCTTGGCCTTCGCACAACCATCGAGCCAGAACCTCCAGATGCTTGGAGTGGGAATAACACCAACAGAAAGCATATCCGCCCACAAATGTTCACCATCTTCCACGCTCCCACACTGCATGAAAGCATTGATGAAAGAAGTGTAATAAGCTCTTCCTCGAGAATGCTCGGGAATCATTCCTTTGGCTTCTTCATAGATAGCCCGGACATCCGCAAGGTTTTTGTGGGATGCAGCAAGGAAAAGTCGGTCGTAAAGGGATATGTACTCAGCATTTGGCTGGTCTGAATACGGCCGAAAAGATCTTATATTGTTCAAGGTCCACTCAATCACCAGAGGATCGATGCCATATTCCTGAAGAATAGTTTCGACTCCCCTCGCTGGAGGTATGAGATTCGAGATATCTTCGCCGCTTGGTGAGATAAACTGGAGCACATCAGAAAGTTCTGTCGGTATCATCAAAAGTTTGCGATTGTATAGAAAGGCGGTTATCGCTGCAACCACAGGATAGCTCCGGCTGTCATATGAGGACGGTGTAGCTTCCAGAGCCGTCCCGTCGGGGGTCCCAAGATCCAATGCTTCCTTGAGAGTCGAGAGGGTCAATGGATGGCCTTTTTGGCACTCATACCAGCTCTTCCATAGTTCGATGGCATCCTCGAAGAATTCTGACCGGATGTGCTCGAATATTCCCTCCGCCCAGAGTTTATCGTCATTGATCCCGTACTCGGAGAATGTGCGTAGAATTTCCGAGAGGGAAGGTAGTCCTTCGACCCGAGTGCGATGTTTAATCAGGTTTCTGACTATGTCGTGTGGCAGTCTGTGCTTCTGCAACATGAGCTTGACCGATGTCCGCTCTCGCACTTTATGTTTCCACAGAAACTTCTCTAAGGCGTCGAAAACGTCGGCAACAAGAGCACCATCTCGTGCTAGTTTATTGGAAAGCTGGTCTAACTCGAACTGGGGTCCCTCGAATCCAGTGTCATGGTAGAACGAGTCCGAGTTGTCGGCCGAGGATCTTGCGCGTGTATCGCGATTGTTCGGGGATTTCTTCTCCTGTTTCGCCTTAGAATTGTTCCGCGGAATGATCCGGCGGTCTGGGGGTTTGGACGTTGGAGGCACATTTTTGGCTCCGCGGTCTGCTGAGCCGATGGCTGGCGTCGGGGTCCTAGTGTCTGTCAACGATCTGGCGTACGAAACATGGCGGGCCGTGGAATATAACGTTCGCCCGGGACCTTTGGCGATACATTGAGCGGCCGCTGACCGTTGACAGCTGGCACAGACGTACACAAGCCGCTGCATTAAAAGGCTGTCGGTCTTGAGGTGGATGTCGCTGTCGGTTGTGATAAGGTGTGGGGGTATCGAATCAATCAATCAAATCTTTTTAGGCATTGGCATCGCGTTGCGGTCAAAGACGCCGGCTCCGTGCTCCGGGGTAGGCAACCAGGGAGGGCTCCACTGAGATACAACCACAGCCGAGGTAGCCGACCCACCAGCTGCAGCCACGGGACTTGCCAGCAAGATTCATTGAGGTTGATAGCTGGGGAGCAGCTTGGGAAGCACTGGAATCATGGCGCTGCACGTTGATTGAAATACGCAGTGCGATCTGCGAGGTGCCGGCCCAAAAAAACCCTTTCAGAAGCCGCAGCAGTATAAAATAAAGAGTGACCCAAGTCCAGCTTACTTTTATCAGAGCTTAAGCTTCCTCCCACGACACCTCCCCCCACCTTGACATCATCCTGAGATCGGTTCGGATCATTAGCTCCGGCCTCAATTGTAATTGCTGCACGATGTCAACCCTTAAGGTACGGTATTCGCTTAGTCACGAATGTCAAGGACGGTTATCAGCGAGGCCGCCCAATCTAGATCCTCGGCAGAATTCTGAAATTAAGAATATACAGGTCCTGAAGCGATTCATAGTGTTAACAAGTTCTACGTTCCAAGGTTAAACCGCCTTACACTCCGGAGCAGCTCAAAGAATTGTATCCCTCGACCCTTGTGCTGGAGCAAGTTCAAGTGATATTTCGGCACGGAGAACGAACACCTGTAAGCCCCATACTTTACTTTAAGCTCATAGGATTTAATCGCGGTCACTGAAACTGATTTTTTCGGTCAGGTTAGTGCTCGATTCCAAGATACGGGTTTGCCCATATGTAAGCTGTCTCGGGATTATCGAATTACAGACACTATGGGAACAAGCTGCTTAGTTTCGCACTAGATTGGCCATACTGCAATGCCGCCAAACATTTCCGCGCGTCCATCCTGCCAGATGACGGCTCATGGTCGACGCTACGGTATGAGCGCATGCTGGAGACGTACGGCAGAGCAGGCCATCCTAAATCCATAAGTGGGCCGAATGGGAATCCAGAGCAGCTTTGGTCAGTTGTAGCATATATCAGATTTCCTTGATATACCAATTGGAATATGTTACTTACAACGATTTTTAGCTTGGCTGGCGAATTGACCGACAAAGGTATTGGACGCCTGTGACTCATTACAGAGATAGCGGAGATACTGAGGGAGAAGGACAGGCAGAGAAACGACTCTAGGTCTAGGTCAAAGGCTCCGCCATCTCTATGTGGAGCAACTCCAATTTCTTCCCAAGGAGCTTAAGGATATGGAAAGCATATATCTGAGGTGCGTCTGAAGAGTATACGATATATTTTGAACATCAAGTGCTTACCCATATATACGATCGTGATGATGTAGAGCGACTCCAGTACCTAGAGCTCTCGAATCTCTCCAGCAGGTCTACAGTGGGGTGTTCCCCAACGGCACCATAGCACCTGGAGCCCCAATACCTAAAATTTGGGCTCGTAACATAGTGGATGAGAACTTGATGCCGAACGAAACTGTCTGTCGGCGATACCGACAACTTCAAAACGCTTTCGGAATCGCAGGTATGGCACCAATCCAGTCTAGCAGCGCATTCAATGGCGGCCTCCGATCGATGCTAACATTTGCGTAAAATGTAGCATCCAAAAAATGGAATGACAGCGAAGAATTAGACTATGCTACCTCTAAGATTGGGAAGTATATGGCAGGTGGGACTGTCAAAGTCGACGGGTCTCCAAGATTGTCTGGAATTGTAAGTATTTTCAATTCAATTTTATGTCAACGGAACCAAGCAGCCAAATATTTTGGACCTCTTGCTTACAAATGCGTAGATGGATACAATCGCTAGCACGGCTGCTCATGGTCCAATGACCAAATTGCCATCGGTTTTCTACGGCGAGGAACTTTGGAGAAAAGTAAGCAGACACAATTTCTCTCTCGTTGGAAGATGTTCAAGATGCTTACTGCTAGAATAGATGGAAAAAGTGGTTGTGGAAGAATGGTAAGCTAACAAAATTCTGTATTTATTCAATTGGACCCCAGCCTAGCATATGCGCCTAGTAAAGACTCATAACGATTGCATCGGACAGGTTCCTTGGATATGAGGAAAGCATAGAGGTTCGGAGACTCGGAGTTGGAAGCCTTTTAGGAGACCTCAGAGATCGTATGCTTCAAGTGTCGGTAGGAGATAGAAAGATTGACGGCGAGTCTCGAGTTAAACTCGCTTTGATGGGATGCCATGGTGAGCGTTTCTTCGATTGCCCCTTCTCACGTATGCATACGTAATGACCATTCTAATCGATCTCTGGAGATAGATACCACCGTTGCCGGAGTCTTGGCAGCTCTGGGCGCCTTTGACTGGAAATGGCCTCCTTATACGTCGTCCATTGCTATCGAACTTTTCTCATCGACGGATAGGCAACAATATAGTGGTCCTTCAACTATGACCTCTTGGCTTCAGAAATTTGGGCTCGCTTCTAAGAGGATTGACCTGAGCCAATTGAAGGGCTGGTATGTGCGGATGAGATATAATGATACGCCTGTTCAAGTTCGATACTGCGAGGCTGCTGGGAAGCATCTTGAGGGAAAGCCACAGTTCTGCACACTGGTAAGATCCAAGTCGACCAATATCTGAGTGCGTTTAAATTATGAAAGTATATCTGGGCTAATTTATCGTTCCGTCTGGTTGTGATGATATAGGAGGCATTCAAGGAGATTGTAGATAAGCTGGCGCCTGATGACTGGCGAAGCGAATGCGCTCCAATTCCAGATGCCAAGAGGGACGCACTGCCTCCTCTACAGAGAGCCGAGTAGATTTATAGAAGTACTTGGTTGGCCAATTGGATGGATCCAGATAGTTTGCGTTTTTACCTGAGAATCATGAGTAGTACGAATGTACGCAATTAATATAAAGATCTAGAGCTGCCGTTATACGTTAATGAGTCTAAGCGCCTGGCTTTCAGGCTAGATGCTTATAACTGCAAATTCGGTTGTTCGTCAAAATTCAAGCTGAGAGTTCAAGAGTAAGAGTGTTATCGTAAACCAGACTGCATGACATGTTGTGTGGGACCAAGTAGGAGTAAGAAACGGCAATGTGAGGTCGAGATGTGTTGTGTTTGTCAACTTTGCGTATTGCCATTTTCAGCGATCCTGCATCGGCTTCGAAAAACGTCGAACTCTCAAATTCTGAAGAGCAGACTGATCACGAATGCCACTTCGCCCCGCTCGAGCGCTACTTCCCCCACTGCCTAATGCTACTCCAATCATCTCCACGTCTTGCATCCTAGAGGTGTAGCGGAAACTGGATAGAAGGAAATCTAACCAAGCCAGCACTCGATCTTGCGTCCTGTCTGACCGTGGCGCATCCTGGCCCTCTGATCCACAATCCCGCTGTCACCACCATCACCATTTCTTCTTCTCGCCTTCTCTCGCTCGTCGGACGTCGCCACCGTCTGCACTCAAATGTGGCTAAATCGCGGCATCTACACGCCTTGTCCAGTCGAACCGGATTGTTCCAGATCGCTGGCATTGTCCAGAAAACCGGGCTGCTAGCAGTCGTTGGTGGTCCCCAATCGCAGGCGCGGGTTTCGAGGTTCTTTTCAGGTTCCGCACGCGGTTGTCTGATGGAAAACAACCAATCGCCTCCATTCCATCATTCCTACGGCGCGCCTCCTACTCATCCTTCCAGCCTCCCACCGCCCACGGATCTGTACTACATCAAACAACCGAGCCAGCTGCCTCCCGTGCGACTCCAACAGCCTCACCCCTCCTTACCGCTATTGTCCGACGCCGCGCTCCTCGCGATACCACCCTTAGCTTCAGGCTATGCATTCCCTCTGCCGCCGATTGCTCCATCTCAACTCGCCGCAGTTTTGTATCAACATCAATCTCTTATTACCCCATCACTAGTCCCACCCGCGCTTCCAGCATCCTATCGGAACGACCCGTCCGGCAAAGGGAGCATCCCGTCTCCCTCTCAATCTCGTACCGAGACCGCCCTCGGCGGCAGTCCCATTTCTCCGATAGAAACCGTCGCCAACAGCTCCCTACCGCCAAAACCGAAGAAAACCAAAACTCCCGCACGGCTTGCCCGTGAGATGGCAAGGAAGTTGAAGCATAGGGAAAGAAGACGAATCGGAAGACGCGAGCGCAGAAACACCTCGAGAAAAGAAGGCGAAGTCGAAGGTGAAGAGATCACGACCTTTGGGAGCGATAACGCGTACCATTCCGACGGAGAAATTGGCGGCAGTGATAGCGGCGATATGGATGCCGGGTCACCCATAACAACCAATATGGATGAGTTTGGCGCACAGCATAAGAAGCACACTTTCGGAACGGACGGAGAAGGCAGCACTACACCGATCTCATCAACAGCATCCGCTGTGGGAGGAACCGCTTCTGATGGCCGCCCCTTTATGCAGTTTGGCCGATCAGAAATGGACGGGATGAACGCCTCAAACTCGACATATCAATCGCGTACGCTTTCTGAAGTCGAAAATGTGGGCTTGCCTCTGAGTGGTTTGGTAACCTCGGATCTGAATAGTGGACATCATTCTCAACATGATAACGAAACACAACATAGTTCACCAACTGGCCTACGCTTTCAGCCACCCACCGGCCCACGAAACCCCGATACGTATTCATTTGGCACTCGAGATAGAGGAAGCGGCAGAAGGCGCCAAGATGAAAATGGGTTCAGATTTGAGACTGATAATCGTGGTCTGCGATTTCCACAAACAGAGTCAGGGTTCCGTGAAAAGAGATATCGTGATGGTAACAGACGTCCGGGTGACAGGAGAGGATTCCACTCTGATGCACCGCACCGGTATAATGACCGTGATCGTGACCATGGAGAGTATCGGGGACCCCGAGCCCCCCTTCCAGCTCACGACCGCCCAATCTTACATCTGAGAAGATCCGCTACACCAGAGCAGTTCCCTGCTATGGTTGCCGCAAAACGGCAAAGATTGGACGAGGAAGGGGAGGCTGAGATGGATATCGATAGTCCAAATGATTCCGGCCCGACAGACAACGACATGGCTCTCCCAGAGTCGATGCCTGAAAATAGCCTTATTGGTGCATCTGCAACCCAGATTATATCCGGAGAAAACCCTGTGACCTCAGACGTTGCCGCTCCCGCTACCGTCCCACCTGAGACTGCTGACGAAACAAGTACCTCAAGTAAAAAGTTGGATGTAATATCGATGATTCGAGAAGCAAAGAAATCATTATTCGGTAACAAAAAGGATCACTCGTCCGCAAGTGGAGATTTCATCTCCTTGTCGGGTCTTGAGGATGACGCTGGGGAAAAAGGGTCAGCCGCGGCGGCACAGCAGATACCTGTCGGCCTCGAATTCAGCCATCGAGACTTCCTCCACAGACAAAATTCCCTCGCTAGACCACCCACTATTGACACAGGAAGTGCTCCAGGAACATCATCTGTCCATCAACCTCTTCCTCCACCCCCCGGACTTGGTCAAAGCATTCAAAGAAAACGTTCATACAGCCAAATGAGCCCTAGTCCTCAAATCAACATCGGGTCCCCTTGGGTCCGCCCAGACGCAGTCCTGGACCACTCTGTCAGCCTTTATGGTTCCGTGTGGTAAGTAATTCCTGCTGTTGTCAGTCGGAGTTCGCCGCTAATCAGGAGGGGTCTAGGTTACACAAAGAGATCATTGACTTCTATGACTACATTAAGCCGCAGGCTTATGAGCACGCTGTGCGTCATGACCTCGTGCGACGGCTCAGAAAGATTGTTCAAAGCACCTGGCCCGATGCTGATATCCAGGCCTTTGGCTCTTTTGCGGCGGAAATATACTTGCCAACTTCTGATATGGACATCGTAGTAATGTCCAGACAATTCTTTCAAACTTCGAAGCCTAAATACGACACTGTCGGTAACATCCGGAAGCTGACTAGGATTCTGCGAGATTCGGACGTTGCTCAATCACACAGCGTAGTACCAATCGTCGGAGCGAAGGTCCCTATCATAAAATACAAGGACAGGCTGACAGGCTTGAGCGTCGACATTTCATTCGAAAACGCAAGCGGTTTGATCGCAAATCGAACCTTTAAGCAGTGGAAAGAAGTCTACCCCGAGATGCCCAAGCTAGCATTACTGCTCAAGCATTTCCTGGCGGTTCGGAAGATAAATGAACCATTCAACGGCGGCTTGGGTTCCTTCTCGCTCATCTGCATGATTGTCAGCCTTCTACAGCTGATGCCAGAAGCATCTTCGGGCAATTGGTACGAAGAAGAACACACCGCCTTAGGCTGGCTCTTGATGGAATTTCTGGAGCTGTACGGCACCAAATTCAACTACGTCACCACCGGAATCACCGTAAAGAATCCAGGATATTTCAGAAAGTCTGACAGAAAAGATCTTTTCAATCCTAGCAAGACTGGCCTGCTGGTCATCGAGGATCCAAATAACCCCAAGAACAATATTTCCAAAGCATCCTATAAGATCAAAGAGGTACTAAGGTCCTTCTCTGATGTTTACTATGACATCAACGAAAAGTTGAACGAGCTCCATTCTATGCCCTTTGAACAGCGAAAAGGCAAGAGTGTTCTCATGCCCATGGTTGGCAACTATGACTATACGCCCATTGAAGAACAGCGCAAGGTTATGCAACGTGTCTTCTTGCAGAATGGTTTGGGGACGCCCGAGGAGCTGCAGAGACTGAGTGGACAAGATCTTGAGGATGCCATAGCAACTTACAATCCAGGTGCTGAGCTGTCTTTTCCTCCCACCATTTCATTCCCCAAAAGCACTCCTACGGCGGATAGGCGAAACCAAGCAGGGCGAGGCTGGAACCTGCCGGCGCCGGTCTCTGAGGCGAGATCGAAGGCGATTAAGGAGCAGAAGAAGCTGAGAAGGGCGGAAAAGGTGAAGAACCGTATGGACGATACCGTTGCCTCAGCCGGGCCTGATTCCCTGCCCGCAGCGGGTCCGTCAGCTGATGGAGGCAAGAAGGAGAAGAAGAAGAGGTCGAAAGGGAAGGGCAAGAAGAACATTGACTAAGTGTCGCCTCCTCCCCGCTTATCATTTTTCCACCCCTAAAGATGCTGATCACATAATTGAAATGCTTTTTTTATCACGACCACACTCCGCATCCCCTGCCCTCATAGAAACATTCTAGGTGTACATTATTAGAAGGCCTCTATTTGGTCTACGAATCTTATTTAATGGTGTTCCTGGGCTTTCACGATGTTGACGGCGCTGGGTTTCTATCAACTGCATCAAAATATATTATTTCTATCCTACTCATTAACATCTCCTGTCCAAAACACGGTGTACAAACGCACATCATATCTTTCCAAAATCGTATGCAAACGTCGATAGTTGGAGAGGGTGGTACTCTACAGTCTCGGCTTCTCCCCTTAGTTCACCGTCTGCTTTCCCCGCTGTCTTATAAACTCCAGGGAAGACTGTCAAAGCCTCAAATTTTCCATGACTAGATTGATCTCGCAGCATACGAGACTGAGTATTGGAGTAGAAATCACGCTCCGGTTGCCGATCGACCCACCGCGATATTGTGTCGCAATCTTCGCTACGGAAGACAAATATCACTTCTTGGGGCAGCTTTTGGAATTCGATCGACAACGCGAGTGCGTGATTCACAATCCTTTTGAGGCGCTCTATTTGCATGTTCTTTTTGCCCTCTACCCAGAACGTGCGAGTGTCTTTCCATAACTTTGTCGCTGTCTTGTCGACTATGGCGTCCATCTTGGACGAGAAAGGCGACGGTGGTAAGAGTTGGAGGAGGTATTTAAAAGTGAGGGCTCGCCAACGAGCCGAGTTTGTGGGATTCTCATCCAGCCCTTTGAGGATGAATGAACACGCTGCTGACAGTTTCGAATCGAATAAACGCAGCAGACCAGGCTTGAAGATTCTCTGCAACAGAACGAACGCTATATATCTTTGGCCCATTGCACGGAGTAGCTTTTTGTTCAGTCCCGCCGAGAGATACAGTCGCCATTGAGTGTTGTCCATGTCCGTTACATCTCTGATCCAAGAGGGTATCCGGGAAGGTAGATAGCTATGCTTTTCGCGTAGAAATTCGCAAGTATAGCCTTGGATCTCGTGGTCTAGGCGACGGAGCCCTTCCTCAAAGTATGCATCGTCCTTCATGTCTGATCCGAGGGTTTCGTCAGAGCTGGCTTTCGCAAGGCGGTCGACAAGATCGCTGATCTCTTCTTCCTGGAGAGCGCAGTGCTGCTGCCATTCGGAAAGACTTCTTTGGGCAGCTTCAAGTTGGAGCTTGATGGACTCTAATTCGGAGTCCTTAGCGGAGGGTATCTTGCGCGGACGGCTGGAGTCAATTGTGATTGGGTGAAGCTCATCGAAGAGCTGGTCAAATGTAGTCAGACCGTCATTGTTTGAATTCAGGGCAATATCCGTGGTGGTTAAGGGAGGCGGTGGTTCCATGATATCTGGGACTGGAGAAGGTGGTGCAGGCGGGTATATTTCGCTCTGACCGTCGAGCATCGTGGTTTCTTGTATTGGAACTGATGGCGCAACTTTTTTGACCGTCGGTTGTCTTTTTCGTTTGCGAGGTCGAGTCCGCCTTGAACGAGCTGTCTTGGGCATTTTATATTGTTCTCGATCCCGATACTAGATGATCGAACTTTCTATTATAATATTAGCTATCATATGTCAGACCGGCCGACTTCGGTAGGAATAGCTACTATAGATGCCTGGGCATACACTGGTATACTTTACAGGGACTGGGGAACTTACTGTCTTCTTGATAGGCGGCTAGCGTAGGCAGAAAGTCGATTCTCGATATTGCTTTGCAGTTTGAGAGCAATGGATCAGCTGGGCAAATTCAAATCAGACCCTTTGTTACTATGATCAGGACTGAAAGGTAGATGGCATTGGAGCAGAGTCCCACGCGAGCTACGCAGACTACGCGGAGGGACTGAACTGCGCGGCATGTTGGAAAATGAAGCCCACAAGGTAGCACTAGACGCCTCCCTGTAACGAGCCACAGTCTGCAAACAGAGAGCTCTAGGTCTAGGATCACAAAATTGGATCTGATCTGCTCGAATAGCAATCAACGGCTGAGTGCATATGTTGGTTGTGGCACAGGCTTCTGAATTCATGAATTGCTCGCGGAAGGATCCTGTGTATTCATGCATGTAGGACCCGACTGGCTGGCTTGCAAGACAAGGGCCAACATTAGCTGCCGAGACACTCGGGCCAAGCCGTGAGTCCCGTGTCGGGGTAGTTTGGCCGTAATTATATTTAGTAAGGATGCCGGAACCTGGGGTTTGGTCTACTAGGTATCAGAGCGCAGGCTTATTTCGAGTACTCCAGCCTTGCAATATGGGAGCATGCATGTGTTTGCTCTATTGACATGATGCCGCCTCTGAGATATCCCGTGGGCCTGCCGCCTAGTCTACCCGCATTGCCGTGTTATCAAAAATGCAAAATGGATGAAAAGTAACGCGAGTCGAGCTTTGACGTGTGCACGCATGCGCTTCAGTTATGAGCAAAAAGTTGCCTGATAATTGACATTGTATATACTCTGGCAACAACCCGGGTGCCCTATGTGACTTGGCTTGCGTGTTCTTAGAAGGTATCGTCCATTACTTAGCAAGTGCGCCCTCAAGCTGAATCACCAAAATCAGAAAACCAGGAATGATATTATCTCGCCCTGGCATACTCTCTTAGCTCTATCGGTTAGAACTCGTTCACATGAAGAATCCAGCACCATTATCAGGTATTAATATCTTAGTCATTTCAAGAGAATTCTGTAGACGTGGACATCAAGTTGAGATCCCTCCTCTTTGATTAGCTTTCCTTAAGTACATCACGAATACTATCGAGATGCCACGTGAGCGACCACAAAAGAGAAAGAGGATTGAATCTACACCACCGACTTCAAGTCCGGAGCCTAGGCCTGAAAGAGAATTTGAAATGCTGGCGCTCGAAGACCAAGCCGAAGTCGCACACAATATCGTCGAAGATATGCCACCACCACCAAAAAAGCCAGATCGCGGATACACCAAGCCCGAGGTTGTGATTGGAGTGGATTGGGGAACCACGTGGACTGGTGTTGCCTGGGTAAATAATTTCTTCAAGTCATACGCCTATATTGAAACGTTTAGGTATCCTTTGTAAGTAGAATTCTCAGTATATTTCGCTAACTATAGGTGATATAGGCAATGGTAAATGATAGAACGCCGAAAGAGAACATCAAGATCAATGTCATACAACAATGGTCCGGAGCCGGTGAGTCTTGCATTTCGATGTTTTTATATAGAATTATTGGATCGCGTTAGAGCGCTAATATATTACATTCTGTGTCGAAAAATCGCAACAGGCTCTCGGACCAGCGATAAAGTACCTACCGAGTTCATCTACGCCGAAGACGGGAAGTGGCAAACAATGAAATGGGGTTTCCAAGCCCGAGCCCCAGGGTTACCACAAGATCCGATACGATGGACAAAGCTCTTGCTTGACAAGAAATATCTGGAGTGCATCCCCGAGCTGGTGAAGCAAGTCGATGATCGAATACCTTGCCCCAAGCCAGCAGTCGACCTTGTGGCAGACTACCTCTCAGCCCTAAAAGCACACATACTGGAGACATTCATATCCAAGTATGGGGCGACATTCTGGAAACGGCTGAAAGTTCGGTATATATTTACCGTCCCAGCGGTATGTACAAAAAATTCACGAGAATATTAATGATCATTCACGGAATTCGTTGTTACATTAAAGCAACTGACTGAACAAAATCTATTACCTAGATATGGTCGCACAAGGCCAAGGATATCCACCTAGAGGCTATTGAGAAAGCAGGATACGGTAGTAGGCAGGATATAATGCTGATCAGCGAGCCGGAAGCTGCAGCTATCGCTGCTTTCCGGTCATTGGGGCATGGCCCACTTCGTGTACGTTTCCTAGGATCCGCTATATAACTAACATAATAACCGAAATATTGGATGACGGATAGCGCTACGACTGCTTCACTGTAGTTGACTGTGGTGGAGGCACTGTGGTATGTCGAATCGGTTTCCTATCCGTCAGTAGAATGAGATTTTGCTGATACCCAAAATCAAGGACCTCATATCCTATAAAGTGATGAATTTCTGGCCTCAGGTGGAATTTCGCGAAATCACTGCTGGTGTGGGCGGGTATGTCTAAGCGATAATTCAGTTACTTCGGGGTGTAGGTTGACGATGTTTTGCTAACCTCATTAAATATGGATACAGAGCCTGTGGCTCCGTCTTCGTTAACAAGGCCTTTACAAACTACCTCATCGACAAAATTGGCCTTAAAAGGTAATTTCCATCCACATATGCTATACTTGGAACGATAAGTCGGCGGCTGATTATTTACTTGTTCAATCCGCAAATTATAGCTACAAGGCGATATCCCCCAAATCGATGTCCAGAATGATGACGGACTTTGAGGACATCAAATACGCATTCTCAGACGAAGATGACCAAGAGATATTCACCGTCACCGCCATCGGTCTTTCCGAGATTGCGCAAAAGCGAGCTGGAGTTGACGAGGAAGGGTTCCTCACGCTTACAAGGTTTGGATCCATGGCATCCCAAATCCAGAGAGCGGCGACTTATATTGTGGAATTATAGAGACGTCGTGCGCCAAATGTTCGATCCTACGATAACTTCTATCTTGACGCATATTAGCAATCAGATACGAGACGCCAAGGCTAGAGACCAAAGGGTTAAGAGTATGCTTATTCTATCTAATACGGGCATCAGAGCATATACAGAGATCTAATATGACGTCTTCAATATAGTGATCCTTCTGGTGGGGGGATTTGGCAGGTCTCCGTATCTGCTACGCAGAGTTCGCGAATGGGTCGTGACCGAAGGACACCATATTGAGGTTTTGCAACCACCCGAGGCGTAAGTTTACAACCAGGATTTACTTTCAGGGTGGTCCTTTAGTACTGATTCTAATTGACGGATAGTTGGACGGCTATCGCTCGAGGTGCCGTAATGCATGGTCTTGAGAACCAGATTGTAAAGCATCGGATTGCAAGAAGATCGTATGGCGTGTGTATCGATGCGGTCTACGAGAGAGGGGTGCACTCGGCTGACGCCAAGTAAGTTTAAATAATGACGTCTAGTCGTATATCGCGATGACGAGATCTCGAGAGGCTGCTGACACAAGAATCTAAAGATACTGGGATGATTGTGACAATATTTTCCGGGCGAGGGATCAAATGGAGTGGTTCATCAGAAAGGTACGCTGAAAATCGCGGATTCTATTGAAAAAGACAAAGTGGTCAACCTGAAGCTGGAGTAATTTCTAATGAACGGTCCAAAATCGGGCGCGTGGTTCGTTTAGGGCATACAAATATCGGACGGCAAGAAGAAGGTGTTCAGACTTCCGTACACTCAGCACTTGACGCCTGATGAGTTCGCGAACCCCAAATACTTGAACGCGAAAGACACTCTGTATGCTTGCGATAGCGACGACGCGCCTAATGAACCGACACGCAATGGTAAGTGGCTCATATTCGTATTCCAAGCCAATACTCTTGAGTCGAGACCATTATAAGCTGACTAGATATGAATGGTTACCTGTGGTGACCGGCATGAAACTTATCATCATGAAAAAGAAATATACCCAATATGTGATTTGATATCGGATCTGGCATCCATTCCAGAGAACAAATGGAAGTCGAAGAGTAAACTCGACGGAACCAGTTTCTACTACATTGAATTTGAGCTGGTGATGGAGGTGGAGGGCGAGAAGATGGTATTCGGGTTGGAACTGGATGAGGTTCGGTATTCGAGTGTTTCGACGAAATTCCGTTGATGCAGAATTGGGAGTAGTACTACGTAATATGCAGTGTAGCTTTCTGGCCAATAGTCTTCTGGCCATGACATCCTTCGATTCGTGTATTTTAGACAAATTCAGGCATTCCGAATCCCAAAATGGGTTGCCAGCTGCTCCGCCGCGTTGTGTTTGTTGCGAATTGGGACTCAGCCTTCCACGTGACCCGGCTTTTAGGTTCGGCGGCGTCTTTGCCATGTGGATGTGTTTGGCCGAAGATGCCAATGTGAGGCTAGGTATCCTAATCAGCAGCAACCATCTCTCCATCGCCACAGCTACGTTCACACTCCAACTGTCCAGATTAACGTTCTCCCACTTCCCATCTCGCCCTCACCAGCCCTCCTTTCGAGCCTTCAAAAGCGCAGCTGTCACTCATCTCGGACAGGCCGGATGGCGTCCAAAACAGCCTACAAACGGGTGAGAGTCGCCCCTGGCTCTGCCGCCAATCATACCTTGCGATTTACTAACTAACTCCTATGCAACGGTCATAGCTCACCAAAGAGTACAAGCACATTCAAGAAGAACCGCCCCCGTACATCACGGCTCATCCGCTAGAAAGTAACATTCTAGAGTATGTCGATCCCTCCAACGGCCGCAAGGCTCACAAGTTTGACGTCATATCTACTGACACTCTGCTTTAGATGGGTCTACCTGATTGATGGCCCGCCGGACACACCCTATGCCGGTGGACAATACTGGGGCACTCTTGTGTTCCCACCCGACTATCCGTTCAAGCCCCCCGCAATCCGCATGATGACGCCCTCCGGCCGCTTCCAGACCTCAACGAGGCTCTGTCTCTCGATATCGGACTTCCATCCCAAATCCTTCAACCCTGCCTGGGAAGTCTCTACCATTTTGACCGGCCTCCTTTCGTTTATGACCTCCGAAGAGATGACGACCGGCTCGATATCCGCCTCGGCTACCCAGCGTAAGCAGCTGGCTGCTATGTCGCGATGGTGGAACTCTACAGGTGGAGGCACAAGCAGTGGCGGCGGCGGCAAGATAGGATTCGGTGATGGAGGCGCACGTTTCAGGGCTGACTGGCCGGAAGTCGACAGGGAGAACTGGCAGTGGATGAAGGATAGCAAGATCAACCCTCAGAACGGACGCGTCATGGTCGCCACACCTCCCGGTTCCTCGAAGAAGGAAGCTCCTGAGGCAGATGGGAAGCCGGCAGCTGAGATGGTCGTTGTTGAAAGAGCTAGCCAAAGCTGGTTCAGCAGGAACAAGCTGATGATCGCTACTGCCGTCATCGTAGCTTGGGTTGCTATCGGCAGGGTCTTTCAGCACGACGCCACTGCTATATAATCCCCATTTCGTTGTGCCACTGCATGCCTCCGCCTCTGGGCCTTGTGTGTCGCATACCGCCCTTTTTGATTATGCTTTCACGTCAAATCTTCAATGCGCCTCTGCTTTTTCCCCCACAGAGCGCATTACCCCCTCGCTTGTTTCTCTGCTATCACCAAATCAACACTGAACATTTTTTGACTTTGTCTGCCCGGAAGTCTGGCGTCTGCGAAGAGCATGGAATTCCTAACTTTATTATTCCCCCTTCCTTCATGTTTCTGAATAGGGTATTTGAGAGGTCATTTCTGGGTTCGTTTCTTATCGGCGATAGCAACGTTTACTGGAGATAGACTGGGGTTCTCCCCAAACAATCAATCAACATCATTATCTAAGTATTGATACGAGTAACATTCCTGACCGAGAGTCCCACAATCCTCGGGAAATGAAATTGAAAAGACCACGGGTAGCAGCAGCAGCAGCGCCGTCGCACGTTCTTGGGCGCACAAGATACACAAATCAGAGTAGTTATACGTAACATTGGGGATAAAATTACACTGACACTCATGGTCAGCCTACCAACCTGCATGATTACATATATGTACCCGAGTTTAAGTTCACCGAGCTCGCGAGCCACCCGTCATGCGCTTAGGTACATATGTACGCCCTCCCACACGTCGAGATTTGAATTTAAGGACCGGGAGAATGTGGACCTTCCGCGTGTGATAGGAGCCGCGACCTCGTGTGGGTGTGTGGAATGTCAATCTCTGGTTGTCCTGGCTATCTTTGCTGGCGATGCAATGACCATACTTTCACGTATCTACTTTCACAAAATTTCCCATAGCTGACCGCCCGGTAATTACGCCTTGTCGATATGGCAATCTGCACTTTTGCGATACGGCGGGGTCACGAATCTGTATATGAATTTCGCTGTGTTCATCTAACCGTTATATCACATCATATCGATTCGATCGCGACAGGTAGGTCTCAGCTCACGCGCATTGCATTGCATGACGACCGACAATTACAGACTTGGTTACATACATACTCGTACATACGTAGGTGCAACTGCGAACGCGAACACGGCGCCACCCCACATGTGTACGGGGATACGGATGCTGCTACTTGGTAGTTACATAAAACTTTACTTTAGCTGTTCATGTTCACGCACACAGCTGTCCGTCCGTCTGGGAGATATTTGGTACGGAGCAGGGAAAGGCAAATCTAGGCCAATCAGGACGCGGCGGTATGGAATACGGATATCCCTGAGCCAAGCTTACGCCTTTGCCATGATCCTAACCTCATTTCGCAGCTTTTCGTTCCTGCATGACCGAGAAGCTTGTTCCGATCGCGGGCGGGAAAAATTGGACACCACCAGATACAGATCATACGTCACAGCAACAGGGGAGCCAATTGGGCGACTGGCCGGATTAAATTCCTGGGACACAGACATTTCGTTTGCAAGTTGTCAAGGGGAGGGCGAAGCGATTGCAAATTTTCTTTGAGACACCGTTTTGTTATACTCGTCAAGACCGGGCGAGCAGGTCTATAGTATGAAGACGGTCAGACGATATTAAGAACGCGTACAAAGTACGACTCGACAACTCGAGTACTCAAGTAAGCGACTTGAGGGGATGTATATATGATCCAGACTACCCGAATTAGAAGACGGGTTGTGCGCGAATCGTCGGAAGGGTTCGCATCTTTCCCTTCAGAACAAGTATTCACAAAGCGGAGTCGCTCCCCCCCTTTTCGATCACACGGTCCCGTGGCTTCTTCTTTTCGCCGATAGACGAGCGCGAGGACGCAAGTCTAGACATGCGGTTTGAGGTGGTACTCTTCTTGAAACTCGCTATTTCGCCTTCACTTGCTTGTCATGAGAAGGGGGATTTCTCGCGGTCTTCGATCTGCCTGGATAGATGCGCTGCAAGAGTCCGAAAGAGCCCAGGCATGGACGAACTAAGAATCCGGGATAGAGTGGCGATATCGTCCGCGCCCGGGGCGATGTTTGCGCCTGCCAGGATTGGAGCCAGGGACAGGCAGAGTTTTCCAGAAAGCTTTTCTACTTGCGACACATGGGAATATCATGGGTATCCGGTATATTGCTTGTGGCCGGGTTCCGAGGGTGACGAAGCCATATTCAGGAGCGCTCGAGCTTCGGAGGGAAGTAATGCAAATCCGATCAGATCTTCCAGGAACGCTATTTTCGATTCGAGAAGAGCCTTGCGGGATCGGGATACAAGTCTGCGGCATTTATAATATAGATGGGCCAACAGGCTGCGTTTCCGATCTCTAGATGCAGATGCACAAGCTCGCCATGCCGTGCTAAAATATGCAGAGGCTTCCATCCTCGATTAATTCCGGAGTCTGGCCGTGGCTAGCAGATGTGCATGAACTGCATACCCTCTAGTTGACAGATGTCGTTGGAGACGGCGAATAAGACGAATCGAGTATCAATCTTGAGGGGACCTGACTTCTGGGAATTTGCTGGTAATCTTTTGCTGGATGCCTCAAGCTGTGTCAGAGCAGCGTCTTACCGTGGTTACAACGCGTCAGGGCATGTAGCAAATTGACTCGCACAGGGTACATTGCTCCTCTGCAAACACGCTTCCTCAGTGTGGGATGTCGTGATTATCAGTGGTCTTGAAGACATTGTACGGTACAAGTACTATCAGCTCGGTTCGAGATCAGGTTGAACTAAGCAAGGGCCAAGTCGTGTAGCCGGACGAATCGTCCATTGAGCACGCAAAAGCTGACCCTGCCGTCTGTGGCTTTGACAGTCATTTCAGCTGGCCTTTCATGTCGTCACTAGACCGACGCGACGATACTCGTAACTTTTTTGTCTTTTGTTTTCCCGCTTTGATGCAACTGCCCGAATGGTTCTTCCCCCTGGTTTCATCTTGATAGGCCAAGGAGTGTCGAAAGAGTCGAGAGAGAACCGCCAAAGAATGTAAAAATGGTAAAAGGAGGTATCACAACAATTACCTTCGTGTTGCACAGCAGGCGAGATGATGATAATTTGTGTCTACACAAATTTTCGTGCTGATTGATGACCCCTCCAAATGGTGATACGGGTCTCGCGTGGGGAGCGAGCGTTCCTGATGCCGATATGATGATCGTCCACGCTGTTCGAAGAATGAGCACGGGGAGTTAAAAGCGCAAAGCACAGAGAAATAAACAGTGGAATGTGTGCCTGTGCCTGACAAGGATGGCTGACCAGGGGCCAGCGGCTTGACTTTTCTCCTGGCCCTGGGAAAGGAAAAACCTGTTGAGATCGAGAGAGTACGAGTACTTGTACTTGTAACCTGAGGCAACTTAAGCGATCATTCCCAGAATTGTATCCAACGGACCCTCTTTTAATGGAGCTGAACGTTTCCCGCGTTTTCTTTCAGGATCCAATCAACGAAGAAGGATGAATGAGGGGGAACGCGGAGCGAACTCTCCAGCCGGGGTAACCGTGAAGAGCTGGGCTTGGTCGCCACATTCTGTTGAGCTACCTACCTATTACTGACGATTGAGGTGAGATTCGCTTCTGGGGAATTGAACGACTTGTGGGATGTCCAATGGCGATGTGAATTGGCCGATGTCTAAGAAGGAACATGTCGTGTGAAGTCTGACATACGACTTGTTCCTGCGATGGGTGTCTTTCGGTTAGGTCTAGATTGTGTGGAGGCAAGCCCCGGGGCCCAATTTCGGGGGCTGCATCAGCGGCTAGCGAATGGTGGATCTGAGGCGCGCAGGATTCTGTTTTCAAAATTTCGGCGGCAGACAGATCAGAGCCCAACTGGGTCGTTTAGGGCAGCCAGTGCTTTGTTCGAAGGTGTCTGCGTTTTGAGTTCATGTCGGTTGGTTGGTTCGCGCACATACATGTCTGTGCATGTCTGTGTACGTATAAGCAGTGTGGATGTACGTATCTGTATGCGCAGAACAGGTACCTGCGTAGACGGTATACGTAGCGTTACGAGATCCCAAACAATCGCAGTTGACATTATCGGATTGACGCTTCGATTGTCGATTAGCCTGACCGAGTTTCAGTCGCGAGTCATCGTGTCGTTGGTTCTCCGGCGGAGACTCAGCCTGCTGCCTTTCCTTGCAAGCAGGGCGTGCGAGAATAGAGTTCGTGTGAATCCCGGTTTCCTCTGAACGGATGGACTTCCTTGAAGACAGGTTAGGCCGGCGTGCTCGGGGAGCAGGAGATCAGACCGCGACGGCGCCCCCCAAGCAGGTCCCAATGGCCCGAGACCTCCAACTTCGTACTTGTACACTTGTACCCATGCGGTCAAGCATCCACTCGGGTGGAGAGCAGGCCGTTTCTTTTCCTGCAGAGAACAAGGGTCTGTTTTCCTTGCTGTGCCCAAGCCGTTCCTGCGGCTTGTGGATTTAATTTCAAGCCAGGTCAAATATCAAAGTCTCTTGGGAAGAAAGAGTGTTTGAGAAAGAGCCAGCCTTAATATCCATCCGTCCCTCCCGCTTTTCTTTTCCCTTGCTTTCCAAATATTATGCCTTCCCATCCCATCTTGCGCGCTTGTCTGGTCACAGTTCCGACCTGTTCTGTCCTCGTTACGCTGCTTGCGTACATAGTCGCTCCTTCAGTTAGACCTGTGTTTTCTTTTATTATTCTCAGCGCTTCCGCATAACTTACCGATACATTCTTTTCAGCATCGCCAGTCATTTCTTGGGAGGAATCTTGTGGTGGAGCAGTTCGCGATAGCGATAGCAGTCTGCTGGATCAGTCGAGAAGAACGAGAGAACGAGAGAGAGTTGAGGCCGAATTCAGGGATAGCATGCACGGTTGAGACGACACGCTCCGATTGGTTTTCCAACGCCCACAACTCGAACCGCTGCCCCTGCGCACTTTCCCCCTCTTCCCTCTCCTCTTCCTCCCCGACGACACCATCGACATCGACAATCCTCCTCCACCTCCTCTTCCCCTCCTTCGTTCTCGATAGAGCACAATCGGCCGCTACTGGAAATCGCTTTTAGTACTCGGTGTTTCTTCTACGCTCCTTCTACCGACATATACCTGAACCCACGTCGACATCTTCGAATTCGTTCCGCTGTGCGGCTTGGTCTTTGCAACGAACCCACCTCGATGCCTTCCTACCTTGTTTTATAATTAGAAGTACTAGTATGTAAATCATCTCCCTGCCGGACTCGAATGATAAGATTTGTAGAGCTAATGCTCCCAGAAGCTCGATTTATATTCTCCCTTCGATCATACTTCCATTTTTACGCAAAGGAACATCCACAGGTTTTCTGTGACCCTCTTTCACAATGCATCGACTTCTCACAAAGAAGCACCGGGACGATGACCAGCCAAAGTCAACCAACAAGCTCCGTTCCTTCAAACGGAATAAAAGTCAGCCTCCACCAGCGTCGCGCCCACAAGTAGACCTGACACAAGCTCTACCACCCACTGATGATTTCCGCATATCGTTGATGATGCCGAACCTGGAGAAACGATTTAGCGTCCTTCGAGATGGCGAAAGGCCAGAGCAAGGCCAAGGCCCCGGTGTCAATGGGATTGGGTATGGCGCACTAGCTTCTGGTACCATGTTCAGCGACGGGAAGGATGGCGAATTCGCACGGGCCCCTCCTGGAGGAGCTGGCCTTGCTGACATCACGGAAGTTGCATCGATACGGAGTGGCTCCCGCGCTGAGGGCTCAATTGACTTGGCTGAACGTCCTAATGTTAGCCAGAATGAGGAATACAACGGCGGCGTGATGAATAGACCCCGTCATGGCGAGGGTAATGTCTTGTTTGGCGGCAGACAAAAGGTCTATCGAATCAATCCTGCTGCTGGCTCCTCTGAAGATGTCGGAGAGTCTCCTCTTTCACCGATAGGGCGGGGTAGAATGGGAGGACGTGCCCTATACACTGATGACCTACCAGCATCAAGTGGATTCAGCAAGTCGCCAGTTGACAAGCCTCCCGGCCGCAGCCAGAGCCCGCCACCTTCCAACTATAACCTCGATCGAAATACACAGTCATCGACCGCCTCGGGACCAAGCTCGCTCACCAGATCTTCGACAACCGCGACATCGACATCTACAAATTCGCGAAACTTCACACCTAACGCTGGTTTCAATCAATTCAATGCCGCCACTTCCAGCAAACCCCGCAAGCTGATATACGAGCAGGCACTGGACCGGGATGTTAATGAACGAGAACTCAACGCCCTCGAAAATCACAGATTAGCTATCATGGCGCAGAAGCGGACAGGATCAGCAAGCCCTCATCCATATTCTGATGAAGACGAAAAGAGGCGAGCGATGTCGCCACCTGTTCGATCCTTTGCAAGACCTTTTTCACCTCCTCACAACGAACCTGAAACCAGAGGAAGGTCTCGGTCGCCAGCCCAAGGTTCGCGGGGTTCTCGTCAGGATGATATCGACTTGGAAAGCCGAGATGAACGCCAAAATACGGCTCCATCAAGCAAGCCTCACACCAAAGATGTTCCCTTTTCCTTTGGCTTCGAAAATAGGAACGAGGCACCAAAACCGTCATTCCCGGGTCTAAACACCCTTGTTAACCACTACGGCCTACCAACTCCGCGACCCGAGAGCGACGAATACCAAGCGACAAACCATCAGCAATCAGCACCAGTCGCAGCGAACGGCCCTACGCCCTCCCCTTCTCCTCTTACTGAGAATTACACCCGCGACCCAAGTATCTCTCAAACCTCTGAGTCGAACATGGAACGTGAACAAGCAGCTTACTCGATTTCGAGGCGATCATCTGCATCCGATCTTGGTGCTGGAGCCACGCAACAAACAACTTTCTTCGAAGCCTCGGACAGCGAAAGGGAAATGGACGATGGCGCATCATCTGTCTATGAGGATGACCCTTACATGCCTTTTGAAGAAGTTGACGATGATCCTGGTTTCCCGAACCGAAATATCATACCCGCCTTCAATCCTCAGAACCCGCCAATGTTTGCACCGATATCGCCTCCCCCATTTGCGAATCAAGATGTCACTCCATTACACGATAGCGATTCGCCGACCTTACCGCCAAATGCTGGACTCAGTACTATGATCCGTCAACATCTACGATCCGACAGCGGGATATCTTCGATTTATACTCCTTCGATGCATATCAAAGTATCGGAACCGCATCATGAGCCAGCTTCTATCGCTCAAGCAATGGCTGGCTGGGACAACCAGTATGCCGACTATGACGAAGAGGCTCCTTTCCAGTCCGAGGCAGCTGCCGAGTACAACGAACCGAAGCCGAAAGTCTCGCTCACAGAGCTTCGGAAAAAGGAGAGCTACGAGAAGACTCAGCCTGAGATCCAGCCTGAGGAGCAGCAAAACCTCCTGAGAAGTCCACCGATGGAAAGGAATCCCTCCGAGAACACGATGATGTCTGCTGTAGACGACGAAGCCGACGAATGGAGAACTCAACTCGAAGAGAAGAAGAGGATGTTGCAACAGCGTCTCCAAGAGCACAGCGGTAGAAACTCTCCTGCTCCCGGATACGCTGATAGCAATGACGAGCATCAGAAAAACTCGATCCTAAAGCCCGGCGTGCTTGGGAATATGCTCAAAGGGAAAGGGTCTCCAGCGGGTTCGCCAGGTGGACGCGAGGATGCCAAAGCGATGAAAACACTTGGTATATCTCCAATGCTGAACCAGTCGAAAGACTCATTTGGTCGTCGGGAAGATGAAGAGGAAATGCTACAGGAGCGTCCGGAGGGAAAGATGCGCCAAATGCCCGGCCGTCCCGATATGCAGCCCAACGATATGCGCCCTCGTGGACCTGGCCAACTGCCTCGGATGCCTCCACATGGCTTCCCGTATGGACATGGCTCGGGTCCTCATCAACGGCCTCCACAAAACGGTCCACAGAACCAGTCTCTTCCCAGCGGCCCCCGTTCCTTCTTGCCAATGACTGGACCACCTCAACATGATTCCCGAAAGCCCCCTGGCCATATCCCAATTGATTCTGGCATGCCGACTTCATCCAACATGCACCGCGACTTCGTCGAGCAGGGTCGAAATGGACCACGACCGGGTCCTCCTCATGGGCACCGAGGGCCACCTGGAGGAAACGGCCCCGAGCATGCGGAGCGTGAATTCCGCCCACCTCATGATCGCCCGAAGGATTCTCGGGGTCCACCGCAGCAACAAGGCGGCCGCTCAAGAACACGTTCGAATGCCCAGCGACCTAACAATATGCCTCACCAGTCTCCGCCTCATACCAAAATAAACGTTCGTGGCCGGCCGTCTGAAGAAGAACAGCGTGGGCGTCAGCGTGGTCCCTCAACGAGAGGCCCTGGCATGAACGAAACAGGTGGTGTCATGACAACTGTCACAGCTGGACCGACACCTCAGCCTCTTAATGTTGAGAAGAAATCACAGAGCACACCAAGACCGAAGAATGGTGAACCCGCGCCAACACGAGAAGCGTTTGGAGAGATGCGGTCACCACCAGTCAAGCCAGAGACGAAGAATACAGAGGCACCAACCCAAGATCGAAGACCGGCAAACCTCACCATCCCGACAGGCGAGATTCCACAGTCAAAGTTCTCACCAGAGGACTCGCCTCAGGGTTTCCGTGGACGCTTCCGCAGCAATAGCAAATCTCAGAAGATCATCAATAGTATGGCTTTGTTCGAACAGGAGGCCCCGCCCAGCATGCCATCTCCCCCAAAGCAACCCGGCGCACTGACAGGATCTGCTTTGGCCAAGACCCCTATCGCAATGGCTGCGGGATCTCCCGCCAAAACACTGGCAGAGCTCACTGGGTCTGATGGCGCCAACCCTGCCTTCCAGGCTACAGGGTCTGCGTCGACCACGAGAGATGGTAAGAAGATCAGAATCAGGAAGGGTGATATCAGCGAACCCACACTATTACACACAACCTCACAGATGCCGGTGTCTAAACTTATCGACGCGGGTGGCACCGGATACCGTGGCATTTTGCCTCCAGGCCTTAGCGACTCGACGCAGCGGCAGAGATCTGGATCGGATGAATCTATTTCCAGGGCCGCACGTGGGAATCATGTTCCCGGTCCCGTTCAACGGACAAGTGACCCAGATGGAGAGAAAGCCCGGGTTCTTCGAAAAGCCGTTAGTGACGGTGGTGCTCTGCGTGAGCGAGCCGCTAGCAATGGCAAACACCCACGACCTGCAATGCCTTCCCCCGCACCATTCTTTGGAGCTGACGGCCGTCCGCTCAACACTCCACCCTTCTTCAATAACGCACCGGCCGGCATGATATAAACTATCAAAATGGCCATCATTCTTTTATGCTTACTACATCCTACAATAATACTCATTTTCACGCACTGACTGCTTCAATGTTCTCATTTGGTTTTTCACTGGGCTATATCGGCGTACAAGAGGTGTTAAGTCGAACGACATGAATGTTTTTCTGTTGATTCCGAGGACGAGAAAAGGGGAAAACAGGGGGAGAAAAGATACCTGGAATTCATTGCAGCGACGAGCGTCTGTTGCCTTTGTCTTTTCATAATGTTTCTTATATTCGATCTTTCTTTTTCTTCTTATCACAATGCTCCCTTCCATCAAAAGGCTCTTTTTTAGTTCTTGATACTCTGATAATGCTCCAAGGTCACTGCAGTGCATGGCCAGTTCCCCATTCTGCTTCGTTCTCGAATAACTTTCTTCTTTTTCTATCATTACTCATTCCCTCACGCTAACGCTCCTTCATGCTTCCTTCATGTATATTCCTAGCTTGTGGGGTGGCTGCAGTGCTAACTCGCCATCCTCAATATTATCCTTACTAGTACCTATAGTGGCACACTATTATCCCGATCATCGCCCGAGATACCGCCGGCCTGTTCCATTCATTCACTTCTTTGCTGACTTCCCCCCCTTCTTTGGTGCGCTAGCGCGCCAATTTCTGTGTGTAAACTACTTAGCTTACTTTATCGGACGCCCGAAATGAAGATCGAAATGCACCCGTAAAATTAGAACTAAACTCACAGCAGAAGTAATTTTGGGTTTGTGATATCTTACACGCGTAGGTGCAGATGCAGCTGCGTGTGCGTGTGCATGTGCATGTGCATTTGCATGTTCGGATGAAAATCGGCCTTCGAGCAACGGATGACTAGGTAGACTAGCTAGAAGCAATGGGGTACCATGGCCATGGCCACTACGTATTCCCCGTCATGCGATATCGAGACCATCCCCTTCCCCAGCTCGGTGCCGTCGTCGCCTCTGATGGTGAGCCGAGGCTCGCCGCGTGCACCGCTCGTAATCTCAAAGTTTTTCCAGCTCATCCATTGCTCGCGCGTGGTTGAGATGAGGGCCGCCGAGGCCTTATACGACGCTTCCTTGGCCGCCCAGCGCGAAGCGAGGAAGCGGATTTGTGGATTTGACAGCGGCGTTGTGGAGGGTCCCATGGTAGTGGCTGACGGCAATTGCTGGAACTCGGCGAGCTCGAGAGGCGTGAGAATCCGCCGGGCGAACCTCTGGGTAGGCCGCCGGGAGAGCAGGGAGACGATACGGGGCAGGTGGAGCAGGTCGACTCCGATGCCGTGGGTGAAGATATTGTTCATCTGAGGCTTGTAGATCTTGTTCCGAGAAATTTCCCCTTGCGGTTTCAGACTTTGAAAAACTGCAGCTTTAAAATTGTTTGCAGAGGCTTTTGTAAGCCCAATACCTATTTTCGTAAAAATTACAAAATCATCGGATATCGATTTCGTTGGTTTCGTCTCACTACCTGATATTAAAATCTGCGAGCTCCGATGCCCTTATTGTCGCGATTTCTCCGATGCTGCCTAGATGCAATCCTAGTAAGTTGCAAGTCATGCATAGTTGAATATCACATTTGCGAACAACTATGACAGTGTTATCTCAAATCGCAATGTTTATTTTAAGAATAAAGTTTGACATTAAAAAGGATATATGCGCCACAGATTCCCAGATTATAGATACATGTATGTATACACGCTCAACGCCATGCAGAAATGATATGTAGATTACCTAAGTATATGCTGAAAACTCACGCTGACACCGCAGTCCAGCCTCGTTTCGCCCTTTCCTTCTTGCGCCTCGCTTTGGCGACCTCCCGCTTCTTCCTCTTCCATTGCCGATTCCAATCTCCTCTATTTTCATAGAACACTTTCTCCCATACTTGAATTACAGACATCGTTGTCTCTTTTGGTTCCTCTCGGCCGCCTTTTCGAGTCGATTTTTCGACTGCAGAGTCGGCCTCTCGTGATGCGGCTCCACCGTCAACGGATGCTGCCTCCTCAGCGTCTTCGTCGTCATCGTCGAAAGTCTTCTTCTTGCCCGCCCAGGCGGTGACGCCGCTGCCAGCGCCGGTCTTCGCCTTTGCAGGAGCGCTGGTCGATGCGTCGGCCATGTCAAAGTCATCGTCGTCGTCGAACGTTTTCTTCTTGCCTGCCCATCCTACGATTGAGCTTCCTGCTCCAGTTTTGGGACCTTGGGTTGCCGAGCTGGAGATCTCTTTTGTTTTAGTCGTGAATGCCGGCTTTTCGGGAACCAAAACCTCTGGTGCTGGTTGAATAGCCTCCGCCATTTCGGTGTCCTCGTCACGAGTTCCGTTATCTGGAGCCTTTTCTGCAGAGTATTGTTTACCAGCCAGCTCGCCTGTTGTTAGGATCTTTGGTAGCCTCACCGCGCCCCAGATTGACATGCTGTGGAGCGTATCATCGTAAGTATGCGGGAATAGTAGCTTGACGCCGAAATGTGGCTTCTTGGTGTCATCCGCGCTGGATTTACCGGCTGTGACCGTTGGAAAGTAGTCGCGTTCGATCGACGCGTCCCTCGCGAAGGGCAGGAAGTCTCGGAATCTAGGCGCGATTGCGGTGTCCGGAGTTGGCGCTCCCGATCGATAACGTCCTACCCGTGGAGTGATCGGGGTATAGAGAAGGCTATCATCAGGGACGGCTGGCGCAGCCTCGTCGGTCCGAGGCTCCTCTCCGGCGTCCGCATCGTCGAAATCGTCCCCAAAGAATTTGAACTGGCCTTTCGACTCGGTGTTTAAAGATAGTGTTGGCTTGAAGATGTTGGTCAGATTTGTAAAATTCGAAGAATGTTGCGGCGCCGCAGGCTCTGCGGATTGCACATTCTCCATCGCCGGCTCTTCATCGTCCGCTTCTTCCTGCCCAGGCTCTGATTCCGAGTCGTCAGTTGAGGCGGAGCCAGATGAGCCGGATACTGAAGAGTCAGATGAACTTCCACGAGTGCTCTCCGACTCCGAGATCTCTTCGACGCCAGATTCCGATGTGCTCATCCGACTGTATATGCTCTCGTCTTCACTGCTGCTGTCCGAATCCTCCCCGCTCTCGCTTGCATCTTCGTCTGAATCAAGCTCGGGGTCAGCATTGTGAGCAGGGGCATCTCCCATCTCATTGTTGATGGAGGTGCTGTCGTCGTCGTCATCATCGTCATCGTCGTCGTCCTCCTCATCGTCTTCGTCGTCGTCATCATCGTCTTCGTCATCTTCATCGTCTTCATCGTCGTCGTCGCCTTCGCCTTCGCTTGACTCTTCATCCTCTGAAACTGGCTCTTCCACGTATATCCTTCTTCGCTTTGTGGGAGCGCTCTCGAGTATCTGTCCGGCATCGTTGACCCATCCCACACCCTCTAGAAACTCGGCACTTCTGTCCGATGCTTCTGTTGAAGCGGAGCTCATTTTCAGGAAGGCTGGAAACTTGGTCGAGTTCTTGAACTCTTTGACGATGACTTGATTTTTCACAGTTCTGCCCTTGTCCTTCTTGCTGGACTTGGTCTCGCTGTATTGCGAGGCTACCGCCGGCGGCAGTATGGTTTTGAAGAGGCACTCGGGTGTACCCGCGTTTTTTCCTTTTCCTTGCTTCTGTGCCGTATCTTTCGTCCAACCCCGCTGTACTCGTCGCCCGTCGGGTATCTCAAACCCCCGCAGGACACCTTCTTCCCTCCCGGACGCGCTTTTTCTGGAACACGTCTTTTTTCTCCGATGGAGCCCTTCGTCTTCTGTGCCAGTCATGGCCCTTTTGGCCGGCCGCGCCTCTTCAACGCTCATTTTCACCCCTCGGAACACGGTCCCGTGGTACTTTCGCCGAAGCACCTCAGCCTCGCTCCGCGGCACCGTAACGAACCCGTAGTTTTTTTCAGGGAACGTGTCGATGCCATGAAAGGACACCGTTGGTAGATATTTAGCAGGTAAAATCGCCTTTGCAGACTCGCGCGTCAAAGGCACGATATGAAGCCGTACATTTTCTGTCGCGGGCGTTTCGACCGTGGTGGCGTCTTTGGCTTTGATCGACATGATGTTGCGAGGGCTTCTCCGATGCCGCGTGGGGGCCACGCAACGGGTTTGAGGTTGGGTTGGGCGTACCAAGTTGAGTTTTCGACGAAGGTTTCTGCCACCAGCCGGGTGGATCGCGAGGGTGAAGATCAGAGACCGAGTCGCGAAAGCTTGTAGTCACGAGAAAATTTGGGTTCGAGGAAAAAAGAAGGTTGGATGGTCGGCTAGGATCCTCAACAACCACACGTTTGTGTGACGGCGGCCGGGCTCCAACATCAACACAATTACGCACAAGATGACTATGGGTTGCAAAAAGTGCGAATTAACAGCAAAGAAGGAAGCAAGTAAGAAACATTTGGCTGCTGGAAAGAGCAGAGGTCCGGTATTTCCATCCCTCTCCTTTTCTAGCAAGTATATAAAAAGAAACCGAAACTACCAAGAGTCATCCCTACGCGCGCGCCGACAATACCTCTTGGTAGCAAACACCAGCCTTTTCTGCTGTGCCCCCTCATATGATATCCAAAACCTAGGCTGATTGTGACGAAAGAAATAGGTGTTCTTTAGAAATCCCGATGCCATTAAAAAGAAGCAAACGACGCATCTGCCGTTGAGTCATCCATCCCATCCAATGCTGTCGTGTAGCTTGTTACGCTATCCATCGTCAATCGCCGAGGGTTGTTTCCTGATGCTGTCCCAAGGCTCACGCTACTGAGACTTTTGTGTCGTTCAGTTGGTGCGACTTCGAAGTACGGGTGACTATATATCTCCATATGATCCCGCTTAATGATAGACGGCCGTCTTCCATCCTGTGTAGGAGTTGCCGTTCCGGACGTCGATGGCCTAGAATCTCCTGCTTGCTCGTCCGGTGACTCCGCCTTTTGGTCTTTATGTAACGGATCTATTTGTTCGCCAGAATTAGATACTCCATGCAGATGGGTATGCATGTTACCACCACGGAGTTGTTGGGGAAACGAGCTCTCTTTGAGGGAAGTTTTAGTCCCATCTTCGGTGCTTGACGTCGAGATGTGTCCTGTCAGGTTTGCCCGCAATGCTCGCTTGACATCTGCGATCGAAGCAATCGAGCCTCTGGGGATTGAAGTTGCCGATTCCCTGCAGTCCCAAACAGATGGCTGTCTCGAATTTTGCCCAGGTATCATAGAAAGGGATGTATAAGAACTTGAGATGCTAGGTGAGCTAATGCTTCGACGCCAGAGTGTCTCGTGAGATTTGACTGAATCTGCAACACTCATACGTTGTGTCGTTGTTGCATGTTTCAAGATTTCAGCATCATCGTCGTCATCATTCTTTGTCAATTCGGTGGTGCTGTGATGCCGAATCAGAGACTCCAGAAGATGAATGTTCGGGCCCTGCTCGCTCGGTAGAACTGATGCAAGTGAAGCAAATTGTGGAGAAGTTGATGGGACTCGCAAGTTATCGTTAGCACCAGGCATCTGACCAGTTGGTGTAAAATAGGACCAACCGACCACTGGGGTTGCCCTGGACAGAGAACTGGAGCTAGCGCTGGAAATGACAGATCCTTGATCAGGACGGTAGCTTGCTTTCCTGACCGTTATCTTGGATGGTGTATTTTTATCCAGCAGGTGTCGACGAGGGTCCGGCGAGATTGAGCCGGGTGAGGCGGACGAGCTCTCCTCTTGATCTTGATGGTCTACTGGCAAGGCCTCTGCTGTTTCTCCCTTCTTCGAGGATCTTTTCTTGAGACGGAAGAACCTTTTGGCTCTCGACGCCCAGTCTCCAAATCCTTTGGAGGAAATGCTGGTTCCTAGAACCAGCAATACGGGTGTCAGTATGGACTCGCTAAGGCAAAGTTCAGATATCTTACTTCTCTGCGGAGCCTTAGACTCGGGTTTGGGCTTCCGGAGTACGGCAAATGTATGCGATTTCCCCGTCATCCAAGACTTCCTGCGGGGCTTGAGTACCAAAGCCCTTTCGTTCAAAGAATCTTTTGACGGCACCGTAGGGGTGTAACTTGTTTCATCGTGAGTCTGTGTGGAGGACTGAATACCATTCAAGGAGCTTTGTCGGTCGTCTTGATTGACCGTGGGCTCAGAAGCCTCTTGAACCTCTGGTGGGGTTCCTGGACCGTCAAAGCCTTGAGGAGGTGGGGGCGAGTAGGAGAGCATATCCTGCCAACTGACCAAAGAGGCCAGAGACATGGTGGGCCCGAATCCGTCTAGAACGAACTCCTGCCATGTTAAGAGATGGGCTCGACGTCTTCCCTTCTTCGTCGTATCAAGGGAAGGCCCAATAGAATCAGGCGGGGAAAAGCGCTGTCCCTCAAGGGAGGAAACCGATGACCTTTTCTTGCGTCTGCCAGGCGTTGTGCGTGCGATGGGACGTCTAGATACTCGTGTAGCTATCGTCACAGCCAGGGAAGATGGCTCTGGTGACGCGTCATCATCCATGACGGGGCTTAAAGTTGCTCGACGACGAAGGGGCATGCAGGAGTCCAGCGAGTGGAGGTTGAAGAATTGGTGATGGGAGTCGTGTTTACATGTAGGTGGCCTGCAGGAGCGTCTATAGTCCTGCTAATAACATCATTTTTCTGTGACTGTCGATTCTCCAGCGCGCCGGTCCTCCAAATCACCCAACCAACAACTGAACATCAACTGAATATCTCTATACCAAACTCCTAGGTATCTCATCCGAATATGAAAATATATACCTTCAGTGACTGTCCTAATGTAGACGGTTAGTCTCCTAGGTGGTAATATCCAATTACGATATCCATATGGGTGTCTGCTCGACCAAAACTCCACCAACTGCACAGTGTCGAGCGATACGCCATCTCGACGCCCACCTCATGCGGTCTACGGCAGCGTTAACCCCATCGTCGAAGCATGACGCTATGAGTACGAACGCTGGAAAAATTATATTGTCACACGAAGTCAATCGCTGTTCTAATCAGAGCGTCGGGATATCTGACTGCGGATATGGTAAAACACATTGCGAATCTTGAGTATATGGGTCTAAAACGAATAACACAACATTGGTCATGGCGACTTCATAAAATAAAACATTGTGGATTTTCCGTTCTTTCGACCAATGCTAGTTGTTCGTTCTTCTTGAAGTCAGGTAGCTAATATTCTTTATTTTGAAGATATGGATCTCCCGATTGCGACTAAAAGAGGGCGGAAAAGCAGCCTAAGACTTCAAGAGCAAAATATACCGAGTAGGCTCCTCAGAGAGCGGAAACGCCGACGAGAAGAGGACGCACCAGCCGATCTACATCAGCCATGTACAAAGAGACGATCACTGCGGACTTCACAGTCAGGGCTTCGAACGGCCGGGGCGTCGCAGAAACAGAAGATCAAACCCTTCGAAACTGCCTCCGGGGTACCCGTAAGGAGTATTCTGGTAGCCCACCTGCCCCGAAATGGTTCACAGCAAGAGGACACTTTCAAGTCCCCCCGAGTGAATCAGGTTGGTTCTCACGAGAGGAGGCTAAAGAAAGACGGAGATGCTCTCGTATCGACTTTTCTCGGAGAAATCAGCAATACATAGTAGACTTATGCCAGGCCGCTCGGGGAGGACTATGGAAATGTCAAGTCGACGAGACTGCTAAGTTCATGGTCGGTTGCAGAAACTATATTGTTCAGCTCGTCTTCGAGGATGGTGTGAGATGGCTGCTAAAGACGTCGCAGCCAAATTTGAAATGGTCCAAGTAAGTCCCAGACTGCCGTCGCATATACATACACATACTATCTGAATCGCCTAAGATAATATCCTTGCTCCCTAACGATTCGGTGAGGATTTGCTAAACCAATTCAATCTAGATACAGCGATTCTCCTGGAATCCTAAATTTGGAGATAGCTACGACACTGTGGCTCCGCCACAATACTAGTCTCCCTGTCCCGCGTGTACGCCTATGGGACGTTCGCACGAATCAACAGAACAAATTCGGCAAACCCTGGTATGTGATGGAGGCGGTACCAGGTAAAACAGTTGACGACCAGGTCAAAGCCGCAACTGTGCGTGATAAAAATTTCAATTGGGAGAAGGAGCAATCAAAGCGGTATCGTCACCTCGCAAAATTCGAGCTCGAGTCCCTACGGTACCCGGCTCCATGCCGAGGACGACTTATCCTCAATGCAAAGGCTAGCTACTTCCACGCTGGTCGGCAGAAACTGCCTCTAGATCAGATAGAGATATCTGAGAAGGATGACGGTTGTGGGTTGGCAAATTCCATGATACAAAAATTGGATCTAAATAGCAACGTCTTGAAGGCAAAAGTCGATGAGCTGGAATTTGAAAAACAGGAAATTGACGCCCATGTCGCTCTTTCTGACCATCTGAAAGAGGTTCTACCCAAAATAATAGATAAAAGGTTCGAGAAAACGTATTGCCTCGTCCACGGAGATATCACGGTAAGACAGTTATCTACTATCACTTTTAGACACCAACTGCGGCAGATATATCTAATGCAAGTTTCACCCCAGGACGCCAATATACTCTGTGACAGTAAGTTTTACACTACAGCAATAATCGACTGGGAGCTCGCAAAAATTGTCCCATTGCAGCTTGCTGTAGCCAAGCCGGGAATCGATTTCAACGATCTCGTGCGTCAGGTCGGCGATATATTTCAAAAGGCTACGGTGCGGGGAAAGGTTGACTACGCCAAGGTCTCGAAACTATGGAGCGAGCATGATAAGACAGTGCGACATCAAAGAAACAAATTTATCGAGGAAGTGTCGAAGCTAGACGACAGTGTTATGGGCGATGGAAAAACGCCCTGGACAGCAGGATACAAGTATGTTACCGGTCTTTATCGCCTCTCTCACGCGATTCAGACAATTTGGCAATTTCTGTCGGGATATGAAGATTTTCTAGAATTGGAAACAGAACCTAGTATGTTTATACTGGGTGAGATCCGAAGGCTAGCCGAAGGTGCCACGAAGATGGTTTCCGAGGGTATATTATCAAGGGAAAATGAAGACGGCCTTCTGGACGAACTCAGATATCAAGTGTGACAGTCAATTAAAGACAAATTTTGTGTACTTACACGTATTGCAATTTATAAGTGCCTCCAGAAGACCTCTATAGTTCCGCCGTGGCTTGGAATTGGCTGTCTCATTCGGGAGAAAAGTCTAGAAATATTCTTTGAATCTAGAATCGTATCAACGCCGTAATTGTGAGTAGCGTTGATTACGGAACCTTATTTTTATATATAGAACGGCCTTATTTGTCTTTAGTGGATAGCAGCCTTAGCCGGCACCCGTAGCCTTGTACTACATTGTCACCATCGTATCGCAACTTCGATGAATTGGAGCTCTTTAGGTTTTACGTTCTATTGACTATTTCCACCATTTCATCGTGCCTGGACTCCGCTTAATGATATATTACTGAAGCTAAGTCATACCAAACAATAAACCCAAATACACTGATAAGTCTCGCCAAACCCGGCTCACCTGCCGAGCTTTGGTGCGATCAAGAAGGATTGGAGAAACAATGTAATGAGGTATCTAGATCCCGCAGGTTTTGCTTGTCGCTGTGTTCGCTACTGCAAGTTCCATCCTCGGTCTTTCGCCAACAATTGGTTATAACTGATGATTGGGTTCGGGTCCAAATGCTATTTCTTGTCGTCCGATGACTTCGGCTTGCGAGAGTGTGAGTTGTGAGATTTCCGAATCCTAGTGGACGACTGGCGGTCATGCCTCACCTGCTTTTTTGCATCTATCGATACTTCGGATTTGATGGCTTTCGGTTCCGCCGCGCTCTTTTTTGTAAGCATGTCTGATTTATTTTCGTCATTGGGTGGAAGAGATGGAAGCGGTTTCTCCTCTGGTTTGTCGCCTGCCTTCTTCGATTGAGCTCGGCCTTGCTCGTCTTGGGAGGGTTGCGCGGATATACTCTTCGATACTTTCTTATCATTGCTAGGCGTCGTGGTAGTTTGGTTTGCCGCTGTGGATGATACTTCCATATGACCATCTGGAACGGAGGAATTTAGATCGGGG
Source organism: Orbilia brochopaga (assembly GCA_036872635.1). Taxonomy (NCBI): domain Eukaryota; kingdom Fungi; phylum Ascomycota; class Orbiliomycetes; order Orbiliales; family Orbiliaceae; genus Orbilia; species Orbilia brochopaga. The sequence goes on along the minus strand of JAVHNQ010000003.1, from coordinate 1,477,542 downwards.
TCGTGGCTCTGCTCTTCTGCTGCTTTGTTGGGGACGGTCAGGACTTGCGCTTGTCTCACAACCCGGAAATGATCAAACTCCTCTCCGTCATCATTTCCAAACTTGAACAGAGCTGGGACGATGACAAGCAGGACCTCTGCCGGCTTGTCTGTATGCGGGTGCTCATCCCCATCGTCAATCTCAATTGCCCAGGGCCCTACGGCATCCATGAAAGCGCGTTGAAATGTGTGACCGATGAAACGTTTTGGCTCCAGCTCAAACATGGCTCGCTGCTTCCCAAATTTAATGGACAGTTCCGCCGCGAATTCAACCAGCGGCCTGATGTCCTTTCTAAGGTCTTCTTTGGATTGCGATTTGGAAGCTGCTAGAGGCCCGAGTAATTCTGCGATATCCGAAACCACATCCTGAAGAACCTTAGCCTGTCCCTCCTTCAGAGCTAGCCGTTCTTTGTTTCGTTCTAATGTTGCCAGTGTTTGAGACCGCCATAACGAGGCATCTTTGCGTACTAGATCATTGCCGGGTGCCACTTGAATATCGAAGATATCTCTCTTTGCATCATCACCTGCATGCCGTTAGAAAATACAACGAGACTGTGTCATCCTGGTTCAATATGACGCTTACCTGTTGATAAGAGCTGGTGGTAGACGTTCTGTAGTTGTCTCCAGTTCTCGCCTCCGGTGCATAGAAAAACGTTCGAGTTGAACAACTTCAGCCGAAGTGTGTCGAGGATGACAGCCCGCAGAACAATGACTAGAAGGTTTTTGGGCGAACTCGATTGCTCCAGCAATTCAAAAAACGGATTTGTTGGAACGTTCGGTTCTAGGAGCCTCCGAAGTCCTTCTTGGTACTGTTTGTTCTCCTTCAATAGGTTCAAGACATCTTTTATCTTGCCATCCACCGACCTTGTGAGGTTCACGACGGTGGACTTAATATCGCCTATCAGCGTATCATATTTCTCGGCCAAAGTCGAGTCCGCTACAGCCATTTCCCGCTCGTTCGATTTGAAACGAGACTCTTGCAACCGCTTCAACTTCTCCTTGGCCGAGTCCAGCTCCCCTTGGAGGTTTTGAATCTGTTTCCTTTGCTCCTCTATTTTGCTTTCCTTGTCGACCTCATAGTTGTAGACTTTGTGGTCGAGCTCTTGCAGTGCTGCCGGGGTAAACGCTACACCAGATTCTTTGAATAACCGGCTGTGAAATTGATCGCTATGTGGTCTTGTGTCCGACATCCTGGATGGCTGCTCGCGGTGGGGTACCCAAGAACCCCCGACCTGGACGAAGGAATAACGTGGAGGAGGGTCGTCCGGTGTCTCGAACTATGATAAGAGCCAAGAGTTAGCTTCTGGATATCTCAAAGACCGAAAGCAGGTGCACCCAAAAACAGACATCTTGATGAGGCGACGTGCCTCTAGAATTCCGCCAGTATGGTGGGTCTCTGCTGGTTCGATACATTGCAAGTACTTGTCAGGTTTACCCGCAAAGAAGTCGCATAACAAGGAACACAAAGGAAATGAAGGTACAATTGTCGATTGAAGTTGGGTATATGAGATAGGAGAGATGTGAGCTCCACCGCATATAGTTCTCACCTTCGACTGCGGCCTTATATATCAGGAACCCTTGCTTGCGGGGTTGGCAGTGTCGCTATGGCGGGATTTCCCTAGCGGTGGTTCCGCGCGGCAGTATCCGCTCTAGATCCTGTATGTTCCAGTTATAGGGAGTGAATTCAACCCAATTCGAACCGTAAGGATGAAATACCCTGAATTGAAGATTGAGATTCGTCGAAGTCTGAGCCCCGAAACGGAAGGACACCCGCTGAGCCCTGTGGAGCCCCGTCCAGAAGGTGCGGTGACAGAAATTATAGCACCGCTATGGAACGACAGTATCGGAACCGGTATTTGTCATTTGTCTAGAGTCCAGAGGAATGTTAGCTCTCAGCAATTGAAATTGTCCAGCCCCGCGTCAATGTCGCAGCCCCACTGACTCTATCGCAGTTGCTGCTGAGGTTTGCCATTCTCAGTTTCCATCCTTGTCCTCTTGCATCTTGGCACAGTCCTCCGCCAGAAGTTGTCTGAGGATCATAGAGCGAAAGAGCAGCAACATGAGGGTATACGGGTATCTTAACCTGAAAATGCTTCTGATGTATTAGCTTCCGTGAATATACTGAAACTTAATCCCATGGTCTTCGATCGATGGCGCCTGTCGTGATCTTTGTTGTTGAAGCTTGCGGGGTCCGATTTAAGGGAGAGTGCGGCTGACGCGCTGAAACCTGATTGGAGACGAGGCTCAAAATGTTCGTTTGATCCTTGGCCCGGCTGTGCACTCGCGGCGGGGCATCTATTCTGCTGCAATTCCCGTCTTTGGACCGTCTCTTCCCCTCTGCTCGAGCTTTGATACTTTAAAGGAGTGGCCCCCCTGACGAATCGCGACTGGCGAGCTATAACTTGTGTTCTGTTCAAATACCTTCAGTATCATTCCAGTAAGCTGTTTAATCCGATACCAAAGCACGAACCTAGCACGAGTGGACACGGTATACGGCTGCTATAGGATTTTTCGAGTATCACAATCCAGGGCGCGGCGGACACGCAGGCTCCAAAGTTGATCGCCACCAGCGACGAGCGCATATTCCTCCTGTCCTCGGGCATTTTCGATTGTGAGCGGTCACTGGGGAGCTTAATAGTTACCGTGCCGACGGCACAGCGAGGATCGCAGCTGCTTGCTGGTGACACTGATGGCGAACGCACCACCGCCAGATGAGGCGAGGTTGGTTGTGGGTGTTGACTATGGTGAGTTGCTGTCCCGCGAGATGCTTCGCTGGAGTATCACAAATATCGAGTACTGACGTGTGTGTTGGCAATCACAGGAACGACGTTTACTGGTAAACTTCAAGATCCCTCTTACGCAGCAGAAATAAACTCGTTTCTAGGCTCCTGACATCTCATCTTCTCACTAGGTGTCGCCCATGGCCATACTGGGTCACCAAAGGTCGAGTCTATCCAAGTTATAAACTCCTGGCCAGGAAAGGGAAATGTGAACGAGGACAAAACTCCGTCGCAAGTCGCGTACGGATCAGGACTCGAGTTCCCAAAAGGTTCGTTCCTGACCTCAATTCGAGCTGGAAGCCTTTAGCCGAGAGCATTCTGCTAAGACAGCATCTGCACGTCTCCGCAGGCTTCAGATGGGGCTCGGATATCCCTCAAGACAAGCGGATAGCCCGCTATGTCTGGACCAAGCTGTTGCTGAATTCTCCTTCGACGGCTAACAACGGGGCCAACATGTCGGCCGACCCTACATTTGCCAACAAGCCTACATTAAAACCTCCTTCAGGCTACATGGTTTTGCCGCCAGGGAAGGAAGCCGTAGACGTCGTCGCGGATTACCTCTCTGGAGTATACGAGCACATCTTTGACCGCCTTTACAAGCACCATCCGAAGGAATACATCGAGGTCACTCCTATTGAATTTATTCTCACAGTCCCTGCTATCTGGAGCGACAAGGCGAGAAACTTGACCAAGGACGCTGCGAAGCGAGCGGGTTTTGGTTCGCGGAAGGATGACCGAATCAGACTCGTGAGCGAACCAGAAGCTGCTGCTATATACACAATAAGGTCGACTTTCGAATCAACCAGGAATGCGACTCCGCTCCAAGTAAGAATCTCGGAAAGGCCTTTTGTAGTTGACCAATTGCTAACTGGAGCAGGTTGGAGATTCGTTCGTTATGGTTGATGCCGGTGTAAGTTTTGTTATTGGGATTTCCTGTATGCCATCTTCCAAAGATGTTCGCTGGGCTGACGGTTTGATATAGGGCGGGACTGTGGATTTAATCACCTACGAAATCATTCAAACCGACCCCGAGCTCAAGATAGTCGAAAAGGTTGTGGGAAGCGGTGGAAACTGCGGGAGCACTTTTATGTTCGTTACCTAGCTTTTGCTTCCAACATTTGTGTCACCATAGATTGCTAACTTCCGCGTGTCCGACAGTGACTCTCAGTTCCAAGAGCTGCTTAAAAAACGATTGGGTGCTGAATTGAATGCAATTCCACTCAACAAACGTGGACCGGGGAGCAAGCTCATGAACGAATTTGAGACTGTAAAGCGTGGCTATGGTTCCGGGGAAACCCCTAATACAAAGCCTCGGTACCTCACTCTGAACGTTCCCGACAATGCGACGGCTGGAATAGAAGACGGAGAATTTGAGCTGACAGAGTATGACTGAGTCCTCGACGACGTGAGAATTTTTCTAAGGCTAACACTGTATAGTGACGAAATCAAAGAGACCTTCCGGCCCATCCTTGAAGAGATAACTGCTCTCGTCAACGGCCAGATAACCGAAGTTCATAAGCAAGGCGGAAACGTGAAGCACATTCTGCTTGTAGGCGGATTTGGAGAATCAGATTATCTCTACAAATGGTTGTCGAGTCACGTATGGGAATCCTATGGGCAAATCAAAGTTATTCGCCCTGCAGCTGCGTAAGTTGAAGACTGGGCTTTGATCCCGTTCCTTAAACACGCCGAAATCAATGTTAACGCAACGTAGTTGGTCGGCCGTAGCTCGTGGTGCTGTTCTATGGGGATTGCAAGGGGATCTGGTTGTTGATAAACGGAGATGCCGGAGGCACTATGGAACTGAGCTCCTCAAGCACTTCGATCCAGCGATCCATTCGGAAGTTGACGCGATGATCTCAACATTCAGTGGGTTGAAGATGGCTAAAAACCAGATCAGCTGGATTATAAGAAGAGTAGGCGCCTGTGTTACCCTTGCCTTAGCTCCAAAATTTTGACTAACTAAATGACGCACTAAAATCTAGGGAGATAATACGGATAGCAACAAGCGCTTCCGGCTTTCCTGTGTCACCTCATTCCACCGTGGTGAAAAACTCATTCATACCACACAACTGGTGGCCTGTGACTCGGATGATGCTCCGACAAACTTGAGAGATAAAGGTGTTTACCAGCTTGGCTTTCTACTCAGACAATTGCAACCCCAACTAACATGGGATAACAGAGGTCTATGATCTTTGTCTGTTAACAGCAGACCTTTCGGAAGTCCCCGAGAGGGAGTTTGATGAATGCCAAATCGGCAACAAGACCTTTTTGAGGGCTGGTAAGAACCCCATCATAGTACATATTACATCGATGATAATATATCTTTTTCCTGTACTAACAAGCCTTTTATGGTGATCAGAATTCTCAATCGAAATGACGTTTTTGCCTGCCGACATCCGGTTCGAGACCTGGTTCAAGGGTAAATGCTATGGTGCAGTCAAAACCCGCTACTAGACTATACACAATGCACTTGCGAATTAATGTGGTAGACATCTTGCAGCGTATCATGCTCTGATGATGGGAGAACTGTGCAACTTTAGCGCTTCTTTATCAATTGAAACTACTAATAATCCAAGGCGTCACTGTCTGCTGTACATAAAGCACGAATTATCTGTTATCATCGACAAGGAAAAAAAGGGGCTAGGATGCCTCTATGCCTAGCTTGGTAGATGCATGTTGGAAGCAAGCTGAGCAGATTGTTCTATCGGGCTTCTCTCGACCTCCGATTTAGACTGTATTGGTGCAATTACGTAAACGTCATACCATAGAGAAAATGTGAATCCTGGATTCTGACATGTGGAGGTCCTCTAGGAAGAGCAACTGAGCGGCGGTTGCATTTAATTAAAATGCACGCCTCCAGGCATCTGGCCTGGAGCTGGAAGGAAATTAGGTTGCACTCTGATATATATAGCAATTCACCAGCCAATGTCGTGACCATTGTTGCGGGGGTGTCTACCAACGAGGAGGTAACAGGTACAACGGAGCTCGTTGTGTTGAGAGACACTCACACACGAGTCAGCTCGTTGGCTAGGTAGTAGCAACGTAACTCAATAATTTTTTTTCTTTTCACGCGGCAACCATCGACAACATTCATTCGAGACCCGGCATCCGGGGCCACGGCATCTTGGAAGGATGCACGAAATCATAACTATCCAGCTGGGCCATTTTGCCAACTTCGTGGGGACTCATTTCTGGAACGTACAGGTTCGTTGTCGGAAGAACCGAGTGATTACTAGGCAGCATGGCTGACCAGCAGCCAATATATCATGCAGGAATCATACTTCACATATGATGAAAGTGGAGACCCCTCTCCAGTCGATCACGACGTCCATTTTCGGGCAGGGTTGGGTGTAGGGAACATCGAGACCTTCACTCCGAGGGTGCTGATCTACGACCTGAAAGGTGACACGGTGCTTCGAAGCCCCAGCTGGCTTTTTGTCTTGATACACAGCCAAGCGAGTGATACCAACGCCATGAATTGATTAAAATCACAGGTGGCTTCGGGTCTCTTCGGAAAATCAACCAGCTGTACCAGGATGATGACGAGTTGGCTGGACTTAAAGATCTTGATATCAATAGGCTCTGGTGGGTAACACCCAAGGAAAACAGACTATAGTAGGGAACAGCCGCTCATAGCATTGCGCTGGCTTAGGAGCGGGAAGAACGAGACCAGAAAAACGCCAACGGTGGAGAAGAACCAATATCAGCATAGTTTAGAAGAAGTCAGTTTTGGGCTTCCGTGATGGGCACTTGTCAGCCCTAGCTGAGGTGCCACCCGTTGCCCCGTATTTTGACTAATTCTATATGACGGGCGAGTTATAGGGGACGGAGCCGGGGCGGCCTACTGATGACACCGTTCGGTACTGGAGCGATTTCAACCGGCTCTACTATCATCCGCGATCGTCAGTACAATTCAATGAATATGAACATGCGAATATTTTGACGCCCTTCGATTCGTTTGAGCTAGGCTCCGAACTTTTCGAATCGTCCGATAAGGTTCGACGTCAAAGCAGTGTGATTTTTTTGCTGTCTATCAAAGATAAAAATAAATGCACCGATGCTCCAACCAACAGGCCAATCTAACTTCTATTAGGAGGAGGACATCTTGGATAGGCAGTTTCGCCCCTTTGCCGAAGAATGCGATTTGATGCAAGGCCTGCAAGTCCTGACAACCATCGATGATGGATGGGCCGGGTTTGCTACCCGCTATCTGAGCAACCTTCGAGACGAGTACCCAAAGTGCACTATCTGGACGTGGGCGCTCGAGCGAAGCGCAAAGACAACAAGAGTAGGTCGGCAGAGCGAGCGGCCTGCGCGTGTCCAAATTTAGACTGGTGGCCCCCTTGCTAAAAGAGAAAACCAGGACCGTGTGTTGTCACAGACGGCAACCTCGACGCGGGCGTTGATCAGCATGTTGCCGCTATGCACCACTTACGTCCCGCTGAATGTCCCCAGACCAACTCTCCGCATCCCGAGCTATCTGAAAGGCTACGACCCAACGTCTACCTGGAGGACCTCGGCATTGATTGCCTCCGCATTGGAAACGTGCATCTTGCCATGCAGGCTGAAAGCCATGAGCTCCGGAAAGCAGTCGCTGGCAGAGGCATCCACCCTCCTGAACGTGGCTGGGAATCAGCAGATTTCGACGCTCCACCTCGCTACTCTAAACAATGAAGATGCCAATCAGGGTACCGCCAAGGGTGCGGATACGAGCAGTCTCTCTGCTGATGCAGTCGACCTCTCTTGGGGAGGCACAGAAAAGCACATCTTTGCAGCGTACGAGGTCGTGCGAGGAGGGATTGAGACGCGCCACGACAGCACGGGCAGACCTTTCAATGCAACAATCGGGGCAAGAAAAAGGTATGCCCGATTCCAGTCACCGCAGAAAAATATGTCATGCGAGCGAGTTCACTGATAATGATCCCTGCGATAAAAGCAAACAATACTGCAAGTTGCCTTTCCCCCTCTTATCGAGCTTCCCCGAAATATATGAAGGGGCGACGGAGGGCGACGGCACAGCCTTGAGGCTTGCCACATCCTTGAAGACTTCCTCGTCAATAATCGAGCACTTGAAAACGTCACAGGCGCTCGTGAATCGCATTATGCCGTCTGATGAGCGAGAAACAATATCCAATGGGCTCGGAGAGCTGACTGAGGCATATCAAGAGGGGTGGGGAAGCGATGAAGATGACTTTGATGATTGACTAAGCTAACGCGAAGAGCGCTAGCAATGAAAATCTGCTACCCGTGTCCAGAAGGTTGCAACCTTCTATGATCTTTAAATAAAACTCGAAAGAGTTGCCATTACCTGGGTTCCTGAAGGCCACTTGGACAGAATGAACATCTCTCATGGAATATATCGGTGGAGATTTTTGGGGACACCCAGCGCTTTCGTGGTGTTGTGATCATGATGTGTGGTAGCATTAGTGACGTTCTGCTGGCAATCCTGATGACCTCACCTGGGCTACCATTTCCAACCAACGACTGGCTGGACGCACCTCTTTGCACGAGCACTAGCCAGAAAGTACCCATCACCCACCTATATTACAATCCTTGCACGGTTGCATTTGAATAAGCGAGGGTATTTCGCGTCACCGAACCTTTGGCTTTGTCTCCGTCCCTCCCTTTTGTGGGCTAAAGGTGCGGTCGGATCGCCCGGCCCCAAGTCCCAGTGACCACCATCGATCGTTAATTCCGGGTGAACCCGTTGTCATGCAAGCTTCCTCCCTTGCAAACCGAATATCAGCCGCTGAAAAAACCGTTCACTGAGTCGCGAAAAGAGTTCATTTCAATTTTGATCAAGGGCAGGTGTGTCCACAGCTTCTACCCAGTGACAATTCTTTTGTGAGCGTCTGGACCGACGGCTGACTATGTCGAACCCAGCGCTGTGGAGAAGATGAGGAGAATACCGCGAACTTTATACGTAAACACCGCGGAAATTGACTTCCAGTAGCGAGTTTATGCATCCTGCGTGTGCCTGTGCGTGCGTCCAGGAACATGACGCTCTTCCAACCAGAAGCACGACGATATCGGAACAGGCGAACGGAAGGTGACAACTTTTCGCAACTTGCATAAGTGCAAGGTCGCCAACAAATCAGAAAAAAAACTGAACCGCAAGAAAACCTCTTGCCCAAAGAGAACATGGACGTTCACACAGGGGACCCATGTGGCTTGCAATGGTGGTTGGTTGGTTGGAGCTTGGACCCACTGGTTACAACAGAACCTGGGCCTGCATGCCTGTGAGCCGATGTCTTTCAGTGTGGATGCCGAGATATCGAAGGGCTGGTCATCCACTTTCGCTATCCGACGTTTGTGATTGTCACCCGATACATAATGGGTTGGAAAGCGGACAAAGAAAATGTGCAAGGATATTCTGACCGGCACAAGTACCAGGACATATTTTCCCGATTGATCTGGAAAACGAGATTTCAGGCGGGAAGTTGCCTTCCGTGCGTGAGTGGTGGTGTGGTACAATGCTCTGCCATGCCAGCAGAGAGGTACCTCCATACAGGCGGCGATACGACGTGTGCAGCTTCTGGCCCGGGGAGGTGGTGCCGCCAAAGGGATATGTATATATATACTATCTCCATCGCCCTCCCTGGGCTGCCTTCTGCTATTCAGCTTCAGCCCGTTCGTTAGAGATCAACCGCTCGCTTTCGTTCTTTGGATACCCTCGTTTATATCCAAAGGCCTTGAGGATTCGTACTGGGATCCCTTGGAAGAAAAGTCGATATAGACACTCACTACACACAGGACAATGGTCCAATTGAGCAACATCTTGCTCACGGCCTTGGCCGTCAGCTCCGTAGCTGCATCGCCAATTGACCTACAGCGACGATGGTGTGGCACAGAGGAAGAGCGGAGCAGGCATCCTGAATGCGCAACCCTCTATCCAACCACGACCTCCAAGACCACTACCACCAAGTCCACTACCACGCCTGTCTATCAGCCTACAACGACTTCCAAATATCATCATCCAACGACCTCAAGATATCACCATACGACAACTTCGAGGTATCATCATACAACGACTCCTAGATATCACCCTACAACGACTCGCAAACACCATACTACGACGACTCGCAAACACCATACTACGACGACTCGCAAACATCATACCACAACGACCCGTAAGCATCACACTACAACGACTCCTACGTATCCGACGACAACTGCGTCTACCACTGAGTCTACCACCGAATCTACCACTGAGTCGACTACGGAGGCAACTACAACCACTACAGAATATTCTACAACTACTACAGAATATACTACCACAGAGTCTACCACAGAGTCTACCACAGAGTCTACCACTGAGTCTACTACGGAGTCTACCACAGAAGCAACTACTACTGCTTCTACCACAGAAGCAACCACTACTGCTTCTACCACAGAGGCAACTACCACGACTACAGAAGCCACCACAGAATCCACCACAGAGTCCACTACGGAATCTCCTACGGTGATTACTACCACATCTAGTCAGGCTACGACTACAGCGAAGACCACTACAACCAAGGCGCATCCACCTCCCACGACGACGCCATGTCCTCCCAGCACCACCACCACCAAGGGAGCGACATACGGACCTCCTCCTCCCAGTACCTATGGTCCTCCGCCTCCAAGCACTTATGGTCCTCCTCCCCCTAGCACCTATGGTCCCCCTCCTCCTCCCACCACTACACCATGCCCCCCAACCACCACCAAGGCAACATACGGGCCTCCTCCTCCCCCTCCTACCACATATGGCCCTCCTCCTCCTCACACGACTACACCTTGTCCTCCTACTACTACTGAGGCAACTTATGGACCTCCTCCCACTTACGGTCCCCCCCCTCCTCCTCCCACTACTTACGGTCCGCCTCCTCCTCCCCCTACCACAACGCCATGCCCAACCACCACCAAGGCGACGTATGGACCTCCTCCTCCACCTCCACCACCGCCAACCACAGCCCCCACTTACCAGCATCCTCCTCCCCCTCCTCCCCCTGAGACTGAGTATACCACTCTCAAGACCACTTACACTGTAACAACTCCATGCCCGACCTCGACTCCCGTATATGTTCCACCTCCTCCTCCACCTGTATATTCCCCACCTCCACATTCGTATTCCCCACCTCCACCACCTCCTCCACAAACCTATGCTCCACCTCCTCCACAAACATATGCTCCGCCTCCCCCTCAGACATATGCTCCTCCCCCTCCTCATACATACGTTCCTCCTCCACCACCACCAAAGACCTATACCGCTCCACCTCAGGAAACATACGTTCCGCCTCCTCCACCAAAGACCTATACCCCTCCTCCTCAGGAAACCTACGTTCCGCCTCCTCCTCCAGAGACGTATGTTCCTCCTCCAAACACCTATGTTCCGCCATCGCCGCCGCCGTCCTCGTCAACCCTCGCCACGGCGACGACTCCAGCTCCGTAAGTAATCTGTCCATCACCGTTCGTACATTCCAAGCCTGATGCTAATAATCTACTGCAGTATTGCTACGTACCCTGTCGTACCACCAGAGTACACTGGTGCCGCCGCGGCATTGAGGCCCGCCTATGGCGCCGCTGTGGCTCTGGCAGCCGGAGCCATCATCTTGCTCTAAGCCCAAGTCTTTTCAGACGTTTCTTCTATACATGAACGCGTCCCCGTGACGGCAACGATTTTGCTCTTCTTTTCTAATGTGTAATGATTGCGGGTTTACTGCGTCTACTTTTTATCGCACATTGACTTTACCGTTCGTATCCTTGCGAGGGACTGCTTGTCCGATTGAATATTTTTGGCCTTTTTCGCAATTTCACGGATCGAATTGAAATGACAGGTTGGAACTTTGCTGTTTGTTTGATTTTATTTCATTTGCAAATATCTACTAGCTTTCTCGTGGTAATGGTAAAAACTGGAAAAATGGGACGGACGGTGGGAATAATTCACGGGTCTTGTATTTATCGCAGCAATCAATCATCATCAATCCGAATTCATATCATTGATATCCATACTCATATCCATCCTCCATAATAGTGCTCGTGAGCGCCGATGTAGCCGTCGTGGTGGCGTTGTGGTGGGAGATGTAACGTTGGTGCGGTATGGGAAAAATGTGTTGAGGTGTCGTCGACGGTTGTACGGCGATAGCCCTACAGCTGCAACCCAGGAATGTTGACGCAGATCCGTTCCGGCGCACTCGGACACTAACGGTATCCGTCGAAACTTACTTCTTAGCAGTCTTGTCAGCTAAGCGCCGTCGCTGACGGCCGCCCGTTCGTACAGAGGTACGTACGTACGTATCGTATCTTTTACCCGTTTCTTCACAGCGCCTCCGCCGTTCGTGGGCGGACGGAGCGTCGCAGCTGGTCAGAAGCTTAGCTACAAGTCTCTATACATACGTGTTTGGTACTGTCTACTTACTTGCGTACGTTTCTCTCCGGAAGCGAGAATTCGGCTTCGGACGTACGCGCTAAGACATACATACATACAGATACGATAGAGGTACATGTGCATGCATGCAAGTTAAATTGCAAAGGATGTTTGGACGCGACGGACGGACGTCTGCGGGCGCCACTGGTCTCACGGTACATGCTACATCGATCGAGGATCGGATTGCGGTGTTTCAAAGGCGGAAATTGTGGGATTGTCTGTATGTAGCTGTAAGGGTGACGGTACACGTGTTCCGTTCGGTTTAGGAGAGATAGATAGTGCTTACTTACATACTTACTTCTTCCTTCTACTTACTTTTTACTGACTTGGGAGAAGCAAGTACGAAGTACTGTATGCATATGTATGCATCGGAGAGAAACCTGGGTGCGACTGCGCGCACCTGCAGTATGCATGCACCTTATAATTTAGATTGAGAATTGTGAGCGATATATGCAGTTACTTATATTCCATGGAGAGAGAAGTAACCTCGCGTCGATGGCCGCGACGGCTTTTTAAAAATTCGACGGCGTTACAACGTCCATATGGATACAGACGCCTCGGTCACACTTACATGCGCCGACGGCGCGTGGCGGTGGTTATAGTGACAAAGACTAATATATTCATCAGGAAGCTTGATTGATGGCGCGCTAGCATACATGTTATAGCTGGGTGCTTATATACTTTATAAACAAAAATGGGAAAGAAATTGAAGGCATGGGTATCTTTTTGCTGATGGGTATCTTGGAAATCGTGTCTAAAGATATCTTGAGGTATATGGCTTGCTGGCTTGCGTAAGGCGTCGCAGCTCGACTCGAGGTCTAGATGCGGTAGTTACTCGTAGATGGTTGCCTAGCTGTAGATTTATGTAGGTGTATTGATGGAGGTTACCAGCCGAGTCTGGTGCCGCGGGCGCGGATGGCCTGCTTCTGCAGCTTGACGATGAAGGGACCGCGCTCGATGGTGTTGATGAGGATGAAGCCGCTGGGCAGCATGGCGTAGCTGGACCAGCTGCCGACAAAGTCGAGGGAGCCGCCCTCCGGCTCGTCGTCGTCCTCAGGGTAGATGTCGAAGAAGGCGACCTCGTGGACGCCCGCGCCGGACGGGTCCTTGGGGATGGAGGTGATGTCGAGGACGTGGAAGCCGGTGCCGTAGTTGCTCTGGTAGACGTGGCCGTCGTGGATGTACTGGTTGTGGTCGATGCCGAAGTGCGGGGAGCGGAAGTAGCCGGTCTGCTTGGGGTTCTGGAGGTCCTTGATGTCCCAGATGTAGGTGATCGGGTGGCCGGACTTGGCGGGGCCGGCGTGGTTGTACTCGTCGTACTCGTCATCCATGATGAGGTAGTCTTGCCAGCTCTTGTCCAGGACCCATCCTTGGTGGGTGTACGAGGCGCCCTCGTAGGAGGTGCGCGAGATGACGGTGGCGTTGGTGCGGTCGGTGACGTCGTAGATGGTGAGGGTGTCTTCGTTGTAGCCGTAGCAGATGGTGCGGTCCTGGTAGCGCGTGTCGGGTCCCTTGTAGGAGAGACACTGGGCGTCGTGGACGTAGCCGTCCTCGCCGGCGCAGCCGGGGCTGGTGGGGTTTGTGATGTCGGTGAGATCGATGAAGATCAGGCCGGCCTTGCACTTGCCGGAGCGGGGCACGGCGCCGACGGAGACGGCGTACTTGTTACCCTCGTCGACGACGACGTTGTGGGTTCGGCCGACGGGGAGGCCGCGGAACAAGCTGGTGATGTCCGTCTTGGTGTCAAAGACGACCGGGTTCTTGGGGTCAACGTCCTCGAGCTGGAGAGAATGGATATTAGCATCTGATATTTGGTTGGTAGAAAGATTAAAGCGAATAGTTGTCTAGTGACTTGTCCCGTGAACCAGACGACCGATTCTCTGGGCCAGTTAAACTGATCTCATGCACCCGGCTTCGCCAGTAGAGTACGGCTGTCTGGTCCACGAGACAAGAAAAAGAGAATCCTTGGTTGATAGAATGGAGGGGATAATTGTCTCGTGAATTAGGCGGCCGATAGGATACGACCGTCTGATCCACGAAACAAGGAAAAGAGGATGCCCACCTTCCGCAGGTCAAAGACCTGGATATAGTGATTATCAGCCTCGCTGCCGACGAGCAGATAATTGGTGTAAACACGCAGCTCGCGCCAGATAAGAGGCCGGGCCTCATGATGCTGCGGCAGACGACCGAGGTAGACCATTTTTCCCTCCTTGGTGATCTCGACAAAGGCTGCGCCGTCGGCCTGGGCGACGGCGACGAACTCTCGGCCGCTGGGGGCGACCCATCCCCACGAGGACGAGCCTTCGCCGGTCTTGCTTCCTAGCGCTGTGTGCGAGAGGAAGTGATACAGGTCGACCTGTAGTCACATACGTTAGTCCATCAATTGGATATTCTGTAGTAAAGCTTGTCTCTGCACGAGTTCCTTGTGTATAGATATATAGTAGTCTCAGGGCCAGCCCGCCCAGTTGTGGCCCGCTGGGCGGTCTGCTTCGAGACTATATCTATAGACTGTCTCGTGAACCAGCTCAATACAACCTGTATGGCAGACCTGCTTCGCAGGCTAAAGTATTGTCGTCTGGTTCACAAGACAAAATATAGAGGAAGCATTGACGTGCGGTAAATAGTAAGGCATTGCCGGACTGGTCGTGCGGTCTAGTTTCGACACCATGCTGCGGATTCAACTTACGTTGCTGCATTTAAAGGTGTTCATCTTGTCACCCTCAATGGCAGTGGCGACGCCATCGACGCAGGCCGCGAACCCGAGCTCGGGATACTCAGCGGTGAACTCTCCCGCAGCACGCTTCGCCGCCCATGTAGCCTGATAGTAGCACCCCTGTCAGTAAATAGCTCAACCAGATGATCACGATCTTCGGTTAGCCTGACGGCATGCTTACATGCTTCTTCTCCATAATCTGCATATGGCGCTTGCCGTTGGCGAACAACTCGCGCGAGCGCTTGAGGTCCTGCGGGATCTCCTTTGCGACAGCGGTGCTGACGAGCAGGCTCGCCACACCGGCGTACTGCGAGAATTTCATGACTGTCTATCGATTGAAGATTGGAGATTTTGGAGAGGTTTCTGCGTCGGACGTCACTGGCTTCTGCAGGACTGGAGAATTCGGTGCCGTCGGTTGACCATTTATACCTTTCTGTCCGTAGGTCGATAGGGACCCCGCTGCGCTTGGGTGGACGTAACGTGCCAAATCACGCTTTCGTAATGGGACAGATTCGTGGTAAGTACCCAATGTGGGCGGAGACGTACTACCCAATGGGTTGCCATCTGGCCATGTGGGAGAGCGGTTATGAGATACCACGCAGTCCTCGTCCCATCCACGCGCGAGTTGCCTGCCATGCCTGCGAGATGGTTGTGAGGGAGGGAGGGAATACCCCTCCCCGGCGGCCGCTCCATCCTAAGAGGACCAATGCGTCGACGAGCCGTCGGAGATGCCCCCGTCGTGCAGACGAGCTAGAGCGATGGGGACACGATCTGCGTTAGGTCCTTCTCAAAGCGACGGGTTTGGGTCGTGGAAAAGGTCAGAATGGTGTGCGTCGGCCTGCTTATCGGCTGCTGGGTAGCCTGCTTGTCTCTATGAAGGGAGGAGACCTAGAATTGCGTTAACGACGCAGGCAGGCTGGCTGGGAAGTTGTCTGTTTGGAGACTACTAGAATTGGGTTAACGGCGCATGTGGGAACGGCATTTTCAACGGTATAGCGTAGTGGAAAGACGGAGGCAAGCTTTGTGAGGGGAGAAACGTCCGAAGTGTCGCCATAGGGTTAGCCTTCGATAGGCAGTTTCGACGGGACGGGCGGCGCCAGTTGGGGAAGGTCGTGGCGGGAGAATGACATAGCGACTGCTGATCTGCTGCGGCGGATGTTTGCTGCCTACTGTCCGGCAGGGGGTTTACCGAGGTTGGTGAGTCGTAGACGATGCTGTCTGCATCTTTCACTGTGCATGATGGCGAGGTTGAAGATATCATATCATGGCCGGGAGGGTGTTGCGAGATGTTGGGATGGCAGGGGCTGGTGCTCGCTGCTTGGCACGGGCTCGCTGGCCCCCCACCGACCGACCGTTGACACCAGCACTGCAAGATGAGAGAGTCCCAGCTGATCACGGCCCCGGCTGGTGGACCATGCAGCTTAGGCACCCCTTCGAGAAGGCTCAACGGCGGGGCGACTACTAGGACACATGCGAGGCCACCCCGGCCGCTGGTCCCATGGCTGCGTTTAGCCGCTTGGCAACCCGCGCGATATCGTAATTGCAACCAGATTTCCCACTCGACCGCTCTCGACCGGGCTCGATCCGGATTTGCACACACATACATACATAGATAAATCAGGCACTCGCCGCTGACAAATAGCAGACGGATATCTGCCTCCGATGGCGTCTGGGCGTAGGCATCAATCCACGCCGAGACACCGCATTCTCGGATATATTCTTATTATTGTCATGCACGGATCTACGATCGAGGCGGGCCGACGACAATGCAATGGCCGGTGAGATACACACAATAGTCATGCAGGCACGCGATACGCTCGGTGGATGTGGCGCCACCCTGCAAACCTGGGAAGGAGCGGGGGGATCATTCTTCAGGCCTGCCTCAGAAGGAAGGTCCGACTTGAGCTGCACTGCTTGTTTTCCGCCTTTGCCACTGAACAGGTAGGATCTTCTCTTCCTGACAAGTCGAGTTCACTTGCAAGCTTGTTTTGCTACTGGTTCTTGGGCACTGCGGATTTAATTGTTTACGACCATGTTTCAGTGCCATGCTACGCTGACACGTTGAGCGCTGCCTACCTTCTGGCATGAACGTTAACGTCTACTCGGCGGGAATATAGCGCAGGCCTGATCAGCTGATCGACTCGAGTTGCCACTCTACATACCTCCTACTAAGATGTACCGAATTGGCACGTCAGCCTGCAGCTAGCAGTTGCGGGATATTCGGATCGTGCATATGCGCTGTTGGTCCGAAGTGCGAAGTCATGCATATAGTATGTGGATATCAAGCGCTAAGCTCATCACTACACTACACCATGAATTTGAATAAAGAAGTGTAAGTAGTGAATACGGCAAGCTGATTTCTAAGCTTGCTATACCGGCGTGTATATCTGCTACAACGTCGATGTAACATCAGGAACGTATAACGTTATAACGTCTACGTATTACGTCTCGATATATCGTATATCTTAAGCTTACGTACCTACAACTGCTGTAACACCGCCCGAAGAGGCAATTACGAATGTAAATGCACCATCATGAATCATCGTATGACGCCACAGCATCCCTACTGCTAGCAGTACCATTACCACGTAATTGTAATACGTAGCTTCGTATTCGAAGAACAATGTCGTCCCCCAGTCTACCAAGCGAGTATGCATTTGTGTTGCCAGTGTTGCATCTTGGTTGGCGTTTGCTGGACACCATTTCCCGACTGGGATTAGCCGGCCGGCGCATCTTTCCGCGAATCTAAACTTTTTTTTCTTAGATTGACCGATACGTCGCGACAGGCGCACTACAGCGTCTACAGACATAGACGACACCTCGATACCCCCCGCGCACACAGTACACAAAATGGTGAAACGAAAGCGGACAGCGCTGGAGAAGCAGACCAACCTGTACGCCCCCTGTTGAACCATTATCTTCCAACAGCAGCTAACACCCCACAGCCCGAGTCTGCAGAACCAAATCCGACGAGACCCACCGTACGTATTGTCACCCCACCACCAACCTCCACAGCTAACTCGTAGCAACAGCTCCTACCGCGACGACTTCCTGATCCAGTACCGCCACTACGAATCCCAGCGCGACATCTTCCTCGCCCAGCCCGACGGCTACGACAGCGACCCCTTCATCGAGCAGCTTGCCTTCATCACCCACGTCGCCGACTGCTACCCGGCCGTCACCGCCAGATTCCCGCAAGACCTCGCAGAGCTGCTGCTGCACCACCATAACACTCTCGAGCCGGACCTGCGCGAGAAGCTAGTGCAGTGCCTCGTGCAGCTGCGCAACAAGGACGTCATTCCGTCCACCGCGTGCGTCCCACCCACCTATCCTTCATACAGACATACAGTGACGTGACGGTTGACGTTGTGTGTACAGACTGCTGCAGACGCTGTTCCCGATACTCACGACGACGCACTCGAAACACCTCCGCTCGCAGCTGTACCAATCCATCGTGTCCGACATCCGCAACGCGAACGCAAAGACGAAGAACCACAGACTAAACAAGACAGTCCAAGGCGTTCTCTTCAACGTCGTCGAAGCGGGGAAGTCTACACCAGACGCAACAGTGGGACTATGGGCCGTCAAAGTCACGCGGGAGCTATGGAAGCGCGGCGTGTGGGACGACGCGCGGACCGTCGAGATTATCAAAGAGGCGAGTCTCAGCGCCAACGCGAAGGTGATGAGTGGCGGCGTAAGATTCTTCCTCGGCGTGGATAAGGAGAAGGAGGAGATGGACGAGAGCGACGATGAGGAGGATTATAGCGAGTCCCTCAGTAAATTGAAGCATCAGGCGGGCGTCAACAAGAAGACGAAGAAGAAGCAGACGCAGATGGACCGCGCTATCGACAAGCTGAAGAAGGTGCCCACACCACTATCCATGTGAGACGAAACCAAGCTTGTGAAATGCTGACTGATGGAATGGGATGTAGAAAGAGAAGAATAAGCACAAGGCTTCGCCGCTGAATTTTTCGGCGCTGCACCTGCTGCACGACCCGCAGGGCTTCGCGGAGAGTCTGTACACGATGCACCTCGCCAAGAATAACAACAAACTGTCGATGGAGCAGAAGCTGCTAGTCCTACAATTGGTGTCGCGGCTGATCGGGCTGCACAAGCTGACCGTCATCGGCATCTACTCCTATCTCCTCAAGTACCTCACCCCCCGCCAGCGCGAAGTCACACGCTTCCTCGTCGCCGCAGCGCAGGCGACGCACGACCACGTCCCGCCGGACCTGCTGGAGCCCATCATCCGGAAAATCGCCGACGAGTTCGTGTCCGAGGGCGTCGCGGGCGAGGTTGCGACAGCGGGACTGAACAGCATCCGCGAAATATGCGCGCGGCAGCCGCTGGCGATGAACGACGGCCTCCTACAAGACCTGACAGCGTATAAGGGGTCCAAGGACAAGGGCGTCATGATGGCAGCGCGGAGCCTGATAGGCCTGTATAGAGACGTGGCGCCGGAGATGCTGAAGCGCAAGGATAGAGGCAAGACAGCGACGATGGAGATGAAGAGCAAGGAAAAACTGCGGTTCGGCGAGGAGGCCCCCGGCACGATCGAGGGTCTTGATCTGCTGGAGAAGTGGTACGAGGAGCAGAAGGCGAAGAAGGGCGAGGAGGGCGGTGAGGAGGAGGTGGATGGCGATGACGACGACCAGGCGTGGGAGGGGTGGGATGTCGAGAGCGATAGCGATGATTCTGGGAGCTGGATCGCGGTTGCGAGCGACGACGAGAAGGATATCGAAATCAGCGATTCGGAGGATGAGAAGCCGTCGGCGCGGAGCAAGAAGGCGAGGGCTGATGATGAACCGGTTGCGAATGGCGGCAGCGCTGAACAGCCTGCTGCTGAATCTGAGGGGAATATCATGAGTCTTGCAACTACAAAGGTATGCCGGCGTTCTTCTCATTTTGAGATTACCTCAGACAGCCGAGCTAACGGAATAGATCTTGACGCCGGCGGACCTGGCGAACCTGGCCAAGATGCGCGCACAAACAGACCTGCAAAAAGCCTCCTCCAAAACAATCACCCTGTAAGTCACCATTCAACCTTCTTCACGACCCCCAAACACACCCTCTAATATTGAAATGTCCACAGAAAAAACGAAGACGAAGTAGATCAATCGATCATAGAAGGCCCCAAAACACGCGGCAAGTCGGACAAGGAAGCGCGTCTGGCAGCGGTGATGGAAGGACGCGAAGGACGGGAAAAGTACAGTTCGAAGCGGGGCAAGGCGCTGGCGGAGAAGCCGCACAGCACGACGAATAAAGAAAAGGCGAGGCGGAAGAACTTCATGATGACGTTGGGGCAGGCGAAGAAGAAGCAGAAGAGGAGTTTGATGGACCATCGGAGGATACTGAAGGCGCATGTTGAGCGGCAGAAGAAGGGGAAGTAGCTGTACATACCTATATACCCGATATATACTGTGCCGTCAAGGCCGTGTTTTCGAAGACGGTCTGAATACTACGCGCTCCACCAAAAGAATCAAGACGAATACCACACCAATACCGTATTATAGCCTTCAATACGTCGTTCGACTAAGACTACAGTAACACTACCGTAACAATAGACCCTGGCCTTCTGGCACAGTATACTATTAGCTATTGTCTACGGCAGACCTGCTTCACAGGCCAAAGCACGGTAGTCTAATTTCACTAGACAATATATATACCAATATACCAACACATACGTACACCCGTTTTATACCTAGTAATTCGTATGTTGGAATTCGACCGGATTGGCGTCGACAACGCACATCATGTTGCATATTAAACAGCGTCATCGCACAATACCTGTGGTATATATCTTATCGACGGCATCTTGTATAAAAATGCATCAGCCACTTGGACTGTTATATAGGCCGTGCAAGCGACAAGGTCACGTACAGCTTGAACCATACCCTGACCACCCACCCGTCCATTCGTCCAGCCAATATACCTATATATTCCTAGGTACCTATAGGTCCATCCATCCACCATCCACCATGGATGATATCGAAGAGACAATCGACGCCGAAGGACCAGACTTCGAGTGGCCGTCAAACCCACCGCCCACCCACCACCGCGTATTCACCCTCGGCCGAACGACCTACCGCATCCTCATCTTCCCTCGCAACCAGTCGATGGAGTGGTACGTGCAATCGATGTTTCTGATCGGCAGCGCGCTCGGGTTCCTCAGGCGGCGGTTGACGCTGGGCGGTGGTGAGATGCGTGGACGGCAGTTTGTGGGCGAGATTGCCGGGTTGGCTATGCTGCCGCCGGCGTTGGGATATCTTGCGCGGGCGGCGCGGGTCGTGCCTTTTTCCATCTGGACTTTTGCGTATGTCCTTCTCCCATTGCTATTCTATCCCTCGTCTGCATCGCTTTAGTCGTGGTGGATGTACCTGCTTGGTATACCCTCCGGACAGTCGATGGTGCGCTGTTCTGAATATACTGGTATGCTGATGGTGTTTGATAGTGCATTCGCACTCGGCTTCGTTATGTCGGCTATCGTTTTGACGACGGGAATCCTGCTGCTGGCGTGGTGGGCGGAGCCGAGAGAGTTCGACGGGTACCTGCGCGTCCTGGTGCGGTATGGCAGCGGCGGGCAGGAGCGGACGCTGGACTCGCGGCGGCGGGCGGCCGAGTTTGAGGACGGCGAGGATTTGGATTTGGGGGATGTGGTTATGAATGGCGGCCCGGGGATCGATGGGGATAGCGATAGCGATGATGGGCATTTGGTGTGTGGTATCAATTAGTGATCGGGTGTCGATGGGTTTTCGTCTTTGTGTAGCTATGGGTTCATGAGGGTTTGATAATGGATGATTAGGATTTGATATAATGTAAAATGCACGCATGGCAACGCGGCGTGTGTTGTAATTTTACGAGGGAATCTTGACGGCTCGAAGCGAGAACTAGCCTCGAGGAGCCAGAAACGAAGACACAATTGGAGCAGACGGCGGGATGAAATGCCTCTGCCTCTTGCTCTCGATTTCTCTTTCTCTCTCTCTTCTTTCTTCATCACGCAGACTTCAGCTGTCCCTCCGCAAGCTCTCTCGCAATCTCCTCCTGCTGCCCCACCGTCCTCTGCCTGCAATAACGCCTTCTGCCTGCGTCGCTGCAACAATGCAGCCCGTCTTTGTTTTCGCCCTCGTATTGGGCTATTACGCCTTCTGGGTCCCTGCTCTGCTCCACGGGCACACTCTTTTCCACTTCATCGCGGCGTACATCACTTACGCCTGGTCAGTCCTCTCCTCTCCTACAACTCCTTGAATGCAAACGGCGCTGTCAATGGCTAACGAGCATGTGCAATACAGCGAACTGTTGCCGTTGGTGCTTCCCGTGCCGTTGATCCACTTGTGGATCACGGACCGTCCACGGTTCGCCG
Source organism: Orbilia brochopaga (assembly GCA_036872635.1). Taxonomy (NCBI): domain Eukaryota; kingdom Fungi; phylum Ascomycota; class Orbiliomycetes; order Orbiliales; family Orbiliaceae; genus Orbilia; species Orbilia brochopaga. Next base: position 1,455,242 of record JAVHNQ010000003.1, on the reverse strand, counting down.
CCCTGCAGGGCGAGGCCGCCACCTGGCTCCACAGAGCCGTGGACTGGCTTGTTCGATTCGTCGCCGAGTAAGTGCTGCACCCTGTGACCCAGGCCCTGACTCAAGTACAGTCTCTGCACGCCGCTCCAATTGGCCTGTCATGCAGACTGACCGCCGGATTGCTGACCCGCACTGCGCACCGACCACAGATGGCACGAGTCGACCGGCTGTCTCCCCGCAGATGGGAGCAGCCTCACTTCATCGGTGTACTGCGCCACTGCCACTGCCGCCCCTTCTGGCGCCTCGTCTGCTGATGCGTCCGCCGTCTCGTCTCCCGCCACGCCCACCGCAGACGACGACACCGCGACGCGGCCGCCCTCTCGACCCGAGCGCTCGCCAACCCCACGGCTGGACACCGCCAGTCTGGACGCGCTGTCTTCCCACTACGAAGACACGCCGTCCCCGCTCGAGGCGCGCCGCGTCCCCGGCACCACAGCCACGCAGTCGCCCGCCGCCAGGGAGAGCTCGTCATCCGTCCCCGCGCCCGCACCCACGTCAACCGCGAGCGCGCATCCGGCCGACTGCGAGTGCACGCCCTGCGGCGAGCAGGCGCTGCTGCACGACAGCGTCCCGGATGCGTCGCCGTCGCCGCGGGGTATCCACGACAGATACCCCGCCGACCTCGCCGTCGGCGGTGCGGTGCGCGGGGACGACGGCGAGCTCGTCGAGGTCCAGCCGGTGCCGCAGCCGGGCTTCGAATCCCTGGGCGGCAAGTACACGCGCAGCCCTACCCCCGCGTGCGGCATCGGGCCCTTTCCACCACCGAAGCAGGTGCAACCGCGCGCGACCACGCCCCTCCTGGCGCCGCGGCCGCAGCGGTGGATTGGGTACCCGGCCTTCGAGGCTAGGGTTGAGCGGCAGCTCGCCGCGCAGCAGACTGCGCGCAGAGCAACGGTATGCCACGTATAGATGCCGTAGGGCTAGTGGTCGTTAGATTATACTCCGGGGGTGCAGGGAGTATCGAGGAGAAGGAGGGGGGTGATTATACGCTTTCCTTTGTATTTTTAAGTTCTGCGGTGCGTGGTTGTGGTATTTTGGTGGGTGGGTGTTGGGCGTTGTGCTAGCTTTTCTGTAACTAATGGTTCAAATTCACGACTTCAGAAGGACGCGCATACAAGACCCCGTCCTGACCAGAACATAATATTCGCATTTCGTAGTCGTCTATTACTACATGCTGCTCCATCAGTCGTACACAAATATTCACTTCGTAGGCTCTCAGGTATATATATACAATATCAGACATGACAGTCTCTCACATGTTGAAATACACCGTCTGAACACTCACTCAACAAAGGAAACAGCACAAACAGTCATTCTCGCGGTTGCTGCGAGGGACCGCACATTGTGCGGTTCCTCAGTGACACCGATCTGATCAACACATATGAGTGTCTTATTGATCAGGGGGTATATAGTCGACCGTCTGCCAGTTGAATCGGCAGACGGACACAACAACCGTCTCCCAAACTTGTGATACACCGTCTGAACATAGTCGACAAAGGAGCGCAAAACAATACCTATTGTGGGGTTCCTCTGGAGGACCACACATCGTGTGGCTCCTCAGTGACCCCTATGATCAACAATACCAATGTCCTATTGATCTGGAGCAATGTAGTCAACGGTCTGCCTGAACTGGCAGATTCTTTGGAAGGGTGGTGAAATCTGAGCGAAAATTTGACCGTCTGCTCCCTCAGATGTCGATTGGGTGTTTCTTTACCCGAGGGTGGTGGAATTGGGTGATTTGGATGGTTCCACCACCCTCGGATCCGGGATTCGAGTGTCGGGGTTCGTATGAGGGTGATGAACCGATTATGTAGTTTGATTCACCACCCTGATTTGGATGTTGGTCCATCGTGTATTTTTCTCTTTCCTCATATTTTCCTTTTCCTTTTTTTTTTTTTGTATATTTTGATCGCGCATTTTTTTGTGCTTTTTTGTATTTTTCTTTTAGTTTTTTTTTGTATTTTTTTTTTTTTTTGGTAATTATCAAAGGCAGTGAATGCAAGAAAATGAGGGTTCAACGGCCTCAAACTTTCATGACTTGGATAGCTGCAAATGGTGTACCGGACGACAGTATCAACCGTCGAAAATGATAATTTTCTCCAAACGTGGTATCGATCGCAGTGATTCGTTATCGGCGATTACAGCCGGCCCCGTGTCCATGGGCAAGCAACCCTTAATGAACAATATCGATCACGCCGGCAGTCGTCAGTCAAGACCATCCGTCTGATGAATTTGGATCATGCTGCCGTTAGTCATATATATGTCGGTACCGTCGGGGATGACTCCAGGAAGGCACAGTTGATACATATGTATAGGAGGGAGACGCTTGAATCTATAAAAGCTAGTTAGTAAGGTTTCATGTAAGAGGAATTGAATTGCGGGCTACTCACCTCCGTGAATCCAATGACCACCAGAGGTCCTTCTTGATTCTGGATGATGTTGTTCCAGAATTGATATAGTCGTTCGACTCGAATTGTAACTGGCTTCAACTGTCCACCGCAGCTATCATCCTTTTCTTACCACGCAGAATGCCGAAGAGCAGCGGTGACTCTTCGGCAGTTTCAATCTGGCAGTCGTCTGTAACGACATAATATTGTAGGTGGTGATTGAGTTTTCGTCCGTAGGTAACTTGGTTCGGTGTCAAGTCTAACGGTTTCACGATCGTATTGTTTAGATCGAACTCGATTTGTTTCCAGCGTGATATTTTCGAGGGCCTGAAGTCGCTTGCCGCTGCAGGACCGCAGGCATAGGGTACCATCTTCCCGTCATCGATTCTCGCGCCGGTAAGAATTGATCGGAGGACGTAGATGTCCACGTGGTACTTCGACCGAGAACGGTTCTCATGAGCAGAGAATGCCTCGCGGATATCGATATATCGATATATTGATGTGATACTCGGACCGATCGCGAGAACGGCTCTCCAAAGCGGAGAAAGCATCGCGCTGTTGAATTGCCAGGTATGGGAAGCTTTGTGGATCGCTGATGTGCCGTTCGACCAAGTCAACTGCAGTACCGCAGTCCACGATAGACTGGTTGCCGTAACAGCAACTCGTAGAAGAGACAAGTGTCATGTCATCGGTAGGCGATGTGAGTGACCTGCCGTCATAACCGGGGTGAAGTGGCATGCAGCGGGGTTGATATATAACGGGTGGACTGTAACAAGAACTTGATGTAGCGGGGTGATTGTGTAGAGGCGGAGGATGGGAGGAGACGGTGAAGATGGGAATTTCCAAGAACTCGAGCAAAGGCAAGAGACCCACCCTCCGCCTTCAATCCGATTTGTAGGTTCAAAGTTCCGTGACAAGGAAGATCTTAAGAAAGAAAGAGGAGAGAGGTTTATCCCATATGACTGGGGTCGAATCTGCGGAAGCCTAGCCAGAAGGCAGGAACCGGACCCACATAGTAGCCAGGCCAGGTGAGCGCCAGCTGCTAAGCGTATCTAGCAGTTGGTTCTCACAAGAGCAGCAGAGGTCTGGAAATCCAGCTGCCACCTTGACTGGAGAGTCGGGAGTAACAGATATCTAGATCCGGGCATGTTGAAGTCTAAAAGGTGTAGGGGAGATGAAAGGGGAAAGGTGATGAGGGGAGGGAGCACTCGATGACCTGTTCCCATCTTGGGTATTTATACTCCATGCACAGCCGGTATTTACGGATGATATATTTCAAGGGAAAACAAGACAGCGGTACAGAGATGTAATGCCAATCTCTCTCAATTAGACCGTTAACTACCTAGTAAACGGACAGGATTTCTCCAGCGAGCCGCAGAAGATATATACTACTGAATTATAAGGGATGTTGAGTGGATGGATGCCCGAGCCCAGGGGAGAACAGACATGACAGGAGCAACGGCCGGATAGGCCGATAGAAGAAGAGGCAACGGGCAGTAGACATGAAAGCCAGAGGCTACCGACGACAGACATGAAAGCCAGAGGCTACCGGCTAACAGTCGTGGAAAACAAAAAAAGGAAAAGGGAAAAGGAAAAGAAAGAAAAGAAGAAGCCCGAATTTGAAAAGTACCGGAACAAAGACGTCGAGGGGAAAGAAAGGGAGTCTCCGTCGGAGGGAATATAATATCAGAGCAGAGAGATTTCAAAAAGACAGGCTCGATCGAGGGAAAAACAGACACAATATAGACAGCTAAGAATAATTCTCAATCTCCCTGGCGTTCCCTGAACATATTCTCGGGAGCTGCCAGCCTCTCCTTCACGGCGGCGACGTAAGCAACTTTACCCAGCTGCGCGGCCGCTCGGACCGTCTCGTCGGCCGGGTGAACGGTGAGCCTCCCACGACAGTTCGCAGACGTAAGTGATATGGGAAGAATGACCTCCGCAGAGTGAATTGGAGGCTGCGGCGGCGTTGTGACAAGACCGGCGAGATCGACGAGGATGCATCACCATCGTCATCACAACGTCTGTCAGGGAGGAGGTCCACGAGAATCCCAATAGCGGGTTCAGGAGTGACCCTCATGCATTAAAGGTTAGTGCGATAGGAGAAACCTCGCACTTCTTAGTCTCATCCTCGGTGGTGATTCGTGGCGGCAGATGTGACAGCGGCACGAAAAGGATGGATGCGAGGCAGCAGCCGTTGCCCAACCTTCGCCCATGATGTCGAACCGTTGCGTAGAATGGTGTTTCTGTTCAACCTAATGATCAATATATATTAGCACCGAATATTTCCACATCGACATTCGGAGAATACATACCCAAGACCACCCTCCCCGTACCACGCTTGAGGCCACGCGGATGGCATCACGATCCACAAGAAAACTGCCTACGGGATGCACAGGCCGCCCGGGCCTCCGCACTCAACAGAAGCTCGTTCTTGATATACATCCAGATATCACGAAGGCCCCTCCACCTCCCCTGCAAACTCCTCGGGTCGACCACAACGGGCCGCCCATCCCGCTCCCCCGAACCGCAGCATCTGCGGCAGTCCCAGAGCTTGTATGTCATCAGGTATCAATGTCCCTCGCTGACCAAGGCCACGTGTATGCCAGGCCAGGCACCAACCATCGCCGCCTCCCACACCATCACGTACGATAGCACGGCAGCGCGCGCGACATGATCCGCGTCACAATTGTTCTTCCCGGATATGATTCGCGACGAATTCTGATGCAGACGTCTTTAACCGTCATTTTCGGATAAGGCAGTTGGATGGACTCGGGTAAAATCCACCCTCCCGCCTCGAAGTGCCGGATCTCGATGGACGCCTTCATGGTATTCAGAATGAAGGTGCTGATATTTACCAAAGAGCGGCAACTGCTCAGCAGGATTGATTGTGTTCACCAGCTCCATCTCCATCCTCAGCTGCGAAGCCACAACAGTCAGCGGCCCATGGACTGACGCACACAATGGGCTACCAAACTCGAAGGAAGGCTTACAATCGCTGGCAATCATTGCGACTCTTGTCGATATCTGACCAAGCGAGGGAAAGAATTATTGAGGATTGACTGGTTTCGTAAGTATCGACATTAGAGATAGGTCTTGCTTGCAGTGCAGATTGATCATAACTTACCGCAGCAGCCGGCTCGTCTTTGACGACAACCGGCTCTTCGGAACATACCAACGAAACAGACCAAAGCCGGCAAGCGTCAATTGGCTCGTTAGCAACGATCTGAAAAATCGTCGTATTAGCCGATGTATCGATATGATCTCGTAACCTTGGACTTAGTTTCATGTAGGGTTTATTGGCCAATCTTTAGCAAGTTGGGGAAAGAAGTAAAGTAAAGATAGAGGGGGGAAGTTTCCAGGGGAGGGAGGAGTCCTTTAAATACTTTTGTGAGCTGGCTTCGACTCAACGAGGGAAAAGTTTAGGGGCATTGATGCTATCACTGCGTTTATTGGTGTCGGGGGCCAATTCGAAGTTTCTACAGTACTAATTCTCAACACTATTCTCAGCTTCTATGTGATACTCCATCTCGTATAACTTTACAAAAATCTCTAGATTGTGCTGTGGCTTTGCCTATCGAAGCTGCCGTTGCCAATTCGCAGTCACAGGCATTTTTTGTAGGGCTAGGCAGCTGCAGTGCTGGAAATTGCTCTGCTGTGGTGTTGAAATACCCTATCCATCTCCCAAAGCAATATCATCCTCTCTACCAGCAGATATCCTGCACATCCATCAAGCACCAGCTTCAAGAGCCTGATTCTACATCTCCGATATTCACAATGGTATGTGGTTTATCCCCCAACACGAACTCAGCTCAAAATGCAACAGGACAGGTTTGACGCTCAGGCTCCTTCGCGTTACGCGGGGAGAATCCCAAGTGGGCCTGCCAGCAAGGGTCTCCCGCCTGTCGCGGAACCATGCCCCGAAAAACCAGTCCAGCTGTCCGACGTCGCAGTTTCGACGGACGGCAGCAGCGCGTGGCTGCTATGACCGACTGGCTGAGTCCTCGACGGGCCCTGCGAATTGCCGTACAGGCTGTACGACTACGTGGAATTAGCTGCAGCTGTGCGACCGGCTGTTTCACATCTGCTGCTGCGCGAATTGAATTGCGGAAAACTCTGCTGAGCTCAACGTGCTCGATCCGAGCTTCATTTTTCTACACTTCCCCTCGTCAACGTTGCACGACGGCTCCACGTTCTTATCACGCTACATACTCACTCACCATATAAAGCGGCTCAACGCCCGTTCCGCTAGCTGTCATCTCGCGAGTCAATTAATTGGCACTGAGTCCCATCGCTATCGTTCTTTCCACTATCGCAACCTACAACTGCGCTGTCGCGATCTCGTTCGGTTGAAGCCTGAATACCTGCCGCCTGCTACTGGTCTACTGTGACACTCACCAACAGCACAAGAATAATGCCTTCCCTGTGGAACTCTGGTCTTGAGGAGGCCGAAGACGTTAGAGGTACGCACGCTGCCCATCAATTTACAGAGTCCCTCATTGCTCTACTACATTGAAAGTGGGGAACTGGAACGATAGAAACACTGACATTATCGATACCGCAGTGGTTGGCTACGATCCCCTCATTCCTCCACAGCTGTTGCAGCACGAGCTGCCAGCGGTAAGTCCACCTCCCGGCACCATACCGCCCTCTCACCTCTCAATCACCGCGCTAACAAGTCACAATTACCCACATCTCACAGCCCGCGGAGAGCAAGAAAACCGTCATCTCAGGCCGCAGAGACGCCGTCAACGTCCTCAACGGCAGCGCCGACAAGCTCCTCGTCATCGTCGGCCCCTGCTCCATCCACGATCCCGAAACCGCACTCGAATACGCCGCCCGCCTCAAAGACCTCTCCGCCCGCCTCTCCGACGACCTCGTCCTCATCATGCGCGCATACCTCGAAAAGCCGCGCACAACCGTCGGCTGGAAGGGCCTCATCAACGACCCGGACATCGACGAGACCTTCCAGATCAACAAGGGCCTGCGCGTCAGCCGCAAGCTTTTCTGCGACTTAACCGCGCTCGGCGTCCCCATCGCCAGCGAGATGCTCGACACCGTCTCACCGCAGTACCTCGCCGACCTTCTCTCCGTTGCCGCGATTGGCGCGCGCACGACGGAGTCGCAGTTGCACCGGGAGCTGGCTTCCGGTGTCTCGTTCCCCGTGGGATTCAAGAACGGCACGGACGGCAGTCTGACGGTTGCGGTCGACGCAATCGGCGCAGCGGCGCATCCACACCACTTTATGGGCGTGACGAAGCAGGGACTCGCTGCTATCACGCGGACGACGGGCAACCCTGACTGTTTCGTCATCCTGCGCGGCGGCACGTCCGGGCCGAACTACAGCGCGGAGCATGTGGCTAAAGTGAAGGAGGGGCTACGCAAGGCCGGCCAGCGAGAGATCATGATGATCGACTGCTCGCATGGCAATTCGCTGAAGAATCATAAGAACCAGCGGCCTGTGAGCGAGGATATCGCGAATCAGATCCGTGCGGGCGAGGAGGGCATCGTCGGTGTTATGATCGAGTCGCATTTGAACGAGGGGAAGCAGTCGGTGCCGGCTGAGGGACCGGGGGCGCTGAAGAGGGGTGTGAGCATAACGGATGCGTGTGTCGGGTGGGACGAGACCGTTGTGATATTGGAGAATCTCGCGGCTGCGATCCGCGAGCGGCGGGAGAAGCGGGGGCCCAAGAAGGAGGAGGATAGTGGTAGTGATGAGTAGACGCTGTCTATCGGGGGGAATACTCGAGTCGCAACTGGGCATCAGTGGTGTCCGATATTTGCTGGGATACATCTCTACTTTTTAGTGATCAGTCCGGTTTCACGACGCGCGAAGATTCGTTCGTATACGTTGGAATATAATAAACTCCATTAGAGGCGATACAATAATATAAAATAGACATATTTTAATAAACATTTAACTTTGAACCGGTTCGGTCTGCAGTCTGATATCATGCCATATGATTTCGGGGACCGGCTTCCAGTGGTATTTCGTCAGCTTGGGTAGAGTGGGTGAGACTATATTAATGCTTTGCTGTCGAGGCTCTTAAGAGTTTCGACCGCAAGACCACTTTGTCAGAAATACAGATGATTACACAGCATAGACATGGGATTATAGTGCAGTCAGGTCTAAGTGCCGCATTGCGGCTTCAAGTATATACCTATGCAAATATGTACACCATTATATCTACACTGAACTACTACCTAACGTTATATACAACCGCCTACGCCTCCGTCGTCACCGCTTTCCTCGGGGCCCTCCGCGCCCGAAAGCTCTCAACACCAAGCACACCCCACGCCTTCATCTTGCGCGCCCGCAGCCTCAACATACTCTTCGACACAGCCCTGCGACTAGCACGCACATGGCCGCGGCGGCCGGTAACCTCGCCCTCCTGCCGGATCCTGCCCGCCATCATGATCGGTATGGTCTCCAGACGGCCGACGGCGCGCTCGCGGTCGGTGAACTTGAGTTGGTAAGGGTGCACGGAGACGTTGGGCGCCACTTGCAGCTCCTGGTTGGCTTCGAGGACGGGTGCGAGGCGCTGTGTTTGCGATTGCGCGGCGATTTGGAGGAAGCGTTTCAGCAGCTGGTTTACCGTGCGGACTTCGTTGATGATCGGGTCCACGAGACGGATGCCCGTTAGCTGCATGCTTCGTTTGATTACCTACACAGTTGGTAAGTCATTGATTGTACTAGCAATTACGAGATGAGATAGCAGGTGCGTACGGCAAATTTGAGCTTCTCGTCGGACAGCGGAAGCCCCGTCCACTCGTCGGCGTCCGCCTTCGCGACGTCCTTGACGATGTCCTGGTCGCTCGGCAGCGGCTGCTTGTCGGCCGCGTACTCCTGTATCCGACGCATGATGGTCGGGCTGCGGAAGTCGAAGCGGTAGTTGTGCGTGGCGGTGCCCGCGCGGGCGACGGCGACGTAGTCGGTCAGGTATTCTGGGCCGTGGTAGCGGACGCATGCGGCGGTGGGGTCGGAGCCAGCGAGGGCGACGGCGTATGTTTCTATGGTGGCGCGACGGACGGCGGCGGTGATTTGCTCAGGCGTGGAGACGCGCTTTCCTAGGAATCTGTAGACAATTGTACCGTTAGCATGAACATTAGGTCGACTCTGTCTCGAGAACCAGGTCAATTGACGGTTGATATGTCTGGTGGGGCGCGATAGTGGGGCTATCGATATAGTCCATTGAACTGGGATATATATATGTCACCGACTTTACGAATTTGTGCTTGCTGTCCCATTCCCGCCGCCTGAAGGCGCCGCGAGTGCCGACGATGAGCATGGCCCGCGCATCCGTGTCCGGCACGTACTCCGTCGCCCGTTCCATCGACACCTGCTCCTTCGCCGCCTTGCGCTTGCTAGCCTGCTCCTTCGACCGCTCGGCCTCCTCGGCTTCCAGGCGCGCGATCTCACGCTTCTCTCGCTCCTCGGGCGTCAATTCGCGGTAGGGGTCTGCCGGGCCTGGATCGCCCCATATGCGCTTGCGGACCCGCTGGGCGCGGGTCAGGCCGTCGTCGTCCTCGTTGAGCCGCGGTTGGGAGGTGTGTATGCTGCGGGATGAGGCGGTGGCAGCGACGGCGGCGAACCTGCGGGACGAGGACTGCGGGAGGTCTGTGAGGAGGACCCGCGAGAGGCGGGAGGCGAGTAGTTTCATTGTAGGGCGGTGGTCTATCGTCGTCGCATGGCCGTCGTCGTCGTCGTCGTCGGAATTAGAAAGAGTTTCTCGAGTTGGATTTTTTCGGCGGGAGGACAAGCTCGGCTGGATGCCCAAAACGGACATCGACACCAACCACACGAAGCTCCCTTGTTCACATTGACTGCCTGCTAGTTACAACAATGTCGTCGAAAAAGTCCCGCTGGGAGAACGACTCCGCCGAAGATGCTGAGGAAGCCGCCCGCCGCAAGGCCGCGAAGGAGGCCAAGCGCCTGAAGAAGGCCCAGAAGGCCGAGGAAGAAGCTGCTGCCGCCGCCGCTGCAGCGCGTCAGGAACAGGAACACGACGCCGCCCTCGCCGTGTCGGACGAGCCGCCGTCGAAGCGTCGCAAGGTGTCCACTGAGCCCGACGAGCACGCCCCGACGCCCCCGACGGCTTCAGCAAGATACCTCGACCGAGATGACGGAGAAGCATACCTTCTACGCTTCCCCGCAGCCGCGATCCAGCCGTGCAACTCGGTCGACGACTACGAGCCGCTCAACCGGATCGAAGAGGGCTCCTACGGCGTCGTCTCGCGCGCACGACACCTCTTCACCGGCGAGATCGTGGCGCTGAAGAAACTCAAGCTGGAGAAAGAGACAGACGGGTTCCCGATCACCAGTCTGCGCGAGATCCAGACGCTCATGGCCGCGCGCCACCCGCACGTCGTCAACCTGCGCGAGGTCGTCGTCGGCGACCAGCTCAACCAGTTCGTCTCCGTCATCAATCCACCAATTGCTTTATGTCATTGTCATACACACACGCTAGATGCACGGATTACAGTGACTGATACCAGCCAGAGTATACATAGTCATGGACTTTATCGAACACGACCTTAAAACGCTGCTCGACGACATGCCCGAACCCTTCCTGCAATCCGAGGTCAAAACGCTCATGCTGCAGCTCCTCTCCGCGACAGCCACCATGCACGCAAACTGGATCATGCACCGCGACCTCAAGACCTCGAATCTGCTGATGAACAACCGCGGCCAGATGAAGATCGCGGATTTCGGCCTCGCCCGCACCTTCGGCGACCCCTGCCCGCCGCTGACGCAGCTCGTCGTCACGCTGTGGTACCGCAGCCCGGAGCTGCTGCTCGGCGCGGAGGAGTACGGGCCTGCCATCGACGTGTGGAGCATCGGCTGTATTTTCGCGGAGCTGATACTGAAGGAACCGCTGTTCCAGGGCAAGAGTGAGATTGATCAGCTGTCCAAGATATTCGAGCTGATGGGCGTGCCCACCGACGCGAATTGGCCGGGCTGGCGACGGCTGCCGAATTCTAAAAGCCTGAACTTTCCACGCACCAAACAGACGTATGCCCTCCCTCTCTTCCTCCTCTATCACTTTCATCTAGAGGATGATACTGACGACTGGTAGTACCGGGCATCTGCTGCGCTCAAAGTTCCCGCTGCTGACGGCCAACGGCGTCGCGCTGCTCGCCTCGCTGCTGTCGCTGGATCCGGAGCAGCGCATCACAGCCGAAGACGCCCTCAGCCACGCCTACTTTCGCGAAGACCCGAAGCCGAAAGCTGAAGCCATGTTTCCGACGTTCCCGTCGCGGGCAGGTCAGGAGAAGCGCCGCCGCCTCAGCCCGTCGGCGCCGGCGCGAGGCGAGGCGCCACAGCTGTTTGGCGACGTCGGGCTCGAGGGGCGTAGCGGGCTGTTTGCGGGCATGGAAGAGGAGGAGGTCGGCGGCGGCTTCTCGCTGCGTGTTCATTAGACTGATATACATAAGTACTTATTGGAGCGGGTACACACGAATGTATATACATACACATAGATGTTAATATAGAGGCCTCACGGACATGGGGATTGCTGTGATGCGATGCTCTGCAAGTGTATGCCAGAGCTACATAATTGATCATATTCTATTATCACACACAGACATAGAGCACCGTTACGCTACCGAGATCGTACACGTACACACATCGCACCAATACCATCCAGCACCGGTCTTCAAAACCAGGTTTCGTCCTCTGCATCCGTCATGGAACTCGCAATGCGATTTGGGGCATCAAGCCCACCCGAATTCAACGCCGTATACGCCGCAAAAACTGAAGAACTACGCTCATTGCAAGCCAGCTGGATCCTGTCTCCTGTTCTTGCTGTGTCTGAAGCCAACCTGCCTCAAACCATGCCCTGTCTTGCACATTCTTCATGCACGTCCCCTTACTTCGCTAGCAGCATGATCAGAACCCAATCCCCCAATCACGCTGCTGCCCTCTGCATTTTCACGAAGTCACGTCCGTCTGACCAGTCGGCTATCGGCCTCCCAAAAGCAAATCCACCGCTGTATCAACCGAGAATACCAACCAAGATTTTGTATTTTGTATTTCTGTTCCAAAAACAAAGCAGAAGAAAAAAGTAACACCAAGATCTCAAACGCTCCCTGCGTAAAGTCTCACCGGGTAGGAAGCTGTTCGTAAGTCCGAGCCTGGGGATCCTGTTTCCCCGAATAGAACAGATCAGTACCTGTATACGTGAAAGAAAAACAGATGAATCGGGTAGAAACACTGCAGTAGTTGATCCTTCAAAGTGAGGGGTAACCATAGGAGGGGAGGGGGAGGCAAAGGGTTATATGTACGTATGATGTACACATGCATGTGCAAGAAAGAGAGAAAGAAGGAAAGAAAGAGAGAAAGAAGGAAAGAAAGAGAGAGACGACGACGTGAACGTACCAGCCAGGCGGAGACCCAAGGCTTTACTGCGGCATAAATCAGCAGCACGACAGTCGCCGATATGAAGATCAGGACGACCGCCTCGTCTTTGACGGAGTCGCGTTCTGTGGAAGAAGAAAAGATACGGTCAGCTGGCACAGTTCTTTCCTTGGTTTCCTTGCTCATCCATTCGTCCAATTGTGCCAATTGCGTCTGCCTGTCGACACGGCACCGTCTATGCACTCCTGGCTTGTTGGAAGGGGTGCATAGACGCATCACCGCAAGCAAGGCCCGCAACCACACACATAGACACATCACCGACTGCAAGCAAGGCCGCGACCACAACTAGCAGACGACCACAACCCGAGAAAGGAAAGTACATACGGAAGCAGGACGTCGATATCTCCTCCTCCTTCTTGCCGTCGCAGATATTGATGTTCGACGACCGGCAGAAGCTGCGATTGCAGTCCAGGCACGTCAGCGCCTTAGGATCGTCGTGGTCCAGCGGGATGATAATCGACGCCGAACCACAGGTGCATTTGCAGTAGGACAATGGATCCGCGGCCGCGGCGAAGGCCAGGAGGAGGGACAGGCACAGCAGCAGCTGAAGCAGGAGGTTGGGCCGGGCGCGGGACATGATGGCGGTGGTAGCTTTTGTTTTTTGGGTGCTTTTCGGCGTAGTGGTATGTAAGGGATGATGGATGGCGCTAGCGCTTTGGGCACCGCCCCGTCGGCCTAGAACGAGCTGATGGGTTGGAGGGAGGGATGGGTGGATGGATGGACGACCAGGAGGCACTCGAATTCCAGAGGCGGGCGAGCGACGAGCGAGGTGTGGTTGGATGGTTTAACGGATGGATTGAATGCCGGGGAATGGATCGAGGACGCGGTGGCGGGAACAGGTCAGCTAAGTATGGAGGAGCAGGCAGACATCGGCAGAGGACGTCGTGGAGGTTCGATGACGATGATGACGAGCACCGGCGGAGGAGGTCGTCGCGATGGTCGGCGGCGGGCAATCAGAAGCGACGGGTCCGCAGGGCTGGGACGACGAGGTTATTGCTGCTTCGGGCTCGCTGTCGTGTGGCTGGCGGGCGGTCTGGCCAGAACGACCACGCAACACATCTCGCGCGGTTCGCGGGGCGGCCGTCCAGCCGACTGCCGTCCGCGTCCCCACCGCGATTAATTACTAGCACACAAGCCAGATGGTGTGCCCCTCCAGTTCATTTCAGCGGGTCCTCGTGTGACAAAACTACCGGGTACGTTATTGCAACCGCTTCCATTTGTGTTCAGATGCATCTACCAGTAAGTATACCATAAATACCAACAGCCGGATGCATGTGAGGGGACTGTCAACAGCTGCTAACAGGGACAGCAAGTGCAAAGGGATACTGTTAGCTTAACGTTAACGCAGTCACAGCCTCTCGTCTGTCGGCCATCTCCATAGACGCGTCATAACTCAAATTCAAACTGAGCTCTTTGCAATCTCTCGCTGGCTGCAGGTGATGCCGGCCGGCTGCCCAGATACCGGCTGGATTTGATTCAGCTCCTCGGACTCAACCCTGCATTCCGCAATCTAGATTCCGCTCCTTTCGCCCCGACACTAGCGCTCCTCGCTCGCCTGTCGAATGGGATGCCGTCGCGGACTCGTGCGGTGGGGCCGCTGGTCCTGTGGCTTGTCGTCTCCTTACTTCCAGCGTCGAAACAGGCGAAAAATACAATGAAATCCAGGATGGAGGAAAATGAATTTGAAAAAACCTGAAATCCAACAACCATTTAGTGCCCCTCTGTTGGGACGTACGTGCAGGCGTATGAGGTCCGGTGATTCGCCCGATCGATTGCATGCAGGAGACTTCAAGCCGTGCTGCAGGGTGACCTCGCGATCGCCCCACGCGCGATCGAACCGATATCTCGTTCGGGGTGTTTTGGTCTCCCGTCTGAGGCGACGATGCCAGCGAGCAGCCAACCAGCTACCTATTATAATATTAGCTGCACCAGCAGTCGCTTGGCTGGCAGTCGATTGATAGCAGGATGATGTGAAATATATACACTTGGGCTGAAGTAATTTTTATCTGCCACTCCTGGGCCCGTCCATTCTTGAGCCCGTTCCAGCCAGCAGAGATCGATCGTCGGGTATATAGTCCAGGACTAGCGTCCATACCTCAGTCCATCCTTCCCGTCCGCTGTTCCTATCTCTCTTTTTCCTCTCTCTTCCTTTCTCTTTCTTCTCTCAGACGCTGCATTCGTTGCATTGGACTGTCTTCCTCCCTTCTAGTATCCCATACCATCTTATGACTTTACGGCCGCTGTTTTAAGACTTCTCTACATCTACTTTTGGCCTTCATCCCGCCTTTTGACTAGCTTGACGAACCGTCTCCCCTCCTGAAACAACCGTTAGGCAATCGGCTCGATAGTTTCGGACATATCGCTGCTGCTGCCGCTGTCTTTCGGAATTTCGCTATCGATTCGACTTTCTTGATCGAAGATCGATATTTCCGGCGTGGCGTCCCCTGCTGCAGCTAGTTCACGCTGATAAAGCGGCCCTATCGTACCTTGTCGCTTCTACATCTGCCGCAGGGTCAAGCTTAGACTTCGTGCATTATATTAATTATATCCATCTCCATAGAAGTCTTGTAGCTCTGAACCCAGTCTCAGTACATCTTCTTGTAATATCCTTGTTATAATGTCGTCGACGTCCGCTCAATTGAGCGCCCATCAGGCCTGGCGCGAGCATCATCTGGCGGGTGTCATACTGGCTGGTTCTGTGCTGTCCATCATAGGGTCGCTATACATGATCCTGGGCTTTGTTGTAAGTTGATATAACATTCGAGTAGTGCAAACTCCAACATATCCTAACGTTTCTGCGACAGTTCTTGAAAACACTGCGGACCTTCAGACATCAGTTAATCCTTGGTAAGCCGGCAGCTCTTTCAATCATATCTATCGAGAGGTATGCATACTAACATGTCATTACCTGCTATGCCAGGTCTTGCCATCAGCGACCTATTTCTCGCACTTAGCTTCTTCATCCCATCGGCCTCCATGCTACTTGACAACGAGACCTCATCCCCAGACAATCGCACCTTTTGCATGGTCAACGGGTTTTTTATCCAGTTTTTCTTCCTTCAAAGTGCGTTTTCACCTTGAAGACCCCTCAGAGATACACAAATCATGCTAATTTGTCTATTATAGTCGACTTGTGGCAAATAACTATTGCAGCCACAACTGTGGTCTTCCTGCTTTGGCCATGCGTTACCCTTGACTGGGCGCGCGAGCGCATCTACATGCTTTGGATCCTACCGTGGGCGGCATCTCTAGCTTTTGGAATGGTCGCCTACGGGATCTGGAGCTATAAAGACATCGGAGCCTGTAAGTCATACAATCCGTAGAGTCCCTCCGACTTTATATTTACACCCACGCTCGATATGTATGAGCTGGCTAACCATGCTGCAGACTGTTGGATAGAGCAGCCTATGGTACGTCTGTTCTTCAACTACATCCCCCGCTGGGTCATCATCCTCGCCTGCCTGATCACCTACGGCTGGATCTTCTGGCTCATCCGCAAGGTCAGGCGGAACGCCGAACGGGAGCGTCGATACCGTATCGCGAACACCCCACGGCCCATGACCACCGCCACAACCGCCACCACCACCACAGAGGCCAAAGAGCCTATTAGCCCACAATCCTCCACAGCAGAAACACCACCGTTGCCGGATGGAATCGATTATAAAGACGATGTATTAACAATACTCACACCGGTCTACGAGCCACCGCTCTACATCGCCGGCTCCAACTCGAGTCTCGCGTCGTCCAACCCGGAGACCGGACCGATCTACTACCCGCGCGTCATGGCGGAGCACTTCGAGCGCGCGCGCCTGGCGTCAAGAACGACAGTGCAGTCGTCGACCTTTGGCGTCCCCGCCACCTCCACTACCGCGCTCGCTACTACCGCCACCACGACGGCCGCTGCCACCGCCACTATCACGCCTGCCTTTGACGAGGAGGAGCAGCAGCGGCGACAGGTGCGCAAGATTGCGATTCAACTGATCTCGTTCCCGCTTGCGACGGCGCTGCTGTGGACTGTTCCGACGGGTGTGATGATCTACCAAGTTATCAACGGACCGGATTCGGTCAACGTGCACGTCGAAGGATTTGCACAGGTGAGCTCAATTCCTCCCTCCCTTCTTTCCTCTCGCAACGACGATGTTATACAGTCCACTAGCTCTGGCAGCTCTGGTTTGTGTGTCGCACAGGCATATGAAGTGCAAGGATGCATGACCGGGATTAAATACCTTTACCCTTCCCTGTCGGTCCGATGGAGTATATTGGCTAATATATCGGCCACACAGATGCTCCTAGTCTTCAACGGCTTCGTCGACGCCCACGTCTACGGTGAGTTTAACACCCCCACCATCACTCAACAAACTCTCTACAATATGTAGGGCGTACGTGAAACGCTCGCTACTTATGAGTTATACTACATTACATAATATAATACCCAAGTGACATGATCACATGCTGATTCTATTTGATGAAATACAGGCTTCAACGAACGTACAGCAATGGGCTGGAAAGACCGGCTGCAAGGCCGCGGACGATACAGTAATGATGTCCAAGAGATGCCGGGGCGCGTCGACCCGGCGATTGCGATGACTGACATGTCGCGAGACGATACGGACGAGCAGGCTCGCCGTGTTCATAGTATGGTGTGATTATAGTTGATCGCACGTTTATAAGTTTGTGTCTGCACTGGCGCATGCAGCCCTCACCCACCATTTGACATGCATTGATTTATATACCCCACGACATGCATGAAATACGCACCTCTGGACATGCACCCAAGCACCATTGGACATGCATTATAACTCAAGGTAGCACTTAGTAGGACTATTGATATTTGGGCCGGAAATCTTCTTCATGTTGGTACTGTAGTACAGATGGTGGAATGCAGTTATTGGTATCATATTGGTGTTGTTGGAGGTCTGGGAGGCTCAAACTGTATGTCATGAGTAATGATTTCGGAGTATCAATGCAATCCTACCTGGTCTCTCTTGAGATATCGTTAGTTTATGCGGCTGTCTTTGTGAAGTGTCTTGATTTACTTTTCACGCAGGCACATCTCTATTGTAGAATCTATTGGCGTAGATAATTGCGGGAATGATGATCGATAGAGTCGCAGTCGTATAAATTACCCGATCGGTACTGACTTCTATAACAGCGGTGGTATTACATTGATGTTCTTGGTCACCGACTATACCAAGTAATTTATATACGAGATCTCAAGGGCCAAGACTGATAATTCATACCGAAGTAAGTACTTGGTAAATATCTCATATTTTCGCCTGGTGAGCATTAGAGTACTACCTAGGTATACTGACGACAGATAAATCCAACACCGCATTTCTCATAGCCACTGGTAACATCTCAGCGAAATTTGGCGTCCAATCAACACACGCATAAATTTTGCACGTTCGCCTCAATTGAGGCTTGCGAACTGCGACAAGATGCTTTTTTCTTCTTCTATGGCGGCGGTTGACGGCATCGCAGATCTCATCCTGACCCGCGGCTACAAGCGGCAGAACTGCAACAGCAACGCGACATAAGAAACTCCAAAACTCGACCCACAGCTCTGCGCATTCGCATTCAATTTCACCCCTCAGCACCGCATATAAAAAACGATATATACGGTGAACTCGCGCCAATTGACCAGTATACATTTACCGTCCAGCTGTGGTACCGCCGAAATGTCGTTCATCCCAATCCCCCAAGACTCAGACTTCAGTCTCGCCAACATTCCCTTCGGCGTCTTCTCCACATCCGCAAACCCCACACCCCGCCCATGCACCGCCATCGGTGCCCACGTCCTCGATCTCGCCGCGCTGTCCGGCAGCGCACTACCCGGTCTGCTGAAGGTCAACAATGCCGCAGCCATCTGCGAGGCGCTGAAGAGCACCACGCTGAACGCGTTCGCGGCGCTGGGTAAGGATGCGAGAGTGGCGGTGAGGAACGCCGTGCTCGAGGCTGTGAAGGTCGGGTCGGCCGTGCAGGGGGATGTCGAGGCGGCGTTGGTCAAGATGACGGAGGCGAAGATGCACTTGCCGATGACGATTGGTGACTATACGGACTTTTACGCTGGGTTGAACCATGCATTCAACGTATGGGTTCACCTGCTTACCTCTTTTCACTTACCCGATGCTTCCCACGTCTACACAGATGTGAGGTGTATAGATACAGATGCAGATGCTGATATGAGTGGATGTGCAGGTTGGCGTACTCTTCCGTGGCAAGGACAATGCACTACAGCCAAACTATACCCACCTCCCCGTCGGCTATCACGGCCGCGCATCCACAGTCGTAGTCTCCGGCACGCCCGTCCGCCGTCCCCTCGGCCAGACCTGCCCGCCGACCAACGCCACCCCGAACTTTGACAAATGCAACCGTCTGGACCTCGAGCTCGAGCTGGCCTGCTACGTCTCTCTACCCAATGAGATGGGGTCGCCCATCGATATCAACGATGCGGACGCCCATGTGTTCGGATACAGCTTGATGAACGACTGGAGTGCAAGAGACGTGCAGGCGTGGGAGTACGTTCCTCTCGGCCCGTTCAATGCGAAGAATTTCGCAACGACTGTCGGCGCGTGGATTGTTACGGATGAGGCTCTGGAGGGCTTTCGCACGGCTGCGATGGAGGGACGGGGCACGGTGCTGTTGCCGTATCTGCGGGAGGAGAAGAGGGAGGGGAAGGGTGTGTTTGACGTGACATTAGAGGTCCTCATCAAGCGTATGTATCCTCTTCCTATCGATTATCATCTCGAGAGGTAGATAAGTGGATGGCTAGCTAACGGCGTGATTTCAAGCATCGGGAGCGGAGGCGCCGGCAAAGGTGTTTACGTCGAATGCGAAGAATCTGCTCTTCAGCTTCACGCAGATGATCGCGCACCACACGATCACCGGCTGCGCAATGCGCACGGGCGACCTGCTGGGCTCCGGCACGATCTCTGGCGCGGACAAGACGTCTGTCGGCAGCCTGCTCGAGGCGACATCATCAGGGAAGGAGGACGTCGAGATCGCGGGCGTGAAGCGGCGGTGGCTGGAGGACGGTGACGAAGTGATATTGAGAGGGTATGCGGTTGGCGAGCAGGGCCGGGTCGGGTTTGGAGAGTGCGCGGGGGTGATATTGCCAGCGGAGTGGGGGCGGTGGGAGCGGGTGCAGGGCAAGCTCAAGGAGTAACTGTATACCACCATCTGTACGAAGCATCCTGCATATGATGCATCTTGACAGCAATGTACAAGTAAGTACTTATGCATATATAACACGGCGGTGTTATATTATCACCGAACCGACAGCGATATTTCAGCCGGGAAACAATCGAGACGTTCCGGAAGAATATGATATGAGCAGACGATACCAAGTGCTTAGTATCGCAGTTGGCGCCTGAAAATTTGCGGTTCCAGGATATCGAACGGGCGGTACCATGGGCCGCATCTGGGCAAAGGTCGTTTCAGGTCCGTCCAGGCGTGGGATGGCTGCGTCAGCCTCGATGCAGGGCTGGCGTGCATCCAGACACCGCCATCGGACTCGCGTACGTAAGTTGGGTGCATTTCCCATTACCTGCTGATCGAATAGAGATATATTGCCTGGAAAGAGGGTAGTCCAAAGTGGAAATTAGCGGTTTAGCGCACGCCGCGATCGAAGCCTCCACGATTAAGGTTGCAGCCACGGTCAAATTGACCTCCGTTTCGTGACGTTACTTCGACCGACAAGCACATCACCACGTACCACGCCGTATGCATCCTCTCGGTCCCAAGACGCTTCCCAGCCTTCGCCGCCGCACCAACAGGACGACCCGTTGCGCAGCTCGGTGTCCAATCGAGAATGTAGACGCGGAACAATCCGGCGTGCATTCCTGCAGACCAGACGCTCTAGCGGGACGTTATAAACAATTCGGTGCGCATTCTTCCTGAGCAACGGCCGCCCTTTACAATAGTACTAGTATACTAGTATACTACCTTCTCTTTTCCGCCCGTTTATACTTTTATACTCGCACACGCTCGCTATAACGTGGTGGGTGAGCTAGTTTTCGAAAGCCAGGTTGCACCCTCGTTTCGTTTCATCAGGGAAAAGGGGACACTTTATAAAGCTTGTTATAAGAATACGAGATCCTACCGACGCTGACATTGCATTGGACCATACTTAATTATTAATCGCATCGACCCTCACGACAAACGACAACCACCGCATTTAATTCTGGACGGACGGACAGAGAATCGGCTCACGATGCACCTGCTGACCAGCAAGGCCGCCCGGCGGACCATACTGCCTGTGGTCCTGCTGCTCGTCGTCTGGGCCGGCGTGCTTTTCCCAGGAGCCTCACGCGAGGTCATCGCCCGCGTGCCTCGTGTGAAAGTCGAGTTCAACCACCGGCAGCGGTCGCCGTTCAACGAGACGAAAGTCGCCCTGCTGGTCGAGGGCCGCGCGCAACCGCACTTGACGCCGCTGCTACTACACTACATGAGCGTCGTCCCGCCTGACTGTAAGGCCTTCCTTCTCTTGACGTTTCTCCACATGTAATGCGTTTCTGACAACTTAATTGGTGGCTTAGGGCGGTTCAAGTTCTTCGGCTCGAAAGAGTCCGTGCAGCACCTCAACCGGTCCCGCATCGTCCGCCACCACGTCGACGACGGCAAGCTCGACATCGCCCTGCTGCCCAAGGGCCTCAAGATGAACGGCCAGGAAGCCACCTCCCGCACGTTTACAAACCTCGAGTTCTACCGCGACCATCTCAAGCCCGCGGAGTTCCTGCTCGTCTTCCAGACGGATGCGATGCTGTGCGCGAACTCGGGTCAGAACCTCGACGACTGGATCGAGTACGACTGGGTCGGTGCCAGCTGGAATGTGAACGATAAGTTTGGCGGCAACGGCGGCCTGAGCATCCGGCGGGTGTCGAAGATTATCAAGATATTGGAGAAGCAGGTGCGGCAGCCGAACAGCAGGGCGGAGGACCTCTGGTTGACGGAGCGGCTGGCGCAACTTCCCGGCGCGCACATGGCGAACGGGACGGTGCAGATGCGCTTCTCGAACGAGATGCTCTACCA
This sequence comes from Orbilia brochopaga, assembly GCA_036872635.1. Classification (NCBI taxonomy): domain Eukaryota; kingdom Fungi; phylum Ascomycota; class Orbiliomycetes; order Orbiliales; family Orbiliaceae; genus Orbilia; species Orbilia brochopaga. The sequence goes on along the minus strand of JAVHNQ010000003.1, from coordinate 1,433,369 downwards.
AAAGAGGCCGATGGGGTATGTCACTCTCCCTAACCTTTCATGTTATCATTTCAACTCTAGGTCCAGGTTCGAGGACACAGCGGAATGGTAGATGCTAATGCGAGTTCATAATAATAGATTCCACACGGGCCACGGCGGCGACTGGCTGTACTCGAAAGTCTGGGGCACGCCGGAGCTGCGGAAGGAAATGTGGGAATACTGCCCGGAGATCAAGATGATGGTGTCGATGGACGAGGAGAGCTTTTTCCACAACACCGACCGCTGTCCCGACCGGCAGAATTGGAAGCGCGATGCGTCCGCCAGCGAGATGGGGCCGACCGCCTTCCTCGTATGATCGATCCTCCAATCGATGGCGCGGCAGACGGACGAAGTATACACGACGCATAAACCACGGCACGTGCGATGCGATGCAATTCATGCATGCACGCACGGCACTTTACCAAGCTCATTCACGATCGATATCCTGGTTAATACAGTTGCTGGTGTTTCCTATTTCTACTTACCTACCTACCGTCTATAGAAGTGGGTGTATATTTATATATTTTGTCTTGAGATTTTCGCGGTCTTTCGTCATGTATTGTTTTTCTTTTGTATTATGGCTATGAGCGATATGAGCGGGCGCATTGTATATACGGCTGGGAGGACTTTCATAATAATATTGTATCGATGGTAATGCCGTCATATGTTTAATATCTTGTAAACGTGTGCCGTGGTTTGCTCGCTGGGAAGTGAAGGAGTACTGTACCAATTTGGCCATCCGGCCGGATCCGTAGATGAGTGCATCGGCTGATATATCCGTTGACAACCAGCTCTATTCGGGCAGACGAGACCGAGTAGTGACACTTGCGGGTGCACCGGTATCAAGTCGGCCGCAAGTCGGTATCAGATATCCGGAAAGACCAAGTTGAGATATTAGTATCCAGCTGACGTGCGGCCCGTTTACGAGACCAGTATTAGTAGATCCACAATAAGCTCGAGCAACACATTTGCTCATTCATACAGTCATTGTTCTGTATTTCAGTGCACTGGCAGCCTTGCAATGGTCAAACGGTGATAATGGAATAAAATAAGTCCGCCATCCCAGCGTTTTAACTTTCAGGAGATCCATCCATCCATCGCATCCATCACCGCATCTCATCGCATCGACGCTACTGCACACCTCCGGGCAACGTTGCGCAACATTACACATATACCACACACCCACGGTATTAAATACAACCGGCATATCAACCGCGACCGAAAATGCACCCTTACGTAACGCTCGAGCCCGCTGCGTCCGAGCTGCAATCACCCCTGCTGACGGTCGAGCAGGCGGCGGCGCTGCACGCTGCAATGGCGGCTGGCAGAGTTCGGGACCGAAAGAGCCCGCCTGGCCTACACGCTGGTATGTCATCTCATACTACTTGAATACACATTATTTCGTCCGCGATTCGATCGCTGTACTGCATAGATGGTAATGCTGACGACGGGGTAGGAGAGATGATTGGAGAAAGTCTGTTCAAGCCAGGGTATCAGGTTGGCGGAAGCGGGAGTGGCGCGTCGCGGGGCAACGTGGACGCATCGCCGAGGCGCTGAAGATGATGGACCTCGCTATACGTTACCTATGTCTGTTAGTTTTGCATCACGGTGGCCTGTTGGTCTGTTGGTTGCGGATTGTCGTTCGTTCGTTCGGTCGCTCGTTCAACTGGTTTTGTGATGCGGGTGGTTGGCGTTTTACCAGGGGCTGTTTGGCGTTCCTGGCGATTAGGATATCCATTGTGGTATCGATGTATGGAGCGCAGTAATATATTCTACTCAATTGCTCAACGAAGCATTATGTCCTCTCCACGCGCCATGTACTAAGAAAGTAAGCATGGCTTCTCATTCTGTCGGATGAAATAACTCTCGATGTATTTAAAGCATGCTTTCCAATTGATCCACTGATACGCCCACGACACAATTAACAGCTGGTAAATATCACCCGCGTTGGAGCTGCAAATTCCATCAGCTGAACTGGGATTATGACAAGGTATCATAGCAGGCTGGCACTGCATTGAGTCTATTCCATGTCCGTACGTAATGGCAAAGCCAAATATCCGTCTTTGCCATATACCTATCCTGTCAGTGATGGAGCCGAGCCAAACCGCGCGGGATGCTGACAGGCCTTGCCCTTGACATCGGCTGGGCCGAAAACCTGAATATCAGCATGCATACTTACTTATGCATCGAATCGATAAGAGTTCATGTCTACATCATCCTGATTATATAATATATATAATATCTCTATCAACTGGCAGTTGAAGTGTAATATTCAATCTCAGCTGCAAATTGAATCCACGATTCCGAGACTCGTCGTCTACGAATATATATTAGTATCACTACACCATCAAAATGGCTGACACGCACGCGGTAGACTGTCACACGCCGGTGACGGCGCCGGATATCACTCTGCACACCTACTTCCGCTCCTCCTGCAGCGCCCGCGTGCGCATGGCCCTGAACCTCAAAGGCCTCTCCTACACGCCCGTCTACATCCACCTCCTCAAGAACGAGCAATCCTCCGCCGAATACACCACCGTCAACCCGCTCGGCGCCGTCCCCACCATCACCTTCACAACAGGCTCCGAAGCCTCCGGAAAGAAGGACACATTCGTGCTGACGCAGAGCATCGCGATCCTCGAGTACCTCGAGGAAACCTTCCCCTCACCGCACTACCGATCCCTCCTCCCCTCCACCGCCGCCGCCCGAGCGCGCGTGCGACAGCTGTGCAACATCATCGCCTGCGACGTGCAGCCCGTGACCAACCTGCGCATTCTCCGCGACGTGAAAGCCCTCGCGACGGCCGCCGGCCGCGATGCAGAGTCCGCCGGCACGGAATGGCAGCAAAAGCACATGGCGGCCGGACTGGCAGCGTACGAAGACGTGTTGAGCCGACAGGGCACAGCGGGGCGCTACAGCGTCGGCGACGAGATCACGATGGCGGATCTGTGTCTGCTGCCGGCGGTGGACGCGGCGGAGCGATTCGGCGTCGATGTAGCGGGGCGGTTCCCGGCGGTGGAGCGGGTGCGGAGGGCGCTGGAGCAGGTTGACGAGATTGTGCGGGGCGGCTGGCGGGCGCAGGGGGACACGCCGGCGGAGTTTCGCTGCTGAAGAGCAATGCCGACGGCAGCCGAACTGAGCTCTGCTACACAACGACAATGCGATGCGATGCGATGCGATGAGCTATGTTACATTATGTTACAGACGTCACGTCATCTAATTTGGATAGTATAATATATTCCACCTGTAGCCACAATATCAATCAATCATATCAACTGTAATTGCGACAGCTCGAGCTCCTTCCCAGCCAGTTATACCCGATCAATTTGAGGAATACCATAATACAACAGCACGATGGTCTGGCGCGATCCCGACAACCAGGACCCGAACCTCTACCACGGTGTGTAGCACTTACTCAAGGTCATAAAGATAAATGCTGAGTATGTGTAGAGGGCTTTGGCAACCACGTCTGCTCGGAGGCCGTCGCGGGCGCCCTGCCGCAGCTCGGGAACAATCCGCAAAAGTGCGCGTACGGCCTGTACGCCGAGCAGCTCAGCGGCACCGCCTTCACCGTCGAGCGCGCCCACAACCAGCGCACCTGGCTCTACCGGATACGGTCAGTACCGTCCATATACACCGTCACTCCGCATACACATGAGTAGAACAGCGAATGCTAACGGAAATTCGTATATGTGCAGACCATCGGTTGAGCACGACCGCTTCACGAGACTGAACCACCCATACCTCATCAGCGACTTCTCGCCAGCATCGCAGGACATCCACGTCACGCCAACGCAGCTGCGCTGGGACCCCTTCGACGTCCCCTCGTCGCATAGCGTGACTGACGCCGCAAGCGGTACGGATGCGACGAATGAGAAATTCAGTGATGACAGCGCTCACGCATCGTCTATATCCGCAGCGTCGCAGGACTTCGTGGACTCGCTGCGCACCGTCGCCGGCAGCGGACAGCCGCAGACCAAGCATGGATTGGTACGCTTATATCCCTACCATCCACCGTAGAGTGTGTATACAGGTGTGTAGTGTTAATATTAGTACTGGTAGGCCATCCATATCTACGGCTTCAACAAGCCGATGACGCGCAAGTCCTTCTACAATTCCGACGGCGACCTCCTGCTGCTACCGCAACTCGGCCGCCTCTCCATCCGCACGGAATTCGGCAGCATGCACGTCGCGCCCGGCGAGATCTGCGTCATCGGCCGCGGCATGAAGTTTTCTATAACGGAGCTGCCAGACGGCGAGGAGAAGGGGTGCAGAGGATACATTCTCGAGACGTTCTGTGCCGGGCATTGGGAGTTGCCGGATCTGGGGCCCATCGGTGCGAACGGGCTGGCGAATCACCGCGACTTCAAGTATCCGGTCGCGCAGTACGAGGATGTGGACGAGGAGTGGGAGGTTGTGAATAAATTCATGGGCGGGCTGTTCTCCGCTCGGCAGGTTAGTCTTCCATTTCCCTATCTATACTGCTGGTATATGGTATACCGGGCTAACGAGGATATTGTTTAGGGCCACTGTCCGTACGATGTGGTGGCGTATCATGGAAACTATCTACCGTACATGTACTCCCTGCACAAGTTCAGCCCCGTTGGCTCCATCGGCTTCGACCACCCCGACCCATCCATCTGTAAGTAACATTCCCCAGACCTCAGAATGGAATATCAAGTATACTAATATAGTGTATTGGTAGTCACGGTCCTGACGATGAAGAACCATGCGACACCAGGCACCGCTCTCGCCGATTTCGTCCTCTTCCCACCACGCTGGCTCGTCGCCGAAAACACCTTCAGACCACCCTGGTTCCACCGCAACGTCATGTCAGAATTCATGGTCAACGTCGCCGGCGAATACGACGCCAAAGCGGGTGGCTTCGTCCCCGGCGGCGCGAGCCTGCACAACTGCAACACCGCCCACGGCCCGGATAAAGAAAGCTTCGAGAAGGCGAGTAATGCGGACTTGAAGCCGCAGAAGGTCGGCGAGGGCAGTCTTGCCATCATGTTTGAGAGCAGCTTGCAGCTTGCGACGACGGGGTGGGCGGTGCGCGAGAGCGGGAAGGTGCAGGAGGGGTATAATGCTGTCTGGCAGGATTTCGTACCCTATTTCCGCGAGCATGGGTTGCCGAAGAGCGCGACGGCGACGGGCGGTGAGGGTGCGGGGAGGAAGTAGTGTGCGCTTGATAATGTATACTAGCGGCAATTGTAATACGACGTGATGGAAATGCTATGGAGATTACGTCGAATATACAGTATATCCAGGAAGTGATACGAGGGTTACTCCATTAGCATCTAGTTCGTCTTAAACAGCTTCTGAATGCTGAAATTAAGATTCTTAACATATAAATCTACTCTGTAGGCCTCCACGAAGATAGACTGGTATTTACAACACTGCGTGCGTTGCTCGCACTGCCGCGCGGTCAGGTTCATAATATATTACGAGACTAAGTGGATATAGCTACAGCTTGATGAACTCTACGAAGACATTCCTTCCGGCGACGATTGATAGTTCAATGTCATATCGTGATCATATCTCGACGGACAACATCCGAGGATTCGAAGATATGAGGAATCGCAGATATGGTCGAATGCTCGAATGTTCAGAGAATTTGCCGGATGCTCGATTCTTCAGATCCTCAGAGAAATGGCAGTACAGACAGTCTGTGGACGAGAATCTATCCAGTAAGAAACCAAATTTCACTAAAGCACGTATCTTGGTTCCGAGTAATACGGTGACTCGTCTCCACGTAGATGGTAATATAGATAGAAGCAAACTAATCCAACAGTCGCTCGCTCAATAGCAATAAGGTATAGATATCATACATAAATCGTACATGCATTCTGCCCCAACGCCAATAAATGTCGTGACAATATATCAAATAGCAAATTCATCTCTCGAATGTAAATACCTCCACGAATACCAACATATCGTCCAGCATATTAATATTATTATAGAATTAATAGGCTTCGCCAATTTCCTTCTTCATCGCCTCTTTGACGATGCTGCCGCACAGCTTCGCGTACGGATTCGTATGCACGGCCATCGCCTTGGCCAGCTCGTTACCGTACCGCCCGCCCCAGAAGAAATCCCGGCTGGCAGCCTCCTCCCACGCCGCCACGTCGCTGCCGAGGTGCGCCAATTCCTCAGGTAACTCCCTGGGCAGCGGCGCCCCAGCGGCAAGATGCTTCGACGATGTATGCAATATCGTAGCGCGCTGGGTGTGTGCGTTCGCGAGCAGCTTGGCGGTCTGTGGTGATATCGGCGCCGTGGGTGTCTGCGGCGAGGCAAGGGAGATGGCGGCGCTGAGATCCGCATAGGCGGCTGCGATCTCCCGGCGGGTATCCGGCGATGTGGCGAAGAGGTTGTCGTTGTTGGCGATATCGTCGGCGGCGATGGCGACGGCCATGCGGCGGACTTGCGCGCGGTTGTTGTAGGCGGAGCAGTAGGAGGGGGAGGAGGTGATGGATTGGGATAGGATTGCGAGGGCTTTAGCGATGTCGCCGGCCTCGGCGGCGCGGATGGCGAGGATCTCTGAGGAGCGGAGGGAGGTGAGGGCGCGGTGGGAGATGTTGGGGAAGGCTTGGAGGCCTTGGTCGATGGTGACGGGGGAGGGGGTGGGAGCGGACTCGGGGTCGAAGATCTGCTCGAGGACGGTGGAGTCGTGCGTGGAGAGAATGCGCGCCGGAGCCATTGTGTATGCTGTAAGCTGGTAGGAATGGAAAGTTGTATGTCTGAATGGTATACCGAGCGGATAGATGGACGGTGATCTGGAGAAGTTGGAGAGTAAGTTTGCGTCTGGATTAAATGGATGTCATATGCTAGATTATAATATCGTCCGCCGGATGCCAGAGTTATGTCATCTCATCTCATCGCCGAGCACGTTCTCCGGGGGAGGCCAGGGACGAGCCGGCGCAGAGCGAAGGGCCAGCGGGTAGCCGTGGCAGCTCGCAATTTGTGTTGCAGCGTGGTCAATGGGCGCCGGGCAGCGTCGGCTATCCGCGGGCCGGGCAGCGTCCCAAAGTGGAACGTTGCCTGTTTCGGGCGGACGTTGCCGGCATTGGCCACGCACCCCGGCCGATGAGCATCGTTCATGCATCCAATCCATATGCATTCTTACTATCATGCATCTAGTACTCCAGATGTCCTCCGCGATGCATGCACCCGCCGCAATATAAAATAAAATTATAATATAAAGACCGGCTGCTCCCCAGATCAGCTCACCGTTAGAGCTTGTCAAGCTATAGCTACCGCCGTTGCATCCACCCATCAGATCATATATATCACTAATAGCTAATTCATTGATTGACCGTCGATATGGCCCCCTCCGCGCAGCCCGCAATCCTCACAGAGACCGGCCAGGTCCTCACCGGCGATGCCGTCACCTCCTCCTCCGCCTCCACAGCCGCCGCTGCCAGCGCCGGCACCGGCTACCGCGGCTACGACCACATCCTCTGGTGGGTCGGAAACGCAAAGCAGGCCGCCGCCTTCTACGTCTCCCGCATGGGCTTCACCCACCTCGCATACAGCGGTCTGGAAACCGGTTCCCGCATCTTCGCCGCCCACGTCGTCTCGAACGGCCGCGTCAAGTTCGTCCTCGTATCGCCGCTGCGCCCGCGCGACGTCAAGAACGCAACGGACGAAGAGAAAAAACTGCTCCAGGAAATGCACGAGCACCTCGAGAAACACGGCGACGCAGTCAAGGACGTCTCCTTCGAGGTCGACGACGTCTACGCCGTCTACAACCAGGCCGTCGCGAACGGCGCCGGCGCCGTCACTCCGCCCAAACGCACCGAGGAGAAGGGTCTCGGCAGCGTCGTCACCGCCACGATACAGACGTACGGCGAGACGACGCACACCCTCATCGACCGCAGCGACTACCGCGGCGTCTTCATGCCCGGCTACCGCACGACCAACGCGCAGGATCCCCTCGCAAACCTCCTCCCCGGCGTCGAACTGGAAGCCATCGACCACTGTGTCGGCAACCAGGACTGGGACCAGATGAACAAAATCTGTGAATAGTACGTACCAGTTATACACCCCCAAATAAACCACCCAAGAACGTCTACTAACAAGATGCCTACAGCTACGAGAAGTGCCTCGGCTTCCACCGCTTCTGGTCCGTCGACGACAAGGACATCTGCACCGAATACTCAGCCCTCCGCTCCATCGTGATGGCCTCGCCCAACGAAATCGTAAAAATGCCCGTAAACGAGCCGGCACCAGGCAAGAAAAAGTCCCAAATAGAAGAATACGTCGACTTTTACAACGGCCCCGGCGTCCAGCACATCGCCCTGCGCACGACGGACATCATCACCACCGTTACCGCAATGCGCAATCGCGGCGTCGAATTCATCTCCGTGCCGGATACATACTACGCGGCCATGAAGGAGCGGCTGGCGCGCCAGGGGATGAAGCTCGCCGAGGACTTTGAGACGCTGCAGCGACTGCACATCTTGATCGACTTTGACGAGGGCGGGTATCTGCTGCAGCTGTTCACGAAGCCGTTGATGGATCGGCCGACGGTGTTTATTGAGATTATCCAGCGGAATAACTTTGGCGGATTCGGTGCGGGTAACTTCCGCTCGCTGTTCGAGGCTATCGAGCGCGAGCAGGCGGAGCGGGGGAACCTGTGATGATTATAATGTCTGTTTGTGTTTTTGTTCACAGCATTTTTGGCGTTGGAATTTGTTTGTATGAGTGATGTTGTATATTAGCACTAGATTGACTCTGGGTAATTCATGGATTTCATATCCACTGATCGTCGCAACACCGTTTCTGTGGTATTATATATAGCGCCGTATTAGATCTTATAAGCTTGGAACCACGGTTCAGAATCTCTCGTAAACCAGACGCTGGATGCAAAGGAGCAGATGCTGAAGTGTAACGTCAATCAATAGACCGGATTTCTAGCGCAATATTCATATGATTTGTAAACACCACCATGCAAGCTCAATATACCAGTTCAACCACCGGCCGCCAGAAAATAGCCCGTGCGGCTTGACTCTTGCATCGTGGCCCGGCGGATCATCGGTTCCGATACGATATAAATACATACAAACTGGGCCAGGCTCCGATAGTCAGATCCGAGTACCCTTGGATCTCTCCAGATGCCGAAGCCTCTCAACGACGAACACCAACCCGACCATCTCTAGGTCGGTTGGCCAATATCGTTCATTTTTTGGAACCGCTGTTTAGGAAGCATAAGTAGAAGGCCTAGTGATCGACTGGGTCATAGTCTTCTATAGACCCTCAGACCATTCCTCAGCTTGCCATTTTCATCCTGATAGTGGCATTCGAACGAAGTTGTCGTCGATGGCTCTCACCTGCACATCCAGCACTCGACTAGACATTCATTCGAGTGCCACAGCCGCTAACCCCCACCGCTTACTCTCTTCCGGTTCTCCAGATATCCACGATGCAGGATCTGCAAGTCATTTTGGGCTTCAAGGTCCCACTCCAGCATATGCCAAGGTACTCTGGCCACTTACGAGCCCATCAGCCACGTTTTCGCTTGTCCCATATTGTTGTGCCTATGAGATGCCGTCGTCCCGACGGACGTGATTGCTTTGATTTCTTTATAATGTTCTCCATGACGCCGTGAAATTCGCGCCGAGAAACCCTCAAAAAAAAATGTGAAAAGAAAAAACCCCCCAAAAAAATAATATATAGTAGGAGGAGAACGCACCGAGAGAGACGAGGCGATCCGTAACCCACATTCGATCCATGAACCGCGAACAGCTCTGTTTTTGCCCTTAGCATAAGCCTGTGCCACTTTATCTTCTCCACACTTATAGCACTAGTGATAGAAGTGTTTTTGATCTTGTTGAGACTCCATTCCCGTTTGTTGGTCCTGATGGATCCGCCACTGCTATCGCGATACACCCCATATTGTCAGCATGAACTTCGAAGCTAGGCCACGGGATAGCAATAGACGTAAAGTGTAATGAAAGCACTTACCATCGTTGGGGACGGCGTGAACGAGCTTTTGCGAAGCATCGCATCGTTGTAAACAGCTCGAATGTACAACTAGACCAGACTGCCCTCCAGTTTATATACCAATTCCCCGCGATACAGATTAATATACAGCCATCTATACGCATACCAAAAATCCAGGTTAGCACAAGCCCCGAATCTTACCGTCCACCCCGATCGATTTATAGATGAGAGTTTGAGACGAGTGAAGAGAGAAAGGGAAGGAATGATGTCGATGGATAGGTGGGTCTTACAGGATTATCGAACAAGTTCATCGAGAATACCGTCGCCATGTGCAGGTTGTTTCCGAGGGAAGCAGAGAAATTGCTTCCAACAACCCATCCCTGTGATGGCGCGCTGACGTATTCGTCAAACATCATGGACAGCGCGGGATGTGCAATCTGACGTCCTGTGTCATGATATATATAGTTCTCCAATATATCTAATTTAGCCGATTGTAGGTCTTTTCCACCTTGTATTGCGACTTTGTATCCTGCGGCGAATGCGGAATATATTTCCGTGGATTCGGTTGCCTCGACGGTATGTACAGCCTGTCATGTAAGAGCTGTTTTGAATTTGTCGTAAAGGTAAATTTCGAAGAGGTGCGGATGCGGTTCGACGACAAAGCACATCTCTTTGGGCATGGTATATATATAACTATCCGTTTGGAGGATTTGGCATGAGGCCTGGTTGATTCACAGGCGGCATGCCGGATCCACCTGGCCCAGTCGAGGCGGGAAGCGTCGTGCTGGAACCATGATCAAGTAGGTTTGGCCTACCGGACCGCCCTTGTACCTCGCTGGTCGCCTGAATTCGAGAAGATTGCACAGGCTTCTGCCTTTCTCAAAAACGTTCGTCATCTATGAATCTGTTAGCGGAGAGGCTTGAGCAGTACGTAGGAGCTTTGGCGATGCTGAACCTTTCAACAACTCCACCTCTCTGATTCTCAGACGGCATGACGACCCCAGACGCCGCCACTTTCGGTGGATAAAGCAGGCGCTGTAGTCGCAAAAGCTGAGACATAGGAGGTCTCCATGTCGCTTCCAGTTGCCGAAGATGTCAACGAGAGGCAAGAGGCATCGTGTTTCGTCTTCAGCATTAGTGGGAGTATGTATTCCCACCGGGGAGACATATCACTGTCTCCAAGAAGGGCATGACCGGGACTGTGAAGAGCTAGGAATGCGCCCCTCAGGAGTTGTCGTCATCATGAGATATCGTGTTGTCGCAGGATCGGTGCATGATGACGCCAAGATATCGATGGTGACATCGTGTGGGTGATGTCGAATGCATATGGATGAGATGCTCCAACCGGGATCTAGCAGTCTGTGAACCGTGGAGGGTATGTTGTGGAGGAGAATGAATGATGACTGGCAAGGTGGGTGATGGAGTGGTATTTATATAGCAGCAGCGATAAAAGGACAGCTTTGCGAGACAATATCAGCGAGTTATTATTGATCGTTGTTTACACGGTAGTCAAGTACCGTTGATCACAGCGAGTTGTCAGGCTGACATTCAGCGATCAGTCTGTATATATATATGCTGGGATAACAAGAGTATGTTTTTTTTTGTCTATAAGGCTAAGCTGGGGCGTTCAGCGGCAATTTATAGACAGCGTCTACAGCTTGAATATTTCAAGGGACTACCGTCAACATCTAGAATGTCCTTTTGTCTAGAAGAGTTTGTGGTTGGTTATAGAATGATCGCTAGCGGCCCAGGCCATTATTTCCTATATCGTCTAAGAATACCTATATCTGGGTGCGAAGTACTCTAGTATATTCCAACCTCAGCTAAATCCTCACAAGGTATTGACCAAGCTGGTCTAGCACCTGGTCTTAACATGGTGACTGAAGTCGCTTCGGGGCCGTTAGTATATGCTTACTCAAGGCGACTTGGGCCGGGATGCTTGCCATGACTGCTGCTGGTCCTCTACTTGTAGGTGATCTTAGAATAACAAAATCATTGGTGTGGACCCAGGTGGTCTCGTATAAACCTAATTTAGTGCAAGATCATAACAGCCGTGATATGCCCGTCATCGTGAGCCACAAAAAGCCACTGTGTTGCGTGTTGTGCGGCAGCGCGGTGGTTTGTGGCGGCGCAGCGGCAAACGCGACTCTCCCTCGCCGCCATCATCTGCGACAGCCACCATCCTGCGACAACCATCAACCATCCTCGATACCGACACCCCAGTCACCACCGATCGCCACGCTCGAAAAACCCATCGCGGTTCTACGTTCCTCACTATCAAACTCTCACACAATCAATTCCGTCATCATCGACTCGGCGCTGCGATGACTGGCAAAGATCTCGACAAGCTCCTCCAAGAGGGTCTGTACCACCACGGCGCGATTACCCCCCTATACGCCTGCGACCTGTCCACGGCTGACATATACCTTCCTACAGATCGCCGCAAGCGCGCCAAGCAAGCCGGGAAGACTGGCCCTGCGCCGATTCCCACGGGTCCAAAGTCGGGCGTCCAAAAGGTACCATCATCGCCCCATTCCACCGCAGTCTGAACGCGAAGGTCGAAGCAGTTCCCGGATCGCGAAAGAAACCCACCGTCTTTTCTCCCGTCCGGTGCATGTAGCTGGTCCCTTCTCTTTCCGCTCTCGATCCTCGAATACTCGGCGCTCGTATACTACCAATTCACATCTCCTATTCTCCTTTCTCTTTCTCTCTGGCGGAAACGATCGTTCGCTTCGAAACTCATTGTTCTGTCTCTCTCTGCAACTTTGTCGGACTCTTACTGAATAATTGTTCTTGCTACCTCCTCAGCGAAAGCCGACACGCCAGGCTCCCGCTTCCCTCACCGGGAAGTGGACGCACGACCTCCACGCTTCGGTCGCCAATCCGACCAAGCACAAGACACTCCACTCGGCCGCCGCATCCACGGGGGCTAAGATCCCCATCGTGCTCAAGCCCGGGGTGGCCGAAAAGCTGTCTAGAAACCGGCTTTTCAAGGCCCTCCACGGGATGGCCGGCGGCGGGGAGGTCGAGAAGAAGGTCGCAGCAGACCTGGGGATCAATATCCGCGGCGCATCCAAGGCCGGCGGAACTGGCATCACGATCAAGGGCAGCGCCGGGCCGTTCGCCGTCCACGGATCGAACTTCGCTCCGGGGACGACGGCCTCGGACATCCGCAACGTGATGGAGACGCGGCAGTTCAAACTTGTGAACTGCGGCATCCTGAGTGCAAAGCCGACGGTCATCGCGGAGATCGTGTTTGAGAAGCAGGAGGACGCCCAACGCTGCATTGAGGAGTTCAACAACCGACTCGCAGATGGTAAGTGTTATCTGCCCGAAGTTTCCATCGCAGATGTGACATTCGCTGATACAATTACAGGCCGCCTCCTGCACTTCATGCTCAAGGAATCTCCACAACTGAGAATTCCGCCAAAGGCGCGTAACGCTGCCCAGGAGCAGTTGATGTCGCAGCCGGTCGCCCAGAATTCCGCCGCGGGCCCGGTCAGGTCTGAGCAAAGCCTGACCAACGTTGTCGACGGGAAGTTTGGGTTCACGGAGCCCCGCTCTACCCGCGGTGGCCTCTATAGCGACTCGCTGGTCTCGAGAGGTCGGGGAAACAGACGTTAGCGCCCGTACTGGATTCCCGAGCGACCTCTCGTACCGATGGATGAAGAGGACCCGATGGTCCTGGATGAGGTCGCATTGGGCTTGGATGAGGGCCCGATGGACCTGGACGAGGACCAAATGGACCTGGGCTAGTATATTGCGCCAGCCTGTGTCTGACCTCAGATGCAAAGAGTCCATTGAAAGAGTTCTGTTCTGTTATCTTGTTTTATCGTGATGTGGTTTAGTTTCCTTCCGTCTGTATTCATTGCGTAGGGGCGTTTGTATGAGGGTATGCATGGGACTGCGAGTTATCTTTATTTTACTGCGACTTTGTATTAACAGCTTTTTTACCTGCTTTGATCGCTGCTTCCGTCAATTATTAATGAATATGATACCACTATCGCTCTCCATTATCGTTGCTGGCGCATGGCTCCTCACTGTGAGTGACTGACATCTCAGTCGAGACAAGCTGATCCTGCGCTATTGCCCTTTTCAGCCGAACAACTTCCAGATGCATTGTTGCAGCGTTCTTCTCGCTCGGCGGAAGGAAAACCAACAACCAGACCTCTCAACCACCATCGATCGCGCGCTATGGCAGATCAAAACCCCCTTTCACCCCCGCAGCTGAGATTCCGGTAGCGAGCCGTCGGCGGATCTCTCGGTACATCGGTCTTGCTGGCTGGCGTAAATCTGGGGTGCGCTGGTGCCCGATCCACCGTACGTGCCTGACAAATAGATAGCTCGAGCTGCAGCCAACCACGGCGGACAGACAGGCACCCCTAGTCCACGGCTCCTGTCTCAGCTCGCGGGATAGGTTCCACAACCGGCCAACCTTTGTGGACATCCTCTCTCCCGTCCCGTCCATACATGTCTCCATAGATCTATCTATCTACATTTGAGATCCTTCTGGCGTCATTTCACTCTACTATTTTCGTCCATGCGACTTCAATCCGAACTCGCTTAATCGGCTGCGCGGTATTGCTATATCATTAAGTCTCATATACATCTTCAAGAGACGACATCGTTGTCAGTCGTCCGACGCTACACCCGCATCTTCAGTCAGAGCACATACGGATAGCCGCAGCAAACATGTTCCGCAACGTGACGAACAACCGTGCGGATGGCGGCGTCAGTGCGCGGCAGCAGCAGCGACAGCAGCAGCCATGGAGCTCAAGCTTGGACGGCAGCCTGCGCAAACGACGGGCGCCGTACGCGGACAGCGACCCTGAAGACGAGGATGAGGAGAGCGCCGCACTTCCTGGTGTCAAGGTATGTGCTTGCCTGGATACCTGCATATGTACACACGTGTACCTCATACGCTCCGAAACTATTTCTTTGTTCCCTTATCCCTTTCCAGGTTTTGAATTTGCGAAGAGACGAGGAGAGTAGTATATCAAGCATTGGCCATACGAATGCTAATGTATACGATCTCCTGACGTACAGAAACAACGAATGGCGTATCCATCAATCGACACGGCGTTCATATCACCACCCGTAACGCCCACAACGCTGCCCATGGCGCGCCGCCAAAACTCAGACGTCGCAATGGAAGACCTCGACATGCTCATGGCAGACTCCCAGCCCGGTACTAGCAGCAGCAGCAGCAGCAACAGCCAGACACACCACCGCTGGGATTCGGCAGCCGCAGCAGCAGGTGGTCGACACGTCCCTGCGTTCGTAGCGCAGGAGTCCAATGCGAGTGCTATGAGCGTGCTGGCGGGCGACGATGACGACAATGTCATCAACCGGCCGCATACGCCTGGTATGATTATGCGGGATTTGACGCGGCTGGAAGTCAGTCCGTCTAGCGAGATACAGAGTCGTGGGTGGAGTGGGATGGGCGGTGCGACGAAGGGTGGGTCGATGCAGACGAGCTGTGGGGGCGGTGGTGGGAAGATGGCGACTGCGGCGTCGAAAGGGCGGTTTACGATGGGGTATCGTGCTGATTGTGAGAAGTGTCGGAGCCGCATGCCGGGACACTGGGCTCATCCGCCGACGATGTGATGGGGTATTGAGTATCGACGCTGGTCTATGACTGGCGAGCAAGATACTTGGAGGACAAGGCGAGGCGGAGGAGCATTCGACGGCGATTCGATCGACTTAATTATATGGTATCTATGATATCATTCCGGTGTTTAGGGACTACGATTCTCGGAGGGTATGGAGCATTGACGATTCAATTTGAATCAGTATGGTACCATAGCTGGTACCGCATATATGTCTGCTGGGAATGAGCAAGAGACAGTGCGATTTATGGGATGCATGGCGATGCAAGGACGGGTGTGTCTACAACTGACTCTCGTGGGTCCTTCCATTTTTTTTTTATGAGCTGGTATGATACGGCGCCTAGTCCCGACTGACACTGACGTCCAGAAGGGCGTTCATATGCTACGACTGTTTATTACTATTGGGCGAGCTAGGTCTTAACTCGCCGTGTACCGTCTATTTGTATCACGAAACGGCGTCTTTCCTTTTCCCTTGTATTATTTTTTCATGCTGGTTTACTCATAGCAATTATTTCTTAATGGACAAAAACTGTATAATAACGAATCAACGAATGAAAGGAGCGTTATCAATCGACTAGTATACATGTATACCTGTATCCATTCCATTGGACTCTCGGATATGTGACTTCGGATGGAAGGCATTGTGCAACATTAATATTTTGCCCTCGCCAAATTTTTGTACGCCGCTTAAATGGTCCGCGCCACCCTCGACATTCATACATCATCGACCGACGTCCACGACAGCTCAACACCACACTCCACCATCGTTTCCTGACCTATTCATTCGGCCGTACTCGTCTAGTAGCTATATCTACTGTCACTAGCGATTGAGAATGGGCTGGTTTTGGGCTGATGAGGCGCCGGCGCCGGCGCCGTTCAAGCCGCCGCACCACCCGCGGATGACGGCGAACGTCGAGATACCAGTACGTATACACATCTCCTCTACATCTACAGCTACATTCCTTCTTACGAGCACACTGCTAACGACTAACGGTATGAACACAGCCTGAATGCCCAATGCACAAACCCAAGTCGAGCAGCGCTGCTCCTCCCACCACCCCACCGCCGCCGCCGACGAACAACATCCTCTCGACATCCTTCCAATCGCACGACTCCTCCGCCATAGAACACGACCAGCACACCGAACCGACACCCTCCCGCCCCTGGTCCTCGTACCTCAACCCCCTAAACCTCATGCCAACCCTCTCCAACACCCCCGCACCCGAGCAGAAAACCGTCCTGCCCACCGCGCGCGTCATCTCCAGCATCCCAAAGGGCGTCGACCCCGCCGAGGGGAACTGGGAGTATCCCTCCCCGCAGCAGATGTACAACGCAATGCTACGAAAGGGGTACGACGACACGCCCGAGGACGCGGTGGAGTCCATGGTTGAGGTGCACAATTTCCTCAACGAGGGCGCGTGGGCGGAGATTGTGGGGTGGGAGCGGCAGTTTGCCGGGGGGTTGTGGCGTGGGGTGCGGGTTGCGGGACGGGGTGGTGATCCGGAGGGGACGCTGGATCAAGAGGATGCGGAGAGGGAGTGGATGAAGGGTGGGGAGGCGAGGGTGTGGAAGGCACGGCCGCGGTTGTTGAGGTTTCAGGGACGGCCGGGGGAGCCGAGTCCTAAGGCGAAGATGTTCAATGCTCTTGGATATGTGTCGAGCCGGTTTGGGTGAGTGATTCTCCATGTGTTATTTGATGCTATATCTACGGCGTATGTGGTCTCGCAAGCCAAGAGCTCCGGGTCACACGTTAGGACGGGGCTGGATGGTCTGGTAAACCAAACCGCACGTCAGGAGCTGGCTTATTTTCGACGCTCTCTCCTTCGAGACCCGGGGCGCCAATTAATACTCATTTCAATAGACCAGACGTATGTACAGTATGCTGACGAGGTGCGATTATAGTGGCCTTCCGTTCGACCGGCACGACTGGTACGTCCTGCGCACGACGTCGGACGACGAGAAGGGCGGCGCGCAGACAGAGGTGCGCTATGTGATCGACTACTATTCGGGCCCGCCGGAGCCGACGGGCGAGTCGGTGTTCTACCTGGACGTGCGGCCGGCGCTGGACCGGCCCGGGGCGCTGTTCGAGCGAGGGATCCGGTGGAGCGGGGAGATCTGGTGGAAAGCGAGCGGCGGGCAGGTGCGCGAGGAGGAGAAGCGGCGGAAGGCGCAAGAGAAGGAGGCGAGCGTATTTTGATCAATTTGCGGGAACGGCGTGGTGATACTTGGTAGCATATGATATCTCTTCTCGGCTGTATGTAGTGTATATAGTGTGGGTCAATGTATAAATTTATATGCCAAGACCGGCTGTTCGTGTTGGAGGGCGCGACTTTCTTCATCACCGCCTGCTGCCAGCCAGCTTCGAAATCACGACCGAGCAACACGCGCCAGCAGCCGCGCGCCCTCGTCTGCACAGCGCCGCGCCATGGCCACCTCTCCGACTGACTTGTAGACTTGTAGACTTCTGACCACAGCCGTTCTCTATCGCCGTATCCTTCCTTCTCCCCCACCGCCATCGCACCTCGGCCCATCGATCACTCACGCTCTCTCGTTCCTGCTAAACGCTAAACACCACGATCTCCTGTCCGATCCTCGATCTTCGACATCCCCCCCGACGACCACGATAGCTTCTCCCGCCACGATGTCTGCCCAGTCGCCGATGGCCCCGCCCGCGGCCTCCCCGCCGGCCTCCTCGTCGCCGATGCAGATGCCGCCCATGAAGCGCGCGCGCCTGGAGCCCACCTCCGCCGCCAACTCCCCAGGCCCCAGCACGCCCCTCTCGCAGTCCGCCGCCGCCGCTGCCGCCATGTCCATGCCACCCCCCTCCTCCACCTCGCCCATCCAGAAGCCCGTCGACACGCGAGACCTCTCCGACGTGCTCTTCTCCACCGGCGTCGATCTGCACGCCGAAGAGCAGTTCCTCTACAACGACACCCCCGCCGCCACCTTCAACAATACCTTCTTCACCGTCTCCTCCCGCCCCGACGGCGTCTCCCTCGAGCAACGTCAACTGTACCGCGATGCCGCCGAATCCTCCGGCAAGGCCCGCCACTGGCAGGACCCCTTCCTCGACACCCACGAACTCCAAACGCGCATCAACGATCGCCTTATCTCCGAACGCCTCTTCTCCTCAGGCGAGGCCATCTCCTTCTCCGAGCTCGTGAGCATCGCCACGCAGGAGCACGTCCGCGAGCTGCTGACCGCCGCATACACTTACGCCAACCATCGACGGCAGGGCAACACGCTGAAGGGCATGGGCGAGTGGACCGACATTGCGATAGGTGAGAGCGAGGGGCGCAACGGACGACTGATGGGCTCCATGCAGGAGGGTGAGGCTGCCGTCTCCCCTGGCGGCACTCTGTCTCGCAAGCGTAGGTGCACTCGATGCGATTGTACTTGTACTTGTACTACCACCGCTACTTTAAGCGTGCTAATGAGAGGCGAAGGAGCAGGCTCGTTCGCCGTCGCGAATGCATCGTCACAAACCGGCCGCACACCCGCACTGCTCTCGGAAACCGCGCGCTCGCTCCGCCAAATAGCGACTGACGAGCGAATGATCGAGGAAGCACGGATAGCAGCCCGTCTGCAGCGACTCAACGGCACGAAACCCGGTACGCCAGCTGCAACCGACGCAGCTTCCGCCGATGCACCCAACCCGCCCGCCGGCAGCGTCGCGCCCGAGCCTGAGAAACGCATGACCGCGAAGGAAGCCAAGCGCGCGCAGAACACCCGTCTCGACGAGATCCAGTCGCACAAAGCCGCGAACGAGACCGCGAGTCTGATGCTGGGTGCCATCGGCCGGAAGAAACGCTACAGCTGGATGTCTGCGGCTTCGACGCCGACTGGAGGCGGTGGTGGTGGCGGCGGCGGCAGTGGGGCTAGCACTCCCACTAGAGCTGGGACGCCTGGCCCCGCTAACGGCAAAGCTGGCGGCACGAGCGGCGCGGCAGCGACTTCGAGCAACGGGCCTGTGATGCACTGGAAGCGGCGGATGGGCGAGTGGAATGAGCAAGGGGAGCGGGGTAAGGGCATCCAGCTGCGCGACTGGACGTTGGCACTGGAGGCCGACGGGCGGGAGCGGAAGACAGTACAGAAGGGCTATCTTAAGATGAAGTGAGCTCTTACCTGGTCGTCTTTCTCTCCCAACCCTCCACTGCGACCTGGCGCATGAAACGACCGAACGAACAAACGAACCCTGCGTCATCCTCACTACTGCCGACTCTATCTGCCAGTTTATATCCTCTCCACTTCGATCGTCTCCTTATTGTTACTACTATTATCGCTACTATACTGTTTGCTATCCTTGTCTTATCGATACTGCATCGGGAACTATGGTGTTAACTGTTATCTCTGCTTTTCTGTTTCTTTTCTGCACTCTTAAGACTGTACATTGATCGATACCGGACGACGGCGTTACGTGGTTTTTTGCTTTATCATTATCACTGCCGTTCTTCTGACTACCGTTATTCTTATTACTGTTATTCTTACTGCTGTTTCTTCTACTAACAAAAACCTGTTTTACTTAACTTCCTACGATTGTGAATATTACAGATGGTTTCCTTATCCTCTCTGCTTGATAACTACATACGATAGATCGGTGGAGGCGGTGCTCTGTGCCGCTGGTTGTATACCAGTATAAAAATTAAACATTATAACAGTGGTTATTCCAGACGGTGGAGCCTTTCACCGGCATATCTAAAAACGCCAATGCTCGTCTCCGGCTCCGTGCACTGGATTATAAGAAGCTATGCAGCTATCAGTAATATGGTGTAATGGAAATAGGATGCAAGTCCGTCTATATTAGCATTGTCTGTCGTATACGAGTATGCTCGAAACCATCGCCAGGTAATACACCAATCGAAACTCAACCAGAAGCACACACGCATGCATGTCAAAACAAGAAAAAGAGGTAACCGAAGCAGAGCAGAATATTTATACACACAAGGTAACGTAACGCTTGATTGCAGCATCATATCAGTACACATACACACATACATCTCATTACACCCACACCGGTATTACCAGCTCCATGCAGACCAAAAACTGTAATGGTAAGAAAACGACACCCGACACATATATGCAGCCAGGTAATGATCTTAAATATACCGCACGCGTGACCTTTTTGAACGGGAGACTACGACCGCGCGCCTTCGACTTTGGCCCGCCAGATCCCCTTCAGCCCCTGCCGGTCGCAGATCGTGATTCCCCGCGCGATGCTCTTGTCCTTCAGCCAGCGTCGCTTGCGGCCCGTCGCCTCGCTCACAGGCGCCCCGCTGCGCTCTTTACCCTTCGCACTGCGCCGCCGGCGGTCGTCATAGTCGTCTTCGCCGCCGCTGACGGCGCTGGGCACGATCGGCGCGCTGTCGTCCTCGTCTTCGTCAAGCACGAGGATGATGTCGCCCACCCAGTCTCTGAGCATTCCGACGATCTCACCGCCGCCGACGGACGCTGCGGTCGCCGGAAGCGGCGGCGGCGACATGGGCAGCGCGCCCGGCACGGGCTTGTTGGATTCGTCGGCGGATGACGCGTTGTAGCTGCCGTTGCCGTCGGCGGAGGGGATTGACGCGCAGGATTCGGAGAGAAAGACGAGAGAGACGCCGAGGTGGCGCAGCATGTGTACCACGCCCGTCGGCGTCGAGTAGTGCATGACCTGCTGATGCGGGAAGTCGCGGCCAAAGGTCTTGAGGATGAGGCCCGGCAGCGTGACCGACGTCTCGACGGAGGTCTGCTCGGAGGCGTCGTCGTCCGAGTCGGTGCCAGCACGCCGCGACGACGACCGCCGGAAGGAGCCGAGCCGGCGGGTGAAGTTTGAGGAGACGGACGGCGTCGGCGCGTCCAGCTCGGACATGGACGAGTAGCCGCCCATAGTTTCTCTGTCCGCCTTGGATTTCCTAGAGCTCGCGCGCATTCGGCTGGAGGTTAGCGATGCGGTCGAGGTCAGGTGGTCCACGTCGGCTTCGTCCAGCTGCAGCGCCGAGTCGACGTCGTCGTCGTCATCGTCGTAGTGCTCGCCCACGAGGACGCCGTCGGCGCGGGACGTGCGCCCGGACGTCAGCGGGGTGCGCAGGGCGGGGACGAGCGACGGGGAGGTCTCCGGCGAGACCTCGGGTGGGGACGGCTGAGTGCGGGCAAAGGACTTGGAGGAGGTGTAGGACTTGATGGACATGGCGGGGGAGGGGGAGCGGTGGTACATTGGCCGCGGGGAGAGCTGGACGAGGGACGGGGAGGGTGGTGGTGGAGGGGCGTACACGAAGATTAAGAGGATCCAGCGGGAGATGTCTACGGGTGTGGGGAGAGACAGCAGGAGGGACTGTACGAGATAGTATGTTAGCATGAGTTATATGGCTGGTGGCGTGAACGGTTGATACGGACCTCGTCGAGCTCTTCGTTGCCCGAGATGACCAGGGCAATGATCTTCTTCTTCTCCCAGTCAATCTGCTGCGAGTTCCCCAGCGGAGGCACCTCTCTCGTCGGCACGCTGCGCGCGACGGTGCTCCTGGCAATGCTGCTCGACGTGCCCGAGGACGATGGGCGCGCGGCGCCGCTCATCGACGGGCCAGCAGCTCGGCGTGAGGTGGCGTCGGATTCGTCGCCGCTGCTATTCCCTTGGAAGAACTCCTTCCAGATCTCGTTGACGCGGTTGGAGATGCCCGTGCCGGCGGCTGTGGCAGCCTGCCCGAAGCTGCGGCCGGCCATGCCGCGCGACCGACGTTTCTCGTCGGCGGTCTCCTCGTCCTCGGAGCGGAAGCCGGTGGCTGCTTCATGGTCCTCCATTTCCTTCCAAAAGTAGACGCCGGCGGTGGCGACGGCCGCGGTGAGCGTCAGGGCGGCGGGCAGCAGCCAGCGGGCGCGCGGGTGGTCTCGACGGCCGCGAGCCATGGTGGGCGCGTCAGGCGTGGCTGGTGAGGGTGGTGATGGTGGTGGGTGGTGGTGGTGGTGATGTTTTTGGAGGCGGTGATGGTGGTGTTTACTTAATGTCGCGGGAAGCTGTCAGGGACGGACGCCGCGGACGGTTGTTTTGTGTTCCCAGCAGCAGCGTGCAGCCGGGCCGAGGTCTAACGTTCAACTGTTTATTCAACACCAGCTGCACAAAGATATATTGTGATCACGACGATAGTCAAATAAAAGTATACTCGGAATACGACGACGACGACGAGAGCAAAGCTGTCGTGGGAGACGCCGGACAGCTGGATGGCCGCTGTCATGAGGTGGCTGGGCGTGACCGACAAGCCGATGAAGTAATGTTTGCGTGGGAAATTGGCCGCCGGCTCTCTACTGGCTGCCCAGCCGACGCATGAAGCCCAGCTTCGCCCATCGCGTAATTCCTCTCCACGAGCATCCATTTGCACACCGTCTAGCGTCTAGCTCGAGGAATATATACATCTGGCAGGCTCAGTCGCCCTCTTCCAGTATCTCTTGCCACTGCGGCGGGTACGGCACCGGCTCCAGCTCATCCGTCAGCTGGTAGATCCTCACCGCCTGGTTGCGCCAGCACTGGAACCACAGGCCCGCTCGCCGGAACACCTCCGCGAAGTTGAACTCGACGCCTCCTCCTTGGCCATCATCGTCGTTGGCATCGCTGCTATCGCTGTCCTCATCGGCTTGTGCTTCAGCTTGCTCCAGTTCCATGTTGTTCTGTACCTGCACCTGCAGCACCACCTGCACTTCGTCCGGCCCCGCGAACCCCTCCATCTCGCTCTGCCCCTGCTCCTCTTCCTGTTCCTCCTCCAAGTCCTCAGCCTGCTCCTCCTGAAGACCAATATTTTCTATCACCATGTTACGGTCCTCCTCTTCCTCCGGCGTATCGTCCACGTCCTCTTCATCAGGGTCCATGTCGCGGATCAGATCCGTGAACCCTGCCCCCATCAGGTTCATGATCGCCCACTGATGCGCGTCTTCCATCTTGAGCGACCCGCCGTTTGCGTACCCCGCCAGCCCGTCCCACTGATCCTTAAACCTCTCGCGGGCGTCCGTGTCAAACTCGATGTTTCCCTGCCCATCCCTTTTCGCATCCTCGATGCGACTCACCAGATTCGCCAGGTTCTGCGACTCCGGCTGGTCCAGCGGCGTCAGCCGGCCGGGCACACGGTTGATGCCTCGGCCGTACTTGATGAAGACCTTCACGTACCCTCTCAGCGTCTTGTACCGTGCGAACAGCTCGTCACGGAACTGCCACGCCTGGGGGAAGCTGGTGAAGCCGAAGCGCTCCCCGAGCCTCTGCAGGCCATCCTGCCTCGAGAGCAAGTTCAGGTCTTCCATAAAGTTCTCAAATTCAAACATGCCACGGTGCAGCACATCGATATAGAAGTGCAGCGAGGTCGGATAGGCGAGCCCATGGCCATCCGCATCATCCTCGCCTCCGACGGGACAGTAGATCTCCTTCATTCGCTTGAAGTAATCGATTTCGTCACCGAGGGCCTGCAGCGCGGGTTCTTGGGAATCCAGGTAACCGCTGAATACGACGACGGGTGTCTTGACCTTGATTGCTGGAATGCTGCAGTGCATGCATGCATTATGCGGGATGCGTTAGCAAAAGCGCTGCGGTCTTTGGGCTGAATCGGGCAGATTTCGATCTCACCCTGGTATATACTGCAGCAGCACGGGCAAAACAAGGCAGAGACTGAAGCCTCGTGAGAGGGTCGATGTTGAGACCATCACCATCGTTCGAGTTCTCCGTCCCTCGGGCTGAAAACTTCACACACAGCTGTGATGGTTGCACATGCATCCTGCATCGACTTCGACGACGCACGCCCGCCGTGAGCTCGAAGCCATGCATAAACTTTCCTCGAGGACCGAGGCAGAATGCAAATGGACGGCTGCGTTCGTCCAGAGTCGAGTCGCATTTTGAGGCAGAAAACAACGGTTGCAGGAGGGGGTACTCCGTACGGCACAGTACAATCAATACCTACTCGTCCAGCCATTTGCATCTGCATCCACCCACACCTCCAGAAAATCAAATTAGCAAACCGCAGCCTCGCGCACACCCCCTCTTCTCGCTGGGATATGCACGCAAGGAATGTGAGCTGCAGTCAGCAGCTGCATGTGTGATTGCAGCATTGGATCCTGTGTGTCCGAGAAATTACCATATCGTCGATGGAAAAGACGTGGACGTGCGTATGCAGCTCCGCGGCGCGTTGAGTGTGGCAATTCGATAGCTCCTCCCGTGCCGCCTCGCGAGGGCCTCGCCTCGCCAACAGACTCGCCGTCCCCCCACATTTTTATGTGCACATATGTGCTGCCTGGCCCTCTCGTGCAGCTGTGCTCGCTGGCTTCCTGTCTCTTGGATTCTTGTCCCTCTCGCCAGCTGTGCGGTCTTGCGGCCCGCGAAAAGTGTATAAATATGATGGAGTTCTGCCCTTCTTCCCCTCTTTTTCGTCCCATCGTCGCACCGCATTTCTCCTCGGAGCACTCGCTCCTGGAGTACTCTCGGGTATCTTCTATCTTATAATCCCTGGAGAGTACCCTTATATACCGCCTATATATCATCCTATATTATATGAGTCCTATAACATTTTGCAACGCATTCTATCTAAGTACTATCGTATAAATTTATAAACTTAAACTTTTGTACTTCTTATACAATCATTAAATCATTATATATATCTATATCTATCTATTCCCCAGCAAAGGCGCGAGCCATCAGAGGCATTGTGGGTGCTTGTGAACAAAGCCATCACCAAGCTGCTCAGTTCTGAATCCTCCCCGTGGGTAGAAACCCTGACGCACCAGGCTCTCCCTCGAACACCCGGCTTTTCTCCCTCTCCATCCGAGCAGTTGGGCCAGACTTCGATCTGGTATCAGCTATTAAGCATGAATGGCCATTCGGACCGATGCTTGAGAGGATGGCTTTTGCCCAGCAAAGATGTCTAGTCCCCGCTGGGCAAAAGTAGACTTTTGGGATCCTTGGTTGGATATTTTTTATATAAAAATATCTATAAAATATTGAGGAACACTAGAGAACAAGTTTCTCTAGTGAACTTGATTTGCCCTTCCTGGAGTCACTAAATACCACAAGGTACAAGATCATGTCTGCACTTCCTAACCACAACGATGAACAAAAAAAAAATTGAAAAGTCTATAATATATACCAAAAAAAAAAAAATTGAAAATCTCAAAAAACAAGCACTGTTCGGTGGTATCCAATCCGCCTGTTCTCTTTCGGCCCCCCAGCCTCTGTGCTCTGGGGCTTTTGCAAAGAGATCCTAACACACCGGTTTTGGACTGCTTTGGGACGGTTCGTCGTGTATAGAAATCAACCGACGAATCATCTGGTCCTTTTCCCCGAGTGACCGCGACGGTCGCGGGGGGGCCGCGGGGCGCTTCCTTTCTGGGCTTGCTTGTGACGCTATGTTTGTCAGGCAATCAACATTCCTCTGATGGGTTGCGATACCTTGGCCGCTGTTTCATATCGCTGTCGTCGATGATGTCTAGGAATTCTTCTAGCATTCGGTCAGCGGATGAAATGGGAATATTTGGAGTTTTTCCTGCGAGTGTGTTTCGATGCTTCGATCTTTCTGGTACGTCCCTCGTCATTATCCTTTTGACGTATATGAAGTACATGTACTTGTTAAGTGGGTTTGTACTGACTGTACCAGGGATGGTTCTGGCATAGGGAAATATGTTGAACCATCTTTCCGAGCCTTTTTAGAGCTTGCCTGCGGCCTGGGTGTCGAAAACCGGACTAGACCTCCGGGTCCTATATCTGGTTTCTCTTGCGGACTTCTTCCGCTTGTGGTTTGGCCCCTCCCGAGTTCTCCGTTCGAAATGTTCGTTCGGAACCCGATTGACCCGCGGATGCTGCGGTAAGGAGCAGTGCTCTCCGGTGGGGCTGCGCAGCGTCAAAGCATGTGGCTCTGTCGGTGCATTCGCCTTTTTACGCTGCCTGGTGGGATTTTTGAAATATTCGCGGGCAGCAAACTCGCTGATTTATAGAAAAAATCAGTGAGTTTGCTGCCGGGATCGTTGTGGGTGTTCTGATCGATGGTAACTCGATCATGAACGCACGGATGAATCGGTCGCAAGCCGGTTAGAGCGTCCGTGGTTGGAAAACATCTTATGTTGGCTCGCCTCTGAGACTTTATATCATATTCTCGAGCAGAGAAGACGTTTGTAGACGTCGGGATACCTTATTATACTATTACGTTGGTATCTGTATGTATATTACCACTACTCGCTACATCGTATGTATGTATCTATACCGACAATTGGTCGACCAAGTTAAACTGCACAATAGTCGGTATCATATAATAAAAGAAAACCGTCGAAATATTAATTAACAAAGTCGATGGATGTACTCGAGCGCTTATAGTTGCAGTGAAGTACACTCATATCGTCTACATGCAATGGTGGTGGCAAATTCGTACCACGATCTGACCACCGGCGCTACTTTACAGACGAACGACGTCAGTTTGCCTCCCCGTGTAGGAATCGACGGAGCGTGTCCTCCCACAATCACAAGCAAGAACTGAATACGATGATCTGTCCAAGGACCCTCGCTGCAATTGATCGAGATGGCGCGAAGCAAGCCGGGTATATCACACGGCTGCACCTGGAAAATCTGGTAACGTACGTAACAATTATCGCATAATAAAACGTTACGTTATAACGGCGAAGAATTCCTCGAATCTCTTAGAATCACCATGGCGCCCTTAACCCTTAAGATGGGGTATCCCGGAGGCAAACGCCTACACCATTCTATTCCACGAGGGTAAATCCGCGCTTCGAACAGCCAGCGTCAGGGCGGTGGCACGTTTCGAATTAATCGCTGCAGTGCACGGCTGAGATGCATGATCGTCGAGGCTGCCGGCTGTCCTATCGGTAAGCTGAGGGACATCCTCCCGCGCAGGGGTAGGCTAATCTTTCGATCGCCTCCTCCAGACTCCTTTTCGGTGCATTAGTATACTACCTTTTTTGTATCTTTCTCGCATACCTGTTTTTGCAGAGCTGTACAGAATCGGCTGTCGAGAGTCGATTGGTATAGCGACTTGACACGCATCATGTGATAGGTACACACTTCTGAAGTTCCATCAATTCGATTCGACTCCACTCGATTCGAGGATGATTTACCTCGAGGCAAACATCGCTAAGACGATGGATGGTGGAAGGAAGAAGGCTGAGGTCGGTAACGTGACGAGCCGGCGCGAGATCGGTAGCGTACGTTAGAGCAAACATGCTAATCACACGATACCCAGCTCGCTGGACGGCTACTGGCTGGTACCGGTGAACGGTTAGTGGCCGGATGTGCGTACGGGTACCGCCGCAGCGGTAAAGTAGAGCGAGCTCGGTTGGCTACAGCGCGAACGAGATAGAGCTCATCGCGAAGAGCGCCGATGAGGGGTAGGATTTTTTTTTTCCCTCTTGGATCTCGACAGACAATCGGCCTGTGGTGAATCAAGTTGAATTCATAGGCGAGATATATGGGAGGCGGGCAGTGGCGGAGCGAGTGGAAGCGGTCCAACAGGCGATGGTAGCGAGGGGTTGATTGATACATATCAGCCAGATGCATCATATGATGCGTGCTACATCCTGTATTCTATCCATCCATCCGCTAATTCGATGGTGTAGTGGGGTCGTTGCGCGAATGTCACATACATCAGAACCATACACTCATGAATTCATCCGAATATTCACATGATCGTGAGATATCGAGGGTTATCGTCGAATTGGATTTGAGGATGGCGTTCAGCGCAGCTTACGAATATTATTAATGTGAGTTCAATTGTGTTTGCTCTATCTTGTGTGGAGATGTCGTATATTGTTAAATGCCAATTGGTTCTGTATTATATCGATTGATATCGCGAATATTCGCTGACGTACGTAATTTATATCACACTGATAAGTATACCCAGGGACTTACTGATCATACAGGAAAATCTGATTCGAGATATCATGTCAGGTGAGAGATACACAGGAACTCCGTCCAGCAGGATCGTATACTCACTTCCTTACCTAGTATCTGCACACGGAATCGATGCTGGTAGATGCGGAAAAAACCGCGGGAGCTTCAACGATGGTAGCCGCTGGGTGCCCACGACATCCCTGTCGTGCATTTGCCCACCCGCTCAGGTGCCGATTCATAGGTGAGTAAATGCACCGTCCCGCATATTTCGAATCCAGTACGTGAATGGAATACCGCCGCAGCAAATATGGGAAATACATGTATAAGTATTTTGTGACGACGAATAGTGTCGATTTACGGCCATCCAGACTGTCTCTGCCTGTCAATTCATAGTGTCCCAGGTACGTACTAGTCAATTCACAAGCGTTGAGCACGGCACGCCGGTAGCCAGGGTACCCCGGTCCCGGGCTTTCGTTCAGCATAATTGCTCTGTGTCTACGACTTCATGATAGACTACTTACGTATAGCATTGGAAAACTGGCTAGGTAGTCGGTGAATCAGCCAAGACGAAGAAATCTGCAGCCGGGCAAGTTAACTTGTAACCTGGCAGTTGCGCAAATGATGCCGGCACCGTCATCGATTCGCAAACGGCAGGATTTCGGCGCGTTCAAGATCCTGCGATGTAGTATGGATGTGCCGGCCGTGCCATGCGCCTGCGTGCGGTCCAGGAATTAAATGCACCGATGCACCCAGTAGGTACAGTTTCACGTGCGCTAGGTTTATCGGGTTTTGTACTTAGTCTGTGGACGGCATATGCCTGCCCGTGGAGGTGGTGGTGGTGGAGGTGGAGAGGATGTTGAGACCGCCTGCAGTCCTGTTCCGCCGTTCGAAGGAGATGAACGGCATGGCTAAGAATATTTCCTCAAGCAGAGCGATAGCTCAAACGAACCGGTAAATGCAGCAGGCAACAGAAGCCTCTGCAGTCGCCTTATAGACAATATTGAATCCTGTGGGCCCTGTATAATAATGCTTAAGCTACGCTCACCACCACCGTGACGAATAATTTCGTATGTTTCATTTGTATTTTTGAGTAGGGCAGTGGTCAATCGGATCCGTGCTGCGCTGTGATTCGACGTGAATGTTTCGGGAAGAGGCACAGCATACGGACGGTGTGTACTGGATGATGTATGCAGCTGTGCCGCCCGAACTGGTGCTGATGCTATGCAACTGCCCGCCGCTCACGGGACCGATTTACCATTTCCTCGACCTGGAGTTTCAATTTCGTGCATGACGGACTAGTTCTATCACATTGACTTATTCTCGGCGAAGGCTTAAGCTTGAAGACTTGAATTAAGCATTACAGGAGGCGTCGAGACTGACAAGTCCTCGTTCGAACGCGCAGATAATCAAGGAATCACGTACGGGGGGCTGGACTGCGCGTCGGGGTATGGGAGAATGGGTGTATGCTGGCGGCTGGGTACGTGTCCATTACATTGCCGGTTGAGGTTAGCGGATTCTCGCGATCCGCAGACGGACGTCTTCATGTAACGATTAGTAGGAGTATTAAGAGGCGGTGACATGACTGTAGTTATATAGTTTTGGTGTCACGTAACGATTAGTGGGTGGTATAGTATATTCCATATACTTGCACTTGGTCGGTGTACTGGCGGCACGCGTATGGAATTATGTCAGTAGCTGTAGTACCGGTTTTGGACTGATGATGGAAAAATCTATTAGATATGGCTTCTGGATATATAGGACTGGTATGTCCGAGGAAGCCGGCCGGGAGTCTGGAATGCGAGTGGCGACCGCGAACGTTAGCTGCGACGCCGACGCCAATATCACGGCTGGGTCGAGGTCACCATCCAGAAGCTACCGAAGTCCAGATCTGTCAACACCGTATATACTGAAACTAGGTAGGTAAGGAAGTATGTATGCATTGTCGTGAAAGATCGCTCGTCTCCGCGAATGGAATCGGCAGGGACAGACGAAAAGGTAACAGCACACGATGCGCGTCCGACGTCCGGCGTGCATACAGACAGCTTAGCGTACCGTCAACCGACAGTCTGGACGTGGTGGAATATGGATTCGGGTGAGAATGGGTGTGGGCTGGGCTGCCTGATCGATGCGGGTGGACCGAATGGAGTAAACTAATTGGGCAGGGCGGGAGCAGCGTCTTTTACGCTTCCGTGTGTTCGATGTGGAAAGTTTGCATCGACCCTCCCATTTTCTTTTTCTGTGCTTCTAATAACGATAGTTGCATGTCGCGGGTTGTCCAGAATTTACTAATTTTTATTTTTTATTTTTTTATTTTTCGTCGATTGTTAGTAATTGTTAAAAGCAATCGGTGTTAAAGCTAGCGGAAGTAATGGCGGACTATTGGCTGGCTATCTTTGCTATCGCTGGTATTGGAGAGATATATGTATGTGTGGACTTTCTCGCGTCTGCACGGGCGTATGCACCGGTTGGGAAGGTGCGAAGTAGCATTAGCATAGCATATCCTAGAGCATAGAGCCGTATATATATCTCTCTCTGTCTGTACGTGCTGCCTTGGGGGTATAATATACAGTGGCGCGTTTGACGGTCTGTAGGATCATCACACCGAGTGATATAGTAACCAGTATATGTAGGGAAGGGTAGGAGGCGGCACGTGTAGTCGGTCGACAGGGAGGATCAAGTATGCAATTTATTCATTCGTCCGCAACGATCGATCAAACAGCCGTGTGTAATAGCATGTAGTAGTATGTATGCCTGCCCCCCATGCTCAGCACGGCAGGAAGGAATAAATGCAATGCGACGACTGTGGAAAAAGGGGACGGACGGCACGTCTTTGTTCGATGTGTGAGTATGGATGGACGTACGCCCCGCCGCAGATGCGACGAGAATTAAATGCTAAGACGCCTTTTATTCGTTTCGTGTTCGAACACGTTTTCTTTTGATGATCTGATCGGTGGCCTTGGACTCGACTCGACTCACGGCGATGGATGGATGGATCCTGCATGCAGGCTCTGGCTACCCTCTACGCGTCACGGTCGGATGCACCCACCGCTGCGACTGGGAGACGTGGCTCACGGGTACTTGGTGGTATTAGTAGTCAGTTGGGATATCCCCTGATTTCATATACCCAAGTACCGCCACTAGTAATTGTGCTAGATCGATACATGTAGAACAGACGGCTGGTAGTAGACACACATACATACTACGGATACTGAAGGCAAGAATGGTGATTATAATAGGGAAGGGGGAGACGAGGCTGAGGCTGCGTTCAGTTAGCGGGCTCACTAGCCGGCGACTGGCTGTTGGCGACTCCTGGAACGGGAGAGCCTTCAGACGCGGTGTGTTCCAGCGGGAGCGAGCCTCCCTTCAGGAACCGACATGATGGGATTGATTCCCCCATCTCCCAGCGCCGTGCAATTAAAAATTAAAATCCCATACTTTGTACGAAGTAGTGTAGAGCACGTTACGGGCTGGGTGACAAGTAAAACGTTCGGGTGCGGGTGGAATGCGACGGTGTGAGAGGGAGGTAGTTTGGCTGCCTGCCTGCCTCGGAGTAATTATACTATGTAATTGTCGTAATTATACTCTGTAATTTGAGGACTGCAAAGATGATGATAACCTCTGACTGCAGTGAGTAAGTCCTTGACTAACAGCCTGAGAGAGTGTGGGTGACTGACATGAGGGTGGGTGCACGGTGGCCAAAAGGTGCGCAATGGAATACGTTATATTCGGTGCAGCAGGGAGCCCAACCGTCAAACGGCGGTCAGGAACCACAAAACCCAACCAACCGCAGGGAAACAGATCCCGACAAGGAGGGCGACCCTCGGTGCTACACATATACATCAGGTGTAGACTAAAATATGTACCAGAAGTATCCAGCATGTGCCGTGGGTCCCGACTCGACGGGTTTTATTTCGAAATCTCGCAGTCCGGGCTGGTCTTGGTCCTGTCTGCGAGGTTTCCTTCCCCTCGTGGGCAAAACTGCCCAGATTGCAAAAGCATGGCATGCCTTGATTGTGTCTGTATGTGTGTATATCTGTGGAACGGGAAGGAATGGAACAGACTGGAAATACCAAGCACGCAAGTAGTGGAAAATCATAAGTATTTTCTTAATGGATGGGTGTGTATGCATCGGCATGACTGGCATGGCAGGCAGCCCCGCAATCCTCAAACCTGACCATTGCCGTCTCCGCGAGGCACTTCTGGTGTTTCCGAAAAGTGCTGGTTAGCGGTTAGACCGTACATGTACTGGCTGGCTGGATGGTTTGTTCCGTTGTGGGAATTAGTCGAAGCCCGTGATCGAGTCCGACATGGGATATTTTCTTGTCCGTCTGCCATGCCGTCGCCACGAGATGCGTGCATTTCAGGATAAATCGAGTCCTCTCCGGAGTATACTACTGAGCAGTGATAGTAGTACGGAGTAGTAGTACTTCCCCGACTGTTCGTCGAGGGTGTAGGTACTTTGGTATCTAGATACATTGGTCCTCCGCCTCCAACTCTGCCGCATTCAAATAGATAAATTTGCGTCAACGCCCGAAACGCCTTCCCTCCCACGCACGTTCGAGCGAAACTCGAGTGAAAAGACCGAAGTGTGGAAGAAAGAAAGAAAGAGGAAATAAATCATCTCATCTGACGAGACTGCAGCTGCCTCCGCCTCCCGGACATACACGTACATGCACATACTTACTCACATACATATCGTGCGTGAGTGCGTACATTACATATTTGGTACTCCGTACATGCGTTACTATTCCTAGGCCCTCGTTCGTTCGTTCTCGTCTAGTGTCGTCCGCGGGTCCTATTTCGAGTTTTCCCTCAACCTCAGAATTTCTTGTTCACAAACAGGGCCGTTTGAACAGCAGTGCGGAGAAGAGCAGTAGGAAGTGATAATAATAACAATACGGAAGACACCGTCCGGAGAAAGTGGTATTATAGTAAGTCAGCCCAGCCTCACCGATTATCTCGTACTTGTAACGACGAATGCGAGGGTGCTGCTGCAAGTGCCGTGGTGTTTCTATTGTCGGGTTCCTGGCTGGCCCTTTTACATTACATTACATTTTCTTTTTTCCTTTTTCCTGCCTGCCTGCCCTCGTTTCATGCGTCTTTGAGGGACCGCCGTCCACTTATCAACGTCACGACTATTCTTACTCTTACTTAGTATACATACGTACGATATTTGCTTAATTATCTGACGGACGGGGTGTGCGCTACTGCGATTTCGATTTCACATCCTTTTTGTTCCTCTTTCTCCCTGTTTTAAATTCTTCCTTAGTATACAGAGTATATCATTCATACTTATATCATCGGGCTCGGAGACTTCTTTCTGGTTGAGTCCATTAATTCGGAACTTGCTCAAAAAAAATCCACAAACGCCAGTTCGATCACCTGCCCGCCGACGACAGGCAGACTCTTAATACTTTATTTGTATACTTGTACAGAGAGGCAGAAGAAGAAGACGAATACGATAGTGTAGTGGGATCCCGCAGCTGGCAAGTGGTGGTAGTGCGCTAGCTGGCTGATCACGAATTTATCGATAATCGCCTTCCGGTTGGTCCTTTTGGGCATTCGCTTCCCGCTGAATTCCATTTTGCGATATCCACGCCATTGCTACCTTGGCCCCTCTTGATCGAGTCCATTTTCAATCTTCGAGATCTTCCCTTCTCTCCCTACACATACAGTTGTATCGAGGAATACAGACAAATTTGATCAAGGTACGTAGGCACATATTCACACATGCGTGCATGAGAAACCCTTCTCTCCCCCCGTCTGGCGATTTTCCTGCGCATTATTCGGATTCGAGGTTCAGCCGGGAGAAAGCGACGAGCAGAGACGAGATAGAAGGCTTGCTTGCCTGCTTGCTTGCTAGTCGCTCAGGCGGGCTGGATAGGCTGGGCAGGTGGTGCGGAATTGGTGCTGTTACTGGCTGGCAACCATCCATCCCATCCGCCCAGCATCCCGGCCCCGCTGCAAAAGAAAAGAAGGCCCTCGCAAAACAGCCGGGCCCTGAAAGAGCAGACAGACATCAAAGAAGACGAGAGAGTGCGAATGAACCTCACTGCGGACGTCGATTCGCTCCCATCTCCTCCACGGCGTCTCTCTATTCTGTTCTGTCTACACATACATACTTCCACTGCTTCCCGTCGTACAAAACCCCGTGTTCTGCCTCGTCTTGTTCTCTCCGTCCTGCTCGCCATCTTCCCTGCAGCGCACACTCTTATTATTACACACGCACGCCGGTTTTTAACGTTTACCGGCTGGCCGTTTGTCTCTCCCGAGTACAACCACAAACGACGAAAGAGCGAACGGCTGCGCTGCTGCTGCTGCTGCGGAGGGTCCTGATTGAGGCACCTGCCTGCACCTGCCTGCCCTGCCTGCCCTGCCTGCTTGGCTGCCTGTGCTTCTGCTTCTGCTTCTGCTTCTGCTGGTGCTCGCCGCCGGCTTCTGCTGCTGCTGCTGCTGCTGCTGCTACTCCTCGGCGGAAGGCAGGGAACGAGAGAAGGGAAAAAAGCACGAGCTGTGCGCACAAAGGCATCAATCAGCCAGCCAGCCGTCTTCTCGCCGTCTCGTCGTCCGGGTGGAGCGACGGGAATAGCGCCCTCTCTTGGTATTATACCGTCGACGTCGTTGGGGGGGTTCATCGATCTCCGGACGGCTCTGGCGGGATCTCCCAGGGCCCCATCTCTCGGAATCCTCGCTCCCCTTCGCCCTCTCACAGGTTTTCGATAATACTGCCGTTTTCGCCTGCTTGCCTGACTTCCTGCCCTTCGTCATTCATCCTTCTCATCCTTCAAGAGAATTGCAATAGAAAAATAAAATAAAATAAAGATCTCAGAAAGAAAAAAAAAACACCTCGCTCCCCTCAGTCCGGATTTACTGCTACATACAACCGCACATCCACAACGTACCAGCGCAGCCTCCGTTGGCAGGACGGCAAGCCGGTATAATTAACTCTTGCATACTTCTTGACTCGGTGCAAGCTCGCCTTCATCCTTCTGCTTCTTCCTCCTCTTCTTCTTCTTCTCCTCCTCCTGCTGTTGCTATTGCTATCATACTATACTCCTGCTCTTCCTGCTCTTCCACTCCGTCCGCTCGCCCTCGCCCGCCGAGTTTGTCCAACGTCCGGCCATAATTAACATCCGCTCTGCTTGTCATTTCAACCACCGGGGAACAGTCTACTAATCCCACAACCACGCGAAGAATTTTTTTTCTTCGTCCTCCGGCCAGACAGACAGCACGTAAACGACACCAGAGATACTCTCACGGACCTTCTCCGGGCAGTCCTCATGAGCCTCTGACCTCTCCCTTTTCCCTTGGGGACCACCCGTTTAGCCTTAAACGCGAAGGGAGAAGACCAGAAACACCGAGTCGGCACCTCCTACACGATATAACCCTTCCTCATCGCCTGCCGTCCTGACAAATCAACAACCTTCAAAGGGGGTTCCCGTAATATTCCCTCCCGCGGTAGACGCAGAAACCCTCCTCCATTCTGCTTGTCCTGCTTCGATATCTTTTGCGGACGGTGGCATATCCTACATCTCCCACCGCACGCTGAGAGTGTCGTGAAACAAAACATTCCCTTCCGCCATAATACAGTACAGTACATACATACAATCACAACCGCCAACCACCAACAATGTCCGTCCCGTCGACAGCCACTCTCCACTATCCCCATCACCCGCATCAGTCGCCCCCGTATGGCTATCTGAACCCGATCCCTCAGCATACAAATCTCTACTATCGTGCAAACTCCGGGACTCAACAGGTATGGCAAACCCTCCGTTGTGTTGACCCCCAGCGGCATGACGCTGAGCCCATCAATTCAACTCAACTTCCCTCCGATATAATCAGCACCACAACCTCTTTTTCTTCTTCAACTCCTCCATCTTCTGCTTTCTCTCGCACTCTCTCAACACTCCCACAATTTTACATCGCAATGTCTGCTAACAATACAACCTCTCCATAGCCTCAGCAATCATATCAACCTTCCACCCAGCAGAGATACAGCACAGAAATGCGGCCTTCGGCTTCGGTTGCCAGCTCGACAGCACCCACTCCCTCTGCAACCGGAAAAAGACGTCGCAGAAACACACCGGATTGGAAGGAATTCTATAAAAATGGAATTCCCAAGGAGATCATCGTCATCGATGATACCCCACCCCCAGAACCCACCCCGAAACGAAACAGCCGGGCCAACCAGACCGCCAGCCGTGTGCCTCGTCCCGTCGCCCAAAACTCATCTCTGAACGGTCGAGTCCACAATCCGATTACCGCATCCTCCTCCCAAGCATCGACAGCCACCACTTCCCAGCCGACTAAGAGACGGAAGCTGGCCAGCGGCGCATCCACTACTGCCGTTGCTGTAAACTCTCGGTATGATACGAATCATCACGATCCGTATGGGTCCACGCCGTACTCCGTGAACCAGACTCCGGCCTACGCGTCACAGGGGTCTAGCGCTAATACGGCGAGTGCTTCCTCCAGAGGTTACAATGGTACCGAGACGGCTGCGACGTCATTAGCCTCAACGGTTGGAGAAACAGCGTCGGTCGCAGGGACGAAGAGGAAAAGAGTAACCCGCGGCAGCATGGCTAAGAAGCAGACTGACGCCTTCACCCACTACAAACCCCCACCACATCCTCCAATCAAGGCTAAGGACGTTTTTGTGAGGAAAGTGACGGATGATGTAAGTATTCTCTCAATATACGATCATCGAATATCAAGCTGACTTGTCCAGGGTTTGCCGCCAAATGCAAAGGTTGATGATGAAGAAGGTCACTACATTGTCACACAGGGTGCTACTATCGGAGGCAGATGTACGTACCCGTCTTTTTTGCTCACGTTAGAGGCAAGCTAGACTAACCCTACCATCAGACAAAATTTGCAAGCTTTTAGGACAAGGCACATTTGGCAAAGTTGTCCAGGCATTCGACCTTGAGAAGAACGAGTACTGCGCGATAAAGATCATCCGCTCCGTGCAAAAGTACCGCGACGCGTCTAAGATAGAGCTACGCGTACTCTCGACACTCAACAAGAATGATTCGGAAAACAGGAACAAGTGTATCCATCTGCGAGATTGTTTCGACTACAGACAGCATATCTGTATCGTTACCGATCTCCTGGGGATGAGCGTCTTTGATTTTCTTAAGTCGAATTCATTCACGCCGTTCCCCAGTAGCCAGATCCAGTCCTTTGCCCGCCAACTCTTCACCAGTGTCGCCTGTAAGTGGCCCCATGTCTGTCGTATATTCTGACGACGTACTGACTGATTAGTCCTCCACGATCTCAATCTCATCCACACTGATCTCAAGCCGGAGAACATCCTTCTCGTCCACAACACCTCTGAAACATTCACTTACAACCGCGTGATCCCGTCCTCGACGAACACTAACCCAAGAAAGGCACAGACTCGCAAGATCTTGCTGGACACTGATATCCGACTGATCGATTTCGGCTCCGCCACGTTCGAACAGGAGTATCATTCCTCCATCGTCTCGACTAGACACTATCGTGCCCCCGAGATAATACTCGGTTTGGGTTGGAGCTTCCCGTGTGATATCTGGAGCATAGGTTGTATCCTCATCGAGTTCTATACGGGCGACGCTCTCTTCCAGACGCACGATAATCTAGAGCATCTGGCGATGATGAGGACCGTCTGTAATGCGGACATTGAGACACGACTTGTCAGACAGGCTGTCCAACGGACGCAGCATTCGAACAACCCCACCGGAAGGTGAGTTCACTCTCGTCTGAACTGTATCTTTCATACCTTGCTGACTTCTCTAGGTTCTTCCGCAACAACAAGCTTGATTATCCGAACAATGAGACTTCCAAGACCTCACGCCGCTACGTGAAGGCCATGCGCCGGTTGGAGGTATGTCCTCTCTTTGCAACCTTTTCTTGATCTTTTATCTAACGCTGACAATGTTTAGGAAATGATCCCGCAAACCTGCAACTTTTACCGGCAGTTCCTCGATCTTCTTAAGAAAATCTTTGTCTACGATCCGGCCAAGCGCATCACTGCCCGCGACGCTCTGAAGCACCCATGGTTCAATGAGGTCTTTAGAGACGAGGGCATCACGGTGGCCCAGATGCGGCTCGATCGTACTGCTGAGATGGCGCAGGAGCTGAAGAGGCGACGAGAGGGGAGTGCTGGCGATACTGAGGCTGAAGACGACGAAACCGAGGTTGAAGCGGACGACAAATAGTCTGCTCCCTCGATCGTTGAGTCTAAGGAGAGACGTTCGATATTGAATTCTCAGTCTCACACATGACGCCTTTGCAAATACAGATATTCTGGTTTTGCGCTTCTTGCTTCAATTGTTCTTATTCGCTGCAGGTACAGGCATGGCATAAAGCTCTATTCTGCTTCTTCCTCTACTTTCTTTCTTTCTTTCTTTAGCATGTTCTTGGGTTCGACTTTTGTTTATACGGATTTGATCTTGAGATTCTTTATTCCCGCTCCCCTTCTCTGGACATCTACCACCCACTACTACAACTACTACTTTTTATCACTTTCTCTCTATCTCTCTCTCTCTGCTTTCCATTTAATGAGCATGATGCAAGCACGCACACGAGCCTGGATCGATAGATACACACACACACAGTCACAGTCACAAACACGAAAGGAACAAAGGGTAAAAAACAAACGTTCGGATGCAAAGCAAAGCAAGCAAAGCAAAAAATTCTTTCCAAGCTGCGGTAGTGGCGCCACCGGCGGCTAACGGTCTTTATTTTATCTGGTTTGTTAACTTGGCAGGCTAAGCATGGCTTCTTTTTGGTTTCCGGTTCTATATATCGATCTTCGGGGTGTTTCACATCAGGAGGCGATGCCAGGTTTTCCTGGGTTATGCGTGTGTGTTACGCAGCGTACAGCAGCTATATTATGCCTTTCTGTTTCTGGGATTGTGTGGCTTTGGGGGTATGTCTGGTGGTCGGTGTCGGTGGTATCTGCGGGCAGTCGGAGTCGGCCGCCGTATCATTTCCGACGGTACGATTGGCGGCAATGCTTCGACTGCATTGCGGGTATCCCGTACCTAGTAGCCTTGCGGTATGCTATGGGTATCGTGGATGGATGGGGATGGAAGGATAGGATGGCGGATGGTGTTGATGGTTATTTTTTTACTATTTTTCCCTTCCTGTGATTAATTTTTGATAAGCTTGTGCAGCTTGCTACTTATGTTTATACCATACCACCCCGTTACGAATATTTGGATTTTTCAGTCAGTCATGATGATAGCTAGTATATTACTTCTTTACTTCTTTACGTTTTGTTTATCTTGTCACATGCTGTTAATGTCCAGTTTTTCTCTTATTTTCTTTTCTTATATTATATTAACGTTTTGAGGGTTGGGTAATGGGGCGCGGTAGGCGGACGGGAGGGAAGGATGGTGGACACGGAAGGGAGCCTAAGTATACTACTAGGTACTACTACCTATGGATCGATCGTACGTGTATCCAGCACTATGGTGTAGTGTAGGTACTAGTGGTGGTGGGCTGGCTTGTTAATTTACGGTTGCCTGCATGCTTGCTGAAGTTGCAACTAGCTATTTTGCAATTGTTGATCTGGTGGAACTTGTGCTTTATGTTTGTTATTCATAGCAATCGTTATATTACGGCGGCGTTTTTATTTTATTTTTTTTCTTTTTCTTTTGGAGTGGGGAGGGGGAGTAGGGTGTCGAGGGGTGTCTACTTAGTAGCTTGGGGAAGATGAAATGAATGCAATGACTGCATGCATGCACGATATCTTATGAGATGGTAGTAGAGCCGTAGCCGTGGGTCGCAATCGGTGATTATACTAGAATGGTATTGAATTGACGAGGGATTATATTATGTGCTGTCGTCTGATGGTGTTTAATTGCTCCGTTTTCGGAAGGATGTTATGGTGATGTTTTTATATGCTTCCCAGGGATTGATTGTTTGTATTGCAGTAGGTGGTAATCATATATATATTTGATTACTTACTTATTGGGTATACACCCTGGAGGTAAGTTGTCTGTATCAGACATCTGGACGGACGAGTTTTGTGATGCTATGTCGAAACATGGTGCCTTATAATATATTACCTGTATACGTATACAAATTACCGGTGCACTGCATACTCTCTCAAAAAGGATCCGTGGGCGTTCACGAAATTCTGGAGCTAAATTCATAGGTACCGTATCGAGGTAATAAGACTGTCATCTCACTAACTAATGCAATGGCTGAACATGGGCATCTGCAAATAGGACGATTATGTCAACATATATCTAAAATAGTGCGATTCGTTACTATAGGACTACGTAATGGTATTATGAATGATGTCGCAAGCTAAACTCTCCAGCGGCAGCTATTAAATATTTGACTCCCGATAATGGTTACGAAATGCGCTTCAGGCCTGCGCTCATAGAGTACTGCGGTATATGTGTGGTCCTGTTGGCGATTAGTTCCGGATCCTTGTTGTCCGGTGCTTAGCTATCGAGCACGGCGTTCGTGGGAGTCTATAAGAATAGGTGGGTGTTATATGAAGATCTCGAAGCTGAACCGCCAAGCAGGCCACTGGTTGTTATCATAAATATCTAAGATCTATCTGTATCATTTCATGTAGTGAATAGCTGTAAGTTATTTACAGAGGGTTACAAGATGGTGACGGTCTTGGTTAACACATTCACTATCGGGCCGCTCGTAAATAGAGCGAGCAGCACATTGAGGACGGCCAGGATATACTGGCCAAGTCAGACGGACAATACACGCTAATATGCGCAGCACCTGACTCCAAACGCTGAACTCCAGCTAAATCCATTCATATCCCAAATCCAGATCATTGTCCCGCGTGAAGGGCGACGTCATACGGTAACGCAACGGTACCGTCATGTTAGGTCGTCAAGCAGCTCGATTACCCGTTTCTTCAAGTTTGGGAGCTCGGCCTTGTCACCCGGAAAGTCGTCGTCGGGGAGGATGAAGAAGGGGATTTCCAGCTTTTTCAGATCGATGGCCATGGCGTCGTACATTTGCTGGGAGGCGCGGTGGACTTTCGCGTCGTAGGTTGCGAGCTCTTTGCGTTTCTCTTCGGCGGTCTATATGCGGATGTTATCATCTCTGCTCTAAGATAGCTATCTGCTGCGGTAGGTTACATACCGGCTCTGCGGAGGTGGACGAGACGCCAAAGCTCTTCCTGCAGGACCCAATACCAGTTAATTGTTGAGTACTGACATATTGACGATTGTGAGGAAGATGGGATTGTGTCGTACAGCACTGAGTTCATTGTTGACTGGCTGTTCGAGCTGTTGGACTGCCGCTTTACAATCGCCTCGCGGCTCTTCCACCACTGCTGCTCGTGCTCGCGCTGATGCGCCTTCATCTGTCGATTTGTATTGCGTTAGCTGCTTTTTCTAATGCATAAGTGTGCCATAGCAGGTATTTGTCTGTATGTGTATGGATTACAGGCTCACCTTGCGCAGGCGGTCCATAGCTATAGGGTTATTTGTAACAACCATCGTAATGTACTTTAGCGCGGCGGGCCATTGTGTAATCGTTCGCGGGTCGACTGTCTGCACGGGCCCGGCTGTAGCTGTAGAAGGAGGAGGGGCGCGAGGAGGAGGGGCGTGGACGGGAGCAGGGGCGGGGTCGAGTTGGTATATCCGACGCGGGTCGTAGTTTGATGTCTGCTGGAGCTGCTGGAGCTGCGGGAGGAAGTTGGCGCTTGGCTGCTGCGCCGCGACGGATGATGTTTCGTTTAGGGTCTGCAGGATCTCAGCGAGCCGCGGGTCCATCGTGGCTGCCGGACGTATGAATATCTATCCGCCTCCAAGTAGAGTAATTGAGGCTGCGGTTTGTGGGTTGAGAAGCAGGGCTTGTGGGCATCGCGAAGTTGCATTCAAGTTAACGCTACTGGCCGTGACGGATTCACGCGTGGGCGTTTGACGGAACGGATGTGTTGCGCATGTCGTCTCGAGACGCCCGCCGACGGAAGAAGCCGCGCGAGGGAAGTTTTCACTCGCCCGATTCTGGCACCACCAAATATACACTCACGATATAATATATCCCATTGTCGATATCGACCGCGAACGGACACCGGCGACAGCTCGATGGACGGCCGGAAACCGCGGCTTGAGCTACAGCTACAGCTACAGATGCACACCCCGCTGCCCCGCCTGTAGTCAGACCAATTTGCACCGTCCGATATACCCCACCATACACGAATACATACCCTAGATATAGCATCCGACGAGCGATTGAACACGAACGGACGAGGCGAGGACGACAGAGATGCCACCGGCCCGCGCAGCGCGCACCGTTGCGGACGGCGCCCGCTTCGTGCAGAACGTCAGGACACGCGCCGACGCAACCCGCTTCGCGCAGAACGTGCGCAGTCCACCCGCCAATGGCAATGGGGAGACGCCGCAGCAGCGCGTGGCGAGGCTGCGGGAGGCGGCGCGCCGCGAGCGGATGAACCAGGTTACGACGTTCGATAAGGTTGTGCATCATGGACGAAGGTGGGCGGATACGCTGCACCGGGCGACGGTGTTTACCATCATGGGGTTTTCTGGTCAGTGCTGCCCGCCTCCTTGCTCTATAGGCGTCTTACAAACGAAGCTAATATATGGTGGGGATGGGCAGCTGTTACGGTTGCGTTTACGGTATATTCGGTCTCCGGCATGATATCGCAGAGCCGGTCGAATCGGCGAGAATACGTAAGAGCACGACTACGAATACTATATACGGAGAGGATGGCGGACGGGATAGACGGCTAACATGCGACAATGACAGATGACCGAGCTGAAGGCGGAGCAACAGCGGCAATGGATGGGTTGGCGCGCTGCAGAAATCGACGAGATGGTCAAAACGGGGATGGACCGCGAGCAGGCCGCCATGCTCTTCGACGAAGCAGAGGAGCGACGACGGGAATCAAAGACAGCGTGGGGCCGCATCCGGACATGGGCGTACGGCGGCCTCACGCCCGCAGAGGAGACGTACATGTCGCGATACGAGCTGCACAACGGCCGGATAGAAAAGCAGGTGTTCCAGAAACTGCAGAAAGAGTTCTACGAGAAGCGCGGAATGGAGCTGCCGAAGAAGGACGAGGACGAAGAAGAGCTGGAGGAGCTGGAACGACAGCGGGCGTCCGGCGAGCTGAATGTCACTGCGACGGCAGCAGCGGTGGATGGGATCGTGCCGACGGTTTCGGCAGGCGATGTGAAGGAGACGGCGGCGGCGGCCAAGGCGGAGGCGAAGGG
This sequence comes from Orbilia brochopaga, assembly GCA_036872635.1. NCBI lineage: Eukaryota > Fungi > Ascomycota > Orbiliomycetes > Orbiliales > Orbiliaceae > Orbilia > Orbilia brochopaga. Next base: position 1,389,750 of record JAVHNQ010000003.1, on the reverse strand, counting down.
GTACTGGAGTACGCTAAGAAGCCTGTTTACAGGCGGGAGGATGTAGCTGTTGTCGCATGCCTCAGGCACCTGCGGGTTCATGACGTTCATAGGCCCGGTGTATATGTACTGTACATATAGTAGATATCATGCATGTTGTGGGAGGATTGGGTCTGCGGATCCAGCTGCCTTTAGGTCTTCACTGTCACATATTGAGCGCTCTCTGCGGAGAAAGAATATCCTGTACATACACACACTTCATACAATCTTATCGTACGATATCGTCCATGTCGGTTATCTTGTCCTTGTGTTATAACGAGCTACCTTGGAATCCACCTGGCGCCAAGCCGCAGGGACGGCTTCCGCGACGTCGAAACCCGCCGCCGGGGACTTCGGGTGCCGGTTCGCCCGCAAATTTCGAAACGTCGCGCAGCATAAAGCGAACGACAGCCCCCTTCGCCGGTACCTGACTCGACAGATCTCGTCTCCGATCCGTCCATTGACACCAATTGCCTCTCGTACACTCCCTTCTCGTTCGCTCGCTCGCTCGTTCACCGTGCAGCTATAACCAACACCACACACACGTACGCGCTTCGCCAACCACAATGCGGCTCGACGCGATCAGCATCACCCGCGTGTTCGTCTACATCTTCATACTATGGTCTGCGTTCGACCGCTACCTGCTGCCCAAGCTGTACGTGTTCGACCCCAAGCGGCTGCAGGAGATCAGTCAGGAGTCGATAGCGCTGTACGGCGACGACAGCGGCAACGCGAATCGCACGCTGCTGTTCAATGATCTCAGCGCGCGGTTGAAGAAGGAGTATCCAAAGTACGTGACGGACATCAATTGGGATGAGTGGGTGTTCAACAATGCTGGAAATGCGATGGTACGTCTATTGTCCCTTATCACTAACCTATCACTATGTTGTCACTCAATGGGAGAGCACCAGCTGATGGTTTGTCTTTACATGTAGGGAGCAATGGTGCTGCTGCACGCCTCGATCACAGAGTACCTCATCATCTTCGGCACTCCACTTGGCACGGAAGGCCACACGGGTATCCATATGGCGCACGACTACTTCACCATCCTGTCCGGCCAGGAGACGTTCTTCTACGCTGGCGATGTCGAGCCGCGAGTCTTCGGCCCCGGCCAGCAGAACTGGATGAAGCGGGGTGCGAAGGCGCAATATCAGCTGAAGGGCTTTGCGCTGGAGCTTGCACAGGGTACGTCTTGTCTATCTCCCCTCCTCTTCGTATTTGACTTTGGTGTTCTGGATATATGTGCATTCCCTGCCGTTTTGCCGGCTTGCTTGATGCCACGGCAGCTACGGCCTGGGGGCTGAAGAGTTGTCGGTCAGCAGGGAGAACAGTTGGACAGGTGTTAATATGATGTTTATTGGATAGGATGCATCCCGTGCATGTTGCCGTTCGGATTCCTCGAGGTCGTCACGTCGACAATGGACTACAAGAGCTTCGGCTGGACGGTGTGGTACTCTGCACGGCACATGGGGTTGAACCTGCTGAAGGGGAAGATCTGAGTCAATCGGTCAATCGATCTACGAGCCGACGAGCTCCGTTGTGTCGTCTCGACAGCCAGCCAGCCAGCTAGCTCAGCTGCATGCATGCAGTACACCCCACTAATCGTCGTCATACTGTTTACGTTACCTTGATTGAAGCGGGGGGCAATAAAAGAGGGGAAAGGCTGATTCACTTCGGGGAGTCTCGTCTGGTCTAGAGGATAGATATAAACATGGGTGTGTTGTTTATAGAGACGGCGTCGATGGGAACTCGAATTACATTTCTGATTTCATTCGTATCTTATTCATTCGTTTCCATGTTTTGTAATCGACGGGGCTTGTATCATACGACTGTCCGCGAGGCGTCAGATAGACATGCTGCATGCTTGTATACTATCGCTATCATAAGCACTTAATAAGACAATTGACAATTGATCACAGCAGAAAGAATCAGAATTGCAACGTTGGCATGGCCTGCATTGGAGGGTCGCACGACAAAAAGAGAGGACTGGGAGGCCTGGTCGATTGCAGGTGCGGGCGAAAGCTTGAGTTCAAGAGCATGCAGCTGCGATTGGCAGCGTGTTCTCCGTGTGGGACGCGAGCTTCTTGGGAGCTATTGATTGTCAGCTTGGCTGACAAGGGCGGAATGTGCATACGTCGCTGCCGACGTCGGTGGGAATGACGATGGTGGAATTTAGGAGAGAAAATGGAAAAAATGGCCGGTTGTGCATTGACCGCTGCAGCTTGTTAGAGCATTACGTGTTTCTGGACGTCGCGGAGACTGCTTCTCGACGTCGGTGGTTAGCTTGGCTTTTACTAAGTAGCTGGAGACAGGCCAGGGCTCGTCTGGACTAATGCGGGCTGGAATTGGGGCCGTCGTCTGCGGATTCTCGGCAGATACAGCAACTTTAATCTTAAAGATGCAGCGAAAGAACGCCGTTTAACCATTAGCATGGTATCCGACCAGCATCCACTTGAAAACTTAGGAATTAGTGAGCTGCGGGTGTCAGGGATACGCATCCGCCGAGGCTCCAAGACATTCTGGAGATACTGGTATGGGGGTCACTTGACCAGTCGGTCTGCCGTCTGCGACTGTCTGTCAGAGAAAAAACACCGACAAACTGTCCGACAGGATATTCTTGTTTAACCTTGCCTGCAGGCGTAAGACGAGGGGAAGAGGTGGGTTGAGTGTTCATGATGGGCGCTCGTACGGATCCGCCTGCCCAAAGGATCTTGCGGAGATGCAGGCGAGCGGACATCATCTTATCTCCCCCAGCCAATGGGGAAAAGGAAGGAAAGAAGCAAGACAGAAAAACTGGGGTACTGTAGACGGTGGGTTCGAGTCGTGGTTACAGGTACTGCATGCAAAGTATATTCGCAAGAGCGAACGGACTCGACCACCCCAACTTGGCGAAACTACGCAAAGCGGATGGCAAAAAAGAAGGCTGTAGCTTATCTCGACGTAGCCTTGCTCCGCTGTACCATGCATGTATCAATTTAAGGTTGGAGGAAACGCTGCAGGAAAAAGGAAAAAGAACAAGCTGGCCGGCCGGCAAGCAGGCTGGCAGTTGGCACACCATCGAGGAGAAATCAAGGGCAAGCATGGATGGATGGGAGCATGGGACTCCATTTCGCCGCTAAGTTGGTGCACTGATGAATGCAGCATGACCCGTTTCCATGCATCTGCGCTCGTCGCCGTGCTTATCACGTCGATTCCTCCCTGTAATTCCTGTTGGTCGTCGACACTCGTTATTCCTGATTTGCGGGGTAGCGCAGGAGCTGCAGGCATATCATCATGGGGGGCTCATGCTGGTAGGAGGCGAGGAACCCGGACACACGAGCTGGATTGATAGGTGGGGAGGGCAGGCAGATCTTGCAGAAGACGACGTAGGCCTGCAACCGGGGCACGGCAGCCGAAAAGCTGGTAGAACCTGTCTGTACTCGCACAAGCTTAAAGCGCGTGCGCAATTCGTGGGACGGATCTTCGAGAGGCTTGCTTTTTGGTGGTGTAGCAGAGCGGGAACCCTGAGATGGGAAATGTTGCGAGCCGGTGAGGTCAGCGCCAACGTCAATGGTTGCTCGTAATCGATGCCAATGGTATATTATTCGGAGTCATACCTCCAGCCGCAGGCCACCGTCGACTCTCCGTGCTTTTAGGCTGTATTGTATTGTATCTGGTGGCCAAAACCTCAGACGGAGGCATCGTAAGCGAAAGTGGGGGGAAAGAAGCTTGGAGCTCGAATTAAGCTACCTGTGCGGTACGACGTTAGTTCATATCATGCAATCGCTATTGACGCAGAGGCCGACGACGGCACTTGCAGCAGGACGTAAAAGTAGTTCACTGACATGGCCATTTACAGATCTGGCGGCGCTCAGCGGCCTAGACGGACCCACCAGACGATGTGCGGTTGGCTCGAGAGGATGTGGGAGGAGGTCCAGCTCACACCACCACCACCCTCCACGACGACGACAGGCCCTGATGGAGGGCTGCTTGCTGCTGCTGCACCGTCCAGCGCTGAGCGGCGTCTTAGCAATCCGGATGCGACGGGGCCGGGCAGGCCTGCAGGCCAGCGACGAAGGCAAGCCCGGACGAGCGAGTGCGAGGCGAGCGAGCGACGAGGGCGGCGGAGTGGAGGTTGATCGTTGGGCGAGTGCAGCAGCCAAGCAAGCAGCCAAGCAGCTTGTGGAAGGGCGCCTTCCATCGACTGTCACCACACCGCTCCCTCCTTCCTCGCAACCTCTCTCAACATCCTCCACCCTCCATCCCACCTTTCTCAAGCACGCAGGTAGTCTTGCAGTCCTGCATCGCTCGCACTGTTGCTCCCTGTGGATTGTAACTTGCATCCTTAGCGTCAGTCAGGCTGAAATATAAGTTGGCCACCATGTCGCGACCCACCAGCTGTGCTCCTGGCTGAACAACAGCGACCCTCCCCCTCAGCGCGCTTCAGACATATTATTATATACACATACTGTATTGCATACTGCTACTTCTTGGATCATTCCAGTTTCCATTCCTCATCAAAGCCAGCTTACGCCGAGCCAACTTGCATCGCATCGGCATAGTTAGCAAGCATACACACATACATATACCACCCGCGCAGTCGTACCCAGATATCAATTCGAACGAGGAAACAATACCCACCACCCATCCACCCCCCATACAAACATCACATACGAATAGACCATCCGCCGTGCAATGGCCTTTCCGCTTCTCGAGTTCCTTTCCAACGACTATCTCCTCATCCAGACCGTCCCCTACCTCCTCCCCCACGAGACCCTCGCCCTCGGGCTCGCGGCAAAGCCCTTCCACAACCTTCTCTTCCACACTTCCGGTGTCTTCCGCCATGTCGACCTCTCCCTCACTGCCCTCCTCCCAGTCAACCAAGCTGCCAAACAGGTGTCCCTGCGCCGGAGCTACCCGGATATCCTGTCCGCGCGCCACCTCGTCGGCCGGGACACCCAGACACTCATCCTCGATGGCTTGCCGATGAATTTCGACCGGTTGACTAACCTGCTGGTATCACCGAACCAGCGCATCTCCATCCTTAGCGTCCGTGACTGCGCGATCAACCAGCCGGTGTTCATGCAGACGCTGCACTTCCTTGTCAGGCCTGGCAGCACGTCGCCCCTCAAGGGTGTCTATATCTTTGGCAAGAGCAATGGCCGGCCGCGAGGTAAGAACAAGTGGCAGCGAGTGGGCGAGATCGAGTTCATCGAAGGGTGGGCTGAGACCGTCCAGGCTTGCGAGGGTAGAATCGCTTTCGACATCGGTTTGTGCAAAGGATCGAAGCACGCGGCTCTCCTGCCGTTCGACGATGGACTTGTCCCCATCGCCGACCCTGCAGAGCTGGGAAGCACGCCCACTTCGGTCGAGTCGGGCTTCAGCGCCTTCGCATGGAGTGTCGACAACGACTCCGAACAGAGCAGCGTCACGTCTACCTCTGCGGGAGCGGAAGACGAGTGGCTGCCGCCACAGCTAGCGCCAAAGCTGGCGACCAAACAGATCCCGAGACGCTGCGAGGGCTGCGGAATGCCCCCTGTAGGGTCCTCGAGCCGGCTCTACGCACCGGTGCCGGTGTTGACGAGCGATATCCGAGTGGCGTGCCGGCCGCGCCCCGGTGAGAAGGAAGAAGTGCACATGTGTGAAGATTGTACGAAAGATAGGCTTTGTGAAGGCTGTGGGAAGTGGTGGTGCGAAAGCTGCTATGACAGCGGAATGGCAAGGCTATGTGGCATCCAGAAGGTAAGCCGCGACAGCTGACCCCTGTCCAGCTATTCTCAGTTTAGCACGCTAACAGCTAGCTGACAGGCCGGCGTTCTATTGGATTGCTATGACTGCGGGAGAACATGCTACGAGTGCAAGAAGGACACACTGAGGGTGTGCAAGAGTTGCTCGTCCGTCTTCTGCGCGGTCCACGATGCGGGTGGATCAGAGCTCTACGTAGGTTACCTTCACTCACCTTGGATAGCAGACAAATGCTAACAAATGGCTACAGTGCGATTGGTGCCATAGATAAATGGAACTCACAGGCACGCAGCGGCACGGTCTAGTTTCGACGGTTATTTTGCGTGAAATCATCTCTACTCATTCGACGAGGCGGCGTTTGCGTTCATAGCCTGGGTTGCATTGGATTTTAACGACATTTGATTTTTGCTTGGGTGTTCTGCTTACTCTACTCTGCTCTATCTTTGCTTTCGACATGGGCGTTTAAGTCATTTTGCGCGACGGAGTATGACGGGATGGGTTATGGGGACATGGATGGGATTTGTATTTACTTTAACGACCTACCTGCATGGTAACTGATGACAATGCAACGACCAGATGAACGCATCTTTTTCTACTGTTGAATTCACTGTCCTATATCGTAGTTTGCTGGTACGTGACTGGGAAATACCAATGGCCCAAGCGAATGCTGTTGCGTGAAGATTCGAGCCGTCTCGTATAGCTTAGTCGACGTAGACTTTATAAATTTATCTGTGAGGGGCTGCATCGTATTTACGGATACCCTCTCTGATAATCGATAACCTTTACAACTCCACTTCAATCTATCCACCGATCGACTTTCGACACAGATTTTAGCCTTCATACTGATCCACTACAATACCTAAAGACGTTCCGACTGTCATTTGGAAGTACCCACTGCACCCTTCAGCTCAGCTCTGCTGAACCAGGTTAGGCCGTTGTCCGTCCAGCCCAAGTCGGATGCCACACCGAACTGTGAGAAAACCAGCTGATACCAACGGAGTTAAAGCACGAAAGATATAGGAAATAGTCATCTCGCGTCGAGCGAAGCGGCCGCTAGGACCTTTAATTGGGCAGTGACGTTTCTACTGTTCAATTCCGCGGCCGTCTAGTGCGGACCCATACGATTCCTTGCAGTGTATCCGTTCTTATGTATACCGCCAAAGTCTCACCGCTTATATATAGCACGAGAGCAGCCTGATATACCGGCACCCCAGACCATAGCAACAGCTAAAATATAAATAACAGCACCGAAATCTTGGGCCTAGCAAAGTGCGCCGGATTCACCTCGATTGCGATAGTCCACTTCACGAAATCACTGGGACTCCTGACCTTCTCCAGCCTCGTTCTGTGCAACCGTGCCGACCCGCACAGATGCTGACAATTAGCCTGCATCGAGCTTCTAATCTTAGCCGCCGCCGCGACGCTACCGCACTGGACTGTTGTACTTGAGTGCACCAACCTGCAGAACTGCGGTGATGTTATATTTCGTGCGGCCGCAACAATGGCTTTGCATCGCCATCGTTTTCGCCCTGTCCGCCCGCCCCGGATTCACAAAATCCAATTAATCCCATTGCCGTTGACCAGACACCAATCACACCAACTATAATACCCGCAGGCACCAAGTATACGTATCATCTAACCACACAATCCGGGGAACGCCGCGAATCATCCGCCAAAATGTCGCTGATGGAGCACATGATCGCGCACATGCAGCACCGCCGGGTCCCGTCGTTTCCACCGCTTCCCGCCGCCCATCGCCCCACCTACGACGCCGCATACACGCACTACACGCACGGCCAGTTCGCGACCTCCTCCGCAACGCTGCTGTCCATCCCGAGCGAATTCAACAACCACCCGGCGTACGTGATCCTGCGCGTGCGTACGCTGCTCGCGCAGGGCTACCATCACAACGCCGTGCGCGTGCTGTACGAGAACGTCGAGACGATTGATGAGCGCGAACACGAGTTGCTGAGGGAGGCCCCGCAGACGCCGGCGAATGGCTCCGCGACGACGAACGGCAGCGGCGGCGGGAGCGTGCTGGATGCGGGGGAGGAGATGATGCGGGATGTCTGGCGGTTGTGGATACGGCTGCTGTACTGGGATGAGGAGGGGATGGACGAGGCACGACGGCGGGATGTCGGCGCGGAGGCACTGCGGGCCTGGAAGAATTGGTGCGAATGGACACAGATGGAGAGTTACTCGGAGCTGCACGTAGGCGCACCTGTTCAGGCCATTCAGATTCAATTCACCCCCCAGCGACAGCATCGCTAACAGCTGACCATACGATGGTTACCAGAGCCTTCTCTACGAGATCATACACAACCTGGGCGTCGGCACCTGCGGCCTGCCGGTGCGCGAATGGATCGCAAACACCGACAGCCTGATCGCCCACCACATGGACTCCCAAGCCTTCACATCGACGCTCGCGATCCTGCAGGTCCGCAACCGCGTCCTCGACCCGCGCGACCCGACCTTCACCAACATCATGCTCGAGTACTTCCCCCACCTGGCCGCACACCCGGAGATCAAGCTCGTCGAAGCGCGCACACGCATGATCCTGTTCGAAATACACCTTGCCAACGGCGACGTCGAGGCCGCTGCGGAAAAGCTGCACGAAATCGAAGAGTGTCTGCGCGCCGACGCGGACGCGCACCCGGAGGAAGGCCGCGGCGTGGACCTCCGCTGGCTCGTGCGGTTCCACAAGCTCTCGCTGCCCGTGCGGGCCGGCGGCGGCGGGCCGTCCGTGCACGTGCACGCGTACCGCATGACGGACGACGATAAACTCGCGAAACTGTCCGCGCTGGCGCACGAGGCTGTGAATCGGGATATCCCGCGGTTCCAGCTGCGCGCGCTCGACCAGCTGGCGCTGATATATCTTCGCAACCGGGACTTCACGTCCTTCGCGCCGCCGGAGACGGAGTTTGTGGTCAAGGGACAGAAGTACGGGCAGCCGGCGGCGCAGTGGCGCGCGCACCTCAAGGGGATGTTTGAGAACTTTCCGGCGCCGGAGCACCCGCAGGCGGAAGAGTTTCTGGACACGTTCACGCGCATCATGGAGAGCGTGGAGTGGAGTCGCGATCCGGAGCGCGGTGGGGGCGGCGGCGGGGTGATTGGCTGCGGGTTGGGGTTGGTGGTGTGGACGGGCGTGGCGGAGATGATGGTGGGGATCGAGGAGTTTTGGAAGAGCAAGGCGAAGCGGCTGGTGGAACGGATCAAGGCGGAGGAAGGGACGTCTGGGGTGCGGGTGGATAGGGATGCGCTGAGCAGGGGGTTGAGGCGGATATGGGAGGAGGGGTTGTGAGGAGATTTGTTGTAGTCATCGTCGTTTATGCTTAGATGATACCTCTAGCGAATCAATGTGCTCGTTCTGTCGAAGCGTGTCCGTGAATTCAGTTATCTGTATATATCTAGCTCGGTATGTATGTATGCTTCGTAGGCCATACGGGGTGTGCATCTCGGCCGATGTGGAACGACGACTACAGATCTCATGACATGTTATTCATTCTAATCCAATAAGATTTACGTCGTATATGAATTCTTACAGCAGATATATAAGATATCGTGCCAAGGACATACATACGCCAGAACGACGGGCTGAATACTAATCAATTCAGTAAATCTTGCTACAAAGGGCACTGCACTTAGAATGCCAAAACCGGCCTGTTGCATTTTTTCATCGACTGCGTTGTGTGAGATCATCATGATTCGAGCAGGCATGACATCATATCCCACGCCTGTCCGGTTCTCGCATTAACTCGCGCCGACGTACGTACCCCTTCGATCAACTACTATATAAATAGCCGACCATTAACCTTTTTTACCACCCTATCTTTCAGATTTAATCATCAACCAGCATACATATATCCTACATTTCACGGACGATAAATACCGCTGTTGGAATTCAAATACAGACCTCGTATCCTAATTACGCAATGCCGCTCATCACGAACTTGCAGAACCCGCTGACGTCTGTACGTACCCTCCGCATCGCCATCAAGACGAGTGTTGGAATACCTATGGAGGTCCAGACTAATACACGTATAGCAGCAGAAGGACTCAGCAAATGAGAGGGCCGGTCAATCGCCGCCGCCAGAACGCCAGTCCTCCAAACAAGTAGGCACACCAAGTACCGGTAGGTAACTCCCTTCGCTTCTACGGTACATTCGCTGTCGTTCAGGTGTAAAGAATGTATGTAGTCGGTGGTAGTTGAATGCGACTGACGACTTTGTAATGTGCAGGCCAAACGTCCGAGACGGATCAGCGCTCCACGAACGAAGATACGTTGAAGAAGCTGCCGAGTAATCCTGCTACGGCGCCGATGGATCCTACTGCCGATGCGAAGACGCGGAAGCCGGGTTCTCCGCTGGATGGGCTGTGAGGATACACATGCCCATTTTGGTTCCACACTCCTCATTGTGCTTATACAGTGCGTAGAGGACAGGAATGTGGGTGTCAGTATGAAGAAGGGAGACGGACACGCGCTTATGTTGTGATGATGTCTGGAAAGGCGGATGGTGATGTGTATGTTACTGCTTTGATAAATGGTTATCGACAAGGTGAATAAAAATACGGGACTGTGATTTTGGTTCGGACTTGGGATCACCAATTGAAATATAAATTGGAATAGAAGTCTTGCGAGACCAATAGAAGCATGCTCTCCAGATCCGTGCATCATAGTTGTTTGACTTAATAAGATTCGAAGTTATGTGCTGTGATGCCTGATTGGTATATCATTATTACATAGAGAGATGCGTATCTGTAGGGTAGCTGCAATATATCTTGAACGCACAGAATATGGTATTTCTCTCGCCCAGCGGTCCATAGGTTCATGGCATGCATGCACGCATGTACAATAGTGCGTGATAACAGTCGAAGGTGTGCAGAGGATACAAACTCTGCGTAATGAATCGCTTTGTATTAGAATTATCCTCCGGTAATTAATCTAGTGAATGACCGTGCACCATGTCGTCTAAACCCTATAGTAAAGATCGGCCGTCCGTTATACAAGACGCCCTATCGTACAAGAATAATAACGACTATACTCCGTTTCCCAACCATGGTACCATTACGACTTCGAATTCGATTTTGGATGTCCATGCTTTATATCCGGATTCCGCCATATCAGCACCGGCGACAGGATCGGCCGCCCGTCCTCCTCCAGCAGCCGCTCCATCACGTACGTCCCCATGATTTCGAACCCCTGGCGCTGGTACATTGATAAACCGAGCGGACTAGCCTCTAGTCCCGCGTCGCAGCCGTCGCGCCGTGCGCGGTCGATGCCCAGTTGTACTAGTTTACTGCCGATGCCGCGGCGGCGGGCTTCGGGGAGGACGCCGAGGAGTTGGAGATGCCAGCGTTCGTGGTCGACGCCGTCTTTGATCCAGTATTCTTTATCTAGGTCTATTTGATATCGGTTAGTAGGTGTAGTTGGGTATGTTGAGTATGGATGGGAGTGGACTTACCGTCGTATGTCTCGTAGAAGGCTTTCATGGCTTCTGGGTCTGAGATTGCGGCTTCGCTTTCGAGGCCGAATAGTTCGCCTGATTTGCCGAATAGGCCGGCGAGCCAATCTTGCATCGCGAGCAGCCGGTTCTCGCACGCTACAAGGAATATATTCACGTCAGCCAGTCCGTACGCATACAGTATTGCATATGCATATAATTTTGAAGTATTGTGTAGATGCGGAATGTATGTACCTTTCAAAGGATGCCACCGCGTCTCGCCTGCGGCCTGACCGATCTTCTGCCACTGCGCAAAGCCGACGATGCGCTTTGACTTCCCGTCTTTGGCAGCCTCGTCGTCCATCTCTGCGACCAGCGTGACGGTCATGTGGTCCGTGAGCCGGTTGCGGGCGCGGCGCTTAAAGTACGCGCGGAAGCGGGCGGGGTCGGCGTGCCGGCGCGGGTAGAGGGCCGCGAAGAGCTCGTCGTCAATCATGGAGATGGCGCCGCAGTCGGCGATCTGCGAGGTGTCGCTGAGGGTGGCGATGCGGTATGTGACTGCCATTGTGAATGATATGCTAGATTGCAGCAGGATACTGTTCGAGACGATGTTTAAACTCGAATGCTATGCGATGTGGAGATTTATAGCACTGTATATTGTGCATATTTTGATGCATTTTATACACGTCCAAAAGTCTGATATACCGACATATCATTTTGGTCGCCGACGATGTGATTCATTTTTGTGGTATTTTTAATTTCGGGACCCTGCACAGGCACCTACGTTGTACGTAACTGCGCAGGACGGTGACTCAGGCTGGAGAATACCGAGAGTATTGGCATCGCCAGGCCAAGCGAGCCCTGTTTATTGCCAACAGGGTCGTAGACGGTCTCCAAAAGTTGGTGTTGTATTTCATTTCACATCTCTTTGTAGCATTCTATGATAGAAACTTCAGACGGGTCCACCGGTGTGGAAATTAAAACGTAGTGGTCACGCAGGCGGGTCCCGTTGATAGATAAGATCACCTCAACCCCTCGCGTGACAGTGGAAACACGCACGGGCGGATTGCGCGATGGATATGCACTCTTAGTAAGACCTGTATACAACCGGTTAGCTTGGCACAGTACGTATCGGCGACTTGTCTCGTGCAATCGGCTCGTAGACTCGAGAAGCTAGAAGCTGGTGCTGGAGCGCCAAGGACAAGGGGGGCGAGAGACCAAGAACGAGCTCTGCTCATGAGACCGACCTCCCGCCGATAAGCTACCACCTACGAACGAAGTGGCTACCTCGGTCGACCGCGAGCTGCCGTGAGTCGAGTCGAGTCGAGCGAACTCCTCGATGGGGCAGAATATATAACGTATGCAGGGTCGCGAGCTGGGAGCATGCCAGCCGTCCAGCGACCTGCATTCCGAATTCCTCGTCGGCCAATATTAAGCTTTGGATTTGTTTGCCTGTGCGGGCGAGCTTCCCCTCTGGGTGCATCCTCCCTGGCTGCAGTGCCGTGCGCCCTTGCATCGATCTCCGCCACTGGCTTTCGGAAAGCCTGGCTGCTGTCTCCATACGACGGGCTGAAAGATATCAGTGCATCGCAGCTGTTCGGGGCTGGCGTCGAGTGGTGGTTGTGGGCTGAAGAAGTGAATGTGAGAGTGTCTCAGTGGTGGAACTAAACTCAGTCGTCTGCAGGTAAGCCATATAACACAATACTGCTGCTGGTATACTTTATCACATTCCTCAGCTGCGAGGGCTTATTTTATATATAAGCTTTATATTGGGGAGGCATGTATAAAACATATGCCGCCACCGCATTCGCATGCCCGTTCGGACATTTTCTATCGATAGGCCGTTTCCTGTGATTCGTTTCTCCGTCGTTCGCTAGCATACCTTTTCTATCTGATTGTGTCGGTCGTCGGGAGCAATTTAGCCAGAACGACGATGAAATGCCAACTGCCTGGCTTTAATTCAACTTGACTAGTCCGCCTGCTTCCGCTCTTTCGGACGTTTCTCGACTCTCCCATCTTCTCATCCCTCGATTCTGACATACTTATAGTCTGTATTCGTATTCCGCCCTCGGTCGAGCGGTGTTTCCCTCGTTTTCAGGCATTCACATCGTCTTTGGCCGGCTAGTCGCCCGGCTGTCAGATGCAATTGTCCGGCGCTGGCTTACAATTCTCCCTCCATCAAACAGCTTAGTTCTGTCGTCACCGCTCCATCATAACACCCCAATCTGAATCCGAACCACCATCACCATCACCATCACCATCACCACCACCAAAATATCTCTGCTGCCCCCCCACACGCACAGCTCGACAAAGTTCCTGCGTCCACGCCATCCACGCCTCGCAGCACAACCTTCTTCGATCAAGGTTGGCAAAAGCAAATACACGTCTCTCTCAGCTCTCGCTCTCGCTCTCTCTCTCGGCTGCTGCCCTGTCCGGCCTCTGCAGTAGCCCGACCCGCCGGCTATCGATTGGGCAGGCTCGCGGAGACGCCCTCGCCAGCGCCCTTCCAGAAGCCCGCCAGAACAGCATCCCGCGATCCTCTTCGACTCTGCCGCTGAGATTGACTTTGATTTCCCCTGCGGCCTGCCTCGAAGCGGTGTGACGTCGGCGCTGGCTGGCTGGCTGTTTGTGTGCCCAGTTTCGAGCTCCAAACAAACACGGCCAGGCCATCGCATCTGCTTGCTTTCATCACCTCATCTCGCATCCCCTGCGGCACCCTCTGCATTTCCTCTCTCTCCTGACCAGACCCGCCCCATAGCATTCACGCCGTTTTTCTAGCCTCACACACGCCCTCTTTTGTGTATTTGCATCTCGCGGTTTCCGGTCTTGCTTTGTCCCCGCGACTGCAACTCACCGCCTGACAAAACCACGCACGCATATCCGTCCGTCCTGCCCGGCGTCCAGCGGCCTCGACGCAATGGGTGGCCATGGCTCAAAGGAGAGCCGCGGTGCATCGCCGCCCCCGCACAACCACCGTACCTCTCGCAGTTTTTCCGGAACCCCCTCGTCGACCTTCCCGGCGGAGGTCGAGCGCAACCCCGGCACCTCGTCGCTGCGTCTCGGCCGGCGCCATCGCGGCGATAATTTCGAAGCTACCATACTAGGGCTGGTTCCGACGCACCACCGGGAGCGAGAGCGAGAAAGGGAGCACGATGGGCCGTACAAGACGCGAGAAGAACGGAGGGCGGAGAAGGAGGCGGAGCGGCGGAGGGAACGAGAGAAGGAGCGAGAACGGAGCATGGCGGAAGAAAGCGTCGATGGTACGTCTGCCTTCCGGTGTTTATTGCGGAGTAGTGTTTTTATATTGATTGGGTAATGCAGGTGGATACCTCGTCACCGTCGGCGTGTACACGGGTCCCGAAGACTACAACCTGAAAATCGTGCGCCAGTTGCAGGTGAGCGTCGTTTGATCTACATTTTTGTTACTACCACGTTTTTGATCTCGCATGACAGCTCACATATGAGGACCAAATAAACAGATCGAACGCCGCCTGGCCCCGTTCTGGAAAGGCATACCAGACCACGAGGACGACTGGACAGACGCGCAGCTGGTCGCCGCAGCCCACGGACGGGAGATACCGGACGCAGACGCGGTGCTCCCTCCCTCGCCGACGAAACCGTCCGCCACCTCGGAGGATCTCACGCGCCTCACGGTCCCGCTAGCTACAAGGTCACGCTCTCAATCGTACGGTTCCGATGCCTCCCCCTCATCCTCAACTGGCCGGTTGTCGAGTCTTTCTCTTTCTTCCTCCCCCTTGGCTGGCTTCACTAGACCCCGTTCTAAGACCTTAGGCTTCTCCAGGAGCAGCTCCGCGAACGCCAACGCCGCGCCCGTCGAAACCAACATACCCTCGCGGACGGTGAACAACCGGCCGATCGAGGCCGTGCTGTACGAACACGCCTCGGAATGTCCCATCTGCTTCCTGTACTACCCGCCGCATCTCAACCGGACCCGCTGCTGCGACCAGCCGATATGCTCGGAATGCTTCGTGCAAATCAAGCGGGCCGACCCGCACGTCCCGGAGCATTCCCCACCCGGTTCGCCCGCGCCGCAGCCCGTGGACCAGGACCGACGCGCGCACGCCGGCGACCAGCTGATCTCCGAACCCGCCAGCTGTCCGTTCTGCAAGCAGCCGGAATTCGGCGTGGTGTTCCACCCGCTGCCGTGGAGGCGCGGGCTGGTTTATGCGAACCAAACCCACCCCTACCAGCAGTCGCCGCTGTCTTATAACTCGGTCGCGTCGTCGACGTCCTCGCTGCCGGGCACGCCGAGCGGGTCTCGCAAGAAGACGACCTATGCGGTGACGGCGCCGGAGGTCATCACGACCGACCGCATCAGACCGGACTGGGTGACGAAGCTGGCGCATGCGAAGAACCAGGCGGCGAGACGGGCGGCCGCAGCTACGGCGCTGCACACGGCGGCGTATCTGATGCACAACATGAACAGCAACGGCGGGAGCAGCAGCCACCCGTTCTCCTCGCGGCGCATACTGCGGCGCATTAACAACTCGAGCGGCTCGATGACGCCGAATGGAGGTAGCGGATCTGCGACGCCGGCGCCCACAGCGAGCGCGACGAATATCGCGCAGCAATCATCCAGCGAGACGGCGCTGCCGGTGCTGCCCGCCCCGCCTGCCAACGCGCCCAGCGCGCTGCACAGCGTGCTGCGGCGCGCGCGGATGGTCGATCTGGAGGAAATGATGCTGATGGAAGCGATCAGACTCAGCCTCGCGGAGGAAGAGGAGCGAAAACACAAGGAGGAGAAAGAAGCCAAAGCGAAAGCGGAGAGGGAGCAGCTCGACCAGGCCGCCACCAGACTCGCCTCATCCGCGCCCGAGCCGTCAAACATGGGTAAAGGCAAGGGCCCGGCGCCGCGCGTGGACACCGCCGTCCGCCGCACCAGCGAAGAGCAGTCGCCAACCGTCGGCTTCACCGCCTCGCAGCACCTCAAGATCCACCGCGCGACGTCCGACGTGTCTTCCTCCGCATCGAGCATGAAAGAGCCCGAAGCCGGCGGCGGCGGCAGCAGCGAGGACGAGGAGGCCTTAGAGCCGCTGTTCAATTTCCAGAGTCTCGCGCAGACGCTGATGGCGGGCGAGGATGAAGGCGGCGGCGGGAAGGGCAAGCAAGTTGAAGGTGAGATTACGATGGGGCCGGAGGAGGGTCCGGACACGGCGGAGGGCAAGGGGGTGTCGACGGCGAGTAGTGTACGAATAGGACAGGAGACTGCATAGCGTGCTTTCGGTTGCTTTGTGTGCGGGTTTCTGTCCGTTTGTCGTCTGTCTGTCTGTTTTGTGATGTTTATCTTTTGATACTGGTTATTCATTTCGTGGGTGCAGTCAATCAGCGTGCAGGGCGGAGTGCGCGGTTGATCGATTTTCTTGTCGACAAGTTGCTTGTGCAGCTGCATCTCTCCCATCTTTCTTTCGTCTGTTATATTTGATTTGTGTATAGAATCTGCGGTTTCGCGAGTTGGTACGGTTGTTTTTTGATTGTCGATTTCATTTGTGTGGTTTTGTTGTTATTACAGCTGGCATCTACACTCCCTTGTGCATTCTTCTACATCGTGGATGGTGGGGCTGATATTGGGGACGGGATTGATGGATGGGATGATGTGGTGTTTATTGATAGTCGGCTGGTCGATGGGATGGGTGTAACGGTGTGGAGGGTGGTGTTTATATTACTTTATTACTGTTCATAGGTATGGAAATTGTGCACTGGTTTATGCTAGCTGTCACTCGAGACTACTGGCTTCGTATTATAGCTTAGCTTAGTGGCCGTGGGGTTTCTTTGCTGTGGTGGTTGTATATAGATGCGTTCTACATAGGTATACATTCGCTTTTTATCAAGTGTAGCGTTTATGCAGTCCTCGTGCGTGCGTGCGTGCGTGCATGCGTGGTAGACGAGCGATAGATTGGTGTAAGCTCCGTGCGGCCTGGTTTGCGAGACTGGATATATATAAGGTTAGCAATCGGATGGATGCAAGACTTCGAGATCTAGATGGGGCTGTGTCGGGGGAACGGTTGACGGTTGCAATGATACGATTGACTTGGGCTTTGATAGATTGTCGGCTGTGCATTGCATCCGATGGGATTACTATTCGGACTAGCTATAGCTCTGCTTGCCGGGCGCGGGCTAGAGATTATCGATAGCAACGCTGCAGCTGCAGCTTTCTACCCTGTTTATATAGGTATCCACTTGTCGCGCATGGTGAAACCCAAGTTTCTGCACACATGCCCGTTGTGGTATATCTCGGGGAACGAATATAGCTACAGGCGATATCAGTAATCGATTGCTGGGGGGTGAACTTGTTAGCCTTCGTTGTGCAATGGCATGGTGGGGTATGTAGATCTGCAAAGACGGTTACGCGGGCGGAGCAGCTGGTAGCTAGCAGAGAGCCGATGATGAGGAGAGTAACTCGCGTCGGACGCAATGCTGAAATAATAAATGCACTGGCTGTGGGCAGGGCAGAAGGGAGACATCCAAGCTGTGGAGCGTGCAGAACAAACGTTGAGTTTCGTGTTACGCAGGCACTCGGCGACCGGGATCACCCCGCAGCTTGCAGCCGTCGACGGTCGACAACTCGCCAGCTCGCTCGGAGTTTCTATCCGAGCACGTGCTATCCAGCAGCCGGAATGCAGCGAGAGGGCTGTCGACTGTGACACACTGCTCAGTCGACGGTCTCGTGCGTCCGCAGCTAGTCGCAGCTAGTGTCTGGCAGGCGCAGCGGTTGGCCGGATGCAAGGCGCCCTCGAGGCCGTCTTTCCGGCATGACGAATAATGACACTTTGCTTCGCCACCGCATTTCGCACCCATTTCCCAAGCTCGCCCGTTGGCGGCGAATACCCCCTGCACAGCCCGCTGCCCATCGACTGCCATCTGCAATATAAATCCACCATCCGCCCGGCTCCCCCCAAAACGTCATCTTCCACCATCATTATCATCATCACCACCATCACCCACACATCTACATCACATCGATTCACAAGAATGTCCTTTTTTCGCAAAATCAAGCAGGCCGCCGCCAATATGGACCGCGCGGGGCCCTCCTCGAACAACCCCTTCACCAACCGGCCTCAAAACTCCGCCAGCGGTCCACCACCATACTCTCCCGTCGCCCCCGTCGGCGCGAATGCCAGCTACTACGGCTCCGCTCCGCAGCCTCAATACCCTCCCGTCCCCCAGGCCCCAATGCACTCGCATCCCCAACAGCAAGCCTACCCACCTCAACAGCAGCAGGCGCCGCCGCGTCCGCAGCAGCAGCAGCCCGCCCTCATAAACCCCGGCTCCTTCCCGCTGCCGTCGCTGAACCCCGGCGCCGACGACCCCTACGTCTTCCTCCGCGACTTCGACACAGTAATCCTCGTCGACGACAGCGGCAGCATGTCCGGCGGCCGGTGGAAACAGACCGCCGCCGCGCTATCCACCATCGTCCCCATCGTCACCTTCTACGACTCCGACGGCATCGACATCCACTTCCTCAACGCGCCCGACCATCCCGCCAACCACAACATCAAGACCCCCGCGCAGGTGATGGAAATCTTCTCCACCGTCCGCCCGCAGGGCGCCACGCCGACGGGGCGCGCCCTGAAGCGTATATTGGAACCATACCTCGAGCGCTACGAGCGCGCGCCGTCGCGCACGAAGCCGCTCAACATCATCGTCATCACGGACGGCGTGCCGACGGACGATGTCGAGAGCCATATCGTCAAGTATGCGAAGAAGCTGGACCGCCTCGACGCCGATCTGACGCAGGTTGGCGTGCAGTTTTTCCAGATCGGGAGCGACGCTGAGGCCACGGTGGCGCTGCGGGAGCTGGACGACGCGCTGGGCGAGATGCGCGGGGTGCGGGATATGGTTGATACTGTGCCGTTCACGGGTGCGCTGGAGGGCGATAGGATGCTGAAGGTTGTCCTTGGCGCGGTCAATCGGCGGCTGGACCGGAAGCGGGCGTAAACCAATGCTCGGAGGGTCAGCGTCCCCGGACTAGTGCTGCAGACGGACGACGGATGAGACCTATCCGGTCTGACTTATGACGAGTTTCCTACAGATTTCCTCATATAGAGGAGGCTGGATTGATTGTTTTCCTTTTTTTCTTTATTTTCTATTCTCGCTGGTGCATGCGGATTGTTATGGGACTGGACGGCGTTTTGGGCTTAACATCGACGCATTGGGATCGATACGACGATCTTATATTTTAGAGCTGCGCTTCATTCTACTTTGTTATTCTCTGGTCATCTCGCAAATGGTCGGCACGTCAGTGCGGGAAATGCACGGGTCCAGTATTGCCTCATGCCGGAGGCATGCATCCAGCTTTGCTGGTATAGTATGGCTGACCGATTTATGAGGCATCTGAGGATCGGTCTGAGGTTTCGTTTTTATTCTCTCTGGCGGTTTTTTGTATTGAACTGTGATACCCATCATATCACCATCCACCGTACTGTATATAGCGATAAGACGGGGTAATATCATATCATATCAAGAAGATTCAAAGACTAATTTGCTTGCACGTGGGATTACTTTCGGGACGTGAATATTTATAAATCAAATTGCACGCCGGTGCGGCCACGCACGAAGATTACTATGATTTAGGCCTGGCATATATGTATACGATATACCCAGGTAGACTGTGATAGTACGTATTGGTACAATATATGCGTACGTATATAGAAACAGTATATGTACCAAAGTAGGAATCCATCTACAGATTGGGTTGGTCTTGTAAATCAGACTTCATATTACTAAAATATTAAACTCAGTGCGCTAGTATTATTATAATTCAAACTATCGTTAGAATAAACTTGAATTCTCCATTTCAATATTAACACAAGACTCCTTATTAATATCACCATCTATTCGATCACTTATGATGCCATACATTACTAGATCTGATCATCAAACCAGCTTGGTGGTCGGTACAATGGGTCGACGTATATACCAAGCTAGGAAGCTAGGTACCTGCGGGACCAGGTTGATCCTGTAAATTTACAAATCAGACCGCACGTCAGGAATTGACTAGGTACGATAATGATTAATTAAATTGATTTAGATTGCCGTTAGAATGAATTTCTCAGCATTCCAACATCAACTACTACTTCGTATTAGTATACTACTACCAAGTTGTATCCTCAATTACGCCATCGCCATTACATTACGCCATCGATATCGGCGTCTAGATCAATGACATAACCAGTTGCAGCACATATAAGCTTCAAGCTCAGCTTCACTCCATCAAAGCTTATATTAAGCTACAATCCAGTCACCAGGTCTTACTGCAGCTGGATAATCCACCATTTTTTTTGGTGCACCTCGTCTGCCCAATGTGATATTGGGCTCGAAACCAATCCAAGATCAGCGTCCTCGGGACGACATCCCTCCATCTTATCAGATCGCGAAAATGCCCGCCTCGCAGCACCCGCCAATCGCAGCCGCCATCCCGCCGCTATTCCTGGGCACCGCAGCCTTCAACAGCCAATACAACGCCGACCCCTTCACCCTTCCCGTCCGCGACATCGTCCGCTCCTTCCTCGACTTCGCCCACACCACCACTAATATTACTACATCTGAGAATCCGAATACTCGCGCGCCCATCGGCTTCGACACATCACCATACTACGGCCCCGCCGAACTCCTCCTCGGCCGCGCGCTAACCGCCCTCCAACCCCCCCGCACATCCTACTTCCTCTCCACGAAAGCCGGGCGTCTGTCAAGCGATACCTTCAACCTATCCCCATCATGGCTCCGGCACTCCATCCACCGCTCCCTCCGCCGGCTGAACACCAGCTACATCGACCTGATATACATCCACGACGTCGAATTCGTCTCTCGCGAGGAAGTGCTGTCTGCCATAGCGACGCTACGTACGCTGCGGGATGAAGGAAAGGTGCGGTATATCGGTATATCAGCATTCCCCGTCGACGTCCTATGCGAGCTTGCGGAAGCGGTATTAGAGACGACGGGGGAGCCGCTGGACGCGGTGCTGAGTTATGCGAATTACACGGTGCAGAATACGAGACTGGCGACGGCGGGTTTACAGCGGCTGGTGGGCGCGGGTGTCGGGGTTGTCGCGAACGGGAGTTTACTAGGCATGGGACTGCTCAGGAAGAATGGCGTGCCGGTTGGTGCTATGGGCGATTTTCATCCGGCGGGTGAGGGGTTGCGGAGGGGATGTCGGGAGGCGGCGGAGATGGTAGAGGGGCGTGGAGGCAAACTGGAGGATGTGGCGTATCGGTGGGCTTTGGAGAGTTGGGCCGACGTTGGCGCCGTCGTTGGCTCTGGGCAGTCGACGGAGATTGATACGACGACCGCCACGACTATAGAGACACCTACGAAGGCGAGGACGGCCACGAGTGGGGGTATAGGGATAAGCGTCATCGGGGTCTCATACCTGGCTGAACTACAGACAATAAAAGATCTATACACCGACATCCTCGCCGCCCGCAATCGCGATCCCGACGCGCTGGCTCGAAAGGAAGCAAACGACACGCTAGCAGCCGATGTTAAAAAGCTGCTGGGCGAACGGTATAATGAAGTCTGGGACAGCCCCGGCACAGAGTTCAAGTGCGGGGAGATGACGGAGGAGTTTTTGCGCAGCGACGAAGAGCTGTGGCCGCGGTTTTTCGAGGTCGATCAATCGGCATGATGGATGAATATTATATCACATTCTGGTCTCGAATGCCGGAGTCTCCGTCGACATTATTGGGACGGGGCCGGTTGCGAGACCGATTATATTGATTCCCCTCTCACTTCAGTATTCACTCCTATCCGTTCAGTTGTTCTTTACAGAGTAGTGAGCGGGATTAGGTTGCTTGTCTCACGGACTAGACCGTCTGTCAGTTAATATGTCGATTTATAGCGGGCAATGCTGCTGTTTATCTGATTAGAGCGGTTGCGTATGCTGTTTTGACGATATTATGCTGGTGCAAGAATAGATTGGAGGGTGAATACAGGTGTTGGCAAGCTACATAGATCCTACGATTAATCACTACGCTGGCACGATAGATATTGATAGAATATTCGATATCTACAACCTGCGATTGCGTTGGGATGGGTTTACGAGAAGGGTAGAGTATCTTAGCTTCCCACTTCGTGGTCAGCGTTTGGTTGACGAGACAAAGAATACCACAATAGTGAATTGCGTGCATGAGCTATCAAATTACATGCGGACCAATAACCTAATTAACGGATGCATAACAGTACAGTACGGTAAACCGATACGAATAGCAAGTAATCGTGCAGCTCAATCAGACTGGAATTGCTCAACCGAATCTCCGAGGTTTAATTGCCGTTATCTAACGAACACACAGCTAGTCGTTGCGATTTAATCTACTGAGTCTGTAGATATGTTAGCCGCTGCCATCATGTACAAGTGTATGACTATGCGGTACTCACGACTTTCTCGCTGGTGGAGCTGGAGGCTTCCGGAGCAATCTCTGGTGTTGCGGTCTTCTCTGCAGCGTTCTTCTTGCAGCCGTCGCAGGCACAAGATCCCGGTGCTATACACACGTCAGCGTCATCCTATCCATCAATTGTAATAATATGAATATATGTTCTAACCGCAATGGCATTCGCCCTCGGGACCGGCGGTCTCGCAGGTGCACTTGGCACCCTGCGGCTCCTTCAACTTCTTCAATCTGAGAGCCTCGTTGTGAATGTCCAGGACCTCCTTCCTGGTGTTCTCGTAGAAGGTGTGCACCTTCTTTCCCGTCGGCGTGCCCAACGCATTCTCAAAGTACCTCGCAACAGTATTATACCCCTGCGAAGCGCGGTCCGAGATGCCGTACGATTGGTCCATCGCACGGCTCTTATCGGAGACCTTGTGTCTGGAGTCTAGATCCGCCAGAAACTTCTTGAAGCGCGCGGAAATGCCATTCTTGTCGTCGAATTCGATGCCCCGCTGCAGAATCTTGTCGCCGAGGACGTATCCGTGGGCGAGATATTCGGCGAGGATGGCGGTGCGGGGTTTGTCTTCCTGGGCGATGTCGGCGTCGTGGGCGGCGGTGGCGTCGGACTCGTGGGTCAGGTCGTCGAGGGAGGCGGCGGCGGAGACTTGGATTGCCGTGCCGGTGAGCTGGGTGTTGTCGAGGAGGAGGGCGGTGCGGGCGGCGGAGGGCTGCTCGAAGGTGATGGTGGCGGAGAGGTTGGAGTCTGGTGCGGCGGAGGAGGGGGTTACGGAGAGGTCTTTGATTTTGCCGCAAAAGCTGAAGAAGTCGCGGATCTCCTTCTCCGACGTCTTGGGCGAGATGTTCGCGACGTGGACTGTACATACGTTAGCTCATGCTGTAATACTTAGTACTTGATCGTGGACATACCGGTGGCGTTATCAGCGGACATTTTGGCGGTTGATGAGGGTAGTTGATGTTCTTAGATGGATCAAGTGTGCAGATGTATGTGGGATGAATGGATGAAGGTGAGTGGTTGGCGGGGGAGGGGCAGTTTTATATAATTTATTGCATGTACGACATCAGGGCATGCCATCTAATCTGTAAAAATTCTATTTTCCCATCGCCGCGGCAGCACATACCACGTTCATCCAGCACGTTCCTCCCGCTACGAACACATACGTGCATGCACGACGAGTCTGGCTGTCACGGGTGGTCTGATGGCGGTCCAAGATTCGCATTCAGCGTCGGCGGGGTGGCGATATGTTGCGTATCCTATGACGTAGCCGAGTGCCGCAGGGGTTGTCGGCACCGCCACATGCCACATTGCGTACCGCATCTTTTGCATGTGATGGACGTAGAGTTTGGCTTCAATTTGTGGTTTTTTGGTTCAGTAGGGGTATACTAGGACTTGCGGTGTTTCTGATCATGGAAAAATGAGCATTTGATTGACAGACGTCAAATCTGACCCCTGCAATATTCTAGAATACATCTATTGTGGATCGAAGCATAATGCTCTGCTACCTGGTGCTGCAGCTAGCAGCTGTGGAGCATATGACAACATTCGGTGCTGAAAATGTTGCTGCTGCTGTTAATGCTGCTATCACCATTACCCCACTTGTTTTGTCCTTTTAACTGTTTTCTTTGCTAGCCCTGTATTTAGATATATATATTACAATTACATCTTCCTGTATCTTTCCTGAATAGATATAGTCTTTATAGTCCTTATTATGCTATAATCTTAAGAGTCTTTTTTGTAGTTGGTTTCTTATTTTGGTGGAGTAGTAGTAAAGCTTTGTCACACTTGGCCAACCTCATCCATCTAATTAAGACTTTTTTAATAATTGTTATTAAGAGGTGAGACTAGTGGAGAAAATATAATCAGAGTATTAGAAGAATATGTTAATATATATATTACCTACTTATAATTATAAATTTATTATATAATAGTATTTATATCACCTTTTTATTAATATTATTATCATTATCTTTTTTCTTTTATCATTGTTATTATACTTGAGTTTGTGTTTATGTCTGTGTTTATGGTATTTTGGTTATTACTGCTTTTGTTGTTATTATTGTTTGCTTGTTTATGATTTTTCTTGTCATAGGCTGGAGGTTATTGTATTATTATTTATAAGTATTAGTAATATAATTTTATTAGTTTATTCCCAAAATCTATTTTATTTAGTATATAAATAAAGTAAAGTAAGGTAAAGAGCTTATATTTTTATATTTATAATAATTATAATTAGCAGTTGCCATCTGTTTAACCCTATATTTATATATAGATTATAAGTGGAATTATAACTAAGGTATGAATTATGTAGATGCCTGTAAATGGCAAACAAAGCTTATTTTTAGAGCTTGACAATGGTTAACTGAAACTGAAAACTGACTGTTGTGTTATATAAACCAAACCAAACTAAAAACCAAAATCTATATGTTTTAGTTTAAAAATATCAAACCAAAAACCAATTTTTAATTTAGATCATACAGACTTCAGTTTTTGGTTTATTTTCTTTTTTTTAAGTAAACACTACTAATAAAGTAACAGCTAAAAACATTAATAACTTCTTAATTATTATATATAAAATTACTAAAAAAATATAATTAAATAATAATAATCTTAATTAATAATTATATAAAAAAAAATTAATTTTTTTTTAATTATTTTATATTAAAAAATTTAAAAATAATTTTAAAAAAATTAAAAATATTAATTAAAAAAATTTTAAAAAATATATTAAAATAATTTAATTTTTAATTATAATTAATATAAAAGAATTATAATTTTATAATTAATATTGATGATTTTAAATGCTTTTAAAAATATTTTTTTAAAAAAAGTAGGGCTAAATTCGCTTAAATTTTTTTAAATTAATTAAGCGAAAAAACCATATTAAAATTAACAATCTAAATATATATAATATTACGTAATATAATTATTTTTTTATTTTTTTATATAATTTTTAATAAATATATATATTTTTTTTATAATTTTATATTAAATATTAAATTAATTATAATTTTTTGAATTTTTTATATTAATTTTAGAAGAAAATTTAGATTTTCAAAATTCAGATTTTCAGATTTTCAAAATCCAAAATTTTTTTTTGACAAAAAGTGCTAAATTTTTTTAAAAAATTATAATTAATTTAATATTTAATATAAAATTATAAAAAAAATATATATATTTATTAAAAATTATATAAAAAAATAAAAAAATAATTATATTACGTAATATTATATATATTTAGATTGTTAATTTTAATATGGTTTTTTCGCTTAATTAATTTAAAAAAATTTAAGCGAATTTAGCCCTACTTTTTTTAAAAAAATATTTTTAAAAGCATTTAAAATCATCAATATTAATTATAAAATTATAATTCTTTTATATTAATTATAATTAAAAATTAAATTATTTTAATATATTTTTTAAAATTTTTTTAATTAATATTTTTAATTTTTTTTAAATTATTTTTAAATTTTTTAATATAAAATAATTAAAAAAAAATTAATTTTTTTTTATATAATTATTAATTAAGATTATTATTATTTAATTATATTTTTTGGTAATTTTATATATAATAATTAAGAAGTTATTAACATTTTTAGCTGTTACTCTATTAATAGTATTTATTAAAAGATATTCACTTAAATTTTTTAAAAAAAATAAATAAACTGAAAACCAAAGTTTATATAATCTAAATTAAAAACTAGTTTTTAATTTAACATTCTTAAATTGAAATATTTAGACTTTAATTTTTAATTTAGTTTAGTTTTTGGTTTTTACTATAATATAAACCACGGTTTAGAGTAAAAACTGAACTGATATCAAGCTCTACCTATTTTAATAAGTATTAAAGAACAGCCATTAAATATTATTAAGAAATATTAGCAAAATATTAAGCAGTACTGCTGCTGAATATTTAATAATTATTATATATAAAATCTTACCTTATTTTATCACTAATTATTGTTCTAGATATAATTAATAATAATAAGCCTATATATATTATTGAAATATTGCAGGTAATAGCTAACTAAATAAAAATAGTATAATGTGTTAATTATAAATATCTTTTTATATTTAAATACTTTAAACTTTTTTTATTAGATAAAGTTTTTGCTATTTGTGGTGTGCCTTCTTATATATTTAATAAAAGATTTGTATATACTGTATTATCCTATAATCAAGTTACTACATTAGTAAATTGATAGAAATACTAAAAAAGAGCTTATATATATTATAAATATATATATTATTATATTAATACTAATACTAATACTTATATCATAATATCTATCCCTACCTTTGAAACCAATAGCAATATTATAACCTCTGATAATACTAGAATACCTTATACAAGAATATTATCTATCTATAGTCACAGGATTATTCACTTTACTAACAAAGTAATTATATGTTTCTCTTTTTGAACAGCTATTATTATATAATAAGAAGTATATTAGTATAAAATTAAATAATATTATTTTAATAAATAAGGTTTATAAAAAAAATAAAATTATATATTTTTTATTACTACTAGAGATTTATAATAGCTTAGAGTATAATAATAATATTAAATACATACTAGATATAGCCCTAGAGTCAAAATAAAAGTTTAAATAGCTAGAATAAAAGTCTAAATACTCATCATTAATAATATACATAAACAAATAAAATAATAATAACCACATAAAAATTATAGAAATTAACTTTAAAAAAAAGAAAAATAATAAAGAGCTATAGTTCTCCTTATAAAAATTTAAAATAATTAAAAAAAATCAATATCAAATAATAAAATATTTCTAAATAAATTTATATTTAAAACTATATAATAATAAAGTTAAATAGTATCTAATAATAAAAAAAAATCTAATATATAAAAAAGTTTAAGATCTTAAATAAAAAATTTATATTATTATTAATTATATTAAATGTTTGGAGTTGTATGTTGATAAACAGCTGCTGCTACTACTACTAAAGATCTTGGAACTAGAAGCTATAATAATAAAAACTAATATAATAATAATTATAAAAGAAAGCTTCTTAAATAACAATTTTAAAAATATATAATAAAATAAAAAAATTAAAGGGGCCCTAAAATCTAAAACTTTAATTATTAAAATAAAAATATTAATTAAGATTGAAACTAAGATAAAAGATATTACTAAAAAATTTAAATTTAAATCTAAGTAAAGTACTAGGAGTTTTAGTAATACCAAGACTATTATATTATTATAACTACTAAATAATAATAGTAGTAGTAGTAATAACAGTAATAACAATGTTTTAGATAATATAAATAATTTAAATAATAATAATAATTTAAATAATATTAATAATACTAATATTAATAAAATTATTTATACTTTAATATACTGCTACTACTATTACAAGGAGCTCTATAACATACTTATTATAAAAACCAAAATAAAAACTAAAATCAAGATATCCTAATCAAAGTTAACCAAAGCTACTAAAATTAAGACTAAAAAAATCAAGATTAAAGCCAAATTATAACATAAGAAAAAAAAGATTTATTAAAAAAAAAACCTAATAATAGTAATTTAAACTTAAAATTAAATAAATTAAATTTTAATACACTAGTACTAAATAGTAATAATAATTAAAACTTTTATTTCTAAAATATTAATAATATTATTAATATATTAATTTTTATTAAAAATCTAAATAATAATATTACATTTACAAACTTTCTAAAAATTATATATATAAAAATAAATACTAATTAAATATTATCCCCTAATATAAAATATTAAGAAAAAATATATTACTTATTTTTTTAAATATATTTAACTAAAATTATTTTAATATTTTATAAGATACAAAGTAAAAATATTTAATAAAATTTAAAAAAAATAATTAAATAAATAAATAAAAAATTTTAAAATAATATTAATATAAAAATTATTACTTATAACTATCTATTTATATTAATATAAACTAGTTAGCTATTATCTAAATATCTTTTTAAAATATAAAAAATTGTTAATATCCTAAATTTTTAAAACAATTACTTTATCCTAGATAAACTACTAAGTAGTTTTAATAATAAATTAATACTATTATAACTATTCCTAATCTTTAGATTAAAATATTATTATTAGAAATTAGATGATATTATAGTTTATTTAAATATATTAATAAAAATTAAATAGAAGTATTATATTATTAAATTATAAAATAATATATTAATATTTTTATATAATATTATAGATATAATATTTAAAAAATAAATATATACTTAAATTAGCTATATTTTTACTTAAAATTTTTAATTAATATTAATAATATATATTATTTACTTATTATAAATTATAATATTAATATATCTTTTTTATAATTATAATACTAAAGTATACAGCTATTAATTTAGAATAAATTTTTTATTATATAATTATTAACTAGTGGTTCTATTATATAGCCTTTTATATAATAATTTAATAAAGAAACTATATTACTTATAACTACTAGTATTATTTATATTATTAATAATCAAGTTATTATTACTATATCCATTATAATAATAATAGCTGTTACTACTAGTATTACCTAAAATCTTATTACTAAAAACACTAGTATTATTAATAATATTACCTACTAATATTATTATAGGATTATATATCTATTTATCTGGTATCTCTTTTAAAACTAGCTTTTTCTATATATACTATAATCTTAAGAAGTATAATAAAAACTCTTATATTAATTATAAAGAAATATAGAAAAAATATATATTAGTTATTATATAATTTTAAACTATATATATTATAAAAAAGATTAAAAAAGTAATATCTATTAAAACTAAAATTAATATTATAAATATTATAAATAATAATAAATTACTAAAAAAACTATTAAATAATATTATTTATTTAATTATTACTAATATAATTAAAATTATTAATATCAGCTTTAGAAGCTTAATTATAAATAATCTAAATATATATATTAAAAAAAAATATTAATAAATATTATTAAAATATTTATATCCTAAATTATTAGATATTTATCTTAAAAATAAAAAAACTTATAAAATTATCTTAAAAGAAATATATATTTATTAAACAAAAAATATATTATATAATATATTAATTAAAATTTAGAATATTTAGTTATTAATTTTTCTAAATAAATTATATAATTTAAATTTAAAAATTATAAAAGGCTTGGTCCATAATCTTATATACTTATATTATAATTATATTATTTATATTACTAATATTTATATTACTAATACTACTAATAAGATATATATTATTGTTAAATTAAAAAAAAGGCTATTATAATCTAATACTAATATCAAAAAAATATATACTAATAAAAAATAGTAGATAATAATATTAAACACTTCTATTTAAAAAAAATATAATAATTATAAAATTAATATTAGTATTAATAAAAAATTAAAAAATTACTAAAATAATAGCTATATTATATTATTTTATATTTTAATTATAATTTATAAAAATAGTTAATACTTTATACTATATAAAACCTTAATTAATAAAGAAATAATTATTAATTTAATATTAAAATTTATTATTATTTAAATTAGTTTATTATTAATATTTATTATTACCTTATTTATCTACATCATTTCTAATAATATAATTAAGTTTTATAATTTAATAAACTTTTATATTAAAATTATTAGTATAGCTTTTTATATTAAAATATATATTATATTATATTTAATAATATATTATCTGCTATTATCTTATTAGTAAATATAATAAATATATATTATTAATAATTATTAGTCTAATAAATACTTTTTACTAGATATTAACTAACAAATTTATTTAATATTAAAGATATTTAACAAAAATATAAAAAAATATTATATACTAAAAATCTTACTATATAATATATATAAATTTAAGAATAATATAAAAAATAATTTTACCCTACTAAATTTTAATACTAATAATTTAATTAAATAGATAAATTTTTTATATTAATAAATCCTTAACAATAACTTTATTAATAAAGATTTTAATATTAATATTAATTCTAATTTTAACTAGTTTATTATATTATTAATTTAAAAATAATATATTAATTTAAATAAATATATATATTATTAATTTAAGATAATAATATATAAAAGATATTTAACCTTAGTAGTATATATATTATATATAATATAAATAATATACTTATATTATATAAAAACATTATAATTAATATATTAATAAAAGATTTTAAAAAGTTAGATATATTTTATAATTATTATCTATTTTATTTTTATTTATTTTATTTATTTAGGAGTTTGTTTTGTTTTTATATTTATATTTATACTAGATATTATTATAATTATAATAAATTCTGTAATTATAATAATTCCTTTATTCCTATAGTTTTTATAAATATTAATATATATATAGTTTTTTATCCTTCTTTTATTATTAAAATTAATAAAAGTACAGTATACTTTATAAATAATAAATTAATTTATTTTAATAATATTAATAATATCTATAATAATTTATTATTATATATTATCTAACTATAGTAGTAATAATAAAGATATTTTCTATAATTAAAAAAAAAGATAAAAAATATATTTATAAAATAATATTTAAATTATTAGATAATCTACTAAAGCTTTTTAAAAAAAATTAAAATAATAAAAAATAAAATAATTTTTTTAAAAAATATTATTATTACTAAATAGTAATAAATAAAAAATAATCTAAATTAAGAAAAAGAATTTATTTAAGTTATTATAGTTATTATTGATATAAATAATACTGATAATAATAGTATTACTAATGATAATAATCCTACTAATAATAATAATAATATTACTATTTGTATTTTAAGGTTAACTAAGTAATAATAGTTCCTTTGGCTATTTATTAAAAAGGATAATAACCTTGATACTATTTAGGGTTTTAGGGTAAGCTTTTTAATAATCTAATATTTAATAGATTATTAATATATACTATTTATTATACCTAATAATAAAATTAATAGATGGTTTATTTTTTTAAAGTAATAATAGGGTTAACTAATATTATTAATAAAAAAATTCTTATATATTAAATATTATTTATTTAAAAAAACTTATTAATAAATAATCTATTATAGCTATTAGCTATTAATTTAATATATTATAATATATTAATAATAAAAAATATAAAATTATATAATATTAAGTAGTTCTTATTTATTAAAAAAAAAATTTATTAATAAAAAAAAAAATTATTATTAATAATAATAGCTAGTATTATTATATTTTATAAAAGATTATAAATAGTATAGATCTAGTTTATATAAAAATTTAATAAAAGATTATATATAATATATAATTATATTTTAGTAAATTATATAATAGTTAAATTAAATTATTTTATTTTAAAATTTAAATTATTATTAAATATATTAAAAAAAATTTAATATTACTATTTTTAAAAATCAGATATAATAAATAAATACTAAATTATATTTATAAAAATTAGTTATATCTATAAAATAATTTTTAACTTAATATTAAAAATATTTAAATATTTAAAAATAAGTTAAAGTTTTTCTAATATATTATATATATATATCTAGTTTTAAGACTTTATTATTAATTATATATTAGTATTATATAATAAACCAGCTATTAATAAGAAAATAATAATAAAAATTTTTATTTATTTTTTTAATAACTATTTAAGTATAAATATATTATTAGTAGTATAAATAGCCTTTCTATATAATAATTATTTTTCTAAAATATTATAAATATAGCTAATATTATTATTATCTAAATTTAAATATTTATTAGAAACTATATAGATAATAGGATTTTAGATAATACTAAAAAGGTTATAGTTAGATAATAAAAAATTAGTAAAATTATATAATTATTTAATATTAATAATAATTGATAAATTAAATAATTTTTTATATTTCACTAACTATCTCTGTTGTTATATTAAGGAAAAAACTGACTTTTATAAAGTTTTATGTACTACTATAGTTTAGATTAATAATATATCTGTTAAATATTATTCTGAGATAAAGAGTGTATTGCCACCATTAATGGGGGATAATAAGCTAAAGGCTCTAAAAAAGATAAGGGTAAAAAGGAAGATTATTAGTTTTAAATAAAGCCTAGCCCAATAATTAGTATTTAATACTATTAAAATCTTAATTATAGAGATTTAATATTAGAATAATAATTCTAGCTTATAATATTACTTAGTTTATAATACTTCCAGTATTAATATTAGTAATATACTATTTTAATTACTTAAGCTATTTATTAATATAGTATCAACAAAAAAAATTTAGAAACTAAAAAAATATATTTAGTTTATAAGTTAATATCTAATATTAATAAAAAAAAATTATTTAATTATTAAATAAAAAGGGTTAGTAATTATTTATTTTTTTTTTAAATATAAATATTATTTGGCTAGATTTATATATATTATTATAATTTATATCAACTATATTATATTAGTATTTATATTTAATACTAAGAAAATAAATAGCTATTTAGTATAATAACAATTAACCTTATCTAAATTCAATTACTAAATTATTCACTATTTAAAATAAAAGTAAAAAATTATAGATAATTTATTATGTTTAGAAATTATTATAGACACACCAAGTAGTAATAAAAAAAGATTATTGTTATTAAACATCAGCACTATAGCTGTTGTGTATAATTTATTAGATCCAGAACCTAAAGATATAATTATAGTAATAATAATAATATATAATTAAAAAATATAAATAAAATAGCTAGATAACCTAATAATCAGATTAATAATATTATATTTATTAGCAAATAATAATACAATAGTAATACAAAAAAACCAAAATAAACTATTATTAGATAATAAATTAAAGATTATTAAATAGTAATTATAATAATATTAGCTAATAAGTTATAAAATATTAAAATATTATAAATAAACTAATAATAATAAAAATATCTAAGTAACTTATATTTTTTTAAAAGATATTAATAATATATTAATTATTATATATAATTATAATTATTTTATTTTTAAATTAATACTTTACTAACTTATAAAATAATTTTAATAGCTAAATTACTAAAATAATATTAGTAAATATATTATAATATATAATACTTACTAATACTATTTTATAAAATAAAATAAAAAAAACTTATTAAGTTAAATACTTATATTAATACTTATAAATTTAATAATACTAAATTATATTAATTTATTTAATATTATAATAACTAGTAACTACTATTATCTTATTACTATTAATTATTTTAATTATTATATTTTTCTATTATTAACACTAGTATTATTTAAAGAATACCTAATAAAATTTTTATTAATAATAATATAGTATTTTAACTTATTATTAACTATTATTTTTAATAATATTATATATTTTTAAAAAAGATATTTACTTACTTTTTATTTTTAAATTAAAATATAACAACTATTTAAATTTTTATAATATCTTTAAATAATAGATTTAATAAAGAAACTTATCTAAATATTATTATATATAATATATAAAGAATATATAAATAACTTAATAATATTTTTAATATAAGATTATCTAAATATTTATTTTATATATAGTATAAATATTTAACTTATATATTACTATAACTATATATTTATATAGCTATTTCTTAAATTCAACATATATTTTAATAATATAAACTAATACTTTAAGAACTAATTTTAAATTAAAAATATAATATAATAAATATAGTTATTAAGACTATAGCTACAACCAAAAAAATTAATATTAATTAATATCTTAAAAACCTAAATATATAAATACAAATACCCTCTAATAAAATTTATTACTATTAAACAATATTTTAATAGCTTAATATATTAATAATAATAAATATTCTAATATATATAATATTATTATATATTATAACAATAATAGCTAACATCTATTTAATTTATATTAATAATATTTAAAATAAATAATATTATATTATTAAAAAACATTATTAATTATATTAGTAAATTATAACTATAAATATTAACTAGATTATTCTAGATTACCAAAATAATAAAAAAAAGATATTTAGTATAACTTACTAACATAACTATCAATATTATACAAAAATATTATTCTTTTAATTATATATATATTTATTATAAACAAATAAAAAATAATAATAATACCTAAAAATATAAACACTAAAAGGTAACCATTTCCTTTATTATTATTATAATATACTAAAAGTTTTTTTTATTAATAATATATATATATTTATACTATTATTTTATTTTTATTTTGCTTACTAGGGTACATTTCAAAAATCATAACCATACTATATTTATTATTTTCTTTGCTATCAACTACCTTTTATCCATATAAATCTCAAACCACACTAATTTATATTATTACCACATCAGCAGTACAGTTGCTGTCTATTACATATATATTCTTACTAGAATAATCTTAAGATTAGAGTCTCAAGAATTAATTATTAAAAGATATTTATAAAATATATAATAATATTTAGTATTAAAAATATTATTACTACTATTAATACTACTATTACTATTACCCTACTTATTTTATTTTTTTAATTATTTTCTTTACTAGCCCTGTATTTAAATATATATATCACAATTACATCCTCCTACACCTCTCCTGAATAGGTATAGTCCCTACAGTCCCCATTGTGCCGTAGTCTCAAGAGCCTTCCTCGCGGTTAGTTTCTCAGCAGCTCTTGCCTGCACAAGTCTATGTAATCTGCAACAGTGTCAGTACATAAAGTATAGATACTTAAGCACCCAGGTGACAATGAAAACCAAACAATAAAACGTATATTGGCAAACACACCTCAAGCAAAATAACTATTAACTCTACCATAATTTTATCTTTTCCAATTAAAACAAAACTACAAGATTCTCTAGTATCAGGGTAATATTTTAAGATATAGAAGACTGTGGTTTTCTTGAGAATTTGTGGAGCTATAGTGGTTTGAAATTTAGTTTAATATATTATCAGGTCACACATTGTTCAGTTTTCATTGTCACCTGGGTGTTAAGTAACTTAGCACATTGCACTGAATTCATCGATCTAGCACAACAGAACTACGTGCAATCCTTCGAACTTACATATATCTGCAATACTTAAGTAAATTCCTGCAATATGAGTACACTGCTTGCTATTGCAGAAATTGTAGTCTCGGATGCCAAAGAAATTGAAGAAATCAGAAACTTGGTCATTGGATATGGATTTCCTGCAAATCTGAGTGCATATAGTAGTACCTACGTTTGCACGGACAAGTGTCGGACAGCCACTGGGTATGCGTATAGATAGTGTACAGCAGCACGGTATGTACAAAGAGAGGTGTGTACAGAACATATACATGAATGATAAGCTAGTAATACACGCACACGAAGAATCAGAAAGAGGTACACCTCAATCGACCGGTGCAATAATATAATATAGATGGATGAATAGTCGTATGGTCGGATGGATCGGTAATAACGCCGAGTGCATGCTGAGCCTCCCTTATCTCGCACCTCCAGCTTCACAAAGCCGTCCCTGGTGACTCTCTTTTTGGGTAATTCTATCACGACGGCGGCTTCTCCTTGTACATTTTGACGCCTTCTGTCGCTGCCCGCGCCTCCTCTGCTTCGGCCTCCGCTTTCCCCAGCTGTGCTTGTAATCGTTCCTGCGCGCGAACGACTTTACTCTGCAGGTAGAAGCTGCCCCCCTTCGCCGGGTCGTTCGCGTCGAAGAGGCGCTTGTACTGCGCTGCGACTTCGTCCATCGTCAGGCCCGTCAGCTTGCCTGAGGAGTCCGGCGTGCGCACGTTGAGGATGCGGCAGGCTTCGTCGAGCGAGAGGCCGGCGAAGCGGCGGTCGGCGAGGGCGGGTGAAGAGCCGCGGGTGGAGCCGTTGGCGGCGGCGGCGGCGTATTTGTGGGAGGCGTTGGCTTGTTTGTAGGCTTCGACGAAGGCGCGGCCGACGACGCGGCTGCCGGTTGCTACGATCTGAAAGATGATGCGGTGGGCCTGTGGATAAAAAGTTAGTGGTGATGGTGAAGACGACGGGGCGGATTGCGGACCATGGTTGTGGAGGTGCCCGGATGGGCTGCTTCGTGTTCGTCTGCAGGAGTCGCGGAGGAACTGGCTGGTGAGATTATATGATGGTGGTAGTGAATGGTGAAGAGGCCTGCTCCGCGGCGGGGAGCAAGCTATGTCGTCGATGCGCTGAAGCTGTCGTGACAATCAAACTTTTCGCCGTGGTGGCTTCCCGGGGTTAGACTCCGGGCTCCGGGACTGGTTCCCGGGGACGTCATCTGCGATGAGCATCGACACACGTGCCAGATTGCTATCACATGCAGCAGCAGCAGCTTCACTCTTCCCTCTCCGTCTCTTCTTTATCACCATCGCCGCCTCTCGCTTGCCGCCCCGCAATCTCCTAGTCTCTTTCCCTCCTCAGCATCGTCGGGCAAAGGTATGTTCTGCTCCTGTTCTGCCGCCATGGTTGATCTGGTGCTGGCACGGCCAAATTCCACCGACGCTGCACTGCTTCAAGCGGTATCTCGACGCTGACAGAGTGGCTACGCAGGCATCATTCCTTTCCCCGAGTATATATCCGCATCATGTATGGCAGCGCTTGGTGAGTTTCCATCCACCCAATCGACGGATTCATGTCTATGTACATGCAATATCTGTCGTCATGCATCGTGGCCGGCTGGCGCGGCCAACGGCTGCGGTTTGCAAACCCACTTCTTCCAAGAATTCGGATTTGCATTCCGTCATCCTCGTCGCCCACCACCACCGTCTTTCGGTCGACGTCTCCCTCCTGCGACGACGCCGCGCTGACGAAAAGCTCGGTCCGCTCGAGGATGCGCACTTTGCAGACACGCCCTGGCTATCCTACATGAGCGCGCCATCGTCCTACATCACCGGCGGGCCCAGCAGCAGCTCCCCCGCCGGCAGCAGCAGCTACAGCTCCTACCTCGCCCCGCCCGACCCCGCCTCCGCTGGCGGCGCCCACGCGAACGATCCGAACCCGCCGACGGTCGCGCAGTTTTCACGGTCGCCCGCGCCCGCTGAGCGCGCGTCGTATCACCAGGTTTTCCAAAAGTCGCCGCTGCTCGTCAGCACGCCGCCACAGATCACGAAGGCGCTGTCGCAGATATACCCGTACGCCAAGTTTGCGAACAGCGTCGCGGGGCTGCTGACATGGACGACTGAGGATCCGTGGGAGAGCTTTCTGCTCGTCGCGGCGTTCTGGGCCGTCACGCTGTACGGCGACGTTGTGATCCGGTGGCTCGGAAACGTCCTCGTCGTGCTCGTGCTCGCCCTCGGCATGTTTGCCCACGGCCAGTCAAAGAGTAGGTATTTCATTCACGAGAACTGTGTGACTGCTGCTGACGGTCTGCAGAGGAGGAGGAGCATCCGTCGCTCGACGACATTCTGGACACGTTGCAGCTGCTCGCCGTGCGCTTCGCCATCCTCACGGACCCGTTCTCCAGTCTGGCCGCGTTCCTCGCCGTCGGCCAGTCGCCCACGACCGCGACGATGGGCCCGACGCTCATCACGCTGTTCATCCGCATCCTGTTCGTCTCGCCGATCTGGATCGCGCTGTCGTCGCCGCCGTTCAACATCATCACGCCGCGCCGCGTCGTCATGTTTGTCGGCACCACGTTTCTCTCCTGGCACTCGCGGCCCGCGAGGGTTACGCGCACGATCCTGTGGCGGTCGGCGGTGATCCGCGACGTCTGCGAGCGCATCACGGGTCTGAACCTCACGCCGCAGGAGATCCCGCAGCCGCCGCCGCTGCCACCGCGCGGCACGCCGAACGGGAAGAAGGGGGCCGCGGGCGCCGCGGACGCCAAAGGCAACGAACACCACCGCCGCACGCCGTCGTCCGTCGTGGCGTCGCACTTCAAGAACCGGTCGTCGCCGCTGGGCAACCTCAACCAGAACCGGGGCACGGCGCCGGGCGTGCGGTTCACTTTCTCGATCTACGAGAACCAGCGGCGGTGGCTGGGCGTCGGGTGGACGTCGAGCCTGTTCGCGTACGAGCGGCCGGCGTGGACGGACGAGCATCTGTCGGCGTGTCCGGCGGTGGACGAGTTTGTGCTGCCGGCGGCGAAGAACGGGATGCGGTGGCGGTGGGTGGAGGGGCAGAGCTGGCAGGTGGAGGGGGAGGAGGATGGGAAGAAGGCGGGCAACGGGTGGGTGTATTATGACAATAAGTGGCGGAACGGCAAGCGGGGCATGGACTCTTGGAGCGCCTACACGCGGCGACGAAGGTGTGTTCACGTTGCTCAAGTATTCATTTCACGTACGGTGTGCTGACTGAATGTAGGTGGTATCGGAATGCGGAGCTGGTGGAGGACGACGAGCCGGAGGGACACGACGATCACGGCGAGGAAGCGGGGGAGGGCGCGTCGATGAACGGCTCGGCGACGGTTACGATCACCGAGACCGAGGAGATGCCGCCGGTAGGTAGTAGGTAGGTAGGGTGAATATATATATATGGGTGCTCATGCACCGGTGGAGGGGAGGTATTTTACTGGGATTATGGTATGGCTATAGCGATGGTATGGCGGCGTTAGGCGCGGAAGGACTGCGGACGTATACGCATTATATATATATTCGGTGCGTGACAGCGCATTATATAGCGATCAATGGATATCCGTTCATCACGATCTTGAAACAGACAGCGTAAATAGTGTACATGTACATGTAGTGTATCACTGCGGTACCGAAATGCTACATCAATACGCAGGTTTAGTGCCATGGAGAGGCCTGGAGGGAGATCGGCTGTGGTGTGGGGTGGGACGGCGTGGTTAGAGCGGTGCGCTTTGGTTCTCGCAGAATAATATATTGCATAGAGCCGGTTGTGCGTATTTGAACTTCAATTGTGGCAGATTCGTCTGGCTTCGCTGGCGTTGGAGCTGGCGCTGGGCTGGCCTCGAAGGCAACAGAATAGTTACTATAAGTAAGTACTTACTTATCACACTGTAATCTGATAGACAAAAGGGCTGTTCAATTATTCTCCTGAACCGAATATCCGCATATATCCTGTCATAATCTACAGCTGTTTGAAGATAGTAAGGTTTACGTCTGTTTGAGCTAGTTTGACAGGTATTAAGCTCTGGATCAACTTTAGATCCTATCTTCGCATCTAGAGAAGCATCAACTGCATCCCTCCTTCCAGTCATCTTGCCTGATTCTCCTTCTTCCGCGCACACACACAACACCCAATATGAGGCCGGAAGAAATCTTTCATCAAATCGTTGCGGCCATCAAAGCTTCAGACGACAAAACCCGCCTCGATTTCGACGACATATCACCGGAAACGGCGGAGTGGCTCTACCAAAGTCTCTACGATGCGTCGAATAACTTGGAGCGACGTCGCTTCAAGTACGCAGCAACCCCTATGCTCAGTCCGGCTTCTACCTGCTAATAGTACATCACCAGGTTCTGTTACAATAGCGACCGTCAAAGCCTCCACATATCGATGCCGACAAAGATTCACGAAAGTGTGCCGCTTTGGCTGAATGGCTGTTGCGGACTTTGGGCATTGAAAGGCCTTGTACCCGATACCTGGTATGAAGACGTCGGGACCGCAGGGAATCCTCGTAAGCCCCCACAAGTGAAGCTGCCGATATACTTTTATCTTTTGTGATGACTTTCATCTTTTGTAACAACTAAAGCTTTGCCAAAGTCGCTGACAATACAACCCAGGTTTCGACAACTTCTCTCACCCCTACGAAGGGAGTATCAAAGAACCTGATGGGGTTATGTTAAGAATGGGACACGACTACCCAGTCCTGGTCGTGGAAGTAAACTGGTCTGAAAGCTGGGCCAAGTTGGAAGAGGACCGAGCACTATGGATGCGAGGATTTGGTCAGAATGCCCCCGTAGTTATCTTGGTGAAATTCTCGGATTCTCAGAACGGCGTTCGAGGTACCCTCGAGATAGCCTTCAAGAGAGCCGGAGGAACGGTAACATCGAGAAAGGTCTGTAAGATGTTGCATTTGCCACACGCCTCAGCCCCTGTCATGAGCCTGAAGTGCCTTCTTTCGGCAGTCCAGCTCGCGAGACGAGTCTTATATATCTTGCTAACTTTGTTCTTAGACAATCTGGTCGATCCCAGACGAAGATGAAGAAGACCCATACATATTGTTGGGAGACATCTATGGTAGTTCTTTGCCTGCCGGGTTTGACCCGCTGACGCGCCTTCCAATGGAGATGTCAAGACTCCGACGGTGGGGAGATGAGCTGCTACGACATATGAACCTTACTAGTGCCTAACGAGACAGCTTTGCATTGCGATACATGAAGACCCTAGCTAGCCGCTCACCTGTACAACTGTGGGTTCGGCGGATGGATATCCGATAAGAATGTCAAGACCTTCTGTGTGATAGAATATTCTGAGGTCGGTGGCGCGGAATCCGACGCGAAGCATTCCACCGTCTTTCAATGGCATGAAGACATTGACCATATAAATAGTTTGCTGGAGCTGGTTGACGAAGGCTAGGAACTCTAGCTTGACTGGTCCCACTATAGTATCACCACTGAATTGGGCAGCTTCAAAGCGATCGATACGTAGCCTTTGGGGAACCTTTTTGTTTTTGACGGTATTGCTGGACATTTTGAATGTGCGTCAATTGATGGCTTGATGTGGCGATGGAAGTGTGAATTGATGAGCGAAGATGGTTAATTGTCTAGTGAGTTGATGGCGAGTTGAAGTGCCTAGACATGTATTGGAAATATTTTCTGAGAATGGCTATGCGCTGTCTGGAAACCTGTAGATGCTGTATTGGTCAACCAAAAGGTTCTGTGTTGTGCTTCTGTTATAATTTTCACAGGTGCACGCCACGGTCTCGTAACCGGACTGGGGCTGCCAACCGCACTCACAGCTAGCTAATGGAGTCATGTGGCCCTTAGTTTATATTCTTGAATATAATCACTACTGTACGCAGTTGAATAGGAACTACAAGGTGGTTAGGTACTTATATTTAGAGCCTGATGGAGG
Source organism: Orbilia brochopaga (assembly GCA_036872635.1). Classification (NCBI taxonomy): domain Eukaryota; kingdom Fungi; phylum Ascomycota; class Orbiliomycetes; order Orbiliales; family Orbiliaceae; genus Orbilia; species Orbilia brochopaga. The sequence goes on along the minus strand of JAVHNQ010000003.1, from coordinate 1,348,169 downwards.
AAGAATGATTAATACAGTAGTCTGATTTGCGGATGGTTTCGAAGGTTCAGTACGGCGTAAGGATCAGAATATATGAGCAGTGGGGCTGAACAACAGGATATTCTTGAGTACGTGGATTTGCTACCGAAATAGGGATATCAGCTTTCAGAACAAGATGCTTATATTTCCCTTCTGAGATTTAATTTCACAAGGTAGTGCCCGACTGCAAGCAGGGCTAAATCACCGAATTGGCTATTGAACTTTTAACTCTTGACTTTTACTTGTAAATGGTCAGGGGGAGGGAAGGCACCAAAATGTGATGTTTTTCTGGAGGCTTCACATATATGGAACCCTGAGCTGTAGTACTCGCCAGCCCGCTCGCCTGCCAGCCCGCCTACATGCCTACACGCCTGCACGCCTGCACGCCTACTGCCTACCTGCCTGCCTGCCTGCCTGCTTGCTTGCTTGCTTGCTTGCTGGTATGAACAGGAGACGCCTTGCAGTCGAAGCCCGTGGCGGGTGGGCGGGATACGGGGCCTCGACTGCAAGGCGTCTCCCTTATATACGGGCGGACATATAATCACGGAGTCGGGTTTGAGTGCTGCTACGCAGCTTCCAAGTTAAATAAACTAAGTACCTCTTCAACCTTCGATTGTTGGCCTCGAAAGCAGGCGCTGAAGGGGCAGGGCAAACCTTCAGTTAATTGTGCCTGGTTGTCGAGCTTCGTTGGTGCCGGTGCTGGCAGCCAGGGAGCTGGGTGGCGGGCGGTGGGCGTGCAGGTGGGAGGACAGGCAGGTTGAAAGACAGGCAGCGCAGTCGACGACCGTCATGCTGAGCGCGAGCTTGCTGTGCCATGCCCCATCAAATAACGCGTCCATGGTAGTTCAAAAGCGGGTCCAAGAGCGATAACCTCCAGCTCCCACACCAGGAGCCTTCATCCTGCTCTCGGTCTTCAGCAAAACACGGCAGCAGTTGTCAGGGACCCTCTGTCGAATGCATGAAGAGCACTGCTTATATGCTGGAATAGTCGCAGGCCACGTGAGAGACTGCACGCATTCCGCTGTCGATCGACCGGGGTCAGAGCAGCAGCTTGAGTTCAGCAAGCTGTCGCTTGGTGGCGGCGGCGGCTCGTGCCAGCCTGTCGACAGTCGACAGCTGCGTTGAGCCCAAAAGCCACGAAACGTCAACCCGCATTTCTCCCTCCACCTCCTCCTCTCACCACCATCACCACCGCACCAAATGTCGTACAATCCAAACTACGCCTACGGCGCCTCCTCCTCCGCCGGCACTTCCAGCGCCGCCAATCTCCAGTTCTACAGCTCCTCCTACGCCGACCCCACCGGACGCGTCAGCGGCCATACAACACCCGCTCAGGGCGCCTATGCTGCCTATGGCGGCGCGCATGCGTCCACCCACGCCGCTGGATTCGCCGGCGCCGGCGTCGGCGGGATGGGCGTCGATCCGGCGAGACAGTTGCCTGCCGGACTACTAGCTGCGTTCGGCACCGGGGGTTACGAAGATGAGGCGTCGCTGTTGGAGGAGTTGGGTATCAACTTTGGGCACATCAAAATGAAGGTCAGTATATATTTATATCATCATGGACATTCGTATGGATGGTTGTCATAGTGGACATTCACTGTGAACGCGTAAATATCATACGTGGATTGCCATTATGATACTGTCATGATGGATCATTACCCCCGTTGGACATCCGTCACCAATCGATGGTCAATACTTTACAAGACAAGTTTATTCCTATGGCCCAGCTTCGCTGGCCTGCGAAGTGCTTCTTTACAAGACAATACCAGCTACACGAACTGTACAAGACCAATATTCATATCATATTCACATGCTAACTTCTATAGACACTCGCGGTACTCAACCCCATGGCCTCGATGGACCAGCACATCATGGACGACAGCGACCTCGCCGGCCCCATCCTCTTCTGCTTCCTCTTCGGCACCTTTCTCCTCCTCGTACGTCCCATCCAATACCTATATCCACCCCTATCTCAAACCAGACTGCCAATGGCAACGGCGAAGTCGTGGGCTGCATGCCCAGCTTCGTCGCTGTCCTAAGCACCGGCAGTCTGGTTCACGAGACAACTCCAAAACATATATTCAATACAATGATGCTAACACCCACTAGAGCGGCAGGGTGCACTTTGGATACATCTACGGCTGCGCCCTCCTCGGCTCCATCTCCCTCCACCTAATCCTAAACCTAATGGCCCCCCTCGGCGTCTCGATAAACTACATCCGCTCCGCCTCCGTCCTCGGATACTGTTTGCTGCCGCTAGTCCTAACCTCCTTCATCGGCGTAGCGGTCCCCATGGACGGCGTGCTGGGGTTCGCTACAACGGCAATCGCGATCAGCTGGTGTACGTTTAGCAGTTCGGCGATGTTTGTCGCCGTGTTACGGGTGCGCGATATGAGGATGCTGGTGGCGTATCCGCTCGCGCTGTTTTATTGTGTTTTTGGGATTATGAGTATTTTTAGCAGTAGGGGTGGTGGGAGTGGTGCTGCTGCTGCGGCGGCGGCGGCGGCTGCGGCGGCGGGAGCGCAGGGTTTCGGGCAGGTTGCTGGACGGGTTGGTAAGGTGCCGTTGGAGGCGGGTGCTGCTAAGATTGCACGGGGGAGTACTTAGGTGTAAGAGGGGTGGTGGGGGATATATTTAATGCATCGGTGGGGATGGGGGTATTGGTGATTATATGAGGTGGATTGTGGTTTGTAATATAGCTTTTATTCTTTTTAATATTTAGTACCGTCGAGCGAAGATCATTTATAGAATGGATGTGCACGTGCATATCTTGGAATGGACTGCTGTATTGCTCTTACGGTGATACAAGAAGATTATAATATGGAGTTTGAGAGTAAGAGTGAATCCGCGGAGTAGATTGATACAGATGTTATAGATATCTAGATATCAAGATAAGATGCCGGAGGCAACGCTAGCTTCGGGTTCTATACGAAATACATTATCATATCGTAGATCCGAATTCGAACGAACGAAGGAAGATACTCGCGGGAGAATATATTAGTCTGTCTCAGTCTCATTCATATGCCATGCATGAATGGCTTTGTTGATCATATGTGGTAGAAATTTGCCTCGTGGACCAGACACTGAACGCAAGTTTAGTGAACGCCTATAGACCTATTCTGCGATATTCTCGATCCCCCATAGATCGAATCGATTCGCATGAAGTAATATATGTTTGATACATGCTTATATATCGATCACTTGTCTCATGGAACTAGACGCCGACAGTGGATCCCGGCCTTTGACCTGTAAAAGACGGCCGGCGGACTGACTTTGCGAAATATATAAATATATATATAGCATGATACCTTGCCGTGCCGTCTGGTTTACGAAACCCATGATACACCCCTTCCCCCTCGAGACCACCTTCCCCCAAATTTCCAATATTTATATACCACAGCCGTGCTCGAGAGTGATATTTTGATATGTATATATAGGATAACCGACGGGCCCGGGTTTGGATACTCTTGGCTACCTCGTGTCTGATTGACACTTCCCAATAATATAGCCCGCATGAGCGGATGGTTTCATGTGCATGTTTTAGAATTTCCAGATACAAAAATATACCTGCTGTGCCGTAGACCTGCATATGGCTGATCGGATGGTCCTGCGTGATAGAAATCTTGGGGATCTCTAGCTCCGATCAGGATAATGTCAGCATCTAGAGTACATTTCACGCTCACCGTGTAGCCCAGATAGACTAAATGTGTACGGTATAGAATTTGCAAATTTGTGGTGGTTTTGTATATCAGTGTAGATGCTGACACCTTGACTGAGGATCTTAGCTGGCAATTTGTATATTGTCACATTCAAGAGGCCAGATTCTATAAACATCCAATCCTCGGCACCTCCTGTCTCGGTAGGCTTCCTACTGTAATTCGGATCGATATATCATCGAGTTTGTTAATAGGTTGTCAAAACATATATTTGTCCTCATTGATCAAGAGTCATCGACGACTGTCGATCCACAAATCTGCAGATACAGTCATCCGCCGCCACTGTTTGCTTTATCTACGAAAGAAAAAGAAATTCATATCATATCGACAGTTATCGATATCTGCTCTCTCGTTTCTTTTCCTCATTTCTTTTTTTTCAAGTGCGGGACATATTTCTTTTGAATACGACTGGAAACATCGTACAGACCCACACTTCCCCATGTACCAATCGCTGGCTCGCGTCGATGTGATTTGCAGGCAGCCTCGATCCAAGTCCTCGGAGGGGGCTCGCTCGCCGGCGGCAGATAGGCAGAAGTGTGCGCGCACCTGCAGATATCTGCCTTATTATGCAAACGCATCGGCACGGCTCCCGCGACCAAAGTGTTGGGTGCTATCAAATCACGAGCGAGCGAGCGAGCGGGATAAGGAAGGATAAGGCTATTGTTAGCATCCGTTATATATAGCAACAGCAACAATCGCCGCCGGCAGCTCCCCGACATATTATGCGAACGATAACGAAATGGACTGTTGGCCGCGACGTTATATCACGTTGGTCAGAAGCTCAGGCCGCATAAACTACGACGTTGGATAGTCTCGGGGACGCTGGACGTTGGAGGAAAATCGGCCTAGTGAGTTACGTTAGCTAGCCCGTTGGGTCATTAGCCCGCTGCACGGACGTAATTGCAGATTGATCCTTCGGTTACAAGTGACAGCAAAGCAGATGGGCGTCGATTCGATCGCTGCAATAGCAGAACTGCAGAAGAGAAGAGTTGAGTGAAATAGGATATTGCAGATATTGCAGATATCATGCAGGCGAAGCTCACGATGAGGAGCGAGGCGGCCACATCGCCGAGTGGATATGGCGTCTGCATGGTTCGCCTGGAGCAACGCAACCAAACCTGCAATGTTCGGGCGGCGTCGACGCAATGTCGGAGAGCCTGAGATGCGCGAATGTATCAACATGCAGAAACCATCACTTCACGATGGAAGTCGCGATATCTCGCGTCGGATGGCCGTCGCACAGTGATGGCGTATTGTGTTGCGACGATGCGCGCCTCGGTCGTAGACGGCAGGTCCTTCGTGTTCGACGAGACAGGCAACGGCCACTGACGGGACGGGCGAAAAGGGAAACAAACCGGGAACCCGATACATTTGGCGCTGTCGCCGCCCATCCCGCTGCTTGTTAGTTCAGTTGTGAATCATGAGTGCTCACGGGTTGGATCCTGCGGATGGTTCGCCTTCTCCCGCTGGCGATTTAATTAGCGCCTTGATGACGAGCTGACGAACGAAGCCTGTAATGTGTGCTTGTAACGGCCCATCTTCATCCTGGGTACGGCGTCGGCGAGGTAAATTTTGAAGCCTCTTGGAAAACTTGTCAGGCCGATTGTTGGTGCGTTAAAGCCGCTGCTTGGTCGCTCGTGCTTGGTAAGGCACCTGGAGAAACTGGCCGGGGTGGGGCTTGGGAGGTCGTTAGCTCTGCACCCTGCCGGAACTCTGACTGGGTACTTATAGATGCCGCCGGCCGTCTTCTGGGAACCTGCGGTGTTTTCCTTCAGCTCCTTTCAACATCATTCACGAAGGTGCGGTGCGAGTGCGAATATAATACCTGATTTATCCTTCTTCGAGCAAGATCATGAGTTGGAACCAAGACTATGGATACGGTGAGTTAGCCAGCCGCTCGCTCAAACCTGGACCCGCTGCTGACCACCGTTCTGCCCCAGACCCACAGGATAGCCGTTTCTCGGATGGCTATGGGCATAACGGCTACGGGAACATGAACAACGGCTATCCATATGCCGCCCAGCTCGATATCGAGGGTTCTTCGGAAACCCAAGGCTATGCCCCTCCGCCAGGGTGTAAGTTGCTCTCGTTCGGCCCCGCATGGGCAGCCCGAGTGGCCGCTTTTCCGCTAACAGGAGTACAGACCAGCAGCCTCAACCCTCATACCCCGATATTTTCGGAAATCTCTCGAATGTTGTCGGCTCTCTCTCGGGAGGCTCCTCGTCTCGTCGTTGGCGCACAAGCGAAAGTGGTTTCGGCACCAGCCGTGGCATCACCGAGTGGACCGATCCCGACATGGGGGCATCGCGATTCGTACCAACTGGCCCGAAGTGTATCTTCCACTGGATCAATTGCACGGAGAGGTTCGCCGATTACAACGATTGGGTCGAACATGTTGATTCCCATCTCCCCCCGCCTCATCCTTCACAACCCGGTCATCGACGCGACTTCGCAGGCATGCCGTATTCGTGGACCTGTGGCTTCCCATACTGCGGGTTCAATATCGGCAATCAATCAGACCATCGACAGATGTGGGATGACAAGCTCGGACACATCTTTGAGCATCTCCAAAAGGGTTGTAAGCCGGAGGATAACCGCGAGCTCGACGCCTGGATGAGATTCTATCAAAAGCTGAGACTGTGCTCGGAGGCCGATGCAAATGGACACCTCATTGCTCCACCTACGCATGAACCCTACAAATCGCCCCACAATGAATTCAGAAAACCGCCGAAGAAACAAGACAAGAAAGACTCACGCCATTCGCCCCTGCCACCGGGAGCACCTTTCCCTGCTCCACCTCCTCACGCACAGCAACTCCCTTCCCCCGGGGCGACGGGGAACCACGCTCCGCCTGTTCATAATCAGCAGTTCTCTCCCCCTTCAATGTACATGGCGCCCGGCCCCGTGCATCACCAAGGAGAGCCTACATATCAGCTCGCGCATCAGCCACAACCAGGATATCAAGTGGCGCCATACGGCTCTGCCCATCCACCGGTATATCCTGGCTTCGATCCGTATGCCCCGGATCATATACGTAGGGCGTTTACGACTGGCCATATGTATCCACCTCCTGCACAGCCGGTTCAGCAAGTTGAGCCATACCCTGGATACCCAAATGCTGGTTATTAGCCCACAATGTCTTTTTCGAGCGGTAATGGCCATCTTACCTTGTTTTCGCGAGTATAAAAGAACGCAGTTACGGCCGTCGCAATTCAATGCTTTTCTTTGATGCATTTCTGATTTTGTTTCGCTTTTGACCTTCGCTGGTAGTATGGACGGCAGTCTGGCTTGCGAGGCACTGTTTGACTTTTTCCTTGTGATCTCCGCTTTTCTCCTTGATTGGATTTCGTCGTCGGTCAACGGGTTATCAATGCAGCATTCTTTTCTGGGAAGTCGGAATTCGGAATGGCGTTACGTTATAGCATGGCTTTTTCTTTTTCGTTCCACGTCTTTGTGGCTTCCATTGGTCGCTCGAGATCAGGGATTGCCTGCACACTCGATCGTCATTCACCACCGTATTGGAATGTGTTTCAGGCTTCGCCTCTGGATTTCCTTTTTATTTTTCAAGCGTGGGCTTCTGGCATGTCGACAGTTTTTCTAACATGTGCTTTTTGATACTCGATCGTACATGTACCTTCATGTATCGACTGTGATGGCTTTGTTGGTTGTGGGCATTGTCGAGCTGGATTTCGATCGTTGAATCTCTGAGAGCCTTACTTCTCGTGTATTTTTCTCTCTATATTTTGTCATGCATATGTCAGTCTCAGGCAAAGTCATCTTCCTCATCGATGAGGGACACGATTCTAACTTACCAAATAGATCACACGATCCATGCCATGAATTTGAAGCCTGTATTGCTCGAATATGTTCTCGATCCTGAGATGCAGTTTTGGAATCTCAAAAAACGGGCACTGTTTGGGACAGGTATCGATAGCAGCTGCTGGCAGGACCTGCCCCTCTCTTCTCAGATCGGGCTAGCGCCACATCATCAGTCCGATCCTTCACGTTGAAGTCGGTGCATCGGCGCGAGTCAAGGCTCTCTGCGAGGCTTCGCCTCAGCATGCTCGCGGAACCGCTGCTATTGGCCAATCCGTCCCGATGTTCAGGCCTGGGCTCGAGGCTTAGCAGGCCTCAGACCGATTCGTTCGCTAAGCATGCGCGCATGTACCGCCCAATACACCAACCGCTTCGTGGAACCGTTCGCGAACCCTATCGCCAGATAAAACGGTCAGCAGACTGGCGCCTCGATTGGCGTGTAGATATGTGATATACCGCTATCTTTGTGAAGAGTCTTTGTGATATCATGCCGCGTAGCATGGGGGCAGCGAAGTTGTGCCCGTGTTGTAATTTGGACGTTAACGCGTGTCCAACGCAGCCAGCTACGCTCGAATGAATTGAAGGCTTGAATGTCCAGGCTGAATGTTTCGACTGCGACAACAACTCCCCCTCCTTAATTTCAAAGATGGGGCCTTGGAACCACCAATTCAACATCTCTTCACCTCTTTACTACCGATGACATAATGCGGGCCGCTTGTCATATCAGATTCCTCGTCATTCCACCCTGCCAGTCTGTGCGTGCAACTTTAAACCGCAGACCCATTCGTGCTCTTTACGAACCGCTAAAATCGGCTGCCACAGCGGGGTACGCTTCAGATAATCACCTAGTTAGGGAGTGGGGCGGGGCGGGAACACTGGAGCAGGGACAGGGCGGTTTGATCCCTACTATCTCCCGACGGTCTGTTCAGAAGAAATTGGGCCCAAAACGGTATTGGCTAGTCTCGGTTTTCAACAAAGACCTGACTTTGACTTCTTGAGAGCTCCTGCTCCATGTAGCCACCCCGAAACTCAACATTCAAGATGGCATCATAGGATATATTCGAGGAGGGTTGCAAGAAGCATCCATTGGCTTTGTGCATCGCTTCTGTCAACATATTGCCACGTCTGAACGCCAACGAGCATCGAAGATGACATATCATATCATTCCACTTCTCACAGTCCTCGAGGAAGGAGTGGTGCTGCATTTTCGGGTTGAACCGGCTGGCTGTCATCTATCAAGATATTCCAAATTGAAGGCATCTTCGCCTTACCTCGCGCCACGTAGCGCGTGCTAGATCATCAGCCGACACCTCATGGCGTCTCAAGCGACTCGAATGCTTCTGTGCTGTCTTGTCCTTTAGACTAGGTACAGGAACATTGAATTTATGAACCTAGGGTATCTTGACTCTCTTGCTGATGTCATGCTTTTCACAGTTCTCGCCCGGATATATAACGATCTTTGAAAGTCCCCACTATACATAATATGCATACTACATACACAACCGACACACCCCGTGCAGGTGGTCTACCAAAGTTCCGAGAGTAGGCGATGGCGATACATATTGACCCAATATGCGAATGGCTATTTTACAGGTACACAGCACTACCACCAGGACTTCAATTCGCCGCTCCACGTTTCCGCATCTTCTGATAGATCGAACAACTAAGCGGCCCACAGCCAGTCAACTCCTTCCGCGCTATCACATTTTAAGCTATAGCTTACGAAGCTGGACACAATATATATATCCGGAATCAAGCTTTTATACCCAGCAGCGATAAGAAAGCCGTTGAATGGCGGGGGCATTCATGCAGGTTCTATACCGTTGTTGAGCAATGCCCTGCAGCGTCGGAAAAACGTTGCACGAATTTCAACCAGGGGACAGCATCGTTCCGAGACTAAAAAGGTAGTGTCCTGGCTGGCGTGAGATATCCATTCCGTCATTTTCATCTTGACTATCTACATGTCCAAACCAATCGTGTTGTCCACCGAGAGAAAAAATTTTCAGATTATTTTACCTGAAGGCCTCTCATGACCAGCTGCAGGGCAGAACTTTCTCAACCGATACCTTCACCAATGGTAGAGACTTGTGAACGACCACGCGCCTCTGTTTCAATTAGTTTTCACCTTATCTCTACGTAATCACGAGTTTACAGAGACATCGATTGGCCTCTGCTCTTCCTGTTGGTAATGGCCGTGATCATGTGTTCGATCTGATAGACGTAACTCCAGTTGGTATTTTTGATCTGCCCTCTGCGTGGTCAGGTAGCCACCCACTAATATTATTTGCGGCTCGACGCAGAAAGCGAAACGGTACCAGCAAACAAACCGAATTGCACCTGCAGGATGCCTGAGAACATTGAGCCGCCGGATAAAGATTTCCGCACCACATATCATAACCGGCAAGTGATCTGGCTGTCGCCGCATGCTCATGTTATTCAAACCTCGCATGTCACCTCACAGGAAACCTGAGGTGGTCTGCGAGCTGGTTCTGCTGTGCCACATGCAGTCGCATTATCAGATGAATTTGAAACGCTTCAAGCATCCAGTGGCCGCGCTTCTGGGCACGGAAGGTACGAAAAAAAATGAAGCTGGCCTATCGCTCGAACCTCTTCCTGGCCCAGGCGTTCAGCCGCAAACATGGAGCCCAGCACTTGCATGCTGTGCCATGCGAATGAAGAACACTCGACAATCTACGAGACCTGGAGCCAGTAGCTGCACCCAAGCCTATCATCCTATCCAAGCACATCTTGCTTAGACACTAATATAATAATTGGTCAGGGGAACGGAAATTGGACACTAGCAATGCAAGATGACCTCGTTGAGACACCCAGAAGAGACACTGAGCTGGCAGCCGTCCTCTGTTCTGGAATCTAGTCCAGCAACCGGGGCCACGATGTCCATCGATTCAACGGGCGTAGATGCAATGGGAATACTCGAATATGCCGGTATACGCATTACTCGCGCGCGATAGACGATCTTATGGTCAGGCGCCGATATCCTTTGCACACAGAATCCTAAGTGTTGACTAATATACGTCGCGAATCATTGGCTGACAAGACACCAACAGAGCCATGATATCACAATTTTACGGATTGAGAATTTAAAGGGTCCAACTGAAAATACAGAGCGCCCCACGTCAACTTGGGCTTTGGCCCCTCCCCCCGGCGCCGCTCTGTAATTTCGTGCAGCTCATGCATATCTTCGGCCACGACAACCGGGATCCCTGAGGACACTGATGTACTGGATACGACAAAGGGGGCTGTCTGCTGCACTGCTGCACACATGCAACACTGACGAAATAATACCCTCACCTGTGCGAGGCCAGCTGATTAGGTGGAATCAAACTATCACTCAAAACGGTTATATCTTGCGCTTCTTCGAACTACTCCCCGGTATCTCGACGGGTTAAACGTTCATGAACACGTAGACCCCGAGCTGCCTGCATACAAGCTCTTTCTTGGATGCACCCAGCGACAGATGGGGAAATTAGAAACCTTCTCATGGACGGACGACGCATGCGCTGCGAGCAGTCAGGCATATACTAACCTGTCGATACATGCGGGGAATCGATACCTTGAGCCCTGCAAGTCGACGTACAGATACTCGCTCATTCAAGGAGCTCAGGTGTATGGTACCGCGTCTCGGCAAGTAATAACTTTTACTGCCCCAATCATCGCATCTGGTCTGTTTCATGTGCTGATATTTGATTCGCGTTAGCATCACCTCGCTCGATTTTGGAGTCGTTCACGGAAGCTTTGTTGCATAATTGATCTACAACAACACTAGCGCACATGTAGGGAGCTGCCGCCGCCGAAGGTAGCTACCAAGCTACATCATTATCTGCATGCGCAGCTGCATAATGTTCGAGCTACCAGCGGTTTTGCTGGCCCCCGAATCACCCGGACTCCAATTGAGGCGGAAGTTCACACGGCACGGCATTCAGTCAGAGCTATGCTACGACGGCTTGCAGGACAGTGCCTCTGGGCGTGCAGCACCTCTTCCATTAGACCGATGTTCTCGCAATTGGCGCGCTGCGACGGCTATTCGCGAATTGATACACTCACAATGGTCTATATAAGGACTCACCTGCCCCCGTCGATGGGGAGGGAGAAACTCGGAGTCATCATCGCATCGGAAGCTTCGGCCTCCCAACTCTTTCCCCAAAGCTTCCTCTATATTCACTTTATCGATCAATTGAGGCTTGCCAGTCAGCCTTCAACTTGCTCAGACATCTGCAGGACAGTTACTCTGTAGTAGTTTACTCCCAACGCCTGTTTGCAATATCCTGCCACCTCGGAGATCGCAGCGGACACATCCAGGAAAATGTCCGGAAACGCATCTTGTCAGTGTTTCATTACCGGCACTTGCACATGCACCGCGAGCGGATGCTTCTGCAGCCACGGGCACGATATCCCAAACAATAACACCAACTTCCATCATCTGGAACATGTGTACGACAGGCCACAGGCACTCGCCTACTTCGCTAGGCATAAATCTGATAGTGCCGGGGCGACCAGGAAGGAGTATGTGTGCCCCAAGCCCCAAAGGGTTCCTTTTCTTATTCCAATCATGCTTTCTTACCAGGCGTGCATGCAGCTAACATAATGTCCTATCATTACTAGGGTTTCTGACATCGACGATAAGCTTTCTGCCGACGGTGGACGGTCCGTCGATAGCAACCACTTCGACGAGACCAACGATGTCGATGCTCCCGGCGAAGGCACACCTCTCCAGGACGTCGTAACGCCAGCAGTACCCGTCGCAACGGGCTCCTGCTGCGGCGGTGATAAGAAGGAAACCGTCCCCACTAAGTAAGAGGACTACAAACGGCATTCCCGTCGCGAAGTCGACGTCGCGGTTACTATACGCCGACTCCCTGCGGATTGCAACCCGACGACTGGCAAGAAGCCATGTCACCTTCGTGCGCGGTCACGATATATCTTGATTGGAAACTGTACATTCACTTGGTTTCACTTCTCAACGCAATGCAATTTTTACTACTTTATAGCTAGTCCTTCGTTCCACACGCTTGTCGTGGGTATCTAAGCTACACCTTCCCTTATCTTCCCTGTTTCTGTTCTGTGTCTGACTCGCGAGACAAGTTGACCCTGGTTTTGAAACTGGTTTCATTCGATTAAAGTTATCGCGCTATCTCTATATGCTGTCTAAGCCCGGTTGCTATTTTAATGTATCTACTATCTCTCTTATCGCCATGTGTGGACAGTCCTAGGGAGGCCTGCCTTCCTAGAAGGGTTTCAAATCCAAGATATATCGTCGCGAATTCGAATGATAAAGTAAACCACCGTGCAAACTGTACGTATACGTAAACACCGTCCCTTCGCTGCATCCCTCGCATCGTCCCCTTTAGATCCCGCCACCTGGCATTATCTCTGACTCATGCGTCCCGTTTGTCTCGTAAACCAGACCATCGACCTAGAGCTGCTGGAGCCAGCGTCCCGTCCCATAACCAGTATTTCAAATTCCCGCTTTTCATCCCGCCTTCGTTCAATTGGCCGCACGTCCACATGCACTCGCTAGATTTCGACAATTTTGACTTTCTGGCCCCCCTGCCTCGAGCGTCGATACTTACCCGACTCGACTAGCGCTCGTGACACAATGGTATGTGCCCAGTGCTGCACTGTGCCCCATGTCGTCACATCTCAGCCGCTTGCATATGCACAACCAACCAGTTGTAATCCCGGATGACCCCACGACGATGCCTTGGCTATCAATTACGATTGAACAGGCACGCGGTCGATCGGCTTGCCGGCTAGTGAGATGGTACCTGGGCTTGCTCATCGATCGATTGATATGATGCCTGAAGGCCATGTTGTATAAATTGAAGCCGCTTGCACACTCGTCCGCGCGCTGGCCTCTTCGGATTCATTGTATACGTATACTATATTAACATTTTACTATGCTATTCTCTTGCTGTCACCATGAATATACACTACGGCATAACACTAAGTTCTACTGAATTCTTCGAAAAGCCACGAGCGCGCAACATGTCCGGATTTTGACATTTTAACTTTATAATATACTGATATATGTCCACAATCGAAAGAGAAATCTGAACGATCCACAATCGGCAAAGAAAGCTCCCCCACCGAAATGCGCGTGCATATCTGCAGGAAATTTAATAAAGAGAAGAATACGGAAAGAATATGGAAGCTAACGTGAGCGAATTGGAATCGATAGCGAGAAAAATAAGTAGGAATAGAACCTGCAGAGCGCCCCAGTAGCGCTATAAAAAGGATATTTGATCGAAGGAGGGCGGGGTGAAAGAGAAAGAGAAAGGGATACATCTTGAAAAGGGCAGTTCATTAAGGGCCGCTGTGTCCACCGGCAATATGTCGACTTTCGTTATGATCAGGATAAAAGGACCGAAACGAAATATCAGAAAAAAAATTAATATCCAACAAGGATCCTGTGACAGGGTGGGGAGATTTCGAGAGCAAATTTAGAAAGAGGTGTAACACGACCTATGGGAAACTTTCAAGTTTGAGAGAAAAGTACTAACGTTATAACGCCGCAGCAATGTTGAAGGGAGAAAGATACGAAAAAAGGTTCCAGGAGGAGTGGTGAAAGAGACGAGGAAGAGGAAGAGGATGAGGAAAAGGCAGAAGATCGAGGGGAGAAGCGAAGATGAGAAACGACTTGCAAGATCAATCAATCCCGGCACGTTGCAGTTTCGACAAGCGGAAGCAAATACAGAAAACCAGACAGTTACAAGCAAGATCAAAGCAAGAATTGCAAGGTTCCCCCGTGGTATATACAGACAACAAATAGCATAGACACAAGGCAACAATCGAGAGGAAAGTCGGATCGAGGGACGATGAAAAGGCTATCGGAGCCCAAAAGCAAAGACGACAAAACAAAGTCTTCTCGAATATCAATTTCTTCGCAGCGAGAAAATCAAAGACCAGCAAACCAACAACAGAACGACAAAGACAAGAAGAATATCAAAAACTCCTTTTACATTCCGCACCCTTTTCGTACGCGCATACAACCTGACAGAAGAATAACGACGCGAAAATCAAATCACAACAGAACAGAACAGATAATAAACCGTCGTAAACCATGGACCTACGGCTGATACACCGGCATCACTCACTGGCCTTGCGGGGGTTGGCCCCGACCTCTCATCAGCATGTTAAGCTGAGCAGGATTATAACCCTGTAGCGCAGGATTCATTCCGTTCACCATCCCCACAGTCATCCCGTTCGGTAGCATCCCCATCTGCGCATAACCGTTCATGTTCACGGGGATGTTGCCCATCATGCCATTCATGTGCATCCCGTTCGCACCGGCCATTCCAGGCATGAAACCTCTCCCGGCCATACCGGGATGAATACCCGCCGGTCCACCCATGCCGTCGATCATATTCTGCTGTTGCTGCTGGGCCTGGGCCTGGGCTTGAGCCTGCTGAGCAGCCTGAAGCGCCATAGCGTGCTGCTGCTGTCTTATCATCATGGTACGTTGAACCATGATCTTCTGTTGATCAGGTGTCAAGTGGCTAGCGCCGACCAGTTGCTGTTTAGCAAGCAAATTCTGATTCCTGGCTGCGTTCTGCATCATGATATTGTGTTGTGCAGCCTGCAATGCAGCCTGGTTCAGACCATGCTGTCCTGCTACCATTCCGATGTTGCGAGCTAGCGGACTGCCCTGATTCATGGCTGTTTGATTGTGCATGGCCTGTGAAGTGGCGCGCATCATGGGCGAAGCATGCATTGCTGGAGAACTAGGCATTGGTTGATGGTGCTGGTGCTGAATCGATTGGACGTTCGACATATGCGGCGATTGTTGGCGGGATCCTGGTTGCGAGGAATGATTGGAGGTACGGGATTGCATTGGGGGAGAACCGTGGAAAGCGTAAGGAGAAGAGGCAGCGGCGATTGGACTCCCTTGCGTCGCTGTCGTCTGTTGAGGAGCGCTTGTGGGCGTCTGGGCCGTGACGGGTGCTGGCGGAGGAGCAGAAATCGGAGTAGCATGTTCTCGAGCGGCTTGCTCTCTCGCAGCCTGCTGTTCTCGAAGAGCTTGCTCCCGTGCTGCTGCCTGTTGCTGAGCCTGGGCCTGAGTTGCTTCGCGAATTGCTTGGGCCTGGGCCTGGGCCTGAGCTTGAGCCTGTGCCTGAGCCTGAGCCTGAGCTTGTGCTTGTGCCTGAGCTTGGGCCTGAGCCTGAGCTTGGGCTTGAACTTGAGCCTGAGCTTGAGCCTGGGCCTGGGCCTGTGCCTGTGCCTGTGCCTGTGCTTGGGCCTGTGCTGCAGAAGCTTGTGCTGGCGTTGATGGTTCACGAGGAGGCTGAGAAGTTTGTTGCGCTTGTTGTGCCGCCTGTGCCGCCTGCGCTGCCTGTTGAGCCGCCTGTTGCTGCGCCTGGTGCTGCGCCTGCGCCTGTTGCTGCTGCTGCACTGCCGCCTGAATTTGCGCTTGTAGCATAACCTGCGAGCCGCCTCGAGCAATCATATCTTTGATGAATGTCTTACTCTCGAGGGGCGATTGATCCGTTGGCGTGTTTGCTATGGCAGCAGCAGCAGCAGCACGTGCCTGAGCCTCTGTTGATACCCTCTGCTGTTGCTCCTTGAGCGCCTTCTGTCTGTCCTTCTCTTGCTGCACTCTCTTCTCTTGCTCCTTCTTAACTCTCTCTTCTTCGTGCTTCTGTTTAATTGACTCGAGCGCTTTCCATCTCTTGAACGACGGTTCGAATCCACCACTGCTGACCGGCCCATCGTCAGTTGCACCAATCGCGGAGGGCAGATGCCGCTCATCCATGATCAACATCAGTCTCTCTTCTTCTGCCGCCTTAGCCTCGTCCACCGCCATCTCCTTGACAGTCCTCTTGCGTGTCTTCTTCGGTGGTACGGGTCGCGAGTGTAGTGGGTGTGCCAAAGCCTCGAGTATGGCAGCTGCGTGCTCCGGAGACTCTGCTGGCGTCAACACTAACGAAGGCCCCGTCGCTAACAGATAATCTGCTTCGAACGTCAATGCCGTCTTGTCGTTCAATATAGTTGGCAGAGGTTTGTTCGTGGTCGAGAGGGTCAAAGGGTGGGCTGAAGAGGGTGTAGCAGGCGTCTGCGCAACAGACGCAGGTCTACCCCGAGCATTAGGTGGGACAGCTGGCGTCAATGCTAACAGACATATCTCGGCGTGCAGTGAGGCGGGTGTGGGGTGTAGGACGGTCTTGAATATCCGCCTGGTCTCCTCCGCCGGCTTCGACGATCCTTTCTCGACCTCCATCGGTTTGATGTCCCCATTCGTAGTCGGTTCCTTCTTAACTTCAAGCGTCTTCTGCGCGGGGTACGGTGCAAACGGTGAGGGAGTCAAATGATCGTTCCACTTGTTGAGCGAGAACAGTTTATCGTTTTTGGGCTTGACAGGGCCGCCTTCTGCATCTTTGGCGGATGTCCGGTGGTCATGGATATGTACAATTAGTCGGCCTGCAAAAGAACGTGTGAGTAGATCTAGTCTATTATCAACTATTACGGCATGCGATAGTCTACCTTCATAGAATGGAAGTCTGGCGTCTCGAAAGACTTCGACCGCATCCGCCGGTATTATCTCTTGAGCGATATATTCCAATATGCTCTATTGCATCGGTTAGCAAGGTTGCCCTATAACTACGCAGCTCACTAGCAGGCGGTATTCTCCGAACCTTCATCGCGCTGTTGTAGTTGAACGTTCCATCCTGCTGATCGAACCGGAAGTGGGTCGGGTGCATATGAAGCGTCAATGACGGCGGCTTGTCCTTGTACTTGTCTAGTATGTATTGCGTCGTGATCACTATAGTAGGGGACCAAAAAGCATGAGTACAAAGTTCCGCAAGCATGCCACGGGAGTCGCTGCAACGTGTACCGGTGGGTATACCTCGAGGCATAGGTTTTAACTTCTATAGAGCACCAGTCCGGTCAGCTGTCGCATTCGTCAAAGAGCACACTTAAGGTTAAATAGTACTTACCTTTCTAGGCGGTTGGTTGGAAGCGAGTGAATCTCCATCTTCATCGAAATCTGCGCCTCTGGCGTTCTTTAACCGCGCATGCAGGCTCGTGTCAGACCCAAACTTATTGGGCGCGCCACGCCTGCGTTCGCTGGTACGAACATTATTCGCACCAGAGGCGGCGGATGTGTTCCCGTTCGTCGGGGTCGCAACAGTTATGGAGGTCGTCATCGTCGGCGAGGGGAGGGTCTTCGAGGGTGTTGGCGAAGGGCGGGGAATCGCATGATTCGGGGCAGAGGCGTTGGTCATGACAACCCCCAGCGGAGGTTTCGGAGTGTTTAGCTTGATCTTGGGATAGACGGCCGTGGCCATGGCCGACCGGTGATGACGGCGAACGGACCGCCTAGACTTTCCGAACGCCTATCCGTGGTGGCGAACGGTGAGGAGGATAGTGTGTAAATGGGGGGGGGGGGTTGTGTTGTTTATATCGGGAAGACAGGTCAGACCGGGATCGTAGGCGACCTAAGGAGGAGATAGCGGCTGACGGGAGAGTACGGTGACGGGGAGGCAGGGCCGTTGGAGGAAGCTGCAAGGGACTGCGATGGGGTTCCGTCGGTGCGGACGCGAGGAAGCGGCAGTGATATATCCGTGGTTGTATGTGATTGATGGCAAACACGCGCACTCCCTTTTCGCAGGAAATTGGCGCTGTTCCGGGACGTAAAAGAGGACGAAACCAGCGGGCAGCGGCAGTTTCGTCGAGAGAAGTGATCGAGGCGATGGACCGGAGGCGGTCTCGATGGTGGCCCGGGGTCTGGAACGGGCGGTGGTTTGGTGGTGCTGTCGGCGTATATGTGGAGGAGGTTGTTGATAGGAGGTTGAGTCGCCGCGGCGTCCGAAACAGGAATCCCCGGCTAAGCCACACGCACCAGCCACAGGCCACATTTCCTGAGCGAAATTATATTGCGAAATAATACTATGTATACTGACTCTATGTCTACGGAAAAATTTTGATGACCTTATAATTGAGCTTTTCTCTATCCCTGATAATACAAATGCCGTGGAAAGAACCAGAGCTGACACATGATCGCATGCTGGCATATGCGCGTAGGAATAAACAAGCGTGTGATGATAAGAACGAAGAAACACAACATGAGGGGTATAGTAAAGACATTTAGGGAAAGGGAACACGTTAACAGAGGTCAATGCATATCGCCACAGGCGGAGGAGTAGAAAGAGGCATTAGAAACACGTGCGCAGGCGAGACCACATCCTTCGAACCCAATTCAGTCCTGCAGCAAAAGGTCGCAAAAGGATTCTCCATCTCCCTTGAGCTACTTCGCCAGCAGGTTCGACCGCTTGGTTGGTCGGTGTGATCTCCGGAGTGATCGTTGGGGCTTCAGTCTCAACCGGCTTTGGCGTATCGTCCTTCTTAGTAGCATCTTCATCGCCTTTCTTAGTAGCAGCTTTATCATCCTTCTTAGTGACACCTTCTGTTTCGATTTGTCCTGGGAGGTTGGCATTCTTAACAGCACCATCCATCCCAGCCGGCTCTTGCAAGTCATCGTTTTTGGTTGCGGTTTCGGCTTTCACCATCTTAGGCAGATCGTGTTTGGTGATTGTCGTTTCTTCAACCAGGATAGGCAGATTGACTTGAGTATTCGTGGTTTCTTCAGACGGCGTGGGTAGATCATCTTGCGTGGTCGTAGCTACTTCAACTAAATCGGGCGGATTTTCCATCGTAGCCTTGGCTTCTTCAACTTGCTTGGGCAGATCCTCCATCGTGATTGTGGCTCCTTGAATGAACTTGGGCAGGTCGTCGTTCGTAGTCGTGGCTTCTTCATTAAACTTAGGCAAGCTGTCTTTCTTAGTCGTGGTTTCTTCAGCCAATACGGGCAGATCATCTTGTGTGGTCGTGGCTTCCTCAACCAACTCGGGCGGATCTCCAATCGTGGTCTTGACTTCTTCAGTCAACATGGGCAAGTCGGCTTTCGTAGTCGTGGTTTCTTCAATCAGCTTGGGCAAATCGTCTTTCGTAGTTGTAGTGTCTTCAGTCAACGTGGGCAGATCCGTTTCCTAAACAGTATTTCCCACCTCGATCGGCTTGGGCAACTCCTTCTCGACGGTTGCATCCCCTGCCTCCACCTGCTTAGCCAGATCCTCCTCCTTCTTGACTTCATTCTTCTTTTCCTCATCGCCTTCGGCGGCCTTGGAAGGCTCCCCGAGATCCAGCCCTACAACCTGCGCCAGGCTCTTCGACATGTCCTCCGAAAAGCTCTTGGAAATTCGCTTCGGGCTTCTCAAGGGGCCACCGTCCTCCTCGGGACCGCTAAGGTTGCCTGCATCGTCGCCGGAGACCATCCCATCGGACTCGAATTGAGAGTCGTACTCTTCATCGCAGAAGCTGCTTTCGTCGCTATCCGGTTCGAAGTCTCCCTCGCCGTCCTCTTCGTCTTCCTCCTCGAGCTCCAGCTGGAGGAAGGGAACAGCTGGACTGGTATCCTCAGTTTCTTCTTCGTCTTCATTCTCTTCCTCATCTAGTTTTTTTTGGGCATCTAACTTTTTTTGAGCATCTAGTTTTTTTTGAGCATCTTCCGCGTCTTTGAGCTTCTGTTTACTTTCATTTGAGACCAATGTTTCGAACGTAAACGTTTTGAAATGTTTTCGTTCGGGCATCTCAGTGGCGACGGTTTTTTTAGAGTCAGATGGCCCGACGGTAGGGATCGAAGCGATAAAAGTCGGGGCAACAGACTCGCGCGTAGTCGTAGGGACTGACTGTGTGGTCTTATCGTCATCATCGGTATCCCCGTCTTCGTCGTCGTCATTGTCATCGCTGCCGTGGTCCTGATGTTTATCTCCTTCGCTCTCTTCACTGCTATCCTCATCTTCAGCATCCTTGTGCTCATCATCTTCTTCGTCATCCTTGTCGTCATCAGATTCGCGAGCACCGTCATCATCATCACCAAAGATGTCATCGTCGGAACTGGAATCCTGGGAGCTCTCCAAGATTAATTTGTCCTTTTCGACGGCTACCGATTGCACCATGTTAGTAAAGATACTCTGAAAAAGATACGAGCATTGACTTACTTCCATCACGAAGGAAAACTCCTTCAGCAACCTGGCAGTTTGTCAATTGAGTACCAGGGCCGAGCTTGACAAATCTCCCAAGGATACATCCTTCCAACTTGGTTCCTGCACCGATAGAAACACCGTCGAGGATCACAGTCCCCTGTATCCTTACCATCTTGCCAATATGAACGTTCTTGCCGATAATAGTTCTCTTCGCGATAACCTTCTCGTCGATTTTGGTTCCAGCTCCGACCATGCTATCGATGCTTGAAACGTTGGCCCTCAAGTGAAGTGTAGCATCACTCGAGATAGGTTGCACGTTGCGAAGTGGGTTTCTAGCGATTTCGAGACACGTAGACAGATATAGGGCAAGCGAGTCGACTCGTCTGACGAGTGGCTTAGTTGCCAGAGGCGTGATATCCATCTCAGGTTTGAAAAGGGCAATTCCAGGAACGTAAAGCCCGTTGAAGTAAGGTAACTTGATTTTTTTGAAAACCTTCTTCTTATCATCACTCCCAGTCGGACTCAACGCTGGAGAGGGGTCTTTGTCTTTCGTCGGAGTCGGAAACCATCCTCGTGTGTTGATTTCCTTCCTGTCCTTTGCATCCTCAGGTAGAGCCTTCCATGTGGACTGTCTCATGGAGCTGAACCCAAGGAAGTTTTCGATATCGGTTTCCACAAGACCGCCTGGCGGGACGCTGTCGAGACTGCGCGGGGTTGCAGGGCGCTGCTCCTCTGTCTCTTCCCGCGCAACAACAATCTGGTGTAACCCGATTTTCTGTGCGAATATTCCTTGATTCTGCCAACCAGCTCTTCCAATATATGTGACAAGATCATTCTTGATCGATTTGATCTTTTTCTTGTAGTTGGCGCGGATGAAACGCAGTGTCCAGAGCGGGAAAATGTAGATGTGGCAGTCACGGTAGTTGGTTTGCATTGCGACTTGAGGGTGACGGGCAAAGACAGTCCTGTTAACATCGATCTGGCGATCAGGATCGTCCATGAAAGAGCCATAGTGCTCGAGGAGATATGAGAGAGTAGCTGTCTTATCGGTGCAGGCCTCGAAGGTTCTGAGACCAGGCCTGACGTCGAAGCGCGGAACTGGAGCAGTGAGGACAACGTCTCGTTCTGTGAATGTATATTAGCCAATGACACGTGTGAGCGTTTGTGATTCGTAAGAAAGGAAAAGGCGACGAACCGGTTCCCTTCTCTCTTTTGACATTGTACCAGACGCCAAGTGCTCCGGTTCTTTCCCCTAGTGTTTCCGGAAGGAGCATCCATTCTTTGATAACTTTGGCGGCCGGGATCTCGCAGAAGGCGTCGCAAGCAACAACCATGAAATCGTTCTTGATGAGGTTGTAGACTTGGGGTTGCTGAAAGACCGAGGCTGTACCAGCTCCCTTACCGGGAACGGAGACGCCGAGGATTTCCGGCAGTGGGATAGGTTTCGCATTCTTCGGCTCGTATGATGCTCGCTCTTCGTAGATGTTCTTGACAGCAGATCGAATGGGAGCTTCCTGGCCTTGCATGCAGACAATGATGATAGCTGTCCAGTAGTTAGCGGAGAAGTGCATTGATGGTGACGGACAAACTTACATTCGATTCCTCCATCGAGTAGCCATTCGAGTGGGTATTGTATCATAGGTTTGTTGGCGACGGGCAGTAGAGCTTTGGGAAACTTGGGAGACGAGAGGATGGGCTTGAGCCCATTGCCCTCACCGCAGAGGATGACGGCCGTCAGACCCAAGGGATGCTGGGTAGACGGCATCGTCGCGTGTTTTCTAGTGATGATGAGCGAGTCGGGGTTTGATCGATAGTGGCGGATAGCGTGAGGAAGATGGGTGTGTGATTGATAGATTGGGGTGGTGGTGATGGAAGATGTCAAGGTGGTGGTGGTGGTTGTTCGTGGGGTTGATGTCGAGGGAAAAGTCGAAGAATGTGGGAGCAGTCGCAGCACGCAAGGAAGCACAAACAGTCACAACTTTGAATTTTTGACGCCGAGCTGAGAATTTGAATCTCTGAGCAGCGTACTTCTATCTACAGTGGCCGGCGGACAAAGAGTACCGTCTATATCAATGCTGTTGTATACGCCAAATTGAACGAATCTTGCCGTCGAGGTGCACCAGGCTCTCACAATCGCTTAATGCCATTGTGACTCCATCAAAAACTAGCAGTGAAGTTTCCCGCCGAGACGTAGCGTCCGAGAGCCCCGCGCCCCGGGTCCGGAGACTCAGGCCGGATCCCCGAGGCGTTCCCGGGAGTCCCGCGGCCGGGGTTCGGGAAGCCGACCGAGGCGGCAACGCGCGGAGCAAACAGCTTCCGAGGACCGGGCTCAAACACCAAGGCAAGCCCCAAGGCAGGCTGATTACTCGGACGTGCGCAAGCTAAGCTGGGCCGACGAATTGACCCGCTGCCTCTTATCTGGCGCTAACAGCCCGCTACTAAATATTTTGGTTACGGAGTCCCCTTTTGAAGCCCTGATTGTAAAATTCCACTATACGAGCTTTGAAGGCGTTATACTGCTATCTGTACAGGGCCGCTTCGAACATTATCATCCTGGGGGAACCGCCTCCTATATCACTCCAGCTATAACAATAGTTCCGCACGTATCTGGCGACTATCGATCTCCATCAACTCCACACCCGCACTCAGTCACACACGCACGACACGACATCTGCGTCTGCACATGCACGTCGACTGCACTGCATCTCTCCAAGGATTCCCAGCCGCCATCCCGCTATAGACCCGACTCACGCCCTTGAACGTTACCGGTGCTTTGTGCCACGGCCTTATCCTCGCTTCTTTCACGGCATCATCAGCTGCTTCGGCATCGTACTTAACATCCGGCAGCTCCCGAGCATACGTACCCTACATCTCGAAATTATTCGAACCTCCAACGTTCCTTCTATCAATACGCACACACGGCTGTGAAGTTGTATACGAGCACGCATCCTCGAGACGGGCGGACCTACACCTCGCTCAAACCAACCTGCGGCTATCCGGCTAACCTATCTCCACCGGTTCCTGAGCCTCCTTGACGATGGCGTCTCAAAAGGTCGTCGCAAACGGCCCATCCGCCAAAGTCCACACACCGCCTAATCCGCTCCCGCGGTGGCTACAAACCGAGAATGTCTACCTGTTCGTACCGAACATCATTGGTAAGCGCACGAGTCATCTCCTTTCACCGATCTCGCCGCCTCTGCTGACTTCGCTTCCAGGATATGCTCGTATCGTCCTCGCTTCGATCTCCCTGCTGTACATGCCTATTCATCCACTGACATGCACTATACTGTATGGTGTCTCTTGCATCCTCGACGCTCTCGATGGCTATGCTGCCAGAAAGTTCTCGCAGTCCACAAAGTTCGGCGCCGTGCTGGACATGGTAACCGATCGCTGTACGACAAGCTGCTTGCTCATGTTCCTGAGCGCGGCTTACCCGGAGCACCCTAGCCTCAAGATCCTTTTCCAGTTCCTGCTGTCCCTGGATCTGGCGAGTCATTATATGCATATGTACGCGATGATGGAGAAAGGGGCCGGGAGCCACAAGAGCGTCGATAGGAAACAGAGCAAAATCCTGAATCTGTACTATACAAACCGGGTATGTTTTGTGAACCCCTTCATCTGGATATTTCGCGCTGATTATACTTACTCGGTACCGTCGATAGACTGTCCTGTTCACTTTCTGCGCCTTCAACGAGCTCCACTTCGTCTCGCTATATCTCCTCTCCTTCCCCTCTCCATCGGCTGCCAGGGACGCCATCCTCCCCTTTATTAAGGGCTTGGCGTGGGTAACGTTCCCAATTTGCTTCGGCAAGCAAATAATCAACTTTGTCCAGATGGCGAGGGCCGCTGAGACTCTTGTCAACATCGATAAGGAGGCCAGGCAAGCGAGTCAGTTGAACGGAAACAAGACCAAGTGAATGTGGCGGAGACAGGACAAGAACGTGAAGGCTTGGGTTTTGACATTTTGGCAGGCGTATTTTTGGAACGGGGATTCGAGTCTGGATCCTGTTTGTATCTGGACGGGAATCTTTTGACCCGGAGAATGTGAAAGCGATACTGTTACGTTGGGGAAGCCAAAGAATATTTCGCCGCATATCTGGCCGACGTGGTGTTAGCATCATACAGCGCTTTTAATACGGCGGTAAAACGGTTGGTTGGACGCCTCTTACCTGCTTTTCGTTGCTCTTAGAGGTGTTACTGCCGTTGTGGTATGTCCTTCATTTTTTTCTAGACTGCCTCTTTTCCTTGTCGGATTTTGATTCAGGTTTATAACTTTTGTTTTGTTATCTATTCGTCTGTTTCTATTATCATATTTATTACTTTTTAATGAATACGGCCATTGCAATCCCCGCATCGCCTTTACTCGACGGGCTTGCGCCCATAATAATACTAATAACGATAGCGCCTTGTACCTAGTGGATGCACATACAAAGTATGTATTCGATTACGAGAGGCTAGCAAGATGCCTGCGTCAGCAATATATTCGCCATATACTTTGTAGGCGGTATGCAATGTGGCGGGCCAGCGAAGGCACAATGCCAAGGACCTGAGCATTTGCATTCCTCGAGGACCCTGTCCGATCGAGCATCTCTCGATCTATCTCAGACCTCAGGCGAAACTGAGGGGAAAAGCCGGGCTGCCGAAAGAGTGCCTGCCAGCGGCCCCGTTGGCTCTCCGCATAAGATATTTTATCCCGTATTTTATAAATGCAGTAGATCTCCTGCTGCATGCAAGTGTGTCGGTTCCTGGACCGCTTATAATTGTAGTTTTAAGGCGGTTCGACTCTGCAGTTCTCACGTGCCAGCAGCCGTTTTTCTCCCTCCGCTTGCCCTTTTGGATGCAACTTCATCGCCATCTCGCATCTCCTCAGCCATCGTCCTCCACTCCGGGCAAGAACGAGCGAGGGAAGCTTCGAAAATCGCTGAGACCCTCCTGGACCGCATTTTAAACCCTCTTGATACACTGTGCGATCGATTAGTCCGCCGCCGGCTCGCCTGATTTCGCCCTTGCCTGCTTTCTGGCCTGCTCCCCTGTCACCGAGGGGCTGTTTGAATTTTCATTTTCGGTTTAGCACAGACCCAAACCGAAGCGCAGACAAACGAGCTCCAACAGCTTGCACTTCGCCTCGAAACACGTCTTCTCGCCCTGTCAGGAAGGTCGTCATCTCCTGGCCGCTGTTTATTTAGACCCGTCGGTGTCGTCGGATAGGAGAACTTCTGCCTTTAAACACCTGTCTGCCGTCTCCAGCTCGGCATTACAGCTAGTCGATACACCGTCCGCCACGATGACTACCACCTCAGTCCCCCTTGCCGACGAGAAGGCTGCGACTTCCTCGACCACTGCTCCGACCTCATCGACACCATCGACAAGCCAACAACCGCTCATGTCGCCGACCTCTGCCGTTCCTCCATCTCCCCGTCTCCGTCAGCTCTCCGCGACTTCCGCTGCCAACGTTCGCCGCCCATCGAGTTCCCTTTCTGACGCTCGAGACCCCAGTTCCTCGCGCCGTACATCCGACAGAATGCTACCGCCACCGGCTCCTTTGGCACAACCTCCATTCGCGCAGCCGCCATCTCCTGGAGGAAGCATCAGGAGCGTCAGCAGCATCAGTGGCAGTGATCTTGGTGTCGGTAACGGGCCGGGTCCAAGCCGTCTACCCCGCCAGCTCTCACCTGCTGAAATCCATGCTGAGCTGGAGAAGGAACAAGAGGCAGCAGTACGTCCTGAGTATCAATCCTCAAAACCCTGATAGACACCCTTGCTAAAGAATCATGTCATCTGTACAGGTCAACCGCTTGACTCGCCAGCTCTCCATCCTCCGCGCTCAGCAAGCTGTCTCACCGACTTCCCACCCCATCTCTGACGACCTCAGCGGCACATACCCCTCTACCTATCTCTCTCCTCGTAGCCGTCGAACCTCCTCCAATGCCTCCACCGCCCTCACCAATGCTGCCACCATCGGGAGCACCATGGCCGGCAGCTCGCTCTCCCGCCAAAGCAGCATACAGTCCCTCTCTGCAGCCCGTGACCCAACCGTCGCAACCTCTACAAGCTCCCGTCCCGCTCCGATCCCAATGTCACGTCAAAGCTCGGTCCGTAGCATCTCTGGCTCTCGTAACAGCGGTCGAAACTCACCCGCCCTCGGCGAATCCGACAGCCCATACCCATATTTCGCCTCACAATACTACTACGCCTCACCCCACTACGCTCCACCTGGCAGCAGCAGCTGGAAGGATTCTGCCGGCAGCATTCACATGCACAACAATCACCAGTCGCGCGAACGTGAGAGAGGCGAGTACGCTAGCAGCGAGACTGGAGGGTCTGAACGCGGCCTCGGCGTCAGCTACGGCAGCTCGACCGGCCACCCTAGATATGAGGAAGTCTTGACGGCCAGGAACGAGCTCGAGAGCGTCAAGAAGGAAAACGAAAAGCTAAAGGAGAAGATCAGGGAGCTCGAGAAGGCTCTGTCTGGCATCAATGTCAGCGGTACGACCACCTCGGCGAGCGACAAGGAGGTTAAATCAGAGGTGGAAGCCAAAAGCGGAGAGCCCTGATCTTGCCTGAACGTCGCGAGGATGTTCATTCGCTCTCCCCCGTATTCTTTCTTGATACATGCAAAACACTCTTCACTACACTACACCACACTTGCCCGAATCCGATAAACGATTCCTTCATTGTTTGAGCTGTTGTTTCTCTTTCACTTGCTCGAATAGACCACGTTTATAATTCGCCCGATATCCTTCCAGCTGTTTTGCTTCTTCTATATCATTCATGCTACCTTTCCCCATGCAATGCAATGTTTTTCTGGTTACGGTGTATTAATCTACAAAATCGGAAGGCGTCCTTCTGGGGTCCTCCGCTGACCTATAAAATTCCCCTTGCATGTCATCCTTTGCCTCCCTCATATACAGCCATTCTCTTGAAATTTGTCGTCAACGTTTATCAATTGTGCCTCTATCCTTTGCGAGACGACCTTTATCCGTATTTTAAGCTGTTATATGGGCTAGATCATTTCTGTTTATTCTAAAATCATTCTTCTATCGCTGCTTTGTTGATTATCATTGCATGATGGTTGAGTTACGGTGTGGGAAAATGTTCGCTACCTTTCTCCTACGAGTCTACCAACGTGTATAATATTAAGACATGCGCACGTGCGGCTCTCGTGATCGATGCAGTTTCATAAATTCTCGTAACTGATATACAATCCAATAATAACGATGCATGCATGCATATGAAAAAGCAGATATAACGTTAAACCCCATATATGCAAAGCCATTCCCGTAATATCATAGCCCTAAATGCAGAGCAAATCCAATAACATGACAGCGAAGTACGAAGAAACAAAACCTCAGATGTCAATCTAATGACCCTTAAACACTCTCATGAAGCTCGGGAACCGCGGCACCCCGTCCTTCGTCAGCTCGAAGTATCGATAGGTGATAACCGTCCCCACTTTCGGCGGGTTGTTGCGCATCTTGTCATCCAGCCCCGTGCCGACCTTGAACTTCTTCCCGCTCCCATCCATCATCTCGCATTTCAGCGCACCGCAACGACCAAGGTTCCGGCCTTTGCCAGGCTCATGGCCGATGACCTTCGCCTCGGCATCGTGGAACGTCTTCACCTTCAGACATGTCCGCGAGCGCTTCTGCACGTACCGACTGCGTGGCTCGCGCAGCATGAGGCCCTCGCCGCCCAGCTCCGTGATGCGGTCGAGCTCCTCGAGCACGTGGTCCTTATCCTTGACCTGGGTCTGCTCGACGTGCTTGACCCATTTGATGCGACTCTTCTCAAGCAGCTTGCGCAGGTAGTTTTGGCGGTCTTCGAAGCGCTGGTCGCCGATGCTGGGGACGTCGAAGACATGGTACTCGACGCAGAATTTCCAGCGGTCAGCGGCGTTCATTGTCTTGACGATGCTGACGGTATCGATGAAGCGGCCGCGGCCGCAGGTTAGCTCGCCGTCGAGGGTGACGTCTGTGGGGAACTTGCGGGTGAACCAGTCTGGTGCGTAGAATTTGTTGCCTTCGCGGGAGAGGAAGGTGCTGCCGTTCCAGTAGGCGCGCACGCCGTCGAGCTTTTCGGACATCCACCAGCCGGAGGGGTCGATGCCGTCTTCTTGGTCCCATTTTTCGGCGAGGAGGAGTTGTGGACGGAGTTTCGAGCCGGGTGGTTGGGGAGCTTCGAGGTCTTCATCGTCGTCTTCGTCGTCTTCGTCGCCTCCATTGCTGTTACTGTTGCTGTTGGATGGACCGTCTTGCTCGTCGTCGTCGTCGGAAGCGGGCTTCCTGCGGGGTGCTTTGCCTGTGATTACACGTTTGGCTTTCGTGGTGACGGCAGGAGGGGCGGCGCGGCCTTTGCCCTTGGATTTGGCTTCGGCGAGCAGTGTCATGACCTTCTCGAGCCGCTTCATCATGATCGATTTCTCGGCCTGAAGTTGCTCTTCGTCCATCGTGTCCAGGTCTGAGAAGGTCGGTTCCTCCTCTTCGGATTCCACCTCTTTGATCTTGCTCCGCTTGGGCTTCCGACGAGGTTGTTCCTCTTCTTCCTCGCTCTCCGTCTTCCATCCATCGTCGTCTTCACCGTCATCCGATGCTTTGCGCTTCCGGTCACGAACGCCGCCTGTAGCGGTGCGCTTCGTCTTTTCCCGACCTGATTTGGTGGTTGCTGATGCAGCATTGCGTGTGCCTGTTGCCGGGGCGCTCGGATTGTACAGCTCGACTCGCTCTCGTTCGTATGCTTCACCAAGAAGCGACTTCAAGTGCTTGCCTGGACGGTATATGCCACGGTTAGCTTTCGTTGAAACCAATTTTTCGAAAGCCGGACAAGCGCAAGCTGGAGGGGTACTGACAAGTCCGACCATTGACTGGGCCGCCATTGATGCGCCATCCGGGACAGGTGCAGTAGAAGTGGTCGTAGGTGCGCTTTATCGTGTACCTCGTAGCTCCCTGTGATTCGGACTTGACTTCGCGACTATATTGCGGGCGGGCGGGCGTGTTAGTCCACAGTTTACTCGATCGTATGCCATGATGGCAGCTGTGATTGACACAATGGATAGAATCGACTTACGTCTCGCCATCCTCGAGAAGGACCTTGGGTTTGACACCGTTCTGCGGAAAAGCCGGGGGTTAGCTGCGACTGTCATGCTAGCCTGAGTGATAATTTTCGTGATCGTGAGTGCCTACAATCTCGGCTAGTTCATCGTGCTCTGGCATGTCGATATGGCCGATTGCGACTCGAGATCAGATCTTCGCTCGCGATATTTCAATGGCAAGCTAGCAAGTCGTCGGGGCGATTCGAGGCGTTTAGAACTGGATGCTCTGCTGTCTGTCTGTCTGTCCGTGAATGCATTTCCGATTCTGAAATGCGCAATTCGTCGCTATTTATCCATCCTGACCGGTGCGTGGTCCGCCGACTCGAGGGGACTAATTCAGGCGCGATTGAAATGACTCTCTGCGTCCGTCAATTGGCAAACTCAATGCGGCAGGCAGGCAGGCCGGGCTGCGCCGCGACATTGCATTGTGCTCACGTCCATCAGATGACTTCGTGGTTTGGCGGGATTGCGTGCGGTCGCTTATGTCGGGGATGAGTCAGGTAGACATGCAGAAGTCATTTTGAGATCAGGGGTTGAGCCGTGAGTCAGCCAGCACCGATAGATGCCACGATCTTGCTCGCAGCGCGTCTTCTCGCGGATCGTGTCATCTCAGCGAGTTTCGAGGATAATGCTTGCGAGCTGGGTGTTTTGGAGCTGCACGATGTCAGACGCAGTGGCAGTTGGAAGTGGTTGGTTGAGGCAGTTGGTTGTGCTTTGCGCGACGCGAGATCCCACCACTTAAGTGGAGCCAGGACTGAGATCTGAGGAAGGATTGAGGGTCTTGCACGGTCAGTTGTCCACAGAATGCAAAGGACTCTAGAAATGTTCTCCTTTGAACATCAAGCTTAAAAAAGAAACATCCATAGTATGTGAATTTCTGAACTTTCATATTATATTTGTGAAAGACAGCCGATAGCAGCTGCTTCGGACACACAAGAAGGATCGACAGGTAATATACGGCCGTCGAACATCAGGAAATTCGAATGGGCGCGTTGTATGATAAGAGAAAGAACACGAGGAAATGTCAAAATGCCAAAATCATGAATGATTAGGTAAGAAAAATCGTAGCATTGCGTCGGACCGACTTCAAACCATAGTCCTCTCACGCGCGTAGCGACTAAACTTTCCATGCTGCCTGATCAGCGTGCCATACCTCATGAAGATGAGCGGCAGCGGCAGCATCAGCGCTGCAATGCCGCCGAGAATCGTCATTGACCACTTGACACCAAGGTTCTCGACCACTGATATCCATTAGAATATATACAACCCGCGCTCCAACGATGTGATTTTAAGGGTCAACTTACTCATTCGGGAGAACAAAGGGAATATGCATCCCAGGGAGTATCTGAGCAACCCGTTTGCGCCAGAGACCGAAGCAGCAACAATTGGATAGCAATCCTGTAGCCACGACTATCAGCAGATCGTCCACCAACTTTCATAGATGGTGGGAGTATATATCTTACCGTAATATATGCGATATGAGGCACAAAAAGCCCAAGCTGTCATAAATTGTATAAATCAGTCGCGCATCACATGTACAAAGATATGGCCGACGAGAAAATGTCAACTCACCGCAGCATATCCAAAAATGCAGACAGCGATCACCGGCACAATCCAATGCACACCAAGTCCAGCTGTCCAGGCGAAGAGGAACAAAGCGACCACCATTGCGATCGCGGGAGGGACCATTGATGGAAGCCTTGCCTCTGGAGGCACTGGAAACGTACGCTTGGTGTACAGGGGCTCGAAGAAAAATAGATAGATTGGAACTGTCAATATGATGCCCAGGCAGATGGCGAGGAAAGGCAGCCCGGATTGGAGGACAGTGAATGAGTAGACGGTGCGGAAGATGTGTGGGAGCTGCGAAGAATCTCATATCAGTATTCTGGTGCTGATGCCCTTTGCAATGGTGTCTTACAGAGCTTGTGAACCCATATAGGAGCATATATCTGCATCCAACATTATCAATACCCGGGTAGTTATAACTGTCAACAGTGCGGATGACTTACACGAATCCCGAGTAGATGGAGAACAACAGAACGATCTAGCCGTATGTCAGTCCACCGTATTCATCTGGTTCGGGAACATATTTTGCTATGCTGAACTCACGGGCTCAGTGACCAATAGCGTGACTGGTCGACTCATGGCGAACCAAAGCGTCTTCTCAAGTCTCTCTTTGTCCGGTCTCAACACTCGCTCGCCATGAAGCTGTCGATTTTGCACATCCTTATCAAGTATTGTGGATTGATAAGTTTCGGGCATGAAGTATATAAACGGAAATAGACAGGCCGAGATTATCATTGTCGTCCAGATGGTCCAGCGCCAGTTGTAGTAGGATATGATGATGCCGCTGAGAACCGGGCCGAATGCTGCTCCGCTGAAGGCGCTGGCGACGAATACTAGCATTGGAAACGCTCGGGCTGGAGCCGGGAAGATCTGGTTTATGCGTCATTAATAGTGTTATATCTGGGAGAAATCCAGAGAGATAACTTACGTCTGCGACGGTACCTGATCCTACCTTTGGGGGAGTTAGCTAGTCAACCTGGTAGATTAGGAACAGTATAGAAATACCGCTGGACCCTGTTTAGCCTGCAGGTTAGCATTCGGTCTACATGAATTAGATAGCCGGGGTATAAAGTCATACCGGAGACGCGAAAACTCCTGCCATTAGTCGAAAGAAGAGCCAGGCTCCAAGGTTGACGTTAGGAGGGCCCATTGCTGCTGGGAGCTGTACGAAGATGAACATTGTGTAGGAGACCTTGTAGATATTCTTTCGTCCAAACTGTTCAGACAAGGGAGCAGAGAGTATCGGCCCAATCCCAAGCCCCAAAACTGGCGACCTTTGTTAGCGAATACCATTGCAACAATATACACATCGGACGGACAGACCGTACCATAGAGTGATAGACCCAAAGTTGCAACAGTTCTGCTGGTATGAAAGTCCTCGGCAATGGTTGGGAGCGCCAGCGAGATAATCGATGCACCAACATTGTTGACGAAGCACATTGTTCCTACAAGATATGTAGGGAGTCAATCATCATGACCTTGAAGCTGATAGAAGCTCTGAAGCGATCTGATAGGAGAACATACCAATCACAAAGATACAATACCTAAGACACCACATCCTGTCAGCGGCATTCTTTTTCAACATCACTTTCCTCGTCTTCCTTTCATATCTTGATTGCAATTGAGGATTCGAAACTCACCACTTCTTCCAGTTACTCCAGTTCTGCGGGTTCCTTGGATCATGAGGACTATCATAATCTTGGACCGTGGTGAAGCCTTGAAGATGGATGTCGACGAGCTCTCCCTGACGGAGGTGGTCTCGAAGGATTGGTCTAGTCGAATAACCTACTTCGTCTTTTTTGAGAGCTGCAAGGTATCTGGTCGGTAGGTTACCTTCGATCTGGGACATGGAGATGTCGCTGGCGCTGGGTCGAGGGCCGGAGCTGCTGATGTCGACCTCGACCATAGATTCTAGAGAGGGCGGGGAGTCCATGGTGACCGACATTCGCTTGCAAAGGGTACGGTGCGTGATCTCTTGTATATAGTGTGAAACGGACCTTTTGGGATCGGTCCAGACGAGGCTATGGCTGTCGTTGATGCAAGGTAACACGTGTAGACTGCAGGAATGTGACAATGTTCGGGTTATGATCGGTAGTATCGAATGGGAGATGGTAGTATATAAAGAGAGGAAGATTGAGGCTAAGTATGAGGATGGAGAGATCAGTGAGATGGAGGGACGGTTGCGTTCCGGGCACTGCTTATGTGGTTGGATGGCAATTGATTGTATTGGGTCTGCGTGCAAGATCGTTACGGCAAGGTGTTGGTGATTGCCTGAGTCGGGGTCAAGCCACAGGCTGCGTACAAGAGAGTGGGCGAGCTTGCCTAACGATTTCGACGAATGATAAAAGTGCTAACATTAGAACTACTAAGTATCTAAATCTAGAGTCCACATAGTCGTCTCCCACGTATCCCTCCATTCATTTCTTTCGTAGACGCAACAGTATACAGTAGCGCAACGCGTTACCGTGCGACGAAGCCAAAATACAACATTGAAGCTCCTTGCGACGGCTACGGGAGCATCGAAGGCCACTGCCATCCAACTATTCCATCTTGCAAACTGCAAACACAGCCATTGAATCCCAAACAAACTGTTTCTTTGTGAACGCGACATAGCCCTCTGTATCCCTTCGATTCCTCAAGCGACATCAACAAATCCTATTTCTCTGCCGCCTTCTCGCCTCCATCGGAGCTCTTGGCGTCCGACGAAGCTCCTTCTGATTGCTCTTCACTGGGAGAGCTACCCGAGGATTCCGGACCTTCTAGGGTCTTAGAGGGGGTGTCGTTACCCTTCTCCGAGCCCTCCTCCTCCTCTTTGTCCTGGTTCTCAGAAGCGTCAGTTGCCGCAGCCCCGGCTATGCCAACCAGCTCAACGACCGCCTCCTTGGTTGAAGCATCGGCACTTGTCGTGGCCTTCTTGCTCTGCCTTGAGCTAGAGGCGGAGGCCTTGGGCCCGCTGCCGTTCAGGCGGTTCTGCTCGAAGCGATGCCCGTTCAGCAAGAATAGGTGCTTGCCTAGAGTAGAGGAACTAGGTTAGATCATATATATAAAGTTAGAGAAGGGAACACTAACAGGTCCTCATAGTCTTCGACGACTTCTTAAATGCCTTACAGTCGCAGGAATCTAAGTTCATTGGGTTATCCAAGAGTTAGCAAGGGAATCATTGCAGCTGCGCAGGAGGTGTCACGAGAATCGCGCGGTGTCGTTATAAGAGGATGACATGGACACTCATTGAGATTCAGGAACTCCACTTACAAGTGCCATCCTCGGCCAACCCTACGACACCCATCTCGATCTTGAACCTGCTTCCAGGTGGGATCGTGATGTTTGGGATATCATCAGAGGGGGCGGAGTTGTACGTGACACCGCCACCTTGCGCCTTGTCAATGTTGTCCGGAAGGTAATCAGGAAGAAGTGGGACGCTTGAGCTGCGGGAAGACTCCGCGGGAGTGGCAGCGGTGGTGAGAATGATCTTTGTCTTCTTGCCTTTAGCTCCACCAGCAGCCTCTTTGGTGGTGCTGGTGGCGGTTTTAGCCTTCTTCTTGGCTGGGCCGGCTGTTGTCGCTGCCTCTTCTTCCTCCTCCGCGATCGCGCGTTTAGTTGGTTTCTTGCCTTTGGTGGGTCTGCCTTTGGCTTGTGGTGCCTTGATGGACGGCTTCGACTGGGTCAATTTCTGCTTTTTCGGTGCTGGCCCCGCCTGCTTGGCCGGCGGGGCCCTTTTCTTTCCGATATTCTGCTTTTTGACGGGGGCTGGTTCGGGCTCTTCCTGCTCTGACTCCTCCTCTTCTTCATCTTCCTCCTCCTCCTCAGGCTCATCTTCGTCATCTCCGTACTCGTTGTGATCGGATTCATCCTCCTCCTCATCTTCTTCCTCCTCAGGCTCCTGGATGGTCACTTTTTTGGCTCTTCGAGCCGGGGCTTTGGCCGGGCGGCCCTTCTTTGGACCAGCCCGCGTAGCCTTCGAGCTATCGCCCTTGAGAATGGATCTCGGCTTGGGCGGCTTGACAGGCTCCGGCGCCTGCTCAATGAGGCGCGTAGGCCTTGTCTGTTGATCTCATCGCGTGATATCAGTATACATACTCTATCGTATCCCCAAATCATCGAGCTATAGCCAACTCACTTTGGTCCTGGTTGATTTTCTCGCCCCGGCGGCTGTAATGGGTGATGAAAGATACGCGTATACGTCAGCCTCATCGCGATCGATACCGGAAATTCGGTACTATCAGGAATATCCGACTGGTTGCTACTTACGCTCCGCCGCGACGCCAGCTTTCTTTGGCCCCATTGTGAATTATGTTGAAATTGTATGGATTTTAATCTCAAGATATAGTGGAAAGAGGTGATTTGTACGTCAACGTGGATGATGATGAATGAGGAACGGTTGGATTGTGCGATCAATCTGAGGGACACTCAATATTGCACGCTGTCGTACAGAAACTTTCAAGCCTCGCAAGGTGACGAGAGGGAAATTAAGATGATACAAAGGACGTTACAGCGGACGCGTCAATAAACAACAGGGAAAACAGGACATATGGAAAGTGAGGGAGGGAGGGAGTGAGGGAGGGAGGGAGGGAGGGAAGGAGGGAGGGAAAGTCATATCTGTGGGCAGAGCATTGGCAGGATACCATCCGTCCCCCAGCACGTCCATGGCAAAATCTTTGCGG
Source organism: Orbilia brochopaga (assembly GCA_036872635.1). Classification (NCBI taxonomy): domain Eukaryota; kingdom Fungi; phylum Ascomycota; class Orbiliomycetes; order Orbiliales; family Orbiliaceae; genus Orbilia; species Orbilia brochopaga. The sequence continues at coordinate 1,312,303 of JAVHNQ010000003.1, read as the reverse complement.
GTATGCACATAAATGGCGCGAATGGTGCTAGGGTCAACCAGAGCTCAGTGTTTCCAAAGCGATGAATGAATGCAGGTACTCCAGCTGGCAGCCTGCAGCCCCAGAGGACCGGCACTGGGTGTTCAGTCCATGATCCAGAAATACGACGGCTGAGCAAACAAAAAAGCCGTGTTTGCTATCGTGTCAATATGCAAGAGGCCGTTGGAAAAAAGCTCAAGACAGTAATGATAGCTGCTGCGCTACGGGTAGGCTGCAGTATGGTTGCACAAGTGTCTTATTTCTGGTAAGTTGCCTGAAGTTCCTTGGTCCAACTGACATCAAAATCTCGTGGCGCGGCTGTCAAAGATCCGCGATACAGGTACAAGAATAGCTACCCAGTCTGACTAAGTATCTGAAAACCGGGTGGCAGGATATACTATATAAGTGGTATACGCAAACATGCATACAATTTGTTCCATGTCTGACTGAATGGCCGGTGGGTAGCCTCGTCGGATTGTGCAGGGGAGAATGTTGCATTTTGCTGTCCCGATGCGTTGTTTTGGTTGTGCAAGCGCGATCGGAAGTCGGACTGACGGACTGCCCATTTACTATGCTCATAGGTGTTATGCAAAAATGATTATTCCACATATTCGCGTGCATGTGCATATATCGATTCTTGAATATCTGACGGGGTATACTACACAGCTATGATTCAAACATCGTCGAATTGGTTTACCCCCGATTTCAAGTTTCAGAAAGGCCTCTTCGATAGCACGCTCCTGAGAGATAACAAAGAACGCAGGCTAGCGAGCCAACCAATGCTGAGCCACCAAGAAAATTACGGCAGTCTGATTTACGAGACAAAGCGATCGATGTCGATAAAAATTGTTTGGCCTAGATACCTGTACCAACCTATTTAGATTTTACTTTTAGAGAGAAAGACTTCGATTTCTCGGAATGACTACCAATACACCTAGTATTCGTCAGTTGAAAGAGCGGCCATCCAGTAAGTTAATCTCCAAGCCAGATCTCGAGCCGACAGTATAAAAACAGTATAGATGACATGCCGCCTGATGAGAGACACTCTGAAGCTGATATAGAGTCAACAGCTCCAGAGAATCGCGGTGCGTTTGCAGCATCAACGAGGGATAAACCAAGGGATCTAGCCCCAGGACTTCGGCCTCGCCCACACCCCGACGTACCTAAAATCATGATGGGAATCGGAGGCGGCCCGCCTCCTCCCCCACCAGGGCCACCGCCTCCACCTCCTCCCCCGCCGCCAAAAATAACGTTGAATCGCGAAAATCCGAAGAGTAAAGATGTCCCGCAGACGCCGAAGAAGCCGGCGACCAATTCGATCGGTCAAGCGCAGGGCGACGTGATGGAGGAATTAAAAGCCCGCCTTGCAAATAGAGGCACCCCGCGGTCTAAGACGCCGTTCAGGGAGCCGGTGCGCACCACGCCGAAAACACCACCATCGCTTGCGGATCAGATAGCCGCAGAGTTGCCTAGTGGAAAGGCAAAATTGAGACCTGTAGGATCTAAAGCGGGAGATTGGATGAAACGAGAGCAGGAGGCTCAGAGGGAGAGGGAAGATGGCCTTAAGAAGGAGATCCGGCCGCCTCGTGTCCCTGCTACTCCAAAACAGCCACTGACACCGCCAGTAACTGAGCATCGACCTGTCAAGCCGCCAGAGCCAGCAAAACCTGTTGTGCCGAAGATTTTCAAGCCAGTTAGAACCCCAAAACCTCCAGAGCCAGATGCAGTGCACGTAGAGGAACGGGTCGAGAGAAACGAAGAGCTGAAGTTGAAAGAATCACCAAGGATAAATGCGACTGCGCGAATGACACCCCGGGGAGATACGAACAGGGACGAGGGCGTAGGACCAGATCCATATCTCGTTTGGTCGATAAGGACAATCGGCATCGTGCTGATCTTATGTGCGCTTTTGAAGATAGAACTATATCTCTGGGTAATATCAATGGCTACAACTCTGGGGTTAGAAGACCTACTCTAGGGATATATAAACTGGCGCTGTGAAGGTGTTCTCTTAGCTTGCTGAGGTTCTTTGAGCCATTCTTGTGATGCGGTCACTATATCGTGTGTATTGCTTCTCGTAAGTCGCGTCTCGTCCGATGTCAACCTCGCAACGCGTCCGAATACGCGAATTGATGCATGGCCTTTCCAAATTTTAGGAACCGATGCGCCCTGGCGCAAAAGAACGCACATTTGCATTGCGACCATCATTTGAGCCTCTGGTTCCGTGTTTGTGATCATGATATTCAATCACTCCATGAGTACCTGGATAAGTACCTTCTTAGTTGAATGATATCAAAGTTCATTGACTAGTTCAATGCCGTACACGGGCTTTTAATTTTTAATTTAGCTCTGGAGTTTGTGTTGGCGTATCGCGATCTCGATCGATTGGCTTGCACGATGGCTTGCAGCTGTCGGTATCTGCCGTAGCCGCATTTGGAAAGCCGAGGAAATCTGCAGGCAGAACACGCATACTTACCTGTTCCGTATTCCTTGGCTGCAGGTCGATTGAATGAGATCGTGTTTGCGGGGTGCATTTGCTGGGTTCGGTAGATGGTCGGCTAGATGAGCGGAGCATGTGACTTTCAGATGGGCATCAGTTCCCATCCACCTGGTTGCCAATCCTCACGCCTGTCAGCTTTCTGGCGGCCAACTTGGATGTGGTATGATGGTGGTCAGAAAGCCGTCGCGGTCAGCCAGCTCCGCAGCCTGAGTGTTATTATCATTTGGTTTTCTTATAGCTCCTCGACAGAAGTGCAGTATTGCAATGGGCTCGTACTCGTACCTGCGAGCATCCATTTTGCCGCTGCACACCCAAGCACCCAAGTTCTGTTGCATCACATCAGCGGGCTGAGCATGATAGCGTTCCGATTCGCCAACTTCTTGCGACTACTAAGCTAGCGAACATTCCTGTGGTACAAAGTGAAATAGCAGGACCCCGCCGACAAGCATTGGCCCTTTCCATGCCGTTCCCCAGACTTTCTGCAGTTGGACCCACCCTGTTCTCAGATGCCCGAATTTCTCAGGAAGTCAGAGGCAGCCGAAATCCATGACACTTTTCTGCCGTGGCATTTGGGAGACATACGGAAAGATGTGCCGTATCCTTGCATCCAGTGTTACGCTAGCTCGGGAACCAGGCTCTTTTTTATAAGGAGTTGGACTTGGGACGCAAGGTTTCACGAGAGGCAGCCAGTCCGGTCCAGGTGAATTCTGTCCTTCGTTAAGCGGGATTCGGCGAACGCTCATTGCGTTTACACCAATATATAGGTCTCCCGGGCTCCCGCTTACCCTTCCGACGGCTAACTTCTTGTTCTTTTATTTTGGGAGACTTTGTTCTCGCTATAATTCTACTGCAAGAGGAAGCGTGCCCTGATAGAGCCTTCTCTTGCATCCAGCTCGAGCCCTGAACATCGCGCATCGCAACCCCAAGATCGCAACAGCACCAACAAGATGTCGACCGAAGCACCCACGTACCGTTTCGCACGCCCGTCCGACAAATGTGTCTTCGACGCAGCACAATGGAATATGTTGATTCATATTCTGGAGACTTACGTTCCCAAGCTAACGCCAGAGGAGACTGAGGAACTCAAGAAAGACTACTATGAGCATGTCAAAGTCAATCCGGCGGACGAGAAGGCGCTTGAGGCATATGCCCAAGAGTCCGTGGTAGATGTCCCCGAAGTTCTGGAAGACCTTGACTGGATCTTTCAGAGGAATGTCCCCGAAGACAAGGTCGCAGAGATCAAGACAGTTCTGAATATTCTGGAGTATGTATTTTCCACCCAGCCCTTGCCAGCCTGGTTCCAGAACCCAACACGCATGTGTTGGGTCGGGTCTACGAGGCTGGTCAATCGTACGATATTGTATCGATGTAGATGATCGCTAAGCCAAATCTTGTTTCTTCTAGTACCCGGCTGGGAGCTCTGGCCTTTACTGGTTCGACGATTCCAATGTACGAGAAAACCAGGCATGAACGGGAGCAAATTATCCAAGGCTGGTCCGTCGCCAGAATGGCTACCTTGAGAAAGCTATTCAAGGCATTCCAAGGGATGGCTCGGCTGTTGTGGTCCCGTGCCAGCCCGGTCTATCACAGAGCTGCCGGATTTCCCGGCTATCCTTTCACGAAGGAAAGCGAGGAAGAGTACAAGAAGATCAAAGAATCTGCAGCAGCACTTGATGCCAATCCGGAATTCAAGTTCGAAGATTTGAGTCAAGTTGCTGCAGCAGAAAACGGCGTTATCAGGCTCTCCACCTCCATCTTGGTGATTGGATCAGGATGTGGTGGTGGCGTGGTCGCAGGGCATTTGTCAAAGGCTCTTCCGCATCATCAGCTTATGGTCGTGGAGAAAGGATTTTGGTATCCGATTCACAAAGCGCCTATCACGGAAAGAGATGGCTCCAAGATGATGTTCGAAGGCAACGGCACTATGCAAACCAATGACGGAAGGTATGTCTCCGGTTGATCTTCAACTGCTGTCTGACCAAAAGTGTCTAATTTGAGTGGACGTGGCTAGCCTTTCAGTCCTCGCGGGTTCAACTTGGGGAGGAGGTTCGGCAATCAATTGGGGTGTTTCCTGGCAGGTAAGATGCATAGACATCAGCTGATTAAGCCCCTTCTAGTTTACGGGACAATACTGATATAGCTGATGTTACTTGTAGCTACCCGCTCGGACGAGGAAAGAATGGAGCGAGAAATTCGGGCTTCCTTTTGCAACTTCGTCCGATTTCCAGGATTGCTTGGATTAGTAGGTACCTCACCGTTTGACGATTCTCCCCTATTCTACCCTTTGTACAAAGGCTTACATCGGCTCCTTTCGCGATAGTGTGTCGCAGGTAGGCCAAGTCAAGTCGTGGGATGACCTTGACCACAACCCGAGCAATGCAGCCATTGTGAAAGGTAGCCATCGCCTCGGAGAAGCATATGTGTCTGTTCCACAAAATATTGCAGGCAGCCCAGATGCGCATTCTAAGATCTGCGGCGCTTTCTGCTCTGTATCTTGCAAGGGCGCCGGTCTCGATACTCCAAGCCGCGGTGGCAAACTGGGCGTCGCCAAAACCTACCTAGCTGATGCCCGAGATAACGGAGCCAAGTTCATCCAAGGGTTTGAGGTTGACAAGATCCTATTCGATAACAAAGGCAACGTCACTGGCGTCGAGGGTCTCTGGAGAGCAAGCCCAGACGAACCAGCTGGTACTGGCAAGAAGGTCATCATCAGCGCTAAGAAGGTCATTTGCAGCGGTGGGACAATGAACACGCCCGCTGTTCTGCTTAGGAGCGGTCTCAGAAACTGGTGGATTGGTAGAAACGTCCACATGCACCCAGTCGTCTTCTGCCAATCGCAATGGAAAGAGGAGACTCGACCATGGGAAGGCTCTATCATCAGTGTTGCCAACACTGAGCACACAAATCTCGATAATGATGGTCACGGCGCCGTCATAGAGGGCATGCTCATGCTTCCAGGGTTCGGTGCCTTGACTTTACCATGGAACAGCGGGTTGGAGTACAAGAAAGTTATGCTTCGTTATAAGCACCTGACGAGCCATGTCATAATTGCACGGGACCGCGATAGCGGACGCATCATGCTCGATAGGTCTGGAAAGGGCCGGCTTGACTATACGCCGTCGGAATTCGATCGAGCGAATCTGATGGAAGCGTTGATATCTGCGATGAAGATCAATCGTGCGGCGGGTGCCGAGACAATCTTCCCTCCGATTTACAATGCACCTATATACACGAGGCGTGCGGATAAAGAGGAGGATCAGAAGCATTTTGACGACACGATTGCAAAGATCAGACGGATGGGGCTTACCCCTGATAATACTGCTTATGGTAGCGCCCATCAAATGGGTAGCTGCAGGATGGGACCGACCCCTCGAATGGGTGCCTGCAATGACAAAGGCAAGATATGGGAGAAGAATGGCCTCTACGTTGCTGACGCTAGGTAAGTGTCCACTTCATCACCAGTTCTAATTGGATTCATGGATGGTGATCTGACCGTTTTGTTTATAGTCTGATGCCCGCGAGCTCTGGTGTCAACCCTATGATTACGACTCAAGGTTTGGCGGAATGGGTTAGCCGTGGCATCGTGGCTGATGTCCTTAGAGAGGAGGCAGGCGATGGCAAGTCCGCTAAACTTTGATTGAGGGATGGTAGTTCATTTCTACGAGATGATGAATTCGTTAGCTAATTGTCTTTCGACTTGCATGGTCATTAATTATGTTTTCAAGCATGCAGAAATCGTGGACGTTCGCTTTAAACGGGCGGCGCCCGCGCTGGTACCTAGGTATTATAATCGAATGTTAGCAGTTTTGAGCGAGCCGCATATCGTCTATGAACGAACAAGACTTCTGCCTTGAATCTCTGTGCATGCGATATCTACACCGCGATATCGACCTTTTGTCTCGTAGGGTAGACCATAACCTCGAAGCTAAGCGTTGAACGTACGTAATACAGACATCCAATCCCATCGACCTTGGCTTCGATCGCAATGCAATCCCAATCAATGATATCGATATGTACCCCCATCCACTTACTCCTTATCGCGCACGGCCTCCCGCCCATATGGCAATGGATGACTGGTACGTACGATGCGAATGTCTGTGTTTACTAGAGCATACCCACATTACATAGACTAGCTAGACTGCATTCTTGGTATTCTGTATCCGCATCATATTAGGCTCCTATGTGATACGACGCGATACGACGCGATGCATCGATGCTATGTGATAGTGACAGTGACAGTGAAACGTACAGTTAGTTCCACAACATTTGCCCGCCTTATTCTTATCCTCTTCCCGTCGAATATAATGCGAACGGGATCGACTTTTGTGCGATTATATCCATGCTAAAACCACCAAATATTGCAAACTGATCCTACAAGTATAGTAAATTCGTTTATACTGCTTTGAGGCCTTGAATGTCTAGGTAAATTAACTAAGCGTATACAACCCTGATTCTGTTTTCACGATAGCTTATAAGGTTATCAAGCGGTTGAGGTCGTAACTTTGGACAGCTATGATTTTACAACGGTAAGACAACGCAATTGCAACAGCGGCGCAGGACTGTACTGCTCGTCTCCGTTGCTATTGTCTGCCGATGGTCGTTAATATAGCAAATTGCTGGCTAGCACTTAGATGGGTTTCAGAGGCAGATGTGGGTTACGAGACAAGGCAGATGATTGCTATATGCTATAATATATCGGCTTTCACCTCCGTATGGCCGTGGTATTAGTTAAGATCAATTTATTTGTTACATCCAACAGAATCTACAAAGTTGAGCCCCTTCAAGTTACAACACGTAGCTTACGATACGATCGCAAGCCATTCTAATATCGGAACCTGAGCTTATTTAAATGCAGATCCTGACATTTTATCTAGCTAGTATTTATCTTCGAGATATAGGTTCTATCTAAGCTTGATTTGGCGGCTAAACAAATCGAATAAACTATAGCTTGTTCCGTATCACGGTCGGATCGCTAGTTCGGTTGCCCGAAATTGGAGTTACGTTGTGCTTGATTGGGGATTATTAAGCAGTCTCCCTCTCCATCTCCGCCAACAGGACTGCCCTTCGCCCCTCGTTACCATCGCAGTTATCTGGTTTACGAGACTACTCTATATACCTAGCAATCATGTCGATATCTCAGATCCTTAAAGACCGTGGCTTCGTCGCGATGCCTCCCGCCGAGGGACCACCACCTTATCCGTTACGACCACCCGCGCCGCCACCTCCACTGCTGGCACCCGCTCCCGTCACCGCCTCCGCCTCCACCGCTCCAGTCGCAACTGCATCCCGCTCCCAGCTCCCGCAGAAGCAAATCCACCGAAATCGCGCCCAGCACATCTGCCACTCATGCCGTCGCCGCAAAGTAAAATGCGACAGACAGCACCCCGTCTGCGGCGGCTGCGCGAAGATGGGCGTTCCCTGCGAGTGGAGCGACAACTCTCAAATGAAAGACGGAAGCACCGACCGAAAGTCCTTCCCCACAAACGGCACTCAGCAGTCCTCACCGAATGGCGCCTCCAATATGTCGCAGCAGACGCATATATATACCAATGGCAGCATGCCCCCGCCGCCTTTTAATGCGGCTCAAATGCCGCTGCAGAAGCGTGGACATAAGCGACAGCGAACGCATCCCGACGCAGCGATATCCGAGGAATCGGACTCATTCTCTGACGACCAGAGATTCGACGTCGCCCGCCACGCGTTTGGGAGAGACTCGCTGCCTTATCTCCCCGGTGGACTCGGGCGGAGCAACAGCAATGGGTATAGCCAAGGTGGAGCGAATACCGTCGAAGATCAGCTGGAGACTCGGCTTGGTCGACTGGCAGAGATTGTAGACAAATGGTGTCGCGATACCTATCTTAACGCCGGCGGCCCGTCAAACGGAGGCTTCAGTCAGGAAAGCCTGTTGAAGGATTTGAAAGATCTTCAAGCTATCACAAAGCGACGCGGTAGCACTAGCCAGGAACCGATGACTGCTACATCTTCGAACCCACCGCCGTGGGAGAACTCTCAAAGCGATTACAGCTCGTACCCGCAGGATTCTCAGCAGCTACCAGGCGGGCTTAGGAGCCCGAGTACCAGTGCAATGGACACCTCGGAGTCGGTCACTCATGCGGACGATCTGCCCATGAGCCCCTTCCCAGATCCGCCAGTACTCTCGGAGCATCCAGATAACAGTCTGGGCATACCCGGCGCGGAGAAGATACCAAACAACTGGCAGACCTTCCGAACGAAGGGGTTTGAGGACATCTCTGCCATGTTTGATAGTAAGGCCGCAGAAAAGGCTTCTGAGCAACAGAACCTTGATGATGTGATCGATCCTCGCATCAAGGAAACGCCGATAACGCCGAAAGCTCGGCGAGGGAAGAAAGGTCAACAGAAGCCTGCAGGCAAGGCTGCTGGGAAGCCTTCGCAGAGCGAAGATGATGATCTCTCCCTTGGGCATCTTAGCATTCAAGAAGATGGACGATCGAGATATGTTGGCAGCACGTTTTGGGCGTTTATAAGCAACGAGGTAAACTTTCCATATGACCGCCTCCATTCTTCTCGAGCTTCTTGAAACCTTACTGATCATCTTGATACCCTGCTACAGATTACCGAACTCAATCAAGTACTGCAGTCGCAGAACGATAATACAGCTGAGACAAAGACAGCAGATGCGGCGCCACAGGAGCTTCCAAAAACCTGCAACCTCATGCATGACGAAGGGCAATGTAGTACCGTATTGAAGACCCAGTCAACGGCCGAAGCGGCACAGCAAACCGCCTTCACACCACCAGACTCCCTGAACATCTCAAACAAAGCCTCTCCGTCTCAGAATTCGATTCCTGGCGGCCATGACATGACTCACATCATGGCCGCCCTGGACGACGAAAACCCTCACGGACCAGTCAACCCTCACAGGGACATGAATGTGTTCAAGATTCTTCCTGAGAACTCCACCATGTGCACTGCTGCGAAACTCCAAGCTGGCTTTGCACCAGAACACCAGGCACACAAGATGGTTTGGTTCCTCAAGTACCTGCCGCTGGAGCACCAGTCGCATGCACTGTATAAAGCTTTCCTGAATGGCGTTCACCCCGTGATACCGCTGTTGCATGCCCCGTCGTTCAACAAGGACTACACGAAGTTCTGGAAACTTCAGGTACATGAGACTACGGATGGCATGTCTTTCAGTCCGACGTTTATTCCATTGCTCTTCGCTGTTCTATATACTGGTGCCCTATCGATCTCCAACAGAAAGTTCAGCGAAGCATTCCCTGACAAAGAGCATACACGGAACACCATCACTAGCCATCTACACCGAACAGCACTGGCGACCCTCGCTGTGACAGCGTTCCCTAGGGGCCCGACGCTGTCTTCTCTGATTGCGTACTTGCTGATACATACATGTAAGATCCGAGAAGAGGAGCCGCTGACTTCGTACGCGTTCGTCGGTGTCGCCATGCGGGCTGCACAGAGTGCAGGCCTCCATAGGGAGCCAAGCACGTTTAAGGGGCTGAATGAAGTCGAAAGAGAGGTCCGGCGTCGTATATGGTGGCACATCATCTATCTCGACGTGCAGGCTGCGATAGCTACCGGTCTACCGCCTCTCGGCGGCAGCGACGAGAACGCCTTCGACACACAGATGGTCAGCGAATTGAAGGACGAGTACATTGGTACGAAAACCACACCGGAAGACATACAGAAGGAAGAAGCGGCTACAAGGAGCAATTGTACCGGCTTGCCGGACAGCCTTCTAAAGATGCGACTGTCAACAGCCATGATTGCCGCCGTGGGTCGCTACGAGGCTACAAAGGTGCTCAGGAAACTGGTATCCTCGTTATTCAGTGTCAAGCTGCCGCAGAAGCAGGATGTTACGGCTATGGGACGAATCATCTGCGATTTACAGACGAAGATTGACGAACGGATCAATAGGATACCCGCGAGGGGAATACCGGAGATGGGGTTTGTGCCGCCTGGTGGACCGGATGAGGAGAATTCGACCGAGGCCGAGAAGCTTGAGAACTTCAACGGATGGGCAAGGACGATGTTGAGTTTGATGTACGACAAGTGCTTTTCGGTGCTGTATCAGCCGTTCTTGCGGACGATTCTCAGCAGGCAGTGGCAACACGCCCGTCAGTGGTTAGTATCACGATTCCAATGATTTTTATCAAACAGAAACATGACTAACCTGCATACTAGTTCCCTTCACGCCTGCCATCGGTTACTCAGAAAGTTCATCTTCCTGTCGACTTCGCCGGCATTCCGACCATACTTTTGGTTTCTCCCTGGGACAGTAAGTAATTTCACGAATGCGAAGCTGTTGTATAGGACTGACGGCGGGCATAGTACCAACCTCTGCATAGCTGTATGATTCTGCTGCTGGATCTCTACAACACCCCGAAATCAGAGGAGGCGGGCCCGAGCCGTAAACTGCTGGACGAGGTCTTCGAGCTGTTCGGCCCCGACGGCAACGGAAACCCCAACTCGACCAGCACCGGGGCGTACGACGCACTAGCCCAGCGACCGCTAGTGGAGGGTGGTAATGAAGCCTGGGGAATGATGGCAAGGTTGAGGGCCAAAGCGTATGCGCGAGCAGGGCCTATTACGTGCCCTTCCGCTTTCCAGCCCCCCTCTTCAGCTCCGGTGTCCGGTTCTGCTGATGCTGCCGCTTCGAAACTCGCTGCCGCTAAAGACATGGCGCAGCGACGCGGCATGAACTACCAAACCATCGGCCTAACGGCAAAAGAACTCGATGAGATTATTGAGCGCAGCGTCAGGAAGCAAGGCTCCAAGACAGTCATGGACCCCAACCGCCTGATCACTGCACTAACGCCAGAACTCGACACTAATGCAGCTCTCGCTGCCCCTTCACTCCCTGCTAGCTCTGTTGACAATCTTGCCACCTCAGAGCCTGCCCCGGTAGGTATACCGACAGGACAACCACAACCCCCACCCCTACAACCAGAGTCTAGACCACAAAACCTCGACTACAGTGTCGTAGACGATCTGCCGATATTCGCCGAAATGAACAATAGCATGCCATACAGCCTCCCCGACCAACCAATGCAGACGTACCCTGAGCAACAAGACTTCCAGGGCGGTCTTTCCTTCCTACCCAATGACTACATGGCATACGATAACAGCTATGCCATCGGTGGCGTCAGCCTTGATGCTGCGGGTTATCCAGTCATCATGGCGCCGGGCGTAATGTACAACATGGAGACCGGGCAGGCTCACGTACAGTACGAAGACCATGGAGCAAACTTGGATAGTTCGAGTGGGAGCGGCAATAGTGAGGCTACGGGTGGTAATGGGTTGCATAATATGAACGACATGTTTATGGATGTGTCGCGGGATGGTATTGATTGGAATGTGTGGGATCGAACGTTTGGGACCTACGCTAGTATTTCGCAGGGTGCGGATTCAATGTTGACGGAGGCGTTGCATGCTGGGGATAGGATGCATTTGCCTGAGGATAATTTTTCGTGAGGAGCGGATGTGATTGGTGGGAAGGTGTCTTGTTGGTTTCATTCTCGAAAGGACGGCAGTGCCAAAAGGTGTTTAATGTGGGAAATTGGTGGTAGGGATATCTTGTAGTGACATGGTTTCTTTTCTTTACTCACATTTACTTTGGAGCCGAGGGACAGTCGATCTCCGATTGCTGAGGTGCGTGTATGTACGAAGTATGTAAGTTTTGATCCTTTCAAATGTGTCTCCGCCGACTCTAGCCTGTTCTCGCCAGGCGTGTTCTCTGTGTACCGTCTTTTTGCTCTCATCCCTGTATGTGTTCCTTTCTTTTTCTGTATGTTCATCGATCGCGATCGGGCGGTAGTCAAAAATGGGGTCTTTGGGTGATTATTACTCTATACAATATGCCTCATCTTATTATGTCGATGTTAACTGGCCAGGCAAAGCATGTCCGTGTGTCCGCCTGCACGCACATTGCATTGTCGATCTAGGCATTTACGATGTCACGGCTGTCCCCGCGTAGCTCGCAAGTAGCAGGTACCTAACGTTGTCACACGGATATGTACCTCGATATCACACGCCTTGCGAAATGATTCTCTTCCAGTGAAGGTTAGTCTCTGTGACGAGGGACCTGTTCACACACGGCTCGCGGATTATGACCGCACAGAAGTTCCCTAGCCTCAGATATGTGCATACATATACACTGTACGTGTACCATATATACGTAGCACATATAGACGGTATGAAGTAATGTTCGATCGTTAAGGCGTTTGCTAGCGGCGTCTCTGCCGTGTCTGTGTAAGCTAGTATCGCAAATGATATATAGGAAACAAAGTAAGGGCCGGCTGGGAGGAATCTAGCTTGCGGGATATTATATGTGTGCATGGGCGCGTAAAGTCTGGAGTAGACTTGATCGTTGACGCGTTGAGTAGCGGCATGTCGAATCTGCCGTGCCTGAGTAAGCTAGTATAGCTTAGCAAATATATCAAGGAGCGAGGCAAGGGCTGGCTTCGCTAGTATACTGTCACAGGGGGCTGGTTGGGCAGGTGAAGTTTCATCCGCAGATAGGCTAGGCTTCGCTTGCAATTTCCATCTTGTCGTCGTTCGCTTCACCTTTGTCACGTCGTGGAGATTGCCGGATTTTCAGATACGATCCACCTGGAATGCATGGAAGTATGGTGCATTAAGGTGCCGGTGGAGTGATCGCAAGGCTCTGTCACTGATTTGCATGTATATCCGCGTCGAGGCCCACTCAGGAATGCGTGGAGGACCGGTGCCGGTGCGTAGTACATGTACGTTGTACGTGCATCGGCTGCAAGGCTCCACTGTGATTATTGTATCGGATCCCGTAGGAATCGATTGTCGCAGGGTTCTGTCGAGTTTATGCCATGTGTGCGTCGATCGTCGATCTAAGGGTCCGTCTATCGGTTCGGTCTATTTTGCCTTGAATTTCAAGATATATCGATAACTGTGACTGATATTGCATTAAGTTCCTCCCCATGCATGGCCACGCGCCAGAAATACTTTTCGACTTTGAATATTCTAATGGGAATAATTGCAAATTCCCTCATCTAGTATTTTTTGCTTTCTCGAGTATTTCTCTCCGCGGAGACTCAGATATGCCGAAGTTCGGATAGAGAGGGTCCCGTAACTCAAGCTGGAGAGGATGGTGTGCCAAAACGTTGCGTAAGCGGTGAGGGGAAACTTCAAAAGTTCCGAGGCCTGCATGACTTGGCGATTGGTATCATGATCCGTCTAGGCAGTTCGAGCAGGTTCGAGGATCCTTACCTAAAAGCCTATTAATAGATATATTCAACTGGAAAATTTTGGCAGGACTTGGTCTCGTTATTGTGACCTCAGATTGAATATTTCTGCTGTTTTTTGTTAGCCTGATCAAATACAGCTAGTCAAAGCTAGCTAGACAATCGCCGATGCTACTTAAGTGGTACTAGCTTAAAGTTGATCGAGTAAGGCCTGACCTTGAGGAACTCTGGATATTGTCGTATATACCTCGAGATATTGAGTTGTGCATATATTATATCTCTTTGGTAATTAATCTTAGAAGTATATTATACTAGCCGCCCGATATACGATAGTACCATGGAAAAGCCTGCGATCGAGAGGCGTCCAGTATATCAGACGAGGATCTGAGGCTTCATTGTCTAAAAAAGCCAGACCCAAACCTACAGCATGGACATGTGCATGACATATCCAGACCATGCGCGACAGCCGTACGGCAGGCTGACGACCAACCAGGCAGACAAACAAGCGAGGGCAGGTTAAATTGAGATTAGCTCTATGGGTCATATCCGCTGGCGGTCAGTTGGCCGTGGTGAGCTACAGTGGGGCGGCACAAGGCTGGCCCGCATTGGTGTCGCAGTGGGAGCGGAGGCCATTACCAGCATTGCCGTGCTCCGGATCGAAAGATCGAACTCCATCGGCAGAGTAAGGACGGCAATCGTTGCCAGGTTGAATCCAAGATGCCAGTGGCGAAAACTTGTATTCCGTGGTTAGGGCTACCGAAGGCCTGAGCGCCGCCCTTGCCTTGGAATGTTTGGTGCATGACGTTTCGAGACGTTGAAAACCTGACAACTGCGAATGAGGTTAAAGTGAGGGGCGGCAAGAATGCTTGTCCTATCAGTGACAACTCCAGAATGTTAGCTAACGGTGTCATTGTTTTCTCGTCCTTTCGCGAATCAATCCGATGCAGAAGTCGACTGGCCAATCGTATTTTCCAACCTGGCAGACGCGGTAAGCTGTTATTGCATTGATTGAGGCCGAGACGCAAGGCAATATTGTTAGAAATCTTCCCGTGTCTTCTTCCTTTCGAACCCGTTGGGATGATTCCTAAAAGGTCAGATTTGGACAAGATCGCGGCATCGTCTGTCCTGAGCTCGATGTTGAAGAACCCACCAGAGCGCGCTAGTGGGTGTGCTCTCTAGCGTTCACCGGGGATGCATGTAGGCTCTCCGAGACAAGACGATGACGGTGTATTTGTACCGATGGAATGCATGATCGGGAGCGTGGCGTGATAGTTCAAAATTCGGATTAGTAAAGATTCCGATTTAACCTGTTGGATCGAAAAAGCAAACAGGCGATAAGAAGGAATACTCGGCTTCTTCCTTGTAGCTTAGTCGACTCGAGCTCAGACTGCTTGGGACTCTTAGCTTGCCGTTGTGGGCCGCGTTGCGGATCCACTTGAGGTTGAGCTCACATCGTCAGTTTGTGATAGCATGCAGTTACAGGTACATACATGGCTGCTGAGAAAATGGAGCTGTTTGTGATGCACTCAATCAGGAAGAGCAATACGAAACAAAACAGCAGAGGGCGGGAAGAGAGGATATTTCTTCACCAAGTTTGAAGCAATTCAAGGCGAGCGGTTGGGGTTATAGTACTATAGTAATTGATATCATTGGCTGGTCTCCAGGTTGCAAATGTTGAAACATCCAACATTTAGTTTCGCGCTGAAGAAAATAACCCCGAAAATTTTTCCTAAATCAACTTCGTTTCGAGCCGAAAGTGGCAGCCTGGTATTTACCCGTCTGCCAACTCACGGCTTTAGATGCTAGATGATGCTGTCGGATTCGATGGCTTGCATGTCCTCAGAGGCTCGAATCTTCACCTATCCGTCGGCTCGGGCTTATGCCCAATTTAACGCTCCCCACTAGGCCCCAAATTCGTTCAGGCGCCCTGCCTTTTGGCACACTCAGGCATGGAAGAGACCCAGGATTTAGCGTTCGCCTGCAGGAAGACGGAGTCAACTAGCGTAGCGCAACCTTTCGCGGAAATTACAGCACATCCTCGCCAAACGTCTCCAGAAAAAGTTAGAGAGCACCGATTTTCATTTCCTTTTTTCCCCCAGACTCGTGCTTTTTGCGATGCAGTGACCCCAGCCAAACGCTCCGGGTTCACCTGTTGGGATCTGTCGAGTCAAGCGGCGGACCGATCCCGCAAGCGCGAAAGCTGCCTCAAATCTGACGCCCCGCGCGCCGGAGACGGGATCCCGGGAACTAATGGTAGGCTGCGTTAGCTCATTCAGTGAACTCAACGATTTAAAAGGGGCCTGCGCACTCTCCCTCTTACGTTTTAGCTCGTTTTTTCTTCTCCTTGCTTTCCTCTTTTCGTTGATCCAACAGATCCAACAAGAACATGCATGCCAGACACCATTAGGTCACCCCATGACTTATTGCTGACGGCTCCGCTTCTTTTACTTCAATCTGTTATATATCCAGAAGTAGAAGTATATATATGCTTGTATAGCCTTTTTGGGCGCGCCTTTCAGCTGAGCTCGAATCTAGGCACCGATGGGGTTGATTCCCTAACGCGCAAGAACCAACATTGGCTTGGAAATACTTGGGTGTGATGTGAACCAACTGCATTCTGCTGCATGCAAGAGAAGATATCCACCGGGGAGGAGTGTATCCCTCTCCAGCTGCTGCTGCGGTATTTCAGGTAAGGAAATACAAAGCCGATCCCATGATAAGCCGTATCTTTCGAAGATGCTGGAATGGACATTGTCCCAACCTACACGTGTCCTCAGCAAAGGCATGCTGGAATATCACCCGAGTGCGAACGGGAAGGCGCGGGGTAAGTGAAAATACAACTCTCGGGCGAGATATCAGCTAGGTATCATCAAGTGAGGCTCAATATTTGTTTGCTTTCTCCTTCAGGAGCCTAGTCTCGGAGACGCTGAGGTTAACAAGCATTATAATATCCATGTCACTTTTTGAGATATCCAATTAGGCAGAGAACTAAGCGAAGTAGAAAGTTCGTTAATGCCGGTTGGATTTTCAGGACCCTTGACCAGGAGAATGTTTGCTGTTGGAAAGCCTGGTTGAGATGGAGTAGGCGGTGAGATGATGGGACCTTTTTGGGAAATTTTTAACGACATATTCGGTGCAACGCAGCGGGGGCGTGGGGGATTTATAATTTGTGATATCTTATTCATCGCCGTTGCCCGAACATGGTCGGTCAGACGCGAAATGTACCTCTGTGCAGCTGTTCCTTATATTCCTCCAGGAGCAAGTCCTCTACAAGCGTTCTGAAGTAGAATCTTACGTCTTGGCTAGTCCCCTTCTATTCGAATCCTAGCTAATCAACGTTGCGATTGTCATGGCTGTAGCCATGTTCTGTCGGAGTAATCTACACAATCGCTTTCGAACTTTCCTGTCAAGAAGATTCTCGGATCAAACTTGAGGGTGAGTGTCACCATAATTTGATGCGGTATATATATAGATACTTACATACACGCGTGAGGTAAAATATGGCGGAGTCCCAATCGAATTATAACGAAGACACAAACGCCCCGGCCGTTATACACCGACCCTAATTACCACTGCACTGGCTAACAACAACGAACAAAAGGTATAAAATATTTGCAATATGGTAAAAGGGGGCATCCAGAGAATAACGGTTACAACAGCAACTTTCATTAGATCGACCGGGTATCATTCCATTTCGTGGTTGGGGTCCACCCGACCTCTCTCATATATTTGATATGCAAAGCCAGATCTGACGCACGTATCAATCTCTAGAGAAGTTAACGTCACCTTCTTTGTCAGACAAGCATGAGTGATCCATTTTGTGTTATCGACTTACCACTAAACCGGGACATGTAATTTTCTAGCTCTCAGCAGCTAGCGAGCTCGACCATCCCTCTTTTTTAGGGTATCTTATGTGCATCACAGTATCTTGGTGCTGAGGTTTCACTTCGGATTTTCGCAGCACGCATCGGTCCTCCAGGAATTCCACAGGGTATTCCGACTGCTGCACCGTGTTTACACCAGACGTGAAGTGTGTATGATGGGGTTGGGCAGGCGCAAGCCCATTTTATGATAGAAATCTCGCACATATTTGTAGTTTCCGAATGTGGGATTTGATCACCTTCGGCGTGTGAGTTGTTTGACGCAATGTGATATAAAACTTGTGGGCGCAGACTTATGTCGGTGATGTCGTGTGTGGCGGCACTAAGCCTCGCAGGATCCTCGAGATAGGGTATAAGCGCCGGTTTTAGATAATGGTCGCTATAGTTTGTATGAGGGAGGACGTCGATGTAGATCAGAATAGCAGCAGGGTTCTCGGCATGCTATAAAGGCGATATTCATATTATTAGGGTATTTTGGATTTCGATTTTCATCGATGGGACGGCCATTGCGAGCCTATATACCCTGGAAGCCTTAAATTACAGTTCTGCCGTGTCCGATATAACGGCTTCATTCAAACCATTGAAATGGCGTGTCTACCGCTGCTTTGTTCAAGGATTGCCTCTCATCTATTCTGCGTATGAGATCATCTGTGCTCTTTGAGCGCTCTTCGAATCCACGGTGTCACTTTCGGCTCTTTCGTCAGCTAATGATTCAAACCCTGGTTCGTGGCTTACAACGATACTTGGTAGCATTGCCTCCCGATGCGGTTACATGCGCATAATATTAAGTATATACATGCACCCAGGTATCCAATCTGTACATTATCAGTTCGCTTGGAAATGTTTGCGTTTGCCATGCAGATGAAAAACTGTTCTGGTTCGTTAACGATTGGGGGTTTTTTTTTAAATAATTTGAAAAATGTGATAGAATTTATATAATGTTGTGGCCGAAGACCACATTTAATTGGCTTAGCTTAGATGGCAAATAAGAAAAGTGTCAGCCTACCATAGACTACGTTGTCGAGAGAAGAACGGTCACTTTCGCGCCGGCCCGGAACCATATACCCATGTAATCGCTTCCAATTGAGCCGAGTATACTATTGGCTTCGGGTGCATGAGAGGTGCGTGGTGGAGTCTTTGACCCACATTTTCATATCGTAGACCTGCATTACATGCGTAGACACCCGAACGACGCTACTAATGAGACATTTCGGGTGTGTATGTTTGCTGTACAACTACTGCAATGCAGCCGAAAACATAACTTCCTACACGAAAGAACCTACGTTCTTCGAACTTCTAAACTACTAACATCGGAGATGTCAACACTGTATCGGATCGGCGCTTGCGTTTTAGTATAGTAATATATTGGTTCTAGCTGCCGCTGGGGCCTCCTACAGGTCCCTCATGAGTTACCCCGCGAGCCACGCTGCTTCGTCTAAGCTTTCGACGGGGACGAACGTGCTATAGTACGGTTCAATATTATCTTCTAGGACCGAAGTAGTATCGAATGTATTTGCAAGAGGAAAGGTGTGGCCGGCTGCGTTCCTACGAGTTCCCATTGCTCTATCCTTGATGCAGTCCATCCGAAGGCCCATGAAGGCAAGGGTACGCTGCAGCACGATATTCCGTAGATCCAACTGGAGCTGCAAAGGCTGCATGCGCATACTACATTATCTATGCATATAGTCGTCTATAGGCAAGGCCGAAGACTGAAGCTGAGCACTTCTCGTGAGGTATCATTTCTCCTCCGGTAACCTATGAGAGTTTCACAAGCTGACTCAAGCCGGATTCCGGGCTTCAAATGTCCCGGAAAGATACGGTAAACTTCAGAATCAAGTTCGATGTACAGAAGGCTTGCATATGCCTGCAGTCTGACTGCCTTGATATTTTTTTACGGATGGCAATTGGCCAATTTCCTGTCTGTACCTCCAAACTAGTTTGCCTGACGCTAACGGGGCACTGTGCAGCATCCACGTATGTGACAGTGGTGAAATCTAAGGAACTTCGGGGACAAGAAATATGATATGAACGGGCGGTTGATGGTAGTCCCTAAATTTTTGATCGCACAAAAGATTATCACTCTGAGATTTTATATAGCTTTTTGTGATAGATCACAAAAAAGCACGACGGGAAGCGGGTTCTTAGACGAGACGACGGAGAGCTCCCGTGGACCCGCTTTGTCTTGTGTGGTCGAATGATAATTTTTTGTTGAATCGGCTGGGTGGAGCCCTTGTGCATTGCCACAAGCTGGAAAACCAGCTAAGGTAGCTCACTGCATTTGGTCTTATTATCCAACAGCCGCCTTCGTCAACCTGATCATGAATTAGTTCATGTTTCTTCCAAACCAAGCCACATTGCAGGATTGATTACGTCAAGCTCTTCAGCTTTGCTCGTGAAAATCTACCTGTTTCAGTCATCGGCTTTGCTATCAACGTGCGCGAACATTATAATCAACTGGAACCACTGGCTGCGCTCTGCCGTTTCCCCTCAGGCTACCAGGTAGTGCGGATTCATCTCTGGGATCTTAACCCACCATGGACGGACGCCTAGTGTCTGATTTCCAGGGCTGCAATTTTATTCATTGTCAGTAACCTGTCCCTGTCCTCATTATGTTGCACAGTACTTCAGATTGCGATTGCAAAGCCTAGCAATTGGAGGTTGTATATCTATAGCACCGCTTAGAACATATCTAATACTAGCGAACCGGCAAGCTAGCCTAAAGCCGTGCCAATTCGAAATATTAGACTGAAGTTGCCTAGGTTAAATTAGCGAGGGATGACAATACCATCATGTATTCTAGGGTACCTTAGTCCATATAGAGGTCAATGCTGCATGCGAAACCCGAGCGATCTTGGAAACAAGGTTGGACGCCCGTATCCGAAGGACGCTTCGTAGCGGTTAGCGCAACTAGCATAACCCGGATCAACATACAGGACAATTGTATTCCTGTCTGCGCGTACAACGGCAACTTACGAAGCTACTGTCAGCAACTTGTGATATTTGCCCACCCATCTCGAAGGGTGGGTCTGCACGGCATTTTGACACCAAGCCTTATGTGGAACTTGTTGTCCGGCTTCCAAGCTTGCTAGCTCGCAGCTAGCGATGCTTTCCGGGTCCGTAATATGTAGACTGCAGACTTCCGTTCGCAGTCAGATGAACATCTAGTCTTGGTGCCGTCGCTCTCATCCTTTGATATTCTTTCGCCGACGTGGGCGGGGTAAAATCAGCCTTCAGGTTTTATCGGGTTCAATCGAATCACACATACAACCATCAGATAGTTATGATCGATCTACGCTTACCTGCTCTAGCTAGCAAATTTGATCTTTTACACATGCACCCCTTCACAGTCATGATTCCGCGAATTGGCCGCACTAGCTAACTGCAATTTCATGGTCTGGCGACCTTGCATTGTCAACTCCTGCGGAAACTGCAGCTTCGACGCAAAAGAGTAAGTAGTTTTTGATCAACAGGTACTGGTTGCCGGCCCCTCGCTTCGGCAAGCTGTTCCTAAGCCCGTCCATCACAATTTTGTGTCAGCTATCTTTAGTCAAGATACCTTGTAACTGCCAGCCCGTGCTTCAGCCTTCCCAGTAGTCTCGGGGCTTCCCAGCCAAACGAGCACTGGCGACTTCGAAGTTGGAATGGGGCGTTCGGCCTGGAATCGCGTTCCTTGAACTTGCCTTAGACATCCTGGGAAAGCGAACTTGCGAAGCTGGGCGCGGCTGGTGGCAAGGGAATATGCCCCTCCTTCAAGTTGAAACTTATCTTCTGCGCTGTCTTTTCTTATTCTACTTTCGATGCTCCAATTTGTCGTCGAGGATGCAGTTGAGAGCTGAAGTTGTGCCGTGTCTGCAGGCAGCCTCCATCACACTTTTCGTTCCCGCATGGATAGCGCTAGTCAAATCGGGAACAGGGTCCTGGCACAACATCTTCCTCCACATGAAACGGCTTCCTGACTGGCTGAGACTCTCGACAGTCGAGGAGGAAACCGGGGAAAAGAAAAGGCTAACGGACAGAAGAAAAAGAACAAAGGCGACAGAGAATAAGAAAATTTCTTTTGGCCGAAAGAGACCTTCTGATCAATTGTGATGGCTGTATTACGTTACCCACCCGCAACCATTGCGCCATTGGTAGCAGCTTGACGGCCTGGATGAGAGTGTGCGACGGGTCACACACCGGAAATATGTTTGACCTGACCAAAGTAAAATCGATTCTGCGATTTGACATATGCATTTCGAGATGACCTCGGTATCTTTGAAAATACGCGGTGAATTATACGCGCAACCGTATATACGACCAAAAAACGACCCCGCATACACTAATCGCACAAACGATCGATGAAAGCTAGGCGGGCTGCCCTGTTAACTCGGCGTACCTCTTCCCGTGATCCTCCCACACACACGCACAAGCTTCGATTAATGTGTCTCTTCGAGGGACATCAAACAGGGTGTACAAGCGCGGGCCCCAGTCCCATCAGTCTATCACATTCTCAGAGCCTTCAGGTTCCTTGCGTAGACTGTGTATTGATCGTTAGCTAAACTTCGTTCCGTTCTTCACTAGAAAGGATTGCGTATAGCCCACGGGTCCTTTAATGATCCATCATGAAACATCGGGACATAAGTTAAAGGCGTCGAAGCAAGGGACGTCGATAGATGAGTGCATATCGAGCCATATCATCTAGTATTTATTCCCTTTTGCGAGCCACGGTGCTAAAATAAAAGAAAATAAACAAAACCGGCGTGCCGGCCGCTCCGCGACCAAGATCAAGTTACATACGAACATGATGTGGCCGACTGATGGCGGTGATCTGTAACTGTGAAAGTACCTGCATCAATAGCTGCGCTGTCTTCGCGTCTTTACTTTTTTCTCTTGAGCATCGGAGTGATCGAGGAGATCGATTTGCAAAAGTTGATGCCTGCATTCCACTCAAACGGTGAAATAATATACGGGGACGTAAGTAGAAGTGGTCTGCGCCCTGCATATCAATCTCAAAGCCTATAGACCGGTTCCTTCGTTCTTCAAATCCCGTAATATTAAGTGCCCCGGGAGAAATATGTCCAAGGCACCCCTTCGCAGACAAGATTTGCAAAGACTCGATGAGGTCGCAACAAAGAGGGTGTGGGTGCCTCCTCTGGAGAATGCCTTCCACCGACGCGACGGTGGGCCTGCGGCCACGGTGCACGTAAAGTCCGCTGGGAACACCAATAAGAAGGAAAGAAGAAGAAAATATGATCGTGGGCGGTGCGATGGCAGGCCCGCGATGAGGTTCCAGACCGACACGGCGTCGTTTTTCCCAGCCAACACATAACCCATGTGAGGCCGTCTGGGGCTTCTCGTTGTAGAAACACTCTTTCTCGTTCAGCAAGGGCAAGTGCAGTAGCGCAATTGCATCCATCGACAGAGGCTGCAGACAGACAGACGCGGCATCACTGCCACTGCTCCACTACAAGTGTACATGTACAGGGTACATCTCTAGTGTCAAGCAGGTGCGAACGCGAACATCCATGTCGGTGGCATCGCACGTCGTGGGCAAAAAGCAAGTATGACCCTTCGGTGCCTCAGCTCGCAGATATGGTCGGTGAGTCCTTGCTTGCGGATGATTATTACCCAAATTTCTCCCCTTAGGAGAATTTCAAGTGACAAGGGACCAGTCTTGCACCTGCAGCTGGCTCTTTTGCGTGCACTAGATCTCGGGTCGGTAATCTTGCTCGTAGTAATATTAGAGATCCCACTATTGGCATAGTACGGGCATAGAGGCATCGCGTAGTGCGTGCATGGCATATATATCAAGTATGATACTAGGCGGAGCATGAGATATGGGCACCATAGTCAAGTCCCTAAAGTATTCAAATACCCTCCCTCATCTCCCCTCCCTTCACCTCGACGTTCCACCAACCCTCCTCATCACAAGCCGAACCAGCTAAAAGGCTAAATATCTCCTTCTTTTTACACTCTAACGACCGAAATACACCTTATCTTCATTGCCCGCCACATTGGTCTTACACTTCACTCTAAATTTTCCCATTACACAAGATCCAGACAATCCGCTGTGATCCATATCTTTAAGCTTCGAGCAATCTTCTGATATCATACCCAGATTCTGGTGTTACCACCACCGGTGCACCTTACACACAGTACTTGCGTACGAGACCTCTATACGTCTTGTCTATCACAATGGCCAAGATGACCCAAAACATCCACATGGACTTCCTGCTAACCGCGGATGCGGACGCAGACGAGCGCGCCTTCGAGGCTTGTATTCGCAGACTCTCCGTCGGTTCAACGGTAACCAATTTGAGCTCCCACGGACCGCCAACGCCATCTCCGTCGATTTCTGGTTCATCTTTCTCAGGAGATACCGTTGCTCCTAGCCTCCTTCTTTCGCCAGAATTTCAGGCGCTAACTATGGAAAAATCGTTTTCCTCCGGATCTATGGCGGGATACGGCACGCCTGCTGCCTTCATCAATTCGGACTATCCAGTCGTCACTTCTGGAGCCGTTCATGAGTACATCCGAGTGACGACTGGCATGGAGTCGTTTCCAAGCAGCGCCTCTATGTCTCCGCTCTCAGTGAACTCGTTTTACGGATCTCCAGCTTCATCCTTCACCTCTGAAGGTTTTGAGGAAGGCCACGACGCCGCCACCATCGCGATGGCAAGAGCTGCGATGCCCGGCTTGCTTCACGATGAGGATGTTGACGACCACGTCAACGCTGTCGTCTCTCCAGCTTATCTCGCTATTCTCCCACCAAAGCACAAGGCGGCTGCTAAAGCCAGAAATGACCTCAAACGGCCAAAGCCCCGCGGTCCCTCCAATGTCTCTCGGAATGGTGTTAACAAAAGACGCACCAAGAGAAACTACCCCGAAGTTATTGAGGGCCATGACAGCAAACCGCACCAGTGCGTTTACCCAGGCTGCAGCGCCCGCTTCAAGCGACAAGAGCATCTCAAGAGACATGAGAGAACGCATACTGGCGAAAAGCCGTTCTTCTGCGATGTCTCTCCTGATTGCGGCAGATTCTTCTCGCGATCCGATAACCTGCGCCAGCACAGAAAGACACACTTTCAATACAACCCTCGTGGCCGCAACAAGTTTGTTGGCAACATTGAGGATTTCCCGGATATCGAGTTGTAAGCTCGACGTTGTTTTCTTAGCAGGTTCGTATTTCTAGGTGCTTGGGGCATTGGGTATTAACTGGGTACGGGATTTTTCTTTTCCTATGATTTTTGGGGGTCAGGTATTCCTCAGCTAGCTGGCGTTGTTCTTTTGCAATGGATATGCCGGATGTTATTTCATGCCTTAGTCTGTCTGCTTTGAATAGCTCTTCGATTCGGTACATGCTTTTCTGAAAAATGGGTTTTGTTTTTTCTTGCTTGATTTCTTTTTCCCCTCTCTTCTATCATTTCTCTTGAGTACGTGGGGTGGACTCCCTCTAGCTTCTTTTCGAAATGCCGGCTACGCCGTTCCGATTTGCTTTTACTTGTCATTTCTTGTTTTCATGTTTCCACGTCTTTGCTATGTGATCAGATCATGTAATGCTGCCTGCTGGTTTCGAGGCTATATGTTGCTCATGTTGTATTTTCTGCAACTGCTGAACGCAAACAACGCAAGTTCCTGTTCGTCTGTCCATATGTTTTTTGTCATCGATTCACTCCTTTCGATCCCGAAGTCAATGATCTGGTATTTTTAATGGCTGAGGAATTTTTCTTCAAAACTATTCTTTCTGTACTTTGTTTCACACCAGAAAATATACCTTAAAAAATACCTCCACAAAAGTGGGGACTCTAATTTTTTGTCCCTCTGGCTTGCTGGTCTTGTGTTGGATTTAGCACTATCCTTCTTTCAATCGTGCGTTTGGTATTTGCTTTATGATATTTTTTGTCAAACAGTTCCAGCGAAAAAAATGAGGTCAACAATGAAAATCAGCTACCAAACTACAGCCGCCTTGGATTATACTTCTGGCCAGTTGAGCCGTCTGCACGCAAGAAATTGATCCACGTCTAGCTCACCCGATGAGATGTTCTGATCCGATTCTAGAGATTGATAAATTTTCCTTCGATATGGTGGTGCGTGGACCGATTCCCCGGCACGCTACTGCGGACTATCATGTTGGCGACAAAGCGCAAACCTTGCATATACATCGAGATATCGCAAGTTTTGTTCCCTGCCTCGAGTATCGAATGGTCTTTGATATTCCAATCGGGAATGGTTGTGTCTGCGTTCAGGCCCAATCCGATATATCGCTTTCTTTATGGAAGGCTGGTTGTGCTGAGCTTTGGCATTTCTGCGGTCTTTTCTGGCCAAAAGGTAACTAGTAGCTAGCTGTTGGCTTCAGGTCCACGGACTAGGCACTCGCTTTTGATTCAACTCGCCGAAGGATAAGCTAAACGAAGGTCATCGCGAAGTGCGGATGGCTTGTTTTGGGGGGTTCACGGACCTCTCCGCTAATCGGCCATCTCTTGTCTTTCCCTCCACCAAATTTTCTTTTTCCCTCATTCTTTGTTTCTCGTTAGATCTGTCCTCGGGTTTGTTTCCCTCACGTTTTCCAAAGTTCCCATAAAGAATTGTTAGGGCCCCGCAGGCATGGTATGGGCAGATCTGGGGAGTGAGCCCGGGCTTGGATCAACAGTCCCCTAGCCTAGCTCCAAAGCTACCCTTCAGATACCGTTTACCGACCCATATAAAATTTACCCTTCTGCTGTCTTGAATTCTTCTGATGCCTTGCATTCTCATTGTAGGATGATACAGTAACAGAGACCAGCGTAAATTGCTTCTAACATCATGACAGGGTATCACACCCGCTAGGTACCTTGAA
Source organism: Orbilia brochopaga (assembly GCA_036872635.1). Taxonomy (NCBI): domain Eukaryota; kingdom Fungi; phylum Ascomycota; class Orbiliomycetes; order Orbiliales; family Orbiliaceae; genus Orbilia; species Orbilia brochopaga. The sequence continues at coordinate 1,285,873 of JAVHNQ010000003.1, read as the reverse complement.
CTTGACCCGAGGAATTTCGCCACTTCTGTCTGGCACCCGCCATGGTATTTCAGCGTCCCTTTGTCGTTCTTTTGGCAGCATATCTCTGCTTCACCGACAGGCCTGCTTGACTGTGGCTATGCATGGCCAATCATTGCGCAATTTCAATCCATGCAGCAATAGAGCACCCGTGGCGCTATCATGATATAGCTGGGGGCCTGGAGGAACCTCTCAAGTTGGATTAAGACCTTTAGCTAACTAGCTGCCTAAGCAAGTAGATGAGCAACTAAGTACGGTTACATAGAGTATTTACCTAATCGGTCTCCCATGCGGATTAAAGATATGTTCGCCCACTCGTCAGTCACATATATACTAGCCTTTTGAAACAAACGATCGCGCGATCGCATTCGCACTCGGAGCAATAGCTCGCCGCACATTTGGCAGACAGCAGTGACTTGTTTCGCGTCAGCCTTAGCCGCTGGATCTAAAAAGATGGCTTTGCGCCTCGATCTCGTTGAAATGCAGCTGGTGCTACAGATCGAGTGGCCATCTGCAGCTCTGCCCAGCTTTGGCTTAGACCGCAGCATCTTTCGTCCTCCACACCTGAATGGTGGTGGAGAACTTGTGCTTGTTTGCTGCTTGCACGGGCCAGCCGATCAATGTTGCCAAGGCTTCGAGTGCTGCGCTGGCGTAACTGGGGCTATCCTTGCAAGATTGTCCACTAGGCCCAATTTGGATTGGCGGCTTTTGGCTCGATGGTCTTGCGTTGTTTTGGACCGGAGTCCAGACGACGACCTCCACAACACATCTGCTAGCCTGCTACCACACTCCAGCTCTAGCGCTAGCTTGCACGGCAGAAAAAACTGAAGCAAGAAAGGACCGCTTGAGCCTCAACTTCCCCGCTGGAGTTTCAGGTTTCCGTCGGCTTTCGGAAAGCTCATCGGCTCATAGGTCCAATTGCTCACCACCAATCAGACCCACTGTAATAAAAGGCGCATTTTAGTGGTGGCGTGCATCGGGCTGTTAACTGGGCAAGTCTCGATATACTTGCATCGCGGTGGGCCGCAATTTTCGTATTATTGCATCGATTGATCTGGACGGCTGTCGATGGCCCGTACGATGTGGGGAACAGATGAGCGCTTTATCTCCGCCTGCGATGAGTATGCATGGGCTGTATTTCTCCGACTTCTCTTCCACAATTTTTTTTTTTGACATAGGCAATTCCAAATCTAGAGCTCGAATTTACGGCGCGAGGGGCGACTGACTGGAAAAATGGTGGAGGGACAAGGGTTCACAAGACGCCAGTATGCAACATCGAGCGTTCGAACCATGCATAGCCACCAGCTGATTACGCCCTCAAATTTAGGCCGCCCCTCACGTCTTCGCAGACACGCAAGACGGAATAGCTACCCCTCATATGAGGCATTTCTTGCGTACCTGGTATCGTGATCAACGGCCATTTTGGTACGTTTTCTTCCACAATACAACCAATTCACAGCATAATAAGTCTATCTCGCTTTACGCAGGTGGCAGCACATGTTTCAAGATTCTGGCACCCGCAGAGCTAGTCAAGTGTCATAAGCTACAGGCTCCACTGAGCTGAGCAGCGCAGTTGGCATGATCAGTAGCGTGCTCATCAGAGTGATGGCACCCTTGCTTGGGGATATGATCCATTTGCCCGATGCATTGCATTCCTCTGCGGGGTCATCTTGTAAACGAACCCCAAAGTGTTCGTCTGGCTTCAGATCAAGTTGTGGCGATCAGCCATAGCGCCGTGGCATATCGCCACAGATGTGGCGCAGACACTCAAGATCGTCAATTATTACATTCCAGACGATATCTGAGACTTTCTCCGTGGTATGAGCCAATGAAACTCTCGGCTGACGGAAGCTAATATGGTGTGGCAAGCGAAAGGGTCGGTGCCATTATCGCCGGGAAATATCACGATAGATGGGTGAGGGTTTAGTTCGGCTTCTTCCAGACCGTGAGCCTTGCATGTGGGGAGGCGAGGGCAGCTCTCAAAAGCCGGGTTACACTTGATGTGGGGTCTGATTTACGAGACCAGGCTACACCATCCCGATTGATCAAGTGGACTGACTCTTCATGTAATGCACTGCAGTCTCCTCTGCTTTCCTGTTCTCTCTCTTTCGAGCTGTAACGTCAGAAATGGAATATGTACGAGATGCAGACGTCCGTCAATGTAAGAGTGCATACATGTGCCGCTTTTCCTGCAAGTCAGCCCTTTTCGGACATTAATCGATGGCACTACTTCACATTGGCGTGGGAGATGCGAACTTTACCACATTCGACAGCCTAGCTATCTCATTTCGAACTCTCTACTCTCAATTGCACTACCAAGCCCTTGTCCCCCAACTACACCTTCTGTAATCCCACTGATTATCAAGAAAGTGATATGAGATCGATCTCCTTGCAGGATAAGCCACGTCACACTTCTCTATAGTACCTTGAAAATCTTTATATCCTGTTCTTGCTTGTGGATGCTGGACGGCAGAGCCGAAAATGATCTCGACAAATATCGTTAGTGCCTTTTCGAGCACACCTTTTTCTTCCAGACCTGGTCGGGAAGAGAACATAGAAGATGCATATGCATATGTACAGGCATTGTACATGTACATTACATGTACATACAGCTGTATTCACGCGTCTGTGCATACATCCAACTTTCACGACTGCATATGCAATGCAAGTCGAAGTGCCGACGCCGCGAAAGCAAAGAAGCAAAGAGCTCTGGAGTGGCATTATGGAAAAAGTCTTTCAGCGATATCTGCGTGGGACATCCAGTCTCAAGAGCAGGTCTGGATTTATTCTGCTGAACTCTCAGAGCGCCACATTGCTGCACAGTTCCCAATGGAGACGATATTCCATTAGAGTTCAACGGGTTCGGGATATTCCATATCCTACTCTGCTCTTTCTCTCAACGCCGAGATTGAAGCAGGATCCTCTTTTCCAATCTCACTGGCCAAAGGGCCGGCAGTGTGGCTCTGGAGGCAAGGACCCTTGAACTTTGTTGGATTCAAGGCAGTCAGTTCGCCGACGTGCCTATTCCGCGGAAAGGGAAGGGATTTTCTGACTACGACTTCATGTGCTCTATTGTTTACGACTGACGCCCGCTGATCTACGGTATCAATTTTTGCCGCCCTGTATCTACATGTCCTGAAGTTTGAACAGCACTTGTAAAATGCGAATACGAGGCGGCCATTTGCCTACTCGCAGGTGGCATTATTGCAAAAGATAGTGACGTTATCCATCTACAAGCGAACAAAAGCATCTCTGAACTTTCTACCAGCTGCTGCAGAGGGTATTCACCCTTCCGGGATAATCAACATATGATCATCTCTCGAGGTTGCATAGAAGCGTATGGAATATATGCAGGCTCGGTTATGTACGTTCCAGAGGCCTCTCAATTCGTATGCATTGCATTCATTTTCGAAAAGATGCATAATGTATATGTCATAGATTTTATAGAGGCGGGAGCCGTGCGTGCATGCACGCTCGCCAGGAGTCCAAATACGATCAGAAATCCATGAGCATTATTGGTCTCCTTCGCCTAGTCCTCGCGTAAATATAAATCAAAAGCGTAATATATATCTTGTATCTTTTCAGAGTTCAGGGTCATATTAATTAACGGCAAGGTTAAGATGCGCTATATCCGCGTTCAATGGGAATATCAGCGCAGTGAAGTGCCAGCCATGTGTGCATATGCTTGTGATCTATATTATAATACAAGCGCAGATATAGGTTGCGTGAGAGTAGATACACCGTCGAGTCGACGCCTGCGACGTCCATCTAACCATGACCTGGTCTAGACTTTGGAATGTTGATGACTAGGATCAGGGACACTCGATGCCTGCTTTGTAAGCTCGAGCTAAAGCTCTCCCCGACCACTTGGAATGCAAGCTGTGAGAGGTCTGAGACACCACAGAAATTTTCTGAGGCGCATGCGTGAGGGTGCATATGCGTGCCTTAGCTGAGGTATGCGTATGCCTGAGCACGTAGATGAAATAATAGTACTAAGTAGAGGTCGAGGACGGATGCCGGATGTGAGGTCTGCCGGCGCTGCTTGTGTTTCTTTCGTGGTCAAAGTTGGTGGCGTAAAGCCATAGCGCCATGGCGTCGACCGGTAGTTTACAGACTTGGTTTCACGCCGGACGCGCAACAGTCTCTAACCGGGTGAGAATATGTCCCTGAGGTCCAATTCGCGCGAACTTGAAACATATGCTAGAGATACAACACCAAGATGTCTGCCTAGAAACAAGCTGGAGATGAAGCTGCTATTATTGGTTTACTGATGATTTCTCTGTCACGCGCCTGCCGCCAGTTCAACGCAATGAGCATTGAATCTTCTGTTCCTGGCCGAGGTTTGAAATCGGATCCGATCCATCTGTTCTCGTAACCAAACCGCACATTCAGTTTTACGAAACCAGGTCTATTCTGCTAGCTTCAAAAAGTTTCAAGGTACATTTAGCTAGCTATCAGCTACGTTATCTCTTGCTAATTCTTGATCGTAATGCGCAGGTCGCCTCGTGATGGCCTCTGCAAGAAATCCGAAATGTGATATGATACATGATATCGTAGCTAATCCATGTCCACTGTTCACACGCACGTACTCCGCAGACGCAATCGATCGATGATCGATTCGGAGTCCCTCGGCCAGACCCTGCGTACGAAATCAAGGAATGAATGCCTGACTAGTGCGTATACTTTCAGCCCACCATCATTCATCAGCTCGGTTGCCTCCTCGCGCAGATGGGTTACACACACCAGGAACGCCCATTGGCTGGAAGAAATAAAATGTCCCCCGGGCGAACTAGGGTCCGCATCCAAGTGGCTTGAGAGCTGACCAGGGTCTGCACTCGTACTTGCGAGGTGCTCTCTCTGTCGCTTCAACCGTACCTCAATCGATTGGTTTGCTCGCAGCGAGCGAGACTTAGCAGGTTTCTTTGCCTGCCCCGGACGTTCCCGCGATGTCGTAGATCGAATATGCATGTCGATGGATGCAGATGCATCACGTCCATGCTGCCAGGGATTCCTGAGGATTTGCAGGATCAAATGCGATGTTTAGAGTTCATATTACGAGAGTACTTGAGGATAAGTTCTACGAAGTATACCCTCTGTGGCAAAGCGACGCCTCAATCCGTCAGCTCAGCCCCGCGAATATCCTGAGGGGATGACCATCGACAGGCACGTTATTGAGCCAAAAGCATCGAATCCAAGGGGTTTCCACTGACGCACGAGCCTGAAAACATCGTTGCGAAATAGTAAAGTAATCTGGGACCAAACGTACACTTGCGAGACGAGACGCTAGTGTTTAGACCCGTTACACACACACCGACGCCGCTTTCGCCTGGCTGAACAGGAGACGTAATTCGCAATATAGCTGGCGGGGCTAACCGGGTACACGATAGCGTCTAACTGAAAACCGGAGCACTAGTTAATCAAGAAACATTTGCGGAAGGCTGGGATCCGAGCTTGCTAGTTTATCAACATTCATACTTGCAAGGACACGTAAGTGGAGAATTGCATTGCCCTCGAACGCAAATGCCGTGCCGCTCTTAGCAATTGCAATTGGTAGTGTTATCCGTGCGTACGTATAGCTCCCGTTTGCCGCTGATGTCTGAGTTCGCCGACTTTGTCAAGAAGATCTGTCTGTGCGGAGGGGCAGCTGGGCATCTGCTGCTGCTTCCATGCTTGCATTGGAAGTGTGCCTTTCAAAGAGACGGCAATGCATCGCAAGGGTTCGTGCGCAGGAGAGCGCCCGTTGCCAGTGACCCGCAGCTCGGGCTGGAGATGAGCGACCACACCCTCACGGCGATGGCCCAATGGTCGCAGGCCTTAGACGAGCACAGCGGTCCGGTTTTGCATGTTGCATGTATCCATGTCCTTGGGGTCTGGGATCATGTTCAAGACGCTCGATAGGTAGATATGAACTCGGGGGTGGTCCAACTGGATTCAATAAGGTACGCAGACTGCATGGCCTCGGAGATAATTTTGCTCGGTGCCTTTCGTTCGCAGCGAGGCTGTATGATATTTTCTCGGCACTTCTGGAATTGGATGCATGCAGCACAGTCTTGTTGGATATTGAACGGTGAGCATAGCGAACCCAGGCGTGCCGGCAGGGTATCCAGCGATGAAACTCATGGGATCATACATCGATCTGGAATATGCTTTCTTGCCAGTGGCGAAAACTGGGTCCTGGTAGTCGGGAAGACGGCTGTTGCCGTGCTCTACGTTCAAGGTCAGTTCAGTTTACAAGACAGCGGATGGTGGATTTCGTGTTGTCTGCTTCGGTTCCAACGAATGCTACACTGGCCGTTTCCTCGTCGCGGTCAGCATTGGTTGCGAGAAAAGTGCTACACAAGTCGTCCCCTACATTGTTGTGCAAGGCGACGGATCGCCTATATGGCTAAGATGCGAGCTGGGTTGCTCCAATTCGAATTCCTGCTCTATCGTACATACGTGATCGCATTTACCAAAAACCATTCATTACCGTAGATGCAATGTATCCGTGATCTCCTTCACAACCCTTCAATGTCATCCATCCACTGAAGCAATAGACACTGATCGATAGCATAGCATCCATCAAAACCACATCACGAACCCCCATCAGCTGCATTATCAGCCTGCAAGTCCACAAACGGCGCCACCGTATCAATCGCCCGCTCGAGAACCGCCATGATCCGCTGCCGCAACGCCTCGAATTTACACTCCACCTCCAACGGATCAATCTGCACAATGGCTTCATGCTCGTCCACCTGAATCCGTAGCCGCATGTTCACCTGTCCCTTGGCGATATCGACGTCGTCCGCAGGTTCTATCGGCTGGATGTTGTCGCCGAACTGCTCTTCGAGAAACCAGAGGACCCGGTCTAATCGCGAGGATAGGCTGACATTCGCATGGTCGGACGGCCGGTCGTGGTTGTGAGAATGCGGCTTGGATGAATCTGCTTCTGTTAGTTTACCATACGTCGCGTAAGATGGATGGTAAGAGGAGATTGCTTACATTTTACGCTGGCAGGTGAGCTTTCGATGCTGAGCAGGATAGCGAGGATAGCGTCTGCGATACCATCGTTGTGGATGTTGCCCTCCCATTCCAGTTCGACGTATCCTGAGCGACAGGCGACGGTAACGCAGTCCATGACTCGGTATACCTCGTCGCCGGTGTGTTCTGCGGTTTCTTTAGGCGGTTCCGGTTGGATGGCTTTCTCGTTGGCGTCGTCCGCTTCGTCGTCGTCGACCTCTTGGATGAATCCGCTGGGCTTCTCCTTCTTGACTGCGACGATACCGCCAAACATGCTCTCGAGGCTCCATCTGACGAGGCCGGCGCCCGCGCTGCTCAGCGGGACACGTTGCTTGCACACCACTGTTGTTGTGGTCAGACCTGCGTATTCCCGTAGGTCGTCCGGGGACATGAGCGAGAGTTTGAAGTCGTTCTGAACGAGAACACCCGCGAATATCTCGGGTACTGTCTTGACTATCGCTTTGTCGATGTCGTGTGATGGATGTGGAGGGTGTTTTGCGAGTTTGCCGATGACCTGTATCACGGTGTTAACTGCCTGTGCGACGGAGAATGTAGAAGGGAACTTACATTTGCGATTTTTTCTCCCTTGAACGGGATGTGAAGCTCTTCGCAGTTCTTAGGGTTGTATATCCGTGGCTTGTCTTTTCTATCATGGTATTTACTCAACAGAGCGCTCTTGAGTCTTCCCATCGCATTCGTCTCGCCATGCACCAGAATCTTTACCTGTTAGCATTGCCATGTGTATGATAGTCATTAGGGGATGCAATAGAACTCACAATGACCTTCGCGCCGACTTCTTCGATAAACGAGCTGTTCTGTCCATAATCCACATGTGCCGCAAAGCTCAGTTCGTCAATACTGCACCGCCTGGGAATCATAACCCTCGCAGCCTCCTCCCGTCCGCTGCGTCGACTAGTATTCTCCTTCTTAAACGCCTGTATCTCCGTAGGCTCGTTCAAGATGCTTTTCGCAAGCGTCCCCTCCACCGAATAACCTGTCAATATAACTCCGTTCTTCGGGTCGGGACACCACCGCTCCAGCAGCTCCCGCGACACGCCGTTCTGCATCATACCAGGCGCCGCGAGCATAACGCAGCCGCCGACATCGTCGAACCTGTCCAAGGACTTTAACGACCGCACCCACTTCATATCGAATGGGCTGGTGCCGCCTAGCGCCTGCCCGTTCTTGCCGGCGGCTTCACCAATCGCCGCCATCTTGCTGCGGAACAGCGAGCGGATGTTGTCGTTCATGGCGCCGATGTAGGTCTGGTATACGGTCATGCAACGCCGCGCCAGCGATGAGGCGTAGTAGATTGGATATTGCTGGTATTTTTCGTGCATTTCCCAGTACTCTTCGAGAATGAGTAGTAGCTCCTGCGCGCGACCCAGAGCGAAGACGGGCATGAGCACCCGTCCGCCGCGGTCGAGGATGCTGGTTATGAGTGATAGGAACCGCGCTTCCTTCTCTGGCCGCGGCATGTGCGATGCGGTGCCGTATGTGCTCTCCGTTATGAGAATGTCCGGCTTGACGTGTTTTGGAAGGGTTGCAGAAACGAGATGTCGGTCCTCTTCACGACTGTAGTCACCGGTGAAGAGGATCTTAAGGCCCGCAATCTCGATGAGGAACATCGCCGCGCCGAGAACATGGCCGGCGGGGTATGGCGTGATAGCGATGGATGCATGGTGCAGCGTCTGGTGGTAGTCAATGGCTGAGATTTGCGAGAATGAGGAGAGATGGTCGGTTTCGGAGAACAGCTGAGTCGTCTGTTCTGACGTCGTGTTACTGCATTTGAGGCACCGCAAATCGTCAGATAAGTAGTTCGGGAAAACAGCGTGGTCTAGGGCCGTGGGGGCCATTCCGGTTCCATATGATATTATATACATGACGAGTCATCAGAGAGATATGCGGCTTGCTTGGAATCCATTGTATTGTTTGCACGGTACTTCTAAAATACACTCTCTTGCTCGACGGGGGAAAGCTGGAGTCGCAGGGCCAGGCCGCACGAATAGGACAGCAAAAGGACGAGAGGTATGTGTAATGGTAATACGTCTGTTTAAAGAAACTGAGACTGCGGCAGGGAGGTGAAAGATGGCCGAATGAGACTGCTGGCAGAAAAGTGAAAGGAGGTCGAGTGGAAATGGAACTGGAATTGCTGGTAGAAAAGCAAGAGGGTGAATTGAACAGCAAAGACGGTACTAATGGGCGATTGGGTGAAGGGCAAGAGTTCCACAGTACGGGCATCTCTTGATCACAAGAAAACCAGGCCAACGATTTCAATTGAAAACAAGCAATTCGTCCCGCTCCTCCAAAGCATGCGCTCTTTACACGGAAGGACAGGGCTAGGACGTACCTAACTCGGACGCTGTCACTCATCAACCACTTGTAGATTGCCTTGGTTGGGTGCGTCATGAAGACCCTGCCGCGGAAATTCGTCTTGGTGAGGACGTATGGAAGTGAGCCGGCGTGATCCAAGTGGAAACTAGAAATGTTGATTAGCAAGGTTTCAAAGAACTTAGGTTATATGTATAGGTGTGTATGTATTTCAACGGGCGATCTGTCTACGAGACCATAATCAAATTGAGGAGGCTTTGGAAGACTCACTGGGAGATGAGAAGGATATCAACGGTGCTGAGGTCAAAGTCGTCGTAGAAGGGCAAGCTGGAGATGCCTTCGTAGGCGGGATGGACACCGGCATCCAGCATGACGGTCTTGCCTTTGTACTGGACGATGTGGCAGGAGCGGCCGACTTCGCTGCCACCGCCGAGGCATATGAACGAAAGCATATCGCTTGGGTCCTAGAATGCATCATGTTAGAATAGAGAAGTGATTGGGTTTCGTGGCCTCGTGGCCAGCGTTTGGTATAAGAGGCACGGCCAAATTAAAGTAGCTCGATTTCATAAGACTCAGTTGTCTCGTGAACCAGGCAGCCAATCTTCTGGAGTGTTGAAGATGGACCTGCCGAAGCCTCCGACGCCTGGCTTCGTGGGCAGTCCAATTCACAGGGACAAAGTTATGAGCTGCGTGATGCGATGGGTACTCACAATAACCTCGTCGACGGACGCGTCCGCCTTGCGTTTGTTCGCCATCGCGCCCGGTAGTTTCTTCGACGTGTATTCGCGGGGTCGCGCCGAGATGGATCGAGGGGCTATGAGGAGCAGCTTTGAGCGGGGTGTATCGGGGACGCACCGACGGGGTGGTCAAGTCGCGCGACTCGGGGAGGCATGAAGACGGAGCGATGAAGTGGCGAGGATGCACGCGAAGAAAAGAACGACGCGGACAACACACCGCCGTTTGCCAATTAGCACCGCGGTGACAGCGCCGCAGTCGCAGCCACCGCCGCAGTCGGCACAATCCTCTGGAGACAAGAGAATCAATCAATCAATTAACTGTCCCGATGTCTCTCGCAGTCCTTATCTCACGGCAATGTCGCCAAAGGGAGGACCTCCGGGTCTGCTCTCACAGCCGGCTGTCGATGTCACTGGCCCGGGTTGACGTGGCGGCCTGGACTCAGACGTTCAATGGTACGTACGGTTACATGTTACACCAGCCAGCTAGCAGTTGGTAGAGTGGCGTTGACATCTCTACAGGAATCCTAAGGATATAAGTAGGCGGGTACCTACTGGCGTAGGTGCTAAGCAGGTACTTGTATAATCAATGGTACTGGTATCGTGAATCGGAAAGCTGATATCTGATAGTGACGACTCGGTTCAACGCTTGTCTGTTGGGCAGACGGGAGGTGCTGTCGAGGAAACGAGGTTGATGTCACCCAATCCCATCAACTCCGGCTCATCACGAAGCTTGGACGAATCGAACACCGGAAGATGACCGATGGATCCGTAGACGCCAGCTGCCTGTCGCCCCGTCTGCGCCTGCCTGCCAGTGCCTGCCAATATCGGTTGATGCCTGCTGGTGGGAGCGTCCAGCGGCGGGGCTGTTGACATGTTGGGGGCAGCTGGCCACCCGGCCGACCTCGCAAGCCTGCAGATCAGCCGGAGTGTATTACGGCCGGCGGGATTCGATCGATTCCATGAACTCCATTCAACAGCCGTCATCGCCATCGCCATCCTCCAGATATCGATCTCGTCATCCCGTCTGATTGCAACCATCCACTGCCTTGAATCCCAACTCTCTCTCGCTCTCCGTTAGTGGACGCTGTTCGCTACCTCCAGACCCGAAGCGGGAGCTCGAGCTTCCTGTCCGGACGTGTCCAACGGACGCCCCATCCCGTACGTCCGTCTGCATCAGATTAATATCTCGGGGCGATAGATAACGAGACCTGGCCATGCCGCCTCTCGTCACCGCCAAGTGGGGCCTCAGCGACACCTACCGTAAGTACTGTCCCACTCTCAGCATCTCCATTCACGTCGCACAAGTACAAGGTGTGCGTATATAGTGTGTACATGCATGCTCAGCGCGATTCCTCACAGGCTTCATCCACTCCTACTTTCTCGGCGGCGGCAGCAACACCCTGCGAAGCTTCAGGCGAGCCCGCGTCGGCCAGCGCATCCTCGTCCCAGCATCCTGTTTCCACGCCGGCCGCTTCCAGCAGGCTCGCGGCTTCCACGACTACTTTGTCCAAGCCGTCCCGCCCTCCTCCCAGCACCCAGACCAGAAAGAAAAGCAGTACGTCCGCATCCCGCTCAAATCCGCAAAGCAGCATTTCGGCGTCTTCTCCTCACGCGGCGAACGCGGATACAATGAAGATGCCTGGCAGGCCGGCATCATCGACCTGCCGGCCTTCGGGGACGGACGCACCCACCCGCCCCACACGAAACCCGCCCAGCGCGACCCCGAGCATCCCCTGAACTCCGTCTTCTTCTTTGGCATGTACGATGGCCACGGCGGGGACGCCTGCGCGAAATTTCTCCGAGAACACCTCCACGACTATCTCGAGGAGACCTCCAAGGTATTCCGTCTCCAGTCGCCACCATGTCCACCCAAACCCATCACGAAACCCGACCGACTGTTCCTCCAGAGCGCACTCAACGAGTCCTGGCGGCAGACCGTCGGTGGGTACTTCAGCCGTTTCGTCCCAGACTACGACACCGCCCATGATCAGTTCGGCAACAAAGTAGAGAAACCGAAGCCGCGAAACATCCACGAAGACCAGCCACCGAGCCTCGAGAACCTGCTCGCATACAGCTTCCTCAAAGCAGATCTCGACTTCATCAGCGGCGAAGGCCACGCATCCTACCTCGCGCAAAGACCCCATGCGGCGACGGCCCGCGACACCGACCACGCCCTCGTCGACCTCCAAACCGCTCTTGACGACGTCAATGGGTCGTATACGACACCGCCCATCCGCTCGATCAAGCGCGCTGAAGTGATCGCATTCCGCGGCGGGTCAACGTGCTCCGTCGCGCTGGTATCAATGCCGGAGGGGGAGAACCCCTCCATCCCCTTCTGGCATCCGCAGGCCGAACCGACAATAATGACCGCACACATCGGCGACACTCGCATCATCATCTGCGGCGTCGACGGCCGGCCCTACCCGCTGACGACAAACCACCACCCCTCGCTACCATCTGAGGGAAAACGCCTGCGCCGGTACGCCGCCGCCTTCGTCACGGACTCCTTCGGCGAAGAGCGCTTCGGCGTGCTAGCGAACACCCGCGCGTTCGGCGACGTGCGGCAGAAACGGCTAGGTGTGTCGGCAGAGCCAGAGATGTGCCGGCTAACCGTCCGCAATTCCAGCGAGTTCAGCTTCATGGTGCTGCTCACCGACGGGGTGAGCGGGACGCTGAGCGACCAGGAAGTAGTGGATATCGTAGGTGACAGCCGGACGCCGGATGAGGCGGCTAAGGCGATTGTGGACTTTGCGTGCACGGTTACGAAGGAAGGTGACAATGCGAGCGCGATGGTGATACGGCTGGGCGGGTGGGAGAAGCGGGCGCCGGGCGACCATACCCGTGAATTGAGAGAGTATCGAAAACGAGAGGCCGAGCAAGTTCGCGATAGAAGGATGTAGCCATGTAGTTTTCTTCTTTCTTCATTTCCATCTCACTAGCAATGCAATGTCCGGGTTGGTACATGTACGGGTCAGCATTATATTGGATTCAATTATACCCGTTACAGATAAGAGTCATACTTGTAGTATCTCTATCATATCATATCATATTACACAATACACAGAGTGCAGCTCCGACGTCGGTGCGACCATCGAGGCTAAATTGCCCGATTGAGTAGACCGGACGACAGCCGAGCCGTCGCCCGTCGGGGCAGCGCAGTCTGGCCTCGAAACAGCCTGAGCGCCGCCGCCCAACTGGGAACGAACTTAAATTAAGCATCTATTGGCGCCAGGCACACCGGTCATGCGACCCGACTGGACACTTTCTAGTTTATCCACCGCAGCAGCTTCCTCTTAAATTTAATTCCAATGCCCACCACCATCGATTCGATAGCTATAGATACCCCCAATCGCTGCGATAGCACCACTTGATTGCCACATTCACTTCGGGTACGAGTTTGTTTCGCGGATCATCGGATCGATGGCGTCGGCATCACAATCGGAGGGTGCGGCGCAGGAGCTGCCGCCGTCTCGGTACGATCTCAGTACTTACTGGGGTCGAGTCAGGCACGCTGTCGACATTTCAGATCCAAGGTTCGTCCAGCATACAATCATCTCTACAATAGCTGCTAGCTACATCTCCCCACAACCGTACTCGAGAATTGTCTGTCGGCACTGATGCTAATGTCGGTTTATCAACTAGAACGCTCTTCGCATCGAACGCGCAGCTACGACAGGCGATAAAGCTCGTTAATGGATACAAAAACGGCGATGTGACGCCGCACCCTGGCGGTCCGTCAATGGACGATGTGTGGGCTGCCAAAAAGATTGTCGACTCGACGATACATCCGGGTATTTATACACCGTATATACCGTCTGTTGTTAGTTGAACCGTGCTGATTGGGTACTGGTGGTAGATACTGGGGAGCCGGTCTTCTTGCCGTTCCGGATGAGCTGCTTTGTGCTGTCGAATCTCGTGGTGACAGCTGGGATGCTGCAGCCTGGATTGGGGGTACTGCTCACCTTCTCGCCGTATACGATATAGCTGCTAACGCACATACGAATGTATGTAGACGACCGGAATCCTGCTCTGGCAGATCGCAAACCAAAGTCTCAACGTTGCCATAAACTCGTCGAACGCGAACAAATCCTCCCCGCTGTCGACATCCGATCTTGCAACCTCCTTCGCCCTCGCCGTCAGCGCCTCCTGCGGCGTCGCACTCGGCCTGAACGCAACAGTACCCCGACTGACCCGCGTCTCGCCATCCACAAGACTGATTCTCAGCCGCCTTATCCCCTTCGCCGCCGTGGCCTCCGCGGGTGTCGTCAACGTGTTCCTCATGCGCGGCGGCGAGATCCGCAAGGGCATCGACGTGTTCGTTCCCAAAGAGCAGAGCGCGACAGGCGAAGTTGAGAGTCTGGGCAAGAGTAAGAAGGCGGCGATGCTGGCGGTCGGCGAGACGGCGTTCAGTCGGGTTATGAATGCCACGCCGATTATGGTTATTCCGCCGCTGCTTCTCGTCAGATTGCAGAATGGGTGGCTGCAGAACCGGCCGCGATTGACCATTCCTGTCAATCTTGGTGAGTCCATCAACCAATCGAAAGATACGTACGCATCAGGATTTGGGGTAGCTAACGTACAGTGGTAGGACTGATCTTTGCGACATCAATCTTCGCGCTGCCGTTGGCGCTGGCGGCGTTCCCGCAGCGCCAGTCGATACTTGCCAGCAGCCTTGAGGACGACATTAGAGAGAAGGCTGCGAAACGTGGGGTTACAATGCTGGAGTTCAACCGCGGGATATAGTAGTAGCTATTTGATTCGATTGTATGCTGGATGATGACACGGAATATATGGACGCTCGCGCAATATACGATATCATTACACCAATGCTATTCGAAGCTTGCAAGCTTTGTTGATTACTAATGGAAGATTATCATTTGTATGTATGTATGTATGATCACGCTAGAGCTAATTGAATCGAATTAGACTTTTCCAAGATTGAGATAAGATGGGGGTAGAGCTAGCTCGAGCTCCTCTGTCGTGCGTCAATGTGGTGGGTGTCGGATATGAGGGATTGGGAGACGGCCGCTTCCGACAGGCATGGCCCGATGAGGCAGCCGGCCAAACCGGGCGGCGGACGGCTGTTGCAGCCGACGGGGATGTGTTGGAGACCCCGGCTCGGAGCTGGTATCACAGAGCTTCAAGCTTCGTGATAGCTCCCTATAGCTTATAAAAGGTGTTTTTGGCTGCTCTTCGAATTCCAATGACCTCTACTTGATAAAACGAGAACCACAAGCTCGAGCAACCAACTACCTAATAATCTTATCGTATATTTCAACTTTCTTACCATCAATTGACAAGATGACTGTCGAATCCAGTGTGGAGCTGCTGCCAATTCCTACGCCATCCGCCAGCAAGTTTGGCGTCGAGATCAAAGGTCTCGATCTTGCCAACCTCTCAGGTATCTATCGCTTCTCTACTATCCAGTCCATCTTATAACGCAACGAAATACAATAGAGACACGATGCTAACTGGACAATGCAATACATTTGAAGACTCCGACTTTGAAATCATCGAGCAGGCACTCTACGAACACCAAGTCGTCCTGTTCAAGAACCAGCAATCCCTCTCCCCATACCACCAATACGCACTCACCCGCCGCTTCTCCCCAACAAGCACCACCTACGGCCACGACAACACCACCAAAGCCCCCACCTCTATCCTCCACCCAGACCTCAAAACCCTCCCATCCCAGCCACAAGTCCAGCTCATCGGCAACGGCTTCGTCTCCTCCTACGAAGGCCTCACCAACGTCCAACTCCGCCACCCCCACCACCGCACCTTCCATAAGACCGCCATCCCGGACGCCGACGACCTCTCCGTCACCCGCTTCTACCGCTGGCACATCGACGCCGCCCTCTACGGTGCGGACATGCAGCCACCGAAGGTAACTACCCTCCTCGCCGTCAAAGTCCCCACCGGCCGCCGCCAAACCCTCCGCTACGACGACGGCACCGGCGACGAGCTCGACGTGCCCCTCGGTACTACAGCCTTCACATCCGGCGAGAAAAGCTACGATATCCTCACCGACGAACAGAAGTCATTCGCGCGTAGCACAAAGGTCGAGTATGCACCGCATCCATACATCTGGATGTCCGCTGCGAAATCCCTACCAACAGGCCTCGGCATGGTCTCTGAAAACCTCGAAAAGCCGCTAGAAGCGCTGCCACCCATCGATGACCGCGACATCCAAATACATCCAATGGTCTGGCGGAACCCCGTGACAGGAAACCTCGCACTGCAGATACACCCCAGCGCCGTACGTAAACTGCATTTGCAAGATGGCACCGTCATCGATGATTTAGCGGAGGTGCGGAGGCGGGTATACGAGTTGCTCCGGCCGGGTATTGCCCCGGCGTATGTGTATGCGCATGACTGGAGTGAGGGTGACTTGGTGCTGTTCCATAACCGAGGAGTGCTACATACTGTTTGTGGCGCATTCGGGGAAGATGAGGTGCGTATGTTCCGGCAGTGTAATCTTGCAGATACGGAGGCGCCGGTGGGGTTTGATGCTTAACTCTCGTATACGATGTGGGTGTGTCCGATATAAAGGGTGGCAGAGGATCGGCTGTCTGGTAAACGAGACAAAAGGGTGGGTATGGCGGTTGTGTATTTGTTCTTAGCGACGGATATCAGGCTCTTAGAGGGTGTCCTGGCGCAGTTCTCGATTTGACATGATATATGTCTGATATATCAAAAATAAATACTTAGATCTAGAAATATATATGGCCTTCATAGGGCACTATCTCTGATGAAAATCTGAAATTTACGATAATTTACGCAGCGCTGCAGCGCGACGGGTTCAAGCCTCGAGTAATATATGTGTTGACTGTGTTGTAGTATTTGCCGGAGCCAGCACAGTACACGAGCCAAAAGTAGACAGATATCATGTGGAAGTTCTTTAGATTCTGTGCGATATACATAATAATAAAGGAGTGTTCTGTCAGATTTGTGATGCGGCAGTTGCAATCTCGAGTCGCTTTGAAACTTGCAGTATACACCGCCACGAAGCCCAGAAACCGACCACTTGTCCGCCCTTGGTCTATTCTGACGTACGTGTGGTCTGACGAGCGAGACTAATTTTATCAGTTATCACCTATGAATAGTGGAAAGTGTTAGTCTAGCATTACAATATATGTACAACCTGCAGGACGCACTTACCAGTATAGAAGAAATTGATCGTGACGCTGCCCATAGAACCAGGCTTATAATAGGGAGGAAGATTGACGAC
Source organism: Orbilia brochopaga (assembly GCA_036872635.1). Lineage (NCBI taxonomy): Eukaryota > Fungi > Ascomycota > Orbiliomycetes > Orbiliales > Orbiliaceae > Orbilia > Orbilia brochopaga. The sequence goes on along the minus strand of JAVHNQ010000003.1, from coordinate 1,268,557 downwards.
AAAGTCATCCGAGGTCTTCTCCGTCGCCGTCAACTCGCACTCCTTGTTCGAACCGTGGGGAACGCTCCAGTACAGCTTGCAGATCTTGGTGTTATCGCACCAGACCTCGATAGAGGCGTCGCAGCCATAGGTGGCGTTCTCCCTGCCACGGTGCGCGAAGGTCAGGTTTTTCTTGTCAGCGATATCCTTGTTGTTGATGCTGCCCGGATCGATCTCCTTGTCGGGATTTGGGAATTCAAAGAATTTTCCGGAGATGTGGTTTAGGTTCTTGGTTGTGATGGTTTTGCCGGTGCGGTTGGCAAGAGTAATCTGGCACCATTGACCGTAACCCATTTTGCTGTTTTAGGTAGAACGAGAAATGTAAAGGATAAGTAGATTTTAGCGTTTGAGTTTACGATGAAGATGATATATCGCTTGCTGATTCCAGAGGTTCTGGTTTGTGCTGCTGGATGGGATTCATACGAGGAGAATCGCCAGGTTTATATAGACTTCCCCGCTGCGCCTTCAGGTCGTCACCAAGATCCGGCTATTCACCTACGAAGCACCGACTTGTCGTCACCTATGCGTAGCTAGCTATCAGATCAGACGCGTGGAGGCATCTTGACAGCAACAGCATGTATACAGCATGACGGCCACAATTAACAACGTCATATATTCATCTGCATACCATCACAGCTATTCCTATTTGCTATTCCTATGTGCTATTCCTATGCGCTATTCCTATTTGCTATCACTCACATGCACGCTCGGGTAGATAATTAATCCCCCGTCCGTGACTGGTGTCCAGCAATATGCGTGGCCATCGGCGATCCTATATATATGTTTGTTGCTTGCCGCGTGTGATATATATCCAATGACTGGCTGGCAATCAAAGCAATCAATGGACTTCCAAGGCAATGCTAATATAGCGCACTTACGGAATGAGCCGCGCGCTCGGGCCGCAGATTCGGATCCGCTATTGCCCCGAGACTACGCTATTACCTATAATGGAAGACTAAGGAATGAACTAGCTCAGTACCTCGAGGATCTGCGGTGAGCAGCTAACGGTTTTGCAAAATTCGCGAATCAGAACAGTGGTTATTTGACTTGGCCATGAGGATGCTCTGGAGCTGGGTATCTCTACGGATCTATCGTCTCTTTTAGTGAACATCTAAATTTGAGGAACTAATTGAGTATGCGTGGGAGTGCAACGTGCAGGAAGAGGCAGTCAAGGGAACTCGGCTGGTCCCCATCCACCCTTGATATCATAAACCATGATATCACCGTTAATCGCAATCGGAATCAAGATGTATAGCTCTTCTACCAATACCTCACCTTATATAATTATTTATAATTATAACGTCAGCTCTCTCGATAAAAATGTAAAGCCTTCAAGTAGACTTATGATGTGAAAGTCTACGCGTCAGTGTCGCGCTTCGGGATAGCTGGAGATGAGTGCCTTCAGCCCTTGGACCCTCTTGCCCGATCGCCTTGGCACATATCACGTCCTCACCCGCATGGTCCACACCTAGAGCTGACGAATTGAGACTAGGATTCCGGCCCGACTACCGATGCCGATCAGGATTAAGTTTGCCTGACGTGACGGAAAGGAACTCTGGAAGGTTAACCCTTCCCTATTCAACTTAAGTTACATTGTTCCTTGATTTCATCGGCTGAATACTTCATGGCTAGGCTTCGACCAAAAATCGCATCCCATACAAAGCGCCAAGCTCATATCCCAGGTTTCTTCAAAATGATATCGATCAAGCTTGATAAGCATGTAAAGCCCCATATTTCGCTCTCCTATAAATTATCGTTGGCCCATAATTACGTAAACTAGACAGCCGAGCCTCTGGCCAGAGAAGCTGGACCTGCGGGAGGCAATATCATCAGATATATGATTGAAAAATCAGACTGCAACCTTGATCGTGCTGGCGGCGACCCCGCATGCTCTGCCTATGCAAGGAATAAAGTTACTCCAAGACCAAAAAATAGGAATAGTATCAGATGCTCCGTGATCAACATTCTCCGTCTCATCCACAATAGCTATTCCTCATCCAGCATCTATGACACGACAGCCATACCATCATTAATTTTCTCCATTGTTCTTGGGGCTCCACTCCGCCTTCATGTAGTCATAGAAATCCGTAAGTGTACAATCGCTGTTCGGTATGAAAGGCTCCTTTGCAATTTTATTCGTCGTCGCTTCGATAAACCGGAACTTTTCTGCGTGAACGTTATCTTCACGCGGGAACTCATAACACTGCAATGTGATGCAAGTTTCGCTCTCTGTGTTTTCGAGCGCATGGCACTGGAACTGGTTGTTTCCCAGCCATGTAATCTGATCTTTTATCAGTGTCGCCGGGTTACACAGCTTGATCGGATCGGGCCCGAGAGAATTGTACCAAGTACATTGGATTTTGCCGTAGAGGACTCTGATTACCGCGCAGGCGTCACCGTGATCGTGTATCGGCGACTTATGCCCGGGTGGCCAAATCTCCATAACGTAGGGAATTCCTGGTGAGTTGCCCTGTATACGCTTATCTTAGCCATTATCCTGCTCGGAAAGAAGATGGGAGTGAACAAACCAGGTTTGACCCAATGGTGATTCGGAGATACGTATATTGAAACCGGTTAGTATCATTATGACATTTCTCCAACAACTTGGAGTAGCCCCAGCAGCCTGGCGTTGTAACACTGTGGTGGATCGCCGCGGCAAAGTCAAACTCAGATGTATCCTGCAGAACGATGTTCTTCCCAACGATATTGTGATATAATTTCTGACATGCCTCGGGGAGGTTGGCCCACGTAGTCACCCTTGCGAGGTCTAGATCTCGCAGCGAAACGAGTTCATTCGTGACAACAAGGGGTGGTAGGTCCACCGTAACGGGGAGGCGGTGAGTTTGTATCTGTGGTTCCTACGGTAAAGTCAGTAGGTCTGTCTGTCTGATAGGAAAATTTTAGATACACATACATATGACCCATCGGCCACATCAACAGATGTCAAAGTCTCTAGCCATGGTCCCATCTCTTTATCTAATACCACTTCCAATAAAGTCAATGCGTTACAGGTATAGTGCTTCCCATATCTCAATAGCCGATTGCTTCGATCGACAGAGAGCCAATATACTGTTGCGTGATCGAGTTCCTCTGCGGGTACGTACGGATTGCCCTCGGACATCACGTTAGGAACCAGCGGGATATCTTCGCTCTCACCGCGCAGCGAAAAGGAAACAGTTGACTGGGTAATTTCCAAGATCAACATGGGGTACCCAATCTCAGGTTTCACAGTGAACTTGACACCTTGGGTCGTCCGTGACTTGATAGCAATGGTCCCCTTGCCATTGATCATCAATGGCTTTGGGCTTTTTTTCATCAATGGCTTTGGGCCTTTTTTAGTCCGAGAGTCCAAGAACTCGTAATGTGCCGGCGCTCCAGTATCTTCCGAGAAGAGGTCACAGAAATGGGGTGCGTCCAACATTGTGATAACGTATAACTCGAGTAGCTAATAATTTAACCAGATTTTGGGTGTAAAGGCTGGAGCTAATATAGGGTCGATATATCTTTCAAGGATGGAAGGAAAAACAAGAGGCCTCGGATCCGGAGGGGAGCAGTTTTTAGCTCTCGATAGCTATGGCTTATATACCTAGGTATCGGGAAAATATCTTTGAATTGACGGATCATAAAATATGTAGAATGACTGACAATATGCCAGCTCATACTTACGTAGACGGAATTTGGGACTGAATTCTCATTGGCCTCAAATCTCTTGAACTGCGGTAGGTCTGGGGATCCATTCCGCAGCGCGCACTATACATGCATGGAACAGCTATTCCGCAGTGCGATATGCATCCAGTTTCGAAATTGTAACGCGTTGCGGAATTGCTGATACGTGCACAGCGCACTTCGGAAAAGCTGATACTTTCCGAACTATATTTGTCTAATTTTTGTCGCCAAGAGGTTTACATACTCTTTTACCTTCATTCTGGCGATCCGGAACGCGCAGGCTTAGTCCAATATAATCGACCAATTGGTTTCAAAACTCGATGGATATATCGATGAGTTAGCTGCTGATCATCAAGATAACGCTATAAATTGCTAGGGAAGCATGGAGTAACTTCCTGCTTCCCTTTCTGCCCCTCCCAAAGTAGATATGGCTTCATTTCAAAGGTCTTCCTAAACTGGATAGCAGATAATTGTGATAACTAGATCCATAGAGAATATGATGTTTGATGTTGTTTAATGCCAGTTCTTCACTTCGTCGTCGGCATTTTTGGCTTACGAGACACTACTCTATGTGTATCTGGTGCTTTGTATTATACCTGCCGCTTCTCTTCTAGCTAGACTGCGGCTCTATCGCCATTTTCAAAGCCCAGCCCTCCTTACGCCTTCATCAAATTTGTTGTGCTGTGGTAGGCTGTTCTTCCCGAGCAGCGCTTCATTCAATTTGCTCTATATCTACAACAAAGCCTCCGCGATACAAGAGGGGGAGGCGACATCTGGATTGAATTCATCTACTTGGTGAGTTGGCTGGCCATATTCTGGGCTTGAAGCGCCTAGACATGGATTTCTCGGCCGGCCTCACGCGCCCAGTCATGCCAATTGGCCAAGGTCACATTTGTATGTTCAGAGCTCAACAGTTGGCACTATTGTTACATTCGAAGAATCATGACCTCCTCTTCTCTTCTGCCCAGAATGATTGGTAAGTGTCTAGGCACAATTTGTAAGAATATTGACTTTTACCTGAAAGCCCAATCGTCGTCTAGTTCATTGGTGCCAATTCTACGATACTGCTTTACAAGCTTAGTCAAGCCGTACTACAATACTAGCTTTGCTTACTGTACAGCACAAAAGAGACAAACAGACAGCGGGGATGTTTACTGATCACGACGGCGGGTGTTAACTTACCCGACTTCGTTAGCTTGATAGAGTTTGTAGCATGCAACGCGGTTGGGCTGCCGGTTGCAATTGGCGGCCGGATCGTCAAGGTTAAGCTTATTGCGGGGGCTTTCTACCTGTTCCGGCGCGGGGCTACTATTTAAACTTCGGGTATCTCGAGGATTGAGATCTATGGTCATTAACTTGCCGCATGGTCGGTCGATATATATCGCCATCCTCACAGACATCTCTTCTATTGATCACCAAGTACCTTTCCAATTGAGTATCGTACGGGTACTAGTCGACGCGGATTTTGTCAAAGGCTGTTGGTCTCGCGGGGTACAACACCACAAAACACAACTCGGCTGCTATTCATTATAGCGGGGTTTACCAGCTACCATTTACTCCACCACAGCACCAAATAACTATCACGATGTCGAATGACAGAAGTAATGCCCTCGGGCTGCGATCGCAGACCGGGTATCTGCCTGTACGTACAGCACCGAATTTCACGAGCCACAATTACAATAATGCCAATACATGTGTCTGCGTGCATGCTAATGTCGATTTCGAACGCGCAAATTAGATCGAAGCATATGGTAAACGAGCCTCGATACCAATGATTGTCATACGCGTTAGCTGGGGACCATGCTGATGAAGCGAGATAGGTCTCATTGGGAATATGCGCACTTGTGCCCTCGTCGGTATGCACGCCACGATACAAATTTGCTGAGGCTTCCGGCTGCGCTGCAGCGCTGGATATTCTAGGGATGGAAGCTAAAGAACTGGCAATTGACAGGCATTGACGGAGGCATCGACCAACTGTGCTGGTGAGCCTTACACAAAAAGCATTCAACTATCAATATAGATGATTGTATCGTATTGAATGCAAAACTATCGATACTGACGGACCATTGCATGGATGCAGGCCCGAATTCGACTCCCCCAGTGTCTTCGCCCGTATCCTCGACTGCCAGCGCGGTGGCCACTTCTCTATCTCCCCTTCCTACGACCCTGACAAGGCATCTCTGGAGAATTACTCCCCGCCTACCACCAAGCAGGCCTACCTTCCATCTGATAACATTTTGCAAACTCGCTTTCTGCACGATGACGGCGTCGTCAGCCTGCTTGACTTCTTCCACCGCCCGGCTAAGGACCGAACGCTAGAAAGGGGCAAGGGAAATGGATTGAAGAAATGGCTGATCCGCCGCGCGGAATGTATTCGCGGCGAGATGGAGCTAGACGTCGAATGCTTCCCGGCATTCGACTACGCGCGACTAGCGCATACGACCGAGATTGTGGGAACATCTGAGGACGGCTGTGTGACTAAGATACTATTCAAGACTGACAAGGGCAAGCAAACCCAGACACTCCATTTCTTTCTAATTTCTATATTACACCCTACCAACACTAGTGTATTGGTTTTTCTGACGATGCTGATATCTCATGACTATCCATAGAAGATGTGGCAATGCAACTCGAGGCTACCATCGACTGCGGCGATGGCGATGTTTGTCCCAACATCAACTTTGAAATCGTCGAGCGTCCACCACACCTTGGTCCGGGCGTCACCTGCAAAGTCAAGCTCCGCGAAGGCCAATCCGTCTCGTTCGTCTTCCGTTGCTCTAACGACGCAGCGAAAGATCCGACCCCTATCAGCACGCAGCTACTTGACGCCCTGCAGAAGGAGACGTCATCGTACTGGCACAACTGGATTTCGCAGAGCAAATATAAGTTTCTGTATCGAGAGGCTGTACAACGCAGCTTGATGATATTGAAGCTATTGACGTACGAACCAACCGGGGCGATCGTCGCTGCTGCAACCTTCTCGCTGCCAGAGGATATCGGTGGCGGGAGGAACTGGGTATGCCCTCTACGCATACCCGTATTTAGAAATTGCTGTGTTCTTTGAGAAAGCACGATTTGAAGGTTGCGTGCTGACCAGACGGTAGGACTATCGGTTTTCATGGGTCCGGGATTCATGTGAGTGTATCTTCCTAGGGCGCTATTGGAGTGCCGATAGCTCGGAAATGATATTGGTTCTAACATTGGGGTATGCAGCGTTTACGATATACATTCTCCTACGCATGGGCTTCACCGCTGAAGCTGAAGCGTACATGTAAGCCAAACCTCTTTTCCGGCATCTGGATTACGGCTGCCCGTATGCGTATATACTTTCTGACAGCGGGCTATGATAGGGACTTTATCTCAAAGCGGCTCAAGTACTCGCGAAACAAAGATGGCGGGCTGCCGATCATGTTTTCCATCCGCGGCGATACAGGTATCTACATCCGCTTCCAGAATAGAAGCTGTCCACTCTAGTCATGGATATCGATCACTGATAGATTAAGTTCATACACTCTAGATCTCGAGGAACTTGAGCTTGACCATTTGGAGGGATATAGAGGCAGCAAGCCTGTTCGCATCGGCAACGGAGCGGCAGATCACCTCCAATTAGATATCTACGGAGAGCTAATGGATGGCATCTATCTCTACAACAAATACGGAAAGCCTGTGAGTTATTGTACGCATGACTTATCACAGTTTGATCGCTAATGCCAATCGTTCCTAGATCTCATGGGATCTGTGGGTCTCCGTCCGTTCGATGGTAAGTCGGCTCAGTACAGCCATCTTTGAATGACTTCGGAGTCATCGAGATTGGTAGACAAGCTTACAAGTATACTCTAATGACAGGTCGACTATGTCTGCATGGTTTGGAAAGCAAAGGACATGTCAATCTGGGAAGTCCGCTCACGCCAGCAAGACTATGTATACTCAAAGATCATGCTCTGGGTCGCCGTGGACCGCGGCCTCCGTCTCGCAGAAAAGCGATGTCTGCCCTGCCCGAACCGCGACAACTGGATGAAGACGCGCGATGAGATATACGAGACGATAATGGTCAAGGGGTGGAATGAGGAGAAGCAATTCTTCAGCCAGTCCTTCGAGTCGCGAGACGTGTTGGATTCTGCGCTGCTGATCGGTAGGCCTATTCCCCAGGTCCAAAACTAGCAAAGACGTATACTTATATATTGCGATCTCTACGGTCTAGCACCCCTGGTGTTCTTTATCTCCCCGAACGATCCACGCTTCCTCTCAACAATCGACCAGATCCTCAGACCGCCAGAGAAGGGCGGTCTTACCTCCACCGGCCTTGTCTACAGATACAACACTGACTTGGCTGAAGATGGTATGTATACATTCGCAATCTACCACTGCGTCTTCGTGAACATTCAGCTGATTTCATGCATCCTGGGGCGGCGGTATAGGCGTCGGTGGACGAGAGGGTAGTTTCAGCATGTGTACGTTCTGGCTCGTTGAGGCCCTAACGAGGGTACGTGTAACAAGCTCCCAAACTATTCATAATCCTACACCCCGCCATCGTCCCGATATACCTAGTAATAGCATATTGGCTAACGAGGACAACTGTAACACCGACGGGATGAGGACACAGGCCGGCCGATATGACAAGAAATATCTGACCAAGGCAATCACGATATTCGAGAACATGCTATCATTCTCAAATCACCTGAGTATGTTCAGCGAGGAGATTGCGCGGTCTGGCGAGCAGCTGGGAAACACACCGCAGGCATTCTCGCATCTCGCGATGATTTCCGCGGCGTTCAATCTATCCAGGACCCAAAGTGGCGACCCTGACAGCTAGACAGAATATGTACAGGCCCGGTCTCGAGTCCTAAACTCTCCGGCGACATGGCGGAGGTACGGCCTGTAGAGTAATGTTGTTCTGTCTGTATTGTGCAATCAGGCTGTGAGATTTGCAGCGGTGTTACATGTGGCGTGGTGGCGCAGACTTCATTGCATGTCGAGGCTGGAAAAGAAAGACTGAGTCAGCATGTTAGTACTAGGGCCGCAAAGTGGAGCGCAAAAGTAGCTTGAGCATAAGTCGAGCTTACTAGAGAATTTGAACTGTGTGTTTATGTCTGTACGTAATGGCTTCCATGCGCACGCACGGAAACTAGTAAGCCTCGAGAGAAATATTAAATCCCGACGTGCGGTGTGGCTTACGAGACCAGAGAAATCCAATCTAATAACACGAAATAGGCTGACACATTTCGAGCCATGGTCATACTGGGAAGATCTCTTCAAATCGTGATTTGTGTTCGTGCATGAGTGTGCGGGATCCTACGATCGCGTACGATCGAAAGAATCTCTTGCATGCAGTCAGCCTGGCCTGGCTGATGTAGCGAGCGAGCAAGGCTCTATAGATCCTTTTGATCCCGTGAAGATATAGATCCTGATAGATATCTAGGTAGACACTCATACAACCCGTGGTTCTAGCATCAATCTTTCGTGTCATATCATATACAGGCCGCTAGCTGCGAGTGCTCTTTCAGCCGTTACCGGATTAATATTGCCACAGATATCCTCGAGTGTCCGACTATTGCTCACCGATGTTCTGATGCTTTAGGCTGACCTACCTGGACAATTACTTAATATCACGGAAGTGCTATCTAATATTTTCTTAGCTCTCGAATCTAATACAATATCATGGCCATACTAAGTATGCGCAGGACGATGTACCAGAATAACACTCGCATTTTGCCGTTCTGTCTGCTTGTTAGACGAGATTAACCTCGCAAAGCAATCGGGACATATGTCGACAGCTCGAGTTCATTCGTGCACTCGTATAATTCCTACCCCACGGCAAGCAGAAACTGCAGCCAAGAACGACACCTGAAGCACTCGTCAAATTCCAACGAAGTCACCGCAGGAAACGTCGCGCTAGTTACGGATTCTGCTAAATTTCATGATTGTTTCAAGAAGCGGGTCCAAGGAACGACCCCCAGTCCGCCAGCTGCTTCGTAAAGTTACCAAAATAGATATCAAAACCAACGTGAGAGAAAGTCCGCGAACCTACACATTGACACGGGAGAATACTGTCGTCAATAATTTCCATAATTAAACCACGCAGCTACATATCCATACACTGGAGCATAATAATCACAGCTAATTTCATCCTTGTTAGAGATACCCAGTCGCACATCGGTATAACGCTACCTTGACGTATTCCGATGATTGAGCAGGGGTAGAAAGAAGCTGCAACCGCGCCAATGATCAAGATCGTACACAGAAAAGACCAGAGCAAGGGCTGGGAGGCGAGTTGACTTCAAGATCGCATCATAACGTTAGAGCAAGACCCACAGTATCGGGCCCATATGCCTGCACGCGGCACAAGACTATCCTTCTGCGGATGCACGCATGATTATACCCCGGCTGACCAGCCGTGCCGTTTCGAGCTTCCGTCATGTAATTATAGACTCAGGACTAATACTTTCCTGTAGACTCACCGGTATGAAATTGAGATATCTCGAACAGGAGCGACAGTGGGGCCTTGAGAGGTCAAGTGTCTCCAGACGGGATACAGTCGTGATGCGTTCATGCACGATCGTGCAACGTCGCCAGAAGGCTCAGAAGTTGTGAGACTCGCCGGTAAGGCAAACTGCAAATTGTGGGTCTCTGCTGCAGGGGAATCAAGCAGGATCTATCGACACATTTGACAGATGAGAGATACTTACTGGACAGACGGCGCAATCAATCCCTGCAATGTGCGTATTTCCTGTTATTAGTTTCTTCGCGGATGGATGAGGGAGATCACCTAGGAAGGAGCGAGCTCGCAGCGTATGGGATTGTACGAGTCTACCTCCAATCAAATACGCCCTTTGTGATATCGCGGGAGGCGCGGAGACGTCGACTCCTTGCTATAACTGCAGCCAGCATTCTAACTTGCCTCCGTGGGGAGCAATCGAATCAGTCTCGACGTCGACGCAAGGGTGCAGTTGGATAGCGCTAGATACTGCAGACCGTGCCAGCGAAAGGAGTTTTGACAATACGATATGATTGATCGTGGTGACGATAGATGAACCCCTGCATGTCGGAATCCATTTGCCTTCGAAAGACATTCGGACCGGGACGATTGCAGTCGCAGCTGAGAATGCCTGTCGACTTTCCATCTGACCGGTCCTTACATGCCTCTCGACGCTCCAGTTGGCTGGATCGACCCCCTGAGGCTGAAATATATAAAGATAGAGTAGACACGGGTCGAGGCTATCTCAACCCTTGCGAAGACCACGGCGAACGAGAGCCAGTCGATCGGGTAACGTCTATTGGCTTGGGAAAGATGCGATCTGGAGGTCCACAGCAGTGGGCCGGCGTTCTGGACTGGGTGTCATCCCGAGATGACAGCAAGCACACGCCGTGGGAATTTTGTTATTTTGTTTTTCCAAGGCCGACCCGCGGCGTCGACGAGGCTCAAACTCTCAACGTCGGGCGTTTCAGATATGGTCAGCCGGAATTTTTGGCGATGCGGCCGTCTGCTCCTCACTAACGTAAGTAGATAATATCAGCACATGGCTAAAACGCTCAGCTAACTCGAAAACTACTTACCGCGGTATGTCTACACCAAACAGGATACCAGACTCTCAAAGGATTGTTGTGTGTAGTCAGAAGGGGGCCAATCTCAGACAGAGCTGTCAGACAAGGATCTGGTCAACGGCAAGATGACAAGGCGGACGGGAGCCTATTGGGTGGGACGAGACAAGGACACGCCGGGCCTGATATATTTTTTCAATTTTGGCCCAGCCTGCCATTGTCGCATCTGGCCTGTCCGGGATTTGCGGCGCGTGCCTGATAATTTCACCTTTGTTGTCGGCCGCACCTAACACGGTCTGTCGACCTGCCTACCATGGCGCTCTGTCGGCATGGGTTGTAGATGCAGAAGATGCGGATTTGGCCTGGCGCGACAATCGTAGGTGCAGACCGCGAATCGGTCGGCCGGGGACAGAGCGAACGAGCGACGTCCTCCCAGCCAACCAACTACCGAGCGAACCCATCGGTTTGGGAACTGAGGGTCGGTGCTAAGCAAATCCCCGAATTTCCCCGTGGAGGCTCCTACCAGACGAGACACTGGGAGGGAGATCTGGTAGTTCGTTGGGCACAAGAGGTGTTGCCGACACCTTGTCTGGTGGCCCCGCGTCGGCGTCCCCGCGAATCGTCGTAGCTGCCGACGAAACCTTGATAGGCTGTCGACCTGTCCACCTAGGTATAATATTAATCACTAACTGCACTTTCATCGATATCAAAAACATCCTAAAAAATCATTTCGATGGGTCTACTACCCACACTTACGAATACACTTTTGCAACCGGCCACGTAGACGTCTGGTGGCATCCGGGACAGCCGTCGGTGGCATTCGCAAGCAAGTCACGTACGCGTAGCGATCGTGATCAAGCGTGAGTCAGCATGGACGTCAATACGGCGACGTCGACAACATGCGTCAGAATATCATCCTTTCCTGCGGTTACCGAATTTTCCCTCTTCTACCTCCTCATGATGGTTAGACTGGCGTGACTGAGACAATGGCGCGGTGGATGACGGAGCGACGCAACGTTCGTTTGGTAAACGTTGTCCCCTCCCTCGCGTCGCGGAACCCGGCCGAGTTGGATCCGCTCGAGAATCGCAATCGCAGCGGGCTTGCATCATCCAGAGCGAAGAGGGGGATTCTGTCGCTCGACTTGACGCAACTCGATGCGAGGCATAACGTTAATTCCATTTTTCTCCAATGCTTTGAGCCGTCGCAGGTTGGGCAATCACTGCGACATCTCCGCATGCATGAGATCGCATTCACGTTTTCGGTGCCTGCCTCGCGGTGGGGGCCGTGAGCAAGCGTTGAAGCCTAACGAGTGATTTGGAATCCGGGCTGTTTGTCGCCTGAAGCGTTTCAAGTCCTTCATTCATTCGATCGTGCAATTCATGCGGTTGCAACGGCCGTCGAAAGCCAACCTGCGCGAAGCTGCAGACCTGCCGGGATCCTTCACGCGGAGATAGAGATAATCGAGGAGATTGATATATATTATCGCGATGCTACTGCTGTTGCTGCTGCAGGTTGGAGATGCATATTTCGCATGTATTTGCAGATGCATTGCTGCGAGTATTTCGAATTCATTTGGCGCCAAACGAGAGATTCTGACTCGTCTGAAGGACAGGCTGCAAGGCAGACTCATTGCACCGCAGACCTTGGCCCTCGGTCACCCGGCGCAGGTGATCACGACCGGTGAGAACCGGATGGCTGCATATTGGTGAGAGTCAGGTTCGTGACTTGCAACATCCAGACGTCGCAGATACTGGCGCGACAAGGTGATCACGGCTAGGCTTCTAGAAGAGTGAGGTCGTTCGTCATGGCGTACAGATTGACCTCAGATGGTTGAAACGAGTCTTGTGCGCTGCGACGGGCTCACACTCTGGTGCGATCAGGCAGAAGGAGCAAGTTGCAGAAACAGCCGACGCTGCGACCCACAGTGCACTGTACCATCAGTCGGCGCTGTTGTGGAACGAGGCCGACGCCGATACACTGCAGAGCAGGCTATCGATAATCGAACGCTGCCCTGACCGACCGAAGAAGTCGAGCCAACGTGACTGAATACTGCGACAGGGATGCCGCCGAGCAAAGCACGCCTCGATGAGCCATTCCCTGGGATATTTATAAACCCCCTGCAGCACGTCGAGGATCAGATCGTTCGCCTTGCTCCCCAGGCACCTTCGTTTTGCGGCCGGCCCAGCGCACAAGCTTAGGCGGTGGGTCCCCTGCCGGTGTTGCCCAAGCCCAGCGTTCGACGTGGGTCGGAGCAAGGCGTAGCTCATTACTAAGAATGTCGAGCTGCTATATTTCGGTCCCGTTAGGTCGACTCAACCGTCGGGGGTGAGATGAGACGGTCAGGAATCAAATTCGTGTTATTAGGTCAGAAACGAAAGCAGAAAATGGAAAGATTCCGACGAGCACATGTCGCCCGCCAGGCTCGTGTTACCCTCCTCGACTCTACTTAGTACCCTCCTCGACTCCACCCCTCGAGGAAAAAGGAACGTTAGAGACGATAGATAGCCTGATCCCGGGCGGAACTGTCAGCGATTGTTCGGAGTTTCCTGAGATTTTGTTTTTCTCTGCGTGAGTGCATGCATGACCAGGGACCAGCGTGCACAACTTTTTTCGTACCTGTTTGCGCATTGTCCAGAGCTTCGAGACCGGGATGGAGCCACCAGCAACGAAAAGGCTTGCATCATGTCAGGACGGTCCGCGAAAGGATGATCATGAAGCAGAGTCAAAAGACGTATGAGATGGCAGGCGTTCGTGGTCTGTACATGTGCCGGCGAGAAAGCTGGTGCGATATAGCGTTGCGATTGGAGCAGCCTTGACAGTTCAGATTATCATCAGCCCGTTTCTTTTTTCCCTGCCAGCGGCGGCTTCTGCCCATTCAAGACGCTCGACATCAGTAGACGTCTTCAATAATTGTTCCAGGGTGATAGAACTAACGGATAAGCTCGACTGGTGGCTGAAATCCAAATTCGGCGTGAATCTGCAGCGTGGGCGTGTAGGTTGTTTTTTTATATATATCTCGCGGGGTGCCGGCCGGGCCCAAGCTTGGTCGCTGGGTCATGCATGCGGCACCAATGAAACAGACCGCCCAAACAACCCAGCTAACTTCACCGCCTTTTACAAATACCGTCGTCTGCTCTTTACCATCTTGTTATTAATCACGCCTCCCCGTTCGAGGTTTCCACTGCTCTTATAATATCACACGGATAATAAGCACACATATATACCTCCCCGGCCTCGCAAATATTTTTACTTTTGAGGCGTGCGTGCGCTGGACAAGAATTGCTGAAAAAGCAAAATCTAACGACACGCCCTCGTAAATCGGACCTTCAACCGAGCGCGAGCACGCTTAGTCCACTAGCACTCCGTACCTTACCTACCCACCTACCTTACCTTCACGACAGTAAAAAAAGAATCAATCGCATCTCACGTTTTCTTAATTTGCCAGATCTTCTATTTCCAGCTTACGAGAGAGCTCTTGCCCTTCCATTACCACGGCATTTGTTATAATCCGCCGATTATTCCAAAAGCCCGCTGCCGTGCTTCCAGCTAGCGCGCATTCTCGCGATTGATCTCACCTCCAGGCAAATGAGGCCGGCGCAGATGCCTTATCGATTCAAGGCTGCAGCTGCAATCCTAACACAAAGTTCGCGAGGTGCATCTGTCAAAATCTACAACATCCCCTGACGATACCCACATATACACACAGATAGACATACTATAGTCTGCTTACATATATATAAATATATATATTCCTGTGGCCCCTCGTATCCTTTCTGGATCCTATTTTTCGATATTATATTCCGCATCACCTTATACACTTCTGTTCCACCCGCTTTCCTGATTCATACAGCCCTGTCATATTGTCCGACGTCGGTACCGGTCTTTTTTTGACACCCACGTTTTATTCCTTATATACATATACGTGTATATATATACATTTACATGGCAGCGGTGTCTGATGAGTCGATGACAAAGATCGAGGTGTGACCTGTCATCATTTCGATTTGATCAGTGCATGCAGTATCGCATCCCTGACGTCTATACCTGGCTCCCCTGCATGACTCTGCGGACCGACTAGAGCTACCAGGATCTGTACGAGGCTGGGCACAGTATAGCGTATAGGCACGCTGGTTGACAGTCGCGTCTATATCTTCGACGACCTTCTCGTCGACGGTAGCGCCTTTGTTCCTGTCAGGCCCAAGCTTCGGTTTACATTATCGTATCGAAATCCACATTCTCCATTCGAATTTGCAGTGCCATCCTTTGCGGCAGTGCCCACTATTGTTCCTTTTCCTTCTTTCCTCTTTCTGATTACTTTTCGTCGAAGATAATTCCCATTGTCTCCTTCGTGGGGTTCCTTTGTTATTGAACTGTCAGTCAAGATGTCGTCTTCGTCGTCGACGTCGTCGTTGTCGTCGCTGTCTTCCACTTCGTCCAACTATTACAAGCCAAAGGTTGCTTTAATAGGCAGTGGAGGACTGTTAGGAGATGCAACCCTGACAGCATTCCTCTCGCCAGCCTTCTCAGACTACTTTGCAAAGCCGATCCGAGTCTTCACCAGAGACATCGGCCAGTCGCCTCCAGCAGGCGGACAAGTAAGTAGTATACTCCAGATCCTCGTCGCTGTTGTTTGATAATGCCAATGTAACGATAGATGGGAGCGTACGTGGACTGACCGTGGTTTATATACAGGCAACCTACGTCCGTGTGGACTGGGAGGATGAGAATATCGAAGATTATCTGACACGATGCCTGCGTGGTGTCAGCGTTGTTGTTAACCTTCTTGGCTGTAAGTCACGCCCTTGTTACTCCACCATATCCTTTGGGCCTCCTATTTTACGGGACAAGAGCCTCCTTTCGATTATCAATCATGGCGATGAAGGAAACCACACGCACTGTAAATTGCGACGCTATGAACTATACTGACAAATGATCTGACGGTCCAGACAACCCTGATGCGTGGGATATCGTCACCAGAGCCGTGTGCCGAGTCAAGCCAGTGCTCTACATCCCCCCAGAATTGTAAGTCCACCCCCATTTCATACCATATTACGCCCAAACAAGGCAATGAGCTAACCCCATCACTCGATACAGCTCCTTCGACCACACCCTATGGGACCCACGACGGATACCAATCCACTCCGTCGTCTGGGACAAGCAACGCCAGACAGAGTTCGCCCGCGCCGCCGGCGTCCGCACCATCCAGCTCTTCTGCGGCATCATAATGGAAAACCTGACAGCAGGCCCCGCACGCACCGGCGTCGACTTTGCCAGACGCCGCCTCACAGCCGTCACGCCCGACGGCACAGCCGACCCCAGCACATCCATCTCATTCACCTCGTCATGGGACGTCGGCCGCGCTATCGCAGCCATATCCACGATGCCAGCGAGCATCATGCGTGGTGATATCGACAGCGTTTACATCTCCGGAGACACCAGCTCCTGGAGCAAGCTTGCGAAGCTGATGAGCGTCCCACCGCAGGTCGTCGACGTGTCGACGTTTGAATCGCGGTATGTGGACCGCGGCAGCCCGCTGGAGGCGTATCTGAGGATCGCGGCGGCCGAGGGGCAGCTGCATTTCCCGTCGTCGCAGCCGTCGAGGAAGCGGGTAGTAGCGCTGAATCAGAATGGTCTGGTGGATTCGGTGGCGATGGTGCCGCAGGCGTGGGTCAAGTTAAGCATGGTAATTAGATATTTTGATAAAACTGGTATTTGACAAATTTCTTTACTTGTTTTAGATGCGGTTCTATCTTCTTTCGGTTTTGTCATCTTGCTTTTCACGATCGCAATATACCCCACTGCATGCATTGGTTTTTCCTTTCATTCTATCTCTTCTTTCGAGCTTTGGGACCATCCACTGAAGGGTGCCTTGCTCTCTCGTCGCCTGGCCTCAATACCAGTTCCCCTCGTATTTCTTCGACTTTTTCCAATTTTTCATTTCTCGTTTTTCCTATTTATTTTTCTCGTATTCTTTATTTTATTTATTTTATTCGTAATCATGTCCTCCACTACCACCTTCTCTCGGCTCCGCTTTTCTCGTTCTTTTTCTATTCTACTTCCTGTTCCTCATGTCAGCAATACCCAGAGCGTGTTTCGGCAGCGGTGTTGGAAATTGGCGTCTCCACAATCCACCTCCCGTACATCCGCATTCCAAATTCTCGCAACTTTTGTTTCAACTGCAATATGTGACCTACTTAGCCAATGCAAGAATCAATTAATAACTCATATCCTTCTGCAACCTCCAGATCTAGAGAGCACTGAGCAGCTAGATGCCAGCAGTAGTCCCGAAGCCACAACAACCTCCACAGCAGCAGGCCCATCTAACGAATCCCGCAAGAGAAAACGAGGCGCCAACACCGACAGCTCCGCCAGCGACGAGGGCGCACGCGAAACCTCGCCCCAAGACCCATCTACGCTCGACGCAGCGGGGGAGGGAACAACCACCACTACCACCAGCGCGAGTAATAATAATCAGAGAAAAGCGAATACAGCCCCGTCAAATTCGAAGCCTAGGATCACCAAGCCTCGCACTTTGGCAGGGACAAGGACGTCGACGCGGGCGGCGGCGGCGACTCGGGCGAGAAAACAGCAGCCGAAGTCTGCAACAACGCAGCTCGAGCCATCCGCCGTGTTGCAAAAGCGGGTGACCCGCAGCATGACAAAGCAGATTGCTGTTTCCGCCGCTATCGCTACTGTGCCCGCTAGCACTAGGACGAGGACCCGTTCGGAAACAGCTGCTCGGATCGCTGGCGCTGCTGCTGCCTTGACTAGGACGAAGCGGCGGCGAGCGGGCTGAGTTGGAAACCATGAAGATCGCACCGTACCTGCAATCCGGTTCCCCAAAATAGCGGTGGTGCTGCTATGATTGGAGCTGCACCTAATATCGCGTCGGAATGGCGAAGCTTGGGTACATTGGAGTTAGGTCAGGTGTGACTGGTGGCCATGCACAAGCGCTCGCGCGCACGGCGCTGCGCAAAGTCGCAGATCACACCTACTAAGAACACGATCCGGGCGGAATTCGACGGCTCCCCTTCGCCGCCAGCATTTGATTCACAAGACGGATGGAAAGTTGTCTTGTAAGCTTGTGGTTTACGAGAGTCGACAAAGTGGAGATATTCTCTCTTGTCTGGTAAATCCAGCCCAACGCGAGTCGACTGCAGATTGACTCCAGCGAGGACGCGACTCGGCCGAAAAGTGTTGCATGGAGTCTGGTTTACAAGAAAATATCGATATCGATGTTTCCTTGTCATTGACCATCGAATTCTTGCAAGGTCGCAGCGACTTGATTGATCCGGTTCGGTCACCCATGCTCATGCACCCAGGCACCTCACACATCAAAACGACCGAACGACGGCGGACGACGTACGACTGTCGACTGAAGCTGCATGCGACCGACCTTATTCAAGAATTATAAAGCCCACGTGCCTCGGCGGCCGTCAGCGCAGGACGCTAGCTTACCAGAATTTGAGATAATATATTTATAAATGTTACCACGATATTATCTGTCGATCGCAATCTGGTGCTCCGGCGGCACTGGCGCCGAGGAAGCTGACGAGAAGCAGAGCTAGGAAGCATAGCTATCACAGCAGTAGTCGAAAAGCGGGAAAGACCCAGAGACGATGCTATATTGATTACTTACTTACCTACAAACTTCGACTTCGTACTCCTGCCGTACCTATATTGGGGTACCTTTGTGCCGTGCCTGCATGTGGCTGTATGTCAGGGCCTGGTCAGTCACTCGGTCAGTCAGTCATGGATGTCCATCGACCATCGGTACTTGGCAGGCACAGCACAGCGCTGGACAGCACACTTCCGACCGACCGACGACCCAGCCCGCCGGCAAACGCTTAGCGCTTCCTATATTTGGAATCTGCGCCCACAACATCAGATCAGATCCGATCTAGACAACACTTCGTACAGTATCCACGATACTGGACATCAGCTTACTCCGGTGCGCTGGCGCTCATTCCATTTTCTATTTAATGTTCCGTGTGATTCTGGGTAATATTCACCGATTGTCCACGCCTGTTCAATTTCCCGTAATTTCAACTGGGGTCATTTACACCGAGGATGGGAAACTGACCGACGATGTTTGTTTTTAGACCGGGTACGAGATCGAGCTCTCTCGGCCAACACAACGCGCAAGGGACCGTGGCCTCCGCCCCAATGAAGCGGGTCGAGTGCTCATAGCCCCGCTCTCCGCTATCTTTGTCACTCGATTCGCCAACTCGACGCATCTGGGCGCTTTCCATGAACCTTGCGTTCTTCCCACGTAAACCAGCCCTGTACGCCAACGTTCGCAATCATGACAACCCATATTTAACCGTGTCAGCTGTGGAGGAAACATCTAGGAGCTCGAGGAGGCAGTACGCTGACGGTTGTGAGCTGTTGTATGACCGGGCCGGGCCGGAGCTCGGTTTCAGACGGATTATATAAGACCTTTTCTCACGTGTAAATAACGGTCGTGAAAACATTCAAGTGTGGATTTGATAGAGCATGGGATCCATTCAATTCAAGTTCCACCTCATCCTCATGTCGGACGTGTTATGTACTATGTAGCTGATTACTAGGTATGAGGCTGTTACGTATATGTATAATAAAACATTCTTGGTGTTTTTAAATGATTTTCGACAATGGCTGTATGATGTACCTGGACACGGAGCGTCGATCGTCCCAGTTAATTGAAGATCATGATACCTACCCAGATGGTGCCTGTAGATGCTGCAGTTGTACTGTCCAGTGGCATACTGAACTCGAACACCTGTATACATATCTCCTGTCGAGTCAGTTAGTAAGAGCCGCCGCTTGAACTAAACTGCGAGATTAAATCTTGTCCTGTTATACTCGCACATCTGATAGCAGATATCGAGACATCCAGCTCTAGAATTTCCGCTCCATCGACGGTCGGAACTCGATCCGTCCGCCTGCATGCCGCTGCAGTGTCTATTCCTTCAGGGCTAGCCGGCCTGACTTCGCCGTCGCCAATGGATGTAACCAGGCCAGCCGAATGCGCTCTGTCAAACAACCTTTGTTTTTTTCTTTTAAGCCGCAGCCGAAGACAGCAATTCCAGACCACCTTCCATTTTCAATCTTCACCCATCGAAGAAGCTTTGACGCCGCCTGAACATTATATCACCTTGTGAACCGAACGTCGACCGAGAGCGCCTGACCGCCAATATATTAGACGACTCCATTTGCTTTCAGAGCCAGTCTCGTGTGTGATGCTTGCCGTTCGGTGAGCTTGTCACGATCCGATATGCCGCATCCACGTCGCGGTATCACCAACCGCAGAGCACCCCCACCGCAACCGGCTGCAGTGGGCAGAAATCGCGTTGTCGCTGACTTTCGTGAGATATTGGCGCGTCAGGGACCTGCTGGCTTTCGCGCAATCGGCGGCCTAGAGATCACCGATGGCGACGACGACAATGACGACGATGAGGATGAGGAGGATGATTCCGAGGACCTGCAGAGCCTAGGCGACAGTGAGAACGACAGCGAGAACGAAGATGAGGAAGAAGAGAGCGACGATGGCCTGGTCCCCGTCGATAATGATGAGACTGACGAGGAGGAACACAGTGGAGAGAACGATGATGGAGAGGAAGACGACGAAGAGGAGGTCGAAGTAGAGGGCGAGGAGGATGAAGGAGAAGAGATGGATGATGCTAATGCAAATGGCGGTCAACAAGGTATGTCGTTGACGCTGCTGCCCTCTGCGTTCCACTGCACTGCAATGCTACATGAGTTGTGCTCCTCCTCCACCCACCCCGTTACCTTCCCGCTCCACCACGTCTTCATCGCATCCCACGTTCATCACTACGTCTTCATCCCACTACCGTCTACCCCCACAGTATATAAATTACCATCGCTACCTGCCCACCATGAATTCCCCACCACACGAACCCCTTGAGCCAATCATTATCCTCAGACCCCATCTAAAAAACATGGCACCCGAAGGTAGAGCATCCCTCCTTGGGCTCAAGGAGATCAGTCATCTCGCATCCTGGACCGTCTCCTCCTCCAAACCCGGCTGTGGAGTCGCTGAACTCCGCTCCGAGGATACCAACTTGTTCTGGCAGTAAGTGCATCCGTCTCCATCGCAATCTCCATCGTCTACGATGAGCCAAGAACCCCCCATCCCCTAACCTGGTGACACCCAGATCCGATGGATCCCAACCCCATCTCATCAACATTCACTTTGCAAAACGCGTCTTTGTTCAACGTATGCGTATCTTCCTCGACTATTCCCAAGATGAATCCTACACTCCTACCAAGATTGCTGTCCTCGCTGGCACCGGCTACCATGACCTCCAAGACGTCTGTACCCTCGAGTTTAATCAACCAATCGGCTGGCAGGAGATCCCATTGGACGGAGTCCACTCAGAGTATGTCCCCCCCTCCTCCCCTCCTCCCCGCAGCGTCGTCGTGTTGCATCACAGCAGCTAGCTAAGACGCGTCCCCCCCGCAGCGGCATCCTTCGTGCCTTTTTGATCCAAGTCTGTGTTCTCTCGAACCATCAAAGTGGCAAGGACACCCACGTCCGCGGTCTCCAAATTTACTCCCCCCTCGAGTGCTTTGAGACCAAGCCAGCTTACCAATTGCCAATCGGTGATCCTGAATGCGGTGACGTCTTCGATCTCTCGCCCATCTGGTTCTCTGACCCAGAGGCTAAAGATGTCCCTTTCCAGACGGTTCAGATGCTCTCTGAGCTCGAGTTGCGTTAGAAAGCATCTCTGCTCAAGAAAATGCGTCAGAAGGCGGCGGAAAGGTACAGTGATGAAGATCGCGAGACCGTCTGGAACCGCATTGAGGCTGCTCGCATCAAAGCTGAACGTCGCATGAAGGGCATTCGCACCCCCGAGGAAGATACCACTGGCGATCCAAAGGACAAAGATGAGCGTGCCTTGCAAAGCGTCTCTTTGGAGGAGCCGGAGGGTCCTCGTCCTCGTCCTATCAAGCGTCAACGCTGCACCGGTTTCATTGAGGTCGAGGAATTCGATCCTTGCATGGCTGAGCTTCGTTGATTCTTTACTACATGTGGTGGCGTTTCATCGTCCATTTTTAAAACTCAAGTGTTAACATTCTTTTCAACGAAGTGCATTCGCTTTCTTACTGTTTCCTTTGTCAAAGAAATCATGAATGTTTCCTATAACGTTTCCTTTAGCTTGCATTGCATGGCCGGCGTCAAGGTTCAACATTTCACGACATGCATGGGCTTGTTTTCTGCTGCTGAATTCTATGATCTTTCTTCTTTTCCCCCCTCAAAATTCCGAAGACTACCGTATACCGCTACTATTATCTCCTTATGACGTGCACGGAGCGATCCGTTCTGATGCCCTCGAGGCGACGGAGCAGTGACCTCTAGCATACCCAATTAGTTAAGTACCCTCTCTCAAGACAATTCTCCCCTTTAAACAAAAGACCTTTTCTTCTCAAAACCAAAGACTCTTTATTATTACTATTACTCCAAGTCAGAGACGTTTTTTCTTTCTTTCAAACAAAGGACCCTTTTACTTTAAATCCAAGGACTTTCATTCCTAGAACAAAAGACCCTTCGACTTATACCAAAAGACCTTTATTCTTACAATGAAAGACCTCTTTCCTTAACTATGATGATACTGTCTGGATCCTGTATTCTAACGGTATTCACATAGAAATACATACATCAATACAATTATAACCCAAGCTGCCGATACTCGTACGTAGGACAACCTAAGCCTTCGCTAATATCTTCTTGAGCTCCTCCACTGTTGCATCGCCAACTTGCGATGTCGAGCTCTTGCCGCCGATGTCACCTGTCTTTATCCCCGCCTCGATCGTGTTCCGTACGGCGTCTTCCACGGCCTTGGATTCGTCGTGCAGGTTTAGGGAGTACTTGAGCATCATGGCGACGCTGAGAATCGCAGCAACGGGGTTGACGATCCCCTTTCCTGAGATGTCTGGTGCCGAGCCTAGTTACCAATGTTAGTAGCTCGCACTACAATGCGCCCTACCCTGATGAGACGATGGAGGGATGGAGGGTTGCATACCGTGAATTGGCTCGTACACCCCATTAACGTTCTTGCCGACCTCCGGCAGACCGGACAGACTCGCGGACGGCAACAGCCCCAAGCTACCCGGAATCACACTCGCCTCATCGCTGATAATATCTCCAAACAAATTACTCGTAACAACCACACCATTCAGCGCCCGCGGATTCTTCAGCATCAGCATCGCCGCCGAATCAATCAAATGATGACCCAACGACACCTGCGGGAACTCCTTCTCCATCACCGCCGTGACGGTCTTCCGCCACAGCCGCGAGGTCGCCAGCACATTCGCCTTATCCAGCGACCATACCGGCAGCGGCGGGTTATGCTGCAGTGCTAAATTCGCGGCGAGGCGCGTTATCCGCTCGATTTCCGCGCGGGAGTATGGCTCGATATCGTAGGCTGTGCCGTCGCCGGTATCCTCTTTTCTGTCGCCAAAGTAGATGCCGCCGGTGAGTTCGCGGACGACGCAGAAGTCGACGCCGCGTGCGATTTCGGGCTTGAGTGGGGAGGAGGAGAGGAGGGAGGGGGCGGCGAAGTTGCAGGGGCGGAGGTTGCCGAAGGTCTGGAGTTCCTTGCGGAGCTTCAGCAGGCCTTGTTCGGGGCGGACGGCGCCGGTGCCCCATTCCTGTGAGTGGGTTAGTGAGATGTGCTTGGGAGTGCTGGAGGGGAGTATCGTACGGGTCCACCGACGGCGCCGAGGAAGACTGCGTCGGCGGCTTTACATGCTACGAGGACGTCGTCTGTGAGCGGCTCGCCGGTAGCGTCTATCGATGCCTGTAACCAAAGCCGAGTTAGTGAGTGATGTGATATCGAATTGCCAGCGGAACGTGACTGGTCTTCGCTGAATATGATATCGATTCGAGGGTATCCGTCAAGAGGAACCAGAGGGCTACATACGCCGCCGATTAAGTGGTCTTGAAAGTCGAACTGGATTGACGGTCTGGCCTCAGATATCGCCTTGAGAACCTTGATAGCCTCCGCGGTAACCTATAAGACCAACAACGATAACAGTGTTAGCATCAGCCCTGTCCCGAAGACCCACAGGGATTCAAGTCGGGTCGAGCCCGTCTTGAGATAACGAACAAGTTACTGCTACGTACCTCGGGACCGCAGTGGTCACCGGCCAAGACAACGATCTTATATGTACTCATGGTTGCGTTTTCGTAAGGTATATGTATCTGATGTATCTGGGAATGAATGTATCGGTGAGAATGGATCGGAAAGACGTAACCGAGGGTCTAAAATTCAGGTAAATGACTTAAAGAACAGTCAAGTCCGATGAGCTGCTATGCGCGAGCAGATTAATCACGATGTCCTCTGCAACGTGCTCGCGCTGCGCTCGCTGCGTTGCGGATGAGGTCCGATATCGGGAGGGGTTTCGAGCGGCGCACATTCTCGCGCTGCCAAATGCGGCATTCGCGACTGGACACAAGCTCGAGCTAAGCTACGACTACTCTGCAAGCTTTGTCCGCGCCGGGACAGTGTACAGGGTACGGCAGCGATTCCGCGCAAGTGCCGGTTTTAGACGGAACTCGATGGCTCGACTCATATGGCCGTCTGTCTGGCAATGGCCCGTCGATGGAGAATGTCCGTTTATGATCTTTATCGACCTTGAGCCGATTGTATACAAGCTTGCAAGCCAGACGTAAATATGTCGGGATCGATATACGTACAAGCACTTCATGCACGCCTAATTCGCCTTCCTTCCCGTGCGTAGGCAAAAGCATCTCGCCAAGCCATAAGAAGCAATGCCGAATGCTTGTCTCAGGCGCCAGCGTCGGCCACTCCGAACGACATCCTCACTATTATCTCGACCTTGCGATTTTCAACCGACCCCATACCCGACTCCGCAAAAAACGTGCGGGTGAACGCCGTAGATGGGGTTCAGTCCTCGTCCCCGCTTTTGAGATCGACGTTAGCGTCGCCTTAGTTCTTGGGTCGGGTTAAAATCGAGAATGGTTTTACCTTGGTAAAGACAGCAAGGCCAGGGACGCTCAGCTCAGTCTTGCAACTTGAGATCCAGTTGCGACTTCAACGCGACGCCTAGAGTGCTTGGCAATCAATCTAGCGAATTCAACTTTCACAAATCCCGATATCTCCGGAATCTGTCCAAGACGTATTGCTCTTTTCACTGGTCAGAGTGCTACCGAGTTCGAGTCTAGTCTCGGGGACGCTGGTTCGAGTCATGTCGCTGAAGCTATCGGGATCTCTCAGCGACTTACATTCTTGGTATTCTTGGCGTTCTGCATCTCGACGCGGATGCGCACATTGGATGAAAAATTTTCGCAATCTGGATATATACTTCTCCTTTGAGAAGGTTAATATCTACGACCACAGAACGAGGAAAATTGGGTATCCCGTCCGCTCTGCCTTACACAAGCCTCGTATCGGTCAATTAGTAGTGTCATCGGTGACGGGACGCGAATCCTGACTGTTGTAGATTCTTTTTTGCTATTTTTTCTTCCGCTTTTGTCGTTTCCTTTCTTACTTTTTTATTATTTTTCTTCTTGCCATCTATCCTTGTCTTTGCCGTTTTTGGATCCTCTGAGCGATCTGGCATGGAATATATATTGCAAAACTATTCTCTGCGGCTTTTACTTCAAGGCATATTCACAAGCGGACCAAACTTGCGCGCATATATTATATCAATACTTATATTCTGACAGACGGGAGTAGAAGATTAATCAGACCCAAAAATCACGTTTCCGCAAGGAGACGAAACAAGTCAATACATATCTACGATCCGAATATACAGCTCTTCAATTTCCAACAGCGATTCGGTACTTGGTTGCGAAGAGTTTCCGGGATGGAGGTGGCTAGCTGATGTCACCCTTAAGCATGGTTAGATGAGACCTTACGAGGAAAAATAGCTTAAGAGTTAAGTAGCTTTCGAACTCGTCAGCCGAGCACGCCGGCTTAGCTGCTCGATAGCCTATACAACGTAACATCGCCACCAACTTGGTACTCGGTACGCGTAGACGGCAGACGACCTAGAATACAGGCTTGGGTCTATGGCCTGGCGGTTGGGCATGCGAGTGGCTTCGGCGCATTGCCTATTTGAGGAAGAAGTGAATCGACGGGTCGACCAACAGTGGGGCTCTCGTCTAGTGGTAGTTCGTTCAAGTGGAGACTAGATTTCGGCTCTCGGTCGATATGCGGAATCATTGTTGGCGGTAAGGGAATCCGAAGGATGCGAGACACAGCCGTAGACCAAGCTTGGTCGTCTGCGATCTGGACTACGGGAATTCGAAATTGTTTGTCAATTGTTGCGCATGTTCCTGTAGGAGATATATACAATGTTGTCTTCATGAATAAGCCTGCGAGGGTTGCTTTCTCATTGGGGTCCGCTGGTAGCCGTTGTTTTGCATCCGGCCCCGGATGATGCTTCGATTGAGTTGACGAGATTGCGGGGAGAAAACGTGGGTTCAAGGGGGACCCGTGGTCTGCTTCGGCGGCCTTCCCCTGGCGATACTGGTGGATCTTGGAAACTGCAAATTGGAGATCATGAGGACAATATCGGTGGCCGTTAAGTTACTCATGCAATAAGGGAACAGTTGGCACCTGCACCAGCGTCTACAAATAGCAAATTAACGCTCGAGCGTTCTGGCCTGGATGCACCGTGCATGAGATTACAGAGCGTTAGTAAGGTAGTCAAGCATTCACAATCATGCAGCAGAAGACATTTGTGAGCTCGTGTAGCGTCCACGACATCCCACGCGTCCAAAAACAACCCCTTGATCGCGGCCAGGTATCCTAACACCCACATGTTTTACTCAGCGATAACACGCGAGAAACCCAAGAGTGACAGCACGGCTGAAACTGATGGCAAGCATAGCCCTTGAACCCGAGGTCAAGATCATTCAAGACCCAGAGATCTATATCGCTTGAAATTAACAGACAGGGATCGGAAGTAAGCAAACGATGACTGTCGACTTAGTAAACTTAGTAACCGATAGGGATAACTTGCGCTTCCGTAGCTGAGAAGCTAGAAAATTGCATGTCGAGATATTCAGGAACCAGCGAGTCTGGGGATTGGACAGGAACGAAATGCAATGTGCAACCTACTAAGAATCTGTCAGCGTGAGATAATTCCTGGATGTCTAGCTATATGCGGGCCTGCCCACCTCGCGATGCATGCGTAACCACGACCACGCTCTGATCGCATCTTCGGTTGATTTTTTGTAAGCTAACCTCGGATATCTTCCCCCATCTGTCGATTTTCTCAAAAAAAAGGTAGCACCCTCAACGAATTGCACCAATTGCAGATGAATACTCGAATGCGGGAATCCACCGACGGGGGTTGACGAGACGGAAAAGCTTTCCTGGTGTGTCAAATTCCATGTGGTCGACAGCGCATGCTGCGGCCAAGCCTGAGGTAGGAGATCAATCCCCACTCACGAAAACATCACATGGACGAGATGCAAGTTGATGGTCTGTGTCGATATCTCGCACCTCGGGGAGCTACTGGTTCCGAGAGCGAGATGCACAGTGAAGACCGAGCTTCTGAATCATTTGGCTCGGGATTCTCCCCATCCGGAGTCTCCGTCCCCAACAATGTGGCGAACAGCGATGATCCTGTCGAAAGAGATTGATTAGTCGTTCTATGTCCCAGAAGTTTGGGAAACTTCGGTAGATGCCTGGCGTATTGTCTTCAAATTCATCTCTACCCCATTGGTTGCCGTCAGTGCTACGTCCCCGTGTGCAGGGAAAGTTCGTCGCCAACCTCCTCCCTCGGGCTGCTTGGCAACGCAAGTCATTTCGCTGGTGCCAGACCTCACCTCAGTCATAGCGCCATATACTGGCGCTTCATTCATCCAGGGACTCAATGTCTCGGTATAATTCCTTTCATGAAATGTTGGCATGACTCGATCATTATAGTACAACATTATGTAGTCGCCAGGTAGTCCAACCTGTTGGCAGAAAATTAAATCGATTTGGGTTCGGTGGTAAGTGCGCGTGTGAAGTTTGATCACTTACAGATTAAGTCCGCTGACCACAAGAGCCTTCATGAATGAAGTTTCTCCGGCGACACGTTTTTTGCCTTTCGTCGTGCGCGTGCTGCACATCGTACTGGCGCTTGCATATCACTTTGATTCCGAAGTTATGGACCGGCTCCACAGTTAATATACGCTAACCTGTTCCTTGGTCCCAACGACGAGGATCTCCAGATATTTGTCGACTGGCGCAAGACCGTCGAGCTGATAGCTGCGACGGGAGGCGGATCGCAACTGCCATTTTCAATTACCGAGGTCGGTACGACAGAAACCCCAGCCCAGAAGCCTGAACCCCGCGTCTCCGCACATAGAGGCCTCAAAGTTTGGGGTGCCCAACATTAGGCTTGATCCGGGGCGTCCCCACCCCAGCATCCAATCATGGGTTGAGTCTCCCCAGGGTTAGACTTCGGGCCAAGAGCTTGGTGTCTCTCTTGGAATCGCCAATCTCCAGACTTCGTGTGTATTCGTACTTTGTGCTCCGTCCGTCGCCTAGACCGGGTTTCTCCCGGTCACTAAGTACGGAGCAAAAGCTTCCAGGATGCAGGCCCAACTTGCAGCTGGTTTATCAACCGCGGCGAACGGTTATTCACCTCGGTAATAGTATAGTAAAATATGAACCCTGGTCATAGCATTGGATTTAACGTCAACCATAAATTCAAGGTACCAGATGTTATGCAATGGCGATCCCTATATCAGTCGCGGATGGGAACCTCGAATCGCCCTCCATCCTTCACCTCTCTCACAACACCCCTCCATCCCTGTCTCCTCCTACCCTTCCTCTTTTCCAATACAATTGTTGTTGCACAGGCGCAAACGATTTGAGGAATAAACGACAATTTCTCCTACGAAATTCATCCGTCGACAAAGGCTCTCGCGACTCCTATTCCTGATCGTATCAAGTCCGGCATCACTTCCAGAATCTACCCTCCAAAATGGCGACAGCAGATGAGAAAGGCAATCTCGATCACATCGATCACCGTTCCGATGGCAGCTCTGAGTACATCGAATATGACGAGTCCGAGAAGAGGAGGATCACTTCTCGCGTCGACCGACGCTTGGTCGTTATCTGCGGTATCACTTACTGTGTCTCGCTCATGGATCGTACAAACTTGTCGGCCGCATCACTCGCGGGGTAAGAGCAATACTCTGAGCACGCACGCCCATTACAATTGCGATTTGAGTTCCAGCCTAACATGAAATCGAACAGTATGAATCTGGAGCTAGGGATGAATATCGCCAACAATGGATATGTGAGTTATACCATCCAAGCCTATATATACGATGTTGTCGCTTGATGAGGAAGGTAGCTAACCTGTCTTGCAGTCGATAACTACCCTTGTCTTCTTCTGCACCTACATCGTCTTTCAATTTCCCGCCACCGTCGTCACTCGTAAAATCGGACCGCGTGTTTTCCTGAGCACCATCGCTTTACTATGGGGCGCTACTATGATCGGTATGGGTTTCGTCAAGCACTGGGAGCAACTTATGGGCCTACGCCTTGTTCTCGGTGTCTTCGAGGTATGCTTGTCACGCAGGTTCAGAATTATAGTTGTATACTAACATTGAATGAAAGGCTGGTTTCTTTCCTGGCGCTGTTTACCTGCTTAGTACCTGGTACACACGATGTGAGTTCCCAACTCCCAACAAGTCCAACAACGTATCATCAAAATAGATCAATGCTGATAAACCTTGTCGTTTAGATGAAATGGGAAAGAGATATGCCGCATTCTACATCCTGGGCTGTGTTGCAAGCGCCTTTGCTGTAAGTACTTTCCAATAAGGGTTGTGGTAGACAGAGCGCTATCAGCGGCTAATGCATTTACTGTGTGACAGGGTATTCTTGCGTACGGCCTCATGCAGATGGATGGTCTCCAGAACCTCACCGGCTGGAGATGGATCTTTATCATGCAAGGAGTCATCACCTGCGTTATTGCCGTGGCGTCATACATCTTCCTTGTTCCATTCCCCGATGCGGACGCCTGGAAAGTTTGGGGCTTCCTCAACAAGGCCGAAGTCAATTGGATCATCCGCAAGGTCAATGCCGATCGTGGCGACGTGCACCCCGAGAAATTCACAATCGCGCGATTCCTTAGCGGCAGCCTTGACTTCAAGGTTTGGTTGTTTGGCTTGATCTTTGGGTTCAGTACTACTGTCACTTACTCTCTGGCCTACTTCCTGCCCCTCATTCTCCATGGCGGTATGAAGTTCTCGATTGCTGCCTCGCAGTGTCTTGTTGCCCCACCGTACGCGTTCGCTGGTATCTACATGTTCCTGTGCGGCTGGTTCGGTGACAGGTACAAGCTCCGTGGTCCTATCATCATCACCAACTGCCTCCTTGAGATCATGGGAGTCCTGTTGATGGGATGGGCTCCAAGCAACGGTGCCAAGTATGTTGGTGTCTTCTTCGCCTGTGCCGGTGCCAACTGCAACGTCCCGTTGTCTCTCACCTATCAAGCCAACAACATTCGAGGCCAGTGGAAGCGTGCTTTCTGCTCCGCTACCCTCGTCGGTTTCGGTGGCGTTGGTGGTATCATTGGTGGTCTGGTCTTCCGGTAAGTTTACAGCCCCGCCGTCGCGGCTTCAGATCTCATCCCTATCGAATAAAGTACTGATTCACCTCGTTATACTAGTCCTCAAGACGCTCCGGAATACAAGCCAGGTCTCTACGCATGCTTGACTGCTGCTGCCCTTACAATCATAATCGTCATCGTCCTTAGCTTCTACTTCAAATCTGAGAACCGCAAGGCAGACCGCGGCGAGAAGAAGCTGGAAGGCTCCGAGGGCGAGGATTTCAGATTCACACTCTAAGCGGGGATGCAAGCTTTCCCTGTTGGTTCTTTTGTGCGTCTCTTAGCTCTGTGTGTCTACATGCATGTCTGCATGTTTATATTTATTTTGATTTGTTTAAATCGAGGACTGGTCCTGTCGCTGTTCTCGACGATTTTCATTTGTGTTAGAACCGCGAGACTACTGTCCGAGCCGATGTCATTGTTGCTGCCTATTGTACGCATGCACGTGGCGATCTAGCTTGATGCACGTGGAGCTCCTAGAGTGCTCCTTTGTGCAATATCGATATATCTGATTTAATCACACAAAGTTTGAATAACCACTTCTTAAGTAATCGCCGTAATATAATGTCACATCGCCGTTCCATTCTACGATTCTAGTGTTCCGTATTCCGGATATTCCCAGCGTAACAACTACACGTCATCCCTAGCAATGATGCTGAGTCCGCAATTATCGGCTGAGAGATCGCGAAAGGTAGCTGCTTACCTACCTAGGTAAGTAAGTACTTAGACATGCAGGAGTAAGCCTAGCAGGAGTAGAAGTTCTGCGCCAACGTTCTAGTGGCATATCCAATGGCTTTGTGCAATGTGCCCTTCTCGGGTTTGAATCGTCAGGCAACACATTTCGTCTGACTCGAGCGTGTTATTTTTGATCTCTATATAAAAGTGTTGCCAGCGGCAACGGCGGGAGTCTGCAGCCTCGTAGATAGCGTAGATAAAGCCCTCCCTGTCTATTCTCCCGTCTTGTGTTACACTGATTAGCTGTAGGCCCAAAGAAGGAAGCAGGCATTTACCTAGGAAGTATCAAGTACTTGCGGTGCCCTGGAAGATAAAAGTTTTCCCTTGCCCACCTAACAGAAGTAACGTCTTCACTCATTCCCGTACGCGCCATCCATCAGGGACATTCGCTCATTGTTATGGCTTACCAGACTGTATACAGATACAGATGTATCTTTCATCGAGGTCGCCGATGCATATCTGTTTACAAGAGATATCATATCTTCAAACATCCGCAAACCCGAAGTTGCACGGGGTCTGTTCGGGTCCCATCAACTGCCCGGAAACCTCTAATTCCCAAGGGACGGGATCATCCTGTTTTCTGTCCAGAAATGAACATTCAGAGACCCTAGATTCCGGCATTTATGAACAGTTTGGATAATACTAGCAAAGGTGGAGTCAGTCGTCGCAGGTGCTAGATCTGACAACGTGATCATTCTCAGAGACAAGAGTCGACCTAATACCATAACCCGATATCCGAGCCTACTCGCACCATAAACTGTAGAAACCAGATAACTGAAAGTCGTTATACAGGTAAATGGGCTTTTGCGACAAGATGGTGGTTGCTTGCAGGCTAAGGGGAAATTGAATTCATGGGAACACATGACGGCCGCTGCAGTGCACGACCAAGCTCGGCCTCATAGTGTCTGTACAAACCTTTGCTCGATGGACCGTACAGTTGATCCTCTGGGCTTTACTCTCTGGCAGCTCGATTTACGAGGGAAATGGACACACGACAGCCCTAGATCGCTGTGTAGTCTAGGGAGATACTATTTCTTAACCGGAGGGATCTCGGATAGTCTCGCCAGGCCCTGTCTTGCTTTCCTAGATGCACATATATACCGATGCAGAAAGACACAATCTACGGTAGAGGCCTTCAAAAACCCCTCGTGACTCCTTTCGGAGTTGGGGGTGGGGTAGCTCCGCATAGCCATATACCCCTGCCTTACTCAGAGCCAATCACATGGGAGAATAGCAAAATACCGGCGTAATGGGCTGTCTGCGCCGAGCTTCTCGAATTCTCCACCACTGACAGCAAGATATGCTCATGGATCCCGACCTGCAGCCGCTTTGGCCGGCAGCGCTAGCATGCATCCCTAGTCTAGCTCCTGGATATATGGATTAGGTTTCTTGGGTAGCATTCCAGAAAACCGAGAAAGCTTCCTGAGGCTTCTGAGTGCTATATCGCCTCCACAGTATGCTGAGTCTCGGCTCTTGCTCGCCGACAGAAAGCGGTTTCGAATATTCCTTACCGGGGTTAGGATCGGAATACGAGGCCCAAAGCCCAGGGTACGTGCTTATCGGCTATACCAATGCTAGCTCCATTCATCAGCACCCTGAAGTTAAAGCTCTATGTGGAGACGTGGACCCGGTTTATGCGCGGATACTATATGTGCGTAGACGAGTCGAAGTATCATGCCAAACCGACAGTACAGTAGTGGTGGTGCGACAGGTAGAGAAGCTTCAATGGCGAAATGAGCCGAGAAGATGTCGATCAGAGGATATAATTGCTCAATTGCAACAGGAGCAAAATAAAACACGAGCCGGGAAAATGTTTCGATAGCGAGCCATTTCGAAGTGTTTGATTTTGCTTGCGGGGTTCAATGCTTAAGAGCTTCTGGATGCGTGTGAAGACATCGTATCTACGTCGATGTATAGTGATCAGAATGATGTAGGATGCTGTTTTAGATTAAATTAAGAGGCAACTAGCAATATCCATGTGCGAGATGTGCATGAGAAAGTTGAAAAGTTATAACAAGGAGTTGTGCATTCCGTCATGTAATGGGTACGTTGGGGCTTAATGCGTTGAAAAAGGCTGCGTCGATATCGCGATGTCGATTCAACCAGCTGTGGCGGATCGATGTTCCGAGCTAGGGTTACTAAAATTATCTAAAAAAGGGGTGCAAATGCATATCATGATCTGTAGCATGCATCCAGCAGCTCATCGTGAATCCCGTCGTAACCTTGCCATTCCAGTTTCGGGTACGAGATCACCACCTGCATGCATTGGTCTGACGAATCATATTACGGCAGTTTTACAGGCATCGATACCTCTGCATATTGCGCCTAGGTTTCTCGGAATAGTAATCCTTTGTGCCCTGAAAGACCCTGCTTCTCTAACAAGCCCCATACCAATAATTCCAGAATACTTCCAAGTATTGGCAATTGGTAGCCTCGAAGGAACCATGCCGTCGCGTACTATTGATACAGTGGTAATACTTGATACACGGCTATATTGTGTATCCCCTCCAGACCCACAAAGCTAAGTTCAGCCACATCACACTCGGAATTTGGACAGACGGATGAAAGCCGTATGTCTATTGCTTTTAGCAGCGCGCATATATATACATACACATATGGTCGTATACGCTCAAAGTCTCACCGTGTTAGCTACAAGTTTAGCCGATATTGTACCGACGAGATACTTCCCTGATATCCCGTGTATATGCGCAGCCTATTCATCGCTGGAATTTATATTATCAATACCCAAGAGCTTGTGAAGAGTCTTCGTTAGCCGGGAGGTATATCGGTACTCTATGCAAGGCTAGATATATGGCTTAAATAGGGCTAAAATAGGGTGATCTTTGAATTTCAATGTATCCAAACTTAGTATCAATATATGATTGCATGAGCAAGAGCTGTTGTGGGGATTTGTCGAATCAGAGCAACAGACATGTATATTGACGTATAAGAGCCGCCGCACAATTCCGTTTTGGAACTAGGGCAAGTGTCCGGGGTGTCGGACCGTTAGACAACATTAACGGCCTCGGCGCGGGTGCCTTGATCTGCAGTCTGCAGAAAGCCTAGTTGATCTGCCGGTTGCGAGAGATCTGCTCAAATCACAGCCCCGCCCCTTCGCGTTATTACATTATATACATGGGCTGTTGTTTATCGTTACATACAGATTGACGTGGTAGAATTGTCAAAATGTCGGAAACCTGGCACTGAAGGATCTTGAACACGCGAGCAGATTTATGTTGGGGCGACATTCGAATTCCAGCCAGCCTCGGGGTTGGTTCGGGCCCCGATGTATGACGTATACGGACAGTGGAAGGTAATAATACGAGCCGAGTCTCGACGGCAGCGGCACATGTGTGAGCTGCAAGTTCGGTTCTGCGCGTGCGCATTGAACTTGTAACTCAAGCTCGTGATTTGCGTCAAGTTGCTAATTTGAGATCGACTGCATGGTGTCCCGGATATTTCAATTTTTTGCTAGATATATTCAGAATCTGTGGGGAATCCGGAGTACATCAATGTGCCAGTAGATTTATGGAAAACCGTCATTGAGGGCACCATCTGGCATACGAGATGATTAAATCCAGGGGTCTATAGACGCCTGCGCAAATTTAAGAAACATCGACTTGTACACACATAAACACACAAAGCTGCGTTCGGAATTAGATGTCAAATAAATATTACATGACAGGGCTGCGCTTTTAGTGCAAACGACAACTGGTAGCAACCCGGGTGTGCGGATGTAGAACGAGGTTGTAGACGTATTCCGGTCAACAAGTACGAAACAGAGAGGTGTTCGAGGCTTTTTCCAATTAATTAATTAATAATTAGATTAATCAAGGATCGGTCAAAGTATATCTAAAACCAACGCAAGCTGCAAGCTCGCCGGATGTCACAACCGAAAGATTAAGGTGTGTCGACATCTGTGCACCGGGATAAAGTTGGCATGACAGGGCGGCCTGCATCCATTGGTTCGGCCGGCGCCGGAGAAAGAAGCTAGCGGCCAACCCAACGATGAGCATGGGGCGGGGAAGGTGTGGATTTTGTTTGTTGGCTAGCGCAGAGCTGACGGACGGATATTGAGCCTGTCATTCCTCGGACGAATTGAACGGTCGATCGAGAGGAGGCAAAGTTCTGCCTGCATCTGTGCGTCCATGCACAAGCCCGATGGGTACATGTAGCTCCATAATAAAGACTATACCCTGGCAGATAGGAAAAGGTCCGGAGCAACGTTGTCAACCAGAGCAGTGGAAACCTTTTAAAGCGATATTGTTATGGAAGAGCTTCAAATATGATGCAATGAACATCGTGAACAGTTACCAATAAGATAATAAATGCAGAGCAAAGCCAGGTAACAACATATAGTAGGCGTTCCTAATGCACCATTTGCGCGCCGCTCTCCGCGTACTTGCCTACACTGGCTTTTAGTGGCTTCCAGTCATGGAACGCCGCACGCCAGAGTTAACTTTCGTCTCTCGATAGACTCACGCCGCTCGGAATTCTCGACCGACAGCTGCAGCAAAATGTTACGTTGATATAATAACGAGCTTATCCGGCAAAAGCAAGCCCGACCTGCTGGGGACCTTGCCGTTTCCGCCGGGTCTCGCAGGGACTGTTCACATGCTGATATACATACATGTACACACACATATAGGTGCATAACGCCATATCCTTTCCACAGTAGTCCCAGTCCCAAGGTAAGTGTGGGGGCAGCGGTTGCTCACTGCCAAAGCTCCCGAAGAGGGAGCGAATAGGCGACGAGGCAATGATCGAGCAGCAGACAGCGAGACGGAATTTGCCCTGGAACTTACTATAATATGCATACGATCCATTTCCGGCATATTAAAGTTAACAAACCCTTCGGAGACCACACCCAGCCAGTCTTCGCTTGTGACGCAGCTGAATCTGATTGGCTTTGTTTGGTTCCCTCGCTAGGGGGTCTTAGCACACACCCGATATTATAATTAAGCCGCAGATGTGAAAGACACCGTGCCGCTCCTTTAGTGCTGTCCAGCGTCTATTGTGATATCGTCGATGTCTTGACGGCACACTCAAAAAATTTCTTCAAGAAAAAAATTTGGAGTATTCCCAATGATGCCTGAAGGAACATTTAGGCAAGCAAGCCGATCTTATACTGCCGAGATTTGATTGCCACAGAATCCGTTTGCCTCAGCGGTTGACTGGAGCTGTATTTTTTTGTTTCATGAAACGACCCATTGCCCTCCTCTCGGAACCAGCCGTGGCTGAAAGGTTGGACTGGCCCTGAGCAGGGAGGAACAGTTCGTTCGTTTGTTCGTTCCGGGTTTCTCCACAACCCTCGTTCCGCGTGATCGTTTTTCCAGACCGTTGAGCTCCACCCTTCAATTGCTTTGACCTTTAGCTTCGTATCCGGGTCGAACTTGGTGTCGAGTCTCGTGTTAGTCGTATGCGAGTGGGAAATATTTTGGGTCGGCCCGTCTCTCTGAAGCAGAAATCTCCAGATGCCAACCACGCTAGCTGATATACAGCAGATGTCCGTCGTGCACCGATCGTGGGTGCATTTCTGTACTCCGTGGAGGAACATGCAGACAAGAATATGCCTTCTATAGCCGGCTACGTACAGACCCGAGTCGCGGTGTGTACCCGTTGTTGTACGCAGATATAGTATGCATGCATATACATGTCATTTGCCCCTTACTTGCTCGCTCTCTCTAATCGGATAACTGGGGTTCCTGCAATGTTTGAAGGCCAAGTCAGGCCGGACATCCGAGTTTCGTCGAGGCCTCGCCCATCGCGCAGGCACAGCTGGCCACGAGCTCATTCACAGTCAATCAGATTGGATGCACAGATCTTGACAAACCCCACTATAAGCAATATCGGGCCCACCTGTAATTCGTACAACGGGAATGATTGTCGCCCGTCCCCATCGTGTGAAACACTTCGTCTATATCTCCAAGTCCAGGGTCCCAGGAGAGGAAGCTCGTGTCCGGATCTCTGTATTCCTCGGCGGCCAGGCTGCATTTCTCTGTGGATGCTACGGCGATCTGGCCAGCTAACAGTGGTCTGCGCCTCACTGGACCTGGGTGCGAGCCGGGTTCATGTGCAGGTCGCATCTTGATATTCTCTCTACATTATGAAACTGTCTTTAATTCGGAAGCTGTGAAGATAAATTCACTTTGTGAACCGGCGAACTTTGGAAAGTTGCCGCCGTATCGTGATGAGAGCAACGTAACGTGTAACTTAACCTCTGGGCGATTGCTGATCGCTGCAGATGACGGCTAACGGTTGGGACTGGCCCAATTGGCCCGTTTGCATTGGCACCTCAGCCCTGTCTAAGTTCTCCCAAGAAATTACCCCTGTTTGCGTCTGCTGCAGCATCGGTGCTCTGTTCCCGTCCCATCTTTATTATGTTACCCGACATGAGCGTAATTATCGCTGCGGCGAGGGCGAGGAGACGTTTGCGCGCGGGTGCTTCCTGAAGAAGTAAGCAGCCATGTATTACGTGAAATGCACCCACGGCATACTTTTGGCACTTTCCGAGTCGATCAGCTCGTCGTTCGAGGTACCGAAGGAACGCCCTTCCACCCTATCATGTTGTCCTTTATGCCAACGAGTCCGGGCATGCGAGTATCTGCCGAGTGCATATCGACGCCGTTCTCTTGAGGCTGTGAGCTCTAGCGAGCCGACCCAAATTCGGCGATTAAGTAAAAACGTGTCCAGAACTCGTGCTGAGGCGTGCATTTACCATCAAGAAAAGGAAGAGAATTCAATGGAGAATTAAATGCAAATCTGCGAATTGCCAGAAAGACCACTCGGAGGCCGAGAGACAATTTCAATGCAATGCTGTTGAACATGCAGGAAGTCAGCAAACGACCTGCATCCCTGTCGCAGTCTAAGCGATTGAAGTGTGAACACCAGCCGGCGAACCACCACGGCTATGCCGCCATGTGCGTCTCGCTCCTACCAACAGTGTTTCGACAATGTCTCTTGTAGATGTCGGGCCGCGAGACCTGTTCGAACGTTCTCCTATCACGGCCCAGAGTTCTGATAGAGCTCGACTGAACACCTAATGACCCGCGAATTGAATTGCCAATTCTAGACACAGGCTCGGCTGGAAGCCCCATCTTTTCTCTGAGCAGGTCGGGCTCGGTCTTAGCTTATTTCTCCCCAGATATTGCATAGCATAGGAATCCGGCATTTCATCATTCTTCTTATCAACCAGCTAAGGGAGCCTATAGCAGGCGAAGAGTAAGCATAGGTGGCAGACAAAAATAATCTCGACGACCTGAGCTTGCTTATTCTCTCCGCATCCCCTGCCAACCAGCCGGCCGGCCAAATACTGTGCTCGAAGCCCGTTGCGCTGACTCGAAAAAAAAAAAAAAAGAATCGAGAAGAGACCATCCGTCCTGTACTGTGTATTCTCCGCAGAGCTTAAACGCTGCTCAATACAACCGCTGGTGCGGTCTGCTCTGATGGCGCCGGTCCCCCAAGGACATAACCGGGCTCCTTCGACAATAGGTCCTAAGATGTAATTGCTTTTCCGATCCAGGCGATTTGGCTGTTCTCGTGCGGTGGAGACCTCCCCCTCGGACCTTCCCTCGTCCCATCCCATCTTCTGTGCCATTCTCCGTGCATACGTTTTGGCCTGCCGGCCTTGTGCATGCTAAATATCCCACTCAGAGTCGACCAGAGCTAAACTGCCCAGGTGCCCTTCTTTTTTGTCAAGTGCGGAAAACCCACGTCCAGAGGTACCTAATTGCTGAGTCTTCGATCCGCCTTTCGAGAATTTCTTATTCCGCCGGTGCTTGTAAGACTTGGTTCGCTGCCAGAGGAAAATTAAAAGAGTGTAGTTAGCCTGCGGCCTCCACACCTAGCTGGCCATCGTTAGCGGTCGTGACGAACGAAACGGACGAGCACGAGAAGAAGGCCGGCCTGGCCTGCCTTTTTAACCCGGCCGACGGCCATCTCTCCACCCAAAGTTTGACTCCATTTACCGCACAGTTTTAAACGCACTTGCGCCGGACACTCCTTCCCAGCTGCCTGCCTGCTTGTCCGCCTGTCCGCCTGCCCGCTTGCCTGCCTGCCTGCCTGCCTGCCTGCTCGCTCCGAAGACTTCGTTCGCTCGACCGAACCCAGCTAATGCGATCCGGACCTTGCGTCGTTATAATTACATCCAGCTGCGACGTCCAAACAGAGCAGCCAATCGAAACATCCCTCTCGCCTGTACAGTAGCGATTCCTGCGGCCCTCGAGCTTTCTTGTGGATGACGACAGCGATGCAAAACACCTCTTACGACTCTTGCGCATCCTTATCTCAACGTCACCCGACCAAAAATCCAATCTGCCTCGGTCCTCCCTAACGAATACCCCCCCTTCACACCTCAGTGATCACTCCGTAGACGACAGCTAGTCCGAAATCCAAAGACACGACAGCCATCAGCCCATCTCTCTGCGAGCCTGCATATATATCGTTCGATTCCGACATCTCCTAGGCGACTTTGGGATCGCAAGGTCACACCACTTTTCTGTCAAGCAATTTAACTTTGCTGTTGTACAAGAGTTTCCGTACGAATCGGACAGTCCGGCTGCAATTCACGACAATTCCCTAAACTCGGGACGACGGAATTCGAATCTGTATCTGCGGGATAGACAGCTGTATTCCGGCTGAAAATATCCCATTTGGGCTCTCGCTACGGCAACGCTGGGACATCGCCAATATATCTTACCGACCTCTCCGGCTCGCTCGGCTCGCCGCTCTCTTCATCGATGAATGCCTTGGCGGGTGGGGAAGAAATCACGGGAATCTCTATCAGGCCTTGTTGACACCTGAGTACCCTGCCTCTTGAGGTTGTTTGTGTTGCGTAGACGGCACTCTCCGAGTAGTTGAGGGTTGATATTTGGCATTTCAGCTGGCCAAAGGCGGTCTTGGATCGTGTGAAAGCAGAAAACGGGGGTTTCAACTGAATAGGTGCTAGATCGATCTCGCTCAGAGCGGTTTGGCTCCTGTGTTCTCTTCTCTCCCAAGAGTCCAATGGTCACGATGCGGGAGGTTCCGAGTTCGTTCGTGAACAGTTTGGCACCCCCAGCCCTCCCGCCTCCCGCCGGTGTTTCTCATTCTGCTTCAGGTTCCCACTCAAGTATGCATTCTTTCGACTCTGGCTCTCCCAGGAGCCATCTTTCGGGATCCAGCTCAGGCCATCACTCAAATCAAAACAATGCTCCGAGCGCGGGTGGATACACCGCCTCGGCTCATTCAAACTCTGCCTCTCCAGTTACACATCGAGAGAGCCCAAATCTTGCGTATGCGCATCCTGCGTCATTTGGGCCCAAGAGGGCGTATCGTCAAAGGAGGAAAGACCCGTCTTGTGACGCTTGTCGCGAGAGAAAGGTTAAGGTATTATGCACTGCCGGTTTATGAACCTGCTCTTCGATTCAGATACGCTAACCTTCGGGATATTGGATAGTGTGATGCAACGGATACCACGAGTTGCTCAGAATGTTCTTCTCGAAGTGTAAAATGCCAGTTCACAAAGGAGACCAATCGGCGCATGTCTTCGATAAAGTAAGCTGACAGCCCAAAATGCCCCACAAAGCTTTCAGTTGCTAATGATCTCCACTTGCGCTTCCAAAGACAAGTGCAAGACTTAGAGAAACAACTGGCTCAAGCAAAGGCACAGATTCAGTATCTCAAGTCGATCTCTAGGAACAGCTCTACTGATTCTACATCTGATGTCAATCTCAATATACCAGAGCTGGGAGTCGACCCTCCGAAACGGGCCCCTCCTCCTGCAAACGCCAACCTCTCAAGCACCCGGAGCCACTTGAGGAACCTCTGTAGGGGTGTATACAAGCCTCCTCCGCCATACCGGCTCAATGGAAAGCAAAAGGACTTCAGTCCTCCCATGCCCGAGTTGCCTCCGAGAGCGGTGGCTGACCATCTGCTGACTCAGTTCAACGCAACTGTTCACAACGTTGTACCAATACTACACTGGCCAACGTTCGTATCGGCCTGTGAAGCTCTATACCAACATGGCGATCTGACGAAGGTAGAGCCATCCTGGCTATCGACCTTCTTTGCGGTCCTATCATGCGGTCTGCTGTTCACTGTAGACAAATCGATTCTGGCAATGTACCCAGACCGTGGGAAAGACTTCAGCGTGATATCCCGGGTG
The DNA here is from genome assembly GCA_036872635.1 of Orbilia brochopaga. Lineage (NCBI taxonomy): Eukaryota > Fungi > Ascomycota > Orbiliomycetes > Orbiliales > Orbiliaceae > Orbilia > Orbilia brochopaga. The sequence goes on along the minus strand of JAVHNQ010000003.1, from coordinate 1,226,840 downwards.
CTTACGGATCTCTTCAACGACGAGTTCGTCATCGATCACGTCAGAGCAGCTCTCTTGATGGCTGTATACCTTACTGAGATCAACTGCAAGAGCGCGGCCTGGACGTGGCTCGGATCGACAATCCGGATAGCTCAAGACATTGGCTTGCATAGAGAGTCTGGCCCGTGGCCAGTTATCGAAGGTGAAATGCGGAGACGGGTCTGGTGGGGAGTCTACGTGTGGGATCGGTAAGTTTACAGTCACATGAACTTCAGAGTATCATTACTAACAAAATGTGCAATAGGCTCTTGTCTATCGAGATGGGTAGACCATTGATGATTGTCGACGCCGACTGTGATGTTGGCCTGCCGTGTCCCGTCGACGATCACTTTATCTACGACGAAGGATTCATGGTGCCGAATGGAGCCCCAGAGCCTGCCAATTATCTTCTCACGACCATTCACATCGTTCGTATGGTACCGGCTCTACTGAAGACTTTACAATCCCCGAGTCTGTCCCCACAAACGCTGGCTGCTTTCGACAATCACTTCACTGCGTGTCTGAATACGTTCCCAGCCCACTGCCAACTACACAGTTCTCAGCCACTCGACGCAAGATCGTTGTCACCGATAACATATTTGCAGACTGCTCGACTGGTCCTCCATCGGCACAATCTCTCGCCAGGCCAACCACCCGAAGTCCGTTCCGCAGCGGTATCAGCTTGTGTCGCGGTTGCAAAAGACACCGTTCGCTTCCTATCACGATCGATGCAGCCTCATTCACATGCGTGGTCTCATAATCTAGCGGCTGCAGCTACGACTCACATTTGCTTGCACATTTGGCGCTGCATACTGCTTCTATGTTTCAGAGGACACTACAATGATGCTCTGGTGTGTGTCCAAGCGTCGCTAGCGATCGGAGAGGCAAGGGTCATCAACGATAAGACCGGGCGGTATATTCATGGATTTTTGAAGACGCTGGGGGAGAAGATATTCCAGAGCGGACGGGACAGTGTGGAAAGAGACGAAGGGCTGCTAGCGATAGTATCGGCAGACGCCCAAGGAAGCACGGACTCGTCTTGGATATGGGCTGGCAGCGAGACTGGCGCGGCCCTAAACTCCCCAATGGAGCAGGAAAGAGAACGAGAGGCACAAAGGCAACCCATTCCTCAAGCAGATAGTGAAGAGAAGATTGACGACTGGGGTGGCTGGCAGCAGATCGAGCAAATGATCCAGCAGTTGAAATCTGAGCAGGAAGCCAGAGAGCAACATGAACAAGCGGCTCGAGACTTGCAAAGCCTCGGCTCTGCCATAGTGCGACATTCAGCAACGCCTAGTACTGCGTCGTCTTCTGGTCCAAGCAACCCCCCCGTACCGACAAGTCAAAGCGCCACGTCAAGGATGACTATTGCAAACATAATTTAAGGAAAAGTTGCTGATGGTGCATGTGTTTATGCTGGTCGATAAAATCTTAGCGACAATTTTACTTTTACCTTTTCGCAGTCCCGATGTCACAGGACCCTTTCGGCACGAAGTAGCCGAGCAATTCGGTGACCTCTCTTCTCCACTTTTGCATCTATCGCGGCGCCTTCTACAACCACCAGATGTTGTTACCCTTCCATCGAGAGTTCTTCCTTTGAAACACATTTAACCGGGGAGTGCTGCCGGATGTGGTCTTTCGCCTTCGGTTTTCCCTCAGCTGCAGCCCCGCATTCACAACCACTGTCGTTCACCGAAATTTAGCATGCCTATCTGTAAATCAGCTTCCTAGTTTTACAACCTTTGACGTGTGTCCTTCCGACGGCTGAGGCGCTATAATTTGGTCTCGTACCTTTTTATCTCATGTCTACGAATCCCTCGTCTCTGTCGCCTTGGCTTTAACGAAGGTTGCATGTGCACCAAACACCTGCCATCGTGGCCAACACCGCCCTCTGCCTTCTCATTTAGTCAACTGGCTTGGAGATGCCACTGTTTATCTCATTTTTTTCGGCCTTTTTCAGCTTTGGTATCTGGTTTGAAAGTACTTAGTTTTATCGCTGACTCGTGTTTCGCGCGCATTTGATATAATAATGAGTATATACGCACTTGGAAACCGGCGTTACATTACTTAACCATATTCCGAACTGTACATTGCACGCAACTCCCGATTCTCGCTGGTGGCGTTTTGTCCTCCACTGTACATACATGTATCAATTGACTTTCGGGGCATCGTTTGTTTTTCTTTCCTTCAGGTGTTTTCGCTCTTTCTTTCTTTCTTTTCTTTCCTTTTTTTATTTTCTCTGCTACTCGCGGTTGGAAGGAAAGTAAATGCCCAGGTTGTTGCACAGCCCCAATCGATCCGGTCAAGTTTGCAACATTGCATGAGGTACCCACTCTATTCCTAAACCAGATGACATCCAGACACCGACGAGAAAGTTGAACCCATGGATGCTTTCACATTTCGGGCATGGCCTCAGGACCGACTCCGTGCTCCATCTACCGGATCTGAGCCCTAAAATGTACCCCGAACTCTGTTGTGCTTGTGGTCCTATTGCGACTCCATGCTGCAGTCAACCAGACTTCCCGATTGGTTGATGGGAGGTTTTCGTCTATTAAACTCTCGCATCTTCTATCCGGATTGCAACCGAGCTAGCCATCTTCCGAGCTCTCCGAGTCTCGACGTCGCCCGCTTCTGCGACTAGCTAAATTGCTAGCTAGCTGACATATGCTCACGAGCTCGTTCTAGCGTCCTTGGACCGGACAAGGAAAGCTTAAATGCACACGAACAGCCAGCTTTGGGTTTCGAGCCGTCAGTCTTGGCCGCGTCTTCACTCGGATACCTTCGAGGAGATTGCTCGTTATATTATCGATCCAGACTCGCCTTCCCCACCATTCCAGAAGAACTCTATCGTCGAGAATATAGACAATCGGGGAATGCTGGAGCGCCGTGCTACTTCATAGTCTCGGGGTCAAAGCAATTGATGCATAACTGCTCCCTAGGCTAAATGCATGCATGCAAAACGATCAAAGCTCAAACACCGACATGGTTGAGAATAGCACTCTTTTCCGACGTATCACTCGCAGCTGCGCGGTATCAGAACCGAAATTTGAATCCTGTGTTAATGCTTCGGCTCGACATCCACCCATGCTCTCCAGCTACACCACCTGTCTGTTCTTCACGGCTTTGACGGAACCATGCCAGCGCTACTTCGGCTCGATTTTGCCGCGGTCTTCGCAAAAACTGTTAATCCGGACTTTGCCGTCAGGTCAATTGTGATTTGACTACTTTAAATGAACCTTGTCTCGACTATCAGCTTGCGAAGCAACCGGGCGCAGCGCGTAACGTTAAGTGTAGATATGATAGCCTGATGAGCCCACGTATCATTCCATTACCCCGACCTTCCCTTCTCGCCTGAAGGCTGGCTGAAAAGAGACTTAATTAATGGGGGGAACAAACGTGCTTTTCCCCGCATTGCATAAAGATTTTCGACCTGCATACAATATGTAGTAGTATCATTTTTTTGATGTACCTAAATCATTCCGACTTTGTTTTTTCCTTCTTTATGCCGGTGGGCGCCGTGAGAAAAGGGCCACATCTCATCAACCTTCCAGTTCGTCAAGCAAAAAGTGGAGCCGCGGGAAAGACCGTTGCAAAACGGAAAACCCAGATCGGATCAGTGTCAGATCTGACTGTCTGGATGATACCCGTTCTTTCCGAGAGAGAGTTTATTTTGATTATCCGCAATATCCGGTCATGTCCATTGAATTATTTATAACAAGGCTTTTGATAGGTGATTTCGATGCAAGAGCGCCAGAATCTCCGGGTCATACTGCGTCGTCCTGAGGTGAGGATGTGATACCAATAGGGTGTGTATATAGGTACCAGCCTACTAGCTCTCTGTTACCGAGCTATTGCATTGGGCTTTTTGCCAAGGAATGCGTCTTGTGTCCACCATGTATCCACAAGGACAAGAGGGTGCTTAAGCTGGTGCCGGTCTTCACACCAGCGATCTGCAGCCTCAGTGTTTCGCGAGCGCGAGCGTCACGCCGGGCGTGAGCTCATATGATCACGAAGCGGCTGCTTGTTTTTTTTTGACCTGTCCTTCGCAACATTCTACCGCATTTGGCTTGGGACAGGTATGACAATGCAAACCGCTAGTCTTCTAATTGGCTCGCTGTGCAGATGGTTGTTCTGATCTCGATATCATGACGTATTATATGTCGTGGAACGTTCGCGCTGGCGCTGGTTTGATAACTCGGACTTTGTGCTGTGTTACCTCGGCAAATACGGAAGGTCTGGCCCGGGAAGGGGTATCCTGTTCAGGAGATATTACGCCCGGGATGTTCCGGGGTTGTTCCCCGGAGCCGATGCTCCTGGGGGTTCTTGGCGCGGCAGGAGTAACCGCGCCGCGCTTTCGACACGGATAACCGCCTCAACTCCACACGACACCAACCTTCACCGCGTCGATATATCTCGAGCATTGCATTGGGCGACTGCGACAACGATAAGCGCGCTCTCTGTATCTATTGGTCATCTCCTCCCACTCGTCTTCCAATCGTGCTTCTCTGGGACTCGCGATACGCCGACCGTCGCTCGAAGCTGGGGATCCTCTCGAGTTAGCTAAGCGGATTCCAAAGCCACCATGGCCCAGCCTGCTGGCGACCCGCCGTTAGATGAGATACAATGGCGATCGCCGGGATTTATACAAGCCTTCGGGCCCTTACATGCGAACAATGGTGCGAACTTGACGTACATCCCCTGGTTGACGCTGCAGAGTAGTCGACTAATGCACAATTCCGCGATTGGCAGTCCTCACATACTTCTTCAACTCTCCGTTCTTCGATCGCTCCAGCAACAATGCCTCGTTATACATGCAAGCCCAGACCAACTTCTCTCTGCAATACCTGATCCATAATCGCGCGCAATTCGAGGGACGGCTCAAGACCATGGTTGGCATGGAGTTTATCGTCGCCGCCGAAGACCCTGCAAACTCGATATGGGTGATCAAGAAGCAGATGCGGCGATCGCCAGTGGAGGTGCAGGTGCTGGATGTGTATTTCGTGATTGGAGAGAACATATACATGGCGCCGACGATACACGGAGTGATGACGAGTCGACTGGTAAGAGCTGCGATCCCAGACTCGTCCAACAAGCGATCTTCTCTAGTTGGACTGGGCTAATCGTGATCTCGTCTGTAATGTCCAGTTATCGGCAACATCGGCTATATCAAAGGCGCAAGAGCTGTCAGCCAGTCTAACCCACTTCTCTCCAGAATCTGGGTATACGTATCTCCCACCACTGCCCTCTCAACCGTCACAGCCGGGGTCTACAACGGGGTCATTTTCGCAGTCGAGTAGCCTCCCGACAACTGCGTCTATTCAGTCCTCAGTCCCTCCTCCACCACCTTCAACGTTGAGCAATGTGCCCCCGTCATCCGTAGATGTGACTATTGCGCGCGAATCGCTTAATATGCAGTCATCCCTCAACGCCAGTCTACGGTTCTCCAATGCTCCTGGTGGATATCTAGACGACAACCCCATCACAGACCCGCAACAGTTGATGATGGGAAGTAGCCAAAGCCAGAACTATTCACAAAGCCAGTCCAGCCTTAGCAAGGAACGAGCAGCCGCAAAGGAGGCATTGCCATCAGTCAGCACAGCAGCAGCAGCTGCCGCCGCAGCTCGGGACAAGGGCAAGACTGTGTCGCCAACCTCCCCGAACTCAAAGAAGCGGAGAAAGAGCAAGGCTACCGGTGTGGGTACTTCTTAAAGTGTCACTGTGAAGACAATAATATAACACACGTATATGCGTCCTGTGCGCATTTTTGATTGCTGTTGGAAAGCGGGTCTTAGCAATTAGCGCTACTTGGAATGTTCATCACTCGACAACCGTGTACTATCTCGTCTTTTTTTTTTATCTGAAGCGGATTTCTGCATTGCATCAAAATGATCTAAAGGGCCAAATCAAAACTCGAAAGAGTCATGAGATTACGTACACAAGCACACACACCAATGTCGGTCCGCGGATGCCGGCGTGTGGCAAAGCGCATCGCATTACACCGCGTCCATTGATTCACTTACCCGTCGGCGCCGTGCATAAACACCGACCAAGCCGACTCGGATTCCACGACAGCGAGCCAAAGTCCGCGGGCTCGCACATGAAACCATCCGCCATAGCACTCGTCAGAGGATTACGAGCACCGAAGTTGTTCGAATGTCGGGGAAAATGACCATTAAGCTCCGACCTGCTGACAAAGAGGCAGCCGCGCGTCAAATGCCACGCAAGACAACGCATTTTTGCCTTATGAAGATTCCCTTGCTGGATCCTGACGACGCGGCCGATGGGGTATAAAAGGCCGCAGCACACGCGCTGTATTTCCGGTTTCTCTCCTCTCCTCACCAAGGAGTTCAAAGAGTTCAAAGAGTTCAAAGAGTTCAAAGAGTTCAAAGAGTTCAAAGAGTCCAAGAGTCCTAAGAAGTTCTATTTTATCATATTTTTACAAAGAGATTTTATCACCAAGTGTTCAAGTTCAAGAGACAGGGAGTACTATATCAATATCAACATACTAAAGAGTTCATTATAAATTATACTCTATGACCAAGAACTATCAAGAAACCGAAAAAATGGCCCCACCAGCAACCCCCCATTCCCCCGAAGACCAAGTCATGGAGTTCATCAACACCCTTGGTGAACACATGCAAGAAGCTTTTTCCGGCGCCTCCTCCCCTCAGACCGAGAAAGGCGATTACGCAGCCTCTGAGAAGGAAGAGAATCCCGGCACCAACCCACCCGACTACGAGCAAGCAGAAAAGCCGGGCGAGTCCAGCACCCACGCTAACCGCGGCCGCCACGAACGCCGCGGCTCTGACCGTCGCGAGCGCCCGCAATGGGGCGGCTGGGGCGGTAACTGGCGCGAGCAGGGCCAGCAAAACCCCTGGGCAGCCGTGATGGGCTCACTCGCTGAAGGCTTCGCAAATAACCCCCCTAATCCCGGCATGTTCTTCGGTGGTGGTGGCCCTGGTGCATGCCGCGGTCGTGGCGGCTTTGGCGGATTTGGTGGCCGCGGAAACTACCATGGCCCATGGGGCTGGGGTGGACATCGCGGCGGCCGATGGGGCGGCCATCGACATTGGCAGCGAGGCCCTGGCGGCGAGCAGGAGTTCGTTCCCGCCATGGACCTCTTCGATACCCCCGAGAGCTTCGTTGTACACCTCGCCCTCCCCGGCGCTCTCAAGGAGGATATCGGCATAAACTACGACTTCGACAATGCTGAGCTCCAGATCTCCGGCGTTGTCCACCGTCCCGGCGACGAAGAGTTCCAGAAGCACCTAGTCGACGGCGAGCGCCGCGTCGGTGCATTCGATCGCAAGATCAAGTTGGAGAGTAACGGCAAGACTGTGCTTGTCGATTCCGACGGCATCACGGCCAAGCTCGAGAACGGCTTGTTGGAGGTGACCGTTCCCAAGCTCAGGAAGGCTGATGAGCCGGAGAAGAAGAAGATCATCATTGAGTAGAGGGCATGCGGTGTCGATTGATACTTGTGTGCGAATTCCATGGGGTCGATTGGATGCCGTGTGGACCACTACGTCAATTTGATATTTGTTTATTCTAGTTGGGCAGTTTTGATTTCGCAAGGAAATCCATACGGATTTATAGCTAGGGACAATCTTTTAGTTTAGTTTATTCTTAAAACCAGAAAACCAATAAAAAATGTTTTGTTTTTTTAATCTCCAGTTTGTGAAGTAGACACAAGCCAGCCCTTTCCAGATTGTGTAAGTGTAAATTATAGAGAGTATAGTAGGAATTGGAAAGGGAGCAACAAGGCAGTCGTAGTTATATGAGCAACAGATATGAAAACAACAGTGCAACAATCGGAGGGGCAGTATTAGGGCCAAGCAGGAACATTTTGGAGCAACGTTGAGATCAAGGAATAGCAGAAAACCTCATAGAAGCGCTCAGCAGCAGAGTCGTGAACGTGTAAGACGAGGGCGTAGACAGGAAGAGTAAACTCTTCTCAAGCAGTCCAGCCTCCTTCATCTCCTTCTCCTGCTATCCCCAAGAGATACTCTCAACCAAAGGCGATATAGTTCACCAACATGTTTAACTACACATTCCATCAATCAACGTCAGTCATTGACATTTCCTCATAGATGATCAGAATATTTTTTGACTCACTTGGTCGTCCGAGGCTTTACAAGCGAGATATGCGGCAGCGGGTGCGCCTGGCAAAACTTGCAATGTACAAGGTCTGTCCCACTGAATGATAGTTCCCCCATCTTCGGTATCGTAGACAAGAAGTCTGACGGGTGCACTTAGGAATGCATCGATGGTGTATCGTGCTACATTCTGGATGTTTGCAACGCCGCCACGTTAGCCATAATTCTGCAAGTAGTACTCTTCGCAACTTTCATTGATATCGGTCATGGACATGACTAATGAATGCAATGGATGGGATGACAGGGACGAAGACATACCAGCAGCACCAGCGGATCGCCAAGCGTGTATTGTTGCATTTCAGTTGGAACGTAGGCTCGCGTGTCTGCAAAGCCCCAGAGTCGGAACCAACGGCCGTGGAGTATGGTGAGGAACCAGATATACCCTGATGGTCCCTTGTACCTGTTGACTGTTGTGGTGTAGTTTGCCTGGGAATTTGCTCCTGCGCTCAACAAGCTCGAGGCCGTGATATTCCCAAGCTGCTGGCTCAGACGTGACTTGACCATTGTGACGTTACGGCGGGTGTAGACGGTCAACCTCCACTGCATATGGTCGTTTCTGAACAGCAGAAGCGGGAAGAAGTGCGGAAGGACGCGGGATGGTGCTACTGGTAGTCGTGGTAGCAGCTAAAGCAGGAGAGATCCACGCCGCCCATTGTAGGGACGCGAAGACGAAGAAGACGAAAGTCACGAAACCGCGCATCTTGACTTCTCTTGCGACAGACGAAGAGTGTGTTCTGAGAGAGATAAGAAGCAGGACCTGGGATGGAAAAGCTACGAGTAGGGACAAATATCGATGTCCAAGGCGTTTGAAGATTGTGGGTTGTCAGGCTGATTGCGGGATTGATGTCTACTGAAGCTGGTGTGAGGAGTTGAATGAAGAAGGTAGTTGGCAGAGAGAAGCAAGAAAGCCTTTTATACCCACTGTCGACACGACCAAATCAAGCAATTCACGGACAACTACGCGCTTCTTTGTTTACGGCACTTCCCAACGGGTCACTTATTCGTATTCTTCAGCGTGTGTACTGCGGATGCCTACAAGACGGAGTCACAGTGCTGCTATCACATCCAACAATCCCAAACCCAAAGCCTGATCGAGGCAAATCATCGTTCCAGTATCTTTGACGGAAGCGATTTCTGTCCATCAATATCGCACAGTCTGGCTTGCGAAGCAAAATATTGGATATCCAACGGCGGCGAGAAGCCAACCGATAAGTACAATTCCATCACACTGCAGATGTCGATACCTTTCACTGCCATTCAGTCAGTGCATGCGTGATCTCGGTCTTTGGATCAAAACATTTATCCATCGGTCAATCCAGGTGGATATGATTGCAACAATGCTAACATCGAGGACTACAACATCCGACGTCAAGATTACGAGCCGCACTCAAGGTAGCATTCGAAATGATCCTGAACATCATACGTCAGAAAATCTAGTTGACGAGACAAAGAAGACCTGAGATCGGTACAAGCCGCTTATTGCACCCCATTGTTAACCAACGCCTTCTCGACTCGCATCCAACAGTCAACATTAGACGATTTTCGATACTCCGGCTGGCGGTTTACTATCTCCACAAGCCGATTGTTGGATTTTGTTATCCAACGGACCAGCGATATGCGGGTTGGTGTCACATCTACTCCCCTTCCTTGAACTGGTGGTTTAAACTCCTTATTCAGTTGCTATGCAGGCTATCGACAAGGTCTCATATACGTCTGATACGACGAGCTGATTTCGCAAATTTCGAGAGGCTAACCGGCTAGATCCGTTGCTGTTGGTGGCAGCATTGTTACAAAAGCAGAGTTAGATTCAGGAGGGCAGACTGTTGTCACATAATCTTCAGTCTTGGGGGCGGCTTGGATATTTCCTACGTCATGCCGCGGTTGATATGAATACACTCTAGGGACTCGAGGGAGAATTGAGCCATGGAAGTTCTGTAAATATATAGGTCGATCTCATATATACATACCAGAGTTAGCTTGTAGACGTGTATGTACAGTTTCAATGCAAATGCAGAGACTGACTTTTCATAAGATTCTCAATTCATAACGCACGACGAAAACCACTATGCAGCAAACTCCAAAACAAAACAAAGGAAAGCAAGTAAATACATAACGCATCGAAGCCTGATAATCAACAGAGCAAAGTCATCCCGCAAACAACAGATGCCCAACATGCAATGATGAACGAGGAGGGAGTATCGTAGACACGTTGAAGGAAAATAAGGATGCGGGCAAAGAATAGAGAAGCGTTAGCTGCGTTCCGACATAATGATAAGCAAGCCGCGTGCGCTCTTTACAAGATTGGACTCAATAAGACGGCGTCAAGAATTACGACGCGAACCCGAATCGACCTTTAGAAGCGTTGCCTCCGTTCCCCATGCGTTCGATTCCACCTCTTAGACTGTTGCTGCTTTTCGTCTCCTTCTCGCCCTTAACGGGGCTCAGACCTCTTGCGATGCCAGCGCCAGAAGCGCGGCTGATGCTGCCTCGGAGGCTGTCCATCCCGTTCTCGGAAACGCTAGGAACGCCGCCTAGAGCGAGCAGCTCATCGACAGCCAGCACGAGTTCACTCTTCTCTTGCCGTTCGAGAGCTAGCTCCTCTTGCAGGTTCTTGACCTCTTCCTGAGTCTTCGCGACCTTGGCTTCCAACTTCTCGATCTCCATTTGTTGGTGTTCGAGGTCTTTCGAGGAAACAACCGGTCCACTGAGATTGAAGTGCTCTTCGTTCTCTTCCTCAAGTTTCATAATCTTATTCGAGAGGTCGTTGTTGGCGCTTGTCAGCTCCGAGTTCTTGGCCTCTAGCTCGTTAACGCGCTTCTCCCATCGCTTGGCGTACGACTGCTTGAGGGCAGTGACCTTTTGCTCATGCTTGCTCTTGTACAACGTGTGCAGCTCCTTGGCGACCTTCTCGACAGCCTGGCTAATCTCCATGTCCTTCGTGGCATTAGCGGCTGCGACGGCCTTTTCAACCGCGGCTTCAACATCGACGTTGTTGCCTCCATGGCCTCTGGCAGGGGAGTTGGGCAACGAAGATCTCTTCTGGCGTTCAACGATCAAGTCCTTCTTGGAGGATGCGAGCTCTTGCTTAGTCTGCAATAACGCGTCGGAGACCTGCTCATTTTCGCGTCGCAGTTCATCAATCTCCTTCTTGAATGAGTCTCGTTCTTGCTTGTAGCAGTCCCGTTCGTTCTTCGCTTCTTCTAGCTGCTTGTCGCCTTCCTCGACCTGCTCTTGCAGCTCGTGAACAGCTCGACCAGCGTCGGCGAGTTTGGACTCGATCACCATGGTTCTAGCAGACATGTCCTCCAGTTCCTCCCGAACCTGTCGCAGTTCAACGATCCCATTCGACGCTCGCCTCTCAGCATCAGAGACAGACTCCTTGAGAGTCTTGACTTGGACGTCTTTCCCAGCAATCTCAGCTTTGAGTTGGGCTATCTGTGCGAGGAATTGTGACTTGACGTTCTCAAGTTCCTTGGGAGTGATTGAAGGAATGGAGCGGGGAGTCGGCGGTGGTGGGATATCGAAATCGAGAAGGAATTTGCGCTCCATCGGCGTCATTGATGGCAAGGGCCTTTTGCTGGGCGAGTCTCCATCACGAATCTTCTTGGTGGGAGAATTGGATTGGGATCGTCTTCTTGCGCGAGTTGGGGTCTGTGGAGGAGGGAGGGCGTTGATGGCGTTGAATTGAGCGGTGAAGTCCAGAAGCAGATTTTGGGTCTTTTCGTTGCTCCTTGGTGTAGATTCAGGAGATTTGGAGTATTGTGACAGATTCGCAAGTCGTGACGGCTGACCGTTGGCCTTGGGCGTGACAGTCCCGGGTGTCACGGGGTCTTCCCTGGGGCTGCTCCAGGAGTGTCTGTTAGGCGTCGAGATGGAGAAGTTGGATTTTGAAGGCGTGTTCATCGCGGAGCTCTAAATATCCCGTTATAAGCGGAGTGTTTGCCAGTATATTGCTCGAATAGACCTACCCTGTCTATACTCCGATCCCGTCGATAGCTCTCTCTGAGGATTTGTCTATCGACAGATCTCTCGACGGACCTCTCGCCGATTTGTTCCTCGATCTCTCTGCTGACGCCAGCTGAGTCTTGCGGTACCGTGATATCTGAGAATCCACTCAGGTTGGCATCGAAGCTTGTCGTGTGCTCGTCTTCCTTGCCCAGCCTGCTGCTGCGCAGTGCCACGCCGCCGAGGAAGTCTTCGTGATCAGCGAAGCTGAAATTCTGGTTCTCCTTCATCGAGTCGTCGTGTCGGTCGTATTTGGCCTTCTTCATAACCTTCTGTGGCGAATTGTTGACGGATCGCAAATGTTTGCTTCCAATAACCGATGAAGAAAAGGTATGAGGGAGATCGTAGTCGATAACAGAGTAGTCGTCGTCCGAGGTAACACCGATCGAGTCGTCGATGGGTGGCGGGGACTGTGGAATTTGCGCGGTCACAGAGCCCTTATTGGGTGAGATGTCTACCAGCGGTTCCAGCATTGTGAGGGGTAGTGATGGTAATCAACAGTGGGGTTCTGCTCAGAGAATACACGTTAGGCGATGTTTTCTTGTCAGTATAAACAGAGTCTGCAGGTGGTGTGATAGACGCGGAACTGCTGCGGCGCCCAGACAGCTGACCTAAGACTGAGCGCGAGAGCTATTATATTGCATACCTGAGTTTGAGAGGGTGAGATAACAGCTGCGGGTAGCTTGCAGCGCCAAAGACGGTAGCTCGATGAGGCTTTCAGGGTATCGACGTTTGCCAGCCAGTCGGATCGTTTCGATTGACGAGAGCAAGGTTGGAATTTCTAAGACTCTGCAGCGGGATTAGAATGGGCGACGTCGAGGGGAGTGCAGCAACCCAGCGCGATATGTATGGTGACTTGTTCGACGCCTGTTTACGACTTGCTTTCATTGGGCAAAACGTAAACACCAAAACAGCAACACAGTGAATCAAAACAACAACACCACAACGCAGCGTCTGCTTGAATGGGAAGGTTTGCTCGGACAAACACCTGCCAACGCAAGTGGAACCTGTTGGCGCATTCCTCTACCATGGAATGTCGTCCACGACAGTCACCGGATTCCGTAGGCAGACGTGACCTTGTCAGACTCCTGTCTCTCTGACACCTCCGTATACGGACGCCGTTAAGGGTAGTATTTCCCCGTCCGCTGTCGTGAACGGTATCCGGACGCCGAGCTGTCAGAGGCCGGGATAATTCGGTTGGAACATTTGCGCGCAGCATATGCTGCGCATGTGCGGATCTCGACCGACGGTCTGCATGCGTTCAGTCTACATGGCATCGAGGAATTATAATATCACCTGAGTAGGCATGACTCAACGTTCCTCATCTGAGATACCAACGTTCCACCAAATCGATATGGCTGCGCACGAGGTCCCAGCAGCACTCGACCACGTTATCGTGCTTCTACCGCATCGGGAGCTAAGAGACCCGCCGAAATGGCTGACTGATAGTTTCACAATCACCAACGGGGGCAGGCATGCCGACGGCAAGACTGAAAACAAGCTCATCGTACGTCTTTGGAAAATTCCCCTTGCATACTCGTGCATATCCAGGTCTCGCGCCAGACACATGGCATATGCATGTATCTGTATAGAGTCGCATTCATATATTTATTACAATCCGTTATAGGATAAGACCACAACTAAAGTGAAATCGAGGATATAGGTATTCCAAGATGGCTCCTACATAGAACTTATAGCCTTCATCGACGACCTGCCTGAAAACCGCTCCGGCCACTGGTGGGGTACCCGACCACCTGGCATCATCGACTGGGCCTTCACCACCAACCTAAACTACAGCACGCACCAAGTCATAATCTCCACGCTACTGGCTGATATTCAAAGCAAGATCCCAAACCCAAGCAGCAGGAACGGCTGGCTCTCATATGCAACCCCTCAAACTGGCGGTCGCACCCGCCCAGATGGTACTAAGCTCGAATGGGCTGTCACGTTTCCCACGTGCACCGTAATTAATGGGACAGAGGAGATCCGGCCAGTGAACCTACCTTTCTTCTGTCATGATATCACGACGCGAGAGAAGCGGGTCGAAGGGACGACGAATCACCCTTGCGGCGCGACTGGGATCCGTGAGCTGCGGATCTTGGTAGACGGGAGCTGTCTGGATGCCTACAGCAGTTACGCCGGCGCTGTCCTCACTGCAGAACCCGAGAATACAGCGGACGGTGGCAAGAAGCTGGCGGTAGGAACACCTAATGGGACCGGCAGCAGTGTCATCTTCATGCCTGCGACTACAGACGCAGAGAAGATGCAGGTCAACGAGCATCAATTCGCACTGAAAGAGTTGGTGTTCAATTTCAAGTCAGGTGATGGGGCTGATGCGATCACTTTCTCGTATCCACCTGCGCAATAGAGTACATGCAGAGCCTCATGTGTCTTATAGCAACGTCATGAGGGCATGTCTGGGATCTCGGATGTAGGGTGGCAACTGGAAGGGACTTGTCGAAAGAAAGCATGGAGCACGGTTCGGGCTGTGCCTACTCTACTTCCTGTACGAAACTACCGGTAGTCAACTGGTTGCCTGGTATTAGATTCTCAGCCTTATTACTAGATGCGGGCGATATCTGGAGTATATGCTGTCGATCATCGGGCCGTGAGGGTAACTTAACCCTTTGTGGATACAGGGACACGGCCCGTTGCCTAACCTCTAGATAGATTTCATTGTCACCTAATCATAATCATAAGTAGCTCTCTACTTTATTTCGTGATTGGTAATGGTGTGCAGATAGAAATTTTAAGAAAATTACATTCAAGAACACCTCATACAAGATCATGGGGAAAGAGATTCGTTCACATCGTATCGTTTAGAAAAAATAAACAGACATTAATTGAAGATACATGATTGTCGTCAAACTAAGCTACGTTTGTAACCTCATCAGGTAAACAACATCAACCGTAAGAAAGTTCAGGCCGTAATGATAACGAAACTGCAAACCGAAATGTGCAAAAGGACTCATGCGTAATCGTCGTTATTTCATCGGAAGCATATGCTTTTCAAAAAGACTGGGTACCGGGCGTCCATGCATGTATATACCTCTAGGGCTTGTACCTAAACAGGGTAAGTTGGTCAATAACCGTCTGTGCTTGGGGTATGCAAACTCATGCAATTATAATTATGGTGGTATAGCAATTGTGGTAAACGCAAATAAACGGAAGGGGGAAGACAAGAGTCTAGTGGTACAGGGTATAGAACAAAAGCGCCGGGCTTGCATCAATGGTTGTGATACATCCTTCAACTGCTTATGGACCATTCTTGAGAATTGACTTAGGTGGTGGGACATACTGAGGTTGGGATGGTGGCATGTACTGAGGCTGTGGCGGTGGAACGTATCCGGTCGTCGGAGGGTATCGGTTAATCGGTGGGACGGGGTTGTATCCGCTATTGCTGGGGCCTGGGCCATATCCTCCAGGTGGCATGGGCATTGGGATTTCGCCGCGCGGTATGTCTTCAGTCACACCGGAGTTGGTGCTGAATTGCGGGGTCATCCGAGGCGCCTGTGGTGGTGGCCCACCAGCGCCGTAGTACGCCGGGCGGCTGTTTGGGGCACCCTCTGTCCCGGGAGTTGTGGGAGCGCTCTGGATGCGAACATTCTTGCCAGGTGGGCTGTTGCTGTTATTGTCGGGATCTGCGCGGTCTCTGGCCTTCCTGTTATCATGTGCGACCTTTGCGGCAAGGGCGGCAGCTGCGGCACCGGCTGCTAATGCCTCTTTCTTGTGACGCGATTTCCGACGAGCGGCCTCGGATTCGCTTGAAGAGGAGTCCGACGAATATCCAGACGTGCGAGATCGAGAGCTGCTTCGAGAGCTGCTCCGAGATCCAGCTTTCTGTTTATCAAAGTGGTGTTTGGCGGCTAGCCCGGCAGCAGCTAGCCCAGCTGCTGCGGCAACTTTGCGACCCGTATGCTTCTTCTCTGGCTTGCCTTCGCTGTCTGAAGATGACGACGACGAGCTAGTGCGAGCTGTCTGAGAAGGCCTCCGGCGCCGATTGATAGCAGCGGCAACACCACCAAGTCCGGCAGCCTGTGCCAGTCGTCCCATCCTTGAGCGCGACCGCGATCGACTACGCTCAGTTCCGGAGCTATAGGCGGAAGATTCATGATTAGCTGCCTCCTCAGCCTTCTCGCGGTTGTGCTTCCGCTTCTCATGGATGGCCAGGCCAGCGACGCCAGCGGCCAGAGCGGCATTTCTGAGCTTGTGGCTCTTATGCGGAGACCGCGACCTAGAGCTGGAGCTAGAACGACTACGATCTCCGGACTCCCTCCGCTTCTTGATCTCATGGGCGGCGAGACCAGCGGCACCAGCGGCACCGGCGGCCAAAGCGGCGTTTCTGAGTTTGTGGCTCTTATGCGGAGACCGCGACCTAGAACTGGAGCGACTGCGAGACCTAGACTCTCTCCTCTTCTTCAGCCCATGATGAGCTAGACCGGCGGCGGCAGCAAGGGCGGCAGCATTCCGTGCGCTATGTGACCGACGACGCCGTCGATTAACACCCTCGGTGTCGCTGCCATCCGACGAACTCCAGTGTTCGATTTTAGTGACAGTCGTTTCCTTTGGTCGGCTATGGCTACGATGATGATGAATGGCAACGGCAGTAGCGCCGAGGGCAGCGGCGGCAAGAGCTGCCTTCTTAGCCCGAGAGTGAGAGTGAGACCGAGAACGGGATCGAGATCGAGAAGAAGAGCTCGACCGGTATCCAGCCTCGGACTCTCGACGGTGCTTTCGGATCTCGTGGACAGCTACAGCGCCAAGACCGGTAGCGGCCGCCGCCTTACCAAGTCTGCTGTGTGAACGTGACCTGGTCCGACCCCGCTCACGCTCTCTCTTGTGCTTATTGTGCTCGTGGATCATAAGTCCTGCGGCCGCTGCGCCGGCAGCTGCTTTGCCGAGTCTGGATCTCGACCGGTGTCGTCGGCCAGATGACGATCTGGAGCTGTCTCTAGATCTCGACCGTGATCTTGAGTGGTGCTTTCTATAGTGGTGTAGCGCGGCGGCTCCAAGGCCGGTGGCACCTATAGCAGCGGCGACCTTGCGGCCGTGATGATGGCTTTCATCGTCCGAGTAATAGTTGTTTTCCGTTGCAATAACGTTGGCGCTGTGTCGTCTTCCAACCGCAGACATGCTCAGACGATGCGGCCGTGGGGACGGAGAGCGAGAATGACGTCTGCCATTATATGCGATCGCAACGTCGCCGACGTGAGGTCCGGAGAGACGACCATCAAAGGCGCCGCCTCCAGCAGAAAGACTAAATCGTCTATTGCGTTCTCGTTGAATTTGAATCTCAAGGTTCCGCTCGCGCTCCTCGCGAAGTTCAGCCTCGAGGCGTGCCTGGCGTCTGCTTGAGCGGCTCGATCCGGATGACCTGCTGTGAGAACGGTGGTGACTTCTGTGATGATGGTAGTAATACCGCTGGCGATGGTTCCTCTGTCGGCCCAAGTCGACGGGTTCAGGTTGAGGCTGCGGCGGGGCAAGAATTATAGTATCTCGCTCGATGATTCTTGGAGGCGGCGGGGACGGCGGCCTCGCAAGCACAATAGTATCTTTCTCGTAAGTATGTTCATGTCTTCCACCTCTGAACGCCGCTTCGCGGTTACGCGCTATAAGTTTTTCTCGTTCATACTCCCTTTCCCGCTCTCGGTCTGCGTGGAAAGCCTCGTCGTCGTAGTCGTGGTCGTGGTAGTCGTGATCGTGGTAGTGATCGTGGTGGGGGCGGTCAAGCGAGCCTGTTGAATTGCGACCGCCAGGCGGGACCCATTTGGTAATCTGGCGATATCTAGGCACACCTTCTCTGTATCGGAAGGTCATAGGCGGCCTTGCGACCGACTGTGCGGGAGAAATAACGTAATCCTGACCTCTGTAGCGGCGCATACGGTCCTCGAAGAAAGGATCGTGCAACCGGGCCCCAGGCGAGATCTGGGACTCGGCGTACATGCTTCTTCCATATGAGGACATATCGCCCTGGTGCACCACCGGAGTTGCTACCGAGTGGTAATGGATGTGAGTACCCGACGGCGACGGGGAGGGTCTTCTGTAGACGGTTTCGTCAAGTTCTTCTATTACCGGCATTCAGTTTTCCTGGGATTCGGAATATAGGTGAGGAAGTAGTCGGATAATGAAGATTTCACCAACTAGCGGCCTAGTAGTGGTATTTGTACTGTTGGGTGGGTTAAAAAGCGGGAAGCCAGAAATAAATGCTGCGGAAAAGCTCTACCCCTCTTGCAAGACAAAAAAAGCCTTTTTGTTTTAAATGTGAACTAGCTGGCGCTGGGAAAGCGCTGAACTGTGCCTCTGATCCTGGGGGGCAGCTGAGCTGCGCACGGGCTATTGCAGGTAGTTGTACAAAATCACTGCAGTCAGGTTATACGATATCGATCGCAAAAGCATGCAAAGGATCTGTCTGGAAAGTCGACGAAGCAGAAAAGAAATCCAGAAAGAGGGGGTGGGAGCGGACAGATATATGTAATCTACGGGTCCCGCAGTTACATCTGTGGGAAATGGGGAAGCGGGACTTCATGCCATACTGCTGACAAAAGCCGGGCACCTTCACCTACCGTCATTTGTACTCGGCTGCCGGGCAGTTTCTTCTCCTCACTGCACCATGATCAAGAGAAGCGAAAAAAATCGAGTAAGGTGATCCCAGAAGTGTTCCCGGTCACCCTACCGTCCTCGAACCGGTGACTCGAACGAATTTTGCGGCGTATCCATTTTAGTGGACCACATGAACATGGGCGCCCGGATTCCAGCAAACGGAGTAGCTTGGAGGTACCAGCTCCCCAATACCGTCAGACTGTGGCGTTACGTCTTTCCCACCCATGACGTAGCTGTTGAGGGTGTGTTAAAGCGGGCTAACTGGATATCGTCATTCCGTCCCTAAAATACATGTCCCGAAATGATAAACTTCTAGTGCCGTTTTCCATCATTTCGATCGAGAACCAAAGAAACCCACAGAACCCAGACATAAGAAACTAGGTGCCTTCCTTAGCACGATGCAGGCTTTTCAAGGATTTGTTTCCAAGCCTTCGAGCGATGGTCCCCCAGCGGCCGGTAAGGCTGTTCAAGATGTTCTCGGGTGACGTCACTTCGGATCCCTGCCGAAATGGTAGATTTGGTGGGTGTTATCATCGTGCATGCAGGGCGCGCAACGGTTGGCGATGGCTGTCGTGTTCTAAAGACCGGATGCAGGAAAGCCGACAGCGCTGCATGCTGTAATTCGACGTACCCGGTATGCACAACGATGAGATCAGAGCCTCGACGGCTTTCGATTATTGTATTGGGGTGGTTATGCGACTGATGTTGAAAAACATGCCTGTTCTGTCCCCATTCATGTCGGTGTCGCGGAAGATCATGCAAGTGCCGAAAAAAACCAACCGGCTGATTGAAACAGCAAATAGGAGCGCTGCAAAACCGAAAGTGAGGGAAAGCCGACATTAGAATTAGATAGACTGAAATTTATCGAGGAGACCGTCCAGGCGCTGCAAGATCATAGATTCTGATGTGGCCCTTCTTATCCAACAGCAGCAACTCCCCGCGGTCCGTCCAAGATACCCAGCAGGCCCGTGCTGGTATCGAGGCCCCTGGCAGTTTCGCGAACTCCTGTTTGTCGCTGAGCACAGAGCCGGCTCCAAAGCTGCATTTGTATACAGTGCCGTCGAGGCCTATAACTGCGATAGTCTTCCCGTCGGGAGACATGGCAGATCGGCATATTCCCTTTTTAGTTATAGGGAGAGCATGCGAAACAGGCTGGTTGCAATTTGCCTGCTTGTTGCTGTCGATGCAGCGCATATATGCTGAGGATCGTCCCGAAGTCGTGGTAGCAAAGAGGAATCGACGATCCGGGCAAAATATCGCGCCAGATATTCTCCGGTGTGCTCCTGGTTCCTGTGGAATGTTGCGCTGCAGGTCAGCAGTTGTTTCGTCTCTAAACTCGCTCGGTGCGCAAGGCCATTGCCATACCCAGTCGTTAAACTTGAATTTATTTCGTTGTGACTCCCATCCATTTGCTCCTCGGAACTCATACACGAGAAGCATCCTCTGCTGTGTGCCACAAACGAACTGCATATCATCATCCGAAAATGCCATGGTGAATGCGTAGTCGCCGCTGTTGAGAGTTATGTCCATCTGCGGATCACCTCGATAGAACGTAATGTTGTCAGGGTCGTAGTCTTGCTGGTCCGAAGGGATGTAGTGGAATTGTATTGTGCCGTTCGTCAGCCCGGCACAAAGCTCGAGACCGCTGTGGGCGAACACGATGCTGGTGAAGTTTTCCGCAGCAACAGATTTGTTGGACGACCATTCGTACACTTTCCTACCAGTTTGGTGGTCGAAGACTTGTAACTGCTCATAGTATCACGCGTTACTTTTAGCGGCGTCGACGTACAAGAGCGTGACATAACCACACAAAGTAAAGACAAACCTTTGTAAGAGTTAAAATCGCAAGATGTCTGTTGGATACAGCAATGGCTAATGGCTCCCCTTCGAAGTCTCCACAAACCATCATCCTTATCCCTGCCGATTCTGTAACTAGGTCCATCGAGTATGTCATGAAGCAATCGTGGTCACAGACGCCAACAACTGTTCTTGCATCTGGTGATGCCGCTACAAATGCCCACTCTTTTCTGCTCTCGAGATTGGCATACCGCATAGACTGACTGTAGTCAGACTTTATGGTGAATGAGTATATATTCGTATCCAGCGGCCGGGTTGTACGGCTTCCCAAAAGCTTTTTGAATATTTCTCTAGATTTCTTGGTTGCCGAATCCGGTATCAGCTCCGATGCTTGAATCGTCCGCCCATCCGGCCCGGGTCTATCATGGCCCGGCCGACTCGGGTCACGATTGGAGAAATCTCGGCAAGGAGAATGGTGAGCACCCGAGGATGATATTAAAGGGGATATTTCGAGGTCAGCCAATGATTGAATAGCATATCTTGGGTCGCCATAGGAAGGAAACTCGTTATCGCCTTCGACCTCTGCAATATGCGGCGCCGGCCTAGACGGGTAATATCGGAGACGGCTAGTACTCTGAAGGGTCCTTCGTGAGTCATGAGGCACGAATGCCTCAACGTTGGCAGACCCGGAGGAACAAGGTGTCCTGCTGTTTCCCGCACTTATGAACTTTGAGCTAGCGAGCGTTTTTGCTGAATGCTGGCCGTAGTCCGAACCTGGAGACGAGTTGGTATAATAATAGCCTTCGAAGCCAGAAGTCGATATGCTAGTCGAGTCGGTCTTATAATGCCGTCGATATGCAGCACCATGTTGGGTCGATGTCCCAGTTGAGGATGAAGGTTCTGAGGGTAAAGAGTGGGGTAGGCGGGCATTTTCGAGAGCTAAACGGGCCTCAGGGCAATTGATCGGGTCGCAAGGTATAGGAGCATCAAGGAGTGCATCTTCCCGTCTTGTCTTCGTTGCAACATCCTCCTCTACCGGCTCTAGCCTGAAGCGCACCCTTCGCTCCGGCAGCTTGGCCCTTGACGACGACTTCGACATTTTCACCTTCGGCTGTGTAAAGCTTCGTTCTTTGATGTTTACCGAGTCGCCAGGGCCAAAATACCCATATGAGTGATACTGATCATGCTCAGGAGTTGTAGGCTGCTGTGGACCAGGAGGCGTGTATCCCGCAGGGTGGCTGTATGGGCCCCCTGCTGGGGCGGGAGGAGGCGCTGGAAGTACTGGGCCTGGGCCATCTACGTCATATGGCATGTTTGACGGAGCCGGCGGCCCATGTAAATTTATACCCGGACGGGGCTCTGGAAGTCGAGGTTCGAGATGGCTATGTGTCAAGTAAAAGTGATGGTGGTATTTCGAGAGGTCTGATTTATCTTCAAACTTTGGAACATTGCGATATTTTGGGTAAGGGTAGCGTTCCTCCTCGAAACCACAGTGATATGAACCCAAATCCAACTGGGAAACTGTAAAGCCACGAAGTCGCGCGCCGTCGAACAACCAAGTTAGCTCGAGCTACCTATCAACTAGAGCCAATCAACTCGACGGGGACGTGGGAATCGAAACGGGAATGTTAAAAGGGAACGTGCGTCTTTGTACGGATCTACGAACCTCTCGCATTAGAGCCATGATCGTCCGGAGCTGTGATAGCGGAGTCGGAAATGCTAGGCAGCGTCTGTTGCGATGAAATGGAAGAGCTGCTCCCCGTGCCCAAATCCGAGCCTTCTAGATTCCCCCTCGTCGTTACATGTCGGCTGGAGGCTTCCATACTTTAACCAGAAGGCCGCCGGTGCTGCAGCGGAATCGAGCGTGCATATGTCGCGTGAGTTGTTAGCGATGGTAACCTGGCCGTCAGTGGGAGCCTGGAGATATTAACCGTTGCCTGGACTGAGAAAGGTTTAGCTCACCTCCCCTCAGTCGGCTGCAAGGGACGCAGCCAGAGGCCTGTGAAAGTTTCCTCCTGCGCAGCTTAAGTCGTCACTCCCGATGGTGGAAGGTGCACAGTCTATCAAATTCGATCAAAGTCCGCCCCCTCAGCGCCGCGCCGAACTGCATGTGCCAAGATAACGAACATTGTCATTGCAGTGTGACAGTTTTTTCGCAGGAGCCTCAAGTCTATTTGCACGGTCTTCAATCCGGACTTGCAAATGCAAGTGTGTCATTCGGTGACATCAAGTTTAGTTCAATGCACCATCATGAATGCACTTTGGACTCCCAGTACCAGACGAGAGGGAGCATACTACCGTGAGGATCAAATATTTTCTGGGAATTGTCAACCCTGTGCATCTGAAATTCTTCGTACTCTCAGTAACAGCAAGCCTGTGTATGCACCTCCTACGGAATCCCGTTGTTCGTGACGCCCTCTGTCAATTCGAATGCCCCTCAATCGGCATATATTTCGGTTAGGACATCTACCAAAAATCGAACCTGAAAATCTAGACCCATCCTCCGCGAATTTGTCTTCATTTGCCTCATTTGCCCACAAATATGTTTTACATCTGACAAAAATGGTGTTAGTATCCGCTCTCCAGGTCAAGTATACACATGTGAACTGAATATCAAGACAGCAGGACGGCTACAAACGCCTCCCAGTGCCCTTGCTCACCCCAATGCCACACAGAGAACTAGCAAGCTGAAGCAATACTGCCGCATGAAGGGATGCGAATGTTCTAATGTAGCAACTTTACACCTTCAATTTTGCATGTTGTATGTTGTGAAGTTATAACGTTACTAGAATACGAGGCAGGCTACCGACGCTAATTACATTGCGCAAGATAGATGGTCTGGTTCTGTGACAGTATACAAAATGATGAATTTGGAGTATTTAAGCGAGAATTTCGGAGCAAAGGACGATAGAGGAAACGAGACCTAACTTATCCAGATCATTAGCATCATCACGGCTTCATACACTGACTAGCGGTATAATATTCATATGAGTCGCATGCCCCACCGATTCCTCAAAAGTTATTTACATAAAGTTTGGAGCGACTCAAGGCGGGCGCTTCGAGCAGACGAAATCCTTTAGGTTTTACAGGGAAGGTATCATTGACATTCAGGCCATATGGAGGTAGTGCAATATGCCAGCTGTAAAAAACCTGCGTAACATCGAGGGCAATACGAATGCGTAACTTGTTGATAGCAGGATTCCAAAGCTTGTTACACGAACTGCTGTTCATATAGAGCGAAAGCCTGCTCCTCCCGGGATTTGACCAAATGTGAACAAGTGGGTTCCCTTTTTGTGCTAGTGTTGTATTTTGTGTGTTGAAAGTTGGCACCGGTGTGGTTGCACAGCCAGCGCTGCCAGCTCACCCCTCAATTGCTTTTGCGAGTGGGACGGTTGAAACTAGCATTCGTATGTGCCTCTTGAGATCTTATGTAAGCATCAACTGCAGATGATATAAGCTAATCAAATAACCAAAGAGAATCTCCGATCCACGCCGTATTGTATTGCAAGATCCTGCCTTGAATCCTGCCGGAATCGGATCCCCGGAGTCGAAGCCAGTTTCTAGATTTGGTCAGATTAATTTTCAATGTTCTCGAGTTCTCCTTATATGTGATACAGTATCTGTATAATTAGGAACTATGGATTTGCTCTTCCAGATTATATTTCAAGTTTGCCAGGCTTATACGCTAATTATAAGTGATAAATACCCATTTTATTTCGTTCAAGGGAATCTATAGTTCCTGCGTATACGCGTACGTATACGCATAATTACAGATTTATCAAATATAGATGATTAGTTCCTAGTGCTAGCTTGCTGAGTCAGGGAGTAGATGCGGGGGGCGGGGTCCCAAGCTAGTTATACATAGACGCTGGATATATGGCAGAATACCCAGTTAGATCAGACTCTGTTGCAATGGTTACTCGGTATAACATATCTATTCTCCATATCGTCAGATTGACTCAGCTCCTATCTCCAAAGACCCCCGCACCCAATATCCAATAGGAGCACAATACCATGATGACGATATCGAATCTTGGAATTCATGAGGCATCAATTTCGTAGGGCGTACTGGCTGCCTTATATGCAGTTTCCCTTGCTAGTCCGCATGCCTTTCGCGCCTAGCCAACTCTGCACAGACAACCGACCATGGAGGTCTAATTCGCTCGGGGGTTATCATCTATACACACTAGGTCGATAATTCTTCTTGCCGATATCCAAAAGATGGTATTCGCGGGGCAGCCAGGTACGCAACTGAATAAATCCAGCATATTTCCACGTGAGCTTACTAATTAGAGGGGAGATATATTGAGGATAGAGGATCCCGCGCACTATTTTGGCGAGACGGCAACTTCCACCCTGCTTCTGGACAGCAGAGTCACACAACTTTGGCTATTCATCGCGTCGTGTGGTAGTACAGCAACTAACATTTTCGTTTACGTGAGGTATTTGTACGTGCGGGCAATATTTCAATACATCTGTCGATCGACCCGCCGTTACGTATTCAAGTTTCTGGCGCCTGCATCACACTATCTCGCAGCCGGCCTGTTTTGTAGTGCAAGGCCGACTAAGAGTCCGCAGCCGATTGACCGTACTTCTCAAATACTGCTGCCTAGAATCCGTTCTATTCTAGAAGTCCGATCTCGTTATGGTTACCTGCTGTTACACATATATGGTATTGGTAATATGGTTTTTTTTTGACAGCCAGCGGTGCAATGCAATGCACTCCGACGCCATCCACTAGCGACCACCGGTTGCTTCGCGGGAGAAGCTTAGGCGACCAGCAAGGTACAAAGCCGAACTACAACCGACAGAAATCATCGACCACAACCAATCTTTCTCCATCAGAGACATGCCGATGGACTTGACTTGCACGAGGCACCTGTCTAGCACTATATATTCACCGCAAGTCGGAACTTAAGTCCCGTCGTATAAGCTTTTGTCCACGTTGGTGGCAAGTCGACATCCAACAGCTCTGGACTTCGACAGAATGGCGCAACAGTACCCTGACTGGAATTTTAACGAGGACAATGTCCAGGTCAACGTTAACAATGGCCATGCTGAAGAACATATCCACGGTCACCCTCAATTTGACGTGGCTCCTCGTCCTCTTCAATACCTGGAAAATACCCTCAATCCATATAACAGCATAGCAAACGCTTTGACCTCATCCATGCAGTCTTTGCACAGCGAGGTCAGTCAGCAATACCAAGACATCAGCAACCCGAGTCGCTCATACGAAGGTAGCCACGGCTACAGCGGGCAACGACCCCATCGCATGGCGTCGTCGGAACGGCTTCAGCCTGCGACCGACCAAGCCGGTGGCAGGCCGGCACCATACGCCAATTCATGGCATCACGGCCACTCTGGCTACGAAGAGGTACACGAGCCACCGCGCGCCGCACGGAGAGCTGCGTCCTTTCACACCGAAGAGCCGGTTGGCTATGCGACGACGACGCCGGCGTACACGGGTCGTCACAGTCGTCGTAGCTCCCTTACGCGGTCCATCGGTCAGACGCAAGACCGAACCAGCAGTGAGCTCGGGGACGTATACAGTACCGCAATGCCCAGCCCGAATCCGCATGGTCCGATGCCGATGCCTCGAGCCTCGAATACCTCGCTGCATTACGCGTATCATGCCCAGGGTGAAGATATCACACGGCAGCCGTCCTCGGCCGATACTACGGCCGTCTCCAGACGTTCGCAGCAGTCCTACAGAAACGGCGCCGCGTCTGTTCGCAGTCCTACTGGTCCTCATATGGAACACACGGCATACGAAGCCGATGGACGACCTGTGTCAGTCCGTACGGCAACGAACAGTTATCCATTCCCGCATGCCCCAGATACCACTACCATCGTCAAAGAGAGCACAGCGGATGAGAGGAGTATAGCTACCAGTGGTGATGACGGAGATATGGTCGTAAGACAAGATTTGAGGTATGTTCAGACCTCCTTATGACCTTTGCTAGTCCTTATCTTACCGTCTTGCATTTAATCGAGCTGACATGACATGCGCATACACAAAGACGACAGTTACATGAGCGCCATGTGGGTATGATAGCGCTAACTGGGTATGGTGACAAATTATAATGGATCTATTACATTTCACAGCTAATTTATCAATAGCGCTATTGGAATCGGACTCTTCCTCACTTCAGGAAGAGTCTTGAAAATCGCTGGTCCTGGAGGCGCTGTCCTAGCGTATTTCCTTATGGGCACAGTCGCCAATGCTGTCATGGCATGCCTAGGAGAAATGACAGCCTTGATATCAATTCCCGGCCCCATGTCTGAATTCGCCAGCCGATTCGTCGATGATTCTCTCGGTTTTGCTGTCGGCTGGATGTTTTGGTAAGTCCTCAGCTGATCAGTCTACTTCCAATACACCTCAAAAGTACAACACGAAACTGTGTTGTGAAGAAGTCCTCGAGGCGAGCTGCTAAAGTACATTTACATCATTAGGTTTACCCATGCAATCGGATTGGCATCTGAGACTACGGCTGCCGCGATTCTAATGACCTTCGTGTATAAGAACACCGGTGTGACAACAGTGCCAACACCTGAATTTGACTGGCCGAGTCAGGTGTATGCATCGGATGCAGTCTGGATTGCGATATTCCTCGTCCTGGTGCTCCTGGTCAATATTCTGCCTGTTCGGATCTATGGGGAATTTGAGTAAGAATAAAGCCTACTTACCGGATGCAATCGACTTTGCCTTTGTACCTGAACTGACTGTTATATAGATATGTTTTTGCATGGATCAAGCTTACCTGTATCATCGGCTTAATTTTCGTGATGCTCGTTCTGAACCTAAGAAGTAAGGGTGTACATTGTATAGATACTCAAAGAACAATGGTCCCGTGCTGATTATTCTCATCTAGCAACTGATCGATATGGAAGAGATGGTGCCGTTGGTTTCCGCTGTATGTCCACATTCTGTTTACCCCAAGACAACAGATATCAACAATACACAACCTACAAGAAGCTAACATATCTACGCAAATCAACAGACTGGAGCAAATGCACGTCAGTTAGTACGCAACAGTACACTGCAAACTGCGACCAGCATCCGGAATGGGGCTTCTTCTCGCAAGCCTTCGATTCCGGCAGGCAGAAGATCTGGGCAGACAACAATGATCCCGTCAGAGCCGATTATCTGAAGCAAGACGGTGATCTAGGTCGGCTCAAGTCTGTGTGGACTGCTCTTACACTTGCCTTCTACGCATATCTTGGTATGGAGATTATTTCCGTCACCGCAGCTGAATCTCGGGCGCCAGCATTGTCGATTCGGACGTCGACAAGGAAGATGTTTTGGCGTCTCGCGACGCTCTATTGCATTGGAATGGTATGACAAAATTCTCACATCCATACATTATACCAGCACAAATGATCCATCCATTTCCAAGTATATATACTTTTGCTAATATGGGTGTTTCTATTGAAGTTTGTTGGATCGCTTAATGTCCCATACACTCATCCAAACCTCCTTTCCCTCCGGCCGGACAACAGTGAGATCCAAGGGAAAGTATCTCCATTCATCATCGCCGCCGTTGAAGCTGGAATCCTTGGCCTCCCCAGTTTCCTCAACGCGCTATTCCTCTTCGCCGCCTGGAGCGCGGGCGTCTCCGCGCTCTTCGTCTCTTCGCGAACCATGCACGCCATGGCTCTCGCGGGCCACTTCCCGTGGCCAAAGATGAAGGAAGTCAATCGATTCGGCGTGCCCGTGAACGCGATGTTGTTGTCATGGTCCGTTGGTTTCCTGGCGTTTCTCCAGAGTGGGAATAACGCGCAGGAAGTACTCGGATATCTCGTCAAGCTCGGAACAATCTCATGCTTGATTGTATACGCTTGTATTTCCGCATCGTATATCCGATTCTTTGAAGGGTAAGTCCCCTGCACGCTCCAACTACCCACCATTATATATCCCTTTCTTGTAGAAAGGGTCCACAGCCTCCTACTAGCCCAACATATATTCTCATCGTGCGCTCTACCTAAATGGCAGTGGGCTAACGCAAATTGGTATTTTCAGCCTTCGGCATCGAAATACCTTCTCTCGCAGCGACCCACGGTATCCGTACCGCTCTAAGTTCCAGCCGGCGCGAGCATGGTATGGTCTGATCGGTTCGTCACTCGTCATTATTTTCAACGGTTGGGAGTTCTGCACCGTCGACTTTGTCGACGAAGGTAGCGCCCGTGCCAAAGGATTCGTCTTTTCCTATTTAGCAGTGAGTTCCCATCCTGTTTCGTAGATTTATAAATAGTCACCCAGCAGCAAATATAGTTTTTCCCGTCAAACCAGCGATATTGGCTAACGAACAGATGGTGGATGTTAGTTTGTTGGTTTTATTGTCCTCTATATTGGGAGGAAGCTCATCACAAAGTCCGAATTTGTGCCCATTGCTTCTATGGACTTTGCCGGAGCCAGGCTTCGACAAGACATCGATATTACTGGCAGGCATTGGCTGCTTAGGTTCTGGGACTGGCTCAAATAGAAGAGGAATAGGTTTATCATCAGGCTGGTCTAGTATTAGTGCTGGTATGAGTTGTTTTAGCGCAGGAAAACTTGGAGTCGATGGATCAGCCGCTGCTTTTAAGTGCTAGTTCTAGAATGATCTTTTCAAACGCTACCCTCGCAAAAATATTGATTTTTTGATGCTCTGGTTACCATAGGCACTTTGTGTACTAACGCGGCTCTAATACAAAATTAATATGCAGTGCAGTGGACTGCGATAAGGTTGCATGATGCACGGTGCCCAATGTAGAAATGAAGTCTTAGATTGGCTGGTGCAGCGTAAGATCTGCGCCAGTCTCGTAATCAAGACTGCACGCAAAATCCTTATGCAATTCTGAAAAATGGTCAGGTTTAGATTTCCGTGGGAACTGGGCCTGGAAAAACATCCCTGCTCCGAGTTATTCCACCATCTGGACGAATACGGCCACCGACGTTATCTCCAAAATTACGATCGGGAAGTTTTGGCCGCGCCACCTGAAGCTCCTTATCTATGAAACAGGCAGGCGGGCATGCCGATGTTACCTGTATCGGGCACTTCGAAGCCTTGATATCGCCAGACAAGCTTTACTCGCTTCGTCGTGTTATTTTTGGTTTTGTGAGTACAGAGCTTCGCCTGCGTGGCATTCCGACGTTTCGCCGTCTGTTGAAGGAGGTGACGCTTGACGGATATGTGAATGTTGTTTGAGTTCAGCCACCCTGTCAGCAGGGTATGAGGCGCCTCGCCGTCAGAGATAGGGATCTAGATTAAGGCCTTTGGCAATTGAGGATATAACTAGCTGGGGGCCAGCCTATAATTTCGATGCTTTCAGCCAGTCTCAATGATTAAGAGAAACTTGTTTGTCAAATTAATTAGCACTCTTTCTGATGGTGAACTTGATTTTTGGGGAAGCTTAACGGCATTTTCTCGCAGTTGCCACAACCGACTCGCTTTGCGTCATAAAGCTGGTCCCCAGTATATATTACGGACGATCACCCAATTTCTCTACTCTCAATTGCCATACATTATAACTGTCAATTCATCGCCACAAATTAAAATTTTACTTCAAAGAGAAATCCGACCTTAAAATTTACAAAAGTCCAGTACACAATGTCGATGACTCTGCGGAAGCTGAGGCAGCGCGCTGCCGCCGTCGCTGCGGCTGAAGACGAAATGGAACATCAGTCACACGTCCTATACCCCGACGCACCCGCGGTTCGCTCGAAGGCGGATTTGTCGTCTCGCATCCACAAAATCGAAATGGAACTCGCACATCTGCCACAGGACAGCCCGCTGCGGCCGAATTTTCAGGCGACATTGAAAGATCTTCGAGAGAAAGGCGAAGCGGATTTGGTTTATCAGAACGGTCGTGCAGTTCGCGCCGCCAATGTGGACCTTAGACGCGGTCCGCTGTTTGTCGAGGTTAGTTGAAGCTTGCATACCATATCTACTGTGATTCTTCGGCTAACGCATGGAATTCAGCGATGTTCGATATCGATAATGAGCGATGATGAGGATTGATTGAATGTGCAATTTGATTCCTTTCGATTTGAATTTAGCGGTGGTGGAGGCGTTCTGGGTATATCAATTTTAGAGGCTGCAGCGAATGCTCGATAGAACTCGATTAATGTAATTTCATTCAACTCTAATTTGCAATTTTTATTTGCAATGCAATGCTGTCTCGTGAACACGGACCGCCGTACTTTGGCCTAGGCCTGCGAAGTGGATTGGGTCTACAGCATAGCACAGTCTGTCACGCGTTTCTGGGTGTAGACAAGGTCAGACAGAAGGCCCAGTCGAGCTCTTCTTGTGTATAGTTGTGACAATTCGTTACAGTCAGACCACGCACACCTGCCCGCAAAGAATCTTGTCAGCCTTCATATATCCGGACATCGTCCTCATATACAGTAACGCCCATTGCGGCTGGGCCGGTAGCCTCAAAATCTAATTGCGGGAGAATTACAAAACTCAGAATCAAGTTAACATTACCCAAGTTACACACATATCTAGTATATTCCAGCTGCAGTCTTAAATTGCGCTTAGCTCATGTAGAAGTCTGTCCTGAACTGGGCTCTGGCCTGTTGCAAGAACTTTGATTAAGAGAAAGCGATGCCGTGAGCATGAGATCTATCGTAATCCTGTCATTCGTAATTGGCTTACAAACAAAGCTTAGATTAAGTACCGCGGGCAAGCTGGTCATAGCTGATCGAGTAACCCAACGAGGATCGGGCACCACAAGCTCCTAGTATATATGACAGGCTGTTCGTAATGAACTCGTAGTATACCGTGCGCACGTGCCTGTGCCTGCGTGCATGAACGAGGATATGGAAAGATGAAGAAGAAATGACTTGCGTGCATACTTTTATCCTGATCTATCCTACACGAATTCAACAACCCAACTACAAATCTACAAAATACAACATTTGCATACCAAAGCAGCATCAAGCCGCCGCCTCAACAGCATGGTATAATGCTATGACAATCAAAAAGAACGAACGCCGCACACTTCACTCATCCACCGTCTCTATCCCCAGATCTCCTAGCCTCGAAGCCAGGCGCTGAAGGGACAGGGCAACAGATCTCCCACCAAAAGTAAAGACCGTGCGCATGCAAGCATACGTCCTACCCCTCCCGCTCCATGATCTCCTGATACATCAGCGCCTCCTTGGGATAGCTCGTCGACAGCACACTGGTGCCCGCACTCCCGTCGCTCTCCCCTCGTCTATGCCCCACCGCCTGCCCAATCGCCATATCCCGTCCCTCAAGACTCAACCTCTTCATCTCATCCTCCACCCTCGCCCGCGGCGTCACCACATCTTCCTCGTCCACGACCGCCACGCCGATGGCCGCACCGTCTTCGTCGACAGGTTGGTGCACGCTGCTCGGCGCAACGCTCGGGTTTAAGCTAAGGTTGGCAGAATACGTGCTCCGCCGACGGGGGTTCATCTCGGGTACACTGGGTATTTGGGGTAGTGATTCCTCGGAGCTCTCGCCCTCCGCGCCGTCGCCCAGCTTGGCGGCCTCGCGGTCGTCGTCGCTCTCTTCGCCACCGGAGCTGCTGTCGTCACGGTTGTCGGAGGGGCTATCGTGGAAGTTTGTCGGCATTTCAATGGGTACGGGGCCGTAGTGCGTCGCGGTCATCCCGTATGCGTCGGTGGTATGCGTCTTGCGTATCGGCGTCACTTCCATAACCTCGGCGGGTGACTGCGAGGCAGAGACTTCCGCCGGCGACGATGTAGCCTGCGAGTGCGCCTGGCTGATGGCGTCTGCGGGTGTGGGCTCCGGCGGGGTAAAGTTGTCCATATTGGGCGCCTGTGAGTTCTCCGTAGGCTCAACAGGAGTCACGCGGGGTGACTCCTCATGTGCCTGCTGCGGCACCTGCATCACGGCCGCATGTTCCGCAGCATCGAAATCGCGAATGCCAAACTGCGCAATGGTCCGCCTGTATCAAGTTAGCATCCCCAATTGAACCAAGATATACGTAGCAAAGAGGACAGTGGTAGTAGAGGAAAGCAAGACGTACAGCTTGCGGGTGACCCAGTTGGCCAATATCTTCCCCCGCTGCTTCTCCCCCAGCCGCGACCTCGGAAAGTCTCCCTGCCCGACAAACGCCACGATATCCACAACAAGCTGGTGCTCATTCAATATCGCATTCACAATAACCGGCACGATGCTCGCCAGGAAACTCTTCCGATAAACCTCAATCAGCACAACCACCAGCCCGCCCGCCTGGAACACCGCGCTGCCACCAGGCACCACATTCCGATGACACCGCTCCACACTCGCCTCGATATCCATCGGGAAGTGACTCAGCCCGTTCACCTCGAACGTCTCCCCGAGGCTACCGAGCACAAACAGCACCTGCATCTCCGCAATCTGCCCTTGTGGACCCACCGGCCGGCTAACGGTATGCAGGAAGCCCAGATCGCCAGTGCGCACATAGCTGATCCGCGGGTCCCCATCAACAGTCTTGGCGTTGAACCTCTCCGCATCGAAAGTGTCGGTGCTGCCGTAAAAGCTGTCGGCGTTGGCTTCCGAGCTGACCCAAATCTCACCGTACTCGCCAACATGGCACAGCCGGCAGGTTTCGGGATTCACGATGGCAATCTGCGTCGACACGGGTACCATCCCGGAGTCCTGCAGCAGCAGGCTCGTCGGGTCGGTGTCCGGCTCGACCGGGTAGATCAGGCCGCGGCGCAGAGCGCGCGTATCCAGGTTGAGCTCGACGGGCTCGATGGTCATGTAGGACCGCGAGGCGGCCATCGGGTTCAAGACATGCGAGTACACCGTGTTGATGCTGTAGCGGTCCAAGAACGTGTTACCGAAGTGCAGTTGAACTTTGCGGTCTATTAAATACACCCACCGTTAGCACAATCTCCAAATATATCTAATCTACATAATACCCGTCCTCCGAGTCATATTCATCCGAGTCATCGTCGTATTCATCCTCCTCTTCCTCATCATCGTCATACTCCTCCTCATCGTCATCTTCCTCCTCGCTATCATCCTCAAACTCGAGGATAAAGTCAAACACACGAAGCAGCAGGATCAAAAACGGCGTAAGGAAAGGGTACGGCTTAAGAAAAGGGTACGGGAACCCACATAAATCCTGCCTCGGCCGCGCCTCAAACGAAATCATCAAATTCTTCAACTCATTCAAATTAAACCCGGTCTTCGTCCCCGCCGCCGCAACAGCATGGTCCATCATCTGCGGCGTCGCATACGTATCCTTCACTTTATACCGCGCGATCGTCTGGAACAGCAGGCCGGGGTTGGCCCCAAAGTCCAGCGGCGAGACGAGGTACGTCGACGCCCCGACGAACGCGCCCATGAGCACGGTGTGCACGAACCCAAGGCCGCTCGTGCTCCTAACGCAGCCGAACACGGGCCGGCTGCTCGTCATCTGGCACGTCTCCTTCTGCACCTTGCAGATCCCCATTATCGTCTTGTGGCTCAGCGACACGGCCACGCTGCGCTGGTCGGGCGTCCAGTACGCCCACACGAGCGCGGGGTAGCCGTTCGTCACCCAGGCGGGCTTCATCGTGAAACCGAGGTCGCGGCAGCCGGTGTTCTGCTTGGGCGGCTTGGCGGTATTGTGCACGGGGGGCGGGGTGATCTTGAGCACACCCGCAGACTGCTTGATGTGCTGCGCCAGCGTCTTCTGCTTGAGCAGCGAGTCCACGTCGTTGTTGACGAGGATCGCGCGCACCTTGTAGTCCTGGATGATGTGCAGCAGCGCGGGCACGTCCTCCGGCAGGCGGTTTTGGTCCACGGGGGCCATGGGGATCGCGACGATGCCTGAACAAAAACACGCATGCATAGCGTAGACAAAGTCCTCGGAATGCGTGTACATGAGGATCAGGTGGTCGCCGGCCTTGTAGCCCTTGCGCTTGAGGTACGCTGCGACGGCAGCGATCTTGAGATCCATCTTCTTCCACGTGACGCCCTTGCCTTCCTTGCCCTTCATATCGATGGTGCAGTAGCTCAGCTCCTCGCCCTGCCGCGACACGCGCCACTGCAGCAGGTCGACGATGCTGGAAAAGTTGTTGAGCGGCGTCGACGTGCGGTCGTCAATCACTACCTCGCGGTAGTCGAAGCCGGAGTATTGCTTTTCGTTATTGACGAGAGCTGTCTGCCGCTGCACCGACGCTTCGACCGACCATATCCCACCGACGGGGTCCGCGCCGAGCGGGAGGTTGAGCACCGCGCGCTCCACCCCGAATTTCACGTAGACGCAGGGGAGCCCGCCGACGTCGAACTCTTTCCGGCAGAGCATGTTGCCGATTTCGCGGCGGCCGTTCTTCCAAGTGCGCGGCAGGGTGTTTGGCGCAGTGATCATGACGCAGTAGACGCGCACCTGATGCTGCTCGAGCAGGACCTCGATGCACTTTTCCGCGATGGACTCGAGCAGCGGCGTGTCCAGCTGGCGGGGCGGGCCGCCGGCCGACGAGGGGGACGTCGAGGCGGCGGGCGACTCGAGCAGGATAATCGGCAAATGCTCGTCATTCACAAACACATCAAATGCAGAACTGCCACACAGAAGCCATCAGCATTCATTCATTCAATCATTCAGCAATCAAACAAAAAATAAAAATCCAAACCAAACCAAACCACGCTATGCTGAAGTCCCCTTTTCTGCCTTTTCTATCCCTTCCTGTTCTTCTTCCTGATCCTTTTGTTCTTCCTGTTCCTGTTCCTTTTCTTCCCTTTGCCCTGTTTCCTCTTTTTCTTCATTTGCCTCTGTTTCCTCTGTTTCTTCCTTTTCTACCTCATCTTCCTGTTCTTTTTCTATAACCTCTTCCTTCTTTTCTATAATATCTTCCTTCTTTTCCTCTTTCTTTTCAATCTCTTCCTCGGCCTTCTTTTCAATCTTTTCTATTTCGTCTTTCTCGTCTTTCTTTTCCTCCTCTTTCTTTTCAATCTTGTTTTCCTCGTCTTTCTCGTCAACTTTCTTCTTCTCTTCCTTCTTCTTCTTCTTCTTATCCTTCTCCTTCTTGTCTTCTTTCTTCTTCTCCTTCTCTTCCTTTTTTGCCTTCTTCTCCTCCTCCTTCTCTTCCTTTCTTACCTTTTTATCCTCCTCTTTCTTTGCCTTTATTTCCTCCTCTTTCTTTTCCTTCTCTTTCTTCTCCTCCTCTTTCTTTACCTTCTTTTCCTTCTTATCCTGCTCTTTCTGCTCCTTCTTGTCTTCCTTCTCTTTCTTCTTCTCTTTCTTATCAACTTTTTCCTCCTCTTTCTTTTCCACCTTTTTCTGTACAGTTACCTTCTCCTCCACCTTCTTCTCCTCAACAAGATTATGAGAAACAGATCGATGCACCCACCTATCATAAATCTTCGGCACATTCTTGATAATGCTCACAATAATATGCTGCACAAAAAAATACCGATACTCCGCCACCGCCCTCCCCCCTCCTCCCCCCTCACCAGTTGTATTCCCCTCACTCCACTCCACCTTCTGCCTGAGTCGATCCTCATAAAGCCCCAACACAAACACCTTCCCCTCAATAACACACCCGAGCAACCCCGTCCTCAAAAACTCCATATCAAGCATCACCGGCAGCGGGTTCCCAGCTTCGAATCGATACGGCCGCGCGTGGAATATCGTCTCCGTATGCTTCGGCAGCGCCCAGAACCCGCCTGATAAAGAGGGTGAGTCAACCCATATCTCGCCGATGGTATTCGGCCCGCACAGCACCGAGTTCTCCGGATCGACAACCGCCATCGTCGCATCAGGTATCGGATACCCAAACGCCATAAGCCTTACGACACCAGCCTCATTCGCCCGCCGTCGCGCCTCAGCGCCCACCGCCACAATAACAACATCATTCGTCTTCAACGCCTCTTTGTCGAGTAAGGCCTCAAGAAGATCACTTTGCCGATGCGCGTGTTCGTCCCCTCGATCCGCAGCGATACCGCCCGGCGACATATCCTTCCCGGGATTGACCTCCGCGACAAGCGCGCACCCCATCCGCTCCTCACCGCCCAGCCAGTCCCGTATAGAAATCAACATGCCCCCATGCTCCGGCAAACACAGCATCGGCGCAACCACATCCCGCGCCCGCCCGTTGCCCAGCGGCCGCAACCACCGATCCGACAAGATCTCATGAAACTCCGGATCAACGGTAAGACAATCGATAAGACAAAGCTTCATATGCGAGAAATCGACCGTCTGCTTCTTCGAGAAATTCCGCGTGGTGTACGGATCCTGCTGGTAATTGTACGCAACCTGCTTCAGACCAGGGTAGTCGGCTAGTATCAACGTAGCTTTATACCGCGTGATAATGTTGGCGTACAGCCCAGGCGTCGAAATGCACGAATGCGTGCAATAGACAGTCGTATGGCCGCCGTAGACCGCCAGTAACACGCCCATAATCATGCCGATGGATTGCCGGGGATCGAGATACGTCACCAGCGTTTCGCCAGCGTTGTTGCCCGCGATAGGTCTGCCAGCGCGGTCGCGGAGATTCGCAGCGAAAGTGTCTTTGGCGCTCTGCTGCGTGCCCGTCGTCGAGATTATAGCCGACAAATTGCTCATCTGGTGCATAATCGTACGGTGGTCCATCACCACGCCGCGGAGATCGCCCGTCGGCGCCCGCGAGAACTCGATATAAGCTAGATCAGGCACCTGCAGCGCCGGCACCTCGCCCTTCGCGTGGAAGCTCTTAAACTCGTTCGTCTTCCACCACTCCACGCCCCGCGGCCATTGTAATTTTTGATTGGTCAAATCCCGCTGGAACGCCTTGAGGTTGTTGTCCGTCGTCAGCGCCAGGTGCGCCTGCGTCTGCTGCAGTATGAGGTTGAGCTTGCTGTGGTCCTCGGGGTTGTTGACGGGTACCGCCACCACCCCCGCGATGAAACACCCGAGCAGGGCGATCGCGAAATCAATCACCTCAATGTCGCGGTAGATCAGCGCGACGCGGTCGCCGCGGTACAAGTTCGACTTCTCGCGAATCACCTGCGCGACTTTCTCCGCGCGCGACCCGAGCTTCTCCCACGTGCACGTTGCGATTTCCTTCCCCCGGCTGTCGAGCACCATGTACGCCGCCTGCTTGCCGTTCGTGCGCATCCGGTGCCGCAGCACCGCCGCGATGTTGTCGAATTTCGACATAGGGATATTGTCGTTGTGCGGATCGTACACGTCGAACGGCACGTCCCGCGGCTCCAGCGGCATCATGTGGTTCGTGGCCACGGCGGGCGGCAGGTCGGACGCCGTCAGCAGCGGCGGGGCGGCGTTCGCGGCGGGGGAGTACGGCGGGTCGCCGGTGGCGCCGGAGTACCGGTGCACGTACGGCTGCTGGGACTGGTAGCTGTCCGGCCGCAGCTGTCCCTGCTGCGAGGCCGGGTCGTAGCCTTGTTGGGAAAAGTCCGCGAAATAGGTCGTGCTCGTCATCGTGTTTGTGCCCTCGTAGCCGTACTCCGCCGCCATCGTCTGCGCGCGCGAGTCGTAGCCGTACTGTCCCGGCTGCTGCTGCGGCGGTTGTTGTCCGTAGTACGGGTCGTACCCGCCTTGCGCGCCGTTGTTGTAAGCATACTCAGGACCGGGGCCTTGAGGTTGGTACATCGGCTGGACGTAGGCCGGTTGCTGAGGGGTGCCAGGGCCGGGTTGCTGCGGGTAGGACGAGTACGACGCCTGCCGGGCGTGCGCAGCGGCCGATCCGCCGGACGAATTGCGGTGATGCCATTGATGCGGCTGCAGCGGCTGCGAGAAGCTTCGAGGGATGGGGGTGGTGGACAGGGGAGTGCCGGTGGCGGCGCTGAACCCGCTGACGGAGGAGACCATGGTGTCATTTCGGTCGTAGGCGCCGACGGGCGACTGGCCGGGCAGCAGGCTGTAGCGGTTGGGACGGGGCGAGTCGGCGGCCTGGAAGGAGGCTGGGGAGGGCGCGGGAGCGGGCGAGCGGTTGAGGGAGGAGATGGAGTGGTGGGGGTTGTAGGTGGAAGCGGACTGGATGGAGGCGCGGGGGGAGGAGGAGGAGGACGTCGTGACGGTCTGGAACTGGGAGAGGAGCAGCGTGCGGCGTTTCTCGTAGCCCTTTTGCGTGATCTCGCCGTCCTATATCATACTATCGTCAGCGCTTGATACGAGTGAATACAGAGAGAGAGAATGGGTACCTCGAGTTCGTGGTCGAGCTCGGCGAGCTTCTGCTGCAGGTCCGCTGCCGATTCCATGTCGACGGCCGGACGGCGGTGTAATGTAGTATCAACGAGATCTATGCGATGTGAGTATAACTAGAGAGTGGTGGTAAGAGTGGTACAATCTGGCGACGCCTAGAAGAGGGATGCAGTCAGCGATGCGATAGAAGTAAGTATGCAAGTATGTACGTGTGGTATAGGACACTCCAGCCAGCCCGGCCGAGAGAGAGGACGAATGAAGGGGGACGAGTCAACGGGCCGCCACAAACATCTCAGGAGAGGATGAGAAGAGCAGTGGTGGTGGGAGTAATGCGATGGCTGTCGCGATAGAAACAGTCCGATGGCCGGCGCGGAAGGAGCGTTTCCATCACCGCAGAAATGGCAGCGAGAGAGCAGGCCAGCTGGCCTCGATCCAGTATTCCAGCAGTAACTGTGGATGTGATGCTGGATCTAATTATAAGTCTGCAGTCGGGGAGCAGGAGCAGGAAGTGGAAGTGGAAGTGGAAGTGGGAGCTGATGCAATTGGATAGTTTGTGGTTGGTCGCAGGATTAATATGAAGAATATAAATATAAATATAAATATAAATGTGAGTGAGTGGACCCCGGTCGTATTGAAGACAAACGTCAATCAGTCTCCGAATATAATTATAATATAAATATAAATAACATGCACACTCCATCGACCGATCGCTGTCTGTCTGCGTGTATATGAAATCTCTGCGGATTTGAGTTCACGGTCGACGCCCCGCAGAGCACAGACAGGCCGGGGAGCAGAGAGATGGCCTCCGTCCGGCCCCGCAGGTTACATCATTCGGGCAGGTCTCATACATGTAGTAGTATACTCCCACAATCCCAGCTGGCCGTCGCCTGTGCGGGCTGGCGCTGGCTGGCTGGGCTGGGTACATGCTAATGCTAATGCTAATGCCCATACTCTCACACTCATGCTCATGCTCATGCTATGCTCATCCCCCCGCCAAACAGAGCTGGAGCTTGGACATACAACGAATTGCTACACTTTGCCATCTTACAAATCTTGAAATGGATAAAATACTGATACTGTAAATTATAAAATTCGACAAATGAAGAATGATAATACCGAGCACGTCCAGTATACGAGCAGCAGATCGAACTGAGCCAAGCCGTAAGTAAAAATACAACGAAATATTAAAGATAGTAACTGCCATGTCTGCACCATCCGCTTCCATGTAACGTTCCCTCCAAACCCAACCGATCACCGCCACCCGCTATAGCATCCTACCGCTCGCTGCCATTCGCTGCCGCTATCGATATCGACCAAAATGTATTCTACAGTCCATTCCATTCCAGAGAACCCGCTCTCACCCACCCCACACGATACCCCATTCTTCTAATACCTATACGGCTGGTACCCATGTGGCATCTACCATCACATACATCTATTAGCATCCACCATCCATACTATACATATATATAAGAATGACTCACCGGAGGCACGCCCGGCGACGCATCGGCCAAGGGATGCCGCTGCTGCCCCGCAGGCACCGTCGGCGGCGTATGATCCACCGGACTCGGCGAATACCGGTCCGTATAAAGCGACTCCTCCTCCTGATGCTGCTGCTGCTGCTGCTGCTGCTGTACCTGTGGCTGCTGCTGCCGCCACGGATATCCACCCACAGGCTCCGGATCCGCGAACGGATTATCAGGACTCTGCTGCGGTTGTCCTCCTGTCGGGTACTGCTGCGTCTGGCCAACAGGTGGATACGCCTGCGGCTGCCCAACGCTCGGATATGTCTGCGGCGGCGGCGGGTAAGGTCTATCCAGCACCGGCGGCGACGGGCTCGCCCGATTCCCAAACCCACTAAACCCATAGCTCGTCGTCGCGGTAGGTGCCGACA
Source organism: Orbilia brochopaga (assembly GCA_036872635.1). NCBI lineage: Eukaryota > Fungi > Ascomycota > Orbiliomycetes > Orbiliales > Orbiliaceae > Orbilia > Orbilia brochopaga. The sequence goes on along the minus strand of JAVHNQ010000003.1, from coordinate 1,186,277 downwards.
CAGGCACAGGTTGACCCTCCGGCGCCACCGTAGGCGCAGGCGCACCCGGCATCCTGGGTGCCTCCGGCTGCGGCGACGGCGAGGCTCCAGGGACCTGTGGCACAGCATTACTACTGCTCGCGCGCGACCCCTCCGCCTTCTGCGCCTTCTTCGCCGAGAACACGGCCAGCTGATGCCGCGACAGTGACGTCGCCAGCTGCTCGTTCGTCTCGAACAGCGTCAGCATCGTCGACTCGTCCGGCGCGGGGTTATCCGCCTCTATAAACATCTGTATCGACCGCGACGCCGCCGAGCACCGATCCGCAAATTCCTAAACAGCACCCGTCAGCATACACACATACACAAAGGTATATTGGTAGATGTGATGTAGTACTCACTGTGATGAGTTGATTGGCGAGGATCTCGGTGGTGGGCGTGCTCTGCAGAATCTGCATCAGCAGCTTCGCCGACGTCTGCGCCTCCGCTATCCGCGCCGCCAGCTCCTCCGGCGTCGGCAGCGTGTTCTTCGCCCGCCGCTGGTGATGGAACCCCGGTGGCAGCGGTGGCGTCGCACCAATGTACATCCCGATCTGATCTCGCGCACCGGGAGCAACATGTCCCTACTCATCCCCACCGTTAGCCTCCCAAATATACACCTCCACCGCAATTACATAACGAAAACCAAGCTCAATGCGACCACCGATGTTCCCCCAAAACCACGATCCCAACATACCACAAGCATATAAAAAATGAAAATCGGTGGTGGACTCACATAAGCACGAATAGCGCTCTCCTTCTCCTTCAAATACCACTCTTTAAGTAACTGTAGTCCAGCATCCTCCTTCTTCAAACAGTGCTCCATATTCTCCACCAGCAGCTGCCGCACGCTCGGATCCCGCGTGCTGCGATACAGATCCTTCACCACGCCCACAAACTTCGCATCGATGTTCCGCGTGAACTGCGCGCCCGGGTTGTCCGCGAGGATCCGGAACAGCATGAGCGCCTTGTACTGCTGGTGCCCGTTCTTGCTGCTCTTGTATTCGAGGTTTTTGCGGATCGTCACCAGCGCTTCCTTCGCGGCCGTGGGCGAGGATTCCGTGCATTCCACTATCGTTGGCAGGAACGTCACTTCGTCGATCTATCACATATAAACCATCCTCATCAGCCGTGGTCCTATATATACGCGGGTGTAGATAGGAGTTTGTAAGTGGTACCTGCGGTGTGGCGCTGTTGTCGATGCCCTCAGGACCCGGCGCGGCCGGCGCCTCCTTACCCGCCTCGAAGAACCCTTTCTATCCACAGTCAGCACCGTCTGAGAACGAAGAAACGACGAAGAAACATACGATGGCCCGCGCGACATTCGCCTCCGGTGTATCCGCGCCCGTATCCTGCGACTCTGCGGAGAATAAACGTCAGTAACTAACAACGCCACAGCGCATCGCAAAAACCCCAATCTAGAGGATTCAACTCCCCCGCAGCCCACCAGCAACAGGGACATACCGCTCCGAGAAGCCTTCGGCCGTATCAGATCCTGAAACTTCTTCATCGCCTCTATTGTTCTGCTCAAGTCCAGTATATCCAAAACGAGGTTAAAGTCGTAGAGTAGATCGGAGTAAAGATGTAGAGATGTAAAGGTAGTAGCGCAGTCGGTCGGTTGGTTGGTCGGTTCCTGGATCCAAGCTTGGTTCGTTCAGCCGTGGGGATATCGGCAGTATTTCAACCCAGCTCCGTGAGACCAGCTGCCCAGCTCACCAATCAGACGCCGTTTGCTCGCAGCCTGTCTTCCAACGAGCAAACTAACGAACAGCGCGGGTCGGCTAAACACTGGCAGGCACAGATGCTGTGCCGCTGTATATTACCCACTAGCAATACAGGGCGGGGGAAGTCGGTGTTTGCTGAACGGGATTCGACGGTTTCTGGAACCCAGTCGCCCGTGGCTCGTATTTTAAGCTGTAGCTCTTGAATCGAACAAGCTTTGAGTGATGCGTTTGTGGGAAGCTTGCTTGACTTTATACGCGCCGGCAATCAGCTTGTCTCGTTTACAACGTGGTATTGTCGACCCGTGATATACCTCCTTCGCAATATAATCCACAACCGTACAAAAAATGAATCGGAATTTAATATAACGTTATAAACCGACAGAAGATCGATCGATAAAAGAAAATTACGGCCGTCGTGAACGAATGCGATACGCCGCTTATATAGAGTGTAGACTATATCAAATACCGCCACGAACAGAGAAGCTAGACCGATGCCGGGTTAGATTCAACGTCGGACGGAAACCGTAGCTATAGAGGCGGTGCTGCATCAAGCTTCCCCATTCGCCTCTCAGCACACACCCACAATAATATCCAGCTGTACAGTCCCGTACTAAATACCTAGGTAATGTGTACCTGTGCCAGCTGCGCCTGATTGCACGTTTCGTTTCCCATTAGTCAGGAATCAATCAGTCAACTAATCGATACTTATCTCCTGGTCTCACAATGTTGTAACCATACAGCACGTCAGTTCCTACAGCTAGTATACTATGTTGAACTCCATATGTGCAGTGCGTATACATCCGGCGCCTGACTAGGTAGATATGCGACAATGTTCAGGCTACAATGTAGACGTCGACAGCGACACACACCTCAATTCGCTGGCAACGTCACGCTATATCGACAACTCACACGACCACAGCATATCCATGTCAATACCCCATACAAGTAGATGATCTAACTTCAGTATACACATCATATACTTCCAATATATCACCGGGCCGAAATTACACAACGAAAAAAAGTTCAAGTTTCAATGAAATGTGATATGATGATGAAAACCTTCAAAGCGTGGCCGTGGCTCAGCCCGCCAGCTTACGCAAACACACACACCAAAGCCTCTCGGCCCTTGGCAGAACGATCCACAGTCGAATACAAGTGCCTGTATTCTCCTGGCCATTTGTAGGGTAAGTCAGTGGCAGGTCAGTCAGGGCCATATCGGACGACGTCGCTGTTTCGGATTTCCTTGCTTTTGTCTGTCAGTAATCTCCACTAACCCCGTCACTGGCTTCCACACGCTCACTTGCATGAACAGTTGTGCAAACAAATCTATTATATTGACTTGCCTGGATTCCGAAGAGTCAGTCTACAGATCTGCACAATGGCACCTCGTATCTCTCGTATCAGAATGTCAATGATCGATCAGGTGTATACATGCATATACCAATACACATACCCGATATCCCAGCAATACATCAAATGGTAAAGTCGTATATACAGTCACTTCGAACACCTCCACCACAACTCGAAGGCAGCAGTCATACGTAACGAAAAGCTCACGGGCAATCCAAAACGAAAGACATGTCATGCGCAAATTGCAAAAAGAAAAGAATGAAGAAAAGACAATCAGAATACTGTACAAATGAACATCCAATAACTCATGCAATCAAAACTAACAATTGAGAGGAAGAAGGAAAGCTCGAAAGAAAAGAGAAAAAAAAGGATATATGAGATGAAAATGCCTTCTTTTCTAATATGTAAGACAGGAAAGCGCACACATGCAATATATACGCTCTAGCCCGCACGAACCCTCAAAACTAGAGCCTACCACAACTATCTTCGCCCCGCAGAAGCATGTACAATTCGTCGATCGATGCATCTATCGTACCATACCCCACCCCTCATCCACCCGTCCTGCCACCATCTAACAAAGGAAATATAATATAACTGTATCAAAAAAGCCGAAATGGAGAAACAATACCAAAAAACAAAGAGAAAAAAGGTATGATATAGCTCATGTAACCCAACCGATAATATCAACAATGCCATATCCCATTCCATATTTTTGTTTGTATGAAAAGAAAGAAAGAAAACCAAATGATATGATATGATATAAACCAGAGGGAAATGTCTCATGCAAAAGATAACAACTATAAATCCTGCACATGTCGCCGCCCGCCCGCCGTCCATCTGTCACCTACCGACAGAAAAAAACAGTAGGTATAACATCAGACAACCCCCAGCGACACTTCATCACTACCGCCGCAATCCAGGGCTCCGGGGCATCCCATTCGGCTTCCGCGGCGAAATCATGCCCCTCTCCTCATCCCCGTCATCGCTGTCCTCCGCCAGATCCGTCAACCCCACCATCGCCTCCTCGTACGCGCCGCCGTTCATATCATCCCGGCTCTGCCGCCGGAAGCTGCTGCCGCTCAGCCGGTTCGGGTCCAGGCTTCGCCGCGCCTGCATGCTTCGCCGCGTCTGGAACCCGGATATCGGGTCCGTCGGGATGCCGTCCACGTCGCCGTGCCCGTTCATCAGGCCCCGCGGGTTGATTCGCGCAAGGTTAAGCAGGTACACGCCTGCAAAGATGATGAGGAAGCCGCAGAGCAGCGAGATGATGTTGACGGCGCTCGAGGTGTTGAAGCCTTGGAATAGGATGAACGAGGCGGAGAGCGTCGCGGTCGTAAATGTAACGTAGTATAGCGGGGTGACTCTGTGCATAAAATTAGCCAATCGCGTTCACCCTCATCTTATTTATGGCGTCCAGAGTCCTGGGATTGTAGAGACATACATCGAGCTGGAAAATTGGCTGAGCGCCTTGTTGAAATAGTTCATCTGCGTCAGGATGCACACCGCCGTCACGATGATAAACACATATGTCGACGGGTGTGTGAATTGGTTGTTTCCGCCAAGCGTGAGCTTCAGCGCAATGCCGAACGCCTTAACCGACATGACGGAGACCGAGCCCACTGTCGAGCAGACCGAGAGGTATATCAGAGGGTTCTTCTTGCCGTATTTCGGCGAGACTTTGTAAATCACGACAGTCGCGTATACGGCGACGAATAGACAGTAGAACAGAAATCCTGCAGCATCGCATCGCTGGTGTTAAAGGAGATCCCGGATATCGCAGCTAGTGGGCTGTCCATACCTGGCTTCAAAGCATATTCCAGCAATTTCTCAATTTCGTTAACTTCTTCATCCGCTGGAGCGTGGAGCACGATGATGACCGATCCGATTAGACATATCGCGCACCCGAGCTTCCCCAGAATCCCCAAGTCCTCGTGCAAAAAGTAGGAACTCAGCACAGCCCTGTACATGACGTGCGCAATTAGCTTCTAGCTCCACATATCAACGTCGACGACCCACAATTGGAGAATACGTACCCTACTAGCACACTCAGAGCTCCTAACGGCGTGACCAGCAGAGCCGGCGCAAAGGCGTATGCCGCAAAATTGGCGATTTCGCCCACAACCACTAAATCGTCCTCGTCAGCAATTTTATATAAGAGATATCGCGATCTTGGCGAGGATGGAGTCGTCATACTCGTCATCGTGCCAATCCACCATAGCGAGTTCTTCAGATACGAGAAACCCTCGCCCGAGAACCCTTGCTTTACTTCCGCCGATATTAAGCCCTGCAATTCAACCCGGCGTTAGTTCCCGCTCTCTTCGAAAAATAGACATTCCCCATGCTGCGCATACCTTCTTTGTTATCACGAAACTCGAGCCTACGTACTCGCTTCGTTAGCAAACCGCCCAATCTAGCTTGCAGCTCGAGCTTCGTTGTTGTGCGTACCTATCAGCAAGCTCGAAGCGACGGCCAGCGCCAGCCCGATGTACCTATTTTTTCGCCACGCTGTCAGCCAATCCCGCTCCGCAGTCTCAATTTCACCCTGTCCGCCATCGCCGACGAGCGATATCCCGAAGATATCTCTATCGTCTAGACACCACCTCTTCGTCTCCGGGACATCGCTCTCGACTCGATATTCTCTCCACCGCCTTGGGGAGCTCAGCCATCGGGCTGACGGGGAAATACTAACTTGTCCTCCACCATTGTGACAGAAAACCCGAGAACCGCGCCTGATCCCCCAAGGAGAAAAATCGGGGAATCAGGACCGCAAAATCCCAAAGTTACGACTCCCCTCCGCGCGTTGGTTCTTGCACAATCCGCCTAGAACAGCAGCTCTTCCGTGTCGATCGTGTATCGTGCGCGACGAGTATGCGTATGCGTACGTCCGAGTAATAGCGAGCGAGCGACTAGAAGTGAAGAGAAGAAGGGGAAAAAAAGAGCTGGAAAGAATAAAAACCACCCGAGTCCGTCTCGTTTCGGATATGCCAGTGGTCCGCCGCAGGGGCAGCAGCAGCCGGAGCGTCGTAAGATTGGCGTTGGGGAATGCAGGTCAGCGTGAGAATGGGAATGAGAGTCGTGATTCCGTTCCACCCACGTCCACGTTGCAGGGTGGCTCGTCGGTCTTCCGGGGCGAGGGAGCGTGTGCGAGAATAGCGATAGAAGGCCAGCAGGTATCGGCTATTCCGAGTCGGTTCGTGCTGATGGTCCGGAGACTTGATTGTATAGCGTTCGAGAAAGGAGCGTCGGGGAATGTAGGTAGTTACGTCGGATGTCTGGAGCGGGCACAGGGTGGCCGGCGGACGAATGATAGCAGGTCGGTATTCCAATCGACGGTCGGTGGTGGTGGTGATGGCGGTGGTGGTGGGTGGAGATGGAAGGATGTCGAGCTGAGGGAGAATTATCGGGTGAGCAGGCGGCGTCGTTAAAGGCCGATGTGGTGTGTGGAGGTTGCTTGTGTGCGTGCTTCTTCTCCTTTACTGGGGATCAGCAGCTGCGAGAGCCCTGGCCGAGTTCGTTAACCTTCCGCCGAAAAACTCAAAAATATCCCACCGATCGAAGCAATAATTTAAAAAGAAAGAAAGTAAAACGGTAATGTACCAGCTTGCGGTGGCAGTGATTGTCAGGCGAACAGGGACGGATAGAAAAGGGCCATGCGACTCGTGTAATGTAATGCACATATGTGTATGTGCGCTGTGGTATTACGACCTGGCGTGCTGCTGCTGCTGCTTCAGGTTTCTAGCGGTTGACTTACTGGTATACTCTTCCAATGTGTGTTCTCGTAGTTCTTGTGCTCGTGTAATGTACCGTAGCCAGTGCAGCCGGCGGTGATTTCGGTTGGGCGAATAATAATTTGGCTAATGTGCTGTAGCAGGCGGTGCTGTGCGTATACTCGCCAAGCTGATGAATGCCCTCGAAAGACGTTTAAACTAGCTCGTCGTCGATATAACAAAATAAAGGGGCGCGCGCTGATATGCGAATTCAATCAACGATACTTAGCAGTAACGAGAAGATAGCATGGCAGAGCGAGTAAATAATACAAATGCGCTGCCGTCGGCGAAGAGCGTCGACGAGTAATCTTCGGGCGCCGACTTCCTACTGGGCGTCTTCCTCTGACACTGCCCGTTTAGTTTTAACATGAAACACCGTGCACAAGAAAAACTCTGGCGGGAGGTCGCGCCCTGCGGCCTGTGAAGGAGGGGAAGAACGAGTTCGATCGAAAGCAGGCAAGAAAAAAAAAAAAAGGGTTCTTGCCTTCCTGGGCCCAGCTGGCCGTCGAAAACAGCAGGTCTGGCTTGAAGATGGCGGCAAGTCTGCTGCAGGCCTAGCCAGGGGCTGATCGATAGATCTATAAGACTGACTTCGTACAAACTAGCTGCCCCTCCGCGCGGCCGGTCTCGAGGGCTCTCCGTTGACGGTATCAGCTGCTATCGTCTGACGAACGGAATTTACGTTTACGTCGTTCTGTCCACGTACTCTTCGATTAACCCGGCCTTGGCGGGCGCCCTGTCGCAGTCCCGCGATTCGATTGGACTCGGGCTGGCGGGTGCGGGTCTCCCTCGTTTCTGCCTGCGAATTCATAATTCATGTGTGTAAAGTATTTTGTAATGTGTACTGTACCTACATGCTTCATATGCGCCATGCAGGAACTAATTACCTAGGTACTCGGAGGGCTGGAGCTGTAATTCGCCCTCGCTCACTCGCTCGCCCGCCCAGATCTTTAAAGTGTAATTGTACTAGTAGCTGCTGCTGCTGCGTAAAAGGGCTATTGTCTAACTGCTTGGAGCTGGTGTGGTGCTCGTAATATTCAAATTCGTTCGCGATAGCTAAAAATAGAAATCTGATACCTTAACTCTCGCGATATTACCGTGGCATCAACCCGGCCGCTGCATCTGGACAAAGACGTGCGCCTGCTCTGCTACCTAGGTACTTGGTATATATATAATATGATTCGAGCAAAAGTACGACATCTGAGCATAACTCTAGTATATATGCAAGGCGTATGGGGTACGCATGGCCGTATCGACATCGCTCAATCTTCGCGCCCAGCAGCCATGTCGGGGAATACAGCACTCATATCAACGTCGCCCAATCCAGCTACTCGCCAGCGAAGCTGCCCTTGCAAGCTGCGCGCGCAGATCCTCGAATGGACGTGGGTCGCTATATACCAAGGTAGGCACGCTACAGACGCCACACGGCAGCCTCGCGTGTCGCTCCAAAGAATTCAAGCCGACAAGAAAACATTACGACTGTGGTACAATTGATCAATCTTAGCACTATTAGTATTGGGATTGGAGTTCCCACGCCGCGGAGAGTGGCAGTACGTAATACCGTTAATTAAATTACACGCATATGAGCTATAACGCGCATTCCGGTATACCCCTTATAATTTGCAGACACATGGAACCAAAACCACGGCATCCACCGATGATATATATAAAAGGTACCGGAATGGGTATTACCGCGGAACTCGACTGGGAGAGCGCGGAGAGGCCGATCTTATAGCATTGTTTGACTAGGGTAACCTGTGTTGATACAGGTACAAACCTTCATCGTGCGTGTTACAGACTACAGACATACCTCGGCGAGACATGTTCGAGAAGCCCCCAGCTGCGTTCCGACCATCGTCATCATACAGCGAACGTGGAATTGCAGTCGGAGGCGAACCCGGTCACGCATGTTTCTCGTAAATTGGCTGCCCCGAAAATATCGGTAGGTTTAGCCGGTTTTCAGGAGTTTTCCAAACGGCAGTGCAAAGTCTCGGGGACGCTGGGCAGTGCAGCATCTACCTTAGTTAGCCGATTGGTAACGATTATCGGGATGACATGATGTCCGTGACTTTTCCATTGACCAATCCAATAAAGATGCCGTCAGAAACAATTAGTCAAAAAGTATCAACAGGGCCGACAAGTCTACACAGTGCGTTTCAGACTAGCTGATGACATATTTCTCCGTCCGCGACACAATCTTCTTGACATATTCAACTGCCTCATTCATCTCTGTCAGCGTCACAGAAGAGACCTATTAAAAAGTTATGTTAGCATGAACCGTGAACGGGCCGATTGTGAAACTCGGTGGTAGAAAACTCACATCGACGTTGATGAACGGCGTCGCCTTCGAGAATGAAGCGCTCATCGGGAAGAAATCGCTATCCGAGTCGGCTGTGGCCTCAAACTCGAAGCTGCCGCTGTTCGAATCCTCGCTGATCGTTCCAATCTTCCATACAATCTCACTGCTGGTGATTGTGAAATCAGCATCGAAGCTGCTGACGTTCGGCTCGGATCCGGCATATGGGATGGTGACGGTAACGTCGTTGAGTGGCTCCTTGGATTGCAGCTCATATTCCACAGTGATCGTGTAGTTGTCCCCGTCGCTTTGGTTGACCCAGATATTGAAGGTTAGCGGCAGCAGATGGTCGTCACCCGGCTTTGCAGCAAGACGCCACCGCAGGACAGGAAGCGATTGGCCGTTTGACGGGAAAGGTTTGCTTGGGTCCTTGAGCTGCAGGACGTTCGAAGAGGTAAATAGGTTCTTGTCAACGTTCGGATGTGTCCTAAATTGCGTCCCATCTGAGGCATCGGCTGTTGTGTCGATTTTTATTTTGGCCAAAGCCGAGTCGGTCACGCGGAGCATCATGTCTCCCTTGACCTCATAGGATTTGAGACCGCCTTCTCGCGTCAGTTCAGCGGACAGCAATTCCTGGATCGTGACTGAGATGCCATCGTGGCTCGACTGCATGGATGTCCGAGGCGACGCTTCGACAGGGGCCGGCGCCTGGTTCGAGATTAAGGAAGCGTTCTCACTCGCGGCTTCAGGGCCTAGATCTGCGCGGACACGATCGAATATGGACGACGTGTTGGATTTGCGACCAAGCTGCATGCCTTTACCCTTGGGAGCGGCAGCTCTGCTCAAAAATTAGCGATTGCCGATTGCATACACTCAGTTTCCAATTGACATACTTGATATTCTTGTTCCTTTCAGCTTCATATGAATCATATGTGCTAGTGGCGGCCGGAGAAGCTTGTGTGACAGGCTGATATGTGGGATAGCCTCCAGAACGCATGCCACCTCCCATACCACTCGGACGGCCGCTCTTGGCCATCTCTTTTCGCTGCAGCTCCAATTGTTTCGCCTTGCGCTTCCTCTCTTCGCTCGCTTCGAACTCTTTGTTCTATACAGACGTGTCAGCGATATATACCTCGAGCTGAGGACATATACTCGGGCGGACGTACTCTGGCGATGATCTCCTGGATTCGCTCTTCGTGAGATTCCATCTCTAGGAACGTCTTGATCTGCCCAAGGCTGAGATTCTCCCGATACCCCAAGCTGACCACCTCGTCGAAAGCGCTCATAAGGTCGAAGACATTTCGCAGAATCTCCCTCTCATCCACGCTCTTGCAGATGTTGCCAACAACTTGCGAGAATAGATGTAACGAGTCGATGTCCTGCAGGATATTGCTCTGCTTGTTGGTGATCAGGACCATGTAGAACGATTCCTCCAATGGCTGGTACACGTATCGGACAGTGTCGCCCTCGACGGTGGTATGCTGCGTGCCAGCATCGGTGAGCTTTGGGAAGGCGGCAAGCAATGCTTCTATTCTCGACCGTGGCATCTCCCGGAATTGGCGCGAGAAAACGGGCTTACCGCTCCGCGTGGTGATGCTAGCTGCTAGGACGACCATCTTGGATTCGAGGGCCGGATTCGATTCCGCTGAGTAGCTGGGTAGTCGAGGATGGTGGTGCTGGCTTGATATCAGGGAGCTGCTGGGCGAGACGAGCTAACTTGCGTGGAGCAGCAAAGGTGCCAGTTCGCCTGTTTGGTGCTTCACCTGACCGCAAATGCGTTTGTGCGTTTGCCTTGGGCTGTTTCGCGTTGTGTGTTGCCCCTCCATCCTGTTCGTCATCCTATTTCCCTCGCACTCGGCCTCCTGCTTCATTTATCACTCATCATCTCCCCTCATCTCCTGCCTTGCCATCATCTCCACCGATCGACCTCAGCGACGAACGACGATATCGCGAACGACGACGCCCAGAACCTACTACAGATCCTACAGAACTGCTCGAGCTTCCTAGCAAACTCATAGAGAGCAGACGCGCAGAACCCTTTCCCCTCTACGTTGTTTGTTGTGTGGTAGTCATTCGAATATTCCAAGCCACCAAAAGCAACTTCGAGTCACGTCCCCACTACGCGCACCAAAAAATAAAAATCCACCTTCTGTCACCACGCCTACACCAAGAACATCCTCATCACCGTCTCCTCTTTTTCCCTGCCTATTCTTGTTCCTCTGATCAACCAGCTTTCCCACCTTGACACCGCTGTCGCCATCACACACCTCACCTTCTACTAACGACAAAACTTATCATCTAACATGAGCAGCACCCTCACCCGCTAACCATAACATACCTTCTAGCTTAATCCCCCCTCCGCGACGCCCGATCTCATCAACCGAATCCCTCACAAGATGAGTGTCGCGTATCCGAACCAGAACCCCGCCGCGCCGAACGGCGACTCGTTCGCTGCGAGCGCCGCCTTCTCCTTCGAACAGCAGCCAACCCAGCTGTTCGGGATGAACACAAGTCCCCCGGCCCAGATGCCAATCCAACAACAGAACCCGATGCCCTCCTCCTTACACTCGGTCCCGATGATACAAGTCAGCCAGGTCGACAACTCGGGCGATTGCGACATGGGTAATGCCCAGCGCGATGAAGATTTCGATGTCGACCTAGACATCGAGGACTACGACGAGGACGGGGACATCAACCTCGACCTAGCCACCCCGATGGCTACCGCCGAGGACGATCTGATGGAAGAGGCCGGCCCTTCCAGTCACCACGCCGCGGCCCAGAACACTCTCTTCGGGCAACCAGGTCCTTCGGGACAGTTCGCCAACATGGGGGGCCAGGCGCTCACCGCCGAGCCCGTTAAGGACGAGGACATGGCGGACGATACACTCGAGCAGAACGTTAATGAAGTCATGCTCGACGCAGACCAGCCAGAGCCCTCCCAAAGCCTGGCGTATCAGCCGCTCCTGCAGCAGCCACAACAGCCGCTGCAGCCCTCGCTTGGGCAGATGGTGAACCCGCTGCCGCAACCGCCGCAACCGCCGCAACCGCCAGCCGCGCTGCCTGCAGACCAGCAGCTACCATTGTTAGCTGCTACTGCAGAAGTTCCGTCGACCGTCGACAGCCAGGAGAACACCACCGTTTCTCCTACCCGGCCGCCGTTCGAAGGATACGCCCAGCCGGTTGCCGAGCAGCTCGGAGAGTCATCTCTCCAAGCCTCGGTACACGAGGCTGTTCAGCAAGAACTTGCCGCCCCACACATTCAGGAGGAGGCAGAACCACAGATGGCAGCCCCGGCACCGACGACAGAGGCTGCCGTGGAGACGACGGAGGAGCTCACAGAGCTTCCTCCCGTCCCACAGCCCCCGTCACCAGCGGCGGAGACACCAGAGACCCCGCGCAACCCGAAGATCGAGCCGCTGAAGCATCAGACTCCTCCCTCGTCTCTTGATGCTGTCAGAATCAGCCAAGCTGACACCGTGGCTCTCGAAAACCCGACGCCAGAGGTAAACCAGAGGGAGTGGTTCCTCACCGAGAACGCGGAGGGACATGCGCCAGCGGCTGCGAGTCCAACCCCGCCGCCCTACCAAGGCAACCAGGAGATCCCGACATCTCCGCTTCAAGATGTCTCGGGCGACTCCCCTCAACCTTCTGTGCATCCGGAGCACGATGCACAGTCTCCTCGATCGTCGCCACCCTCCGATCAGCCGACACCGCAAGCTGCCTCGCCGCAGCAACATGAGGAGCATGAAGAGCATTCTCCTCACCATGAGGGTGCTGAGACCGGCGAAGAACATCACGGCGCTACAGATGAGGACGCGCTGCTCAATCACCCCGTTGTCGTCGTTTACCGCGGGGCAGAGTTTTCGCTCTTTCCGGTTTTCAGCGAGAGCGCGAAGGTTCCAGAAACTTGTTTCCTTCCAGACCGTACTCTTATCGGTTCGCCGTTGAGCAAGCTTGTTGCATCTCTGCGTGATGTTCTCGGGGAGGAGTTCACAGCCACGGAGGAGATTATCCTCAACTTTACATCGCTCGGCGTAGAATTCGAAGAGGTAAGTCCGCATCCACACACGTTGTTGCCATCAAACTTCATATAGACCGTCATTTACTGACTTGACTCTGGAACATAGGAAAACGCCCAGATGCATAACTTTACACTTTACGACTTGATTGGGCTCTTCGCCAAACTCGTTGTGCAAGATGGTGTCAATGAAATACAGCCACTTCATATTTCTTTAACATCAAGGAAGAAGTATATTCCGAAGTTGGAGATGATCCACCATCACATCTTGAAGGGAGGCGGTCTTGCGTCCTGGAAGCAGACCCTAGGAGATTCAGCCCAAAACCAAACTGTGGCTTCTGACCATTCGCAAGAAAAGCACTCAGCTTCACATGACTCTCAGCACGAGGAATCCGAACAGGAAGATCATACCATAAACTCGCCAAAGGCAGCTGAGGATGAACACCACGATACCGAACCAAATGACGAAGAACTCGAACTGCAAGAGTCTGAGAAGGATTACAGTGGAGACGATGCACATGATCATCCTGAAATCTATGAGGAAGAACCGCATCTCGATACCGATGCACTTGTTGGGATCGATGTTCCTAAGAGCCCATCCCAGACAAGTTTTGTCAAGCCAGCCCTCCCTCAAGGTGGAGAAAATTCACTTTCGGAAGGATCTCTCAAAGTTTCGGAAACGCAATACTCACAAGACGGTCAACCCCAGACCCCTACTAACGAAACCAACATTGCATCTTCGAAAGTCATCACCGACGATAACAACGTGAGCAGAGACGATGCAAGTTTCGTCACAGCACAGGAAAAACAGCAGGACACTTCCATTGCTCGATCCCATACCGGTTCCCGCAGCTACGGTTTGCCGGATGGCCTCAGTTCAAATGAAGAATCTGAACTCGAGCAAGATGAAGTTGACAAAGGTACTGAAATATACGCCCACGGAAAAGATACAGTAAATGAAGACGACCTAGACACTTACGATGACGGTCTATTTGACCCACTAGACGACGGTTTGCTAGACTTCGGCCAAGACCACGAGGCAACCATCGAATCGGCCGACACTCACCATGAAGAAGAGGACGCAAAGTCATCGAGCACACTTCAGGAGGGTGAGAAGGAAGCTGAAAACGACGCAGCCTTGCAAGACGATGAAGACACTGAGGTAGTCGTCCAACACGCCTGGAATGAGTGGACCTATGTTGAGGATCACAGCGAACATGAACAGGAGGAATACCAGCATCCCGAAGATAATGGTGAGGAAGTTTACAAGGAACACCACGGATATGGCCTTGTCTCAAGCACAGAAGAGCCTACTGAGGTGGTGGACGGAGAGTTCGATATCAACGAATTCGCAAATTACCCGCAGCCGTTCAGCCCGTTCGAAGGACAGGACGAGCTTGAAGATGAAGGGCCGTTGCTCGGTCTTGAGCAGCATGAGACTCACTCAGTCACCCCTTCGACGAAGCGTGCTCGTGAAGATGATGAGGAAGAAGAGGAAGAGGCTTCCGCTGGAGAGGAACCACAAAGCTCACCTGTCCCTGCTTCCAAACGTCATAAGCAAACATAAAGACCAGGCTCTGTAGTGTCCGACATCTTAAGGATCTTGTTCACCACTATGCCCAAGGCAAAACGCACCTCCCCTACCCATCTACTCACACCCTGGTTTTAAGACATTGCAAAGGCGTCACGGCGTTTGATTTGCATATCATTGTTTCGACTTTTCTTTCTTGAATCTCTCTTCGACAACCTTTCGCCTTCGACAACTTCACTACCACCACAACCGCCTTTCCAACAACCACGACATAGATTTTTCGCTGAGATGTCCTCACCACGTCTCGGCAGCGTAAGTAGGGTAACCATTCCTTCGAACTTCGTTGGTATTGACATCGTGCACGTTATTCACATATGTACCAGCGTCTTCCTTCCATCATCGCATTTCAGTTGATTCCTGTCAGCATTTTCCGAGTCTCCGCCTGCTTCATCTATACCCTTTGTGTTTTTTGATTCTCTGCATTTTCCCATTTCGCGATCTCTTTTCCGGGTAAGCGGCGAAACTTTCTTCATTAAAGACTAGTGACAAGCAAGCAGGACCCTTTCCTTTCTCTCTCTCTGTCGTTCTGACAGGATGCACGCACGTATGGAAGCTTGATGGAGGTCGGCCTATCACATGGCTCACTGGAACAAGCTTCCGACTTCATGTCAGACCGCCAGGTCTCCCTTCAGTATACGATCTCATTGCTGTCTTCTTCTTTTTCTCCGATTTTAGGACGCGGATCAGATTATATTACTGGAACGGACCGGATTCAGGCTTTTTTTTTAGTCTCATTATCATTCTCGACGGGGTTAGCTAGATGTGTTTCTGCATGTTTATTAACAAGACTAGTGGAGCAAAAGACGGTTGATGGTTGTTGTTTATAGCTGGCGTTTTGTGGTGGAAATATTACTGACGGTTGTTTCTTAACTTGATATTCTCGTAGCCGGCGTGTAGACGTCGATTTTTAATTTCGCTATGTAGACGTAAGCCATAATATTTAATTGAGGAGTGGATTCGGATCCACAAAACTCTTGGTAGAGCTAGTGCTAGTCTATCGGATCTGGCGTAAGAGTGTTATAATTATTCTTTTTCATTGAGGATATATCTGCACTATATGGGCGTGGGGAGCCTAAATGCGGTTTTGGAGTCCGTACGAGATGTTGTATACATGTAAGAGGGTTGGCTCTCGATTGGCTCTCATATGGAGGTTTACTCGAGCGACACGCTTCGTACACCAACACAGACACCAACTTTAAACAGACCAGACCGCGCGCGGAAGAGTTAGAGCTTCATCAGACCAGACACGATGCTGTCGATACTACGGAAAGCGAGGCTGAAGGACAAGGAGATGCGAGTCTTGATGCTGTAAGTGAACCTAGGGGAGCTAGCTGGCTATAGCTAGAATACATACTGATATAGATTCGATATCGGGCAGAGGGCTGGACAACGCTGGCAAGACTACCATCGTAAAGCAGATCATGCAAGAGGACGTGAACACCGTCAGCCCTACACTGGGCTTCATCATCAAGACCATCGAATATCAGGGGTAAGTAAGCTTGCTTCTTGATAGCTGTGATAGAGCGATGCTGACGAGTTGTCGCAGGTATAAGCTCAACATCTGTGAGTCAGGATCCAATATGAACTGCGCACACACAGTACAGCTTCAGGCTAACAAACGCGATCAGGGGACGTCGGCGGCCAGAAGACGCTGCGGTCGTACTGGCGGAATTATTTTGAAAAAACAGACGCGCTGATCTGGGTCGTTGACGCGACGGATCGGTTCCGGCTGGAGGACTGCCGGGAGGAGCTGCATGGGCTGCTGCTGGAGGAGGCGAGTTACCTCTGCTTAGGTCCGTGAGCTGCACAATGGACTAACGGTGATATATGTAGAGACTGATGGGAGCTTCGTTATTGGTGTTTGCCAATAAGACTGACGTGAAGGGTTGCATGTCGACCGAGGAGATCAAAGAGGTGAGTAATATAGGCTGTATTCGTTCGATATATATATATAGGTCAAAAGCTTTGCATCATATATACTGATATGCCTGATATATAGGGCCTCAAACTCGATGAGATTGTCACTCATAAATGGACGATTCTGAGGTGCAGCGCCATGACTGGCGAGAATCTGATTGAGGGACTGGACTGGGTCGTCACCGACGCAAAGGAACGACTGTTCTTGTACTGAGGCCCTTCTGGGAGTCCCAATTTCGACAAATTGATAGCAACGGGAGCCACAGTCTATGTCAAAACCAAAACATGAGCATGTTGCATATCGAAAAGAATCTGGGCTGCAGGCAGCTACATAGCTCTCGCCCAGACCGGAGAATAGTGCCGAAATTGGCACAGCACCAATTCCCTCGATTCCTAAGATCTCTCAACACCAGCTTCAAAATCTCACGATCTTTACCCCTCTGCCTCAATCGGCCTTTCCGCGCCCCATTCGGCGGCCGCACAAGGTTCCTGAGTCGTGCTGCGGTGTCGGCCATATATGGACGTGCATACGCCGTACATCGGGGGGATCACAGTGTTATATTGCGGTTGCCCGGTTGCCTCTCCCACAAATAGACGGTCGGCCGGGCCACATGGCCATCACGCATCCGCATGGCCGTGGAGAGATCGATCTCCACGGCTGATTGCCGCGAAAGGTGGGATGGAAACCTTCCTTGTTTACATCGTCATCCGCATGCCATCCCATGCAGGGGTGCCCGCTTGTGCTCGCCTGCCATTGGTCCAAAACTCCCAAGCCAACGCTCGCTGGACACCTGTGAACCCGAACCTCCCCTCGCCATTGAAATCCATCTTCAGCTCCTCAAAGCCCGCTCTGGATCTCCAGTACAGCTGCCCGCGCCGGCTGTCTATACACCCTATGCCTACCTATCGCTCCAGGCAGTCCTCTCCGTAGTTACCAGGCCCGTCTTCCATCAGCCCGTGCTCACCAGCTCCAGCTGAGCTCCTCGTAGCCACTTCTCCTCCTGCCGCCATTCTCCCTCACCCGATAGATTTTTCCTCCCCAGCATACCATATCGCAACCACCTTGGATCACCCCGTATCAATCATGACTGCCTGAGACCACTCGCTTCATGCCTTAAACCATCGTCCGCTACACCCCTCAGACAATCACCGGTCTGCCTGAAGCCTCCGCCATGGATCCGCCTACGGAAGCCGACGACAACCAGGTGACCGAGTTTCTACAGCGCATCCGCGAACTCGACGACAAGAGAGACAGAGAAGATGAGGAGCGAACTCGCAAACTGGAGGAGGACATCCTCGCTCGCAGAGAGGCCCGGCAGAAGCTACGCGCTGGTCTGTATACCCGCTTACTGCCAGATTCTTATCAACTGGCTCCTGACTATTCTTCATCTGCTACAGAGCGGGCTAGGTCGCTGTCGCCCGAAAAAATGACGCCAGTCGGCACGCCGCTGAGCTACAAGTCTAAAGCAGCGGAAAGCAGCCCTGCGCCAGCACCCGAAATCGCATCGCCTGTAGTATCGAAACCTACTGCACCCGAGCATCCATCGCCCTTAGCATCCAGAACACCCAAGCCCACTCCCACTCCCACACCCACAACCCCCGCAGCCGAGACGGCCAGAAATGAAACCCGGGACGATATTCTCGAAAAGCCGCCGCCGGTGGTGGCCGAGGCAAGGCCATTGCCAACTCCGCCTGCCAAGCCCGCTACAATCTCAAGTCCTGGGCCTACATTCGGCGCATCACCAACATCCGTAACTGGCACAGGTTCTACCCGCCGAATGTTCAATCAGTCTGGAAAGCCCCTTTCTTGGCAACAACGAAGGCCACAATCAGCTATCTTTGGCGAGAGACCGAACTTCACACCCGCCTCGTTCTCAAGAACAAGCAGCGTTACGGGCGATGACAACGAAAGCGAGGCTGGCGGAGAGCTCTCGAGGGATCAAATAGCAAAGAATCTAGCATCAAAAGATCCATCATATTTCAGACAAACGGCCGATAGAGGGCACAAATCTGCTGCGCTGAGAAAGGATGCAGAGGATAACTTTTCCGGCAGCGAGAGAATGGCCTTGCCGGGCATGTCTGAGGTATGTCGAACGTCGCGACTCACAATTATATCGGACATTTTGCACTCAATGCTAACAATGCAATGTTACCTGCTTGCAGAGAACACCCGAGCAGCCAAGACCCCTCTCAGCGCTATCAAATGCTAGTTTCACGACAACATTCTCGGCCCCATCGGAATTTAGACCCACACCCAAGTCAAGATCATCATTCCTCGATTCTCTTCCAGATGAACGACCTCTCAGTGCCAGCGAAGCAAGTGGCTGGAAAACACCAACATCAGTATCGAAAGCCCATCAGCAGATTGAAGCTTCTTTCGGCGGGTTATCGTTGAGGGAAGAGGAAGGTTCGCCAATGCCGTCGGCCTACAACACCATAAGTAGTGGCAGAATGTCACCGGAAAGACTCGGTAGACCCGCGAGTCCGACGAAAGGCATCGGCGGCTTTGTATCAAGTGCCATGCTGAAACGAGATGCCTCGATAAGAAAAGCCGGTCCTCCTGCAAACCTTGCATCTTCACTGGGGAGAACCGGTACCATTACAGACAAGGAATGGGCAACGCCAATTAGAAGAGAACGTGGACTTTCAAACCTATCGCGCGAAAGTACGCCAGGCCTCGAGGATAAACACGAAGCTAGCGAAAGACGAGGCAGGGAAATGTCACCCGCGGAGTCTGTTGTCTCGACGGTTACTACCTCGACCGACGGATGGAGGAGTCTCGCTGAAGGCACGCCGCCTGCGTCGCCGTCAAAAACCATGAGTACGCGTAGATGGAGTCCTACAAAGTCCTCGTGGCTAGAATCCGTATTGCAGAAAGATATCGCTCCCGCAATCGGGCACGCAGCGCCAATGTTTTCACCAACTAGAGAAAATTCACAGAGATCGCCCACTCGCGAGAGATCCGTAAGGTCGGCCAAGGATGCTGCAGCTATTCGTGAAGAGCGGGCCCGCGCCAGGATGGCCGCCAGTCATGTCCCTCGCAAGATGTCGGTAGACTCGCAGGCCTCGGACCACCCGCGGTTTGACGCCAGCTCAGTCCGACCTTCCGTCCAACCAAAGTCCGCCATGTTGTCGAAGAGACCATTGAGCGAAATCTTCAGCCCACCTCCCCCCGCCGACTCCATTTCACCTTCTACACCTATCGTCGAGGAAGAAAAACCAAAGGACCCTACTAAGACTGATACTCCTTCCTCAATACCCAGACCAGCAAAATCGTTCTTGCCCGACAAGCCTATAAATGGTAGCGAAGCTAAAGAGAAACCACCAGTCAAGAGCAAACCGGTATTTGAGCGAAGTGCAGGCTCAACGATGCCGTTCGATCCCCGCGCAGCTCGCGAAGCCAGTCTTCGGGACAAGCAGCTGGCTCAGAAGGAGGGTATCCCTTTTCTGGATGCGAGAGCGAAACTGAATCCCAGCAAGACGCAGAACTACAAGGCACCGGATGAGCTCAAAGAAACGATACTAGCTGGCAAGTCTGCACTGCAGGATCGCGGAGGACCTTCGACCTACAAACCTCCAAACGAGCTCAAGGAGAAAGTTCTAGCTGCGAAAGCCAACTTGCACGATCGGGGCGGCCCGCAGAACTACAAGCCTCCGAACGAGCTGAAGGACAAGGTGCTCGCTGCCCGCGGCAACCTCCAGCCAAGTGCTGGGATTCAAAAACACCAGGCGCCTGACCCGCTGAAGGAAACAGTCTCAGTTGCGCGTTCATACCTCCGCCCTTCCTCTCCTACGAAAGGCCTTCTTCCGGGAGAGATTTCTCCAACAAAGCCAACGTTCTCACGGGCGGCGACCATACCAGCGACCTTCGATGAGCGAGACGATGGGCCTCTGCGCAGGCCGGAAAGCGGCGACGCAGTCTTCGAACGCAAGGAGAACTCGATGCCTGCTGTCTCCAAACAGTTTTCGGCTCCCGCTAGGGTCGAAAAGCCGGGTAGCAGCAAGCTCGCAGATCGGTTCAATCCTGGACTTGCAAACCTGATATCACGAGGTCCCATGGGCATAGGCAAAGCGACTCCCAGCAGCGAAGGTTCCCGCGCCCTTGCTTCGACGACAGCCGATGAACCGACTGATGGGCCGCAGCTCACCCACATGACTAAGAGTCGTGCTCGTGGACCCAGGAGACGTGCGCCCGCCACGGCTGCCGCTCCCGCTGCACCAGAGCCAGAAAAGCCAAAGGCGCTTTCGCCCCAACCCCGATCCACCAATCCAACTCGTCGGTCTCTGGGCTTGGGTGGGCTTGGAGCTGGTAACCAATTGACTCCTACCAAACCATCCAACATATCGATCAAGCCGTACGACGAAGAGGAGTCTCAGGTTACCCCGGACCGGAAAGAGAAACCGCCTACGCCTGCAAAATCACCGTTACTTCGAGCTAAAAGCTCTAAGCTGAACATGCGGGAGAACAATCCCAACTTATCTCCGAACCCGTCGACACCAGCTCCTAAGCCGAAATCTCCAATGAGTTCACAAGAGGAGGATTCTGTAAAACCGCTCTTCTTTTCCACCACGCCCCAGGACCGTGATCGCTATTCGCCGCGAAGATTGCCTACTCCACCATCCGCTAGCGCTTCTCCGTCTCCAAGTGGTCCCCGACCTCTCCCGCAGCTACCTGGCAAATCGAAACCCCCTGTCAGCAGTGGCGAAGATGTCGAACCCATTGCCGTTGCGCCGTCAGTAGTCGATTCCATTGCACGATGGGGGTCGACCAACTCAACCCCGGATACCACCCCGCAGCGGAAGGGTATGATCAAGCTGCCGAGCTACCAGGATGAAGTCGCCGCGATGGAAAGATCCAAAGCCTATAGATCACCGACCAGATCGCCGCAGCCTTCGGGGAACGGCGGATCGGTCCCTTCGCCGCTTCGACTAGGTGCTTCGAGGATTGTAGATGAAAACATTCTGAATGTCGTTGGTGCGGACGCAGCCAAGTATCTGTCGCAGTTTTTCACCGAATCTGCGGATCCTCCACCGAGGGGTGGAATCGACGTCACGCCGATTCTACAGTCCAAGCCGAAACTGACGTCG
Source organism: Orbilia brochopaga (assembly GCA_036872635.1). Classification (NCBI taxonomy): domain Eukaryota; kingdom Fungi; phylum Ascomycota; class Orbiliomycetes; order Orbiliales; family Orbiliaceae; genus Orbilia; species Orbilia brochopaga. Next base: position 1,164,511 of record JAVHNQ010000003.1, on the reverse strand, counting down.
GAGCCCGTCCAGACACTGAAACGACAGGTTTGGGAGATCACCGGCCTGAATGGAAAGAAAGATGTCGTGCCAACCGGTCAGGAGCACATTTTGTACGAGGATGGCCTCTATTTATGTCTGCACTCCTACATGGAGGATAGTGGCATGATGGCTTCTGAAGTATTCTTATGGAGTGGCGACAAGGTCTCGCACGGGACGGTCGAGGAGACACAACTTTCGGCTCGTCGCTTAGCGAGAGAATACGATGGCAAATTGGTAGGAGCCCCGTTTATTTACTTCTAACGGCTTAGCATCTGACAATGGTTTTATGTATAGATCATAACGCGGCAAGGGAAGGAGGTACCGCGGTTCGTAGAGGCGTTGGGTGGCGTCATTATCACGCGCCGGGGCTCCAGAGCTCGGATCCAGGAGGATATCCCGTACATGCTCTGCTGCCGCAAGGTAGCCGGCGGGATTGCGTTTGACGAGGTCGATATTCACTTCACCAATCTGTGCAGCGGATTTCCTTATATCATCTCAACGCCAGACCGACTGTATCTGTGGAAGGGCAAGGGCGCGTCTGTGGACGAGCTTCGTGCTGCCCGGGTCGCGTCGTTCGATCTTGCGGGTGATAATGAGGTGAAACAGATTGACGAGGGGAAAGAGCCGGATTTCTTTGTAGACATGATGGGTGGTGAGGCTAGTGGACAGCAGCAGGCGGATTACTGGAGTCTTAAGCCTTCGCATGCGCAGTATGGCACGAGGGTTTTCCTGGCTGATCATACCTCGCCGTGCTCTGTAAGTCTCTCATTTCCCGGGTTATATCAATCACATCATCTGGACCGGCGCGAGGTTTCGTTACGTTGCTAACATGTGGTTCCCGCATCGCAGGCTATTGAGATCCACCCCTTCGCGCAGTCAGACCTGGAGCCTACGAATGTCTACATCGTCGACTCCTTCTTCGAGCTATACATCATCGTCGGCGAGCAGGCGCAAGACAAGGCAGTTGAGTTCCAGCATGCGCTCCTCTTCACTCAAGAATACGGCATCATGGCGGCCTCGAGCGAAGATCGACCGTTCGTGCCTGCTGCAAGTGTGGTGCTAGGTGGCGCGCCCAAGGAGCTGAAGGCTGTGTTTAGGAGGTGGGAGGACGCGGGGGTGTCGACGGCATGGGGCTCGGGCAGAAAGGCGAGTGTCAGGTTGACGATGCCAGTGATGGATGCGATGAGTGCTATGGCGGGAACGGCGCACTGAATATACGAGTGAAGTAGGCGCGCGCAAAGCTCGCCTGATTCAGCCCGCGCACATCTTGCGGCGAATGCTATGGCCGATATATGCTGGAATAGCACGAAGAGGAACGATCAAGTTTAAAGCTTGTGTAACGTTGGGGTGGGGCGAGTAGCAGTATGGGTATCTCACTCTCTGCTCGTGCATACATGTCGTTTCTCTTCTTTTTTTTTTTTCGTTTCCTACAATGCCGTACAGGAGATATTACAACGGGGAGTCGCCTATCGATCGTAATACGAGACGAGACACCTTGTGTGATTCCCTTCTCTCGCTTGCATGCATTACTTCTTCTCTTGTCTTTTGTCGTGATTGATTCGTACTACTAGCATTCATCGCGTACCCTGCATACATTACATATCTGCGTATTGTTGCATTTTCGATCGTCGCCTTTCCCCCGATGCTACACCTTTTCTATGAGCGCGAGTACTAACCAGAGTACGAAAACGTCTGTTCTACTCTATCACTTGCAGTGTGAGGTAGCGATCTGGCTTTTTACATACAGCTGTCGGCTATACATGCATATCTCCAGTGTGTTCCCGAATCGTCGATATACGAATGAGGATGTATCGTTTCGAAATTTCTCAAAATTCTGTTTCCGCATATCTACGAAATCGCTATTGGGTCAGTGTATATTGTAGCATATTGTGCGCGGTGGCATAATTTATCGATGCTTCTAGATTCATTCCTACAAGTTGGCCAGTACCCTACTCTGGTACTATCAAAAAGCACTTAACTTCCTCCAGAATACAGCTATACCCATTGTATACGTATACCGCTTAGCACTATAGTACTACAGTAATTTTCGGAAGAGCTTGTATACGAGCCATCGACCTGACCCCGATTATATATATTGCTATGATGGGTGAGACCAGTGTATGGGTAATACAATCCTAATACCTAGATTCAGTCATATGCTTTCTATGCTTGCTGATCTGGTTGCCGCCTAGATATACATACGCCTTGATGATGTTCAAGAGCTCTGAAATATAGGCAATATATCATTTTGTGATCTACCATCTAACCCATCGTCTGGTTCTTATTCACATGATATATGTCAATAGATCTCGAGCTCGAGCGATAACACTTGCTCACGCTGAGTGAACCAAGTCTGTATTCCCAAGTGGAAACCAATTAAACATATCAACCCTCCACCAGATCCTCGACGATAGATACTATAGGCGCTACTGATACACATATCTTCAGAACTTCGGGCCGTTATGCATGACTGCTTTATGACCTGATGTTACGTATACTCGAGGCAACTGTAGCCGATTTCCTGATGGCGTTACCCGGCTCCCCTATGGCCATTCGTCGTTTGCACATGCCTAGGTATCTACACCCGCTTGCTGGTGAATGAATACCTTCCTACCAGAAATGACACGTATTGTAGGTGTACTTGTACGTGTACGTGTACATATACATGCACCTAGTGAGGGGTTGGCGCTTGCATGTACTTTGGCTGCAGCTGGCGAGGCAACTTCACGGTTCACGGAAGGCGGATATAGTATTTATATAGAGATGGCTTCGAGGCAAATGCATTCTATAGATTCCACATTCTATAGCTAAGACGCCGGCGTCGGCAGAATTCACGTCTTCAGATAGTGACGTGAGGCGTCTGGCTTGACGCTCGATTGTCTCGCGAATCAAATTTTATGATCTAGAAGAGACCACTCGATAGAACACCGACTAATGCAGCCACATTCTCAACACTTTCAGCAAGGGTGCTTGAATATATCCGCTATCCGTCTTTTAAATGCAACCCTGGCAGATCAGAGTTACAAATATATTCAACATGGGATACTTTCGGTGGCGTTGCGGCGGCGGCGAGATTTTAGCAAATGGTATGCAGGGAGGCAAGGGTCCGAATGGCTGGCTGCCGTGTACCGTATCGGTACGGGCTCGGGATAGGTAGTCCCGGCCGAGAGTCAAGCAAGGTCTGGGAATCAATATAATTTGTCGATAGCTAGCGATCGAGCTCATTGCATGGAATGCTGCGGCGCGAAACTCGTGATTGGCTACATTTTAGTTACACAAGGCTGTCTCGAACAATTTTCTATCTGCTAGATAGTTTTTCCGTGCCAGCAACAATGGGCTTTTGTCAAGCTCCGGATCCCTTGCAGGCGCAATTGTCTTGTTTCGGATATGTTACCCTCTCGTCTAGCGGGTAATTGCCCTTTGTTTGCCCTTCACAATGCAGACGTGATGTGATGTGATATAGAACTCTGTAGGTGCATATTCCGAGACCGACTGGCTGACGGCGAGGGCGAGTCGACACGCCAGCTACCTAGCTGTCAACTCTATTTTTTCTATGCGGGTGGCAATTCCGAACCAAACAAGATGTCTGGCGTGCCTATTGTTATGGACCCTCGATTTCATGTCGGAGCTTGGCTTTGGAGACCGGGGTGCTATCTATCCCGAACGGACTGAGTCAATTTTCAATACTACGAAACATATCCACACTCCAACAATACGGCTGTCCCGTTTGTATGGTTTGATACCTGGGCCAATATACCTGCTTCCAAGTGGCGTCCAACAGAAATCCGTTCCATCAAAGCAAAAAAAACCCATGTGGATCTTTATTTGTATTTGATATCTGCGGTACATATAGTCAATGCAAGATGGAGCTACTAAGTATTGCATGGAGTTGTGAACAGACCCCTCAAGGCCACTACTGCTTTTTGGAAGTTTATATCACCATATTCGTGCAAATTTGGACCCACATTCGCATCCCTTTGACGGACGCTGTTTGCACTTGTACCTCAAACATGTTGCCCGATAATTCCGTCGGCAATGGAGCTCGGCAGCTGGAGCTCGAGTGTCGATATAGCTTGAGGTAGAGGATTAATTCCTATGGGGTAATTTGGATGTGGTATATAGTGCTTGGGGGTGGCCAAATAAAGTCCGAGAGAGGGTTGAAGGTCTGGCGCGGGGGTAACTTGCATCCGATTGGCCATATTTCTGAGACGCGGGTGCGCAGGGTGCGCGTGCATTTTTTTTAATTCAGGAGCGGTAACACGACTGCACACTTTGACGTCCGACACGGCAGGTCCCACGGATCCGATTCTGATAAAAACACTCACATTCATCCACTCTCTCATCTCGGAATGTTTTTCCCGGCACGCGGTTGGATTTAGGAAAGATAGCTCGTACGGTCGGCCGCTATATTAACTTTGTGCGCTCGAGTGAGGCGGCTTAACTTAAGATCAGACGACAAATGTGCGTGCGTGCGTACTATAACACTCTTGAAGATATAGATTTTCGGTAGTATAGAAGGTCACGTCGTTTTTAATTTGGCAACGGCCCGGCCGTGAGTGGATTTGATTGAACCGAACCATGGAGCATTTAGACTTTGTGATCAATATCACTAGGGAAGAAGCTATTCCCATGCATGTGGATTCAGGAAGCAACAAAAAAATAAGCACTTGGCTCGCCGTGGCGTGACAAATTGAGAGGGCAAAGTGTGGGGCTCAAAAAAGGCAGGATGATGGGCTTTCAAGTCGCTGGTGACACAAAGATTCGATAGCAGGCAGCCCTCTCGAATTGCAGGCAGCCGGAACATACCGAACCAACGTTGCAACTATAATAGCCAGTCAGCTGGGTTGTAGAATGGAAGAAAGCTGTGCATTCCGTCGGATCCCACGGCCGGTTCGAGTAAGCTCGCCGAGATCCCGTCATCCGGTATTCTGACCGCGTTCCACCGTGAGGGGCCTAGTATATGTACTCTGCTTATTGACGGACGGTGGCTCCGAACGCGAAGCTTCGTATTCCAACACTCGAAGGAGGTCGGTCCCGTGCAAGAACCCCCTCCGAAGGCCCTGGCCGACGACCGCGACCCTCGAGAAGCGGCCGCCTCCGTCCCTAGTTCCGAACGCGAGCTTACCGAGAATGGCACACCAACGCGAAAGAGGACTTTCGATCTGCCTTGAATTCTTTCCTTGATAACTCTTTCTTGAATCCTTCGTATCGAAGACCCTTGGCGGCAATACACGCGTCCGTCACTTCGATTGATCGACTGGCGTCTCTTGCTGGATTCAGCAACCTTGAACCTTGCGAGAGTGGACAGGTAACGAGGACATGTTAAGCGACGGCCCAATGGTGAGATATCCGTAAGCACCGGGGCTAGCGGATTGACCTCAAGCTTCCCCACATGTGTTCACTTCAGCGCGGGACGATTATCACTTTTTCGAGTGCACGATTTGCGGAGTTACGACGTTGACGGATGCCCCGTTAGCTTTTGTGAATGGAATGTAAAAAGTGCACAAAGTGCATATATGCACTATCAAACCCTGGAATGGCAGCTGTCCGTCCACATTTGATCGTGGTACAGCTTTGCGGTTTGCCACCGAGATGATACCCAGGTGATCTCCAAATTTGATAATGGAGTGATCATCTTCGAAGGACCTCTTTGTGGGGGGCGTGCGCGCGCTCGGCCGACTGCTCCATTCCAAGTTTTCTCTCGTAAAATTAGAAACATCGGGTCAGGACTCGATGCACGCATCTCGTGAAACTTGAATGAAAGAGACACCGTGCAATTAATTATAATTGTCTGCCGCACGTGAGCGCACGTATGACATCTGCTTTGTATCAAATGCCGAGCGAACTTGGCCTTGTCGCAGCTCGGACCCCGGGCCCGCTTCGCGAAAGCCGGCCCCAAAGGCGAGAAATCGATCACGACCTTCGCGAGACATAGCTATAATGTCAAGATGCTATTATAAGAGGCGAGGTTGGCACCGAAGGATCGCTATTCGATATTTAGCTTCCCTCCAGGTGGTGTCAAAACGTTACGGTGATATCATGGCAGGGCGTAGCAAGGATATTAATTACGTGAGCAAGTGGCCTGATGTTGAGCAATTGAGAAGCCTGAGCATCGAGCTAATGACGAACATTCAATCTCGGGGCAAATACTTTGGCACCCTCGCCAGCCACTAGATCAGGTTTTAGCGAACTTTAAAACTGAGAAATGAGTGGATGCTCACTTGCGACAGTGCCTGAAGGTCGTCAACTCTTGTTTCAGGGTGTTCGTGCAATCGTGAAGACCGAAGGACGGGTTTCGAGGTCGGTATTTCCACTCGGCTGTGCCTGGAGATTGACCGCGCGCACAGCTAGCTACCTAGGTATTCTCCGGCTGACGGTGGAAATGAAGTCCGTTCGTGACATTTGAGAGACGGGATGTGCATTTGTGTCAATCGACCCGTGATCCGCCTTGTGTATAACGGCGAATGCATTCGATCGAGCGCGAGCTCGCCAGGTGATCAAGCGATATAAACCGTGGATGCGTGATACTCGGGCTATCGATAGAGGCTGATTAAGTAATAGTGCTGTTAAGCTGTTGTATTTTGTTCCGTGAGAAACTCCAGCTCCATGCATGTAGCCACGAGACGGAGCAGAGGCCTAGAAGGGCTCCCCGCTGGGCCTCGGTCACGGGATCATGACGTTCCCGATGCGTACGACATGCCGTAACTCCGGCACGTGCATGCCAGCTCGGCCGGCCCGGCATCCTTCGGGAAGCCTCGGCCACCGGGAGCCCGCGGGCACGGCCGGGCTTTGGGGTACACCCAAGGGCATACCCGGCGGAGGACGCCAGCCACCTGCCCAGGCTGGCCTATAGCAGCGGCCGATATAGCCTATTTCTTTGCCTCAACGCATGAGTGCAGCTGCAGACCACGCAGCGAGCGAGCCGAAATTTCACAGTTAGTCAGTTAGTTTAACCTGGATGCAGACAGCAATGCATGCAAAAAAGTACAGGTCCACGGACGACGAATGCACTGCTCCTGAATCATACATACTGACGGGTCAGTCATCCCTACCAAGGAGTATAAGCCCAAAAGCCAAGCTTTGCCGGCATTGGATCCCCGACCCTGAGCCTCGACTGGACGAGGGTAATATCGGTGCATGTCAGCAAAATCGACGGCCATACGAAATATTCCTACTGGTAGGTAGGTGCCTAGGCATCGGATACGAAGCAAGCATCCGATAGTATATCAACCGAAAATATTTACGAAGAGCCAATCAGCTGGAGCGGACGTCTGGGGGTCATCCTTACGTTATCCTGTTGGTAGACGTGTCTACGGGCTCTCGTAATATGTAACTAAGTAGTTAACTTGACCTCGCATTACTGGGTCAAGTAAAATGAATACAATGGATACCTGTCGGCCCTCGTCTATCTTCTCCTCGCCAGGAGAAGTTTCGGAAGGGTGCCGGCTGCAGCAATGCACAAGTAGGCCCATGCATCATGCAACAACTACCAGAAGGAATAGATAAAAGAAAAAAAAATTAAGAGAGAAAAACAAAGAAACCGTCCCCATATTATTCCTTGTACGAAAATATATTGCCCGCCCACAGATTCATGCAATGCAGCATGAAGAACAGAGAAATATAGAGCTCCAATCCGAGCCCTTATCGTCGGGTGACTGGCAAGCCTTACATTCAACCCACAGCGGATAGGGCCGAAAGACAATGAATTCACGATTACTTGGTAATATCTTCAACTAGGGATACAAGACAATAAAAAAGACAGAGAGGAAGAAAAGAAGACATAGGCAGAGTAAAAACATGCGTCGTTGATAGTAACTTCCCCCCCACAAAAAAGCATTACGTTAAAGTGAGCATGAGGCCAACCTCGTAGCAACTTGACCAACACAGGACCCGCATTTTCGATGGCCACAAAGAAATTTTAAAAGTCTCCCCCGTTCCCCAGTTAGCATGATGGTGGTGATGGTCCTATTTCCGCTGCGTTCTCATCTCTGTGTCTCAATACCTGTGTAACCGTCGAAATTTTACCACTGCAGCGGGTAGTCTGGCGGCAGGTTGTTGATCCTCCTCATGCGCTTATCTAGTGCGTCATAGCACTTCTGTCGTTCCCTTTTCAACTTTGCTGCTTTAACTTCTTCCATCTTCGCTCGCTTTCTGCGTCTTTCTTTGGTCGCAGGAGACGTGGGAGGCCCTAAAGCGACAATCCTCTTCATGTCTTCGCGCAACGATTTCTGCAACATTTTGACCGTCTGCTCCCTCAGATATTTGGCCTTAGTCTTTGGCGTCATGAGACCAACATCTTCGTCGTTGTCCGCCCTTTTGTTGCTCCCCTTCAGAGTGGTAGCAGACTCGTCAGCCGCCTCTTCATTGTTGAGCTTCTTGGAACGTCCCACCTTCGACTTCTTAGTGGGAGTCGCGACGCCGTCAACCTGTGAGTCTGCAGCCTTCTCTTTTTCGATCCATTCAGTAATAAATCTGTCAGCCGCCTTGTTAGAAGCTTTCCTCTTTGCAGCCACCTCGTCATCTGCTTTCTTTCGGAGGGCAGCGTCCCTGAGACTAGCTTTCTTCTTTGCTGCCATCCATATTTCGCCTTTCTTTTGTTCCGTCGCTTGCCATTGCAGTATTTTGGTTCTGTCCAAACACGCCAACTTCTTCTTCCTCGCCGCCGCCACCTGCCTCTCGCGTTCCTTCTCTCCAGTCCACCTCTCCTCAGCCATCTCCCTTTCCGCCTTGGTTCTGACGTTTCTCTGCTTCTTTACGTGCGGGCCTTTACGTCCCCAAACTGGAGGCTGACAAAGCTTGACGTTCGCCTTTACCATTTCGGCCTTCTCTTTGCCAGAGAGGCCTCGAATCCACTCTTGCACCCTATCAGCCGGATCCTGTGCTTCGTTGGCTTGCATAAGCATACACCCGTCGTCGTCGGCACCCAAAACCCCGCGCTGGCATGCCGGGTCTTCGCACACAATGGGAATGATCTCGCTGACGACCTCCCGGTCCTGCGCGCCGCAGACGATGTTCGAACCCCGGTATTTCTCGCAGTGTTTCGTTACACGTGCGGTCGGAGAGATATCCGTACATCCCTTGTATATGTTGGCGGCATCCGGGTTGTCAGGACGAGCAGGATGGCTCTTGTGCCCGCAGGCGTACGTGAACTCATAATCGGTGCACATAACGGGCCTCTCGGAACTCTTGAAGCTGCCTACCCTGCCTTTCCAGAACAAGCCGTAATTGGGTGGCGGAAAGACCCCGATGTACCGGGAGGTTGGCTTCACAGACTGACAGACAGACAGGTCAGAATACGTCCCCGTGAAGTTCTTGCTATCAATTGAGACTTACGTTGAAGTGTTCCATTGGTATCTAGATACAGGTCTATCAGATAATGCTAGGTAATATAGTACGGCAGGAAGCGCTGGTTCCTTTGTTTGCCTGGTATGAGGTAATGGGTACAATGGGTACAATGGAGCTTGACAAGGGCTGAGTGTGATGATGATGCAAACAGAGCTTCTGGAGAGTAGGCCTATATAGCTTGGCATAAACGTTTAACGTTATCAAGGGGTTCTTTCACATGCCTACGTCTACATACAGACATCTAGGAGGGGTGTGGCATCACCGCGGCGACATCATCAGCGTCGCATTAACGTTTGTCAGTGAGTTTACCCTAACACTCTGGGGCAGCTAGGCAGTACATGAAGTTGGGACAAGCTAACACCAGATATCCTAAGGCCAGTATCGCACTTTCAGCACGGAACATTCTCACTATCCCGATCCCAGATATATTATTTCAGGGAGCATTAAAATTCACCATTGAGAATCGCGCTTCAAAGGCTCAAGCGCTGATATCGCGACATGGCTGTTGGAACAGATACTACAAAGCATTGCGTTCGCCTAGTTCGAATCGAGGATCTATACGAATACAGTCAAGCCCTCGGAGGGGCAGCGTCCCCGAGACTACGAATACAGAGTGGTTCGTTACACCTCAAAATTTGATTACGACAACAACTGGACACACGTGCGAAAGACAAAGTTTTGCTGAACAAGCTTGCACCGTTCGGGGTTCATTACGAGGGTCTAGGAACACTGTGGAGGAAAGTCCTGGCATTGGATCTTATGGCACTTAGGACAGTGGAACTCATACAAAATCGCGTTAATGGTCGTGGAAATCTCTATACTTGAGTGCGATATCTATAGTGGATAGATATGTCGCTATATTCCGACTGGCAAAGTTACAGTTGTACGGGGGTAGCCTTGTACATGATATCTGCTCAGAGACTTCACGATCGCACAGTCTTATATTAAGATTCGCATAACTGGACCCAGCTTTGGAAGATTAGCTAGGTTAATATTCGGAGATCGCTATATATCGCTATACACGAGATATATCACACCAAATGAAATACTATATATCCCGAAACAAAATTAACCTTTTATGAACTCTAAGTACTTATTATACTACAGTGTTTATTGCACCGAAATTCAAAGTTTAAACATGGAGCCGGTTTGATTGCGAGAGTTTCAACGAGAAAGTGGCTACGGGAACTAGTTTCAACGAAAGGCGGGATAAACATATGCAACCGACATCCGAGCGTAAACTGTGATAAGGCTTGCATCAGAACTGTGCGGATATTGTGGTACATTACATACAGTGGCGTGCGGCCCAAGCACAGCATGCATCCCACTTGGCTGGCGTTTTGGTGCGTTGTCTGACGTTGAGCCGATTCGTACTCGTGAACATTGTCATTGTGTGCCTTCCTGCCACGAACACCACACCTGCCATCTCGCAAAACCACTCTAGGTTCTCCACTCCACTGCATGACCATCAGTTGGCGATTTGGGTCTGGAATCAACCCGAGGGGACTGGCCGCATAAAGCCGGCACTTCAGCCGAGTGGCTTATGGCGTCAATCACCATCAATCAGCTCTCACGCTGAAATATCTCTCGTGGTCTCCCACAGGAGCCTGCCTGCATGGTACGGACACCACCTCGGGGCATGCTGCACTGATTGGATACGGAGTCTGGGAACTCACTAACAACTCTGAAGGCTCTTGAACATAGTTACCGACGCACTTGCCGTGCGTGGCCCTCCAGTGGAGGGCATCCTGGATGGACGGCTCAGCCTTCTGCTCCAGCGAGCTCAGCCCTGGTCCACAAGCTCCATGCTACACGTATCTCCGGCCACGACACACATGTATCAGGACTGAGGTTTCACGAAACAACAGTGACCATGCGTCGTGGTTGTGGTGGTACGTTACATACATACAGTGAAGCGCTGTCACATCGAAGAACGACGTGAATGGGGACCACGAGACGATCCCCGCCCGAATGATCTTGTTGAATACGAACTCGCTCAACAACTGCCTGCCTGCCCGGCGCGAATGGCTGGCGGCATGGCGTTCGAACTACTGAAACGCCATGAGGTTTGCCTTTTGACATAACGTATAACCTGGCTTCCACATGGCTCGCCGATTGTGTGTTCATCTCGGAGGCACACAGTTGCAGGCCGCCAAAAACAAATGGACTGGATCAGCCTTGCACGGAAACGGACAAGGCAATCTGCTTTGACTCGAGCCAGAGCCGAGTCGGTTATCGTCCATCTCAACCCACTGGGGAATTCCCTTGAGAGCACTATTTGGCTCAATTTCAGATATATCGATATATCACAAAGTCGAGTCCCTGCATAACGCATGCTGCGTCGCACATACACAGACACACGCACTCATTCACACACGCGCGGGCACACATAGCGAGTGTGTTAGGTGACGACCGCTTTTCCCAGATCTCCATAGAACTCCCAGATCTCCGTGGCCGTCTCGCGGTCGTCTAATATTTCCAATATCTCGACGAGAAATATCCTTATTTACCGTGTTGGCGAAGGTTGCAGGTTGCAAGATGGCTCGTTCTCGAGATGCAAACCCCGGCTAACTACGAACCAGCCGCGCCGATACCTTGCTTGGGACAACAGCTCTGGGAAAGCAGGGCGTGCAGATCAGTTGGAAAGGTGGTGTCATGCCGGGGGAATATGCAATGTCCGGCCTGCGCTGAGGTGCTGCGAAGAGCGCCCATTGGCTGAACCCGGCCAGGCCAATTTCAGCTCTGGAGGACTGCGGGAGATATGGTGCATAATGCCAACAGCAGAGGCGTGTGTGCATGGTGTGAGGGAGGCACCCCGCTCCCCAAGATGATCGTTCCGTGTGCTCGAGAAAATGTGATCCGCCGTTTCCATTGGCTTCCCACGCCGGCGGTGGTACAACAACGCACCAGCTCATGCACGAAGATCACAGACGGAGTACGAGGTAACATGGACGGAGTCATGTTGGATGGTGGTGTCGCTGTGTGCTCAGGTCCCACCGCAGGCATGCGCGGGCAGGGAAGCCCGCCGTCAGAAAATTCATCGAGACGAGCAGCATTGGGAACAATCTTCCCATTGTCCAAACCCGTCCGCAGGAGCATCTTGGCCCGATGGCGTTTTATTCTCCCAGCCAGTGATTCCAGAAGAGAGGAGGCGTTATCTGCATGCTGCATGTCTGTCTCTGTGCGGTCGATTTCACTGGCTCGTCCTGGGCTCTGTCGCCAATAACGGTTTTCCGTTTCGATTTCCCAACACCCTTCGGAATCTGAGGTGTGGGGTCTCGGACTGCAGCCCGCCAACGGGGTTTCGAGATGGCCCTGTCCAGCTCGCTCTGATTTGGCCACGAGAGAGGTCAGTTTGGGCTTCCCTCATTTCAGAGCAGTCACAGTTCTAACCAACCTGGGCCAGGGATCGAGGAGCAGATCTGCACAGCAGCCCTTCGTTGCACCTTGAGCCACTTGCAGAGGCCTGCTTTGAGGTGTTCGTCCAGGATGACTTCCTAAAATGACGCTCATTTTGGGCTTTGACTTTAGCCGGGCCAGAGATCCTGATTGCGGAGTTCTGAGCTCAGTGGCCGTCTATTGCACGTGGGAACAACTGAATCTGCTTCCCAAACGTTTCATCTCTCTTTGATTACTTTATGAATAGACGCCTGTTTGATGAGGCATAAATCGCTGAAATCATACATGGATACCCCCACGCTGGATGGCAGAGGAATATGCAGCTAATGCTGTTTCCATCAAATGACCATATTATATTGGGCAAATTCGAAGCACAGAATGGCGATGTATTGGTTGGAAGTCCGGAAAATCTTCTATGATCCCAGCCAGAATACCAAGATATGCATATGCAAAGGACAGATTCATCGGAACAAATCCGCTGTTCCGCTCTTTGCTCTTCTGCATCGTCGCCTACTGTCCATCGTTTGGGAAAGTGGATGGTCCGAGAGCCAACATTGAGCGAGCATTGCTTTGATACTGTGGATGTTATGTCCTGTCGACGGCTTGGGGCATCCATGCACCAACATCCGGGCGCGCATCCGGGCGCGGTTGGAGCCCCTTGTCGGTCGCCTGCTGAGCACCCACACCTCACTTTATCGCAACACAAAACCCCTCATCTTGATCTCCTGCAGCCGGCCTCCACATTGAAAACTCGGAAATAGACAAACGGATGAACCCCACAGGCCTGCTTGCTTGGTTCTCTGGGTCTCCGAGTCGAGGGAACTCCCGCTGGGATCGCTCCAGTTGACAGGTAAACTCCCTGCTAGTGTGCGTTTTCTCACGCATTCGAAAGTTCTTTCGGTGAACGCTGTAGCTGACTCGTGCATCCATTCGTCGATCTCAGCGCTGCCACGGTTAGGTCTATAGAAGCTACCCTTGAACAGCCGCTGTCAGTGGGACGTCTCCTGGATTCTTTGAATAGCGATGTTATCCGTTTCCATATCCCGTCGGCCAGTAAGTTGTCCTTCTACTGCAAATAGGTGCTTCGCGTGGAGCTCGGTATAATAATGATTGCTAACAGCAATACACGGATGCTGACTTGTATTACGCGCAGTAATACGGTTATACGCCAAAACTGACCACTCATATCTCCCTTCAACCGAGCTGCAAAAGCCCCCCAAATCATTCCGATCCCACTTGTGCGGCTTTGCCGATCTGAGCAGTCGTCAAAGCGTGAAGCGAGAGTTTCAAGATTGCGATCACAGAACTCCGGGGGCGGTGGCGCAATGTCCACTTTTTCGCCTTCAAACCGATGAGTAATCCTGCTTTGCTATCATGATAGCGATTAGAGGATGTCATCATGGTGTCAATGGTATAGAGATTCCTTCGATCTGGCGGGCATCTGCATCTGGCGAGATCTCAACTTTCATCGCGGCGCAGGACATAATAGCTTGAGAGGACGACCACAATCTGCTCCATGCATGTCCAGGTCAGGAGCTTAACAAGCCGCACTTGGCAGGTGCCCCTCACTTCATGCAGAACGTCACGCCGGTTCCCCCTCTCCATCCACACAATCACACCAAGGCCTTACCATTTTCATCTTCTTGAAGTCCATTTTAGGCTTCCGGATTTCCCGGATGCCATTCGTGCTCGAATCGAAGACTGATATCTAGGACGCCAAGCCTTTCTATTGCAGCGAGCAAAAGCTTGTCTGCTGCGCAGCCACGGATGCCCGGGGTGTGTGTCATTTGTTCAGCTCTGATTCGAGGGATACCGACGCCTCCTGCTCGTCTCACTGGGACGCGTAATGTTCAGCTTCGTCGCGAGTGATAAGATCGTATCGCTTGGAGAAAGTGGAGATTTCGGTTGCTGCCAGAGAGTTCAAGACATGCTGGATCAGACCGGGAGGCCGGGAAGTCTAGCCTACTAGTTCAGCCAGCCCGTCGCTGTCATATTGCGGCTTTGACGGCAAGAGACAACAAGGGCTTGCGCAGCTGTTCGTGCGCGGCCCCTCTTCCCGCCCGCGATCCGTGCGAAAGCATTTCCAACCCCGCCTGTTTTTTTTTTCGTGGAATATCCATCGCATGCCGACTCTGACTCTCGCCAGTCTGCCGATGGGTGGGTGGACATAACCAGGAACAAGCTGCTTGTCGCAGAACGATCCTGGCCTGGAAGGCTCGCCAGCGAGCCGAGGATTGTCTCGATGGGAAAACCCCAAAGTGCCTCCACGTCGCAGTTTCCAGCCACAGATAACATTGCATCTGCGATGCGAAGCGCGTCCACAAATGCATATGCGAAATCTGTGCTCGGGCACACCGTCTCGCACACCCTCTCACTGGTTATCCGGATAGAGTTTCGAGCGCATCATGCAAGAGCAGGGAAATCATCTGAATTGCGATGCTGACCACTCATCGGCCTCCCTCTCGCCTTCGGAGCCTCACCCATCGATCTGGTCTGCCCATTGGCCGAACCCCCCCAAGACCCGAGACTGACCGCAGGACCGACAGATCCCAGCCTAACCAAACCCGTCGCTCTGCGTTGGCTTGGACCCTCAGGATCCTGTTTTCCTTTTCTGCAAAGTCAATCTGGGACAAATATCGGCAGATTATCAAGTGTCCTACGATTGGTCGTGTTTCGCTGCGCATCGCCCAAAAGACCCTTCCACGAAGGGCCCGGCGACAAGAGTCGCAGCGGAAGCATTCCAATCATGCTGGCCCTCTCCGGAAAATGGGGGATCGACAATAAAACCCATGAACCAGGACGCAGGCTCGCTTTGTCTGGCAGACTATTGGGCAGCGGTGTGCGAACCCTGTTGCCTTCCTTCCCATCTCGCTGGACGAGGTCTCCATTTCGCCTTTCGCCTTTCCCATCCCCATCCATCCCATCCCATCGATCCCCGGGCGACTGGTCGGGTCGTGGGGCTCGTCCGTGGGAAGCCAGCCAATCGCGGCAATGTGGGAAAAAAACCCTCTCGCATGGGCATCTGCTGGCATAAAAACAAAAATGCTACATCGAACTGCATATGACTGGTTTGTGAGAAACACGTTTTCGACAGGTATGGATGGTAAACATCGTGTTTTAGCACTTTTCGACAACGATCATCACGCACACGAAGCAAGTGGATACCACGTAGCCGAAATGTGGACATGAGTTTCTTCTTTTCCCCATGGAAGTCCATCCGTTCGTTCGTTCGTTCGATTGAGTAAGCAAGCAGTGAGTGCCTCCTATCTTTTCTCCATTTCTGGCGTTTTTAGGGCTTTTTCCTGCTTGTGTAACACCACACTGAGGATAGCGCAGACTACACGCCACCAATTTGACCAGCTGACATAGGTATATGACACGCACGGAGAATGGGGCGGCGGTTCGAAATAGGAGGTAAGAATACGACGGCGCGGCGTACATGTGTAGGAAAGATGTAGACGTAGGAAGAATAGTAAATTTCCAGGGCGCGAGTTATGATAGATAGGATAGATCGATCGATGTGTAATTTAGGGAAGTAAAGAATAATAATAATAAGAAAAGAGGACGTAGAGACAAAATCAACAAGATAGCTTAGCTCGATATACGATCGCTTGCATGTGCCTTTGCAATATGGAATCAATCAAAGCTCTCCCGTGGTTATCCTGCCTGCCCGCCCTTTATCCCTGGCCATCCCGTTCATCCTGCCTGCCGGCCTGCGTTTCCTTTTCCTTCCTTCCTTAGAGAATTCCCGTCCCTTCATCGTCCATATCCATTAAGGTCGTTGAGAGCGTAGAATACTAGTATATATCAATCAGGTAGAAACCACAAAGAATGATCCATCGCACTGTAACTCCATTAAAAATCAGTCACACAAAGAGATATCACAGAAAATGATAGCAGAGCTGACATAGCCCTGGGAGAAAGGAAGAAGGAAAAAAAGAATATTCCATCCAAGAAGAGAAGATAGGGGAAATGGAGATGTCAAAATCGCAACAATCGCACGCAGTAAAAGCAGATCAGAAAACACAAAGAATATGAACTTTTGAGGTGAAATTCCAAAAAGGAAGTAAAAGAGAAAAAAGAATAATCAAGAAAGAAAGAGCTTCTGATGAAACCCGATATTTTTTCCAAGGTTACCGTTTTTTTTGCTCCTGTGATCGCAAAATTCGGGATGAGGTGAAGCGGCGAGAGGAGATAGTTGAGCGCTAGCGGCATCGACGACAGTATCAGTTTCTGGAAAGAAGACAGAAATTCCTGCAAGGAGATTCGTTTCAAGATTCGTAAGAATGAGAAAAAAGGCAACAAATCTGAGCCCAAGGAGCAGGTAGGAAGTGATAGGTGTGATGAGAGTGTCGTGATGCGTAGAGTATGATGCTGCGAAAATCTATCCCGTCCCCCAGCGGATTGACAGTGGAAAAAAAGCCAAGAAGAGAACAAAGAGAAAAACATAGACCTTTCCCATATGTAAAGAAGAGAACAAGTCAAATTGCAACTAGACAGTGGCGCCAAATGCCCAGAAATCCCAATGCCGACGAAGAAAATGAAACGAGCTAAAGAAACCGAGATGCCTGGAAAGAGTAAGGACAATCCATTGCTCGTGTGGTCATAAGGGATTTCAGCATTCACTTGAATTTCTCGTGTCTTCAGAACTGACTATTGGGTGATAGTCAAGCCATCCTGTTTTGTAATGGATGGGTCTGTCGTCGTTCCAGTCGGCATCAGAGAGGCAGGGCCCTTGCAGGCATCGAAGAATGTGGTGGGTGGTAAGACGGCTTGCATCGGGGAATTGGGATCATTGTTCAATCCCAATTTCCCATTTGGGATAGCCTTGCCCACGAGTGACTTCGAGCGCGATTCCGTTGCGGAGAGTGCGGTCACTGGTTACGAAAACCCGACCATATGGCCCATCGTAGGATAGTCTGTGGATATGAGGATTGAATCCTACATCCTCTCGCAGAACTTCCGTGAGCTTCGCCCAGGAATAATTTCCGTCTGGCATGAAATCTTGGGCCGTGGCAGTGCATCGCTGGCCAGTGTAGGGCGAGATGATGGTCAGCATGATAGTTGCGTGCGTCACGGGTCCATTGCTGGGGTATATCATGGAATATGGCGTCTGAGGCGCCGGCGGTTGAGTGGCAGACAGCGGAGGCGCTTCAATAGTCGGTCCAGGAGGCGTGTTTCGAATGGCTGTGATCGCACCGGTACCAGAAATCGTCGTTCTCTGTTCGCTGGGGAACATTTGTTGAATATTTGCGGTAGACGGGACAGGCGCTGGCACCGGAGTTGGCGTGTCGGGTGACACCCCGCTAGGAGCACGTTGCGCAGGCACCTGTTCGGGTGATTCGGTTACAGGCTCGTCTTTCGGGTCAAAGTTCTCTGTCACGTCGGAGATAAGTTAGCGCGGAACACTGACAGGTGAGGTGAAATTTCTACCTTCAGCATCTTCACCTGTAGCTCCGTTCGCATTATTCGCATCACCTGCGCGTTGGTTTCGTTTGCTTCGCTGATTCTGCGTCCGGCGAATGTCTGCCATACCGCACTTGAGCCGATCCATAGCGTATATTTTTCGGTATCTGTCGTTTGGTTCATTCATCCACTCCGGGCAGTTGTGAATCCACTCTTCGACGGCCGCTTCGCGCGCAGCAAGATTGGTGGGTATGACCTTCTGGCCAGCGAGACCGTGGCGGTCGATCACCTTTGTAAGTTCTGTCCTCAGTTTCTGGTCCCAGACAGTTGTCGAGATTCCGAGCTGTTTGCAGATGGTTTCGATGTTGTAGGGGTCTCTGCCTTTGCCATCCATCCGTATTCTGGGATTTGGAGGCAGGTCTTGACTGGTCGACCCTTGCGATTGTTTCGGCTGAGTGGTGGTGGTGGTGGTGGTGGTGGTTGTGGTAGCTTGCGCCGGGATGGCCGTCGAAGCGTATGGCGAAGGCATTGTGCCGTTGAGCGTAGGAGTTTGCATGTTGGTGGAAGGCGCAACTGGAGCTGCGGTGTAGGCTTGCGACGTGTATCTTGGTTGCTGTACGGGGGTCTGGGTGTGGTAGGTAGCAAAGTTGTTGGGGGCCGCGGCGTCCATAGTACCCATAGCACCACCGGAGGCGACAGCTTGGTTGTGGTCGGCATATACGGAAGCTGCGTGACTTGCATTGTAATGGTTGGCGTGATGGTACTGCTGCTGCTGCGGCGGTGGCGGCGGAAGTTGGTGACCCTGTGTGGTGTGCATATGAGCCTGCTGTTGCGATTGATCAGAAGCTCTACTCGAGTCAGGATCCACCTTCATTCTCTTATTCTGACCGGGCGACGCCGTATTCGCGCCGGCGCCCGTGCCTCTCTTTCGACCACCCCCAGCGGCAGGCATCGTGACCGTCGAGGCGAGTAAATGCGACTGGTATATGTTGCTGACGAACAAAAGAGGAATAAAGTCGTGGGCGACAGCTATAACCCAATCCGGAACCTATCGCGCATGCTATGAGGAGGGCAAATTTTAGTATGCTTTGCTGCTTTGATAGAGTCTGGTCACGGATAGGATAGCAAGCCAATATGCAGGTGCAGCATGCGATCTATCGAGGTTGGGGAGTTCTGTTTTATTTATGTCTTGATCTTGGGCGGACTCAAACGGGTCCAACCACCCACACCAACGCTAGCAACAGCCTGCCACACACCCAAGCAAGCAGGACGGGCCACAGAGCACTGGCACTGAGGCGGGCGCAGCTGAGAGGGAATGGGATGGATGGGAAGAGGGGACGGACAGGTCAGCCCGTTGGTCATACAAGAACTGCCCAAGAGAGGACGGGAAAAGGGTCCATCGAAGTCCAGAGACAGCGGCGAGGACCGGAAGAAGAAAAGGACGAACAGACGAAACCAAGGAAATACACGAACACAAGGAAAACAAAGACAGAGGGGGGGTGTGAAAAAAAGAAAAAGGAAGCGAGCGCCCGAGAGCACGAGCAAGATATCAGAGACGAGGAAACGGAAGGATATGGAGGGAAGAGAAGGCAGCGTGAGGAAAAAGAAGAAAAAAGACAGCGAGGAAGAGGCCGAGGGACGACGACCCTAACGTCTCTTTTGGGTGAATGGAGCAACCGCCTTCGACTGGGGAGATATATGTAATGGAGCCTGGCTGTAGCAGGGAGACAAGAGGGAAGAACAGCAGCAGCAGGAGCAGTACTTCGTAGCAGAGGAGCAGCAGCAGCAGCAGGGGGAGGAGAGGGGGGTCCCTTTTTTCTGCTAGTGCATGCATCGATCCTCTGCGAGACGACGTTCATATTATAAGTTCTGATTGATGAGGAGGATGAGCAGAGGGAGGGCCGTGGATGGGATTGGCTTCCGTGCACCACCCCAGCACGAGGTGGGCACCGGCCGTCCACATCCCGTCCACCGCTCACCGTCCATCAAGTGCAGACCGACCAGCCAGCAGCAGGAAATTTGAACGATGGTCATTCCCGCTGTCTTGGGTCCTGTCCCATCCGCTTGCTCGTTGGCTGCTTTTGCTTGTTTCGCAGCTCCGCAGCCGCAGAGAGAGGGCGTATGAGAGCGAACCAGATCGCTCGCGCGCACTGTCCACCGATAGATAGATAGACAGACAGACAGATGACTGACTGACTGACTGACTGACTGACTGACTGAATGAATGGATGGGTGGATGGATGGATGGACGGATGTCCAATCCTCTATCACAGAGCGCACACCCCGGCAGTCGATGTCCGAGTGGTGGAGATGCATGCTGCTGTATGGGGCCTTCCTCGAGGCTCGGTTTGGCCGTCTGCAGCCATCTTTTCTGACACGAGAACACTGGTGCTGATGGGACGCCAGTCCGTCTGCCAGCTCACTTACGCACTGCACTGCACTCACTGCTGCCCGCCAACCGTATCAGTTGCAACAGAGGAAGAAAAAGGGAACGGGAAAGCGAACGGCTGGAAAAAATGAAAAGCAGGCCAGCAAAAGGGATGGATGATCCAAAGGCGCGCATAAACGGGCACTCACCCTTACGCTGCGAGCAACCGAAATATGATACCGGGGTCCCGGTCGAGTGACCTGGAGACACAGTCAGACTCAAAGCCCGAAAACGCTGGAAATAAGGTCAAGGAAGACGGCTGACGGGGGCGGTTTGAGAAACGCCCTTCGAGAGTCGCCCCTGTCACTTACGTCCTTGCCACTGGCAGTTAACTTGGCTGTTCGCAATGTCCGTCTTGGACTTTCGATGGGTGGAGGGCCTGATGGGAAGAGACAGCCGCCAGCGAGAGATATATACTGCTTGGTATATAAGGACGTATGGTATGGGGGGTCGATCGATGTTGGTGGTGGTTGTTCGGTGGTGGTGGATAGCGTTCGTTGAGGGAGCGAGACGGACGGCGGGAGAAGGGAGATTAAATGCACGAGTCTCCCCGGGGACGGTCCCCGGGAAGGATCCGTCAGTTCCCCGTGGTGCCCCGGGGCCAGCCGGCGGTGCATTCGGAGGTGCCTCCCCCTCCGGTCCCGGACGCCCCCGAGTTCTTGTGTTTCCATTCTGAGCAGCCTGCCGCTACCCCACCCACTTCGAAACCGCAAGCAATCAAACAAATGCAACTTCCAAATGTTATCCTCACGCATGCGCAGCTAGCACGAACCCCATTCGAACGAGAGCGGTTTGCAGAAAGACGTACAGCCGGACAACGGGAAGGCAAGCACCGATGCAGCTGGAAAGGCCGCCGACCGAGCATCGCTGACTCTGACTCTTTGCGTGTACTTGCCGTTATGAGCAACGGACGGTTGCCTTGGGGCCACTTGGCGCGACCCTCGACTTTCAGCTCGGGATAAATATGATATCCAGCTCGCCTACGGAATCCGTCCTGATCAAGGGCTCGGGAAATTGGGGGCTGGGTGAGCGGGGCTCCCACACCACGAGCAAGAAAACAAGAACGAGAAAAAGGAAAATGCTAAGAAAAATATGGGCAGACAGACCGATTCCGACTAAGGTCATTTCAGACCAGTGCGTATATTATGCCTCACCTGGACTAATACGAACGAGTTCCTCGACGAAACTATATCATCGCCGCCATAAGACCTTTTTTTAGTCCCGTCTCTTGTGACTGCCTTGATTTTGTTGGCGCTGTTCGCGGGGCCGCATCAGTAAAATGAGTGGCCCCGGTTCTGGGGCAAACGCATCTTCATGCACTCGCACACGGCATCGACGAAAGCAAATCAAATCATCGAATGAAAATGATAGTGTCATTACGATATATTATACCGCAGCACATCATAACGCTGACGGAGACCCGGCGGGAGGGAACAGAAACATCAACAGCGACCAACATCATGAGAAGGAGGAGCAGGAGGAGGGCTCATCCCGCCCAAGATAGGACGAAACGTCGGGAGACCGTCGCCCTCCACGCTTCCTGTCTCAAACACCAACTTGGGCAGACAACAGCTTGACATGCACCGTGGCTAACGGCTGGCATCCCCTCCATCCCAGGCAGTCTTAGGAGCGGCTCGTGGTGTCATAATAATGTCGACATGACAGGGCCTCCATGCATGTTTATCGGTATACTTTTTTCGAATCGGACTCGCTCCTGCACAGTTTTAGTGCGAAAAGTCAATTACCGGTGTTTCATTGGGTACCTACGCACTTCTGGCTAGCACCGCTCGTCCAGGGAGCCGGATCGTACGAATAAAAAAGTCGCTTGGATTCAATGAATACAATACAAGCACAGAGCACTGCGCCCTTTTGCCTCAGCCAGCACGGTCTTCGGGCCAGGCTGCTGAATTTGGAGCAAGATAAGCGACAAGAGGTGATCTCAAGAAGCACGGCCATGATACAAAAACACAGAACTCCGGCCAGTCGGGTGGGTCTGCGCAGCAGCGCATCCCAGATGGTTGCAGTGCAATCACAGGTGGGTTGACCTGATGCAGGTGTGCATGCGAATGGAGACAAGATGTGACGCATCTCTCTCTCCTCGACGAGATGTTCGTATCGAGATGTGACAGTGCACACTGGCAAATTCCTGCTTTTGTGGAACGTTCAGCTGCTGCTGCCATGCAATGCATGCATCCCGGGGTTCCGTTCCGGCTCTCATTGGTCCGCCATCGCAGGATGTCTGTCGCCTTGGGCTTGGACCGTCTATCGATCCCAATGTTTTTTTTTCCTCATGATATGCACTTCCTTGGAAGCGCTGGGGGGAGGGTGTGTTCCAGGCTGCTATCAGATCAGCTGCAGGCGCATCTGGAGCTCTGCCTGCGCATCGCTGGAGCGAGAGAGAGTTCCACAATGAGGGCTTGGACCGTCGACGGGCCTCTGATCGTCAAGATTGTGTCTCGAGACGTCTTGAATTCCAGGGCGAGATAGCATATCACATATCAGCAGGTGGCCGCCTCAAACGGCCGGATCCAGCACGGAGACGGCATCGGGACCGACGGGTCTAACCCGTTCGAAGCTAGACCACATTGCTTGCTTTCGAGCAGCTGGCCGGAAAGAACAGTCAAGAATTCTCGTGTCGCTCGTGGCGAGCGCGAGCCAGTGTGGTTTTTTTTTCTGATGTGTGACCATGCATACGGGCCTCGGAACACCCTACTCCAGGCGCTTTGCAACAGGCATGTACCTGCACTGGCCATCGCGGTGATGCCTATTCTCCAGCCTAAGCGAGCAGTTTCTCGCGACAGACCTG
Source organism: Orbilia brochopaga (assembly GCA_036872635.1). NCBI lineage: Eukaryota > Fungi > Ascomycota > Orbiliomycetes > Orbiliales > Orbiliaceae > Orbilia > Orbilia brochopaga. Next base: position 1,141,106 of record JAVHNQ010000003.1, on the reverse strand, counting down.
AGTGCAAGCAGGAGTCTTCCCGTCGGCCGAGGAGCTGCTGCTGCAGATATGCAAGCCGGCGTAGTCTCCCCGAGAATTTAATCTAAGAGAACATCGCTTCCCATGCATCTGGCAAAACACGTGCATCTAGGCTCCCGGTATCAATATTTATCAGACGCAGCAGGTCGCCTTTCCTCCAAACATGCAACAAAAACAACTACCCGCGCGTGTGTGAAATTTCAGGGAGCACTGGACATCATGCAGTGCCTTGCCGGCATTCCTCAACTGCAATAGCTTCAACGCCATGATGCTGGCGACTTGCCCTTCACCGGCCAATCACGCAGGTCGCAGTTCGCTTCTTCCCGTCTCTGCGATGCGCAGTCGGGCCCCTGAACTTATTCACTCACTTCTGACCGGGCCCGTTCCCCTCGACGCCGCGGATCAATGGCACCGTGCAACCCAGCAATCACGTCTTGTCCATATTGACGCCTCATATTGTGGTTTGAAGCTTTCTCTGTGATCTGCTGGTCCGAGACCATGGTTAGCGTCCGAGCGATGGCCAGTTTGAGCAAATTTTAGCATATGCTGTGCCATTTCCTAGTCCAGGTTTGCCGTGGCGGCAAGGCGGGTTATTTCGACGCGCAGCTTCACCAAAAGCTCGCGATAAAATAACCATGCTTGCACGACGAGAAATGCATCCCAAACAGACCACCGCTCCAACCAAGATTTCCAGAATCATCCCAGTCGCAGTTCGAGCAGCTGCCGCGCTCTACCGAAAAAGAAACAAGCCAGTCAAAGGCATTCTTGCAGCCCTTGCATGACCAGTCTAAACCCATGGTAAAGGGACCAAGCAGCTGCAGGTCAGCGTGCATGCAGAACCGCCTTGATTGAGTCCGCCCCCCTTGCTTTGATAAAACCTGTCAAGTCAGCAAGCGAGATCGAGATTGTGATCGAGATCTTCAAAAGCCGATTTACACTAACCTGCATATTCGATTCGGCCTTAAAGTACGCCTCGAAAAATGGTCTCCAGCAAAGCAGGCGCGAGGATCAGCACCTCGCGGGCAGTCGAGAGCCTTCTCTTTTCGTCCAAAGTTTCGACTAGACTTATACGAGGCCGATGATCGCAGTGCGGTCCCTTTTGGACGTTCCCCGGACTGGGATCTCCAAGTTCGCTTCGTACGGAAGCAGCCCCACATTTTGATTCATCGTGAGATCGCTGCCAGGGTCCAATTGGCCAGGCTGTGTCTCGAAGGTTCCCGACGGTGGTGTGAAAAAGTGAAAGGCCGTCCACGTCATTCGTCATTCAGACGAGTGAGGGGCTCGCGATCGTTGCTTTTGCTGCATTCCTTCCAGAAGTGGTGACATGTCACGACGTCGTCGATATATCTGAAATCAAAACCTCTCAAGGAGAGATGACACGACGGGAATGATTGCCAATTTAAAGATACTGCAGTAATATCCCATACCTTCGCACCCACGGCACCATGCGTGTTTCCACAAACCCAAGTCACGTCAGCTTGTCTGCCGTGAACCGTCGCTTCTTGGGAGACGGCGTTAGGGTGAAATACCATATCACGCCAGACTGAAGTGTGCCTTACATCCATCGTCGCGCCATCCATGCCGCGCTATACGGATACACAGCACCCGACGCTTGTCACACTCGAGAATATGGGTTGCAATTGAGATGAGATGGGAATGAGATGCCGAGGCCAATGGAAATGGCTCGCCTCAATGAAAACCTGATCCATTCATCCAATATGTGGGCCCCGTTAACGTCAACGTTATCACGAAGTCAGGTCACAGCTTCCCAAGAATCCCAGGCAAGGCCACACGTGTCAGCATTCCCATCTGCCAAATCCTCGATCACCAACCCCATGCCCTCGGTACGCTATCTATCGGAAACACCGCACGACGTCCGCCTACCAAGATCGACAAAAGCAACACGCGAGACCTGTAACGCGCACGCGGCCCACGGCCGGGTTCAGGCATCAGAAAAGGTGAGACGTCCGGCCGGCGAGCGCGAGCTCTAAGCTGGAGCTCGTCGCCAGGCCCCCAAGGCAACGATGGGCTCTGCGCCCCCCGAGTGTCAAAAGACATCCAGATTGGGAGTGGCAGGAGGAACTAAAAACCATCCAATGATAGAGCTGCCCAGACGTCAGCACGGACGCTAGCAGCTCTTTTCGCCGGGCAAACCGAAAAGGCGATACGTCCGGCCGGCGCCAGCCAGCAAGCCGGGACGCAGAGCCATCGAACAGAATGCAATGCGCAGACGAAGATCATCCTCTCCATCCCACAGATGCCCTTGACTAATACTCTTTGGTCAATCGCGCATAACGACGTGAAGCTCTGGAAACATATCCCTCATCCTCTCTCGATCTTGCATGACTCGCACCGTCCGAGGCAAGGCCCCTCCTTGCATGGCCCCCTCTCCATCTACCAGCCCGGCATCCCTGCGCTTTCGTCCGAAAAGACGGGCTTCCGTCGCGATCTTCGGTTCTTTCAACAAGGTACTCCGGATCAGTGCGACCTCCGGCCCAAGCTAAACCGACAGCCTCATTTCCAAAACCCATACTGAGTGCTTCGACGCCTGGCTTGCCAACAAACCCGAATTACAAAAACACTTCATCAAAACATGTTAACATCACCACCAACCCTTGACACCGGTTCGGCAGCAGGCCTTACCGGACTCGGGCATATATAGCTTACCAATATTATCAGGCAACGACCTGCCGTGTCACAATTAGTACGCAAGCAGTCAAAGCACATGGCGTCGTATCATACAACCGGGAAAAAAACATGCTTAAAATTCGCCTGAGGACTGTGGCATAAACGTGGGATTTTTGCCATTTCGAACCCGTTGACCCTCTTTGCCAATAATAACACGCCATGTTTCCTGGCTTGACCGCCGCTTTGAGCGTCCATAGTAATATAACAAGTATGACTTTCTATCATATCATATCATGTCATGCCATGCCATGCGATGTATTTGAAGCTACACCAAGGAATAGGTATAGCACTTGCTTGAGTTACCCCTCTGACATGACAAACTAGCGCGACAAGTCCTGGTTCCCCCGGCTGCTGCTCCAATCGCCAGCTTGCAGGCCCCGAGCCTGAAAACTTGGAAATGCAATGCAAGCAGACCTGATCTGACCCACAGGCGACGTGGACCATGCTCAATGTCTCCCTTGCATGCCCTAACGACTAAACCGGCTTTCCGCGCCCCAGAAAGGAGGCATGCATGCACTCGACTGCTCCCGGATCCCCGTTTACGCGAGTGAGCGAGCGAACGAATGAACTCATCCATCCGGCACCTTCCGCTGGCCGTGGATATGCCCCTCCTGTCGCAGCGTCCCGGAGAAACACCACCACCTGCTTCGTACGTGGTCGGCGGATCGGTGCCAGGAACAAGTCGCGCAGCGAGAGCAATATACTGCTCTTTGTTCTCTTGCGCGATTCGTGACGAACCGCTTTTGCCGGGAAACTCTCGCCGGCCTGCATTCATTCCGCTGGGACAAAAAATGCTAAAATCTACAGCATCATCAGCTCAGCTGAGCTATCGATTGTACCAAATTCCTCCAGCTTCGCGCTGCACATTCAGCTGGATATTCCCCATATCTTACCAGCTCGCTGGTGCCGTAGACGGGTTAGTCCCGCCGACAAGCGAGCCTGGCTCCTGACTGGTCGTGTGTGCATCAGAGGCTTTCGCTCGACGTCTGACTTGCATATTCCGACATTCTTCAGCTGCAGCGGCCGGGGATCCGGCACGCAACGGTGACCGCGGGACGCTGATCAGCCATCGTGAAGCCGACGGAGGGAGCGCGGGAGGCAAAAATAGACGTCCATGTTACTGCGACAGGGAGTACTAGCCCCACTTGACTTCAGACCTGCTTGCAACCCATGCGCGGTTTTAAATTCCAAAGCTTGCTGTCTGTGGTATCTTGTCCGTCTTGTCCGTTCTGCCTGGGGCCGTTAGGCAAGAATGTATCATGGAGCTGGGATGTCCGGGTGTTGCGGACGGAATTCGGGCAACTTCCAGGTCTGCATGCAGGCACTGGCAGGTTCAGCTGAAGTCTCTCGCCCTGCTTTGCTTGGTTCCAGGAAAACTGGTTTTATCCAGAGTACGAAGTATTATTATTATCATCAGAAAAACTCAACAAGCCACCGAACTTAGATGGAATATCATTCGGACTTATTATTTCCTCTAGTGCATATGCATCCCAACCTTTTCTGAGTTCCCTTCCTTCCCTTGCAACCCACAATCATAGCCAAGATGCTATATAATAAGTTGCTTGTCATGAATATACAATCGTGACGGTGTGCGTAGTATGTCGGTAGGTGCTGTCCCCGCCCATGAATAGACAGACGGACAGGGAAATACCATTTAAAGCATGCATGCGTTTGGCACAGCTGCATTAAAGAGATATACCGTTCCGTACCGTACCGCCATACGTATACTTTCGTGCTGTATACATCTTACAGGGATGTATCGGTATAGAGGGCATGTACCATGAGCCCTTCAATGTCACACCCACACTGTCCAGCACTGGGACACCACGGCGCCAGCTTCGTATCGGCCGCCGCTCGTTCCTGAAAACGTAAATGATTGTACCCTTTCTCAACATCGAAAGGGGATGGATGGGCACAATTGATTGACTTAACTGCCTGCTAATATATATATTATGACCTACAATACGCGTGGAATTATAGCGCATCGATGGAAACTTATAATATATTAGCTAGCTTAACTGGTGTAATATGGAATAGATAGCCATGTCGCCAATCGACCTGTGTAGCACATCGATTCCTTGGATCCCTGCGCAACTCGTTTCCAGGTCTGAGTTATAATCTTCTATCCCAGACCCATCTCGGACTTCGTGAAATTCACAAACCACCCGTGCGCCTTCGCCTGCGCAAAAGTATCGATATCACGATATCAGGAACAACGTATACAATGCATCCTTGAGTTTGTTCAGGTATGCACACTCGAGTATCAACATACTCTCTATATCCTGACACTCAAGAATAAGTGATGATAACAAGGTAAAAAAGTACCTCATCTGGATGCATACGTAAAGATTAAATTATATGATGTTACCAACTATGCACGGTGAATCCCTGCCCGCGAATGCATAATACCGGAACTATGCGTCCTCAAATGATCTCCTTCCCTCCCTTCCTCGCTCCCTCGCTCGCCTCCGTCCCTCCCTCCACCGCTGTCTGTCCGTCTCTCGCACCGCCCGCCCATCGCTATCTAAGCGAACAAGAAGATTACCACCCGTCCAATCAGCGGCGCAGCCACCCTGCTCGGAGACAAGACCACTGGACTTGACCTCAGCTGCGGAAATACCACTCATGCACCCGGTTTTTCTATACTCTCGTCCCGGTTTTTCAAGTATTTCCAAAAAAGAATTTTTTGGTTTTTCCAAATACAGGTTGGGAATGATATCAGATGACCGGACGTCGCATTACAGCTAGCTGCACGTCCATCGTGATAGCGCTTGCTGCAATGCCTGCTGGCCAGTCGAGAAGCCTTGGCCATCGTGCCTCCACACCCCCTTCCATCCATCCTCCCTCCCTTCTGTATGCATCCATCCAGCCATTCCCCACATGCGTACATACAAACATTCACCCGCATATCCGTCCAAGCAGATACAGACGTACATTGACAGGATATGACAGCCAAGCAGACAGCCAGGTGGGGAGAGAGGAAGGGAGGAAGGAAGGAAGGAAGGGAAGGGAAGGAGGAAGGAACCCACCTCAACTCCTCTAGCTCCCAAGCCAAACTTACGGAATCCATCCCTGGACGAAATGATGTGGACTCAGCCATGCATGTTGGCCACACACCTTCTGCTACATGCCCTCCTGTGCAGGCTCCTCCTCCCCGTCATCTGGCAAGCTGATTCGTCGTCCTCCAAACCCACCCCCACTGCTACCACCCAGCGCTGCAGCTGCAGTCATAGTCGTCTTGTCCCATTCCTCCAGCAGCTCCTCGATGTCAACGTGCGCCCGGATCTCCTTCTCGACCATCAATCCGTAGATTTTGCGCATCTCCCCAAAGTCGAGAAGGCCGCGAAGAAGCCGAAAGCCCGACAACATCATATCTAGAAATAGATCATCAGGGAAATTCCGCATCGTTAGCCTGGCGTTCTTGAGTTTGCCATCGCTTTAATTAGAAATATCGATGGCTGAGGTAACCTCAGCCGGCAGATCAAGCGCTCGCTCATTCACGTTTCCGATCTGGACGAGCCAGCTCCATCACGCCATCTGATTCGTAGATTGAATCTACGACGTCAGTCTGTCACCGACGCTACTGGGCGCGAATCCAATTCTCACGCCATGGGACCGGGCACGGGGTTGAAGGATACACAGGCACGGAAGAATTGGCGAATGCAGAATCGTACGATGGCGGCGGAAAGATAGCGGAACAGAGGGAATAGACATACCCTTCGACCACGGACACGCCCTCACCCCCCTCAGGAATACCTCCCGTGCTCTCCGCCCTTCGCCTGCCCGAACTTCGAATCGCAGATACAGCAACCACAGCTGCACACTCGCTTTCGTCCTACACACACGCATGCACAAACAGCAATGCATCAGCTTCGAGCTCCTATTGGCGGGTCTTCAAATCCGTGGCTTGTTTTAGAAGATGCAATGCGATGGATCTATCGCACTGCGGAGAGCGCTTCGAGAAGGCATGCATGCGTCGGTGTGGATGTACTGTACATGTACGTCCACCAGAAGACATCATGCCAGTCCACTCGGATATTCTCCGAGGACGCCTGTCCTGTCTCCGCTGTAGCAAACCAGCTGGATGAAGTAGAATCTGTACTCGTGATGCGCGTAGACGAAATTGCGCTCCAGCGACAACAGATCCGTCGACGACGAATCAAGTGTGTGAAAGCAAGAACGAATACAGATCTCCACTCACCGTGTATTCTCCACCGCCCGCTCGAATACGCTCCTGACGGCGCTCCCATTTGCACTTCCCCCCATCTGTAGCTCCGCCCACACTCTAAACACCCACCTGGCCACACCCTCGCTTTCCTTGCCGGTACCATCGTGGTCGCCCGCCAACATCCTGCGCACGCGGTACTCGATTTTCGATTGGGCCTCGTTCCACACAAACAGGCTCAAAAACGCTGTGTTCTCTGGAAATCTTGCCATCGCATCCTCGAGGAAGACTCTGAACGTCGCCGGTTTATACGGCCGCGCGTTCGCTGCATATCGATAGAACAGTCGCGCTTTCGCCATCATCGCATGCTCTACAAGCGCACGCATCCGAATATCCTCACCGTTCTCACCGTCGTGCTGGATTTGACTTTGCAGATCTGCGATAAGTTCGTCCGAGGGCTTCAAAAAAGTAGCAGGAACTCTCTCGCCTGCTCCTACCGTCAGATACAGAAGCAGGCACCGCAGCTCCACATAAGCTACCGCGCTCTCCTCTCGCGCGTGCATCTGCTGCTGCTCTTCGAGATACTACACCAGTAGGTCATCAGCCCCCTTTCAGCACACCAGTATAGACAAACTTACCCTCATAGCTTTCAGTACGACGCCCACGCCCACGCTCGCACCCTTACTTTTCTCCCCTTTCCCAACAGCCTGGTAGCCATCCGGTACCGCGAGGAGTACGTCTAGCGCGGCCGCCTCATCGCCTTCGTCGAGATGACTCCACGTCCATGATTGCCACAGTTCGACTGTCCGACGGCGCTGCTCTGCACTGAAGCCAGCAGCCATCTTGAGTGCGGTGGTGTATATCGTCCCCGCGGCATCGCGATTCCCCTGTGCGCTTTCACTCATCGCATATGCATTCCACAAACGTAAACTACTCGAGTAGCGCTTCAGTAGTGCTTTCGCAACCTTCTTGTAGTTGACGTTAGTCTTCCCGGCCGCCTGCCGCTTGACTTCCGCGGCGAAATAGACCAGCGCGAGCCGCTCGTCGGGCACACGGAGCACGTATTCTCTGAGCATCGCGATGCAAAAGTCCATGCGCTCGTCCGTCCCCGTCACCGGCACCTCCACGCTGTCGAACCACCATGACGAAGACATGAGCGTGGCTGGCGCAAACGGTAAATGCGGGCTGCGGAATAGAAACGGGTGGCGCGCGACTCGCCCTCGCCGCTCGGAATCCATAGGCTGCCCGTCAACCCATGTTATGAGCTTGACGTTGCCATCTGCGCCGTCGTCGCTCCAGAACCATGATGCGAGGCTGCCGTCGCTGGCGTCCGCGAGGTCCGTGCGGAGGAACGCGTCGTTCTGGAAGACCGTCGGTGCAAGGATTCCGGTGAAGGCGAGGAAGGCGTCGCCGAGCTTACTTTTCGCAGTGGGGGTCTGGAAGAGCCATAGGAACTCGCGCATGTCTGTGAATAAGATGACACGGAACGGATCGTCCTCCTCCACTTCGTCTGTCGTCCGTGCGGGTAGTCGGCCCTGCAACGCGGTTTCTTTATCTAGCCAGACGCCAAAGAAGTCTGGGTCGTCGGTGTGCAAATCGTCGGTGGACGGGTTATAGTCGTCTGGTAGATCTTTCGGGTCTGAAAACTCGCCGACATCATCGTCCGTGTAGGCCGCCCATCCTTTCGCTTTGGCCTCGCCGATGCGTAACACTTCGCTATCCCAGAATGCGCCGAAGATGTCGAGCATGTGTTCGTGGTCGGTCAGTGATGCCGGTGCTGTAGTGAATTCTGTTGGCGGGGAGCTGTTCATCTCGAGTAATGCCTGCCATATCGCAAGCGATAGCTCTGAGAACCCCGCCTGCCGCATGTATACTGTCGCCCGCGTAAGAATGTAGAGAAGTATCTCTTCCAGCGCGGCCTTCCCGTCCTCCGCGGCGCCATAGCGCAGTATCCGGCCGCGTAGCTTGGCCACGCACGATTCGTAGACCGCCAGGCATTCACGGTACTTGAACGATGTGAATTCCGTCTGGCGGAAGTTGATATACGCCTCCCAGAGCTCAATTGTAGTCGCGTGCTTCGATAGCACAGCTTCCCATTTCGTCCTGAGCTTCGACGGGTCCCAAATCCCCGCTGCGATATCCATGTACGTGAGAAGCAAGCGCGGGTTTCCGTCATTGTGTACCAGGGCCTTCTCCAGGATGCCGAGCTTGACTTCCTCGAGAGCCTGGCGCTCGCCCTGTCGGACCTTGCGGCGGTGGCGACGCTCCTTATTCCCATAGACGATTGTCTCTTGGTGCTCCATCAGCGCGAACAAGGCGTCAATGTTCTGCGGCTGGGCGTCGACAAGGCGAGTGAGCTGGATGGTACGGTCTTTGATTTCCGCGTCGAATGCGCTGGGCTCATCATCGGATGAGGGGACCTCCTCCAGATCCTCGTCCGGGTCGGCAGGTATTGTAGTAACTTTCCGTATGCTCTCGATGGAACGGTAATCCTGCTCGTGAATGTCCGTTTCTGCATCCCTCTTGCGCTTCCTAGCGCCAGGCAGCTCGACGTAACCCCATCCTTCTGCAAACCCCTTTACATCATCGTCGTCGCGTGCGAACTTGATGCGCAGCGCACGGCTATGCTCAAGCGCATACTCCCAACCGCGGACGCGCACATCGCCGCGAGAGACTCGACCTGTCACGACGCCCTTGCCATCACCCTTGTCCGACTCGATCTTGATCGCGCGGGGAAGACCGACGATTCGGCTGCCATAGCGAAAGTACTTTGGTATGTTGTAGCGGTGGATGGTGCCGTAGGTGATGTTGTGCGGGTCGCCCTTGGTGTCGATCTGGAAGGTGGGCGTGGGGGCGTCCCATGGGAGGATTGCGGGGTCTTGCGCGGGGAGTGTAAGGACGGTGTCTCTCGCGCGGGGCGACTTTGAGCGGGGGCGACGGTGTCTGCGATCGCTGGATCTATCTCTGCGACGGTGGGAGTCGCGCGCGCGGTGAGAGTCGCGATCTCGATCTCGATCTCGATCATGGTCTCGGTCTCGGTCATGGTGACGGTGGTGGCGATCGCGGGATCTGTCGCGTGATGCTGGCGGCTTGCGCGAGTCGGAATCTTCAGTTCGGGGTTCGGGCTTGGGGGCGGATTTGAAGCTCTTGAACTGCGGGACCTTTTTGGCGGGCTGCATGTCTGCGGGTGTCGGTCTGGGAAAATTGAGGTTAGTCGGCTGTTGCGGTTGCGAGCGAGTTGAAGTCGCCGCTTGTCTGGCCGCCCAATTGACATCGCCGCACGTGTAGTGATGCCTGCATCTACTTTACCTTCCACCACCAATTATTCCATCTTTGACAACTACGATGCAGTGCGCCAATCTCCCGAATAGCTTCGAGCAGCGACTGCCATCCCGGCTCGACTAGCCCGCAGATGAGTAATCATCGCCTCAACCGTCATCACGATATCGATACGGAGTCAAACAAATAGAAATGATTTCAAAACACCTGCGTCTTCCGGCTGACGGAGGTCAGATACTAGGTCAGTAAATAAATTATCTCGGTGCAAAACCTGTACGGTGCCCGAGAATGATCACTAAAGCTTAAGGCGTGCGGACTTCAGGTTTCGTGGAGGTACTGTGAATCATACTGGCAGACGCGCCCGCCTCAAGGTAAAATTTGGGGATTCTTGATGACGGAGGTGAGAACCAATTGATATCGCGGCTCTAATATGGCTGAAGCTAGCTGACACAGGCTCCCGCTCATACATTCAGTCAGATTCAAATACGTCGAGGACGAACCGAGTCCTCACGTAGACAAGCTCACAGCAGCATGAGTGTTAAGCGACTGGCAGTCTAAGGGGGCCGTGTTATGCGTTGTCACCAATCGTCGATGTCGTTGACGGGCGTGCAGTTCGTCGACGAAGCCGGTCTGTACAACCAAGACTGTCGACCTGTCATGGGTCTGCCTGTTGCCAAAGCCTTCGTCGATGCCTCATCCCTGCACACTGGCAAATGGCCTTCAGCAGCTTTGTCGATCTTCCAGACACCAAAGGAGCCTTACGTTGGATTGGGCCTCATGAATCATCTTTATTCACGCCTCTCCAAAGTGCAGTTGCAGTCATCAATAACCCGGCTCGCCTCCCTGCAGTCATCCTGACTCATTGCCGCCGCAATGCCGCGATATAAGAATACAACTGTCTTCGCCAGACAGAAAGTCAACTATCAACAGCAACTGCGCAGTCCTCTGAAATCTGCCTTCAATACCGTTCCCGCAAGCCAAACCCTCCAGCGGCACTTTAATACCCAGTTTCCCTATAGAAGATCGTTGTTCTAGGATACCCACAATGCCAGCGCGCTACACCCTCATACACCAACCGCAGCACCGGACCAGTTCCCACCTCGCCAACTGGGAACGGTACTACTGCACCATATGCAATAGCGCTCCCCATCCGACGCTCCCATACGAGCTCTATCAAACCATCACCTCGGATCCCTTCTGTGTCCAAGTCCTCGCTAGCAAGTTCTCCACTTCGCGAGCCGCCGTCTCAAACGCCTACTATGCGCGTATCCCAGTGCACCCGACCCGTGAAAGCGCCTCAGTCATCGACCGCCGCCTGCGGGGTCGCGGCACCAAGCTTCAGATCCTGACCGACCGCCAGCGCAATGCATCTGCTGATGCAAGTTTTGAAACCTCCCGCCGCGTCTTCACTCAAAAGGACGCCAAGCTACGACGGGGCCTCAAGGCGGCACCTCGCGCAGCCGTCGACCGCGACAACTGCGATGCTGTCGTCGTCGCGGTGAATAAGAAGAATAAGGGTAGCAAGGGCCGTAGCCTTAAGGGCCGCCGAGCGTGGCTCGACGGCGAGATGGATATTGATGACGCAAAGCTTGTGAACTGGGACCACGAGATGAACTTTGAGCGAGACGACGTCTGGGAACAAGAGCTGTGCGACGGCAGCGACGACGAGGGTCAGCTCGAGCAGCTGCGTACGCTGTTCCCGGATGCTCAGGTCGGTGGCGAGAAGAACACAAACCTGGGCGACGCACTCAGCGATGAGGTAAGCAATACAGATGGGATATATACACGGCGGGATCATGATGTTAACGTGACTGTAACGTCGCAGGATCTTCGCGCACTAGGCCTGCTCTACGACTCTCCCGATGAGGAAGCCGAGATGGAACTCGCACACAGCACACACTCCCATTCGCATCCACACATCTGTGAGCACATCGAGGCTGTTATGGAGCGGATGCCGGATACACCCCGTGCGACGCCGTATACCCCAGAAGGCTCTGCTGCAGATGCTGCAGACATGGATGAGGTATGGGTTATCGTCGGTGAGCGCGTGGTCAGGGTAGTGCCCGAAGCTCCAAGCGAATGGGACGTCGTGAGCGAATACCTTCTCACATGATTACATTATCCTCGATCGAGCGAGTGATGAACGTATATTTCTATCTCTCCACCTCTCGCTCATCGATATGATGTAAAGTTTTCGTATATGGGGCGGTCTTGGATGGATAGTCAGCAGCGCGATAGGGTCGCTTGTGTGGAGCGGGGCGAAAGATATCCTTTTGTATGGGAGTAATTTGCTGTATATACACCAAGATACCCAAATGATTAATCCAGCTTGATACCCCAGAATCTGTCTATCAGTTAGAGTTATAACCAGCGAATGCAACATTATGCATTAGACTTTCGCAGTAATCAAGCTCCGTAAATTACCTGTGAACTGTGTTGTAGCGCCTTATATATCGCCGCCTGACTGGTATTATCGCTGGTATATATCTCGGTTTACTGCACGCTCCTGACAAGCTGTCTATAAATTATCATGACACCCCCTGCTTCTCTTTCTCTTTCATCTACCCATCTATGCATTTGTTAGGCTGCATCTAAAACCTCTTCCTTCAAAGAATATACACAAGCACACGATAGCTTCCGACAAAACCTCTTCCATTATCATATATCACACTAAAAATCTCTGCGTACGTCGCACTCCGTTCTGACATCGGTCATATCATACGTTGTGTACACCATCCTACAATATACTAGCATGTCCACATGCTTACCCGTCATATCTCTATAGCAGCCACCCTTGAGTATCATACATACCCGTATCCACATCCCATCCACACTCATATCAATCAACAGCGCGCAACACCGCAACGCACATAATCCACCACGACAGCATCCGTCCATAAAGTCTAGCACATACGAGCGTACATACTATGGACACACCAAAGATCACCCTCCCGAGCTCCATTCCTGCTTCTGGCTCCAGCGCCGGCATCGCTGTCGCTGTCGCCGCGGGTAGCGGTGGGACGTGCGCTTGTGGTGGTACAGGTGCAGGCGGAAGAACAGGTGCAGATGGCGGTGGCGGGATGAATATGACGGGGCGGAATGGGGGGCCGCCGAGGGGTGTTAGCATGTTTGGATGTCTGGTGATGTGATGTGGTGCTGTGTGGTCTGACCTCCTCAGTATACACCATCACGATTCTTCTTTGTTTGAATTGTCGTACATAGCCTATTATGCTCAAGGTATGATTCTTGAGGTTACCTTGCTTGAACGGTCTCATGGATATTCAGGCATGCAAAGTGAGTTACACTATCCTTGTACTGTATCTGTATTTGTCCCGGCTTGAGGTCATACTTCCTACCTGCCAAAATTTATGGCTTCTTACTCGAGGCTACACCAACTTTTACTCGCAAGTCATGACGTTTAGAAAACTCACATTGCATTTTTGGAGGGTATCGACTAACTGCGTCCTGGCAGGGCAGATACATTACACGTCGAGCTATTCAATCATCCATCTGTTGGGTTTACATTCCATTTCACTATTAGATTCGTTCGCACCTACCATGGGACAGCCAATCCGCAATGCAACTGCAAAAAAAGACATACCGCAATCACCTCTCACCTACGTGAACGAATGACAAATGGAATAAAAGTGAGAGACGGTAGAGAACTAACCCATATGTGAAGCGGTTGTTTGTACAGTAATGTTGAACTATCAAACTGAGCTGCTCTGGGCTGAATATAAATGGAGAGAAATGTCCGTGACATTGCACGCTCTTGTATATCCGATTGGACTCATCGTTTTAGCTGATTCATTATCCATGGATGCATGGATACCGTGTATCGAATCTCAAGCCCCATCGTAAAATTATCTCTGTCCGAACTGAACTTTGCGAATCTGCTATCTTCATCTCACATTCTTGCTAGCTACAGTCACCCTCCTGCTAAATGCGGACTGTAGTATACCATCGACAGTTAGATAACCTCACTGCTTCTGGCCTGTGGGATATGTCGACAAGTTCCCGAGCTTTAGTATTACTGCTAAAGTGTCTCAGAGTACAGTCAATTAATTCTCCTCGAGCTGCTATAGTAAAATCATCTACTGATATACTATGGTAGTATTGTACAATTGTATTTGGCTAGGAATGGAATTGATCATGATGAGTACGGACACAATACCTCCCGCTAGCGCTAACTAGCACCGGCCAGCATGCATGTTAGAAATCGAGTGAATATCTCTGCTTCGCTTCTTTTGGCATATATGTAATGGAGGCTCTCATAATTTCGCAGCTGCTCTGAATAGTTTCGTATATAAGACCTTACGCCACTCCATGGTGAGGTTCATGGGCATACATGGTTTGATCATAGGTACAGAAGCAAGTTCTATTCGCCGATGAAATATTTGCGTACACCTCGGAAAAAGCATCTTTCTCCTGGCTAGCTGGTCTTCTGTTCTGGAGCTCGGAGATCAATAAAGCATGGATAGGCGCACGCACCTTAGATGCACGTATACTTGCATACGGGTTGAGATTACGTTGACAACGATCAACCTTCAAGTATACTTTCTGGGACATGCGGTCGTCACCTGGTCTCGCAATTCGGACCGCACGTCAGACGTCACCTTGTATTGCTGAACAACTATAATGATCATCGGAGAGAGTTAACCTGTTGGGATTGATACATCTTGATTATAGATATCTGATAACAATCACGATGGAAATGATATACCAATGTTGCGAAATTCAGATACAGGAGTAAAGAAAATTAAAGAAACAACCACTCCACCGCAACTTTATTCGAGTCCTGGAGATCGGGCCAGCCTTTAGACGTGTCCACCCATGTCGGATGGGGGTTGATTAGCTATCTGTGTCTGAGTCTGGAAGCCATCCGTGTATGTGTATTGTACATTACTAGAGTAGCGTGATACGAGCATACTCTAATATATAGTTTTACGGTAGGTCTCTGTGTATGTCTATATCGACATTTTTCGGTAGAAGCTTTACCTCAACGTTTTGGCCCCCCCCGTCGTTGATTGCGCGTTTAGTACACTTGTCTTGAAACTGCATTGTTTCAAAACCAAATCTAACCTCTATCTTGCTGGTTGCATCGTTAATGTACTCCACCCAAATTTTTCCCGTCGGCGCGCAGTGGCGTTTATTCTTAACAATGTCCCAAATACGTTCGCCAAAATCCCGCTCGATGACACCCCATCCGTAACAGATGTAGCTATTGCTCGCGTCAGCTTCAGTTATTTTTCGCTGACAAACGACATATTTTGACCGTGGCCACTTTGGTTTCCGCATCAGTTGCGGTTTGCGCTGTGGCTCTATCCAGTACTGCGCTCTGCCACCATTGGTCCAATCGCCATGATGGGTGACCTTGCCGCCACCTTTGTAGTTGAGTGGATTTGTATGCATTGGAATGGTGTTACAGCCATCGACCAGTTGTTCACGGAAGACGCGGAGACAGGTTTCGTACGTTGGTGGTGGACCGGCATCATTCCATGCGGCGCCGATTTCCATTTCGGCCAACGTGTTCGGGTACGCTATAGCAGTCCACCCGCAATTACTTGCTATGCGATCAGGACCGCCATCAGGACCGTGCACGAGTACTTGTTTGCCGCATTGTCCGGCTGGACCTTCCAAAAATTTCTTGCCGACCTCGTCGAGTTTCCTGCAGAATGTGTCTTGTATATAATCCATCATATTGTCGCGCATAGCATAGGCGCCGCGCTCAATGGGGTAGCAGATCCGGTCGCTGAACTCAGGATTGGGTTCTCGCACGGGTACGGCGATGATTGTTGTTGCGACGGCATGCTGGACCGAGGTGAATATTTCTCTCACGGGGAAGACGGAGACACGCGTTCGGGTCATGGTTTCCGTCGCGGTGAGAGGAATGGTGGTGACGAAGCCTTTTGTCGTGGTGGTCTTGCGTGTCGGGTAGGGGCGTAGTTCGATTTCCAGGACGACCTGCGTGCTGGTAACGTAGCCTGGCACTGGTAACGGGTTGCGCTTATGGAGGAAGGTTGTGGGAAGGGCGGAGAGAGTGCGGTTCCCGACGATGGCTGCATCGGGACTCTTGTGGTCTTTGATATACCGGGGGGTGGCTTTGCGGGGGTAGTGGCGGTTGGCGGGTGTCGCAGCGGTCCTGGAACCGTCGGCATGTAGTTTGCTGCGGTCATCTTTCTCGCCGATCCAGAGGATGGGGATGTTGTCTATCGTCCCATGTCGCAGATGAGCGGCTTCTCGCAGTCTATTCTTGGCCTCTTGCAATGATAGCCCGCGGTGCCTGGATAGGTGGTCGGCTAGAATCCCAGAAATTGCAGCAGCAGCTGTATTTTAATTCATGTTAGAGGACGTGTATATGAAAGTAGAACTTATTCGTCGAGATTGTGTAGATTATTGCGAGCACGCATAGAATATAAATACCTAGTGCAGTGTCATTCTTCCGTTGGTATTCCCTCTTGCTTCCGCCTATAGGAGCTCGAATATCTCGAGCAAGAGCATACGCCCATATATTCTTTCCATCGGATATTTTGGCGCCGGCTTCGTCTATACTACCCACTACTATCTGGTTGGATAGCTGGTCTATCGAAGCTGGCCAGGCACCGTCCTGTAGATTTAATGAAGTTTCATCAGATATGAATGCAATGGAATCTCTCGTGGTGATAGAGTTACTGTTTAACCACTTACCTCTTCGTTATTATCAGCTGCTGTCACTATCACTACATTATCCAATCTTCCTAACGATCGTATGACTTCTTCTAGCCAACAGTCTAGTATCATCTCGCTGTGAGGGAGCCCACCCGAGCGACGGCTGTATCTTTGTGGAGATATGTTGACGATAATCGCATCGTCGGGTTCGTGGCTCGAGAGAATCGCATCATAGAGCCTAACAAGGGTGCTTAAAAGCAGTGGCTTTCCCTCGCGGAATTCTTCGTCATTCAGGCTAAAGAAATTCACGACGACGTCGGCATCCCGTGCTATGCCGATCTTATCACCTATAATGGTACCGAGCACGCTGGTTCCACGATCGCTTTGTCGGTTTCCATCTTCGAGACGGCCTTTCGCTGACTTTGGGCCCGCGTAGATTGGTCTTGTGATTTGTCCGCAGGCGCGTGCATGCTGGAAAGCCTATTATTATCGTCGAGGCAGCGTTAGCTCGTAGTGAGAGACCCTAGAATTGGATATATAGACACGAATTAATGGGCGAAAATGGCATATTCAGATTTGCTTACTTCATGTTCAATGTCAAAGCCTGTATCGAGTACGTATATATGAGCACCATATCCAGCTCTACGGGTGGAGGCGTGTCGATTGTCTAGATTGCGATCTGAAAGGTCCCTTTCCAGTGGCCGGTGGTTGTAGGAGAATAGTGGTTTCCTTCGAGGCGCCAGGGCTTCATTCGCTGACAAGGTGTTAATTGATTCGAGTCGAGGCTCAATCCTCCTTGTTCCAGGTGAGGCATCCGCATTTTCTGAAGATAGGCCGCTATCATTGCGTCTATCGCCAATCAGCGAGAGATACCGCGTCGCAGTCAATATCTGTTTAGGTTGGCAATGTCAGCAGGCACTTCATGTTCACAAGCTTTACTAGTTTCCCCTCTCAGGGTTTGGTAGGGGGCGTACGTGTTCTTGTTGCCTAGCCACGAAATGTCGTGCGTCCTTCAACGTAGTATTCCTGATGTAAAAGTATGTGCCTAGGTGCTCGCTTCTCAGCACGTAGTCAGACTTGCTGTCATACGAAAATTTGTCCAGGTCGTCGACGAGCACTTTTAGCACATCCTGCCTCCGTCTAAAATCTTGTCGGACGATGAATATGTAGGGCTCAATTATCGTGTCATCTTCAGGCCCCAACCTGCTCAACTCTGCTGTCGAGTCGCTTGGTAGATTGCAAGTGTGCTCAAGAGCTACGGTAGGTAATTTTTCCGAGCCTTCTGAGTTCCCGATTAGGTTGCTGGTGGTTGCGGTGATGGTGGAAGCTTTGGTTAGCAAAATGATGAGGATTTGGGCTGTGTTGAATCGCATCAAATTCGCAAGAAATCTCATCCCTATTAAGAATTTTGAGCGCCCCAGATGGGCTATTTGTCTATGTGTATGCCAGCTGGTGATCTCGAAAGAAGGTAACCCTGAGATGCGACTATATGACCTAGGCTGATATTATGATGATATACTAATGTGATCTGAGCGATGCTATGGAATCCATAAGATACCGACTAGAATCGATATTAGTCCATATGTCAATGATTGAGAGCACAGAAGCTGATAATATGCCTATTCGGGTTCACATACCAATGGCCAAGTACAATCAAAGCGCTGAAGGTGAGATTAGCTTAGAGTCGGAATCTCATACTTGCCCTAAACATTTTGAAAAGTGCATGGCAGATCTGACCTGTGCTTCTACCTCGCACGACCTATTCGAAAATTGCGGCGCATCATACATACCTTAGTTAATTTGACACTCCACAGACGTGGATACTGATGCATGTCTTTCAGAAGACTGACATTCGGGTGATTCATTCGAATGGCGCAATATGAACACTGTTAGCGTTTAATCCGCACAGTAGCAAGCGTAGGCGAAGCAAGATCAGAAAAGAACCTAATTAAATTACTCCAAGGCGATACATTCGAATTCTCGGCTCAGACCAACAATTTCACACGTAATAACAAGAAAACGAGAATCACAAAGGCGAAGTTCAATATTTGAAACACCGTCAGCTGTGCATCGAAAGCCCTGAACTGGTCCTACTGGTGGCACGTACGAGCCTAAATGTATATATAAAGTATTCTTTCTATATGAAACATGAGAACCAAATGTTAGGGTTCCAACTCAGGCTTCACTCTGGCGGCTACCTCTCTAAGGTGGCTCGGTCAAAGTATCTGCTACGCGTGTGGGCTGGGGTTTGGCAAAATGGTACTTGGAACTTGTTGGAAATCTTTTTGTTGCACTGCAAGGGTCATGTCCGAATTGTAAATTGAAAGAAGATAGGCTTGGACGCGCATAAATACGGGCGTAATTGCGCTGTGCGTAGAAACCAACAGTACTGCGACGAATCTAGTTCAAACTATTTGCTAGTAGGGTGAGATCTGCTATCAACTCCTGAATTTTTCATTTCTGACTAGTCACGATCCTGTCTACGTGGGTTAACAGCGATGTATATAGCAGAACATCACGTACACCCACACGCATTATATAGCTATCCGCCTACGATACGAACAGCCCTAGCGGAAGACAGTCTTGCTTCTAGCTCGTGGCTTGCCATTGGGGGAACATGTATAATGGCCTTTCAGCCCATTCACCAAAAATGTGTGAAATACTGATCTAACCAAACTTTAAAAGTTGTTCAATTTATCGATATATAGATCTAGCCTATAACTAAGATTCGAAATCTGAATGCGCACGCGATCCAATCTTATGAAGCCACTAGAATATGCCCGTATCATAAGATCATTAAAATTTGCAGATCGACCTGACAGCGTGTAGGGGAAGGTCTCACAGCAGTAAGCTGCAATGTTGATAACCCGGGACAATTGATCAGCCGGAGGAGCGGGTAGGCTTGCTAGCCTGCAGAACATAAAATACGCCGTTCGGCATAACTAATCTGCCACCAGCGATGGGATCCCTACTATCGTCTTTTGCTTTACAGTCGTGGAAAACCTTGAGTAGATATTCCTGGCACTCTTCTATCTTGGGCTTTAGCTTTGGCTCCGGCCAGCTGATCCCCATTTCGTAGCTCCCGTCTTTCCCTTCACCGGGGTCGTACATCGAATACGATATACCAGACTCCGGCTCCGACGACTCGAAATTCAAACAGAACATGTTTTTTATATCGGCTTCTGGCTTCTTCGATGCAAGTTTTCTGGACTGTGGAGCGTCTTCTGCTGCTGACCAGCAACTCAATTCCGGTTCTTTCAGATCATGCCCGGGCCGCGTAGCTGGGTGTGAGGCCGACGACTTAGCAGTTGGCATCACGAGGCAACTGGAGGAGTCATTGCTGCCATTTTTGGAGGACGGACACATTGTCTTGGTGCGAGTGTGTGTCATAGTTGTGATCGAAGTGATTGTCCGTGTCTTGGTGAAGCTGAAAGTAGAGTTGCGCATATTTCTGGCAGTTTCCGTTACGGTAGTAGAAACGGTGCGAGTTCGCCCAAGGTACGGCAAAGTGTAGTTGTGCGTGACTGTGGCTGTCCGTGTGAAATTTAGGTACTTTGTGATGCTGGCAGTTAGGTTTGCTACCTTGTATGTCGGATATGACGGGGATGTCTTCGAGTGGTACATATTTTCCTTGGAGGAGGACGGCCGGTAGCGACGGCCATTTGCCCTGTCGAAGTCGCTGTCACCAAAATCATCACCAAATTCATCACCAAAGCCTCCGAAATCGAATTCTAGATTATCCAGTCCTGAAGTTGTGGTCGAGGTGGTGCGACTATGCGACATTGAATGAGATGATGATTTTGTAGTGTGTTCTTCAGTTCTCGCCGAACGAGATGATGACTTCATCGTGGTTTCCTCTTCTTGGTGCCGATTCTGGGGCGATGCTGTATGTAACATTGAATCAGATGTCTGAGTGGTCATATGCGGTGTAATGCTATGAGATGTCATAACAGACGATCCTGTGCCGGTGTCCTGGATTGTGTATATTTGTTCTGTGCTGGACATATGGGTTTCGTGGCTAGAACTCTGGGCAACTAAAGATGCATCGGACGTGGTTTCAGCCGCCAGCGCGACTGAAATATGTGATGAGAAGTTGCAGAGAATCCACAGTACTGGACAGAGCCAAAATGGGGAGAATGATCTTTTACGACTCATTTGGTAGATAATCTACTCTCTTATGAGCACTATAACTTCTGAATCGATGGGTAGTATGTGGGGATATAGGTGACTTCTTTCAATAATTTGAAAAATTACGTATTATATTGTTGGGTGGAATCTCAGAGTATGCAGATGGGGGGTGGAGACTTTTTTCTCTCGATGTGCCAGGGATGATGTAGAAATATAGCGAAGACTAGTATCCGTTCTTCAAGCATAGGCATGGCTTTGAGTTATGGTTGCGCAGCCTATGCATGGTTTTATTTCCAGTAGCATCAAGGTCATCAGTGGGTAATATGTAGTAGTTTACTTCTCGAAACATACTGGACGCGCGGCCAAATACGCCGCAATTGGAGATCCTTTCATGATTAGAAATGTTCTGCTGCGTACTTCAAACGAAAACCGAGTCCAAATTCACTATCTAGCACCTTTGCATTATGTGATCTCGGTTTATAAATGACACCATAATATTTAGTCTCCGTGCAGATGGCTATCACAGGTGGTACGCCTCGGCGTGTTCTTGGGTATGAATGTTCATGATACACTTGCAAGCTTGCATATCAGGAAAGGTAGTTGCCTCATGCGCATGCACGTTAGGTCACTGTAAGAAGGTATATATAGAGCCGGATTACATCTGGCGATGCCATTGTCGGTCTAGACTGTCAACAGCTTACTAAATATCAGGGCGCCCCAACTCGGTGCAGATGCACAGATAAATGTCCCGTTTTGAATGCAAGTTTCCTTGGGAGCAACACCAACCACAGTTGATATTCAGAGTCCACATCAAAGCTGGCGCCTTGGCGACCTTGCCTAGGCTTCTAACTTACCTGTTACCGTGCCCTGCCGACTTCGAGTTCGAGTTCAGTTTATAGGATAGAACATGCTGTCGACGCAGAAAAGTGTTGTGTTGTGCTGTCGTATCAGTGTTACACCATGCAAAAGCAAAAAGCTAGGAAAAAGAAAATCCCTCGGCGGCGCGACTAAATAACCAAAAATTTTTGTCGGAGCGCGCAGCGCACAAACCCCCAATTGCATACATCATCGCGATACTACTACGCCGCCTGCTGCGACCTGATTTAACCATGACGGCAAAGCACAAGTCAAAGGAGAAGTCGAACTCTTCATTACTATCTAAAGTAACCATCAAGGGAAAATCATCGCCACAACCCATGACCAAACCAAAACGACCACTACAGGAAGACGACTTTATCCTTACCATCTCCGACTCGGATGATATACCGGACGACGAATCGGATATCGATGCACCGAGCGACGATGAGAATGCGACTGCGCCAGCGGCACATGAATCGGACAGGTTGCCCGTGCTGTCGAACGGCGACAGTATAGAACCGCGTGGTAAGAAGCGGAAGCGCGGTGCAGAACAACTTGCGCCAAATAAACAGCAACAAGCACGGAAGAAGAGCAAAGACGACGATTGGGATTCGGATTTCGATTTCCAGATCGGTGACCTGGATGACGGAGCTGTGGGCGAGTTCGATGGCTGGGGGTTCGAAGGCGCAAAACCCGGTATGAACGAGCAGAAGAAGGGCGTGGACATCGATGAACTCATCAGCAAGCGCAAGGCCAAGAATGGAGCGTCACAAGATGACAAACAGGAAGAGGAATCCGATGAGGACAGCGAGCAGAGTGAAAGCAGCGCGAACAGCGATGGTGAAGAGTTGGAAGAGGACCTGGTTGGCAAGCTACTTCAAGATGACGATGACTCAGGATCAGAGTTCGGCGCGGAGGCTTCGTCCGAGGGAGAGGGCGAAGGTGACGGCGAGCTGGACGCTGGATCTGACAGCGACGATGAGGACAAGTCAGACGAAGGCACGGACTCCGACTCTGTTCTGTCAGAAGTGCCCCATCCCGACGACGACGCCGTCTCCATATCAGACTCAGAGAGCGAACCTGAAACTGAGCAGGCACGGCTCGCTAAAGCCGCTTTCTTCGCCCCGGCAACTGATCACCCCGCCACATCCACTTCAACATCCTTCCAACAAATGAACCTTTCTCGCCCTATCTTACGTGGCTTAGCGCATATCAACTTTACCACCCCAACTGCGATTCAATCCCGGACGATACCTATCGCACTGCTCGCCCGCGATATTGTAGGCGGCGCTGTCACAGGCAGCGGCAAAACTGCAGCATACATGGTTCCAATCCTTGAACGGCTTTTATATCGGCCCAAGAAGGTGCCACAAACCCGAGTGGTGATTTTGACGCCGACTCGTGAGCTGGCAATACAGGTGCATTCCGTCGCCGTCAAGCTCGCAGCATTTGCCGACATCAAATTTTCGTTGGCGGTTGGCGGTCTGTCGTTAAAGGCACAGGAAGCAGAGCTGAGACAGCGACCGGATATTGTCATTGCCACCCCTGGCCGGTTCATCGATCACATGCGAAACTCGCCCAGCTTCCATACGGATGGCATTGAGATATTGGTTCTGGATGAGGCAGACCGTATGCTTGAAGATGGGTTCGCAGACGAGCTGGACGAGATTCTCAAGACGCTACCGAAGAGTCGGCAGACCATGCTCTTCTCTGCGACAATGACTGATAGCGTAGATAAACTCGTCCGCGTCGGGATGCAGAAGCCCGTGCGGCTGCTGGTCGATTCGAAGAAATCGGTAGTAGCGACTTTAACGCAGGAGTTCATACGCATTCGGCCGGGCCGCGAAGGCTCGAGACTAGCAATGCTGGTGCTACTTGCGAAAGAGTACTATAGTTCACGATGCATAGTGTTCTTCAGGAGTAAGGTGTACGCGCATCGAGTCAGGATAATATTCGGGCTGCTCGGATTGAAAGCCGCAGAGCTTCACGGCAGCCTCAGCCAGGAGCAGGTAAGAGTTCATAAGAAATTCGATACACAATATTTTTCGAATTCTAATATCTATCCCATAGCGTATAAAAGCGGTGGAGCAGTTCCGCGATGGGGCAGTCGACTTTCTACTAGCTACAGATCTAGCCTCTCGTGGTCTGGACATCAAAAATGTTTCATTCGTCATAAACTTCGAACTACCACAGTCTCACGAGATTTATACCCATCGTGTGGGTCGTACGGCGCGTGCGGGAAGATCCGGGCGCGCTATCACACTCGCCGCCGAGGCGGACCGCAAGATTGTTAAAAAGGCGATCAAAGCTGGACAGGAGACAGGAAAAGTTGTCTCAAGGACACTGGACGTGGCAAAAGTTGATGAATTGACTGAACGGCTCCAAGGAATGGAAGGTGACGTCGAAGCTATCTTAGAAGACGAAAAGGCTGAAAAGCAGCTACTGCATGCAGAGATGCAAGTTCGCAAAGGCGAGAACTTGATCAAATACGAAGAGGAAATTAACTCACGCCCCCGACGGACGTGGTTTGAAAGCGAGAAGGACAAGAAGAAAGCCAAGGAGGCCGGGAAGGCAGAGTTAAATGGTATCGTGCCTGAGAAGAAGAAGAAGCTGAAGCTAAGTGGTAAGATGAAACGAAAGCTGGCAAGCCGGGACGAGATGAAGGAGGAAGGTGGCCGGGTGTTCAAGAAAACGCGGGCAATTCGAGAAGAAGGAAGTAAGCGGGGTGTCAAGCTGGGGAATCTATCTAAGAAGAAGATGAAAGCTGCGGGTAAAAAGGCTCCTCGGAAGGGGAAGTAGCGTGTGCGGCCCTCTAATCTCCCCAGGCCTTATGCATAAGTATTGACCATGTAGGATTCTCCCAACCTGATATATCTGTCATCGCTGTCATTGCCGCGTAGTATGTAGTATTGAACGAAACCAAATGTTGAGACACCATATTTCATGTTGCAGCGTTGGTACTGGCAGCCTTGATGCCGGTGGCGAAGTAATTTACATCTACTTATACGCGAAAGATATGCGGCTCAGCTGCCTCGCACAGCAACTTGATACAGACATGAAGGAACCTGGCCCGATTAAACCCAACACAACAAGTTGATACAAGCAATTGCAAAGAAACACAGCCTCCAAAAATGTTGACACTGCCAGAATCGTCTTCCTGATACATGTGACATAGTATTTGTTCTGATTTTTGCGATATATATGTGGCAGTGATAGCTAACGAAAAAATGGTTCACAGAATGCCAGTAGGGTGCTTTGCCACTAGTGCACCGCATGCAGGAGCTGAGTTGGAGGGGTCCGTCCAATGTAGAATTGACCTACGGCTATGCGCAGGATATATATATCCAAATATGTAGATATTGTGCAGCGTATTTCGAAATTTCTAGTATACTTGACACATCTACTGGACTGGATGTCAGGATAACTTGCTACACACGAACTCTTCTTGGAGTTTAAAGCTGATTTCTCCACGTCGTATGACGTGAGCCGGATTACGGACCTTTCTAGTGCGTATCATTCGAGTTCTTTGCTTCAAGAAATCTTCAGAATATATCTTCAGGTCGAAAACGCAACAAAAGTCTTCATAAATTTATCGACGATACGGAGTTTATAGTTGAATCACATTGGGCTATATCAATTGAAGCGTTGCAACGTCAATCGAACCAGGGCAGATATTACTGTCTAATGCATTTATAGCATAATGGTTTGCCGTAAGAGCTGGATTCTCGTCTTAATCGCTCTTCTCACGAGGATCTTGTTAGTCGCAGCTGAGGAGTCGGAAGAGGAAAAGAGAGTGCTTTGGATTTTTCTGATCAAAGAAGATCAGCGAGGGAATAATGCAAGATATAAGGAGTTGCTAGACGCCGTCAAAAAGGTAGACGCGGAGAAACCGTACAATTGGGCTGGCGGCGCGGGTGGCGATAGAGCCGGCAATTTCTTTGTGGTCGGTAACATCACCGAACCGGACAAGGAGAGTATCCGCAAAGAGTTCAGCGATGTGGTAGGTCTCAATCCCTTATTTGCCCTTCTGTCGTATATATATGTTGCGGGGGTCATTTGAAAGTACCTCTATCCTTGCTGGCTCCATCATTAGCCCGCATGCGGTCTTAATATGCTGCAGGAAGTAATAGCCAGGACATGCCATACTCCATTCCGTAGGCGGATACTTAATAAACCCTATGCTTAGAAGGCCGAGTGCTCGGCACTGTGGGAGAACCAGAGTTAATTTCGCAAGAAGACATTTTTCGGGATAAATTGATAGAATACCTCTGCTGACTATGACTACCACAACAAGATCTCAATAGATGGGGACTATGGTCCTCTAAGAGAACCGTTATATACCGCCTACGCATCCGATGATGGAGCAGACGACAATGAGGAGATGGTTATCGATGAGAACCGCAACCAACGCGCAGAAAGATTGATGCTTGTGACGCCGCCTCCATCAGATTCTAAATCAAAGGACGAGGGTATAGATCTAGACCCTCAACAATACTACTACCACAAATCCGCTGGCAAGGGTGCTACAGTCATTTTCATCGACACAGGTATCAATATAAGGCATCCGGTGAGTACTCAGTTACAGCTACCAGATTGGAGGCAAGACTATCTGCTCGGCTGGATTTGCTAATTGGATTTTTAAATTTCGTCGAAAACAACAGGAATTTAAAAATCTGAAAATCGCAAAGGATGGGGATAAGGACGAACCACATCAGTTCCGCGTTGAGTTTGCGGTTCCCGGTGAACCTCCGGACAGTAGGAAACATAGAGATATGGACGATAGTCGACGCTTTAGTCATGGCACAGCTGTTGCTGGTCTCGTTTTGGGAGAACTGACAGGGATTGCAAGCCAAGCGAACGGAGTAATGATCACTGCTCTCGACAGAGATAGTCTGAGCAGCGACGCATTATATCTGAGTGCACTGGTTCTGTTATACGAGATGATGACGGGCCGGTATAAGGACGAACCTGTTGTGATTGTCAACCTCTCGTTGAGTGCTGGGTACCTCTTGAGAAAAAACGACGTTAGCAAAGAGCTACATGGCATGCTGAAAGAAATTTGGGACAACATCGAGAAATTGGACAATATTGTGATAACTGCGGCGTCAGGGGTCACGGAAGCGGTTCGTATTCACTTTAGCTTTGATGTGAACCAGAATCCGATTCAGCAGGAATATGATACTGATCTCACGACACGACCTTACTATAGGGGGAGGAACATCCATTTTCATTTCCGGTCAGCGAAGCTATAGCCGGGAAATCCAAGAAAATAGTCGTAGTGGGTGGCGTCGACCGGGAAGGCGAACTCATTTACCAGGACCACAAGAGTATGAAAGTATTCGCCCCAGCTTATCGAGTCAAGATTGCCTCAAATATCGGCTATCAACTAAGTGCTGGGACTTCATTCGGTAGGTGCCCACGCATTGTGACAATGATGAAGGCTAAACGCGCTCTAATGGCAGTTGGGCTAATATTATTCTGATGGCTGTATCAATTACTTCGCATGACTACAGCATCAGCACTTACAGCAGGTGTTCTCGCAAAGCATTACGCAAAGAATCCGAAGATAACAGCAGCTGAACTGAAACAGTGGGTGGAAGAGAATGCCTATCCACGTCGGGAGAATGGGCCTCCAGTCGTATGGACTGGCGACAAAATACGGAAACGAGATACCGATGACTCGAGCTTGCCGATATGTCGTCGGGATGACAAAGGCGACAAAAAATGCAGGCCCCGAGGGCCTCGCCCTCCATCAAAATCTTCGAGATCGCCATTGAGACCCACGCCCCCGGCCCCCGGCTCCAGAGAAACGTCAGAGGACGATATCTTCGGAGAGAAAGAGCCAATGGGCGATTCGCCCTATGGCTCCTTCGCCACCCAGCGACCTTTAGGGGATGCAGGTCCACGGGGCTCGCCTGTAGCCGTCACCTATCCGGCGGGTGTGACCGCGCTAACTCGATATATCCAGGCAATGGTGGAACAATCGCCCATTTCAGTAGTGACTGTGTACACTGGACTATCGTACCCGGGTGATGGGGCTCCAGCGCAGCCAGGGGCGGGCGGCCGCGTGGGCACGGGCGCCAATAGAGCGGAGCCAAACTATTTCGATGTTGTAACCGACTTCTACGCTGAGCCAGGTGCGACCCGGAAGCCTTACCGGGAATCGATACCTAAGAAACCGGAACGGACTGGAGATTTCGGCCCAAAAGAAACCAATAAGAATGATGAGGACTTCGGCGCACAACTAGGAATCGTCCCAGGAGCTAAACCAACTGCAACCCCAGCTCCAAATCCCGATAAGACGCATAAAAAACCCTCAAAGACCGCTACCGAGGAATCTGAGGCCAAGGATACCCCAATTGCCAGCACTATGAAGAAAGTAAGCGTTAGAAACCCTGAGCAACCACAAAGCCACCGTTTAGAGCCGAGGAGCGCAACGACAAGGCCATCTGCACCTGTTGTCGACAGACCCAGCGGAGCTATTCCGACTCGAAGGAGGCGTGCTGTGGCATCGTTTGACGACCGCGAGACTCCAGTAATCGGTGATAACTCCGTGGCGCCAACTACATCTTCTACGCCTCGTAAAGCCCGGACCCCGATAATCGGTGATAACGTTACCATCGACCAGTTATCGAAGACTAGGTCTTTCGGAAGGATTTCTGCCACTACGGCTGCTACTAGGCAATCTACTTCACCGTCTGCTGTCCAGATGACAACCACCGAGTCTGTCAGGCGACATACTATCATGTCTGTAACGCCTACACCTGTAGCAGAACAGCCTCCGACTCCAGTCACTCAAACACCAGACAGCTTCGAGTGTAGAAACATCGAACTCCACGCTACGTCATACGTCGACAGAGAGGCCACCGCAAACTTTATCGCCTACTTCTGTGAGAATCTAACCTCTGTAGACCCGGGACTAAATACCTTTACCATGACCAATTTGGAGGACAGTCAACTCTGGATGAACGACCAAGATCAGTCGATTAAGAGTAGCGTTAACCAAGTCCGGCTGACTGTAACTTGGCCGAGAGGTGGTACAAAACCGGATAAAGATACGTGCATACACAATCTACAAGGTCGTATACTAGACTTGTGCGATATACCGAATGAGCGTAACCCCTTGAACTTCAAGGCTGGCGGAGAAACCATTGCAAACGAGGTGTCTTATGCCATCATGCCTCTACAGAACCGTATGCCATTCGCAGACTCCACAAAGTTCAAATGTCGGTACGTACCGCGTAAAGGGATCGATCATGAGTTCATCTACAACGTCTGGGGGTACGGCTGGGGCGCCCCGTTCGAAAAGGACATCATCACCAAGTGGGTTATCGACGGGAAGAACTGCGCATGGGATGGATGGAACAATAATGGGTTCCGACGTGAACCGGCACAGATACAATACCTCGTTGATGGCAACTATGAGTTTGTTGTCAGATTCGGCATCCAGCAGGACGGTACATGTGCGAACTCACTCGCGGAGATACCTGGGATTGGGTCAAATGAAGGTTGTCTCCCTCCACAACCGGGTGAAAACCAGGATCTAGGTATAACTTATTAAAGTTATACTACTTCGGGCGGGGGATACCTTGAAAAAAAGAAAAGAATAAAAGGATGGAGGTTGGTTACAGAATATGGAATTTCTTTCGCAGGAACAAATTGTTTCGATGAGATTATTTCAATGCGATCTGATATTTTGATAGTTTAACCGCCATATTTAATGTTTGATATGCTTGCTTTCTCTTTGCCCGGAAATCGTATATATAGCCAAAACATTGCCTGTACAGTGTGTAGCAATTCAACTCTGCCCGTGATAGATTATTGTATGGTATATACGACGATTCTGTAAACTAGAGTGTTGCTGGTAAGTATAATGACATTGTCAGATGAGCACGGCGCCACTTTGATACGTATGGGTCGATATTGCTTCTGAATTGGCCTTCCGCGAATCGAAGGGGAAACACATTTCCTTCGAAGCTGCATCTCATAAGTTGAGGTCCGTGAAGCAACACTCTTTTTGAGCAAAATGCCACAAATCCCAGACCAACATTGGAGTTGAAAATGGGGTTATGCTGGGAGAGCAACTCTGATGCGCTTAGTCAAATATAACTATCACAATTTTACTCTCGTTGCCTGGCCATAGTCAATAGGCTTAAGAAGTTATAGACGCGTCTAGATGTATACACTGGTAGAATGTTAAATGTGTTTGGTAACTCATGTCGTCAATCGGTACTAGATACGTTCTCTTCCTGCTACATTTAAAAAAACCATTCGTTGATACTAGTGATCATTATGAGTCAGCGCAATATTTTGTCGATGTCAATTCTTATTCTGCCCTGGTGAATGCTCCGGAGCCGTTCTTCCGTCCTAGTCCAGGCGCATCCCTGCGGCTACCAGTCCCGGGCCATCCTATCACTGCTGCGTGTCTCGAATACTCCAGCCACTAGTCTTTTGAATCTTGCGTTGTGTTTGGCGAGTTGCTAGACGTCTTTGAAGAATCTTTGGAAAGTTTTATCCTCCTTCATATTGTCCAAGTAGTCGCGAATGACTTTTTTGGTGCTGTCGATGATGGCCTGATATTCGGTACTATCCGTCTGCACGTCACCGCTGATTTTGTATTTGTCGCAGAGTTTCTTCAGCTCGTTCCATTCTTCTGGGCTAGCGGTCTTATCAATGCTATCGAGCCCACTCCCATAGCATACGTATCCAAGATAAATCAATAAATCTCGAGCGACCCTCCACAAGGCTTCGAACTGCGTGGATGCTGTCATTAAAACATTGTATCAGCGATGGAATAGTCCTGCTGGCAGCTACAGGAGAGTCCTTCAGCTTACATTCCTTCAACTTCTTTGCTTCTTGATCAGCGGCGCCGCAGGATCTCCAGAATACGAAATATCCGACGAATGCAGTAACCACTGCGATGCATAGGGGGGCTAAAACCGCGACGGACATAAAGGGACGGCCGGACATAAGGGCGGTTCCTGCGAAGGCACACGCCCCCAAAGCCACGCCGCCGGTGAGCTTCCCGATTTTTCCACAGCGGGAGGCCTCCTCTTTCCAGGCATCGAGGATATCTTTGCTGGACGTTAACATATCGAAGCCGGATTCCAGCACGCTGCATACACTAATGAATACACGAATTTCATCATCAGTAGCAACCTCGTCTACGTCTGTTGTAGCTGTGCGTTGCCTTGTCAATTTTGCTGCGGTCACTAATTAGTAAGGGCTGCCCGGAGAGTTTGGCACTCGAGACTAGGGCTGCCTATGATTCTGCTTGAAGTCAGTTGAAACTTACTAGAGGTATCCTGGAGAGTGCCCTCTAAGTTGACTACCTTTTTGATGAATTCTTTCGTCAGACCTTCGTGCCGGCCTAGTTGCTCGCTTTTGGGAGCTTTGCTATTGAAATCCTAAACTCCTGGTTAGATGAGCGACTGGAAGTTCAATCGTTCACAGCAAGAATTACCACAGCGGTGTTGAGAGCTGACCAACCCTCTTGAGCCAATTGGGCCCATCTTGAGCACTTTTCTTTTGGGCTAGCAGTCTTATCTTCTGCAACAATTCCTTGTAAGAATGTTAAAGCAAGATAAAGCCTTTCGACCTGTTCCAGAGCAGATTTAGTCAAGAACGCGCAACAATGTGCTGCTCGAAGGATTTTTGTGTGCACACGAACCAAGAGGCAAAATAGCCTGCGTGAGAAATGTCTCTGAGGACTGCGGGCTTCTCCTGGCCTAGAAGCATGCGGAAGAATGCTTTGTTCCAGTAGAATTGGAACCAGTTGCTCTTAGGCGACAGTCCCATGAGTGAGTGAGTTGTGATCGATGCTAATGTTGACAGTATCGAGCGGTCCTTATAAAGGGTGAATATCCTGTCGCAGAAATACTTGACCGACGTCTTGAACTTCAAAAGGCTGTCTGCGTCGCTGGCGTCCTTTAAGGGGGGCGGACGAAATCTTATCTAGTTCGCGGATGGTATCGGGTCTTAGTTTTGTAGTTCAGCGTAATAAATACACTCTATGCTCACCTTGACCGCCGACACTTCTTTCCCGCATGCTATAGTTCTACAATTCTCTACTCTGTCAATCTCCAGCATGGGGGGTCGAGAATCTGCCGTGTTCGTCCGGGGTTTCCATATTTTCTTCAGAAACAGCGACAATAACTTCAGATAATCTCCCTTCTCTTCCTCATCTTTGAGTTCCGGATGGATGCACTGGATATGCCATGCAGTGAGTTCCGTGACCATCTTCGTACAATTACTTCTGTAGACCGATTCAATATATTTGACGACTTGCAAGCTTGGGGTTGTTTCTATATAGATAGTTAGACGCAAGAACAAGATTAACAAAACTACGGTATTGAGAAGCGTTGGAAACCCCCCTTATAACCAAGTATCGCTGCGCAAGGCTGCTTCTATGTTTGCTATCTCAAGGCTGCCTGAATTCGCGCTGTCCAGGCTGGGCAAAGACAAAATAGCAAAAGCATCGATGACGGGCGCAAAACATGGACAGTGCATTGGCGAGAGTATGTGGTCTCTGCTAATAGGACGACGCTGCATTGCTCCATGCAATTCAGCGGCACGGCCTGCAAGAACCTGGAATTCGAACACTTACCGGCATGCCATAGGTATTGCTTTGGAGCTAAAATACTGTATTAATTCGAAACTAAGATACGTATCTTACGATAATATTTTGGGTTTTAATCAAGGCGGTGATTAAGATCTTACAAACAGACACATTTCTTACAATAGGTTAACAACTAGTATTAAGTTTGTATATAATGTCCTAAAAATCAAAGTAAAATCAGTAATTTGGTATATGAAAAATTTAAAATGCTAGTTTCATATAATCAGCTTTATCTTTTAAGTTTGTAAAATCCTTTTAAGACTAAGATCTTAAATTCGGGTCTTTCTTACAATCAGACGTTTCTTAGTTTCGAATGACCTAGGTAATACGGTACCTCGCTTGCAATAAAATCTTAAGTACCCAGGTAGTCTGGGGACGCTGGTGACTAGGATCTTACAAACGGTCCGTTTCTTACAACCGGCCGACGACTGGCAACAGATTTGTATGTGTATTTTCAAAAACCAGTCAGTTTTGTATGGAAAAATTGGTCTCGTAAACTAGCCTCGTCCCTAGGTGTCGTCGTAGAGTTTGGAACTCGAGACTAGGAAAAACGGGTATTTCTTATAGCCAGCTTCAATTTTCACGTTGATAAAATCTGCCAAAGACTACGATCTGACATTCTTGCGTTTCTAACAATCAGACGTTTCTTAGTGTCGAATTAATACAGGTATGCGGTGGCACAATGCGCATAGACATGTGGGAAGCCAAGCCTGAGAAGTGGCGTTTGTGAGGCGTCCGGTATCGATAGTTACATAGCTGCAATGCAGGTTTATCCGAGCCGGCTAACCGACGGGGCTGGGAACGCGCCGGCGGGGTTGCAAAAGAGGAAGGCTGTAAGTGACATCAAGTGTTTATCAACTGTCGACGTGCATGAGCGTACGTTCGTTACATGTCACACTGCATGCCCATTCCGCTGGAGATTTGGTCTCGCGTGAGCCGATTCCGACGTAGACCGACTCAACACTACCAGGAGCCATCATACTAATATCACCAACTCCCTCACAACTTCCACTTGCTTTTACGACTGCTTACTTTCGTAATCGATTCGCGATGGCGGAAAAGATGGTGGCTCCTTTGGAGACCGCGAATGCTCTTAAACGGAACATCGCACTATACCTCCACCAATACTGGCAACACCAATGGCTCGCCGCAACTCGCGGCCTGCTACCAGGCATCCATCCGGACAGTAAGACGACGCCACCGCTTCACCAAATTGACGAGAACAAGAACTGACAACCACGACAGACTCGGATGCCCCGCCCGCCGACTCCTTCGAGCCCGGCGAGCTGCAGGAAGATGACAAAATGTTGATGGCCCGCCTCAACACCGTCCAGAAGACGCTCGACGGCTCCTTCGCCCAGCTCAACGCATACCTCCAGCGACTCAAAGCCTCGCTGCTAAAAACAAGAATCAGGCTCTGGATCGGTGCAATCATAGGGTGCGTACCACACATATCTACAGAATACTTTCTAAAGCTGACCGTTGCTAGGACGATATTCGCTGGCTCGGTCCTCATATGGACGTTACTGCCTTCCAAACGGTTCCGCCCGCCGGTACTGCTAATGCCCTCGCCTCTCGCGGTCTATGTTGTCATGTCTCGCGAACGGAGCATCCGTCGCACCAAAGAGTCTATGGCGCGGATAGGGCGCATTCGGAAGGCCGTTGCTCGCAGCGCACCGGTGTCCTCGGAGGACGCGTACTGGATACGGCAGGATAACTGGGAGGGCGTGGACTGGGATCGCGTTGGGCTGTGACTAGAGAGCCGTATGAGGTCCATGGTATCGTGTTGGCAGGATTGGTTCACGGAGATGAAGGTACTGAATGTGTCTAACTAAGCTTGCTTACAGATACGCTTATAGATGTCGAATTTCGTATATGACGCATCATGATAGATAGATGGATAGTGATCATCCGCTGTGGTATGAATTCATGAAGCGTTGATTATTCGAATGGGTTTGTATGCTAGCGCTAGCTTAGGTTCTGCATCGGAATCTGCGATTCACATCGACCTAGTAGAAATCAACTTGCCTTGATGACCCCCTCGGCGCAGCTATCGCGTCCAAATATCTGGATACCCAGTATGTAAATAAGTACTTAGGATCATCTAGATAATTTTCAACTTTCCGCGCCAAGTCCTAGATTTAGCTAAAGCAACTTGGTCTGGTAGACTCTCTTTACCAGTTCCTTGGCACTGCGTCTCCAGCGCACTGCAGCCAAAGTTTATTGCTCAGAAACCCGTTCACCTAGGAGTTAGAATTAAAAACAAAAAGTAGATGGGAGCAAGTCTTCAGCTTTGTTGGAAAGAGCGCCAATGTGCGCAGCTCTGCCTGGACTGCGGGCAAGATTTGCGCCAACGTCATCGGAATGGCAGAGCAGACAATCAACTGCGCGTCGTTGCACCTCCCTCCTAAAATATCAGCAAAAATACTCAGAAGTTGATACCTGACTTGCCTTCCTTCCTCCACCAACTTTCCCAGATCCTCCCTTCCGATACAACCTGCAAACATGGAGCCCGAGGAGATTTTAAGTGCCATCATCGCCGCCATCAAAGGCCCCCGCGAAGACCAAGCCGACCTGCTAATGACATTCGACAATGTTACTCCGGCGAACGCAGAGCTGATTCACGACACTTTAAATAACGAGTTGAACCAGCTGGAACGCCGTCGCTACAAGTATTTGATGTCACTCATGCTAAATCCGGGCTCTTCCCAGCTAACAGTGCATCACCAGGTTCTCATACAATAGTGCTAAGGAGACCCTGAGCATTGTACTGCCAACAGGCCTCCATGGATGTGGAATGAGCTGGATCGCTTCCAGCATAATATCCTGGCACCTGGAGAACCTCGTGCCTCTCTCATGTCGCACTGATTTTGCCATGATGGGACGGAAGAGTAAGCCCTACCAAAATGACCGTTGAAAATAATCACATTCCATGCTCTGTTGCATTCTAATATATACTCCAGCCTACAAGAATTTCGAATCCCCGTACCAGAGAAGCATCAAGCAAGCCGATGTAGTCCTTGAAAGACGCAACAGGGGAGCTGGTCAAGGCTTCCAAAGTCTCCGTCATAAACAGCCTATTCTGGTTCTCGAGGTCGGCTGGAGTGAGCCCTGGACCCAGCTGCAAGAAGACCGCGAGCTGTGGAGCCAAGGAACTGAAGAACCGGTGGTGGTCATCCTGATCAAATTTTTCAGATCGCAGAGCGGTACACGAGGTTTCGTCGAGGTTAGCTCTGTCAGGAACGAGGAACTGGTCGTTCAGCGCAAAGTATGCTATCGTCCCCCTTTTGTGTGACGCCCAAAATATCCTGGCTGATCTCATTCGTAGACCATATGGCCAATCCCGGATGAAGCGCAAGAAGATCCGTATCTGCTGCTGGGCGAGCTTTACGGAAATGCACTACCAGAGGGCTTCGATCCCTCTACAAGATTACCTTTGCTGTTATCGGAACTGAGGGACTGGGCCCGTGACCAACTAGCGGACATAGGACTCTCGAGCGCATAATACCGAATGGAAGCCTGCAGAAGGGAGGCACCGATATTCTATCGGGATTTGATTATTAATGCTGTTTCCTTTGTTTTGTTGGTGGTTGGGCTTGCTATAAAATGGTCTTGTATCGATGGTGGCGGTGGGATCCGAGACATTGAACGAGGCGTAGATTTGGGATCATAGATTCTCTGTCTGAAGCGATTGCTTGCGCAATTTCTCTTGAGGGATCTTGAGGAGGGTGAGAGAACTATAAGGTGAGCACCAGATAGTCAGGGCTCTGGTGAATGCCTCTTCCCTCCCGACTATCAACGGTAGTTACCATTTCACGTTCGGCATCAATGCCGAGGCTCTGGACAACGGAGCTCATAAGTTCTATTGCAGTCCATGTGGGTGAAAGTTTTGCTGGTCGTAGCTATCTAGGCTGGATAGTGTTGGTCTCGAAACCAGACCGCTCAAAGGCTACGGTAGTGTTGTATTTTTGTATTTAGTCACTGTCAGACCTGCCTCATCGGCGTGGCCGCTGCCCTTTCCGTCGCAAAAAATAACATAAAAAATCACTTAGCCAAGTAAGTAAGTGTGTAATATAATGCTGATATTTATAAAGCACTCAGACGTTGTAAATAAACGCGCGGCTTGAAAAGACGTCGATAAACCCACTGTTTACAAACAGCCTTTGAAAATAGTAGAGCATCAATAAAAAATATATTATATATAGGATTTTAGTATGAACATATTTACATCGTATCTACAGCCCGTATACCACGGCTCTATTTACATGAAATATATATCTGGGTATATACCTAGTCTCGCAAGCGATATATTTACCCAAAATACCTGTATTATTCCTTGATCATTGAACTGTGGCGCACCACCCAGGTCCGTTTTATATATTCGCAGATTATAATCAAGTGGATAGGTCGACCAACTGCTCTACCGACCTGGGTAACACCGTATATAGAATACCACCAAGATATATATATTCACAACGTAGACATAGTAATATACTAATACACTGAATCTATAGGCGAATGGCCGGCCAGTGTAAATCCATATTCAAACATACAATATACATCTAGAACCCAAACTAAACCAGAAAAAGTCCAATCAATCTAAATACCACCAGTATTCATAATATTGTGATACAAAAAAACAAAAACACCAAGGATGCACGAAACCTCCCAAAGACCCCCTCTACGCATCCTCCTCCTCCTCATCATCATCACCCTCCTCACCAACCGGCTCGACGATCAACGCTACCGACCTGCCAAACTGCTCGCCGACAGTACTGCCCTCCTCCGGTTCATACACCTTTCTCGGCATATTACTAACGAGTCGGAATCCATACTCGTGCTGGTAACCCTCCAGCACAGCCTCATCATCACCATCCTCATCGTCAGCGGCGATACCAACGGTATCAACGAACCCGTACACATCCTCAACGCTATCGCTGACGGCAAACCGTCTCACTAGCCTCGTCCCATCGCCCATCACCAGCGCTATACGGCACGTTTCACCACCAGCGGACGGTTCCGGCTGAACTCTCTTCGCCCGCCGCCGTCGCCACGCCGCCAGCCGCCGCTCTTCCCGCTCCGCAGCGGCCTCACGCTCGCGTTCTTCTCGCTCGGCTTTCGCTCTGGCGGCTTCCTCAGCACGGCGAAGTCGCGCGCGTTCAGCGTCTCTGGCTAACGAGGCTTCGTAGGCGCGGTTCTGCTCGTCGCGGATGCTGCGGTCAGCGGCTTCGGCGGCGCGGCGGGTGCGTACGGCTGTTAGGGCGTCGGAGTGGGCGGCGATTGCGGCGGTGAGTTTCTGGATGAGGGTTTGTGGGGGGACGAGGCCGACGATGCGGGTGACGACGGACATGGCGGTGGCGGAGGCTTGTGGGGTGTGTGTTATCAGTGCGGCGAACGGGAATTTCGTGCACTGCAGGGCTGTCGAGACTGTACATAAAAGTAGTCAGTTACCCATATTGTATATACTATATGCCGTAGGGGGTTTTGTAGCATTTTCTGCGATGCTTTAGCTTTTTAAAGCGCATTGAAAGCAATTAAGACGTCTGCTCGCCACACAAGGCTGTCTCGAGTATGCTTCCTGTATTCAAAACATCGCAGAAAACCCTACAAATCGCCTCCGGTATGTCATTGTGAATGAGAGTGAACGGGGTGTATACCCTGATAGGCTTCAGAGTCGGCGACGCTGCCGCCCCACAATACGATGTCCCGATCCTTCACAAACTTGACCACATCCGGATTCGCCAGCGTCTCGCGACAGTATGCCGCGGTGTCATCATGCTCGGGGCTCAGCAGGACCACGAGCAGGAACTTGAGCTCCTGCTTCGCCAGGTCGAGCGCGGAGGCATACCCGCCCTCGAACCAGGGTAGTCCCGTCACGCCGTTTTCCTCCTCGAATTCGCGGATGAAGCGGCTGGCGGTGTCTCGGGGGCTAAGCGCGCGGCGGGTGGTAGCGGACGATGTAGTAGCGGCGCCACCAGGTCGTCGGTGCAATGGCGAGTAGAAGTTCGACAGCAGACGCGGGAGGAACGGGAATAGCGTGGAGAAAAGGTAGGCGACGCCCTGCGTGAGGCGCCAGGCGATGGAGAACGGGAGGAGGATCAACGTGAAGACGCCGGTGGGGCGGCGGGCGGCGGCGGGCGGCTGTGGGACGATGCGGGGGGCGGGGGTGAGGTCTGCGGCGGCGGTGGAGGATGATGACGAGGAGGTGGATGTTCGGTTGGCGATGTTGCGTAGCTGTTCGCGCTGGGCGGCGCGGGCGGCGGCTTCTTGGGCCTGGGCTTCGGCGACGGGGTCTACGGCGGGCTCGCCATCGAAGAAGCGGGCGATCGCGATCTATGGTTGTAGATATAGATGCACTCGTCAGTACGGTGTGTATGTAGAGATCAAGAATATCTAGGTAAAGGGCGGGTAGAGGACACGTGGGGGTAGCTTGAAGGATGCTGGAGAGAGGATGATGTGGAGATTGTACCTCGACGTTCCACTGGCAGCGGCGGAGGAGGGCGGTAGCGGCGGCGGCGTCCTGGTTGGTGACAGCGGTGTACTGCGCGAGGAGAGCCTGTTGGGCGTCGGTGAGGCCTTCCGGCGACGACATGGTGCTGTTGGCGATGCTGTCGAGGTGGATGTGACTGTGTCGTAGCTCGAGAAGTACCTGAGTCTAAGCAATCTGGCGGGTGTCGCTTAGCGTGCAGCCTGCCGCTTGTGGACGGCTGCCCAAAACGGAATGCAACGCAGCCAACGCAGAAGCTGAGAACTGCGGCTTGTTGCAGCGGCACACAAAACGACGTTCGACGGCAGCCGCAGCTCGTTCCCCCTTCTTCTCCAGATCACGAACGTCGTTTGAAGCTTCAACCGCTGCTGCTCCGGCTCCATCGCATCGCTGCACCAGCCGCCGCTCAGCAACGTTCCATCTCCATCTCCATCTCCATCTCAATCAGCGTGGTCTCCGCCTGCGGCTCAGCTGCCATGTCGTCTCCGCCCGCTCCGCCCGCTCCTCCCGTTCGTCCTGCTGCTCCTGCTGCTCCTCCTGCTCGTCCTCCTCCTGGACGGCTGTCCGTTCGGGACCTCCTCCTGCGGGACGCTATAAATGGCTGGCTCCCCCGCGACCATCCTGCTCTTCTTCCTCCTCAACATCCTCCTCCTTTCTCCCTCCGTGATCTGAACCGGGGCCGAACAGTGCCCATCTACGATCCCAGACGACCTGCTCGTCTGTCCGATCTTATGCCTCTGGTGACGACTCGGAGGCTTCTTCCTCCTCCTCCTCCTCCTCCTCCTCCGCCTCCTCCTCATGGTGCCGGCCAGGCTCGACGCGGGCGTCGAGTTGACTTTCCTCTCCGGTCATTTCGCATAGGGGCCGCGCAAGGACCTCGGGCGGGTCACAGACCCATCAGGCCCGGCCTTGCACCCCCTCCTCCTCCTCCTCCTGGGCCTCCGCCTCCTTACTCTCCTCCTCCTCCTTCTTACTCCTCTCCGCCGCCGTATTCTTCGCCGCGGCGTCCGACTCCTCCTCCTCGTCCTCCAGCGCCGCCACCGCAGTTTCAGCGGCCGCTGCCGCGACATTTTCCTCCTGCTCCTAACTTACGGGAGCTTCTTCCACTCGGTCGGGTGGGGGGACTCTTCCCTCGTCAGCATATCCATGCGGGGGTTGAGGAACTCCACTCTACCGAGTACACGATGGTTTCTCGACGTCGCCTCCTAAGGCAGGGGAGACAACAACAGGGTGAGTGGTCGGAGATAATCAAAACGGCCAGGGTTCCAGGCCTTCGGTCACCGACCGTCTCTCCTTCCACTCACGCCCGCCTCCGGATCTCGTCAACGGTGGAGAGATATTTTTATCTCAACATCTCCGGAGGCGCCATCCCCCTGCCGGACAATCTCATCCCGGCGATGCCTCGAGCCATCAACACCGCGAGATGGGGACCAGAGTCTATCGTGATCACCGATCTCAATAGACTCTTCCCCCGGGCGTGCCGATACCCAGTAGACGTGGCCACAAGTATGGCAGCCATCGATTGGCTGGCCAACTTCCACGCAATCTACTGGGGCCCCAGGACGACTCGAGCTCTCGTCCCAGCCGCTGGACAAGTCACAATCCAGACCCCCCAGATCGACCTAGCCAACATGCAACCCCAAGGCATGTACGTGGTCCCGGGGGTCTGGCAACGCGGCGGGAGCTACGTCCTGCAAATGTGTGCACGAGAGGTCGACTCTCTCCGTCAAATGCCCGAGTACGCCTGGCTCAGCCCCTGGGTTCAGCTCGCTGACTCAGTGCTGTCCAGCGCTCCGTACTGGTGCCAGACAATCGTCCACGGAGACGCCCAAGCGAGCAACATGCTCGCGACGGCGGTGCACACTGACAATGGGCACGGCAATTCCACACGCCCGCACCTCGCAATGTTCGACTTCCAGCAAGTCGGCATTGCCCCGCCGGTCGTTGACCTCGTTTTCTTCCTCGGAACGTCGGCCAGCCCGTCCCTGCTGGCCGACGTCCGTGCCACTCATCGAACCTGCGATGCGTACTACGACTCCCTGTGTAGGATGTATATCCGCACGCACGGTCTAGGTGACCTTTCTCCGGAAGGGTTCAATAGACGCAAGATGGAGTTCGAGACGATGTACGGGATGGATGCGTTCCATCTGCAGCTTGAAGCTGCCTTCGTCGACCTCGCTCGTTGGATGGTGGTGACCCGCCGAGGGGAAAATTGCGCGTTGGTGGTGCAGTACGCGCGAGGGGTCGTGGATAGGTGGCAACGTCGCTACCATCCAGATGACTGGCGGCGTCGTGAGGTGATCCCGCGGCCCGCTTGATCGATCCTTTCCTTTGTTGCAGGCAGGAAGGGAGGCACCCGATGACAGCGCTCAGCGCCTGAGGGATGCGCCTGACCTTTTCTTTTGTTATAGGTGGGAAAGGAGGCTCCTGATGACAGCGCTACGCGCCTGAGGGATGCGCCTGACCTTTTTCATTTGTTAGTTTTTGCTTTTCTGTCAAGGGAGGAGGCTCCTGATGACCGTGCTTTGCACATGAGGGATGCGCCCTGCCTTTCCTTGGTTCTTGTCTGTTTTCTTGGTGTGTCTGGGAGGAGGCTCCTGATGACAGCGCTTGCGCCTGAGGGATGCGCCCTGCCGTTTGCGGCTTTCCTTTCCATGTCTCGCGCTGTTGAATGTCGTTCGCAAAGGGAGGAGGCTCCTGATGACAGTGCCATGCACCTGAGGGATGCGCCTTGACTGTTTCTTTTGTTTTGCTCAGGCGGCGAGCGTGGCGGGTTTGGCACCGGGGGACGCAAGGTGTGGATGACGAAGAGAGCGAAGTGCACCGGGGACGCAAGGTGCGAGATGGAAGGAGAAGGGGTTGAAGCACCGGGGATGGAAGGTGCGAAGTGGAAGGGGGGAGAAAGCACCGGGGACGCATGGTGCAAAGAAAGAGAGTGAAGGACGAGAGAGAGAAGTTCTTGGATTTATGTTTTGCCATTTACTCGCATTTGAGCACGCGGTTTTTTTTTGTGGCGTGCTAGGTGGCTTTTTGGTAGATGTGATGTTTTGCGATATATCCTGTATATAGAATTAATTGATGAGGCTGCTGGCAGCCGTCATTACTGTCTTTGATCGAGGGAAACTTTTAAAGTCCAGTAGACCAGTAGACTTACGTCACCCGAGTATCGTGACCCTGTAGACCGGGTCGAGGGAAAGTTGGGTAAGCGTGTGGTGTAGTGAATATGTAGGAAATATGAGGTATCACCGGGGAAACTTTACAACGGTGGCGCTTCACGGACGATCTTCCTAATAGAGCCACACCTGGGTTCAAAGTTTCCCTCGTGGGGTTGCAACTATATGCGATATTCTCACCTTCGCCACATATTGTTGAATCGAAGTATGACTCAGCGATGTCATTGATACAGGATATATTTTCCCTCGTGCTGCAGCGGGGGTATAAATTGAAAATCCGCACAGTCCGTATTCCTCTCCTCCTTTCCTCCTCAACCTTCCTCCCTTCTGCATCCAGCTTCCTCGAGGCCTCGTGGACTTGACTTGTCTTAGGACTACTTTGCCTTTGACAGTTTCGTTTATGAGATAAGAGGTTTACTTAAAATATAATTATAAATTTACGGGTTTCGAATTCGATTCTTTGCTTTGACGTCTTCTTCGCTTTCCATATCTGGGGGTCTGCGGGGGAGACAATCTTCCTTTATTTTGTAAACCTTTGCGTCCAGTATGGATCTGGTTTACGAGATAATAAACTTGGATATGTATCTGCTTTATATGATGGATATCTGGTTTACGGTATTTATAATTTTCATATTTGCAAATTTGTCTCCCTCGCGGACCGCTGGATGGATCTAGATATATCGAATGGGTATATCGGATACATCCACGGCTTCTGGCTGTTCTCGTCAGCTCGCGGTTAGGGCTACACTACACAAAGATTGACGTTGGTCGATCGAAGTATTTGGTTGAGGCGAACACCAAGGCTCCGGTTTGTGATTCCCTCT
Source organism: Orbilia brochopaga (assembly GCA_036872635.1). Taxonomy (NCBI): domain Eukaryota; kingdom Fungi; phylum Ascomycota; class Orbiliomycetes; order Orbiliales; family Orbiliaceae; genus Orbilia; species Orbilia brochopaga. The sequence goes on along the minus strand of JAVHNQ010000003.1, from coordinate 1,098,220 downwards.
CTGCGATTACAAAATTTACAGCATTGCTAACTTACTAGTCGAATTGATCGGTTCTCAGTATCATCCACTCACGTTGTCTGCTGGGTGATACTTTGGATTTTCCTTAACATTGACGGGAAATCTATGTATTGTCTCTTTTCAGAACCCCCGAAGTCTGTGGATTCAAAGGGACGAGGTAGTCCATGGATCCTGTGAAAATCAGGAATTCGGGTACTCCTTGGTTTCTTTGCATATATATGCATATCGGCTAAATCTTGCTGGATATCGATGATACCCGGAAGACAGTAGCCTCCTTGCGGAAGATAGAATGGTATGTGCATCTTTCAATTTCCCTTCGTTTCCTAAGCTAACATTTTCATAGGACAACCAAAGTATGGCAGTCTCGTTTCACGAAATGATTTTCGTGGAGGGGAACTCCAACGGTCCGTGGTCTTAGGATCTTGAGATATATCTCCGACGTCAATCCGGGCGTATATCAGACGCTTCAGTCAAGTGGAAGTGAGCTCAGAATGGTATGTGTGTCTTGTAGATTTTCCCTTTTCTGTTGAATTTTCGATGCTAAACTCTTCGCGGGCCAAAGTACGGCGGTCTACTTTGACGAAATGGCTTTCGTGAGGGAGAACGGTGGCAGTCTCGAGATCTCGAGATATATCCCCGACGTCAACCCGAGCGTACATCGGACGCTTCAATCGAGTGGATCTAACGCGATCTTAGAATGGTATGTGTCTCCAGTAAATTTCACCCCTCGTAATTCTTGACTAACCTCTTCACAATCCAAAGTAGTCCCGGGGCCAGACACCGGCTTGTCGTTTCGAAGTACCGTCTGGCTTCACGGTAGAACCTCCGTGGAAAGACAAAGCCAGCTTTTGCAGTCTCGATATTTATCCCGGCCCGACGTCAACCCGTGAATATATCAGACGTTTAACGTTTCAATCGAGCGAAAGCAGGATTAGAACGGTATGTGCTTCTTATGAACTTTCCCTTTCATATTTCCAAGGCTAATCCCTTCGAATCACAAGCTAAAATACGGTATACGGCAGTCTGGCTTCGCGAAATAACCTTCGTGGAACGGAGAATGCCAGCTGTAGCACTCTCGAGATATCGATATATCGATCTCCGACATCAATCCGGGCGTACATCAGACGCTTCAATCGAGTGGAACGTAAGCTTGAAGGTATATGCCTCTTGTAAATTCCCCCCTTTATGTTTCTTAGGCTAAGATTTGAATTTTTCACAGGCTAATCAAAGTGCAGCAGTCTGGTTTTGCCAGATTACTGTTGTGAAAAGAGAAAGCCAACAAAACGAGGATATCGATACATCCCCGACGTCAATTCGGGCATATATCAAACACTTCAATGGAGTAGAACGAGAGCTTCCAACTATTCTGGCTGATAGGCGATGGTGCCGACGCTGGTGTGAGGAGCACCCGAGTTGATGGTTCTGTGTTCTCAAAAATTCGAAAATTTGGGACTTCGAATATCGAATCTCGAAAATTGTTCGGAAATTCGGAAATTTAAAATTTTCAGAAAATTGAAAAAAATCGGAAAAACGGGGAACATTGAAAAATTGAAAAAATCAATGACATTTCATCGAAGCAGGAACGTCTGGCAGGCCAAATGGAAGCCGGCGTCTGGCCCCGAGACTAAATGGAATTAAACAATCGAAAAATGAGAAGAAAAAAAAATAAAAAAATAAAATAAAAAAAATAAAATAAAAAAAATGGAAGAAAACCCCGAGAAAAACTGGAAAGCGAAAAACCTCGAAAGGCCTGGGAAACCCAGAACGAGAAAACAGGGCGGGCAGAGGAATTTGTGAAGAAATATACAAATTCCGCTCCTCTTGGAGATGAATTCAGAGGCGGGGAGGAAATGGTCTTGACGTCGAGATTCGAAAAAGACATGATGCCGAGTCTATTGAATGAGACTACGAGCTTGACATGAGCGCTGTCGACTCTTCGACAACGCTGTCGATGCCGACGACGCACTTCAGGGAGGCCTTCGGCTTCGGTTGCCATCTGGCCTGGCGACAGAGATCATGCGATTGAAATTTTCATCCCCTGGCCGCGGGAGTCTATTTTTCATCCTGAAAGAGGATTGGAACCCTAGAAAGATCTCGTGGAATTAATGGACCGGCTGTGGGACCAAACGATATATATTCGGACGGGAGGCTCCTTACCTTCCCTGCTCCATTGTCTTCTTGGGTCTCTAAATTTATAAACCGGACGAATATATTTCCTATGGCTCAACGTGGTCTGGGGTCTATACCAACTATCTTTACCAATTATCTCCCTTGCAAATTTCACGATTTTTTCATGATCATTTCCGCTCAAAAAGTTTGACGAGATAACTTCTCTCAATTACGAGTGGAAGGATCCTCACCTTCCCTGCTTATTCTTTCTCCCTGCTCTCTACGCCATACTACCAATGGTTTGGTCTGGGTAGTACTCTCGTCCCTGACTGTTTCTGCCTGTACCGTGGCACTCTAGTGTGGATTACCTCTATGGGATCTACAGTGGCAGTCTTTTTCATGGATATTGTCTATTGTCATTCCAGCTCCCTGCGGCCTGGCCCTCCAAGTTTGCTTTCCTCAGTTTTGAGTGGAATGCCCTCTCATCGCCTCACTCATTCTTCTTCCTAGCTGCTCATGCTTTTAATCTTCTGCTCAAATTTGTCCCCCCGAATATCTTCAAGAGCATTCAGAGCTTCGACGAAAGGTTCAACACGACTTTCGCCAATACAGGAGTCCAGGACAAGATGGAACCCCGTCGCAATGCCAGACCCGCCTGGTTCCTAATGCGCTTTTCCCACGCAGTTCAGAATTAGTGTCTGAAATCGAGACTAGATGGAACCAACGGGAGAAGAAGCTCTGCTGATCATTCGGCGGTTGCACTGGCAAGTGGGTCTGGGATCTATGGGAGCTACAGTGGCTTTCTCGTTCACGGACCTCCCTTTTTTGTAACCTCCGACCTCCGGATTCTCTTCTTAGAAAATCGATTGCAAAGCCATCCTAATGTTTCTTGTTCATTGATTTTCCCGGATCTCTTCAAAGCTTTGTCGATATTCTCGCGACTTTGATCTGGGACCTATGGACATCTGTCTCCTTTGCAACTCTCTGCTGTTGCTACTATGGCAGCTAGTCCCGTTTCACGAGAGGCGATGACAGTTATATATATACCCCCGCACTTGGTCCGCAAGGTAAGGCCTCTCTTTCGCTTCCCATTCATATTGCTCGAGTGGATCATTTTTTGTTTTCTTGTAATCTTTCGGAGGGCATACGGTTCAACGCTAATCCCTTCTATCGATTGTGTGACAGCTGCCTTTCCAAGTTTTCTTTCGTCCTCGGCAGAAATTTTGTGAAGGTCGATATATATTTGGCAGATGCGCATCGATGCGTCTGCACGTTTATCAACGTATCTGCACGTGCACCCCAGTAAATACAGGTTGGAGTTCAGACGCAGGAAAGAAATCTCCACTCTTTGTTAATGCTATGAAGCTTTGTTCATCATTGCTAACTTGAGCTGTTTTCTGCAGTATCGTTCTCCTGTCAGGAATGTGATTCGCTCAAACTGGATGCAGAACGATCATCTCCTCACATTTCCAACCCTCTATGCCCAAAGGTCAAGAGGAAGTGTGACGGAGATAAGATGCATTTTAGCTTGTTGAATTGAATTCTGTTGCAGGACATCCTCTGACCTTTCCAACTCCTCTATCTAATTGGACATGTGGAAGCCGGAGAACTCCCTAATCAAACTCACCCGCGATATCTTTTATTAAAGATACTCCCTGGTTCCAAAATTCCCTCCTCTTCCCAACCTGGATGATGTTAATCTCCATTGCAGATATGGATTCCCATAAATCTCACTCACTACCCCATTGAGTGGGTCAGTGGGAAGCTTTTCCATGAATTCATCCTCTTAGGTTATTCTCGGAGGCGGGAGTGTTCATCTCACCGCGCTCTGTTATATCGACTCGGAAGCGCCCCCTCTCACCCTCTTAGCCTGCCCACAGTCTTCGGCAAAGACCCCGAGAGTACCCTTCCCTTTGCTACGCTGTTGTCACTGTCTTGCAAGACCATACCCCTACAAATGGACCCAGAGGGCCGAGGGCTAGCGCTCCTTCATCTCCCGGTGGCTGTAGCCCGCTTACAGCCAAGTTTCTGCCGCTGCTTTTCTTCGAATGTTTTTTACTGGGTTTTCCTACCACCAACGGTCCTCGAGCGCTTCCAGCTATCGCGATCGTTACGGGGGATGGAACACCCGTCTCATCGATCGTGAGCGAGGGTTTTGGAATTACTCACATGGCTACTTCTCCTTCGGCCAATATATTGCAATAACCCTTCAATCTGGACTGTTAAACCCTTTCAAGGGCTATAGCTAGTCCCAGAAGCTATTCACAGGCGAAACTCGCGAGGACTCTGGTTGCCATAGCCCACAAGATCTTCGAAGGACCCGCCATCATGAAGCAAGCAATTTGCGATTGTCTTGAATAGTGCAATTTTGACGACCAGGACACCCGACCTGAAAGTCATCGTATTCGAGAGACTCCAACCTCGAAGTCACAGAACTGGGGAAGGACAACCAACAGAACCAAATATCCTAACTACGAAGTTGGTGGTCATATGTATATAGATACTAACTCTGGCCTCGAGGCCAGTGTCCCCGGGACTAGTGAAATCGGTTACATATGACCTGCAGCAATTCAATATTCTATGGCGCCCTCATGATTCAAACTATCCTTGGTTCGTCATACTGGCAAGCCTTTTTGAACCGAGGAGAGCACGCCAGGTCATCCGAAATACGATATGTTCGAACGTTCCAGGACGCCACTCGCAAGAAGACCAAGTTCTATAGGATAATCGCTACGTACGAAGATGTCAGCCACGACACTCCCGCGGGTTCGGTAGGAGCCCTCATTATAACGAGCTTGGGTAACAGTCGTTCTGCTTTATCGCTCGATGTCCAAGCTGTCCATCAGATGGACTTCAACATGCCTCGATAATGCCTAGTCCACCTACGCTGTTCAATGGTAACGTCAACTATCCTGCCACTACGCCCAAGACTTCTTTCCATCAATAAGGCTATTGGATGAATATCTATCTTATCAAAGGTGGAGTTTGGGCAAGATGATCAAATGTTTAGTCATGAGCAAAGGGAAAAATTTACGGCATGCAGGTGCCAGCAATAAAATTTAGAAGTCAAATATGCGTCCGAATTCGAATTAGGAGTCAATGCGCTAGTTAGTATTGTCTCGTGAACCAGACGCTGGACGCGAAGCCCTAGTACCTAGCTATCAGACTCTACGACTCTCAAGTCCGTCTTAACGCGCGTCGGAGAACGAAGATCCCCTAAAGGTGGATTACCTGGGATTCTGTGGGGATGGTCATGACATGGTTTACTCATAGTTAAATCGCTTCCCATATTGTATTCAAAAGAAATCAATCATTCACGGTGAAATCGATTGGGGGGGGTTGTACAACCGGGTCCAAGAGCTACAGAAGTCTTCATATGTACATATGTATGGAGGCTGGAAAACTCGCAAGATTAAATCCATATCCCACAGAAATATTGAATGGCTATATGTCTGAAATATATACACGTATACTCCGTGTCATATTACATGTATCCAACCCCAGAAGACAATTCTACCTTGCTTAATTGAATGAGGAACTTTGCAATTTGGGAACTAGCTAGACTAGTAGGTGAATCGCGATTGATCTGCCTTATCGGTCAAATGTCATACGGCCAACTTCGATGTCGCAATATTCGGCTGTCTAGTGTACGGATTAACGACTGCATGTATCCGGAGGCTGTCCTATATATACATGCCCATGGGTCCGAGATGATATCCATTGCTCAGGCCGTCTGCCTACGCAACCCAATGCTCCTACCTAGCTACAACGAACCGGCGAGGATTACATCTGTTCGTTGTTTGGCATGCAAGATCGCTTTTTAAATATAGGTTACATGCAGATATAAGTCGAAGAGTAGATACCGGGGAAGCGACGCTAATCGATTAAAACATCCACCTGCCAGTGTTATCAGCAATTGTGTCCCAGAGTGATGCGGTCTGGTTTACGAGACCACCCCACAGCCATCTTACATATGAAGAATGTATTTCCGCCACAAAGCAATGCCAGCCCAACCGCCCATGTTCAGCGTCTCCGATCAACCCAATTCTATAATGCGCCAAAGAACGCATCGACGGGTCCCTGCTCTCCCTGGTCTAGCCCCTGCTCCTGTCCATCCAGCGGCTGCTGTGGTCCAAACAGCTCCTCGGCTCTCGCCTCTCCAAAGTGTTGCTGCGCAGCATTCACGATGTTCGGATCCTGCGGTCCAGGAGCTTGCCCTTCCACCGGCGGCAGCCCCTGCACATCTCCACCTTCAGCCGCAGCGCCCTCCGCGCCCGGCTGGCCCTCCTGCTGCGCTTGGGCAGCCTCTTCTATCAGTCGGCGCTCCCTCTCTCTTTCCCGCTGCCGCGCGACACCGATCCGCTCGCCTAGCCCTGGGACTAAGCTCGCCAGGAAGATGCTTACGCCATTCTGTATTGTGTCAAATAGTCCGCCGCCTTGTTGCTGCCGCGCCTGATGCTCCGCGACCAGTCGCTGCGCTAGATCCTGCGGCTGTAGCTCTCCTTCAGCTGGTTGCAGGGGCGGCTGCGGTTGTCCCGCGAGCCGAGCCGGGTCCGGTATCAGGTTGTTCAGCCGTTCCACAATCGGCTGCAGAAAGTCGTTGAAGAGGCCAGACTGCCAGACTAAATCCACAGAATTGCAATTAACACCGCTGTCTTGTGGTCTTCTGTTTCGAAAGCGATATGCAAGATTCGCAGATCAGGAAGGGTTCCGCTTACCGAAGATGACGATGACTACTATCCACAGGAACAAATCACGCCGCAGGTCCGTGCCCCCACCAAGTAGAAATATTGCGAACCCGAGTCGCACGAGCAACCATGCGTTATCCATCAACATGTTGGCCCGATTTCGAGCTCGGCGTTGATCACGTCGCTGGTCCCGTCGCTCCGGCTGCGCCTGGTCCTGATTTCCTCTGAAGAACCAGAGCAGCGTGTCGAGGAGAAAGTCGATGGGGTTTCGGCGTAGTCGTTCGAGCGCCGGCTGCTGCTGCTGCTGTTGCGCTTGTTGCGCTTGATGCAATGGCTGGTGCAATGGCTGTTGTGGCGGCCGTTGCGGTGGCTCCTGCAATTCATACGGCAATTGCGGTAGCAATGGCTGCTGTCCTTGCATCTGGGCAGCTAGATTGGCTAGATTGGTGATATGGATTGCTGCCAGTCGCTGCATCTCGATGATATGGCGTCGCTCCTCGTCGAGTGCCGCAAAGCGGTACCCATTGGCTGCATGTGTCTCTTGAAGCTGTTGCCGCAAGGCAGCTTCGCGGGCGGTAAGATCCCCCCAGTTTCGATCATCTACGGGAGGGTCTATTAACGGCTCATTTAAGCTCCACCCCGGCGGCGGGGATAGATGAACGGGGCCCAACGGAGTTCTTCGAGGAATTGAAGGGGCGGGTGGCGGCATGGGCGATAGAAGAAGCGCGCTCGGTCCATCCGGGCCTTGCAGCAACCAATATTGCTCTTGTAGACCAACTTGTCCCTGTGGATAGGCGGAGGTTGACTCCAACGAAGGCATCGTGGGAAATGCTGGTACACCTGAAGACCCAGCGTTCGCTCCAATGAATGGTCCAGTTGGTCCTTCAGGCGGATGTGTGAACTGAGTGGAGAACCCCGCTGGAACGTAGCCCCCGTGAGGAGGAATAGCGTTCAACTCGTTGAAAACAGCTGATGTATTCCATTCATCAACTCCACCCGACCCTGGGGCTCCTGCCGGATTGGACAGTGTGGACGTAGCGGTCGTAGAAGCTGCATTGTCGCCTGCCGGTTCACTTCTCGACCTTGGCAGAGGCACAGGTGGCGTTCCGAGCGAGGGCCCAGTTGAGGATCCAGCTACCCCAGATTGCATGGGTGCTCCTTGTATAGAGGTGGATGATGGGCCGGCTGAATAGCTTGTAGAGTATGCCGTAGCACCAGGCGGCGCAGAGCTGGTGCCTGAGTGAGCTTGATGTCTAATACGAACGGTATGGGTTTGAGTGCGCACAATCCGTTGATAGAAAGAGTTGCTCCTGGCTCCAGTGAACGGGGTTGAGTGAGTCGAGCGATCCGACGGGTTCGAGGAAGAACTGTCCGTGGTCTCCGAGGAGGGCTGAGAGCTGCGACTTGTCTGTGCGGACTCGCCATTGCTTCCTGAGGCTTGCGAGTTCCTAAAGAATGACGCTCCTGAGGGCGGCAGCGATCTGTTGTCAAAATTTTGAGGATTAGGGAAGAAACTCCCTGATGTAGTGGTTATTGTGACCTCGTCGTTGAAGTTGACCGCCGGGCCGATTGGGGCCCCTATATTTCGGCGATATGTCAGCATTGGCAAGTATATCACATAGATTCGTTGGAACCTTACCTCCACGAGGTTGAGGACTGGTTGTATTGGGACGTCGGGGTGAGGCCGCGTGTCCACGAGATGTCCCAGCAGCGCTAGAAGTGCTACTGGATGCCTGCTGCGAGGATGGTGGCTGCGAACGAAAGAAGCCACGAACAGGAGGCGCAAATGACGAAGCCTCGTCTGGTGGACGTATTACAGCATGTAGAGTGATTGGATTGGGATCATCCTACGTGTGGTGTCAATCAATATCCATATTTGATATCTCGAACGGAGAGCTCGGGCGAGGCAAGCATACTAGTATATTCTGAAAGGTTTCCCGCAAGGTAGCGTTATCCTCCAGTTGTTTGCCTTGATATATCAGCCGTTGGGCGTCTGGGGCGTCCGATGTGGCATCCTTGACTTTCTCTTTCAGATCGCGGACTGTCGACGATAAAGGAATCTCTACGGCTATTGGATCCGTCTCCACGATTCCCTGCCTGTAAACTCTGATCCTGAAAGGCTTCAGTTCGTTTTGCTGGGCAACGGGGCCAGCTTCCGATGCCATCTTCGGCTGTCTTAGAAATTCGCCTAACAAATAACAATATATTTTTATCGATCAATCACCGGCCGTATCTGGAATGGTAAAGACGCGATCGGAGCTGTCAAAGACGAAGCGTTAGTAGGATAGCATGTTGAGGGAATAGGGGACATATAAAGTACGCTTGGAATTCAGGCACCGAACAAAGGCGACACGGCAGGAACGGCGTCGGCGGTCTTGACACGCCCGGATATCCGGTTCACCGTCGCCTCGGAGGAGAAGTAGGACTAGCCCTTATACACGCAGGTCGTCGCCGTCATGGAGGAGGAGGAGATCGTGGCGGAACGGGTGCCAGTCGTGAACACGCTGTCTGTTAACCTGAATGGATCATGTCGGAAGGTTGCCCGACCAGCCCAATGCTGTGCAACCAGCCCCGGTCACAACACCAGGCCAACTTAACCGCACCGCTAACTTTTGCTCTTTGCGAACGACCAGCCAGTCGCGACTTCGACCCCTCGAACGCCGGAGCCAGCCACGACGTCAGAAGCGCGATAGGACACCGACCCAAAATATGTCATAGCCGCAAGTCTCTCGCTCCAATGAAGCCCCCTCGGTCTCTCACGATTGCCCTCAGGGGCTGCAGCTGCGCCTGTACCCCGCCGAGCATACCGTCCCGCGCAGCCAGGTTCAACCGCGTCGTGCCCCGCCATGCCCTCCAATCTCGATTCTACAGCAGCGCATCACGGCCCCTCCGGTCAATATTCTCTTTCTTAAACCGTGATGACCCGGATAAGGTTCCGGAGCCTGGTTTCCCTCTCATGACAGACACCGAGCGCCGCAAAGAACGGATACGGCTGGTGAAAGAGGCGCATCGGAATCCGAAACCAGCGCCCGAATATAGACCGCCATCCCTCACTCAGGACAACCTATTCCATCCGCTATCGCAATCGCCTTTACCGGATATGAGAGAGCTGGGAAGGCGGATCCAGGAGCGCGCTGTCTGTCCGGTCGATGTACCGCACGAAGTCGGCAAGCATCAAGTCAAATTCGAATGTCCCGACTGCGGCATCCCGATATACTGCTGCGAAGAGCACTGGATGGACGATTACGCAAACCATGTGCTGGTCTGCGACACGTTACGTGAGGTGAACGAGGATGAACACGACCTACGGTCAGGTAGAGAGTTTCCGGAGTTTGAGTACCAGCTTTTGGAACAGGAGGAAGGCTCTCTGATCAACTTTACCAATTGGGACACTTTCTTGTATACCCGGGAGTTTGAGGCAATCAACGATATGAGGGCTCTCAGACAAGTCACCAAGCTGCTGACGTACCCCGTCACCATCGGGAGCATCATTCATGAATTGAGCCCGTATAACTTGAACAATCGGCTAACTTATGAGGGGCTCAAAAGCTTGGCTGGTATGAGATATACTCCAATTCTTACGCCGATACAAGGCTAACTTGGCTACACGCAGCTACAAGATACTCTCTCCACCCAGCACTAGCTGGCGGCGATGGTACGCTCAAGAACCAAAAGCAAGTCCCACCACCAATGCGCATATTCGTCGTCGGCGCTCGCGGAGAAGCTTCGTTACCCCGTGAAGTTTGGGCACAGCTCCCATTCATGTTTCCCCGTGTCAACTTCCATATCGCCTTCATCGGACCAGAAGTTTACCTACGGCGTCCTCGCCACCTGGAATGGCCTCCACCGCCCAGAAGCCCTGGGAATCCATTCGGCATGCTCTTCGAGCGCCCAGCGCCCCGATTCAAGATCTCTAGCGCAAACGAGTACTTCCACACTCTACATCGAACTGGAACATTTGCGCCATACGATCCCTATTTCGATGTCTTCGTGTTGTTTCACCCTGGGTTCAGCCATCCAGGTAGTATGGCGGAATGGGAAGAGACCTTGCCAATGCTGCTGGAAACGAAGTGCCCGATCATAGTGACAGGGTATACGAAGGAGGACATGGACAATGACGTGGAATGGGTGAAGCAAACTGCGAAGGGCGAGTTTGACGTCCTAATGGAACCAGGGGAGAATCGCTTCAGCAGCCTGAGATGGAATATACTAGAGTAAGCGAACTGGCCTCTTCTATTCTTTCATAGTGGTCATACGATACTGACATACGTAATCAGAACGGACCCAAGCGGGGGGCTGAGCCAGAGCAATTGGGGAGTTTGGGCGTTCAGAGGAAAGCGGTATGACACACTCTTAGCCAATCTCATAACGCAATCTATCAGGCAACTGACAAAAGTTTACGTTTATCAGATACGAGACGATGCGTCGCGTAACTACACCGGATGTCATCCAGCTGTAGCTGTATTATATGTAGAAGATACCTGTACATACCACCAGCGACCAATTGTGCATATATCTTGGCCGCGATCGGGGAGGACAGCGGCCAGTTCTCCACAAATATCTAGAGATCTAGGAGTCATCACATCTAAAAGTATAAACTCTGAAGTGCGCAGACCTAAGTTTATAAAGCCATCCCCGATTTCCTGATGTTTGCCGGCCCCACTTTCCCGATTCACCGGCCATGCCACCAGCCAGACGGACATCAGCGAGGAGGCACAGCAAAGTGGCCCGTGTTGACCGGACGTCGAAACAACCACAACCACAACGCTCGTCAAGAGAGGCCACCTGTTCACACCCAGCACTAAAGCTTCCCCCAGCTGACAGCGTGGCGATAAGCTGCCCAGCATCTAGCTGGACGCCCAGGGCAATAATAGAAGCACTCTCAAACCATTTAATTGCGTGCCAATTGACCTTGTTCCAGTACGTTTCATGCTCCGCCCGCGCCAGTCGGGGCAACTCGCGAACCTGCCAGACTGTTCTTACTGATGGTCCCTCTCTCCTGCCAGGGCTCTGGAAGCTACAAGAACAGGACGAATTGGCCACATGGATTTCCTGCAGAGTTCGCTTTTATATCACTAGCTCGTACCTTTTACTTGTGGAGCGTACGTTGACTGGGCCCTACCGATTCCTTATTGGCCCGGGTTGACTTGCCCTCTTGCGATTTTTCGTTCGCTCGTCCGAACCACGCGGCCACCACGCCTCCACGTTCAACCTCGAAACTTTGATATCCCGCCACGATATAGGTATTGAGCCACCTGCTCTGGTACCGCCTTTTTAACTCATTGGCCTGCAAAGGCGTAAGGCACCGACAAGATGCGTTACACGGACCGCACGACCACCTTTGCGGTCCTTGTTCTCCTCTTCGGTACCCTCGTCTCCGCCTCCGCCTCGATCTTGGGTATCGACTATGGCACGGAATTTATCAAGGCCGCACTGGTAAAACCAGGCATACCAATCGAGATTGTCTTGACAAAGGACTCCAAACGGAAAGAAGTTGCAGCTGTGGCATTCAAGCCGAAATCCTCAGCCTCACCACCCAATGCGAGCCCAGAGAGACTGTACGGCGTTGACGCCGCCAATTTCGCCGCTCGGTATCCAAACGATGTCTACCCGAATTTGAAGCAGCTGCTAGGTGTCTGGCAGGTCAGCGAAGACAGGCTGAAGAACTACGTTGAGCGTTATCCAAGCCTCAAGGTGAAACTGGCATCTACACCTGGCCGTTCAACCGTACAGTTTGAGAGCAATGCCTCGCCAAGTGGCGAATTCGAGCTGGAAGAGCTCATTGCGATGCAATTGGCGTCCGTTCGGAGGTCTGGAGAGGCACTTGCCAACGACGGCAATACCATTACCGACTGTATCCTGACCGTACCGGCGTACTTCACTGCCGAGGAGCGCTATGCGATCATCGCAGCAGCTGAAATGGCGGGCATGAACGTCATGGAGCTGGTGAGCGATGGTGTTGCAGTGGGCCTCAATTACGCCATGACCAGATCCTACACCGCGGATTCGAAGCCGGAGGTTCACATCATCTACGACATGGGCGCCGGATCCACTACCGCTACTGTCGTGCAAGTCCGGGGCAAGACAATAAAGGAAGGACGATACAACAAGACGGTCACTGAGGTCTCCGCACTGGGTGTTGGATTCGATCGGTCCCTCGGCGGCGATGCGTTCAATCAGAAGATGTATGACCTTCTGCTCAACGAGTTCGCGGAGAGCAAGGCAGGAAAGAAGCTTGCTGAGAAGGAAGGAAAGCCAATCAAGGAACTTCTGACTGGAAAGCAAGTGGCCAAACTGTGGAAGGAAGCCGCAAGGGTTCGACATATCCTCAGTGCGAATACCGAGGCGGTCAGCTCAATCGAGAGCTTCTTCCCCGATGTTGATTTCCGTAGCCGGAAGATTCAACGATCCGAGTTTGAGGAGCTTCTGAAGGAATATATCATCAGGATATCGCAGCCGATCACCGACGCAGTTGACAAACTCAAGGGCGGGCTCGAGAACGTCGATAGTATCATCCTCTTTGGCGGCGGTGTGAGAGTACCGTTTGTCCAGAAAGTTCTAACAGACCTCGTCGGAGATAAAATTTCAAAGAACGTCAATGGCGATGAAGCAGCTGTTATGGGAGCCACTTTCCGTGGTGCCTCTCTCAGCAAGCTATTCAGGGTCAAGGACATCCGCGTACAAGATGTGGGCTCCTACACTGTCGGAATGAGATACACTTCAGAAGCAACCGGAAAAGGTGTGTACCAGCTGCTTCCAGATCACGCGGAACGAATACTAATGATGTATCAGAGCTTTCGCAAAACTTATTTGCTGCTCCGGCATGGCGGGGCAAGAGCCGATTCGTACCCTTCAAGGTGACCAACGACTTCAGTTTCAACTTATACCAGATCCTCGGCAGCCCTCTTATCCCCGAGTCTCCCAAGGAAGACATCTACAAGGTCACGACAACGAACCTCACTGCCTCCCTCGCGAAACTCAGAGCTGATGTCAACTGCATTGAGAACACACTCGTCACAAACTTTGACATCAGAATTGGCGAGAAGTACGGCTTCCCAGAGGTTGTCGCCGGCGAAATCAGCTGCGAATACGATGAGAAGAAGACGGGTCTCGTCGATGACGTCAAGGGCTTCTTCGGATTCGGCAAGGATAAAGACCAAAAGGTTCTCAAGGAGGAAGATGAATCGTCTAAATCCGCTGAATCCTCCAGCACCAAGACGACCAAGTCCAAGTCCAAGACAAAGTCACCCGCACCAACGCCCACCGGCGTGAATGGCAAGCCGATCGAAAAGATCCCCATCGCCTTCACTATCGACAGAGCCGGCCTCACTCCACGTACACCCGAGGAGGTCACTGCAGCTAAGGAGAGGTTACAGACCTTTGACACAGATGATACAACCCGTGCTCAACGCGAAGAAGCCCGAAATAACCTTGAGGCCTTCACATACCGCGCTACTGAGCTCCTCTCTTCGGACGCTTTTATCGCCGTCTCTACCGAAGAGCAGCGCGAGGCACTCCAGGCTAAGATTAATGAAATCTCCGAATGGATCTATACCCGCGAAGCCGACATGGCAGATCGCCAAGTTCTCCTTGATAAGTACAAGGAGCTTAAGGACCTGGAATCTCCCATCTCGCACCGCAGGAAAGAAGCCGAGAAGCGACCTGAGGCCATCACCAAGCTGCAGAAGAACATCAAAGATGGGCAGAAGTTGATTGAGAAGATGAAGAAGGCGGTTACGAAGCACACTACCGACATTGAGAGTTGGTCCAAGTACTCCAGCAGCTTTGTCGAGAGCGTCAGCTCATCCGAAGCCGCTGCGTCCGCATCCTCTGCTGCCGCGGAAGCCGAGGCAAGTAGGCTCGCCGAGGAATCCGCCAGCGCATCAGCGGAAGCCGCCAGCAGCAGCAGCAGCAGCAGCAGCAGCAGCACAACCGAATCCTCCGCCTCACCCAGCGAAAGCAGCAACCCACTCGACGACCTCGACGAATCATCTTCATCCACGAGCTCTTCTAGCACCTCCACGAAGTCGACTAAGACTCGACCGCGGACGACCAAGAAGCCCACGCCCACGCCCGCTCCTACAGTCCTCTACACTGAATCCGATATCAAAGACCTGGAGTCCGCCATTGCCGACAACGAGAAATGGCTCGGAGAGACAACAAAGGAACAGGAGAACCTAAAGGTGCATGAAGACCCAGTGCTCCTGTCCAAGGACCTGCTTTCGCGCAGCCAGAAGCTTGAAAAGGAGCTTAAGAAGCTCAATGGCCGGACAAAGGCGAACTTCGTCCCGCCAGTGCCACGCAAGCCGAAGGTTATGTCAAAGGACCGTCGCAAGAAGGAAGAGGCGGCGAAGAAGCTATTGAGATCTTCTGCATTCGGAGGCATGGAGGGTATGGAGGAAAGTCTTGCGGGGGTCGTCGGCGGCCTGTCTGATGAGGAGCTGGACACAATGTTGAGGAACGCAGACGAAATGGATAAGGAGTCGGGGGCGAAGCCAGAGAAGGCCACAGGTGAAGGCGAACCTGCTACCGAGGATACGGAGAAGCCAGTGGAGGAAGCGCCAGAACCGCCAGTTGAAGAGGCGAAGCCAAGTGGACATGACGAATTGTAGGCATAGGTAGCGGTGGCGGTAGGTGGGCGGTTGAAGCGAGCAACATTTTCAATTTTGGTATCTACTTACGTTTGTCGTAACTTTTGTTCACTGTGCATAGACGGTTTTATACATAAAATCCCTTCAACCAAAGGTCTTGTGGTACTGTATATCAAAGCATTGGAATATAAACAGTTTTACTGTAGCCGTCTCCAGCTGCCAGTTCCGACCACCCATATTTCGTAACCCCTCCGACGGTTTACGAGACCAAAATATACCGATATCCTACTATAGTAGTGACGCACCGAATACTGATTTCATTGTACAATTGTCAACCGAATTTACTCTTCTCCTAGTAATTATATACTAACTAAACAATAATACATTTTTATCGGATCGATATCTTGTTAGACATCAGCCTTTACTGGAATTTGTCCGCGGCAAGCCCGCACCGTCGCAAAATAGACATCCAACAAATACGGATGTCCAAACAGACCCTCCATAATATTTCACACCAATTTGAAACTAGAACTATGAATGAAAATAAACAGCATCAAGTCAGGGTACTGATAGCTACGTTACTCGGTCCCTCTGAGGAAAGCATTGCGTCTCCTACAAAGTCACTTAGATGACAATCTGTCGTCTTGATAAATTTTCAACTTAACTTCCACCTCACGCCCAGTCGCCTTAAACCGATACGGTGACGGCAACCTAGAGAAAAAATCCATATCAGCAAAGTGTCCACTATTTTATCAAATAATAACTATGACTCACTGTCGCCTCAATATCAGCATCGACAGTCGTCGTTGCCTCCACATCAGATATAACCGTCGTCTGGTCAGCAGTTGCAGTTTCAGTCATCGTATGCCACTTCGTCCAGGTTCCGTTCCACGAGTGTGTTTGCCAAGGGGTGTCAAGACAGCTGCAGAAAACAGGAATTAATGAGCTGGCAGCATCTCGCCAGTATGACGGGACGCGGCGGCGATTGTTGTCGTCGTTGTTATCGTCGTTGTCGTCATTTCCGTTACTTTGGCTGTTCTTGTTGCCGTTACGGTCTTTGTTGAACGGCCAGCCGAAGGTACGTTTTTCGAGGCCGGCGGTGACCTCGGCACCGACTTCGGCATCGAGAAGCTCAACAGCGGGTTGAGGTTCGGCCGTGCGGGCTGCTAAGAATGCTATATTGTGGATAGTTACCGAGTTAGTTATGTTGCATATCATATCCAATTGTATCATGCTGCTCTAGCATCCCTTCAACAGGGACGCTTCGTACTAGTAACCAAAATAAGAATTTATGGAAGGGCAGCTTACGTCTTCTATTTCCGCGAGTACGAGTATAAGTCACAGTCTTCGTCGTCCATGGCCTCGTGAACGTCTTTGTCACCGTTCCTGCTGCCACAGTAGTGGCGCCAAGTGGCAGTATGGTACGGGTGATGTTGACCGTCGGCTCTGCTGAGACTGTAGCAGTCTGATTTGCGCACCATGCTTTCACGCTGGCGAGTTTCTCCTGAGGGATAAAGTTAAGGTGATCGACAACGGAGCCGATTCTGCAGACTTCAGACTTGACAACGTTGTGGCGGGGTTGAAGATCTGGGGGAACGACAAGCGCGGAGGCGAGGAAGGGGATAAGAGCAATGGATGACAAAAGACAATTCATCTTGGCATATAAATGTGCATTTGCTCGTTGCAAACAAGCTTGAGAGAATATTCAAATATTTGTGGATAGATAAAATATGTCGACTAGTCGGGAGTCTTTCCAATTGATGATACTAGGCAAGATCATTTTTGACCATCTATGCAAGGGTAGATTGCTGAAGTATTTATGCACTAAAGACGCCGATATCTTGCCTATACTTTCATTCTCTTTACAAGTTTTCAAGCTTCACGATATGTCAATATATGTTACATCACCCCCTGGTCATCTTCGATTTCCATGATAACATAATCATTCGCGAACGTCTCTGTTCCACCTCTCGCCCGAAACTCAATCACCAAATAATCACACATCAAGCACAACAATCTTCTCGATGTAGAAGCGCCGTTTTGCTCGATATAGCCCATCCTATAGCTAGTCTTGCGAGACTGCACATCAGGCCCGCCCTAGCTACCGTACGTTCTTTCATGGAAGTACTCAAAAACTTCCAACGCCGCTTTCAGGCTTCCGATATTCAACATCTATGGATGACATACGCAATCCTGTTTCTCAGCAGTTACCGATCGCAGGCTGGCCAAAGTTTATCCATAATTGGGTTCGCTCTCCGTCAGGAACCGATTATAGACGCCTGTGCCTGATTGGCGTATAGCGTAGATCGAGAATCGAATTGCTGACTAGAAGAACTTAGAGTCGTCGATCCAGTTTTTCCCTCATTGTTTGGGGTTCAGTTAGACGTAAGTATCAACGTTCTAGAATGCGTGATATTACTAACTTTGTGAATTAATTCAAAACTCTTATATCTAAGTTCGCTGTGACGTTAAATGTTGATTGCGTGGTATCTGGGACCAGCACCCTCCGCGTCATCGTCTACACCCTCACCCGTCCGCGATCGAGATTACATTCATAAATGGCATAGCAACAAAGCCGAATTCATCAAGCTGTTCGGAACTTGCCGTGTCAATTACCATCATATTATGAGATTACACGAATCGAATCGAATGTACAGTTAACAGCTTCTGCAACGCAGTAAACTCTGTGAGAAAGAAACGGAGAAATTGCAAGAAACAAGTAATGATGAGCTGGAATTGCATGCGAAAGCACAGCGAGACCAATGCAAAAGGTCCGGGTAAACGCTAAGTAGAAGAGGAAGGTAGAGCAGAGAAGCGTCAAGTTTGCAAGTGTCCGGCAATGTGCATGCATGCAGACAGACAGACAATTCAAGACAGACGGACGACGAACAGCAGTATTCCAACGAGCCTCCAGTGAATGAAAGGGCCTTCCGATATCAAATCGATATCCGTATTCAAATTCATATCCACGCCAATCCAATGGCCGGTAAGCAGAGTATTCGCTTAGGAATTAGGTGTGATGTGATGTGATGTGATGTAGTGTGATATGCCCGCAGAAATGCTTCCATATCAAGAAAACAAAAAGCACACGCACACAATAAGCCCGCAAAGGGAAGAGGAAAGGGGAAGAAACCAAAAACCCAACATGACTGCTTTCGTCGGCGTCAGCACAACTTGATTCCACAGATCATGAGGCCGCTCCGCTCCACCATTGCCTCCCGCCTAAACCACAGTCTCGTCACCTCCTTCAGGAACTTCTCGTCGTTCTTGCTCCACTGGTCCAGACCGAGCCTCATCATGTCGTCGGGGCTGACAAACACCCACTTTTCGTCATCCTCGAGATCGCTCACATCCCCTCGGGACACCGCTCCTTCGGTGTCCGGTGGAGCCGCTTCCCCTTCCTCTTCGCCCAGCCCGCTGGCGTCGATGATATCCGACATGCCTCCGACTATGCGACTGGTCATCCGGTGGAAGTAAGCGATGATATCCATCTCGGCATTGCCTAGAGGGCCCGTGCCGTCCATTCCCGAGATGCTGAGCCCTGTGCTTCTTCGTCTCTGGCGGGCGAGGAACACAGGCTTCTGACCTCCAGCCGCCACAGGCGTGATGTAGCCCGTGTTTTCGTCTTCGCTGCCTGGTCTCGCTTCTAACCCCTCAGAGTCGCCGTCTCCGCCATCGATACGCTGCTCGCCAGCCGAAGCCCACCATATGAAACTCTCATAGGCAAGTTGCGGCCACGATAGTTTTTCGCATACAGTTTCCTCGAATTCCGAGTTTGTATCGATGTCTTTGAACTGTTGTAACGACCGCGAGGAGATGGTTGATGTGCGACGCTCCAGAATGGGTTGCATGATCTCGTCGTTCTCGTCATATTCATGGACGGAGCTGTTGGCATCGTCGTCATCGTCGTGGTGTCCGTTAACCTCCTCACGGAAGGGGTTTTCGGCAGGATGACTAGTGTACCGTCTGAGACTTCTCTTGAGAGCCCTGTACCTACGTAGATCTCGCTGCGTGGCTTTGATTTGCTCTCCTGTCGCCGAGACCTCGATTGTCGGCCAGACCTTCTCTGTCGCGTTTTCACTCTCCGGCGGCGGCAATTTGACGAGAATGTCGTGGAGGTCCTTCTTCATCGTAAGGATGGCGTCCGTTGTTGCCGCTACCCAGCTACCCAGCTCGCCTGGGGTGTTCAAGTCGCTGCCGTTAGCAGTGAACGGAAGACCCGAGGCGCGATTCTTAATCTGAGCAGCTTCGACCTCTAACGTTGGGATATCATGGACACCAACACTAAAGAGAGGTTTCAAGCGCGGTAAGTCGGAGGTTATAAGATCAGCGACGGCAAAGGGAATGTTTGAAAGGACGGATATATCGTAGACTGTATCAAAAGTGTTAGCGCTATCTGCCGCAAATCAATGCGACAACTAAAGCTCATACCAAAATTGCAAATCTTCTCTACCGGGGCCTCGGAAACCAACAAGATTCTCTTTCGCGCAAGCGCAGCTCGATGTAGCGGAAAGATGAGCGGGCCAAAAGTCAATACAAAATCCGGTAACGATAGCGCTGGGTGATGCGGTGAGAGCGATTGGCCGGGGAAGATTAGCGCGGTGGCATCCGATATTGAGCGGTGGCGTAGGTTCATCTTTGGCGGGGTCTTGGCCTGGAAGGAGACGGAGCGGGTGATATCGGGCGACGACGAGACGCCCTTGTTATTGATATGCTGCTCCATGAGTTCGTCGGAGGCCCGGTAGAGGCTAAAGTAGTTATCGAGAGGGGTATGATCGGTAGCATTTTGGGCGAGCGTTCTGTTTTCTCCCTCCCGTTAGCAAAATTGATGACGTCGGGCTATCGCGGGGAAATTTACGCTGCCAAATCCTTGAGGTTCTGAGCATGTCGCCAGCTGCGACCAAGCCTGCCATAGGTAAGCGGGACCAGGACGCCGACAGACAGCATGAGCGAGTTCCGAGTGTCTTCGCCGGCTGGCGCATTCACGAAGGCCGCGACGCCAGCGAAGGGCTGGTGTACAAAGTACCTGTAGGCCCGCCATCATCTCAGTAACCACGATCTCCGCCCCAGTGTTGAATAGGGATGTCACCATACACCAAATCCTCCTTCAGCTTGTGCAGCCCTGAGGGCAGCGACTTGTATTCGACGCCATCAACGTTCACTATCCCCGCCCAGGCGCGTCAGCCAGACCGTCAAGTCATCCATTGGTGATGGTATCGTAATCTCGGGGAACCGCCGAAGGGTCGAACAAACCTCCAGTCGCAGCCTTCTTCCACTCAATCAAGTAACTATCAACATGCCACCATCGCAAAAATTAGCCACCTGCCGCTTGAACACCACCGGGAGAGGAGCGGGAGCGCCAGCGTACCCAGCCTTGATGTCGAATCTGATCAAGAACAGCGCTGCAATTGGCGGGAGATCCATGCCGGAGGCGGTTGTGCCGAGAGCGAGGTCGAGAGCGAGCGAGGACTGGCGATGGAAGGGCGAGTGGTGTTGCATCAGCGAAGGCAGCGAGGGCGGCGGCCTGGCCATTTGCGTTGGCTCCATTTCGCTCCACTTGCCCGCCCGGCAGCTGTGACTCCGACTGGCTACCAAACACCTGCAGATGCGAAACGACAAGAAACGGCACTCGACAGCTCTAGCCCGACGCCAACGATATCTGCTTCGGGTCGGCTTGATGGCGGCAGGTCGAGGGACGGACGGGCGGCGGGACTGCTCAAAATCACGGCCGTCAAAAGTATCTCGATCCAGAGCAGATGGGCGCGGGAGGAGAGGGAAAAGCGCAGAACGGTTCAACTTGGCCTTGATTCACGGCCTTCCTGTCTTTTAATTAATATTGCCTTCTTCTGGTCTGCTTCTCCAACGCCCTGGTTTCGATCGTACTCGACAATATACCGAAGCAGCCTAGTACGGGGCAGGCTTGCATCTCATCAGGATGCCGTTCTTTGGTTCCAAGAATCCGGGCTGCAGCTGGGGCGGCACTACTGTTGAGACATAGCGCGAGACTGACATCCACTTTATGTGCCTTGCTTCGAGATGCCGGATTCGAGGACACCAACGCTGACACTGCTAACAAATTTTTTACAAGTCAAAAGATGGGACGACGGGCAGGCTTGAGCCTCCCGTCGAGTGAATGGATGGATGGCCTGGTGGAGCCGAAGCCCGTCCTTTCATCGAACACTCGACGGGACGGATCGACGAGTCGACGAGCCTCTACATATCTCTCTCCTGATTTACACGGCCAGGCGTTCGGTAGCTATACGAACTGTACTGGGCGTCTACGGTCCTTCAGATCTACGCTCCATCGACGGAATGGCACTAGTCTGGGGAGGCGGTACATGCATCGAGCAGGGTAAGCACCTGCTGGAATGAATCGGATTTTCTTCGAAGGAACAAAGCTTTCTTCGGAGGTCTCCTGTCCATCGTCTGTACTCCAGCAGCTTGATTGGTCGTAGACTTGATACTCTCTTTCGATCATTACCCCAGATACGTAATCGAAAGAATGAGATGAGATGCAACATGCCCGCTAGCCGACAAGTCTTCACTTCGGAAATACAAGTTTCCCACCAACCACCTGGGCACAATTCTTGTTACTGACAAGCGAAGACGATGTTGACAATAAGCAGGGGACCCTCGAAGAAAGTGGGGAAGCATCGGGGCATCCCAGCTCGCCATTACCAAACTTAAACTGTTATATCGATAAGCACGAACGGTAGCCCGAAATAGCCCTTCGCTCAGTCAATTCAAAGCTAGTAGTCATGAAGTGGAGTGATATTGATATCGACGCCAACACGAATGTGTAACTTATAACCCACTAACTTATAGCCCACTATCGCAGTGTAAATCGAGGATGTGAAACTAGTGCTCCTGTGCCTATCTCATCTTATGTTGATCAATTATGCTTGTGCGACCGTCGTACCAAAACGCGAAGGTTCGCGATGCAGCCCGACGTGCGTCCGAAGTGCATGGTAATCGATATGGTGGAATGCGGAATGCGAAAGCAAAGCTAGATAATGAAATCGGGAACACAAGCTACATTCGTAACTGATAGTATCCTCTCACCGACTCTCGAGGCAGCTTTGAAGCCGTTAGTTCCGAGAAAGCTCTCGAAATTTTTTGTCAGGCCTCATGGAACGCTGGACGACTGTGTATCTACAAAGGACTTGTCCGAGCGTCTGTGCGCTGTGCCCCATCCATCCATGTATCTGCATGTATGCACCACGTGAACCCATCGACGATAGATAACGCTCAAAATACGAGCCATGGCGATAACCTGCTTGGCGGCTGCACAGAGGTGCATGGCGTTATGTGCATGGCAAGGATTTCCAGGGCGAACCTGCATGCATGAAGAGGCCCTCCGCTGCAGTTTCTCTGCGCAGAATGATGGACACAAGCTCGGAGCAAGGCTGTCGAAAAATATTTTGGCGTTTATGGATATTTGGCCGGCACAATTTTCGGCGTTCGCATTTTACTTGGAATGCAAGCTCGTAGAGGATGCAGCCATGGAGAGCGGACTATTGTTCGTGAATATATTCGAATAGCGCCGCTCGATCGCGACGCGAATCGTGATCCATCTGAACGCTATCAAATCCGAAGAGTTTAGTGCAAACCTGTAAATGGCCAGCTTGATACTATATCGATCGAGATGTCTTGCAAGTCGTCAAAAGAATCGACATTTCCGGACGCGCTATCTGAACTCGGGATTTAAAGTCCAGCTGAAGATAAGCTAGCTAGCACGCTAGATAGATCGATCAGACGACATGTACCAGCGGACTAGAACGCCAGGGTGAATGCGTCGACTAGAGCAAGGCTAATGAGCTCTGTTCATCCCCACGCGGAAATAAGGTGACTACAGGTATTAGTCTAAGCAAGCCACAGCTACGAGAGTAACGCCATCCAGCATATTCGTGATGTGACATGTGAAGATGCTGGCCTGATGCCAAGCTGTGGCGTAAGAGCTTGAATTGTGTGACTGGCAAAAGAACACACGACAACACAATTTACTTCTGACTCCATTTTGCATATATAGGGGTCGCTGTATTTTTCTGTTTCTCGAGCTTCTACAATCTCTTTTCTGGCCGTGATCATCCGAATTTTCGAGTATAATTAGCAAGCCAGAAGTGCTGGGTGAAAAAATGGCGAAATTGTAAAGAGAGACCGGGCCATCTACGAGCGGATGAAAGATACAATGGAGCAGCATGAAGAGTTGAGAAAGGGTGATAGCAAAGTGCTAACAGCAGCAATACTACGAAATAGGCAGAAGTGAAGAGTAAATGTAATAACGAAAAGATGAGACAACCGAACCAATTATAAGTGGCCGAGCAAAGACTTCACGTCAATTCTCGTGGAACTGCACAGTACTGAATCAACGCTGTAGTGAAGAAGAGGTTTCTAGGGTTCAATCTGGTGAACGAATTCGTGGCCATGGGGGGAAAAGTTCGAGGTGGGAATCGCGAACGCCAGCGCTTGAAGTAGTCGCTTTCGAGAACAATCATTGGGAATTATGGCCGAATTAGCAGATGCTCACGAACCAAACTTGTCTCGTAGACCGGGCGTTGCAGGACGTCGAGAGCTGTTCCATGGAGTAGTAAACACCGCTTGTTATTTTCGCGCTGCCGTTCTCTGTCAAGTCTTTCGCAGCGTCTAGATTCCTCGTCCTTAAGCTCGTCTTCATCGTTCGTCCCGAACTTCCTCCTCACTCCGCGCAAAAGCTCAGAAGCTTCCTCGAATCCGTCATCCACCTAGATTTCAATTCGGATTTCAAAATCCGTCTGTCTTCCTCCTCCTTGTCTTGCTCACGAAAATCATCGGCGCTGAGCTAGAATGGCGTCCAATTCGTCAATGCCCTTCCCTCCGGCCACTACTCTAGCGCCTTCTTCTGCTATCCAGGGAGGTGGACCATCTACACTCCTTGCAGATGCCACCTCACCAGGTCGCAGCGAGCCTGCTATCCCATCCGCACCTCACAATCAGGGTGGTAAGTACACCGTTGATCTATCCAGGACAGGCCTGTGAACATCCCCTTAGTTTCCGACGACCGCTAATGAGATCGGTTAATTGGACGAATAGGTGGTGACGGCAATGACTGGGCCACTGAGAGCCCTGTCAACGCCAATACCTTGGAAAGCTCCAAGAGCAAGGCGAGGGAGAATCCGCGTCTCCCAGCAAATGTAAGTAGCGTATAATCCCTCACGATTGAGTCCCTAGACCGTCCACCTTATTGAGACAACTATGCTAACGGTGAGGCGAGGGTGAATAGCAGGAAGCGGAGACTGCAGCAATCCCTCAGCAGCCTGAGACGCCCAAGTTGAGGGCGCAGGAGCTCGACTTAGAGTTCGACATGGCGGCTCTGTCTCTGGACAGTCCCACGCTCAATGATCGCCCTACGCAAGGCGACATTGATGCGGAGATGGCGGATTCGCTTCTCCAGGGCAGCGAGTCTGGCGCTGGTACGTCCAGCTCTACTCGCCCTCAATCCACCAGGAGAAAGGGAACCCACGACGGCAGCGTCAGCTCCTCCAGCGAACCTCAGCATATGCTGAGGAGTGGTCCCAAGAGGACCTCCCCTATCGATAGCACTCTCCCAGCTCCCACGCCATCCTCTACGCCCACCGTCGAAGAAGACGGTTCCGGTGAGCATGGCAGGAAGAGGCGCAAAATGCGGTCGTAGACGATAGTCTACGTTTCATTGAAGTCTGTGTGACTTTAGTCATCATTTTTTTTATTTCCTTGCGTCAGAAGCGCCCCTACGACTAGATGTTGACGCTTCGAACTTCCCTTTGATGGGAAAGAATTCCACTACTGTATAGCCTGCCATGCTGCTTGTTTGTTAAAGATGCTATCTTCAAGGAGCTCAAGTAGAACGCTAACTGGCATGAAGAGACGCGAAAAATGGAATTAGAGTTCGCGGTTAACAGTTCCCTACCATTATCCAGTCCACAAAATATACTGCTGTCAGTATATTCGTTCATAGCTCATCCACCGATCGATTATTGTGATAACTTGTCCATCTGTAGATCTATAGACTTTCATGCGAGCGTATGCATTGCTAGATACATCGATACATCTATACGACAGTCAGGGCGGACTGGCCCCGAGACTACGACAGTCAATTGTATACTACCACAAAATCAAGATCGCAGAAGAGACTCTACATGCATAGGTAACTAGATTTAGAACTGATCCAGATCAACAGGCTCGATCGTGAACATAAGGTATTGATGACTTCTAGATCGCCCCATCGATATATATATATCGTTTACTGATCGCGTGTTCTAGTTTGGTCTGACTGGGTAAATTTGAACAATGCTTCGATGAACTGAGTGCTATATACCCGATATAAATTTTCACTTGTACTTAATTCCTCCGCAACGATGCAGGTTTTGTCGAAGTGTTTTAGTTATAGGTCCGTAATATAAAATCTAAAATTTTAGGCCCCTCGCGTCCGTATCCATCTTTCTGATCATATGGTCTAATATTCGACCAGCGGAACCGGCTTGGTGTCAAGTTTGAGCTAATAAGCTTTCTCAAGGCCTGTCACTTGAAATGAATTTCCATGGACAATGTCGACAAGACCCTGTTGACGGTTGAGACGCCAGGGTGGTGACTCGCTTGTGCCCGCGGATGGCTGCAGCTGTCAAACGGCGGTGTTGCAGCAGTTGGCAAGGCAACAGCACCTTGTTCGGGGAGCTCCGGGAAGCAAACCTCCGGCCACGTTTGGCACCGGGAAGGTGACTACGCACCCCCGTGACACCGAGCACCGCAGGATCCTGGCGGTAAAGGCTGTCCGCCCCGAACTCCCGGTCGCCGGGGGGGCACAAACGTGGCCGCGTGCCTGTCGCTCACCCTGCCAAACGGTGCTCGCCTCGCACCAGGTAAATAAACACTCAAACACTCACCTTGCCGCAACACAAGGACCCTGCGCAACCTCCTTTCTCCTTTCTTGACTGTAATCCCAGAACACTGCTCTTGACCTCAAACATCCATTCCGCATTCATTCATCCATTCCGCTCAGCTCAGCTCCGGTTCCAGCTTCAACCACACCGATACCTCACCACCACCACCACCACCCTCCACAATCTCCAGATCGCCACGATGATGGCGGCGCACGAAGACGAGTTGGCTGATACAGCCCTCTTCACGACACGCACCGTTGAAGACTTCACCTTTGACCAATTTCTGAATATCACACCTGGGCCTCGTCTCCTACGGCAGGTCCCCGCTGTGGACTTCGCCTTCGCCACCCCGGCCATTCGTGGCCTGCAGTGGGGCGGCAACGAGGAGAACGAGTCTCCACCAGTCTTTCGACGGTGGATGCTGCAAGCTACCCCGGGCACGCTCGACCCGCGCATTCTCGATCTCGACGGCGATGAAGAGCAAAGCGTCGCCGGAAATGACGATACCATTGACACCCCTAAAGCCACTCCGAAGGCGCGTCCGAAGCCGTTTTCCCAACGGCTGAACGAGCAGTCGCCGAAAAGGCGCTGCAGCACGCCGTTGACGACCCGCCACATCGTCCGCCAGATTGTACACGGTATCATGCGCGAGGTCGCTGCTACAGAAGCAAGCTGCCCGACACCAGATGCTGTCTATGCCACCTCTACCAGTATCAAGCCACCCTCCACCACCGATAATCCACCGCCCGAGCCCGTCCTGTCCGAAGAGGACGAGAGCATCCTCGATTTAGCAAACCTCGAAAATATACCAGACACAGTCCCCGAGCTCCGCATCCTGCTCCTGCGGACACAGGAAAAGCTGAAAGGCGAAATACTCGCACGTACGCGCGCCGAAGAAGTCGTTCGTTACTTGGCCGTAGAGAACCAGTTCTACCGGTCCGAGTATGAGCGACAACAGGAAATCATCTCTACCCCAGCCGCCGCTCCAACAACAACAGCGCGACCAGGCTCGTCGGCAGCCAAGCGACAGGATGTCGCCACGACCTCCTCCAGGACTGCCCCTCCCTCGTCCGCCTCTGCCTCCGCCTCTTCGTCGACGACCCGGGCCAGACGCGGCGAACCAACCGGCACCGCCAAACCTTCTTCCACATCCTCTTCTTCTACCGCCGCACGCCGACCAGCGTCCGTTGCAGCTACGGCACCAACAAACAACTTTGCCTCTTCGACCACCTCATCTTCCCGTGCCAGACGCGACCCTGTAGGCAGCTCATCTCAGACTCCATTAGCCACAAGACCCTCGCGACCACAATCAGTCATGGCCACCGTGCGAACCGCCCCAAAAATGGCTAACGCATCAACGATTTCCTCGAGCGCACACCGCGAGGTCGGTGGCGGTGGCTCGACACAGAAACCTTACGCCTCAATTTTCTCATCCTGGGATCCATCAAACCTAGCCCAAACGCCTAGCCACGCAGTCGCAACGTCGAACTCGAACACCATTTCTGCGCGTCGGGAGCCCGCTGCATCCTCAGTAACAACACAGACACATAGACATGCGCCTGCCACATCGTCATTGTCCTCATCCACACATGCCCTCCGTGAACATCACCCGCAGTCGGGGTCTAGAAGTGGAGCAGTTGCACCCACGACATCGACAGGTACAGGACACTGGGATCCTGCACTCCGAGCTGCACAAAGGCCCGGATACGCTGCGGCCACTTCTACCATCCGCCCGGTTTCACACGCTAGACATGGATCTGGAGATGGTCCACGTGGGGGTGTAAGCAACGGCAATGCCGCCAGTTTGTCGAGACCAGAGTCGTCCCTCAGAGCACGGCGATGACATGAGGATGTTAAAAATAGCTTATTATGAAACATCGATGTGAAAGGGGTGATGGAGAGACAGATACGAAGACGTCTTGAGAAGATATTTACTAGAGGGGGGATGGCGTCGCCGGCTTTGTTAATATGTGCGCAAAGTGTGGCGTGAAGACTTATTTGACTTACCTTACCTGTTTATATTATTGTTGAAAGGGTGGAGCTAGAGGGAGGCAGGGAGGGCGGTAATACTATTGCAAGGTTTCTATCTACGGCTCACGACATGCATGCATGATGACATGATTTATTAATTGTTGTGATCGCGTGCGGGCGGGCGTTGACTTGGTTGATAGTATGTATGGCATGCAGACTGCGTGCTCGCAAGAGCATTAATTTTGATAATCAATATAGCATTTTATCCGCATTGATCCGAAATAGTATGGCGTAGCATTGGTGTGTCCTTTCTCAATCTGTTCAGTTGGTCCCATTCATCCCGGCGCATGCGGTATGTCGACAGACACTTCATGATGTTGTGATTCTGGGGTACGGTAATCAAAACTTCCCTTCATACGATCCTTCTCCCCGTTCACCGTACTTTCTCCAGTGGTCTGAGGGCTTGATGCAAGGCATAACCACCTTTGTGGAGTTTTTGTGTGGGTTTCGAGATTTGATTCCAGGTGGCGCTACGGAGCAAGGATATCCTGGCATCTTGTTTCTCTAGTATCGCTCGTTGAGGTGTCGATAGAGTGTTGTTAGGACATCGTAACGCAAGATTGATATTGAAGGTCCCATTTCCTCGACGTCGATGCAACACATACGTTGTTGGAATCTGCTAGATCGTGTCCAAGTGAATGTTGAAGCGGCAATATCTAGGCTGTATATATGATCTCTATGATCTGTGTATTATAAGCTGTTGGAGATCTGAATCATTTATTTTACAGGAGGCGAATACTACACTAGTGCGCACTTTAACGCTCTGCAGCAATCGCTCTAATAAGCTGGACATCATGCAGCCGTGGTTTCTGGATTACTGAATGTCCAAGCTCCAAACACCGCATGGCCATATCCTCTCAATAAGCTCTGGGCTCTAAGTACAGTTTCTATACGTCTTCAGTTCTTTCTGGACAAGCCCCAGAGATTCCACGTATCCTTCCAGTGACTGCTGTATTTCGGGACCCTGTTCTCCAGATAGTCCCCAGATACTGAACAAGGTACATCTTTCCTAGCTCTTACTATTAGCCCATAAAAACAAGCCCCAACCCATATATTGATATTATTAGCTCCATACTACCTCTTAGCATTACTGAACACCAGCTCAGGCATACACTCCCAGCACAGCATGTTATAGTCCGGAGACTGATGGTGAAGCTCTGCACGCCTCTCAGACACTGCCAGGGATACTAACACCTAGTTCCTCATGCTTCCAGCGATGTCGCACGGTCCATACCAGGGCCACAAGAAGGTTCTCTCAGCGTCCGTGCAGCTTCGAATTCTCTCATCTTCCGCCAGCACGCTCAGCCTTCCATCATCTCAGCAGGTATAAATATCTCCCGGATCCCTCCTATCCGGCTCCCTCTCTCCTTCTCCTTTTCACTTCACTTCACTTCTCTCCACCTCATATACAGAGCCCGCTGTTGATGCACCAATGACATCTGAAATTTTTTCTCTATATATATGCCACACGCATCGTACGTCCTTCATGCGTAGTATATATATTCCATTTTCCACATAGAATCTCTTCTGCGATATCCATCTTCAGACGCGTCGTGCTCAAAGGTATACCATCCTGTCTGTCGCATACCCCTATCCATCTGACCATTTTCTTACGTCGTGATCGTATGTCTAGACTTCGGTATCTAGTGATTCAGCACGACCGAAACACTAAAAACCATCAACGCCCATGACACCCATGGAGTTCTGGATGTCTCCTGCCGTTCGAGATAAACTAGCGGCAATGGCATGCACCGCTCAAGTCACTCACCACTCTCGTACGAACACATATGAATCCACGCTCCCTGTATGCATGAGGATCACTCCTGATATGATATATATAACAGGAGTATCAACGAGCTCGTATAATCATTCATGACATACGAAGTATGCTAGCGAAACAAGATCTCGCTGCTAAGGATGAGGCGGCGACTTGCAGAAAGCTGCCTCCTGATGGAGAAATGCGACATTGCTATGTCTAGGATCTTCACACATCCAGGTATGTACGTATGCCTCATTGATCATAGCGACCCTCTCTCTGACTGTCTTCACCAGCCCAAGGGCTTAGAGATGCTACTCGTCAGATGATCCTGCAACCTTCATGATGATCATGTCGCTACAACAGCAGCCAAAGTGGAACATCGGAGTGAGTGTATGTGCTCTTGTCAGCGTGCACACAATAAGCCCCGCGGGTATGTGCCTGGTCTCGTAAACGATGTGCCTAAAGATAATGAAGGCACAAGACTAAGCGAAAAGTCAAGCATATATGATATGCCTATTTCATTTCGGAAAGAATTGGAAAGCGGATGTTAAAGAAATGCAAGGCATCTTCGCCTGCATCGATGACTTATGGCTACTCTTCGTCGGTTACCCATGCAAAGTGTGGCAACCGACTTATATACTTGAATACGATAAGATAGAATGCAGGTCGTCGAAACAGAGGTAAGTTCCTCGATACCATCATGATCAGTCACACGGTCAGTCACACGAACAGTGTGAAGATAGAAGGCTAATATCTTTGTCAAAGATGCAATGAAACCCTCACTCGAATAAAATGATTGCAAGAAAATTCCCAACGACAGACGCGACCGAGTTCGAAGAACATCTTGAACTTCGTGGAGTATTGTTGTCATGAATCAACATTGACGACAACGAGATCTAGAGGTCCGGATCATCGACGTACCATCAAATTTAAATTATGCAACTTGTCACTTATAGCTTGAAGCTTTTGAAGAACCCGACGAAAGGGAGATGACCACTGTTACAACCCATCTCCATCCTCATGACACGGTTTTGATCGATCGTTCGCATCCTCACTACCATTCTTCTTACTTCATGTCGAGAAACTCCATTCCGGTTAAGACAAGCTACAACAGCAATCTTATGCAGCTGATTGGACTGGTGTCAGTGCGATGTCCCCTTCACACATTTCTCTGGCGATGATGGGACCGGAAGCGAGGAAATTGTCTTATCAAGCTTCCGGCAGTCTGCTCTCTACGAGACTTCGACATCATGGAAGATTAAGTCGCTCCCATCCCACTACAGCATTTCAAAATTCACCGAGTGCGATGCGTCACCAATCATAGCCTCCTGAAAATCGTGTTACTTGAATCACACGCAATGGCATAAAGTGATTGAACTGCTCGGGGTCATACGCAATGGGGATAGAGAGACGGAATTCTTCAAGCGATATGCGATAAAGCGCGGCTGAGGGACTCCATATATATATCGCATAAGAGGGCACCTATCTATCGATGAAGGTCTCTGTCGACAGAGAACGTCAGCACTTAGATTCCTGGTGTGGATGAAGTACTACGAATGACGGACACTATCTGCCATTGGACACAACCTTCTTGTGGGTCATGTGTGATCCCCAAACAAACCTCTCCATACCTGATGCGAGAAAAAGGAACGCTCGACCATGACTATCGGATTGGATCATTTATCACGACATGGAGTATCATGCAATATTGAAATCAACACCCCATATATGTACTGGTAACCTGATCATTCGGTTACTTGAGATGGCTCGGTGTATTGCTCGCCTATATCCATGTTGAATCAGCATCCCCGTCACGCTCCATCACATTTCGTTCACAAGCGCCATCAATGTTCACAGACTCGCGGTAACAGCAGATACCGATCGACATGAAAGCCTAGCTATGTCATTATATATATTACGACTAGGGGAGTGCACCTGGCCAAGCGAGAGGCCAACGATTCTTGCATGCCGAAAGTGCAGCTATGGTAATACCTTCCCACTGCAAACATTTATGCATCTTCAGTCTGTAACGGGCTACCTGCTATGGTCTTGTCAATTTCAAATGTATCTACTGCCTATGGGAGATCTATAGATATCCATAAAAACTTCCTCTAGCCCACCATGATAGAATTACGATTCTCTCATTGTTGCACATGGGAAACCGACACTGGGTTTATATGTGGTCATAGCGCGATATTTTATTGCTTGGAATACGAGGCCGCAGTGCCCGATGCACTAGTAAGTTATTAAATGGTCATATAACAGATCATTCATAAGCCTATGTCAACTTTTAGCTTAGTACGACAGCAGTTAACTCGGCCACATGGCTCAATCTACCAATCTAAGTACAAGCCCTTCACGCTTGCTCAGTCGATGGCCAAGCTAGAAGCCATGTCATGCGCTTGTTAGCGATGCTTCGAAAAGGCAGCTCGAAAAACATGTGTTCTTATCCTGGGATTTTGGCCCAAATTCGAATAAGTCTTCCTCGATTGGTTTATGGATTACCGTACTAGCCGCTGTTTCAAACTTGTCCATGATGGACCTCAATCACTGCAAACGACATTCGGTTTTTTGCATGATAATCGCTGAAACAGGATACATGAGATTGAATTGGGATGACAGATGACCTCAAATGGCAGGAAAATGGTCGCATATATATCGAGGTTGAATGTGTAAGCTTGATAGAGCTGACTACTTGTAACGCCTCAGTCGAAGCTTACGAGGTCGTGTGGCTATTCGCATATATTATCATATTTTATAAAATTATTGAATGGGAATTCATCGCCACGAGCTTCCAGAGGCGTCTGCTGAGGCGAGAACACCTACTTCATGACATAATACACATTGAATATCTATTCACCGAGAGAGCACGGATCATGAGGCGGATACTTGCACCTTCGAGGGATGAGATGGGATTAGGCAGATGTCGCAAGAACAAACTCTAAAAACTAAATAGAATAAGATAAAGATCAATCATGCAACTTATTAAATTGAGATATTCTGATCAGATCTATCATGGTGAGGATGGTATTACAACTCAAGACTATATATACGTGCGCAATAGGCGGTCACGCTGGTATATAGTCGGGTGGCCTCCTGGATATGAGTACCTACTTCACTAAATATAACTCCCCTCTCATGCTTTTCTCTCTTTCTGGTCAATTTTCATTTTTGCGCTCCTGTTTACAGCATGAACGTTAACGTACGAAACGATCAAAGCCCGGCTGGCAATGTCTATCCGCCATTCCCGCAAGTACTGCGGAACCGAAATGTCCTGGAAAAATTGGGATGGTAGAAATATTATCGATCAAATTGTCGTAATTGTGTCGTTACATGGGTATAGTTGAATCATCCAGAGGTATAATAGGCTGTTTGGAGATCTGAAGCACGAGGATCAATTCTTGAAGAGGCTGGGGACGTTTATCTTGAGATACGTCACGCTAAACAAATGCGGCGCCAGTTACCACGATCAAATGTCGATATCGATATTACTAAAATGCCGAAACTTCGAATTCATGAAGTCAACCATTCGTGAACCACATGCAAAACTTTGCCTTTGGCAGTCTAACTCACGAAACAAACACAAAGCTTGCAAAGTCGTGGAACCTGACAGCCTATGAGAGACACCCCAAAGACAGGTACATATAAATCTGAGATGAACGATAACGATATGGATTACTAGATCACGGCGACAGCGGTATCTACGGAGATTCCGAGAAACCCAAATTGATGCTATTGATTTATTGCAAATCAACTCTTGAAGGCCTCGAAGGTATATCCTTGGAGTTTAGCCGGATCAGAAGCTATGAGTCACACAACAGAAGCAACCATCATACTATGGAGAATTCGGAACTAAACCCTTCAAACTGGGCCAGATACATGAAGAGTGCACGAGCATAGATCGTCTACAAGCGGCCGACAGGGAAGCGTTGACCTGCAATTCACCGGATTCCCCACCACCTCTTGCCCTCTACTAGCAATCCATCCACTTGCTATATTCTATAGCAAAGGATTACAAGCCACCAAAGGTGAAAAAAAACAAGCTGAAGCTAAAGCATGCAATTAGGAAAATAGCCTGCAACAATCACAGCTAGAATAATAGGCTGGGAGTAGACCAGGAAGAGAGGTAGAAAAATAATGAAGTTTCACTAAAGCAGAAGGCTTATGATCTTTTATAGGATATATTAGAAGTTTACAGCAGTAACCAGGAAAAGATTAAATAATTCTTGTGTTTGCTGAAAATTTTCAGTAGTACCCTGTTGGCTCTGATTGAGGTTCGCGGGAATGCTTCGGAGCTACGATTGACCTTCTTCCGGGAATTCACCGCGGTTGGATATCAAAAAGTAAGCGGGTCTGAAAAGAAAGCAGCGGACGACTACTTAGTAAATGGATGTCAAATTCAAAATATGTGGATCATATGTATACAAATCTACCTGACGCGGTAGATGAGCTCTGCCATATGCACTCATCAGTCCAGTTCAAGCTTCTGACGTGACCTTAATAGCGTTACTTGAATCGCCGGATGTCACAGAAGTTGGTATGCCGGATTGTACAGTGCCTGGTGGTCACTGGGTCTGTATGTGTCCGATCTATCAACGTCAAAGCCTGCAATTTCCGACATCAACGATCTCCAACAGATCCAGACATATCAACGTGAAGTCCGACCTACTGGGTCCCTGCAAAAGCGATGTGATGACCCAGTAGGGCTTTTGTAAATGAGCTGCTGGTCAATGCTCAGATATGTGTCAACTCCACCTTTCGGACTGGTGCCACCGGTGCAATACTGATATCAGAATGAACTTCTAGTAAATATATAATCAGAACCGGATATTGTGACTTGTGTAAGTCGACAGAAAAACTATGTCGGAGGCGGAGCCCGAGCGAAATTTCATGAGAGAAACTTCCAACACCTACGCAGAGCATCATTCTGTTGCGTACATATTTAAAGCCCAATTTCATAGAATCTTCACTGATTGTAAAGCCAGTGCTTTACAATGAGTAGAGTTATTCTACTAACGCAGTATCTGTCTGATGTAACCAGAAAGCAATATCCGGATCGGAAAGCTCTCCAACTAACAGTAGAGCGGTACGGATGTCATCATGCAAAAAACGCAATCACCTACCCGTTCATCTGAATCTTGTCAGAGTCCAGCAATCTCTTTCTCATGATCCATGACAATATACACCGTGAAGAACGGTGACGTAGTCGCACTGATTGGTTATTGGTAAGATACTACTCAAGTAACCAAATCTGCGGATGTTCAAACACCGTCTATTCAAACTAAATCTCCGGAATCCCTTTACAATGGATGGGGTTCCATGATCCGATACGCTCATATACCGCCACAGACAATCTACTGGAACTCCAGGATGGAAATTGGTATAGCTATCATATTCCAATAGCTAAGGGTCCGCGGAAGATACTCACAGTACATATATTATAAATATTACCAATATTATAAAGGGAATCTGAGGAACCTGGACCAATCCAAGCCAGATCGATGTCCTGCGACAATATTGATGCACCTATCTTGGAATCTTTATACCCAATCAAACAAACATCGTTGCAGGTGTTATGATACTAACAACAATTGGCCAGCGCGTCATCCCAGGATGATTACTGGTTTCATGCCTGCATATGCATAGCAGCTTTGGGGATTTTAGGGAACCATTTTGAAGGGAGTTGAACAAAATGCGAGCACACGGCCTGTCAGATGAACTTAGACATATAAAAACAGCTGACAGTCGATACCTAACTGCTCTATGGATATGGAAAAAGAACTCGCGCCCCAATGGATGCACACAGCTCATCAAGTCTCATAATATGTGTTACGATTCATTTTTTTCATCTGCATTCAACATCAATCTCAATTGTATGCTTGGAAGTCCAGAGAAATGAGATGCTCTCAATCCAGATATATAAGTATACAACTCGTGAACAACTCTCAGAATGACAGTGATCCTTTTCCCAAACTGCACTACACGGTGAGCTGTCGGGGCGACTGATGACGCTACAATTCGAAATCACGAGAAATGCCATCAGATGAGTCATTGACACCACCAGAAATCCGATGCATCTGTGTTAAGCGAAGCAACTTGCGCAGAAAATATGACATCACGATTTAGGGTTAGCAGTATGTCAATCCTCTTACAGTGTGTCAGGAATAAAGCTTCTATGCGGATATGATCATGCATATTTTTTCGAGCTTGGTTTCTTAGCATGCAACAGGCACATGTTTTCCATTTTAGGTCCACTCATACTCCTGTAATATCTCAATCCTGTCCATAATGAATTCGTCGTCGACGGGGTCGAACTGGATGGATTGACTTTCTTTCTGTGGTTTGTATACATGTATTCACGCTTCACTACTTTGACAGGGCTTTGATAGACTCTTTGGAAAGGATGCAGGGTACGGAAAATGAGCTAAAACTGTTTTGTGAAACGACAGATTTCATTTCTTACATGTTTTATTCCATAATGTTGCGTCCAGCATCTGGTTTATGAGACAAGGTGGATTTATATACGATCAGAAATTTGGCCTGTCAAATTCTGTAGGCTATAGGTTGTTTTACTTTTGAACAGCAAGGTTACGGAGTCTAGACTATGCTATGGGATATATTGCTTTAATCAAGTGTAGATAGAAGTACATGAGATGCAATGCCTGGGATATCGTTCTACTTAAACATAAATCACTCCATCGATATAATGCCTGTCGTTCCATGATGCTGCTAATGCTTCGGCGCTCGAGCACCACTTTCCCAAATGTATTCCTCAAAAGGCAATCTTACCCGTGCTCACTACCCTCTCGATGTCGGTGATCTCCTTGGGCGCCTTGGTCAGATCTTCGTACCCAGTCGCTGTGATCAGCACGCAATCCTCAATGCGCACACCGCCGACGTCCCAATACTTTGCCAGAACGGCCTCGTCGACAAACTTCTTTGCATCGGGAGAGCTCTCCAGGAAGTCTTGGTAGAGAGGCTCATTGAAGTATCTAGTGAAGTCAGTCTCGGTCAGCTGCATATCATTTAGGATACGTGGAGATGAAAGCAACTTACACTCCTGGCTCGACAGTGAGCGTCATGCCTGCCTGCAGG
Source organism: Orbilia brochopaga (assembly GCA_036872635.1). Lineage (NCBI taxonomy): Eukaryota > Fungi > Ascomycota > Orbiliomycetes > Orbiliales > Orbiliaceae > Orbilia > Orbilia brochopaga. The sequence continues at coordinate 1,061,034 of JAVHNQ010000003.1, read as the reverse complement.
CGATTGTGCGTCTCCGAAGCTACGAGGGCAGAAAAGTCATCCATCATCATCACCGACGAGCGTTTCGCCCGCCTCTTCTGAGTCCCCTTCGAGATCAGCTCGCTGTACAGCACGTCATGTGTCTCCAGACCAACATGATGACCTTCGCATTACTCCCAGTTAGCACAGAAACAGACACCCATGTCATGATGCCGGGCATGGAAAGAGTATCTCACCTAATCCGTGCGGGAAGAACACCTTGCCAATGATCCCCGACTTGACTATATCCTCTGTCTTCCCCACCAACACCCCTAAGCGCATCAGTCCCTGGACCGCCACATCCGCCGCTGCCAAATGGCAGTCACGCCACTTGACTCCTGGCTTCAGCATCGCAAATACTGTCTCCTGCATTTCCCTCACAAGGGCATATATTGCCGCTGCTTCAGGGGTGAATCTGCCGCTGATTGGGAACGTCCGCGTAACATCACTGGCATACAATCCGTACTCAGCGCCCGCGTCCAGCAGTACCAATTGCTTTCCTGCGAGCGGTTGGTCGTTGTGAACGTAGTGTAGGATCGCGCAGTTTCGACCGGAGGGCGCAATGGTGTCGTAGGCCAATCCGCCGCCGCGCTTGATCGCCTCGGCGATGAAGAGAGCCTCGATATCGCGTTCTGATGTGAGTGTATCGATTTCTGACATTATCCTGAGGTGCGCGCGCGTGGAAATGTCATTTGCACGGCGGATCATCGCAACCTCGTAGGGGTCTTTGACGACGCGGGAAACGTCCATAGCACGCTGGAGCTTGGTGTTGTCGAAGGGCGAGAGGATGGAGTGTCTAGGGAGGGCATTCGCGGGTACCGGCGGGTAGTAGTTGTGAAGGATGTGGACTTTGGCGGAGGGATGGGCGACAGTATATGCGGCGATGGTAGTCGCGAGATCATCAGCGTAGTTGGCTACATCGATATCGTGTGTGAGGACGAGGGTTTTCGGCGTCGGCGACGGGCCTGACCTGTATTCTAGAGTCAGCATACAATTTCAAACAAGATCGCATCTATATTGTCTTTGGGGACGTGAGCGGCTTGTAGAAAAGCGGATTGTCGTACCATAGCTTCTCCTTCGGGTCCGGCCGTAAGATCCACAGCGTCAGCCTATCTAGCTCGAGATCGTATGTAACGTGCGCGTCCGGTAACTCGTATCCCGTCAGATAATAGAAGTATCGCTTCTGGCGGTAGTACGCCGGCATATCGCTGTCCTCATTGTTGCGCGCGACCTCGCCGGAGAGGTAGATGAGGCCCTCTGTGAGGTTGAGTGCCTTTGCGACGCGACGAGCATGAAGCTTGGCTGTTCACACAGAAATACATCGTTAGCTCGGGTACGCGACTGCATGTAATCGCATGGGATAATATACGTACCCGGATATTTACCCAACGACGGCACATCGGCGCTAGGCTGCTGGATGTTCAGAGAAACATGCACAGCAGAGGTAAAAGAGGCGGCGCAGCCCAGCAGCAGAAGCGAAGTGTCGGTTTTCATGGCGGCGAAGCGTATATGCTTGCGGGTATATATTGTCCGAACGGCTGTCTGGGGATAAGATAAGTGCCGCCAGCAGCGAACGCGGCCTTTTTAAGCTTCCCGCACCCGCCAGCCCACCTTCCGCATACAAGCTCCTCTCGACAACAACCACCACCTGACCTCCAGAACCCCGCCACCAAGAACACTCAAGAGAATCCCCACCATCCCGATCTCCAATCCAAGCCGGACACAAAGACAGCTTACGGCCAGGCAACTCGATCAACTTCGTCTCGAACGATACAATGGAAGGACGCCGCGGAAACTACCGCGGCTCTAGTCGTGGTGGCGGCGAGCGAGGCGGTCGAGGCGGTCGAGGCGGCTACAACAACGACCGTTCGTACAATCGCGATTCGAACCATCAAGGTGGGGAAGGCAGCGGCGGTGGCAGGGGTGGCCGGGAAGGCGGCAGCGGGGCGCAGCAGCATGAGAGGCCTAAGAAGGAGGCCATCTTGGATCTGGCTAAGTACATGGACAAGCGGATCATCGTCAAATTTAGCGGTGGAAGAGAAGGTGCATATGGAATCACACCTATTGCCGTGTTCCGGCGTCCCACATGCTACAGGTGCTAATTGATCATGCTATGCAATCTGCAGTCACCGGCGCATTAAAAGGCTACGACCAGCTCATGAATCTCGTCCTTGATGAAGTTAAAGAAGTTGTAACAGGTCTGCTTTACATCCACCTTCTCACCTACACCTTCCATCGCCAAAGACATCCACTAACAATTTGATTTCCATACTGTAGATGACCAAGGAGCCGTACAATCCCGCGATCTCGGCCTCGTCGTCGCTCGCGGCCCGCTACTAGTCCTGATATCACCGGTCGATGGCACCGAGCAGATCGAGAACCCTTTCGCAGCACCTGAGCAACCAACAATATAGCCGCGAACAAGCTCTTTCGATTTCCAAGTAATTCTGTTTTACTTTCGCGATACCAAAACCCACTCAGGCTGTCCCATTAGGGTTTCCACGAGGGAATATCGTGGGCAGTTTCCATTTCGAATTTCTATATATAAGACATCATATTTATAAAAGATGTCAACATTCTATACATTAAACACGGAACGGAAAAAGTTGAGGCAGGGAGGTGTCGGGAACGGGCAGTTCTAGGTGGTATCATTCTCCTACGGAGAATTAGTAAATGCGAATTAGACATTATAATTGTCAATTATCTCTTTGAATAATCCCTAAATCTATAGACAGCCGATTATCGACAAGCGCCTCCGTAACACCTGCAGCTAAGGCATATCTTAGACGCCGATAGTAGGCCTACTACAAAAATTGTCTACGCATTGATCTCTCACGGCTCACCAACATGCAATACGCGGATTTGACGACGTTGAGTAATGATATCTTCAGTATACTACCGCTGAACCTACGATAAAAGTACAAGACAGACGCACAATCCGCCCATCACGGGCGTGCAGGTATTCGATATAAAATTCTTCATAGCATGAACAATAATAGAATTAAACAAGCGACCTTATAATAAGCGAACGGCATCACAGCAATAAAACGAAATGCAACAGAGACTAAGAATAATTCCTGCCAGCCAGAGCGTCAAAGCCAAAACCAGGGGTAACACAGCGCGCACTTAAAAAAGACAAAGTTGAACATCTTGCGGGTCAAGGCACGCACAGCACAAAGGGATCACTCAGATGATGGCTCCGCCGTATTATCAGAATAGTTGACAGCCTGAGAAGAAGAAGAAGTCCTGGCAAGATCAGAATTGAGATCCATCGCAGTCTCCATCACCCGTCGAAGACCAAGAGTCGGCGAAACAGGAGATGAACGTCCACCGGAAATCGAAACCCCGTCCTCAATAACCTGACTGCGCGGACGCCAGCCCTGAGGACGCACGATAGTCACAGCGTGAGACTCTCGAGCCACCCTCTTCCTAACCGGCGCACGGCTCACTGGATATGTTGAGTCTGATCCATACTGCTGAGCTGCAGGATCTGAAGAGAGCCGAGAGGACTCGCGCGCTCGCTTGGAGAGATGATGAACAGGGAGATCGAAGGAGACATGAGGGGCATCGGGGGAGGGCTCATCATGCTGATATGGAGATTCTTGGTGAAAGGAAGAGGAAGCTTCATACAAGGTGCGGGGATCATCATACAAGGAACCGCCATATTCGGATTCAAAGAAACTGGTATCCTGCACAGACTGAGGATCTTCATGAAGAGAGCCATAAGAAGCTTCACTGTGCTCAGCTGTATGAAATCCTAGCTGCTGGGGGGACCGCTGGCTCGATGGTTCTTGCCCGACAACGCAATCAAGAGAGTATTCTGGAGGCAATTCATACGGACGTTCAAGGAAAGCCGCATGTTGAGCAGCCCGCGACAGCGGTTGTTCAAGATGAGGAGGATGGGGAACATGAGGAACTTCGGCAGTTCGGGGAGGAAAGAAACCCGATGCCTGCCTTGACAACTGAATTTGCTGTTCACGCCTGGTAGGAGGCGGACTCCGTTCAGCGCCAGTGTATATGAAATACGGACGTGAGAATTGGGGGTGCTGCTGTCGAAATCTGGCGACATCAGATGAAGATGGTTTGGGTAGCCCAGCAGCCGTCCTGGGAGGTTGGACATGGTGAGCAGGTAAGGAGTCTCGCTCAGGAATACGAGATTGAGGAAAATGTGGACGTGAGTAGCCTACAGACGGCTGCACAGGCTGGGAAGAGGTGGCAAGTGAGGATCTTGAAAGCTGACGTGGATGATAGGGATTTTGGACAGGCGGCACAATCGCTTGTGCGGCCGGCATAGGAGGACGAGACTGAATTTCAGGTAATCGAGGAGGGTCTGGACGCGCTAGCCTGACAGGACCTGGGCGTGGCAATTCGAACGTCGGCGCTGGTTCGGCGAGATCCTATCCTCGCTTCGACAGCTCGCTGAACGACGACTCGATAGCCCGTTTCAGCTGACATAATACGTTAGCATTTTGCTGTTCTGTGAAACAACCACGAGGGAAAGAACGGGGGTTCGAGAAACTTACTTCTCGGTAAGTGACGATTAAACTGTTGTGGTCGTCTCTGCTCACCAACATACACCGCTCGTCTGACCCTGCGTCCAGCTTGTTCAGACATTGCAAGACATGCACCATATCGAGCACCGGGTTCCCAGCTTCGTCGACCTGATGGAAGATATAGTCCCTGAACAGACTGATCAGGTAGCGGTCGCCAGTTTCAGACCATGTTCGATCATGCGCAAACTCCGGCCGCTCGTTGATGAATCCGAACTTGAACAGCAGCCGAACAAGCCTCCCGTTCTCCAGCTCTCGAGACAGATTCGATTCCAAAACATCGTTCTGATGCAACGAGGAATCAAAAGACTGTATCATCTGAAACGATATCATCGATAGCAGATCGTCTATAGTCCGCACGGCTCCATTTCCCGGTCCATGGAACAGGTACAGCAGGAAGTTCTTCAGCTCTGGAGTGAATGTCCTACCAACAAAGTCTAGTGACTTCTGGCCATTATTGATCGCATGGGGATTATTGCAAGCGATGGACAGAATCAACCGACCGAAGGCAACGTAATCATCCTGCTGATAGTCGAGAACAGTTCGCCCACTCTCGAAATGCAGTACATCAAAGATGGAGCAGCAGTTTATTCTGATGCGATTCTTATTGGTAAGCAATATCTTACTCGGTTGAATCGTCCTGGCGGCTAATCCTGCAGCATGTATAGCCTTCAGAGCAGAGGTGATCTGGACTATATAGCTCCACAGCGTATGCTCCGTATTCGCATGCTGCGTTTGGCTCTGGTGCGGTCCATGATGCCTCGTCTGATACCGCGAGTTAGGCCCAAAGTGGACCTCCTGCAGCGTCTGCGATAGCGGGAAGTAGTCGAAGACGAAGACGATGGCTATATTTCTACCTATCAGCAATGCATGGCTAACGTACCTGGGTATCTACAGGATCTCGAGAATGGCTACCTACAGTTATCCCCGAAGGCTCGGGTCGTGAACGCATCATGCACCGTCACCAGACTTGCACTCAGAACTCTCCCCCAGTGCTCAACCACCCGGATTGCCTTCTCGTTCGACAACCGGAAGCCTATACTTCATGTCAGTCATATGCAACACGATATAGGAGAAAATACCACATACCTTCCAGACGACGCAGGATGTATGGCCGCCCATCCTTGCTGTTGATCGCCTTATACACCCAGCTCGTATACCCGAAAGTTGACGGGGGCGATGCTGGTGCAGCTTTACCTTGAGGCTTCGGTGTATGGAGATCCAGAGGCACCAAGGTATGGTAGCAATCAACGTTAGGCAACGTTGAATCTACACATGTTAGCTACTCAATCAAACACTGACTTGGGGATTACCTAGGTATACTTACTCGGCAGCGTCTGGAGCGTCGCCTCTGCTTTCTTCTGAAGGTCCTCGCGCAAGTTGTCCTTCAGGAACAGATCGTGCACGGTCCTCTGATAGCTCAGGAGGTTCGACTTGTGCGGACCCATCGGAGCATAGAGATGGTATTGCAGCTGGACAATGATACTACATCAGCCGTCACCGCCAACGGCCATCTACGACGAACCTACGAATGAAGGAGGAAGAGACACTTACCGGCTGCGTAAAGCTCTGCTGCCCGTAGTACACCTCGGTTGGATTGCTCTGGTGGGCGTACGGGTTCACCTGGGCACCATGTGCTGCCACGGGGTTGTACTCGTAGGGGTTCATCTGGCCCTTGATGCCATAAGCATCCGAGCCAGAGACAAAGCTGGAAGGAAGGATGGAAGGAGGATACTTACCGTCTGATCCATCCCGATACCCTCGAAGGTTCCCGAAAGGTTCGGGAATGGTGGGATCTCAGGTTGTAGATACCTGGTGTGTGATGATGATGAGATGAGATGAGCTTCCGGGACCCGGCCCCACAGAGAATCTATTTAAAGGGCTCACTTACCCTGACGTTTGCATCATAGGGTCCATTAGGTTTCCCTGCGGCAATGGCGCGCTGGCCATAGGCGGGGTTGCCGCGGCTTCAGCGTTTACACGGTCAGCGGTGCCTCATGCATATCAGAATATCCCTAGCGCCGCTGGTGAGCCTCACATAAACCTAACGCGTTCACTCTCGGCGTGAACACAGCCGCCTCAAGCACTTTCGGATTGAGTTTGGACTGCTGGGGAGATGCCATAATGGCATTCCCAAAGGAGGGCGACTGCCCTGGCGTGAACGACGCCGATTCGACATTTAGTTTTCGCTTCGACCTGGAATTTGATATCGACATCCATATATCAGCATACCGTCGCCACTGCATTGTTCGAAGTCGCATATAGAGAGGCGTATACGGACATATCGGAGCCGATGCCAGACTGGCTGGGGGACACCGGGTTTTTCGAAGGAGATATATTACTGGTGTCGTGGTTGAATATACAGCCTATTATCAATCGATCAGCCTACTCGATCTTCGGAATTGCAGATACCACCACAACCGTCGACTTGGGTACGAGAATTCGCCCCGCGACGGTCAGATGGATTGTCAGATAGATATGCAGCATATCACTTACCTCGATCCTGGTAACGGCAGTAGCCGTAAATTACGATATTACGGCATTGCGTCTGGTTTGCGGCCTCTATTTTCGGAAGCGATTTAGTGATCAAGATCATGGGAGCTGACTGTATCGATAACTTCATCTGAACAGGTTATACAATAAAACAAAGTACGATAAGGTTGAAATGAAAATGTCAGAATGACAGAACGAAAAAAAAAAAAAAGGAACTGGGAGTGGAAAATATTCTCGTGAACAGCGATGCACTGTCGTCATGCATCGATAAACAAAAAAAACAAATGAGATTGTACATGAGAGCTTCTAGTTGAAAGAAGCAGCAACATAGCAATCTCATCCCACGAGAATCTTCCATCCATTCAGGCACACACAGCATTTCCAGATCCAGCATCCAATTGCAACATGCATGCCTCTGGTGGCACAGTCCACGGGGACGTGACTGGTCCCGCCAAAAGCTTCTGTACGTACCGCCTTTCACTCGTCTCGGGCTTACGCTATTGCCGCCATTGTACAGCCCGGCGCGACCATTCGGCGGGGGGGTTTTGAGACCGGAAACCGCAGTGTACGACGGGGGCGGCGAGGATGGACCTTCAGCCCGAGGATTTAAGCTGGACATCTGAGCTGCCCGTCAAGGGCCGACGGCACGGCAGACGAGACGGTCGAACGAGTCGATACGATCCGATCCGAGCACCCCAACGGTAGCGTAACGCGAGCTATATGTAGCGTAACGTGGCCTGCGTCCGATATACGTATGGTACCGACGGCAATCGCGAGAAAAAGAAAACTATACGATGGTATCGATCGAGGCCGGTGGTACAGCGGGAGACGATTACGGGCGGCCGCCAGGGGCTCCTCCAGATCCAACAGTCGTGTATCGAATGCGTATCCACCCCCGGATTTCTTTGTTCTGATCAAAGACCGCGTCCGGTCGAGTCGAGTTCAGCTATATCTTATACGTGACGGGTGAGCTAGCTCCAGCGTATCGTTCCAAGCTCCGCGGTCTCGGTGGCAACAGGCGGTGTACGTCGCGGTCAATTAAAGCGGCGGGGCGGACAGCGAGGTATTCGACGGTATAACGGACGGTAATTCGGAACAGCAGCGGACACTCGGCGCGGTCGTCAGGGACATTGCGGCCCTTTGCGAAGCCAAAGGTCGGTATTCAGTCGATCGAGTTCGAGGGCGGCAGACTATCGGGCAACCAACGATACACCCCACATGTATGTGCTCATCTGTCTCAAACGAGCTCTCGGTCCAGCTAGCTGTGTGTCCGGGTGGCGTACCGTACGCGGGGACGCAGATTCGATACCGGCGGCGACTCGCGTATCAATACATGACTGTCTGTCTGTCTTACCGGCCGGGCTGGCTGTCGGGCATACCGTGACGAAGTACCTCTGGCGGGAAAACGGGAAGATCTCGATCGATTTATTTATCGGCCGTGGTTGAAGATGCCCGGCGTCCGCAAAGAGCAGTTGGCCGGCAAACAGGTTCAGTTACGAACGTTACTAAGTTTTTTCAAATATCGCCTACGCAAGCCGGCGGGAGAACGATTATACGAGGTTTACAAGGCCACTGGAAGTATACGAAATGTACCATTCTGACAGGATGGCATTTAATTCATTGTTTGCAGGGTTGGCAAGTAAGGTCGATACAGTCGGTGTTTGGAGCCTTGCCCTATCTGACGCGGCCACGGGGGTTCCATGTTATTTATTTCCTTGGTACCTGCTGGTACTTGACGTGCTAAAGTTCGAGGTTGTAGAACCCCGCTTAAACTTGCCGGCTGGCCATGGCGCCAGGTTATGGTGCAGGCTGGTGCCGGGCTATATTGCATTCTGATCAACTATAAAATTCATTTCTATCTACCGTTGTGTGTAGGTACATTTATCGAAAAATGGATAATATATAACTTCAACACAAATATGGCTTTGCGTATTTTGGAAACCCCAGTCCAAGTCGATAAGAACGACTCATTTTTCATTTGCTATCAAAGTGGCTGTTGCGCGTTGATAGCCGTTGTTTTGTAAGTCAGCTAAATGGCGACGGTGGGACAGAGAGCCCCTCCAACTTGCCTCAATACAACCATCACATAGCTTCAACACGGGCAGCAGGTACGTTGACCACACATCTACTTCGTTACTTCATGCTAACTCGAGATCTGATCTAGCTGGCTGCCGAGTCTCGCTCTGTTCCCTCGAAACAACACCTTCGAACTGCAAAACGACAGAGCATGACCAGAACCGACCCACCGCTACGATCCATGTCATTTCTGCACCGCTAGCGAGCTGCAGTCGGAATGCCGTCCACCTTCGAGATCCTCAGCGAGAGGAAGCTCGTCTCGCCGGCCCAGCGGCAGTTGGCAGCATGGTGTCCCACGAAAGACCTGATCGCCTACGGCCTGGCCGACCAGACCGTCGCACTGTACCGTATGAACGGGCAGAAGGTCTGGCAGACACCAAAGTACACGACTGGAGCGCGGAATGCGAAGAAGGAGCACAGCGTCACGCAGCTGTGCTGGCGACCTGACGGTGAGTCGGATCGTTACTTTCTATCCGATATGACGAGGCTAGGACTCGAGGCGTGGGGGTGATGCTGACTCGAGTATGTAGGCAAACTGCTGGCGGTCAGCTATGATAATTTTATAACGAGGATAATCGATGTGCAGACCGGCCGATTCGGGCACCAAGTCGAGATGGAGGACGTCACGGAAGGTCGCATCACGGCTATCGGATGGGTCGACAATCGTGATCCAGCGACTGAGGACGCAGAGCAGCTGGAACCGAGGACGCGAACGGACTTTATCAATATCGGTGCGACGCTGACCGATGAGAACTTGGGGTATCTGTTCGGCTTGTTCAATTTTGATGTCAGCAATGTGCTGCCGAAGTTGAGTGTGCTGCCTGGCGTCGCCAATGCGTAGGTTCAATCACTTCGAGATGGTTACTTGACAGTCAAAACTTATGATGTGGGTTTCTGCGGGTGGTAGGGATATCACGTTTTCGTCGAAGCAGAGTTTGGACAGCTTGATCAATGTCCCGTCTATTCGCAAGGAAGATACGATGGATGTCCTGTTGATGGGCACCTCGAAGGGAAGCTTTGCGATGAACGTCTTCGACTCCTTCGTCGTTGGGTCTATGGACCTGTCGAGTCTCATCGGAGAGAATGACAGATACGCCTACAAGGTTTGTGCTGGTGCACCTCATAGTACAATTCTACAGAATAGGTGTCTGACGGATGATATCAATTATCTTATTAGATTACGCACCATCAAGCTACGAGATCGCTCAAGACTCATCTACTATTGACCACATCGAAACTGCGCCGGAAGTACAGGGCCTCGAAACATAAGAGAGACGGGCCGACGGTACTCCACGCGCTCGACCTGCTCTTCCTATCCAACTACGGACCGTACCTCGGCCGCGTCACATACACAATCACAAAAGTACAGCACCTTCTCCGCTACGTGAACGAAACGATCCTCGCAATGGCCGCGGAGTGGAAATCCATGGAGGCCGTCGAAGGCGCCTACATGCGAGCTCAGAAGGAAATAATCGAGGCGTCAGAGGACAGCGCCGCGGGTCTAGAGTTCTTCGAGCTGCTGACGACAGGCTGCGCGAGCGAGAAGATGAAAGAGTGGCTGGTCGACTCGCTGGGCGAAAAGGGACACAAAAAGTGGGAGAAAGTCTACATCAACGGCTACGAGAACCTACGACGGCTCACGCACGAGCATCTCCTGCCAGCTTGCGATCGGTTGATAGTGCTTCTGAGCAAGCTGCGCGGACTCGCTCGCTGGACGGACAAGGATAGCTCCCTTGGCTTGGATCCCGTTGATTACAGCAAGTTGCTGGACTTGGTGTCCGGGCTCATGGCCGTCTGCCACGAGTTTATGGGCAAAGTTAACTATGAGCTCGACCTGTTCACGGCGTTCATAATGTGGCTTAAGATCGCCTACGAGGAGTTCAACAGCCTGTCGGAGGGTAACGAGCCGGCCGAACCACGGGACGAGCTGCTCGTCGATACGCTCAAGGTTGCGGAGTTTATAGGAAAACATTTGCAGAACAGTATCCTTGTGGCGTATTTCGACAAGGCGGAATGGACGTGGAAGGAGGGCGAGAACGTCTTTGACTTGCTCACGAGGCCGGATGTGGAGGGCGGTGCGACGGCGGCGGCGGCGGCGGGTACCTCGAATGGAAGCGAGGCGGTCAGCAGCCTGATCAGTGGCTCCGGCTCTGGAATTAAGAAGCGGGAGAGCTCGGGGAGCTTCACGGGTGCGCCGCCGAATATCACGCTGACGGAGGAACCGCCAAAGTCGCTGCCTGGGTTCCATCAGATATTTGCGAGGATGAACGAGGTTGCGAAAAGCATATTTGCGAAGCCGGCGAATGCGATGAAGCAGCAGGTTCACGTTGGCGAGAGCATTGTGATACATGATGAGCCGTATCGGATCTTGGATCTCAGGCTTTGCGACGAGAGCGGTGCGGGGACGGCGGTGTGGTATATCGCGATGGCGGAGAGCGAGCTGGACGACTCCGGGAAACCGATGGAAGACTCCACTGGGACAGGTAGGCTACGTTAATCATATGTACTCTATTGGTGGCAAATGCTAATGAACAAATAACAGTGATCATGATTCGCATCGTGATCGTTAAAAACGGCACGCTGAGCACTGTCAGCGAGGTTTCCTGCGCGCGGATCAATCTACCGCGCAATAAAGTCGTCTCAGCGCTACGCTTCACCGACAATGAAACGCTGCTGGTCCTCCTCTACGACGAAGACTACACGGAGATGATGAACTTCCGATGCACGACGCCGCATATCGCGTACACGCCCGTCCCGCGGTCCTGGTGGGAGCTGCCGTCGTCACCGACGGTCGGACTGCCGGATGACACTGGGGTGTTTCGGTTCGCGATGACGCTGGAGGGCGGGCCGATGGAGGGTGTGAGGAAGCAGTTGACGTTTAATCATAACGATATCACGCCGGTGGCGTTGACGGTGAATGTGAATAAGGGGCGGAGATTGGGGAGCGTGTTGGACCGGGAGCGGGTGAGGTGGATTATATTTGATTTGGGGCTGATTTCGGGGGAGAAGCCGGCGGAGGAGACGGACGAATATGACGATGGCGAGGAGGAAGCTGAGGGTAGTTAGTCGGAAGAGGGTTTGTGATTTCGTGAATCTACGAACTGGTGGGTGGTTATTATTTCTCTCGGGCGAGAGGCGCACATACAATCGATAGCAGACGAAGCGACTTGCTATCGATAAGCTCGACGCGACGACGATGCATATCCCTTACATTACATTACTGCACATACATACAGGGTAGATCAAAACAGACAATAGCCGCTTCCTTTGCTTAGGTATAGCTTTGGCTTTCGATACTTCTAGATTAATCTAGAGAATGCAGGCCGTGAATGAAGACCTCATTTACAGAAATTTCGCGTGCAATGACTGCATCCGGAGCTGACTCTGCGGGTAGTCAGTACCTAGGTAGGTAGTCACACACAGGTGCAGCGAATCACGGCCGCACAGGGGCGTTCTCCACCCCGGCGGGTGGCCTCAGGGACATTGTACATATTGTGATCTTGGTGCGTAATTGCATGCAGCTCTGAATCATATCGTGCGGTGGCCAATCGCAGCTAGTCGTGGAGCTCGACGGAGCTGCGGGCGAGCCGGAATTCTAAATTGCGGTTTCATTCGCCAGGCCGACGATACGTAACGCAGGTTCGTGGTGACCAGTCCGCCGGGGGACAATAAAGCAGCAGCAGCAGCAATCAATCACAGTACGCAACAAAGGACAAACTCCGAAGAAGAAGAAGACACATACAACATACTCCTTCTTATCTATCATCTACCATCCGTCTGGCTCCATCCGTCCGTCGACCGATTGTGGAGCTGGGCACGCTGTGTACGTCTCCTCCCATCTCCATCGTCCCCATCCTGCTCGTCGGTAGGAGTGCATGGATGCTTCTGCAGCTTGACAGACCGACTAACCTCTACACGGCTGGATAGAGCAGCTCCCTCTCCGTCTGGATTCGAGTCATCCATCGCACGCGAATACTGCTCTGCTACTCCGCAGCCATCCTGCTGCCCTCGCTGTTCCGTTCGCCGTCCACAGACTCCCTCACCGCTATCTCCATCTGAATACCGGAGCGCGTTACGGCTTCAACGGAGCCTCAGACGCTGGCGTACGCCATCAGCAAACCACTGGTAAGCCCTCCCGAAAGGAGCTTGCCTTCTGCTCTTCTACCTCCTCACTCCATCTTCATCTCCATCTCCATCTCTCCCTCAACTCCCCCTTCTCCCATACACATCAGTGTATGGTTCTGTCCACCATCGAAACCGCTTCCATCACATGTCTCTCATGCTGCCTCCGATTCCCCCTTCTGGTGTTTACATCTGTGCCTGAGCGAGCAAGCGTGGGTCGTCCGTCGGGTGCCCTCCCAAATAATTTTTTTTTCTCGCTAGCCAATTTCATCAGTTAGCTGGAGCTTGTCCAGCGGGCTGGCGGACTGGCTTGCTGCTGGCTCTCCGCTGCACTGCAAATTAGCCTCCTGCACTCTGCTGCACCTCCACACTGGACAAGACGTCCTAGCCATCCATCCCTCCCTTCCTGACAGCTCTGTGCAGACCGCGATATAAATCCTGAACTTCTCCTACACTGCTATCACGACCCGTCGTCGAAAAGGACGTCTACGATTACTCCGTCGTCCTTTTCTTCACAACCCACGTTCCTAGGTGCCGCTGTTGCTAAAGAATCCCGCCTGGCTTCTAGTAGGAAAATCAAAAACACCTGCAAAACCCACCCCTCCTCCACCACCTCCTGTCCGTTCTCCTCAGGCTGTCCTCAAACTCTCACACCTGCTCACTCGCCCTTGATCTCCACTCTCTCTTTCTTCTCTCTTTTTCAAACTTCTCTATTCTTGTCTCTTCATCACCACCACCATCATCCATCCATCCACCCATCCGCCGTCACCAACAAACCCTCGCCTGTGCCTATCGAGAGATACAACCAAGCCCCTCCTGAAACTCTATTCCATTTTCTTTTGTTCGTCTCGTCGCCGTCGTCATCGTCCGTCGCCTGTCTCCACCCTCCCGGATTTCTATACATACACCACCTCGTCCTCCTGTTGACTTTTGTGTCCTGCCCACCATGGAGATTGCACAAGTCTTAGAAAACACCATCTCGACCGGTCTGCACCCCGCAAACCCCACCCCTGTTTCCGATACGATCCTCCCACAACCGCCCTCTTGGCCCTTCGTCATGCATGCAGCTGCCTCTCGTCTATCAGAACACGTTTTTTGGCTGACAGCAATTTTTTTCTTTTGTCTCTTCTAGATGCCGCAACTCGCCAGGCCGCCGAGCAGCGACTCCAAAGTGCAGCTCAAGAAAACTACGTACGATATACTTCCCCACCCCTCCTTGCTGCCATTCTCGGAACGCGGAAAAAACACGTGAAAAAACCAACCTTGCTAACGCTCTCTTTCTTCTCGGGTACTTCATAGCCAGCATACCTGGAAGGGCTGTCGCAGCAGCTCGCCAACGAACAGAACACGCGTGTGGTCCGAGCCGCCGCTGCCTTGGTGCTGAAAAATGAGTTCTCCGGCCGAGATATCCTCAGATTACACGAGAATCAAAAGAAATGGGTCAACCTGGACGCCGCCGTCAAGGAGAACATAAGAGCTCTGGCACTCGGTACTTTGGCATCAGGTGACCGCCAGTCTGCCTCTAGCGCAGCGCAGTTCGTCGCGGCAATTGCTGCCATCGATCTTCCCTTGAGCCAGTGGGATGCTCTGATGCCCGCCCTGGTCCAGAATGTCAACACCGGCGGGGAAAACTTGAAGATGGCGTCTCTGACCACCATCGGCTACATCTGCGAGTTCGAGGACGATCACTTGCGAGAGAGCTTGAACCAGCACTCGAACGCCATCTTGACTGCCGTAGTCCAGGGCGCCCGCAAGGAAGAGCCGAACAACGACGTCAGATTTGCAGCGATGCAAGCTCTGTCCGAGTCTCTAGAGTTTGTTAGAAGCAACTTTGAGACCGAGGGCGAGAGGAACTACATCATGCAAGTCGTCTGCGAGGCCACTCAGAGCCCCGACCCGCGGATACAGCAGTCTGCCTTTGGCTGTCTCAACAGGATAATGAGCTTGTACTACGACAAGATGCGATTCTACATGGAGAAGGCGCTTTTCGGATTGACCGTCCATGGTATGAAATCGGAGGACGAGGAAGTTGCCAAGCTGGCGGTCGAGTTCTGGTGCACGGTATGCGAGGAAGAGTTAACGATAGAGGAAGATAACACTGAAGCATCCATGAACGGACTCGATGCGACTCGGCCTTTCTTCAACTTTGCCCGCGTCGCGACCAACGAAGTCGTCCCGGTCCTCCTCGAACTGCTTACTAAGCAGGACGAGGACGCGACCGACGATGAATACAACATCTCTCGCGCGGCATACCAGTGTCTGTGTCTGTATTCCCAAACCGTCGGCGGGCTGATCATCACGCCCGTCTTGACGTTTGTGGAGCTCAACCTCCGCCATGAGAACTGGCGTATGAGAGACGCTGCTGTCTCCGCTTTTGGCGCCATCATGGAAGGACCTGACGTCAAAATGCTGGATCCTCTGGTCAAACAGGCGTTGCCCGTTCTCGTCGCAATGATGAACGATAAGGTCGTTATGGTCAAAGACTCTGCTGCATACGCTCTCGGAAGAATTTGCGAATGCTGCGGCTCTGCCATTGAAGCCAACGTCCACTTGACCGGTTTGATCCAGGTGCTTTTCACCGGCTTGAACGACAACACGAAGATGGCGGGATCCTGCTGCTGGGCGCTGATGAACCTGGCCGAGTCATTCGGGGGAGACAGTGCCTCGCAGCCTGAGAATCCGCTGTCGAAGCACTTCGCGGAAAGCGTCCAGGCTCTCCTCAAGGCGACGGAGAGACCGGATGCTGATAACCAGCTCCGGACTGCTGCCTACGAAGTCCTTTCGTCGTTCGTCACCAATGTCGGTACCGATCAGATTCCACTCATCGCCGAGTTGCTCGGTCATCTCCTTGATCGCACTGAGAAGACGATCGAGATGCAGAAGCAGATTGTCAGCAGCGATGACCGTGTCACATTGGAGGAGATGCAGATTAGTTTGGCGGCTGTGATCTCTGTCATCATCAACCGCCTCGACAAGGAGGTTGCGCCCTATGCGGACCGCACGATGCAAGTCATTCTGCAGACACTTCAGTCTCTCGGTGCCAATTCCACTGTCCCCGAAGCGCTTTTCGGTGCTATTGGCGCGATGGCAAATGCTTTGGAAGAAGGCTTCGGCAAGTACCTGGACGCCTTCACTCCATTCTTGTACAACGCGCTTGGCAACCTTGAAGACGCGCAGCTGTGCTCCACTTCAATCGGCTTGGTCAGTGATATCGTTCGATCTGTCGGAGATCGGGCTATCCCCCATTGCGACAGCTTTATGAACTTTTTGTTGAACAACTTGAGGGTAAGCAGCGACTCTTCCTTTCTGTCTCTACCGGATGATTCTAACGTGAGTGTAGAGCAATCACTTGAACCAGCAGTACAAGCCAGCGATTCTTCAGTGTTTCGGCGACATTGCTCAGGCTATTGGCGGGGCGTTCGACACGTATCTCCAGGTCGTCATGCAAGTATTGCAGCAGGCGTCGTATATCCAAATAACACCGGATAGTTCGATTGACATGCTTGACTATGTCTTGAGCTTGCGTGAGGGCATAATGGACGCATACGATGGTGTCATTATTGCCATGAAGACAAGCGGAAAGGCGACGGTTCTCGTACCGTATGTTCAGTCGATCTTTGAGTTCCTCAACATGATTGCGCAGGATCAGAACCGAACGGAGGCGCTGTTGAGATCCGCCATGGGTGTTCTAGGGTATGTTGACCTTCCTAACCACGCTCTAGCAGTTAACTCAATGCTGATATATTTACCCATAGTGACCTCGCCGATGCTTTCCCGAACGGCGAGTTTGCCCAGCTGTTCCGCTCTGAGTGGATCATGCCTATGATCAAGGACATCCGTGCGAACCGTGAATTCAGCAGCCGGACCCACGACACCACTCGCTGGGCCAAAGAGCAGGTCCGAAAGCAGACATCCCTCCCGGCTTAGGTTTCTGGGACGGGATCTCCGCTGTCTTTCGCACCGAACGACGATGACTACGTGATGATGTGAGCGAGCGAGGAGGAAAGACACATGATGGTACTTTTTATACTTCCGTCGCGCGGGGCGGGAATGGGAACAACGGCGCGACCGTCCGCTGGACACTGTGCGCTGCATTTCCCCCCCGCCCGACCCCAGATTGAGAGATAACATTATTTTTAAAACGTTTTCTTTCGACCCCCCGTTACCCCGATTGATGCCCCGCCCATTCCACCCCACCCCACTCCATATATCCCCCGCGCTTACCCCACCCCCTTCCTCCGACGAAATCGAACGAACGAACGACGCCCCCGATCATGCGAATGCACAATCATGTATCCTATAAAATAAACGCCTGCGCTTGTTTGCCCTTTTGCTCCCGACTTGTCTTGAAGATAAAGCTTGTAGCCCTATATACCCAGTCCTGTACACCCTTTTCCTCTCCGAAGAATTAGCCTCGCCAGACGAACTGAGCCGAACCCATTACACTACATTATTATAGTTATTACATTAGTGTTATATTTTTTTTCCCTTCTTTGTAAAGACCCCGATTGATACACCTTCTTGTAAACCTTTTCCTTTTTTTTTTTACTTACTTACTTACTACACTTTTTTATACAATTATAGTACTTAGTTAACATTTGGCTTCCGGGTCCCCGTGGTAGGCTTGTTTGTGGTTTCTTTTGTACGTTTTATTAATCCTACTTTTCTTGTATGCTGTGCTTTTGAGACTTGCGGTTAGATACTGTGTCCCTTGGTGGGATTCCTGTAGACATGTGGCTTTGTATTGTGGGGAGAGAGGTATTCATGTAATTTTCTTGTGTGGATCCAGGAGGAGGTACGCGGCTGTGTATACATAGTATACCGGCCGTGTTATATGGCGGGTGAATAATATTATGTGCCCGCTCTGGAATTTCGAAATGTGCACTTTCGAATCTCGTGATAGATACATAATGTGATAACTTACGATCATTTCTCGGGATACCCACTTGGTTCCGCAGAAAGATAGCAGCATCATTGACCTGTGGACCTTGCCGGAGGTAGGTACTCACGTTGTAAAGTTTAAAGTAGCATGATATCCTTCAGCCTCTGCATACTTGCATTCCGGAATTCTGTGAGTTGAGGCCTTAGCACTGGTTTGGTCTCTCTGCCCCGTTATCCCGCTGGCGTTTGGCCTTACGAGATCGTGCTGCAGTAAGTACCTTACGGCAATGAGACTCAAGGATATGGCTCCAGTGGGAAGAGCAAAGCTACAAGCTGGGTGGTTTACAGCCTTGCAGTCAGTCTCGGTGCCAGACCCACTTGTTTGCTACGCATGTCAAAGTCAGCGCCTGGAAGCGGGACTACCTTGCGGTTATCGATATATCGTCGATATTTCGAAAGGCATTGGCAGTTGCTGGTTATAGCTGACTCGCCGATTATACGAGAAAAGAGGCGACATATCCATAGAGGCGTATACAACGACACATACCGAAGCGCCCGGGACCACTGGGTTTAGTCATTCCACAATCGATAGATGCATTCATGATGGAGGCCGACAAAGGAACACGCGGTGTGATAGATCAACCGAATGCAACATGTATTTCTACGCACAGCCGTAAATGCACATGCGTATGTTTTATCTAGACGCCTAGTATATCTTAGCCTCCTGAAAGGACAGAGCGACAGTAGATATACACATCGATATGACGATTGATATCATCTTAAAGTAAGAAAAAGAAAGAAAGCTTAAAGACCTCGTCTCGTCCAACCACATTGCTGTCTTTTGCAGGCCTGTGGGTAAAAGTTAAGATCCTCCATTAGTATAAATATGTTGATTTCCTTTTTTCGGATATTGTTCCACTGACCTTAAATGTTGAAGCATCTTTTATCAAACTATGGTATATACTCAGACACCTGAGGAAGCTCGTTATCAGTAGTGGAGACCAATTACAAATATCCATATTTTTGGCTCAAGCGGCGCGCGGCGTCCGGTTTACGAGACATTGCAAGCTGTGCGCCTGCTTACAGATCTAGGACTAGTTTACGAAACAAATCTAGAACCGAAGAAGTCGATCTCTTTCTGTATACCAACATATGCTGCAATCGTCCCTATGCTTGTCCCATGCATTGGGTTTGCTGTGACGTGCGGTCTGGCTGACGAGGCTAGTCTAGATCAACCTTATAACACGAGTCTAATGTGTTACTCGACATTTTGTCTACCTCAAAAAAAATAAAAAGATAAAAAAAAATTCTAAGAAAGACCCGTCTAGCTATAAATACAATACAATACAAAACACAGATGTCGCCCTCGGATGCTCAGATCAAATCCATGCGTTGTTGGTATGATACGATCCGGATTCCAAGTATATATACTCACTGTTATACGAATGGTGGCTCTCGATAGAATTGTAGAATGGGTAAAGGTTCGAGTAGCCTTGTAATGCAATATATACGATATTAATGGAAAGAGTGGATGAGCGCAGTTATAATCGATCTTCGACATGTATGCTGTGATGACGGCTCCACTGTGACCTCTACGTCGATCCTCTATAGCGAGCGACCGATATATATGTCGTGATAAGACATCTTTTGAGTGGTAATAGCAGAATATTTCTCGAGAGCTAGTCAACTAGGTACAATGTTGCATGTTGCAGTCGTCCGAAACATCGTGATATCCTCGAACGGGAGACGATGCTCGGCGGTACTAAGCTTGTCGATAATGACTTGCACCCGGAGGTCGTCGAGTGGACGGCCGCTTGTGTGTTTGATGAAAGGGATCAGTGAGCTTGTCGGTTGGGTTTTCATGCTTGGATATATAGAAATTGGTCGCTCAAATGTACCAGAGATATATTTGAATAAGGTCGGATTCTATAGTCCCTCCCCGTCGCTCAACCCCAAGTGCAAGCTATACGCGGATTTACGTATTGCCAAGAGAAGAGGCAACAAGGGCTTACATCACACAAGTCATGACCTTTGCGTTTTTGGCTCAAGGATTGGGTTGTGTATCTTTGCCCAGGAGATATGCTCAAACAGCAGCATAGCCAGATAGCTAGCTATAGCTAGACTTATATACGTCTTATCACCAAATTGCATTCATTATACTGAGGCCGATAAATTCTCTCTATGTCAACGATTATTCATCTGTTTTTCCAAATACTGTCGTTTCCAGTGATCACATTCGGCCTTCAGAAATTCGAGTTCGGCTCTGGTACTCTTCCTTAACTCTTCCAGTTCCCGTTTGGTTTTTTCGAGCTCGTCTGTTAATTGCGAGATGGCACTGGGTAAGTTCTCATGAATATCGGAAAGTTCGGAATTGTCGCTGCAAGACGGGGCCGAAGCAGAGTAATCGTCCAGAACGATTTTCGATACATAAGGGGGCGCCGCGGAAACAATCCAGCTTGCAATCGCTGATTCTGGATCAGGCAGACCGTGGTCTATTGAATCGAGCTCAAAGAATGCGGGATGGCCCATGAAATAATCTTTCAATGTTCTCCGCGGGAAACCCGCTATGCCGGTTCCATACAAATAATCTTCGAAATCACCGTCGCTCGAGAATGCAATACCGGGTTCTGGAAGCGATATGATCGCCGAGGGGTTGTTAGAAGTGTCCTCCAGATTGGAAGAAATGACGGCGCGCTGAAATATGTCTAACATGTCGATAACTGGGAATATGTATTATAATCGTTAGGAAGGATATGACTTGGTAAAGGAGGCAGAGTGAAAGGGAGCTCACAGGGACTTGGACGACGCCGGGAGCCCCACTGTGGGAACAGCCAGTCAAATATGAAATCCCAATTTTTGGCAGTCCTGACATCGGAAGGAAGTTCACCGCGGAAGTGGTATCTCTTGAGATGTTCTCTAGACGCACCGGTTGGGTTAGTCTATGCGCTCTGCCTGGGAGGCAGAAAGTAGCTAGATCGCAAGCTTACTTGATCCCAGATAAATTCTGTCTGTTGATGGTCCAACAGGGTACATTGTTACCTGGATCGCCCTTCGCGAATGGGCAGGCGTATTTGTCGCGCAAACTTTTGAGGTCAGAATTTTTATGCGTGCGGAGGTCATGAGGGTTCTCGGTATCTCCTTTGGCAGAAGAAGCAGAGTCCGAGAGAGGGCTCTTTCCCCGTCCACGAGACCGCTTCCATCCGTCCGAATTTGATAATTCCTGTCGTCCGCCTTGAATAGGACTGAATGTCGTATATTCAGCAGGAGGAATGGAATCCTCTTCCATTGACGTCAAGCTCGGAGGAGATACTGGCGTTTCAATGTAGGCTTCGTCTGATCTTCTGGTGGCGAGCTGTTTTTCCGAGGCCGTGATGTTGAAGAGAAAGTCTTCAACAAGTGACGACTCTAGAGCCTCATGGTAGCGTTTGCTTTCCCTCCAGCCGGAGCTCATGTAACGAATGGATCGGCAGATGGCGTAAAACAGGGGGGTTTTGAGTCGGATTGGAGCATCGGGTTCTCTGTCAAAGTCGGTTTCTGTTGTTTCGTGAACGGCCTTACCACCACACCAGCTCTCTGTTCTCGGAAAACCGAAGAAAAAAATTAGAATATATCGCAGACTATACCCCACGAATTGATGACAGGGACCTACCAACCTGATACGAGCCAGCAAAAGGAAATGTTTAATGATATCTTGATTCGAGGGGGCCGCATAGTTATATATATTGCGATCAAAGGTAGAAACGGCAGACAGAGTTGCGGCCTTATGGAGGTTCTGGTCTCGAGATCGTCCAGGCGCCTACTCTTATCAACGGACTTGAGGGTCCCGCCGAAATCCCGGATGCCATCATCTTCCCGTTTGTCCCTCTTATCAGGTATGTGTAATTCCGATGGAATTTCCGCTTTCGGCTGTCCGTGACTGCGAAATCGTGATGTAGCAGTGGCTCCATGCCGGTTATTCAAATGCCGCGTGAGATTGGTTTTAAATGTAAATATGCTGTCACAAATAGGACATGGAAATAAAGGTCCTTTTTGCAGCTGGATATCGCGATATTTCGTAGGGCTTCGTCGGCTTCGGTGCGAATGTGAGTCCTCTGCGGTCTGAAGTTGGGGCTGTTCTTCCCGAATATCCGGCGACAACGGCGGAGAGGCTCTGCATGGATCCTTTGGGGCGTCAGTAGATATCCCAACAGGCCTTACAGATGGGCTGCCGGGGGGGGTGACAATGGCGATATCACCGACGGAAACACCGCTGGGTTCCGGCGGTACTGGCGTCCTTGGCCTGTATCTTGGAAGATTTCGTTTGAGCTTTTTCGCTGGGATTGGGACATCGTTAAGATAGATATCTGTGCCTTTGCCTTCCTCGCGCGATCGCTTCTGAAGGGCCTCCCCAATATACTGGTACTCGGCTTTGGTTATGTTTTTCCTCAAGCCCCAGGCTTTCAGACGGTACTCGAGTTGCTTGACACTGAAAAAGATGCTTCAGTCAGCAGCTTGCTCAGTTGTGAGCATGTCAATAGCGATGCGGATTGTAGTAAAGCGATATATCAATACAGTGGTGTTGATGCCAGATTAGAGCTCGCCCTGATCTCGGAGAACAGACAAGATGTAAGGGTGACAAATGTTAATCAGCTTTACGCACATACCTGACAGTAAACCCGAATTCTCTCCCTAGGAGGCTCTGAATCTCCGCTTGCGTGTCGCCTCGAAGGTACCAAGTGGTGATGATCTTGCGGTACTCCTCCCAGTCACCTGGACGCGATCTGGGAGCATTCATGATGAAGGCTTGTCGCTGTATTCACTCACAACAGAGCGAGGATTGTGTGAAACGATCGCAGGAGCACTGTCGGATAATAATAACCGTTTCCCGCCAAGTGCGATTTCACACGGTTTGGCATTCAAAACCAGGTGCATGCTCAGCTCAGCTGATCAGTCCCTACTAAGAAGTAGGCAGGGTGTAGTCCAACTTCCGCTGGCTTCCTCATATGCTATAGGATATCATTTCTAGGGCCAGTTGATTGTGTTCGTCAGGACACAGAGCCAGTCAACTCTCGTTTAAGATTCCGTGTCTACAGTCGCCGCCCAGTATGAAATAATGCGAAACCCATCTCTTTTGCTATGAATCGTTGTTGAAAGAACCAAAATTTTTTGAACGTCAATTTCAAGATATACAATGTACACCTAAATTTCGCTCAACGACCAATTTGATCCTAACTTCCCTTAGGATTTACCTGTGCACCCTTCAAAATTCCTTACTGCGAGTCTGTTTCATAGCATGCCACGCTAGCAGGGGCCCATGCTGGTCGTAAACCGCCCCACTCGCTGAGTATTTGCGTATAAGTAAGTATGAACCTGTATGGCCTACTAGCGACTTTAAATGCCAAGGACTGCATGTATTCCGTACTCCGTACAATAAAACCATGCGGATTCATATGCCAAGACGCATCGATCACTTCACGTCAAGGACTATAAAAAAGCAATTATATTAGCCTAGTCAACACAATCACTGAGGGGTGTGAAGATGGATACAGCCTGCTTTACAATTTACAATCCAATTTCACAAGACTTGCAATTAATTGAGGACTTCTCGACGAGAGGGCGGAAGGGCCCTCCTCTTATAGACGCGGCTGGCAGCTGGCTTTGGGTCTAATGTTTTGAAATTTCAAAACAATATAACGCGTCAGATAAATCTATATGCACGTCGGCAAGCTGCTGCTTAGTCTCGGGGACGCTGGGAAGTTGTCGCTAGCATGCTGCCACTTCCCGTAAACATGTATATATATCAGGTATATGATACAAGTCCCATATATTTATAGCCACGGTGACAATCCACATCAAATTGCGATACACAGTCACGATACAAGTCTCTCCCAGTATTGAGAAGAAGAGAAGGGATAAAGTATAATATAGGGGCTTACTATAAGTGTGAGCTTTCTTACTTGCTCAGCGCTATTTTTGGTGAATTACTAAATACTTACTTAGTAGGTAATTGTTCAGAGAATTGCAATATTTTGGTTGTCTCGTAAACCAAATTAAACGCTGACCACGAAGAAAATCCTTTTGGTCTGGCGCGTGCTGATTAGGCAAACAAATAAGCAATTACGAGCATCCTCCCCACCGGACGGTATTCGGGGATGTATTTAGATGTGGTATTACTACTACTACTACTACTACTACTACTACTACTACTACTACTACTACTACTACTACTACTACTACTACTACTACTACTACTACTACTACTACTACTACTACTACTACTACTACTACTACTACTTGAGTATATATACTGAAGTAAGTACTTAAGTAAGTAAGAATGGTCTCGCGTGGGGTCAAAGTAAGAGGTATTTAGCTTGACGTTAGATATCGGGAGAAACGCCGGCTCGCTGTTTCGATTCGCCCTGCGCTGTCAGGCCAAATTCATTTGGTCTGCTGGGCGGTCTGGCTTCGAGATTAGTATTGGTAAGTGCTTCTGATTTCCTCCAAACCTTTGGCTTCTGTACATTATAATCTTGATAAACTTGTTCATTTTGTCCGAATGCCCACACGGCAGGATCCTCCTTTCAGCCCAAATGTATCCCCGGTTGGGTGTGAACTCGAAGCTGGGAGTGAGAGAATTTCACATGTACATGTAGGATGCTTGTGACACAGTGGCGCACATCACATCCTCATCCTCTTCTTCGCGACCATTCTTGTTGAAATATGTACATATGTAAGTACACCTACCAAAGTAGTGAATCCGTGATGCAGCAGTCCTATGGAGTGGTCTCGGGAACGCTGCCCCCGAGGCTTGGCGGAGCATCAGTCCATACCAAGCAACTCGACAAGCGCGAAAAGGTGCCCCAGAAGCGAACCCTCCAACAACACTTTCATGGCGCGTTCATAGGTATTTCGTGCCTATCTAAGTAAGTAAGTAAGTACTTGTAACATGTGCCCAGCACACGCTTTTTTATATATATAAGGTCCCCCGGGGACCAGCGGCCAGTGCAGCCGCTTCAACAGATTAAGTAAATACTCTATAGGAAAGGGTGGGCATTCATAAATGATTATAATGATCGTTCGCAAGAGTTAAATTGTTTTAAAACCATTATAAAGAAAAGACAGCTAAAAAACAATATCAAAATAACATAGTAATAATAAAGAAAACAGATATAAAATGGTTGGGTTTTTCTTAACGATCTTAAAATGATTTATCTCCACACAATCATTATGAAATGCCCACCTTTCTCCTAGAGTACCTAGGTAGACATAAGGTCTCCCGTGAAGCAAGAGTTTCGCAGAAATGCACCAAGTACATATATACCTAAGTATTTACATAGTATACAATGTATCTGGACGGTGCTTTGAATCAACAAGAATATCTTCGTCGCCAGTTTGGGTTGTGACCTTGTCTCATTCACAGACTGCCCAAGTTTGTAGACGTAGAAACAAGTTGGGTCGGTGCCTCTGTACCAGATAAATTTGCAGACTCGTTCGCGGGCCCTCGCTGCTGAGGGTAGGAAACGTGCAATGTAGTATTCAAGTGCAGCACTTACTAAGGACCGAGAAATGAAAACAGAGACTGTGTGTATCGTGCCACAGCTTCTGGTGATTTATTGCATCAACGAGATCTCCATGAGCGGCTGAGGTTTTTGTGTTGGCAGCTCTCTGGCTGGCCCGAGCTAAGTCGTAGTTTTCGGTTTGGTTACGGCCCTAAGTCCCCGAGACTAGGCGCACCTGGGACTTTGTGTTGTCTAGTTGACTACCAACGAGAGAGACCATGACACATTCAATCGATGAAGAACGATGATTTGTGAACTTGAATGGGTTGCAATTGTACTTCTGAACACCAGCAAGCAGGCTGGATGTATTGGATTAATCTGAGATTTTGGATGCATCGTGTTTGTGTGAATATATACCCAGGCTGAGTCGTGGTTTGTTTGCCTCGAGCACGCGATGACGCGGGCTGCAGAACAAGGCTGGACACCAGCGAGAGTACGGGATAGTCGTACAGTCGTCCACCAAAACGATTCAGAAAGTGGGTTTTTCATCTCAATAGTAAATCATCTGGCATACCAAAATTTTGATATCTATGTGAATATATTTTATCCACAGATTAAATTGGGACCCCATTTTCCGAATTATTCTGGTCGACGGCTCTGCTTTGTGCTCTTCTTTGTACTTGGCGATAACCAAACTAGAGGAAAATATGTACAGACCGCTCGCTCGACTTTGTGGGCATGATCAATCAACAGGGTCCCTTGCAGTGCTGCCTGGCGTGCTGACGTGGTTAATGTCCAATGATTGGTGTTCAGATCCGGGTTTCTGTGATCAGTGCTACGTGCGGAGTCCAGTGAACCGGGATTAAAGTGAAGAATAGTAGTCACCAATCTCCGCCAAGACACACTCCAAGCCTATGAATAGGGGAAGCAGCTGCGGACGGATCAATACCGGTTTCCCCGATTCTCATAGCGGCTGAGATGGATGACTGCTGGGTCGTTGGTGCACTGCCTGGTCGTTCGAGCATTCAGTAAAACGATGAAGTCGTGGAAATAGCTTTCCGGCCCTTCTCTCTTCCTTTCTCCTCGCTGTCGTAGCCAAAATCCTCCAGCGTCATACATAGAAGACGCGACGACATCGGTCATCGACCTATTCAGCCGGTGTTCAATCGAAGTTTTGAATCTCAGCATCCTACTACGACCCCTACCAACCGTAAGTGGTCGCTAAAACATCCTAAGTAAGTGCATTCTTCTGCCGAATTTCCTCAATCGATCCTGTTCCCGACGGATGTGGCTAATGGCGGCATGCTCCATTCTCCAGGAGCGTTTCATCGAGTGTATATATCGCTACTCGAATTTTCGATGACGAAGAAGGACCTCAGCGTAAGCGATTTGGTGGCAATCATCGGCTTGCCGTTGGCAACCGTTGGTACTGTCGCCGCTGTGTTCGGGGTCTGGCGTGGTCATGGGCGCGATCGTCCCCATCATCCTGATCAAGAGCTGCCCGCCGGTGCAAGTGAGTATCCCTAATCCATATACATAGCTAATCAGTTAGCCTGGATTATTCCTGACAAGCTCGCGCTCCAGCATCATCTACCTTGTCTCCTTCCCCAAATCAACAAGGGGACCTTGAAGCGGGACTCCTCCCGGCCACCAATGCGAGCGCATCTTCCAGGACCGACATCGATCCCTCTTCCGCCGTAGCCGCCGATAGTCCTCCCGCTATCGTTCTCGACGTTCTTCCGTCCATCACTGTCAACCCTTCCTCGGGTCCTATGACCGATATGCCGGATAGCCCCGCCGTTCCCGCCGCGGTATACGATCCTCAAAGCCCTCCAGCTCGCTACCAGCAGGATGACAACATCACGAGTGGTCCAAGCTCAGCCAATGGCCCCGATATCCCCGTGACGGCCTAGGTTCTTTGTCGCGATGTCGCCTCGTATGAATGGTAATGTTAATGAATCATGGATGAAATACGTGCGGGAAAGGATAAAAGATGGGTTTGGTGTTTAACGTTTGTGTCGGGGTTTCACGCGTGGTTAGCGGGACATTTGGGATGACGTCATTTTTGAATGCGCGCGCCGGGCCATATGTTTGCGGGAGTATATATACGGTATCATGCAGACTGCTTTACGAGTATAGAATGGGATTTGTTATATATTATGGGCCTGTACCTACTACCAAGGAAGTACTTATCATACCTATGCTGGGACATCTGTTACTAAAATCAAATTGCAAAGTCACAGTTACCGCTTAGTTATAACGCCGCCCCCATTTATCTTTACTGTATAAGATGCATGCTACAGTAATTCCGGGATATACCTAGGTATCCACCACAAAATATGAAGTGTGAAGGCCTTAACGCCCAACTGTTTCTATCCGATTCCACGATGTTCATGTTCATCTACTCCCGCATGCTACAAATGGCGATTGGTGATGAAGGATTTTGTATACGTTACCTATCTAGTGCCCTTTCTAACGAAGGCTCCTCGAAGCACCCGATATTGTGATTTGTCACACAAATCGATTGGCCCAAGAGATCTATGCGCCGCCCGGACCGCCGCTATACCCCTAAGCTAAGTTATGATCTCGGGAGGGACATCTGGAGCCATCTATACAAAATCAAGTGCCGATTTATTGGGATTCAGACTGGCCCATACTACTTGCTTGATTAAGCTCGCGGATAGCCAGTCAACCAGCAAAAGAAATAATATGAAAGCGAAGACAACTCAGAAAAATAGCAGCGCAAATAGTCGGATTTATCAGATCCGGAGCCATCATCGCAGCTGCGATATGAAGGCATGAAAAATGATAGGGGAAAAAGTACCAAGAAACTTCTCGGGATGCTTTGTGAGAGGCCGTTGTTTATATATACCTGCTTGCAGCATCGTTTTCTAGCGACAGAACAGTCTCGCGATAGGATCTTTCTGATATATAGTGCATAGTGTATGGATGCCCGTGCTTACTTGAATTTACAATAGGATAGCTCATTGAGGTACGCGTAACGCAGTACCTTCTGACGAAGACCTCGATTAGCGACTTTTGTGAACAAAGGATCTGTATCTTATCTTAAAACAAGGTTAAGTGGAGTGCTGTATTCATACTCACTTTTAACTGCGAACCGCAAAGATCAATTTTTATCACATATATTACCTACTTCGTGCGAATGGTTTAAAGTTTTAAATCGTTTCTTAGGCGTCGAAACTGTGCTGAGCATGATGAAGCCATTGAGTATTATCAGCATGTAGTCGAGCCACTACGACACTATACATTTGGTTTTGCTTCGTATAGTACGCAATCCGGCCAGGAGATCTGCACTTCAAACAATACGCATACCTAGATACGCCCGGCCGTGGGCAGCTGGATATCACAGGTGTCCGGCTTTTCAGAACAATCTCGGGCTTTGGCGTATCGCTGACTAGGTACCGATATAAGTAAACCGTTTAGAAGTGCTTGGTCTGAAGCCGGATAGAGAGTTTCAGTTTCCACTGCACAAACAGGGAGGATCATATAAAATTGAGAGGGAAGGATACGAATCACGCAAATTCCATATCATCATCACGACTGTATCTATTGAAATCTCTCTTCCCTGCCGCGACCACGTCAAACGAAAATCACAACTCCTCTGTCGGTACTTGTCTCATGAACTCTGCTGCTAATCTTTCTTCATCGTTAGCAGTTTGGTTTACGAGACGATGTCGGTATCGGCTTTTCAACCCCTCTTGCGCAAGAATGTTGTCCCTTAGTCGGCATAGCATTCGCTCCAGACATCTCGCTGCTGCCCCAGGCTTATGCGTTTTCGAGGCGTTCTTGCTACACCGTTCAGTTCTCTTTTGGTGACAGTCAGCTCTCGCCCCTGCGATTCCAGCTCTTTTCGTATTCGATATATAGTCAAGTCTGCAGAAGCAGACGTTCATGCAAGCCCAAGCTATTTCTCGCGGTACTTGCAGCCGCGCCCGTAGGGGATTAGCGATTCCTTCTAGTGCAGAACATAATTTCGCCTCTTTCATGATCTGAAACCTCCAAACTTCTCGGGTCTATATGATCCTACAGAGTTTCGCCTTCATCTTGTGAGATTATTGCAGCGGATCCTCCGAATTGGGGTTTCCAACCGCGCCGTCGGTCGAATGGTTCGTCTCCGGCGGAACCGGACCAGGCGTCTGATTTGCCAGATGATATTTCCGGATTCCTCTCCGATATGTCGCCAGAGTCGGCACCCGCGGCCTCATCTCGGCGTTGGCGCTTCCCATGTTCGTGTCGGGATTCCGCCTTCCAGGCCTTGTCGTGTCGACACAGGCCTCACGATCGGGCTCGATTACCAAGTTGATATAGGCTGCGACACCCCGTTAGCAATCGGTCCACCGTAAGAAGATCTATAACACTGTGGGCTCAGGTCTTATCCATCCATACTTCACGGCGAACCATACTATTCGTGCAGTTCCATTGGCATTGAGGCTTGCTAGAAGGAACTACACATATCCCAGAAGACATGCGAAGGGAGGCATTCCCAAGGGCTTTTCCAACTGTCGTACCGACGTCATCCAATCAGAACGACCGATAAGGAGGGTACACCGGACCCGAACCCCCTAGAAATCGATCGTAATTAGCTTTCTACGCAATATCGGGTTGCCATTGGGTTTCAGTATCTACCCTTCTTCCACCTCCTCTTTCCATCTCCACAGACAACCTCTCCACCATTGCGACAACCGCGTGGCATATGACGATGAGCTTCTCCCTCTTTCTCTGGACAGATACCGCACCCTGCGCTAACTTCACCGGCCTCCAAGGCCATCACTGGGAAAGGGTTGCCACTGATAGAATGGTGATGGATGATTGAAGATAGTTCAAGAAGTTTCGAAGGCTTCAACCAACTTGAAGGAGGTGTACTACCCGCTAGAATTATACGAATGTTGTATATGCATATTGCTAGTCTGCTGCATTGGTGGGCCTCTGATTGGATGCATGATGAAATTGATGGAAGCTTCAAGGATGACTGGAGAGAGTGTGAGAAATAAAGCTTGCCGTTGGGTTTGATTCACGAAATATCTAAAGAATGTTGCCATAAATCTCATACGGACGCCGTGATGACGAAGCAGCCCACTGTTTTCATAGCCCAAGTTGCAAAGGCCTTGAGATCCTTGTCTCGTAAACCAGTGAGATCCTGTTCCAGCACTCTTGTTACTTCGGCCTACGATCAATTATCTTTGATTTACATCTTGCATACAACCGCCTATATATCTCTATCAATATAATTGATTGACTGCATCCTAAATTTCAAAAACGCAACGCTAATATGCCACCCGAGTTCTCATATCCGCGATCTTACGCTCCACCTCCCGAATACTTCTATCCAGCTCTGCAGCAATCATCTGCTTCTTGTCGTGCGGCAGAAGCGGGTACCGTTCGCACACTATACACAGAAATCATTGTTAGCTCAACGCGACATTCACATAGGATCCGCAATGGCGCTCAGGGATACTTACAGTCGCCGTCGATAACACCCTTCACGGGCACATAATAACTGCGATAGATCAGATGATCTCGCCCAGCTAACGGTGCGTCTTCCGTACGCATGTGCTGCTCTAGCGTCTGGAAGAAGTCTACATCCTCTCTGCTCACGAATGGCACCATGATTCCTACTGTCCCCTGCAACCCCGTCCAAGCGACGCAGTCCCTACCTCCTGCAACCAATGACACCTTCTGTATACTTGTCGGGATATCTTGAGTGAAAAAGTGCGACATAAGAGTAACCCTGTTCGGCGCGCCCTGTAGATATGACTTCTCATGCATCAAGTGTCCCGACGAAGGATCCTCATCTGCTTCCTCGGAAGCTTTAGCAGGCACACGCACGACCCAGAGGTTACCGAATTTATCACCGCCAGCAACGCTCTCATAATCTAGTAACGCCGTGCACGTCGTCCAGCGGGGCACCATGTCGTCTGCAAAGGGGATGAGCTTGTTCTCCTGCGCCTTATAGACAACGTACGTGACGCTCTCTTGGATATCTGAGACGATGATCCGCTGGTGTTGCGTCGTCAAGCCGGTGATCAAGTTCGGTGCGACTGTAGCCTGTGCTTTTCGAAGAAGCTGCTTCATTCCCAGATCGTAGATGCGCAAGTCACGGCCAATACCCGCGAGTAGGCGGCCGTGGAAAGGCGCAAAAGCGAGAGGCGCATACTCAAGCTTTGTCTTGTGGATAAACTGCAGCTGCTTACCACCGTCGAGGAAGCGATAGACGTGCGCGTAACCACAAGAGGAGGAACGTGGGTTGAGAACAAGGTCTTTGGCGGTACCGACGAGGAGGAAATGTTCGTCGTCTTGCGAGGTGAATGGGACGACAGCGACGCTTAGTGCGGCTTCATTCTCGTCGAGGTCGATTTTATGCGAAACAGTCTTGCCCTGTGTATCGACAACTTCAATGCAGGATGCCCAATGACCCTCGCCGCGTGGGTAGCCAAAGTCCGCAGGCGGCAGTTCCGTCGTTTCGCCATTCTGCACCTTTGCAATGAGATTATTCCTCGACTCCGGTGAAAGGGTCCCGGCGTCCGCTGAGACGACATAGAAGTAAGGATTTGTGGGATGTCGGGCCATCTTGCGTGGCGTATAACTCAGTGGGATTGACTCCTGTTGCAGATTCTCGCTGATCTTGTCGACGCTGAAGATACGCAGGTTGTTATCCTGAATACCGACCATGCCGACTGGACATTGCTCGCTGGAGAACGTCCACGCGTAGGTAAGCTGGTGATAGGAAAGAGGTGTAAGCAGATACTGTCCGGCACCGTTGGCATAGCCAAGCCATGGCTTGGAACTGAGCGCGAGAATCGCAGTTGTGCCTGCGACGGCGACCGAGAATAGTTTAACGGGCTGCGGACCCAGGAAACGAGTGCGAGTGTCAGTGAGCTCGCCAGTGACAGTATCGAGAACAGTACGAAGGTAGACGCCAGAGTAGAGACCAATATGGAGGAAGAGAGTGGTTCTTTGGGATTCACCGCCTGCCGAGTCGGGCATGGACATGATCCGGAGAGCCGTCGGTGCGGAAGTGAGAGCTTGCACAGACTTGGACTCGAGGGTTGAGTCGGGATCTAACGAGAGGATTCTGACAGTACTGTCATCGCAGCCAACCGCTAGGAATGACGACCTCATCTTCCCTTCTGGTACGTCGCCAAGGGAGAGACATGTGACGGTACCAGACATCTCCTTCTTATCCTCATACTCGGCGAGTTGTCCATCTGAGTCGAGTTCGAAGTAGACAATCTCGCCGCTGGACAGGGCGATGGCAACTTGGCGAGAATTCGTCGACGCCGCGACGATGGATCGATGCTGCGGCGCAGGCCATTCATTCACCCTTCTATCCGCGCGGATATGTCGGATGCCTTTAGGATGGACTTGTAACAGACCGTCGTCTCCCAATTGCTGTACTGCTAACGTGGGCGCAGACGATAAGAATCCAGTGTCTGTAACCTCCTCTACCGTCTCACCAATACTGAGGACCAGTGTGCCGTTGGTGAAGGATAGCACGATATAGGCGTCATATTCGTCCTCACTCTTCAACTTTGTCGTCCAAACTGCAATGGGACCACCGGGTAGTTCGGAGGACACTATCTCTGAAACTTCCAGGCCATGTTTTAAAGTGCGGAAAGAAGAGCGAGCGCCTGCTCCACAGACCGTATAGATTTGCGGCGCGTCATCATTGGTCAAATTCGCGATCTCGCAGTCGAGTAGCGGGTTCATGCTATCTATACTCTCCATAAGAGCAAGATTCTCGGAGAGTCGCGGTGAAAAGTATGCGACGGGCAGCTCTTCTTCTGATGTGAATTCTGTCTCATTGTCGTCGTCACCCAACTTTTCGAACTGGTAGAAATGACTAGGGTTGTTAGCACAACTTCCGTGTAAACGAGGGGAAACAGATAGCTTACTGGTTTCCATTCTCGCTCGCGACGAAGAGGAAGCCGCTCTTCAGGATGCACAAGCTCGTCGCAATCGGTACCGTGTCGAAATACTTGATCCTGAGCCGAATGACCGAATTTTCATCGAAGTCTAAGCCGACTTTAAACAGATCCCCGTCCTCGCTTTGCAGCAGGAAGAAGAATGCGCCTCTCATCTTGTGCATCACGCCGCAAGTAATGAACCGTTTCCGGTTCGGGTCCTCGCAGGCGCCTCTTCGTCGCGGAATCGGTATCTTCAGCTCCGGCTGGTTCATATGCCGATACGTAACTGTATCTTCCGAGCAAACGAGCACTCCTGACGGCCCGTCAGTCCCTCCGGGTACATGAAGCAGGAAATTCGATGACCGCTCCACCGGCTCCGACCACTTCCGCACGACGTGGTTCAAACCCAGATCCAGCTCGTAGTATGTGAGATACTTCTCCGCCTCCTCATAGGCTTGCTGTGTCGGATCCTGGTCAACCTCGGAGTAATCCATCTCGAGCACCGCGAAGATCGGGTTCTCATATCCGACGTCGAGCGCGCACAGCGCAAAGACCAAGCAATGGGGCTTATGTGCTTCCAGCGGCGACGAGATTGTCAATTCCGCCTGCGCATTCCGATTGAGCACATAGACAAGTTTATTCTTCTCCACCGATGCAATGAGACATGCTCTGCCTCGCGGGTCGCAGGCGAGGTACTGGCCGGGGACGACGCGGCGCACGCCAGATTTGCCGAACGTCTCGAGGTGTAGGCGCTTGAACTTGTTCTGGGCGGGTATGTACTCGAGGATGGTGATGCGTCCAGAGTCCGAGCCGACGATAATGTAATCTGTAGATAATACACACGCGCATTCAGCCACTGTCCATTCTTATATGCAAATACCTCGCCTCGTAGGTGCAGACGCGGTTCGTTCTCCTCAAGTCCAGGAAAGCAAGTCGGCCTCACATACACCTTGATTCGACGGGGAAACGAGGGTTTTATTCAGGCTGGACTTTCTCCTTGAAAGAAATCACTAAAAGCTCTTGACGTATACTCGAAGGCATGGGGAAGGACTCATGTTGGAGACGGTTCCTTCAACGTACCTTTGCCGCTTCCTGCGAGCCTGAACGCTGCTAAGCAGCGTATTATTCCAAAGACATCATGCGTGAGAATGTTGTTGACTTTGCCGATGTTCGGGTCCGGCCGTAATAGCGACAGCCGCGAGCCTGACGCGACGACGATTTCCTGTAGTTTCTGCCCGGAGAACTGGCCTAGGATGGCCTGTGTGACGACCGTCGGCTGCTGAATGGTCAAGCTGTAGAGAAAGAAGTTCGAGGTTGTCGCCTGGTATCCCACAGTTAGCGTAGCCTCCATACAATGGGGCAATGAGTGTAAGCTTACCATTGTCTGTGTGTCTTCGCCGGTGAACCAGGGACGGAGAAAAGTATAGGGATGCGCGATTCTAGGTGTGGCGGCGACGAGGTTGGCGATATCTCTATCTCATCGACTGGCAGGTGAGTTAACTTTTCCGCGTCGCGTCGTGCCTTATGTCCGAACGGGCAGCTTAACGCCGGTCTTCACACGACTTCACGCAACATGACGTCGAGAAAGGCTTCCACCCCAGATATTCCGCAGCATGGACGGGGGCCTGAATGCGCAATACCTCCTAACCTCTAAAAAGTCATACAATGGCTCACCCCGCTGAAATTTCTACGGTATAGTCGATTCTCAGACATCATGCGACAGGCATCAATGCTCGCACGACGACTTCGAATGGTGGGGCCCTGCGCCCGCTGTCTCCAGACAGCATGGCGGCCAATACCACCCTTCAGAGGCGCCATCGTCATCAATCATACCGCCCGCCGGGCCTACACTTCATCTTCACATAAGAAACCGTTTTTCGAGCGACTAAGGACAGCATGGAACGAGACATCGGTAAAGTGGTACCCAATACCCGTTGGGCTGGGCATTGCGTTTCTGGGCTTCAAGCATTACTTAGATGTCATGGAGCGGGAGCGACAGCTGGCGGAAGATGAGAGGCAATCTATGGACCCTAACGATCCGCGGAGGCGGAAGGTACGGTCGACGGGACCATGGTGTGTACATTCACACTATCGCAAACAAGTGTATCTACTTTATATGGGGTGATTTACTGACAGTATATTGAATATACAGGCAAGTCCAGATCCTTTCGACTCTGCCATTGAAGGCCCTCTCTCGTCTCTGGGGAAAGTTCAATGAGATTCCTCTACCCGTCTTCCTGCGTCCTGCTGGCTTCAGGTTATACTCCTTTATCTTTGGCGTCAACATCTCCGAAGCGAAGAACCAAGATCTGAAGTCCTACCGCAATCTGGCCGAGTTCTTCTACCGTGAACTCGACCCGGCCGTTCGCCCGATTGACCGGTCGGCAGCCATTGTCTCCCCGTCTGATGGGAAGGTACTTATGCTCGGCGAGGTCCGCGAGGGCGGGCAGGTCGAGAACGTCAAGGGAATGACTTACAGTCTCGACGCCCTCCTCAGTGGACACGGCGAGCCGTCTACGTCGCGAAACCCGTCTTCACCAGCAGTGTTATTCGGCGAGAAGAAGGAAGCGGAAGGCACGACAGCAGCTACAGCTCCCGGCGGCGAGGTAGTGGAGAGCGACGAAGAGTTTGCTCGGATGAATGGGATATCGTATACAGTCAGCGAGCTGTTCAGCGGGGTAGAAGGGGAAAAGCACGTCCCAGATGGCGCGGAGGACCAATCACTGCCACCAGCTGAACTAAAGGGTGATGTTGCAGCGGCGGTGGGGACAAAGGGCGCGAGCTGGTTCCGGAGCCAGCTTGAGGGGCCTAAGCGGTTGTATTTCGCCGTAGTGTATCTGGCACCGGGGGACTATCATCGGTTTCACTCGCCGACAGAGTGGGTTGTCGAGACACGGCGGCACTTTGCAGGTAGGTCTCCAAACCCTCTCAGCAGCATGTCTATCCTTACTACGATTACAATTGTTGACATGATATGATTGAACACAGGCGAATTATTCTCCGTCTCGCCATACCTACAGGCCCTCCTACCCTCCCTCTTCGTCCTCAACGAGCGCGTCGTCCTCCTCGGCCGCTGGCGTTACGGTTTCTTCAGCATGACTCCCGTCGGTGCAACCAACGTCGGCAGTATCATCCTAAACTTCGACCGCGAGCTGCGCACAAACAGCTTAACCAAAGACACGCGAGCAGACTCCTTGACCGGCCACGGCTATGCAGAGGCACACTACCAACTGGCGTCCAAGCTGCTGGGGGGGCATCCGCTGCGGCGCGGTGAGGAGATGGGCGGGTTCAGACTAGGTAGCACAATTGTGATGGTATTCGAGGCGCCCGAGGGCCGTGACGGCAGTGGGTTTCGGTGGATAGTAGAGAAGGGGCGGGTCGTGAAGATGGGTGAGCCGCTGGGCGTCGTCGAGTGATAGATTTCATTATAACCTACGGGCGGACAGCATTCGATGGTCGGCACATGTGACGGCAGCGAACACGGAGATCGCTGTGACGGGTGCAGACATGCATGGACGGGCGGCTATTGACGGATGTCATGCAAGAAGTTATATAATTGTGTATTGATGTATGTGTATGTATGTAAGTATATATATAAATGCCGCCAGCCACGACGGAGGCGGTACACGCCATGGCTGGGAGAAGCCCGGGATTGGATCCAGTACCACGGCTAGCGGACCAAGAAGCTGGTTTTGCGGGCATAATCTCCGCGCGATCGTTCGAAATCACGGCACGTTGCAGATTTCAAATTTACGGAAATAAGATATTTTGTTCATCACGCATGCTATAGTTAGCACGTCCAAGCCTCAGAGGGTCGGTGCCCTGCCCCTTCAGCGCCTGGATTCGAGGCTACAGAGGGTCAGTGTGCCCGAGACCAGCACTAGCTACCAAATTGAAGGAACTCTTGACTGATTTACGAGACAAAAGCAACCCGTGGCAGCCAATGGCAATCAGAAACCGAATATCCCAAACTCAACGTACGTAGTATGTATTAGATGTGTCAACAGATAAATTACGCCGTTCAGCCACGGAGCAAAGTCTGCAATTACGCAGGACCGAGAGCGTACTCAAAGATCGTTGATGCTGAAGGTTCACTATCGTCTGTTACCGACGCTCCAGTTCTCCAATTGGAAGAACGGCGCGGGGTATCCAGCTCAAGATCAGCCCAGGGGTAAGGAAAGATCGAGCGAGGCACGAGACTGCTGTCTAATCCGTATACTGTGAGCTCGCACTTCCGTTTTCGACTTCCATGCATGCATGCGTGTGCAAAGCTGGCATCGCTATTTGTCGTGTGAGTGCGTATGTACACGTAGGATGGTTCATATGCATGTATCAGTTGAGGAGGTATACTACGTAGGCATTAGTAGGATGAGGAGAACTCGAGGTTCAATAGAGTGGCAATTTTTCAAGCTGCATTCAAGGCGTTCGCCAAAATTTGCGATATGCGTGTATGTATGTACAGTATCTGTGCGAACGTCGACGAAATGATCGACGTATAGGTGTATAGGGAGTGACGAAGAGATGTAATGGGAGAAGAGAGATGAGATCCTGGACACGTTATCCAGCCAGCTGAGGCGTCAAATCGAGGCGGGAACAGTGCGGGCGCAATTGCGATGCAGAGCAAGATGTGCGTGAGGATGGTTGTGAGCAGTAGAATCCGAGAGACGTGAAGTCGTCTAGTGCAAATTTGCGTGGGACGAGAACGCCAAGAGCGGCAAAACACCACGTCCAACGCAAATTTACAAGGCAACTGCACACCCCAAAGCAAGGGACACACACGATTGAGGGGCCGCCTCGAGACAAGGGCCGCTGGTCATGCGGCCAATATGGCAATTCCTGAAAGCAGGATATCGTGCAGATGCTACGGCAGCATGGTGTTGAGTTCGCGGCATTTTTTCGTCTATTGACAAATTGGACGCAAGAGTTTGAAGAGGAGTGCGTAGAATTATCCCTCTTCACTCTGATCGTCTTGTTCGAAAGCGAATTGTAATCAGGATTCGCGGACAAGTGGCCTGATCATTAAGAGTTCAGTACTGCGTCGGCGACGTGCAGGGTAGTATCGGCGACATACAAGATACTATTCGCATCATAATTACCACTTGATACGGCATATTTACACTTAGAATTCCCTGACTCCAAGCAAGGGAGCTGGCCAGCTGCAGAAAACAGGATATCGTCGCCACACCCCTCAGATGACCCACCGGTGTCGCCGTTCGCTAGCTAGCTGACTTAGACCCTTCAGAGTCGAAAAGGTCCTCTCGATCGATCGATTCACCTATATTTCTCTGATCCAAATTCAGAGTCAACGGGAAGGGCGGGAAATTTTCCAAATCCGAATAGGCCTCCTTGCGTATACTGAAGCCACAATCACAGACCCTCACGGCAACCTGCAGCCTATCAAGTAGTAATTATACATATGTACCGGCCGACACCACGCCGCAATCACAGACATGTTCTGCCAGCCTATCATATCGTATGTGCGGTATACTACCGGCCGACACCTATATTATGCACATATATCACATGCATGCATTCTACACGCCCGGGGCCTCAACTTGCAGAATCGGACAAGATCTGCATGCGCGCATGGAATTCAAAGTGCGCATTGGCCCGTACCGATTACCTGGGCATTACACTACGCGTGAGTGGGTTGGTGAGCTCCACAGCTTCCCGTCAGATTGGGTTTTGGGATGTAGTGAATGTAATGTACACGCACATGCCAGTCTGTCTGTCGTCTGTCGAGTGCAAGTTGACGGCGGATGAAAATATGTATGTGCATGTATGCATATCCACACTATAGGCGTCTACATGTACTATAGTACGGGATGGATAACCGAGTATGCGGAAGGCGGTGCCTGTGTAGTAAGACACCCCGTGGCGTGCGCCATGGCGGCGGGATTGGCACACCCCTCGCGAGCGAACCCATATGATACACGACGCGGGTGTAACATCGATATTGATAATATATCCACCATTGATTGGATAGGTGCATTTGCAGGTTGATCCTGCATGATGAAACAGCAGCGGTAGCGGGCTACACGACGCCCTCGCAATCATACTATACTACAGACCGCTACCATCACAGCCGTGCACTATCATCTATCGTATGTAATAATA
This sequence comes from Orbilia brochopaga, assembly GCA_036872635.1. Taxonomy (NCBI): domain Eukaryota; kingdom Fungi; phylum Ascomycota; class Orbiliomycetes; order Orbiliales; family Orbiliaceae; genus Orbilia; species Orbilia brochopaga. Next base: position 1,021,374 of record JAVHNQ010000003.1, on the reverse strand, counting down.
ATACAATGGTAGGGTAATAGTAGAACTGAACTGGCGGTAACATTAGTGCGATAGCAGTCGGAGTCAATTAGCGCGATCGCCGGACATGCTCGGGTGATCGATAATCTGGAAGAGCGTGGTGATCGATTCGATTCGATTCCAGCCGGGCCCCGCTTTTTGCACAGATGTTTCGTTTTCCACTCTCGGGGATCCTCGGGGACATACTATGGAAGTATGATCTCTCAGTCACTTGTAATAACCAGGTCAGCTGTCTGCCTGCCTGCCGCCTTTCGAAAATACTCTATGCGCATTTATCACATTTCTTGGAAAACTAGGCGTGCGGTGGTCATGGAAATTCGTGCGAATGGGTCATCTTTTGAACGAATGGGGGAATTTACAGGTGCGAAATCCCGGCGAGCAGGGTGGCGGGACGCATTCCCCGGCGTCGGGCGAGGGGCTGGGATTTGCAATACTCGAGTAGGTAGCTGGGCCTTACTCCTGTATTAGCTAACAGATATTGCGAGAGAGCTTATCAGGTAGTGCGTGTGGATGTGGGATGTATTGGACGGCACGATCGATGAGGCTAGTGATGGACACGGGGTCCGAGACTGCTAATCAATAATGTATGCAATGGAGTCGAGGGGTGTTATCGAGATGGCGGATATATGCACGGCGGGCCCCTTGCGTAATCCATGGTGGCCAGTAATAACCCTCGCGGGACGATCCAGCCAAACGAGATAGAAAGACAAGGCCGTCAGTCGGTCTGTCTGCGGGGAGGTCCTGCGCACGGGGTCAGTTAGCGCAGGGGGTTTGCGGTGTCTTGGGCACCTGGGTATATCTGGCCAATCTATTGGCCTTGGATGCGGCTGGAGTGAAGAAGAAAAGAGTGCGTAGCCTTGCGTTGTTGTCTAGATTTTAGTCGAAATGGCGGGCCTTTTCAGCATGTGTGGATGTAGTATGTGTGTAGTAAATTACCAGGTCGTACGAATATATGTATGAATGCAGCCCTGGCTGATCTCGAACGGGGCAGAGAGCTGGCGATCGATCGTGAGCCGCAGTGCAGTGCAGGCTTGTCTTATTGCACCGTACATATGTATAATCTATCGCAGTCAGCGGATGCTTGGAGGATGCGGTCCGAGGGCCTGCATGGAATCGCGAGACAGAGACAGCATCAAGCTAACGAGCTGGTGCACTGGATTGGATTGCATGCAATCTCTTTTCGATGGAATCTCAATGCAGGCACGGGCCAGCTGATCGAGCTACGAGTCTGCTACCATAAGCACACTTAGTCAGTACAGACCGAGCTTACTGATTTACCTACCCCAACAATTTGGAGCGAGTGAATGAAGGGATGGTCGTTCGTTCCGGTTGCTTAGCTCCGTCGGTTGCCTATTTCTGGCTGGCGGCAAGCCGTGTAGCGCAGGGAGATGTCTTGAAACCGACTGGCACGCCATGCAGCAGTAAGAGTACCTTTGCTCCTCGAGGAGGTTCAAATTCGATGCTGGCTGGCTGGCTGGCTGGGCTGGGCACGCGCGCTATCCTGGATATCCACTCGCTGGAGGCGGCGGGCTGGCCTGGTGGGCTGGCTGGCTGGGTCGGGCTGGACTAGGAAGTGTTCGTGTATACGCATCGAGGCAGCCGTACTTGGAGCTTCTGTATTATACCGCGGGACGGTTCCGCACTCCTGGCGATGCTGGAGATCGACGTCAAAATCCTGATCATGATGGCAGTGACTTCCAGAAGTTTGGTCTTATCTCCAGCTGACGACTGCTCTCGAGTGGCAGTGTACTTGTAAGGAGTAGCACTACATGTTCTTTCGCGCATGGCGCTGTCGCTTTGGGAAATTAGCCCATTTGTGCGAAGAGTACACAACAGTTCACGGCATTTGCAGATGGAGCAGCAGCGTCTTGTCTTGTCTTTTCTTGTCTTCGGGACGGACAGACTGACTGGATTTTCTTCTTTCGTCTCCTGGCAGCTAACCAGCTCGGGACAGTTGGTTAGCGAAGGGCACAGACAGACGGGGACAGTACAGACAGATCATGGTTATACTGGATCCAATCGCACGATGGGATGAGATATATAATGGCGGGCGGGCGTCCGTCAGAATATGATATAGACTTCGTGTACCTGTATATACACATATAACATACCTTAGTCATATACTCTCACCATCACCATCATCTTCCAGGCTGCATCGTGGCAGCGGTGCGCTCTCTGATCGCTGTCCGAGGTCCATGATACAATACGCTTCCGTGTTCGGTGTTCGGTGTTCGTTCGTGTTCATGCAAAACTCCTTTCCCAGCGGGTTTCCGCTTTAATTGCAGTCAAACCACGCCATCCCTTCCAACTTCTCCTCTTCATCCTCTCGAACCATCGCCCTGCATTCCACGCTGGCAGTTCTGATTCAACCTCGCCTCTTATCGCCGCTGGCCGCCTCCATTCCGCTGTGCTGCCTAGATACCTTGTAGACAGACAGACGCATACTCGCCCGCTCATAAATTGTCCACCGCTGCATTCCTGCGGCTCTTGGGATTCGCTCGCTCTCCTGGCCGTCCGCCAGCCAATGCAACGTCAGCCCGCCCTCGACCGACGCTGAGGGCAAATCACACCGTCAGACGGCCGCTTCCTCCCTCCTCCGTCCCATCGATTCTCCCTCCGGACACTTATCTACGGGCCCGACCGCTCATCCTCCTCTCCGTGCCTGATATCACAGTCAGAGAGAATACCAAAGGACCCAAGCAGACTACGCCGCCCATCTCGCCGGCGGACAAACAGACAGACAGACAGACAAGACAAAACAACCTTGCCCCTGCCGCCCTATATCACTACTTACTATCTTACCGCCGAGTTCCTGCCAACCGCCGCCATGGACGTGGACACCGACGTCGAAATGGACGTCGAGGTCGAGACTTCGCCCTCACCGCAGCTGCAGCCATCGACGCCCTCTTCCTCGACTACGTCTCTCACGACGCTGTCCAGCCACCCACTCGCCGCCTCCTTCACCCGCCGACACATCGACCTCCCGCCCGAAATCATTCTCGAAATCCTCTCCCTCTGCGCCTGGGAGGACCAGGACAATTTCTGCCACGTCTCCCCGCTCTGGCACTCCTACATCACAAAGGCACTCCGCCGCACCCGCTTCACATACCCGCCCACGCCTCCACCCCCATCGCCGTCTCTCGGACTCACCTCCCCGCGGCACATGTACACCTGCGGCACCCACAAGCTGCTCCGCTCACTCACCCTCTCCTATCTATGGACGCGACCCACAGCTGAGATGCGGCTGGACAAGCGCTCGGACGGCCGCTGGTGGCCCGAGGGCTCCGTGACGGAAGAATGGCTGAGCAGGACCTTCTTCTGGACGGAAAGCTGCACGGACCCGCCGATGAAGAACATGAAGATCCGACTGAACGGATGCTACTGGAACAACCAGGAGGGGGATCTGGTCCTGCAGATGACCTGCTTCGCGGGAAACGACGCCGGTGTCAGTGTTGCGGATGTGTGCTCGAGGATCAAGCGGCTGTTCACGGCGAGTCCGTACAGGTAAGTTATCTCTATATACCCGCCCTCACTCTCTTTCCCGCCCCGTTGGAATCGGAGCTTTTGGGTTCGCCTTCTACAACATAAGGACCATGCTAAGGTTCCCTGGAGTAGGAATGTGCTTGTCTATGACATCGAGCTGCGGGAGGGAGACGACGGACAGCCGTATCTCGGCGGCAAGGCAGTTTTGACCAAGAAGGCATGATGGTGAGCGCGGGGTCGGCGTGCTATATCTGCAATATCTTTTTATTTACAGCTGGAGTGTATTTGTCTGTGCGTGTGTGGCGCCAGGTTTTGCAACTCGGGGTGCGGACTGTACAACATTCGATGCTGTTGCTACATCTGATTTCGCCGGCTGGCTGGTTTCGCGGTTGCATTATTATCATTTTCTTTTCTTTTCTCACTGGCTTTTCATTTATCTGATTTTCAAAGGGCGTTAGAGGAGGATATCATCGGGGGAATGGTGCGAGATGGAGATAATTTACACAGATACGGATACAGGCACAGTTACAAATACAGCTGTCTACCTACCGCAGCAGACTGGAAGGACGAACACACAGACACACACACAGACACACACGTGGCAGCACGTTGCTGAGTTACAAGTTACACCCGCCGTCCTACCCATCGTCATACAGATCGGATCGCATTACATCATCATCGGAAGAAACCGCGCCGCAGACCCGCCGAACCCACACCTGTCCGATTACTGCCGCCGACGGCGGTCCGCATCCTCGACGAGCTGCCGCTGGACGAAGATGGGTGTGCGCGCTCCCAGGCCTCGTCGGCGAGGTACCGCTCGACCGCGATGTCGATATCCCAGTCTGCGGAGGCTAGATACCCTTTCGCGACATCGTAATCAACGCACTTCGTGGCGACTTGGAACCGCGCGATCACCGCGGATTCCGGCCGCTGCAAGGGGGATGGGGAGAGCGATGGGCCGATGTAGTGGCTTCGCGGGATGAGGAGGTAGGATCGCGCGGGTAGGAGGTGGTCGCTGTATAGCTGGTTGTAAGAGCGGAGCGTCGCCGGTGGTACTCCGTAGAGGAGGGACAGGGACGCGATGCTATCGGGCTCGGAGAGATAATGGCGGACGTCGCCGTGGGTTACGGTGTCGGTGTCGGTGTCGGTGGCGGTATATGGCGGTGGTGAGGAGGCGGAGGGAGTGTATCGCGGTGGGGCGGTGTTTTCGGTAATGGAAGAGGAAGAGGAGGGAGACGGGCGTTTTATCGGACAGAAGGGGCCTGGAGGACTGCTGATTAGCGCAATTTTTTTATATCATTTTTGACTTTGTCTTTTTGGTTTAACAAAAACGTATTTGCTGGATTGGACTGGATTTGGTTTTGTTTTGTTGAGGTCGCAAGGTCTTTTTAAGTATGCATGTGTTTATAGAGCGCTTGCGTGCGTGGGTAGCACTGACAGTATGTAATGAGTCTTGGGTTTTTCTGTACGTAGCGTGGTTGATTTATCGTCAGCAGTTAGTGATCGAATGAACAATTATACGCATACACATCTATAGACAGACTACACTATATAATTTTATAAGAGCGTATATAGGTAGACGCACCTCTGCGCAAGATGTGCACACGTTTCGTGCACAGCAAGACGATGTGTAGTATCGATATTCGCCACCGTGGAGTTTCTCGCTCTTTTCGTCTTCGACGGGCTTGATGGCGGTTAGGAGGCGGCTGCAGGTTGCACAGGCTGTGGATGATGGGGGCGGGGTCGTCGCGAGGGTGTACATTTTATCCCTACGGTTTATATAATAATATGAATGTAGACGATAAGCGGAGATAGCTATGGATTTGGGTGGATGTAAACGTAAGGTTAAGTAAGTATTTACTGGGTAGATCAGATCTGGATGTGGCGATTAGGTGATGTCAAGCTGAATTTCTAGGTTACGGAGCATTAGTAAGCAGCTAGCAGCTGTGTAGACGTGACGCTGTGAAATGTGCGTCTTGAGATGGAGGATATACTATTCTGAGCTTGCCCAGATTTATTTCTATTCTTCTTGGCTTCGGTGGGTAAATGGTGTTCGTCATCGTTTTTTCGGGTTTGGTGTCGTATATATCATACGCTGTGTGTATCTGCGTACGGCAGCTGGACGGTGCTCTCCAAGTGGTGAGAAAGCTAAAGGCGGGCAGCGGTAAGCAGCCCCAGAATTGCAGACTGTATCTTATGGAACCTTCGACAGGAGCCACCGTATAGCGCTATATATAGGAAACCCTCGCTCGAAAATGCTAGCCGAGTAATCATATCATGGTGCTGGAGGTTGGATAAACAAACATAGAAAAAAATGGAAGCCTGAAATTAAATCGTGTAGATCTATCGACAGTATACCATAGCACTCTTGTAGTTGAATGGTAGCTATGGATTTATACCTGTATATATAGGTTTATCTCATGGCGTTGCACAACTTTGGTCGGAACTGACCTGAGTAATGTTCGGCACCGTCATTCATCGGAGAATGGTAGAAATAATAAGTGGATAGGCTTAACGGGTTAGGCATCTATATGTACTAAGTATATATAGGATTCAAGCAATAATACTAAGTAACTAATGTTATGATTGCCATATATCAGTCCGGAGCTTGCCTCGGATCCAACGGGGCGTGTGGCCCAAAGGTGTTCGAGTCTGGTTGATATAATTAATTACGAGACCGACCCAGAGTATTAATTTGAGCGAAGAACTATGTATATTATCTCGAATTTATCAAGTTCATATAAGGACTGATTCCACATATAGCTAGTAGTTCGCGGGTCCAGTCACCAACTTCATTCAAATGTTTCGTTAACTTAATAAATTTGATCAATTGATCAATTGAACGATCGCGCTCGAGTTTGGCTTGAGTACGGAATTAATTAATTGCACCCGCTGATGGATACATGTAACTTCAAAACCATATCGACTCCACAGTTACTATCAATTACCACGTCCATAATATTCAAATTTATACCATGGTGGTACCAATCAGCGTGTACAAAATCCTATAATCAGATCTGCAGACCGTACGTCAATACTATACTACCGGAACAATCTGACTGTACAACGGTGCTCGATTTACATATTTAAAATCTGCCGAAGCAACAGTACAATACCTTTGTCAATATCCCTCGAGGTATCTGGTAGACATGGGTGCACATCAACGCTGGGCTAATGCACGCAGCAAGGGCATTCCCAGCACGCCAAGCGCGAAGGTTATACCCTCGCGAACAATCCACGATACGGCCGATAACAACGTCCCCGAGGATACGATACGATAACGACATTATACGCATGCACACAACATATATATACCTGCGGCTGGGCGATAGTAACGACTGGTATATGGTATACCAACGGGTAATTTCCCTCCCTCACCATAGTATCACATATATAGCCCGGCCGGCACTTACCGACCCCAGATTTCGTCTCGCCACCAACGCTGTTTCATCCCCACAGCACCAGACATCACATACGTAGAAACATATTCTTCGCACATATTCTCCCAGCAGTCTCGGGTCCCACGACGTAACTGCAGCCAAAGACTTAGTTTTATTACTGCATGCACCACGATAATAAATATGTGGAGGCCAATCAGCAGCATGCGTCGGAAGGTCGGAAGACCGGCAAGCCAGCTTCCGAGAACGGGCCCTAATGCACACGTATGCACCAAATATACACTTGTGCACTTCCTTCACGCCGCTTGCTTCACGCCGCTCTGTTTGTGTACCCCTTAGTCGAGTCAGGTCGACAATCACGGTATAATTCATATATCAATTATATTTAATAAACGCGTGTGGATTATCCTTTTCCCTGATGTAACATCGTTACACCATCCACACAACATCTTACCTATACTCACATTATACTCACAACTGTACAAGCTATACAAGTACCTAGGGAAGGAGGTACTAGGTAGGAGGAGTATAAATACACCCCTTATCGTACCGATTTGTCGATAAACGCGCCAAGCAGGCCGGCCAAGGCTCACGAGCGGCCAAGCGGCCAAGTGATATACACCCAGTCAGCGATCTGGTGGTGCCTGCCGGCACTCGGCACATTTAATTAGCTTCTAGCGCCGGAGGCCAGACCAGAATTACGTACGTACTGTCGCGCGACACTCTCAGTACTATCTCCCTACAGCTTACTTACTTACTTACATACTTCTCTTACGTACTTACTTACCTGTCTACAGTCAGTTTGGTATTCGAAAGCTGTCTTTATGACTTGTGTATCAGTACGATAGAGGCTGCAATGCATCTTCGACATCACGCGCCGCTTTCAACGAATACACCTACCTATACCTACCACTCTACATCCTCACCAAACATACCACTTGGATATACTCGACCCGATACGTACAGACGCAATTGATGGACGGCCGCCGGTATACGCCTGCGCAGATGCGTCCGCAAATGCTGCAGGCGGCGCGAGAGGTGTCTGCAGATGTCTATGTGCCGCCGGCCGGCGCAGCTGCCACAGCAGATATACCCCCAAGTACAACCACTACTACCAATACGACACGGCGGAAGGAGGACGAGGAGGAGGAATTCGGGCCGGTGGATGTTGTGACGCCGGTGTTTCATGCGCTGGCGGCATTTGCGATTGCGGTGCTCGTGTTCCTTACCGTTCAGCGGTTCTTATTTGATGGTATATTCCATTCCACCTTTCTTCGTATCTTCTTTCGTACTTTGTGTTAATTGTGTTAATTGAATGCATGCGTACATGCGCACGTGTTGGGCAATGGCTGATATATGAGCGAGAGATAGATGCACGGGACCCGTATAAATGCGCTGCGGTGACGAACGAAGGCCGCTGGCTCGAGAACGCCGACCCGCTCGGCCCGCCGCTGCGCACCTGGCAGCCCCGCGGCTGCATACTGCATCCATACTCGGCCGCCGATATCGCCGCCTGCATACCCAACCGACGGATCCTCTTCGTCGGCGACCGCAGTCTCAAGAGCGTCTATCGCGCGTTCGCCCGCAAATTCAAGCACGGCGGACCGCCAGAGCTACCCACCACACTCACCTCACGCACGGACGAACGTGAAGTCTTTCTCGAATTCGGCGGCAGCGTCACGCTCGAGTTCGTGTATGATCCTTTCTTAAACTCCAGCCGGCTGCTGGCAGAGTTACAGCCCTGGCACAACGGCAGTGTGTCGGACAGCAGCGGCTACGACAAACCCGCGCTGCTCATCGTCAGCGCGGGGATAGCGTATGCGACTAACCCGCCGGTCGACGTCAACCCGCAGCGACTATGGCACCGCGCGATAGACACCGTCGCAAGCCACATGCGGTACGGCCCGCGCCCTACATTCCTCGGCGGCCGGGACACCCTCCTCCTCGCACCCGTCGAGCATCCCGCATGGGAGAAGCTGCCGCATGATGAGCGCGGACGGTTGGACCCGCATTTAGCGATCGATATAAACCGATACGTGCACGAGCTGGCGACGGTCCAAGGCGTGGATGTGCTGCGGTCGTGGCGGGTGGCGTCGGACGACGAGCGGGTGGATAGCGTTGTGCCGAACCATAAGTATAGCAGTTGGCATAGTAAGGCTACCGCTGAGGATGGGTGGACGCTGCTGCCGGAGGTGGCGGAGAGGCGGGTGGATATGGTGATGAATTTGCGGTGTAATGCCGTGTTGGCGGAGGCGGGGAGACGGGTGTCGAGCGCGTGCTGCGTGAGGTATCGACGGCCGGGGTGGGTGCAGCGGCTTTTGGTGTTTGCGGCTTTGAGTCTGCCGATGGTGCGACTCTACAACTGGCGTACGTACTGTATTTTCTATCAATGTTCTTGGTTGTTATATTATGGTGGCTGTACTGATGTGTTGATAGTGGTTCCGTCGTCGAAGATGCGTACTATCGTACCGGAAGGAGGGCTACTTCGGCAACTGTGGCAGCTGAGTCTGGCGCTCGTGCTGTGCTTCTACGCGGACCGCACACCGGTGTTCGACAAGGCGAATAAATTGCTACTACCCGAAAAGACGATTCGCGGCATCCTGGCGGGCATCGGCGTCTTTGGCGCGCTAACGATGCAGCGGCCGAAGGACGGAGCGGCGGCGCGGGAGGTCGAGGCGCGGATCGCGGGAGAGTGCCGCGGGGTCGCGCTGGCGGTGTACATGCTCGGCAGCTACCTGGCCGCGCGCACAGGGTTGGCGGAGACGGCGGCGTGCGCGCTGTTGTTCGTACGCGTGGCGGAGTGGACGGTGGGACTGCTGAAGGACCGCGGCGGCGTCAGCGCGGTGTCGTTCGTGGAAGAGGTGGTCAAGATCAACTTGCTGGCTGTGACCGTGGCTGTCATGATGCGGGACCGGTACGCGCTGTTCGGGCTGCCGGCCGCGTACACGTTCTGGTGCGCCGTGGCGATGGCGACGGTGCGGGTGTCCGGTGGGAAGAACCGTGTGGCGGCGGTGTACATGGGCAAGCTGGTGGTATCGGCAGCGCTCGTCGCCGGCTGCGTGGGCAATCGGACGCTGATGACGGCGGTGTGGAAGGTCGCGACGGCGGGGGGACTCGGCGGGTGGGAGGTCGAGGAGGTGCGGCGGGCGGTGCTGCGAGATGTCTGGCCGGCGTACGGCGGGATGGCGGCGGGGGCGGTGTACATCGCATGGTCGCGGCTGTCGATGAACGTCAAGGGCGGCGGGGACATCGCGAACAGCGTGGCGGCGGGGCTGGCGGGGCTGGCGGTGTTCAGCGGGTGCTATCTGGTGGTGACGGAGGTTCGCGATCCGACGTCGATGTACACGAGCCTGGCGAGGATGGCGATGTACGGCGGGCTGCGGTACGCGGTTGGCGTGCTGAGACGGCGGCAGAGCACGGCGATGGTCTGGCTGGGCAGTCTTGAGGCGGCGGTGCTGGCGCTGATGCCGCATGCCTGGCTGGCGGCGGACGGCGAGGGCGTCGTGGACCTGGGGATCTGGGGGACTAGTGAGGTCGGGAGTCTTTGGAATGCGGGCGTGTGGACGACGGCGATGGTGTACGTGTGCTGGGGGGTGCGAGATGCCTTTTTGGGAGTGGCCGGGTGGGCGATGGGCGGATTCGGGTCGAAGGAGGTCGATGGCCGACGGCTGGCGTCTGTCGCGGGGCTGCTGTGGTTTGCGAACATCATGCAGCAGTGATTTTTATATCGCGTTGATTGATATTTTGTATTGGGGGTGCCTGGCTGATGGCCAGGTGTAATGGAAGGAGATGATGGATTCATGGACATATTTCTGTACTTTGATATTCTCAATTGGTTGTATACGGCATGAGTCTGATGCTGGCTCAAGCGGTGTGCATGTTGGTTGCCGGACGGTAGAGCTGCGCATCTACGTTTCCTACATATCTGTCAAGCTACCTAGGTACTTAAGTAGGTACTTAAGTAGGTACTTGAGTAGTTAACGTTGGATGCTGTCAATATGGAGGATGTGGACGCTGCTGCCAATTTATAAACGAACACTTCCGTGGTGTTATATCACACCTCAAATCGATGTTCTTTCTTCCAATCGCAGACTCTACAGTTAGCCATCTTTGTTATTCTGCCCACTCCAACTCCGATTCCTGTCTTCGATGCCATTGCCCTGCCCCTTCAGCGCCTGGCTTCGAGGCTGCTGCATGGTGCTCATTCGAGAAAGCTGTGTTGACATGTCGTTCGAAAACCTAACCGCATTAGCTCTTAGAGATCAAAGAGAGAGCAGATATAGGGATGAAGGACACATTTTCAGGCCGGGGTGCTGTCATTCGATCGTACGATCTGGCTGTGGGACATGGGCAACTCTGCTTGTCGGCTGCCGATCTGTTGGAATGGCCGGCAGCTTAGCTTTCATTCAGACTAATGACTACTGGGGACAGCTGGCCGTCGACGAAGGGCGTCGACGGCGTTGTTGGTGTTGCATTTTGGGCGCGGCTTTCCCAATCGGGACACCAATTTTTGTGCATCCAAAACCCGAATCCACCAGACAAATCTTCTCATCTTTCGAATCCATCCCATCTCGACCTCACGACAATCGCTCAACGATGGCTTCAACATTGGCCGCCCAGCTGCAGTCGCTGCAGGCGCGCCCGTCGACCCTCTCCGCCACCACAGACCCCAAGACCCTGCGCAAGCTGCACGCCGTCTCCCTGCTCTTCACGCCTGAGCACGCCGCCAGCCAGGACTTCGATACGATCTACGCCGTCTGCCGCGACGGATTCGACGAGCTGTGCGCTCTCGATCGCCGATTCGTCGTGTTCGACCGCACGCTGTTCAGCGAGCAGAGCATCGGTGTCGACCGTGATGTTTTAGGGGCAGAGGAGAACGCCCGTCTGGACGACAATGTCAAGCGCTTTCTCGCCCTCGCCGGCGCATGGGCCACCGTCAAGAGCTGCGTCAAGGCCGTCGAATGGCTCGTTCGTCGATTTAGGTACCCTTCACTGTTCTCTTTTGATATACTCGTTCACACGGTGAATATATATACATACATATATTTCGGGGAGAGAGTCGGCGCATTGTCGTGCAAGAGTTTATATCTCGTGAACCAGATAGCCAGTCATCTATGGCGCTGCTGGTCTCGTAAACCGGACCGCACGTCAGGGCGTAGTGAAGGGACCAAGTTTTCAGTCTCGAGGACGTTGGCTCTTCGAGGTTTGGACAGCTGAGCTACGATCCCGGGGGACTGGCTGTTTGGTTCATGAGATTCGATATTGCGTCCAGCATCTGGTTTACGAGACAGGCTCAACATGTATACGATGAATGAAGGCTAACGACGATGCTTAGAATACACTATCACAACGGCGCATTGCTACTCCTCACCTTCCTCCCGTACCACCAACATCCGCTCTTCCTCCGCATCCTCTCCATCCTCCCGCAGCCTCTCCCCGACGCCTTCAAGTTCCTCTCCGCCTACCGCAAGGCCGTCGGCACCCCGATCCCCCGCGCCGTCCTCCTCCAGGCCCTTACCACTCGCCCCGCCCTGCTCGACCTCCTCGCCCACCATGTCATCGCATCCGTCTCCGCCGGCCACGGCTACGCCACCCTCGCCCGCTTCTGGTCCGCCGTATCCCTCGAGACCCTCTCCGCAATGCTCGACCGCACCGCTACCCGTTCCCGCACCGGCGTGACGCCCGACGACGTCGCCCGCCAGATGCTGCCCCTCATCTCGGAATCGCTGCAGGCGGGGCGAAAGATGCCCGAATTCCAGATCGGTACATACATGCTGCTCAGTCTGCTCGCATCCCGCGTCGTCCTCGAGGACGCCGTCATCTGCGCCGCCATGGAGTCCGTCGTCACCACCTGGACGCCCGAAACGATCACTCCTGCAATCGCCGCGCTGTCCCTGCTCAGCCAGCAGCGCGAAGGGATGACGCCCGTCGCATCCTCGGTCGTCGCCGCGGCCTTCATCAAAGTCGAGAACGTGAAGGACAAGCTGCTCACGCTGGGAGAAAAGTACCGCGCGGATAAACTGAGCGTGGGGCTCTGTCTTGCCTTCCTACAGGACGAAAAGCTGCACGGTTTCAAGTCCTGCGCATTCGTCAAGGCGATCTTTGAGCGCGCCAGGATCACGGAGGCCCAGCGCGAGGCCATCATGACCGCACTCGTCGATACCGTATTGCAGGCTGGTGGCGCCGGCGGACCCGCGAAAGAGCTCCTGGCTGGCTTCAAAGAGAACGAAGTGCTCGTCAAGATCCTCAAGGGCCGCAACGACGAACTCGAGCGACTAGAGCTCAGCCTCGGCATGGTTCTCGTCGACGACCCGGCGCCTTCACCGTTAGCTATCGAAGCCGCGCCTGCAACCGCAGACAAGCCGGAAGAACCCAAGCTGCAAGAGCGCTTCGACACCGCACTGTCCGCGCTCCCGCAAACCGCAAACGAAACATCCCTCCTCGCGAGCCAAAAGTCCTCGCTCTACCCGCTTCTCTGCCAGGCGCTGCTCGCCGCCGCCGCCAACCGCCAGACCCTCCCTGCGCGCCTCTTCGCTCATCCATCCCTCGCATCATCCGTTCTCCGCGCCACTTTCACCATCCGCTTCGCCCTCGACGCCTTCCCCGTCGTCGCCAAAGAAGTCGCCCTCGACCGCCTCAAAGACGACATCAAGACCGGCACGCTAGCCGACTACCAAATACTCCTACCATACCTCCTCATCGCGCTCCTCGACACCTCCCAGCGCGTGCGCAAGGCTGCCATCCTGTGCATCGTCGCCATCTACGCCAGCTACAAGGCCGTCGACCGCATGTCCCGCAAGACCGCCACGCCACCCGTCTTCGCCCAAGACGAAATCTACACCAGCGCGCAGGCGACAACAACGCTAATGGCGTTCGAGGAGCTGTATAAATTCGTTGATGCGCTATCGTCGTCTGGCGTCGAGGGCTGTATGCTCGACAATACACAGATCGCGCGCTCCTTCGCCGGTGCGCTCGCGAGCATGAAGACTGCCGCGCGGAAAAATGTACTCGCTGCGTTCGCGAGCCATGTGCTGCATGCGCCTACGTTGCGGATGAAGACTGCGCTGCTGACGTTGGCGAACGGCGTGTCTGGCAGCGCGAGGACGGCTTTACTGTTGCCGTTGTTTGCGTGGTGGCGTACTGCTGCTGCGAAGGAGGAATCTACAGCGGATCTTCAGGCGTTCCAAGAGCAGCTTGTCGCCGTTGTGGACGTCAAGGACCATGGGGACGGTGTGAACGCGCTTGTAGGCGTGCTTGCCGATGCTGCGGACGGCGCCGCGAGCCCTGGCCAGAAGGTCTTCGCGGCGAAGGCTGGCGAGCGGCTGACGACGCTCTGGAGCCAAGGTCTGCGCGAGGAGGTCAAGCCGCCGCTGGCAATGTCGCTCTTCCGCCTCGCAGTTGGACAGCAGAATACAGACCGCAAGCAGGACGCGCACACCGACGACACGGCGTCTGCAGAGGCGCTCGAAGTGCTGCGCAATATCACGCTGACGGGCGACATCTACACCTCCTTCATCCACGAAGTCGTGCCGGACCACCAACACTCCGGCGACAATCTACGCAGCAGCACCCGTCGACGGCGGTCGTTCACCGGCCGGGAAGCCGACACCGCCGCGCGACTGCCGGCGCAGATGAAGGCGCTCACAGTCGTGCTGGAACTGCTCGAGGGCGACGAACCCGGCAGATTCCCAGAGCTATTACCACTACTATTCAGCGTCCTAGCACGCGCTCTAGCATACGCCGAGGCAGCGCCGATGGGCGGCGAGTACATGGTCCTCGTCCTCCTCAGCACCCTCACCGCCATCGTCGACGGGTATAAATCTACTAACACCACCACCGCTACGGCTGCTACCAGCGTACAGAAACTAGACACGAGCAGCGTTCGCGCAGATCTCGTCGTAAGTTGTGTGCGCAGCAGCGCTAGTCCGCAGGTGCAGCGGGCGGCGTTGGGCCTCGTGGCCGCGCTGGCGGAAGTCGCCGGCGAGGTTGTGATGTATAGTGTCATGCCGATATTCACATTCATGGGGGCCAATGTCGTCGGGCAGGACGACGAGTATAGTGCGCGGGTGGTGGAGGAGACGGTATACCGCGTTATTCCACCGCTGCTTACCGCCTTGCAGAGGCAGGCTGCCACCACTACTAGCACCACGAAATCTATTGCGAAGGGTGTTATGACCAGCGATGGTAACAGTGCTGTGGATGCGGCGGTCGCGGATATCATGGGCAGTTTTGTCGCGGCGTTCCAGCATGTGCCTGCGCATCGACGGGTGAAGCTATACTTGTCGCTAAGTCAGGCTGTCTCGGGCAATACTTATCTCTACGCGCTACTAGCGCTGCTCGGCGAGAAGAGCGTGGAGGACGGCGGACAGCAGCTGCGGATCGTACGCGAGTTCTGCGAGGGCTTCGTCGGGCTGTTTACTGCCGCTGAGCAGGTTGATGCGTTCGTACGGTATTTGGATGTCTGTGAGAGGCTGGCGGCGGAGGAGGTGCCGTTGTTCCGGGAGAAGGGGATGACGGAGGCGAGGAGACGGGAGGTTGTCGTTGCACTACTGGAGATGCTGGGCGGTGTGCTAGGCAAGGGGAGGAAGTTGCGGGGGGTGCTGGCGGAGGCGCAGAGGGCTGGTGGTACCGCTGAGATGGGGGTGCTGCGGGACGGGCTTGTGGGGATGGTCAAGCGCTGTTTGGCCGTCGGCGAGGCCGGCGGGGACGTCGCGAATGGTGAGTTATCTTCAAATGGCTTGATCTATACTTATATATTATACACGATGCTAACTGAGTGATAGCTGCGGAATCCTGCCTCAAGGCGCTGCTGGATCTGATACCCATCCCGCTCTTCGTCGACATTACCAGCGAGCTCATCCAGGATGCATCGTCGCCCTACCGCGCTGGCATCCTCAGCACCTTCCGATCCCGCATCGCGACGGAGACGAAGAAGGCCTCTCAAGACGCGGCGCTCACATTCCTCCCGCGACTGACGACGCTGCTGTCGACACCCGCTACACCCGCCGTTGTCCGCGCGGAGGCCGTCTCCTGCGTCACGGTCATCACGGATAAATACGGCGCAGAGAAGCCAGACGCCGTCGCCGACGCCGTCGAGACGGTCGTTGGACCTGCGGCGTTCACCTGCGATGACGAGGGTGTCAAAGTGCTGTCTGTGCTGTGTCTTGTCAGCGCGGTGCGATGCCTCGGCGGTAGGGTTATACCTGCGCTGCCAAGGATTGCGCTGCCGGCACTTGAGATGCTGGAGGGATGTGGTGCTCGCGGCATGGTGGCGGGTGCGGTGTGGCCGTTGCTGGATGAGCTTGCGAAGGCCATTCCGAACTTTATGCCGAGTTATCTGGAGCGAATGCTCAAGGTTGCATATGTCGCTGCCGCCGCGGACGAGGATGACGATAACGATGATGAAGATGACGATGTGGCAGCGGCAGTACGAGAGGGGGTGTTTGCGACTGTTGCGAAGAAGCTGCCCGGCAAGGCTGTCGTTAAGGCTGTTGTGAATACGTGGGACGACGCTGTTGCCGCGGGTTTACCGGCCTTGCGGTTGGTGTTTATGGTGCTGACTGGCACCGTGAAGGCTGTGGCCAAGGCGGACGTCAGCGCCCTGCAGGACGGCCTGTTCAAGATCTTCCTGCAGGCGTTCGACATGCGCAATTTGGATCTGTCGTCTCATACCGATACTGATAGCGATGACGGTGATGATGAAGACGACGACGAGGAACTCGAGCAGGTCGAGGGCATGATGTTCGCGGCGCTACTGCAGCTCGTCTTCAAGATGAACGATAAGGCCTTCCGACCATTCTTCACCCGCCTCGTAAAGCTCGCAGGACAAGCCGCCGACGACACAGCGCGACTACACCGTCAACACACATTCTACGGCTTCCTCAACGCCTTTCTCGAGCGGCTAGGCTCCATTGTCACCGGCTACTACGCGCTCGTCCTCGACGACGCCGTTGCCGTTCTCGACGCTGCGAAAGCCGCCGGCAGCGTGACAGGCGAAGTCGAGACCGTATACCGACTCGTCCTGTCCTCCCTTGTCAAAAGCTTCGCAGGCGACCAGGATGAATTTTGGACCAACACCCTACGGTTCAACCTTATCCGCCCAGCCCTCCTCTCCCAACTCGAACTCGCCACTGACGATAACATCTCCCCTAATACCTCCACCACCACCGACGACGAAGATACCAGTCTGATGAGCCTGGTGGTGCACGCAATCGGCGAGCTAAGTGCCACAGCACACACCGACGACCACGATAAGGCCGTCAACACCGCAGTGGTATCTTACATGCGGCATACCAAGCCGGCAGTGCGCCTGGCGGCCGTGCAGACCATGATGGAGCTGTACGAGCGGCATAAGGAGGAGTGGATTGCCCTGCTGCCCGAGACGATGCCGGTGATTGCGGAGGCGATGGAGGATGCTGATGAGCGGGTGGAGAGGGCGGTGCAGCGGTTGATTGTGAGGATTGAGGAGTATTATGGGGAGAAGCTTGAGAGTTTGTTGATGTAGGACTGCTGTGTAGGGGTATATATAGCGTGGTGGGGTGTATGATAGATATATATAATTCTGTACTATATAGTGGATTTATAGATCTAAAGGTAGATTTATAATAGAGATAAAAGTCTGTTTTTCGAATCTAAGGGTACGTCTAATCTATATTCAATCGTGAAATCTAGATGTTGCGTTTATAGTATATTCAAACCTGATCTTGCCAGGCCGGAGTACCTTCTTAGTCGGACATCAGTTCATATAATTATAATAAAAGACCTTCTTATCTAACAGATCTCGCTCATGTGTGCCTATCTGTGATATATATCATACTGAAGCGTGTGGCGTATGGGCCGTATATAGTCTCGATTCCAGACGCTGATTTTGACTTGCGTGGGACATATACATCTACGTCGAGGGCATGGGAGTGGCAATTACACGTCTACGATGAGTGGAAATGTGAAGGTCAGGTAAGAATCCCTTCAAACTCAGTCGTATAAACAAGGCCCAGCATCTCAAGATTTAATTTAACCAAAGGTAGGTCAAGTATAGGCCGGCCAATAGGAGAATATAATGCATACGCCACCCAAGCCGTGATATCGATCGATTTATTTGATAGATCGAGTGATCGATAACCGACGGCAAGGGCAAGAAAAGAAAGGTCCAATAGGTCCGTGGTCCTAGCTACTTACAGGAATGTGGAAAAGAATAGTGATAAAACAACCAAAGACCTTGGGAAACAATTCGTCGGTGGGTAGAAATTTAGGCTGCATCGATCGTAGAATCATAAGGCGACGGTATCATGCACGTTAATTTTTCCCCGTCTATCGTAAACAAGCGAGTATACTAGAAAAGCATGACATAAAAAGGGTCCAAGGAATATAATGCGCAAGGGGCACACTAGGGGTAGAAAGGCGAACGCGTAGAGGAACCGCCATCCATGGATACGTCGAGGGGAAGTCCGAAGACTAGTTATCCAGAGATAAGAAAGTAACATACGTAAGGGAATAGGGACATGAGTCAAGGGGGGAAAAACCGCATACGTCGAGGAAGAGAATCAAGGAAATAAAGAAAAGAAGTTAAGAACAGAGGGAGTATCTTGCTGTTGCCGACCTAAAAAATCCCAAGCTTCACCAGTATAAAAATTAATTTTCCTCGTTCCCATCGCTATGCCGTTATCTTTTTCTTCAGGACTTTTTATCGTACAACACGTGTATAACTAGAAAGAAATGCTGTCAATACGTTCAAAGAGGTGCCAGGGGGGTGGGTGGCTGAGATGAGGAGATATTTCTTAGAGCGAGGTCGGTTCGAGTTGATGGTGCTGGACGCTCTATGGAAAGATACCTAGAATTGGAAAGGGAAACATCATATGCGAGTCGTGGAGTCGAAATGTGGGCGCATTCTAGACTTGGTAGGATGTACGCAACTTCTCTTGCTCCTTGGGAGGTAGGCGGGATAAGAGACCAGGCCATTTGAACTTGTTGATGAGCTATGCAGCTTTGTTAGCGCCTACGATCTGAGCAAAGTAGGTATACTGAACGCTCACCTTTTGGAACAGCTCTTGTAGGTGAGTAGTTGGGTTATTGTACTTCGCAATGCTGGAGAAGAGCAGATCGACACAGTCTTCCATGGCTTGTGGGTTGCTATGAATTATAAGGGCGAACCCGCGGAAGGCAGTGTCCTTCTCGTCGGTCTCTTGAACACGAGCTAGAGTGTGGAGGAACGGTTCCGCGAAAGTGGCCAGGTGAGGAGCAAGCTCATCATAACATCCCAGTCCGAGACGACCGAGAGCGATAGCTGCATTCTCCGTGAGGCTTGCAGGGATATCTGGAGTTTGGACCACAGCAAGGAGGCGTGTGAAGAGCCTTTCAACATACGGCGTCATGCCGGATCCAGGGTGTCGTGCCTTCTGCAAAGATATCTCGCCACATGACCAGCACGCATTGTTGATGACACTATAGGCTGTCTCCATCTCATCTTCCTCGCTAATCTTGGACAAGTCAAGCTCCTCGATCAAGATGCCCATAATCTGCGGGATGAATGGATCCAGCTCGCCGAAAACATAGATGGCGCAGTCTCCAAGTAGTGCGTATGCTGATTGCTTGACCTCGTTATTCGGATCCCGGAGACATATTCCGAGCATCTGGAAGAAACCAGGGCGTGCGGATGCGACCAGCTCCAATGATTGTGCTTGTAGCGCTTGGATGATAGCACTCAAAAGGTCTAGTCCTGTTATGAGATAGTCCTTGTTGGGTTCTTCCAAGTCGGGGTTCTGCGCGTACTGAACGGACTGCTCCAAGTTGCGGTGAATGAGATGCAGGCACCGGAAGAAGATCGGGCCAGCGTAGGGCTGGAAATCTGTGCCCATAGCTTGCGCAACGAAACTGAGACACTAAGATAGATGTTAGGGTATAGCGATTATGAAAGGTAATGATCGGGTTGCATACCTCTAGAAGGGGAAACAGTTCGCGATTCTCGTCTCCAACCCGACGGTATCGGCCAATCAGTGCCGGCATCAGCATGTCGACCGCTGGGCGCTGGGCGATGGCGTGGCCAACATGCTCTGCCAGTGTTTGAATGCAGTCGTATAAAATGTACATGTTCCGGTCTTTGTATCTCTGGAATGCCGTCATGAATTGACGAAGGATCGGTTCGAGGTACGGAGTTACTTCCCGCCCGACTTGCTCTTCCAGGTAGGCAAAAGCCGACGCTCCTGCTTCCTGAACCTTCTTGTTTCCATCAAGCATTTTCTTGAGAAGACCGTCCATCATCGGCTCAAAGTAGGCCTGGCGAATGGCGGGGTCTTGCGACAGACCAGCCCAGCGGGAGTATCTGGACAAGGTCCAACAGGTGATCTGTCGGACGAGCGGCTCCGAATCGTTGAGAAGACTGAGCAAGTATGGGATCAGCTTCGGCAGATGGGGTGTGACAGTATCCCAGCAACCCTCCGCGACAGCACCCAATGCCAGAACAGCTACCTCTCGGAACTGCCACTCGGTATGGCCAATGTTCTTCTCCAGATGCGGAAGGATGATCTGGAAGATGGTATCGTGATAGACGTTCGCGAGGACGTCCAGAGCTGCTGCTGAGCACTTGCGGAGGTTCCAGTTGTCCTCCGGGCTAAGTGTCGCAAAAAACTCGTCGTCGTCAATCTCGCCCTCGCTAAGGTCGTCATCTCCCATCTGAACCTGATTGTTGTTTTGACCTTCTGTTCCTTCAGAGTTTTCTCCGTTTGCCATACGAGGCTTGCTCTTCGCAAAGATGGGTTGAATATCCTCTGCCTTATCTTCAACATCGGCATCATCACCTTGCCCACCGAGTCTGATCATATCTTCCTCGCTGTATACCATGCTGTTGAGCAATGTCGGAATGATCTTAGGGAGGTAGGGCCCAATATCTTTTTGAAGGGAGTCATGTTCAGCAATGGACAGCCAAAACTCAGCCGCTTCGATTGCTAGTTGTTCATCGTCCTTGTGCTGCTGTTCGAGCATGTAATCGATAATGGCAGGCAAGCTGGGCCGAATCTTGTCTGGTCGAACCTCGACGAATTGGACCAGAGAGCGGCATACATTACGGCGAACTTCGTCCGACGGGTCTTGTGACAGCTGAGTAAGCGTGTTCAGGACTGTGTCGATGTTCTCGATGATCGCAGCTGGCTTGCTAGCGACGAAGACGTTGATAGACCCGAGAGCATAGGCTCTGATCTTGTCTGAGGAACTCGACGTAAAGGAGAGGAGCTTGGGGATCAAGAAGTTGAGCGGTCGTTCCCCGTTGTAATTAGCGTCGAGGCTTTTCTTGTTGTCTTCACAGATCTTGGCAAGGCATCCCATGGCGCCCTCCTGGGCTCCCACTGAGACGGAATTCCCGTTACTATCGCGGCCATCGATCAATCCTATCAACGAGGCCAAGATGTCCGGCCATTGCATCAGACCTGCGTATCGAAGAACTTCGGCGATGAGAGACCCGGTCAGAGAACGTATCTGAGCATTCTCGTCTGTAAGGCCTTGGATGATGACTTGTTTGATGTAGTTTTGTGCGTCGGGTGAGAGCTTTGCCCATGATTCTTTCAGATGGTTCTTGAGGAGAATGGCGGCGGACGAGCGAATGGTGATGTATTGGCTGGGCAGGCAGCCGGCAGGCGGAGTCGGAGTTACAAGGATGTAGCAGAGATAGTTGCAGATGTCGGGTGAACCTTTCGCCTGCTGCAGCATCTAGATATATCAAAGTTTGGGCCAATGGAGGCAGTTTCCGTTAGATAACAGTATCCGTGACAACTCGGGTCGATGGCCTCCAGCAAGGACTCCATTTGGGAAAACAGATGGCAATGATATGTAATGATGATGTTTCGTACCTCTCCAGCTCTTTTTCTCCTATCAGCATCTGCTCCAACTGAGTCATTGAGGAAACCCGCGAGTTGCCTCAGCGACTCTTCCTGAGGTTGCCACTGCATCTTGTTCTGCAAAGTGGGACAATCGGGGCGTCACCGGAAGTGGGGTGCGGCGTATGAGGTCGAAAAGGGCGTTAAGCCGTGCAACCAGCGTTGGCAACGGTGATAAGAGAGCTACCAGCAGTAGCTGCAGCAATAGCGAATTCGTGAGGAAAATCTTCTGTCCAGGCAAGATAGCCGGCGGCCCTTGCCTTGGTGTTGGGGGGAGCTAGCTGCAGGCCGCGGAGCTCGACGTTTGTGGAATGTGAGGGCTCTGTTAGTTGGTATGCAACAGGACGGCCGTACGGGTTTGTGGCTGGGTGCCCAGCCCAAGCCGGCAAAGGGAATGCGAGACGAAGGATCGGCTTGTGGGAGGAGCTACAATAGAGAAGAGGCGCTGACGCGGGGCAGTAGGGTGATGGAGGAGATTATCGAGGGGTCTCGAGGTTAGAGAGAGGTTGGAGCAAGTTTCTGAGGGATGCAAGTGTGTCTGTGGTGCGTTAGAGGGTGGTGAGATAGATGGAGGTGTGAAGGTTTGTAGGGCCCGCTAAGAGGTATTCCGGACAAGCTTTGAAGTATCAAGCGCGCCGCGGCCAGCTTCAAGCTTGCCAACCAGCTTCCCTCAACGAGCGTTATAGAAGCCAGAGGAGTATATATATGCCACGCTTGAGATGCACACACCGGCAGAAGGTGCACATGTGAATCCTTTGCTGGCCAGGTGAGCAGCAGACCGTGCCACCGCCGCAAGTAGCTTGCAGGCAAATTCCGGCAACGAGCAGCTCGTAGCGAGTGTCAAACGCACTTTCCCTCCTTTCTGCTTCAGTCTGTTTCCCTGCTTTCTCTTTTGCTGTCCAGATTTTATTTTTTTATTTTTTATAATTTTTCGTCTCTCCAGAAGAGGGGAAGAATGATGCCGCCGTTAAAATTTGCCCCACACTGATAAGATATATGGTCGGTAGCTAGCTGAATTTGGGCATGCTAACGAGCATGCACCACTCGCAACACACCGCACGAGCGAATGAGGTCAACTCGACGTCGGTGGAAGCAGCGGAACCACTTTGGAACCGAAATTTGCGAATAGTGGCAGCCGGAGTGGAGGTAAGTGGTGCTGAGCCCTTATCTGTTTTAGATCTCAGTGTTAGATCAAGTCTTTTATCCGTCCTTGAAATATTGGTGGGAACTTGCCTGTGCGGCGGACGAGAGCTTGGGCTGACCTGAGACGTCAAGGCTATATCAAATCCCGGATGCTGCGCGACCACTCAGTCGACGACCAAGCTGTGTGGGAGCAGTCTTCTTTGCGGCATGCAGCTAGCAGATACTAGTCCAGAACATATATTCGGACAACCTGAAGCTTAGCGGAGAAGAAATGCGGAAAACGACAAAAGCCACCCGATGAGCCAGCGCTTGTTAGGGACCACCCAAAATGTCTATTTCAGGTTGCCGGTATTGTGGGCAAAGGTTTATGCAGGCGCTAAGAATTGCATGGGACAATCAGTATTGTGGTCAAAAGTTATGCGCTGTCGCAAAACCGAATGCGATATGGCTTGGAGGAAACAATAATCAACCGAGAGTGCTAGCGCACTGGGAACTGCATGAGGTAAGAGAGCCCAGAAATCCACATAGATACGGGGACGGAATGATATATTGATTGAACAATATATAAGCAGAAACGGCGGTGGTAACATGCTCATCGAAGCCGAATGCGCTGGAAACGAGCGGGGACGAAACCGCAAATTGGTAGAAAAAATTGTCAATCACAAAGGTTGATGAGCTACCAGCAAAACGAAAATCAATCCGTACCTTGCTTACGACATATCTCAACGGCTTCTCGCAGTATTATCCATCGGCAACTCTGGCTGGCCAGACACCGCTGCCGTTTAGCAATCAGGTAGGGTACCTGCCGCGGACGTGTTCTCTTGCTCGGATGGTAGGCCCCGAATACGACAGCTCCAGAGCGGACTCGGGATTGGATCGCTATTGACAGTAATGTGGAAGCAGTCAACGAGCAAGCAGTCCCTTCAGAACGGCCCTGCAGGTTATATGATAAAGCGCCTTGTAAGCCAGCGGTCTCCCGAATGCTTGTTCGTTGTACGGGTCGGGGAAGATGTGCCACAGACAGGCCGTTAGGAAGCCCCAGAAGCAGTCTCCAGAAGCTACCTGCCAACTTGGTGGGGTATACTCGAATCCATAATGATATCTAACAGAAAGGCCATGCAAAAGTTATATGGAAATCAGGCTGACTGCGACTGGATCCATCCTCGGGGACAGGGCCCAAACGGTAGCGATGAAGCTCATCGCTATAGAAGCCTAAAGTCCGACGGAAGACCTTGCATAGACAGAGGAGAAAAGTGACTTACCATCCCGAATGGAGACATGGCTGACTTGACCCGGCCGTCGACGAAACATATCTTATCTCCATGGCGGTCTGTGAAGCTCAAGTCTCACAAGGGCGATGTCTGGAGTCGCGATTGAACGGTGGAGGCGTGAGAGTTGCAGGAGCTTCAGAAGAATTGGCTAGATCATTTAACGCTCGGCATGCCATGAAAAATGAACGTTGCTATCCAGAGACGTTTCACCTCATAGGCTGAAGTTGAATTGCCCCCCGCGACGGTCCAAGCTCGGCGCTCAGCTAAGACCCAAACAGAAAAAAAATCACCCAACAAGCCAATGGTACCTGCTCGATGCGGCCAAAGGATGAAAGCAGACCTTGCAATTGGAATCGGAAGAAAAGTGTATTATGGATGTCATGTCAAGATATGGCAAGTTGTACGTCTATTTCGCTGTGACGTGAATTTTGTCGCATTGCATATGCAGATGGAAGCCATCCAACCGTCACTTCCAGACAATTTGCCTGCTTATATATCCGTGTCTGTGAAAGATGCTATATCTTGACCTCAGAAATCTACAGATGATATCCCTGAACTCAGTGTGTATGTATTGTTATCATATGAACTATATTATTACAAGGCGTGCGAGCTCTGGAAGCAAGTCATTGACAGATATAAAGCTTCGCTTGTTCAGGTGTCAGTACCTCCTCAATTTGCCAGCTGATTTTCTTTGAGATCCTTATACATATACATTCCTCATATTGTGTAAGCAGAGGCAATGCCGATTTCTGGAAAAGAAATGTTTCGTCTAGATGCATACAGAACGAAGGCTATGAAGTACACAACATATCCCAAAAAACGTCGTCTGCCGAATTGTTACATGCAACTTCCATCCCCAACAGATCCTAGCTAGACGAATGATCTTTACTCGAAATGGCCAATGTAAACCGTGGAGTTACAAAAGACAATCTGCGTGCACCTTGTGTAACTGGCTGTATTACAAGTGATACAGCGAGAATATACAGTAGCTGCAGCATGCAGCGTTAACATTATAGTTACCCAGGCTAATGCATCGCCGTTGCAATGCATTCTCAATCGTACTACATATGTACCATGCATCGATGTGAAAAGTGCATTAAGAAGCTGCTGCATGCATGCCTGGGATACTATGCATAGCGCTCAAAGACGGCGGGTCTATGCTATAGCGCTATCTAACGGGAATGTGATGATTTTGCGTTTGATAACTCAAGCAGCCCTATATATCCTAGATTCTTGCCCCATGTGGCCATGCCTTACTCTCTATATACCTATATCACTTGTGGTCATTGTACAAGAGTCCTCGTTTGAAGAGACTCTAGTCACATAATATCCCGCATCTAACCTGCAATAGTTTATACTGTAGATGTGCTAAAGCGACCCGTATATCGAGATTAGTCTTGTTCAGATACCTGGTTATCGCGAATATATTGTTGAACAAGTAGGTCTGCTCGCGGATTCAACCTTAGCGATTGAGATGAAACAGGAGCCAACCCCTGAAAGCGAGCTCAACCAAAGCAATTGACCGAGGTACTGCACCAGATCTGCAGGTGCGTGTTACCCGTGCATGCATGCTGTGCACTGTAGTTCTTATTGGAAGTTATCTGAAAAATTCTTATGGGCTGCAGACGTAATTGTAATCCATCAAGTAGACTTCCTGCCGAATATGCATGCTAGGCCGCATGCAAGGAAATTTTGATCTCGTTTTTGTGCTTCACGCTGGTGCAACCAATCTTGTTCTTGCCACGTTATATACTGTCTTTTCTGTTTCCGTTTTGTGACTGCGCGCGCACTTAAGAACTTTGCAACATTAGACCTTCGTGAGCGCTGCTGTTAGTGTTTATTATAGTACTTGGTTTCTGGACATCGCAAATGCTTGCTTGGCTATTATCTCTTCGGTACATACCTGATATGAATATTTGACCATGCACAGCGCACTTGCGACGGGTCCTATCTGTGTACTCTCCAACTTGGGTGACTGTGGCCTCGTAAACCGCACTGCACGGCAGGGTGACCGGCAAGTTGCAGTGCAAACTTTACACCACATTCAGATACTTTCCTGCATATATCAAAATTTTCAACGGATCGTGCGACCTTCACGCTGAATTCGCCAGGTCGTATCAAGTAGGCCTACCGAACTTGATGTTGGCCAGTTGGACGCAACTTTGTTATATATCTTATATAAGACATGCAGACAGCTAGCTGTGCGCCTGCACAAGGGTATCGCTTGAAAAAATATGCACTACAGATGCCGAGCTACTCCGGCTACAGGCTCCATATGATGCTTTCTCGGACTATATTCGGAATTGAAAGTGAATCGCATTTCTAGGATTTGCTGGAGGCCTTTCATCAGAACGTCGATCATTTGGACGAGAGCGCAGATGCATCGATGTGGCCAGCGTACTTTTAGAGGGTACCAAGCTAGAGAAAAGCACGCCTACCACTACAAGCTAGCTTGCATGTACTGTACACTTGCACATACATATGCACTGCATGCATAATATATGTATGGACGGGCTTCTTCCATGCAAAGCTAGTATACAACGTGGGTGGATTGACGCAGAATATCACCACGGCAGATTTACATTCAGATGCTGGCTACTTTTGCGGATGGAGCGTCTTGGCCTTAGCAGAAATTTACTAACATTTAGATTGACGTTTGTGCCTTCGGCGCTGAGAGCTCAAGAACAAGGATTAGGTGATCTATTTACGCGCTCCGTGCGAATTCGCGAACGATACAATGCTACTTGAGTGATTCTATCGTGCGATTGAAAATTTGACACTGCTATAGGGGCCTGGGTGCTACATCACACCTACGGAGTCAAGAAATCCGCATGTCGTAGTAATTATCACCTGTGACAACCAGAGCACTTCCCATCGTCACAGATCACATAGCCCATGCATTCGTAGTAGCTTTTCTAAGCAAAGTATATACTAAGAATTAAGACATTGGAGAATCGAAAATGCGTTGAAAAGACAGGGTATCCTCGTTAAATCTAATAGAAGAACCCTAGAATCTTTCCAGCAACGTGCTTCCTCCTGGCCTCCTCGTGGTCCATGATGCCGGCCGAGGTGGTCAAGACGATATAACCGAACTGACGAGATGGCAGCAGGTTGACAACCCACTTCTCGAACTCGCCGATGCGGACGTTGTACCGCGGGGAGATGACACCGCACTTGTTGAGACGGCCGTTGAGCTGGATGACGATCTTGCCGGCACGGTGGTCGTCGACTTCCTCGAATTCACCGATGTAGCCTTTATTCGCGAATGTTAGCCGCTGATATTTCACTCGTTGCGCATATACAATGGGATGTGCCGAGAAAATAAACGATGTCAACGATGGCATGATATTTGCAGGGACAACGTGTAAGAAAGATTCTCGACGAAAATCACTTCACAAGTCGGACCATTTCGCTCGTCTTGCGACGTGGAAACAGATGACAAATGAAGCAGCCTTCTTGATTTCCCGAGAACTTAAAGGACAAGGGCCGTGGAGGCAAATTTAAGGGCCAATCGTCTAGTTATCATCTCGGGGTGCACCCGCCAATAGCGAACGCGCAAGTCACATCTGGTGGTATTTGAAAGGACCTGGAGGCAAGCTTACCGTGCTTCTGCATGACAGTCAAGAACTTGACGATGACCTTGGACGAGGGCCTGATCATGACCTGGCGCTTTCCGGCCTTCTCGGCATTGTTGATCGCGTTCAAGCAATCGTTCTACACCTTACAGTTAGTAGCTGCCACCTTTCTCCGGCGATTAAAAGCCTAGGGAGTAAAACTTACGAGAACCGAAGTCTTAACCATCTTGACGGTATTGAAGGTTTAGGTTGCAGAAGTGCAAGAAAATGCTGTCCAGGACCAGTGGGTCAGTTCAGGATCACCCCTCATATTTTTGAATTCTCGTCCAAAAGCAAAACCGTCATGAGTGCCTTTACGTGTCGAAGGGCATCTTCATCGAGATGCCAGTCATCAACATCGAAGAAAGGTTCAAGAGGCCGTCTTGCGGTATCAAAAGGCGGAGCCCGCCTTTGATCAGACCAAGACTCGACCCTGACTAATTTGTCCACTCGTTTTGATTGGCTTCATCTGAGCGTCCGTGTTGATGAGTTCCGTACCTTATAAATGGGCTATGGGCGAAGCGACGGTGATGGTGTTGTGGTGGTTGATGATGAGCGGTCGTGATGTCTGCAAGTGTCTGCAAATGGATGTTCTTCAAAGTGAAAAATAGAAGTTGTGTGCGTCTTTGCTCCACACCGCAAAAATTATGCCCTAATCTGAGAGGCTAATACCATTTGGGATGTCGACGGACAAACAATCACAACACATGCCGATGAACAACACATGCCGAGGGATGTTTGCTGTTGCCCTGCCCTTCAGCGCCGCTAATGTTTGCTCGGAAAGCGGGAATATCAGGTATGAATTTCATATGCATATTTCGCTCCAGCATCAGTATAGATTACCTCGTATCAAGCTGGTCTCATAAACCAATCAAAACAGGTCTACTGAAACTTGCGAGTTGCTAGAAAGTTTGGTGCGTGAGGCCATAGGAAGTATTGGTTTACAACCCTCTTGTCGATTCCAAAATAATATCATGATGCTCCCATAAACCTATACCCAATATTATGCAAATGCAAGACGCTAAGGCTACATCGAATTCTTGCTGAATATAAAAGAGACGCTCTTCGGATTTTCATCCACAACCCTTCGCAGAATCTCGTCTTCAATGATGGCTGTAGGCTCCTCACCCTCTTGCTGTTCTGCGGAATCCGAGTCTCCATCGTGTAATTCTGTAACCTGTCTTACTATCTTCCCAGGGTTGATATGAGAGAACTCGAGCAATGCTTTCATCCTCTGCCTAGATTTCAGGGTCGCTTTCCTAAAAGCACCCTCCTGCTGGTCCATATCAACCACTGAGGCTTTCGTCCACCCAGTCATTTTAATTGGCTCTTCTTCCTCTTCTTCCTCGCCTTCTGCGCCTTCCTCAGGCAGATCTCCCATTTCTCCACAGCTGCAACCGAGTAAATCGTGAGTGTTGCAGACCGTCTCAGTGTCCAGAGTGAATAGATCTCTAAGCTCAGCGGAAGTAAAGTTTGAACCTCCAGCCTTTTGGTCCATTACGGAATCTGCGAGTCCTTGCTTTGTGATTTGACGCTGGTAAATCTTTTCGTCGATACACCCGGTGGTCATCATGCGGTAGATATATACGTGTGACTTTTGACCATCGCGGTGGACCCGGGCCATTGCTTGTAGGTCATTGGCGGGATTCCAATCGGAATCAAATAAGATCAAGCGGGAGGCACCGATCAAATTGATACCCGCCCCGCCGCTTTTGGATGAAAGGAGGAAGGCGACTACGCCAGCGTTAGTACGGCTAGATAACGATAGATCTTGGGCAACTTACAAGCTATGTCCGAGTTTACTCGATTAAATTTATCGACGAGATCCTGCCTCTTATTCGTTGGTGTCTTGCCATCCAGTCGTAGATGATGGAAGCCTTTCGAGTTCAGCATCTTCTCCAGGATGTCCAGAGTCGACGTATAATTTGACACCAGGACAACTTTTTCCCGCGTCGTTTCTTTCAAGGTAATCAAAAGCTTTTCTAAGACTTTCAATTTGCCAGAGCTGTTATTTGCAATGAGGGCGGACCCCGCGACCCGAACTTCCTCAAGGACTGAGCTCGAAAATGTGCTGTCGTCATCATCCTTGCCGAGAGATTTCAACAGGGCGGTCGAATTGCAGACTTTCTTTAGCAGAGTAATTAACTGCAAGGCTGTCTCCATGCTTCCCATCTGCCGCTTTGCAAGGTTCGTGTTGAGTATTGCTTTATATAGTTCCAACTGTGACTTGGTCGGCCTGCAAAATACCACGACGTCGGTCTTTGGAGGCAGATACTTGGATAGAATCTGAGCAGTCCTTCGTAAAACAAACAAGTTTGTGAGTCTTGTGAGTTCCGCCTTTCGAGCATTTCCGAGCTCTTTGTCGGCCTTGGATGCTTCCGGTTGCTGACTCCGGACGATAGGATTCTCAAATTGCTTTTTGAAGGTGCTGTAGTTTTCCAGAATGCCTGGGTTAACGAAATCCACCATGACAAAGAACTCTCGTAGGTCGTTCTGCAACGGAGTACCACTGAGTATGATTCTCCTTGGCGTCGCCAAAGCTCTTATCGCCTGCGCAGACTTGTTTTCAGCTGATTTGAGCCGGTGACCTTCATCTGCGATGATGATGTCCACTTGACACTGCTTGAGCTTGTCCTGGATGTTTCTCAATCTCTCGTACCCGACGATCATCACATTGTAGATAGGTCCATGGGTAAAGTCTCGGACATTGCTTTTCGCATCCGCAACAAAGACGTGGATCCGTTCGTTCCCGAGCCACTTTTTGAACTCCCGTTTCCAGTTATTGATCAGTGTGACAGGGCACACGATCATGGCCTTCTTGACGATCGGTGGCTGACCATGTGCAGGGTTCTGCTTGAGCAGAGTCCATAGGAGGGCAATCGTCTGCAGTGTCTTTCCAAGCCCCATCTCATCAGCCAAGATAGCTCCTCGCCCCTCGTAAGGTCTCATACCCATGATCGCTTCGTAGAGGAAGGCAACACCTTCGCGCTGATGGGGCCGCAAATGGCGAGATAGTACCGGGTCAACGACGACATCTACTATCGTCTTGTTTCTCAAGGAGGATTCAACCGTTACAGTTGGTCGTCTCATGACTAGTGCGCCTTCTGCGGTGGGGTCGAATCTAGCAGTGGCCTTTTGTGGATGTGTCTTCGGGGCCGTCGTTCCTGCCAGAAGAGGAGATTTGAAGGATCCTTTAGCATAGAATTCAGCTGGGCGGACCGTAGCTGATGTATCTAACAGGTTTCCTTTCGATTTCAAGAACGGTTTGCCCGCGAGGAAATCAGACTTGGCGAGTAGGGAATCGATCTCAACCTCTTTCCCACCGAGGCTTATAAGATCGCCCTCCGAAGGTATCTTGGACACCCGTCCGCTACCTATATCTCGACCATTGACGTCTTGTAATGTTGCGGTCCCGTTGACAATTGCGAGTACTCCGTCGCCGTCCCAGGTCTTGTGTTTCCGAGCTTGGAATTTCCGCCTATGATAAGATATTAATAGAGATACTTGCAAAAGTGAGCAACAAAAACGCACCATAGGACATTGAAGTAATGTCTGCTGCCGCCAACGTTATTCTGACTCCCCTCTTCACTCTTTTCGTTCCCACCGGGCGGATCATTCACTGGTGCTAGTGGCCGGCGAATAAGCCGAGGTGGATTGAACTTGGAACCCGGCCCAGCATGGGTTCGCGGGATCGACAGCGACTTTCGGACTCCATTGGACTGGCTTGAACTGTCGGAGTTGGCACTCTTTTGACTGCTGGTCTGTGGCTCAAGCTTGATCTTCTTTTGAGGCGGTTCTACGTCGTGGGTGTCGGTAGGCTGGTTCGTTGGAGGCTTTTTGAGCAGAGGAGGGACAAATTTTTTACGGTACATGACTTGGTAAGATGAGCAGTGCTCGATCTAAATTTTGAGCAGGTGTCGGTACTCCCATGCTTAAGAGAGACCAGGGAGGAACTATATAAAGATGACGCGTGAAGTGCTTAAGATTGCGGGAAGACGCGTTGTTTGGTGGCTTTACTGCATTGTAGCTGCCAAGGATATTGATTGCCACTTTCGGCGCAGATTGGATTCCGCTGACTCAGCGTCCGCACCTCGTCATACAGAATGTCCGGCGCTGCCGCCACGTCGAGAGCTAGAAATCTCATTTAGAAACTCTACAAATTTTTGTCTGGTTTGTCGCAGACATTGTACACCATGTGCTTCCTCTCTTTTGTTCTAACAAGGTGATCGTTCGGGGGGCCAACCAAGCAGTCCTAGTGCTACTATGGTTGCAGTATGGCGGTTGTCCAGCGGGGATTCAATAGAGGTAGGTTCCAAGATATCTACCGACAATGACTGGACTGACCTCAGAAATACAGGTTGCCTCTATCTGAGACGCGTCAATCGGTTCTTACAAGTTAATCCTAGAGCCGTTGACGCTATCGTTACCTCCAGCTGCAAATGTACCCCCACTCTCACCGTCCCTCTTGGACGGCAACAACGGCTATTCGGAGTATCACAGCCACGTCCTAAGGCATTGATACAAGAGTGTTTGCAATCCCTGGATGATGTTACAGAGGATGATAGCGTGGTCTCAGGGCCTGATGCCCCAAAGCCACTTGAGGAAACAAGAGATGCATCCACTGGGACGAGAAAAGTCGTCCTCCCACCGTTATCCAAGCAGCAGGAGCAAGCTAAAGAGATACTTCTGGATGGCCGTCAAAACATCGTGATTAACGCATGTGCGGGTAGTGGAAAGACAACAACTTTGTTGCAAATGGCCGCCCACATAGGAAAGCGGTTCCTAGCACTGTTGTATAACAGACGTCTTCGAGCCGAGACGATTGAGAGAGCCGAATCTTTGTCTCTGCATAATCTTGTCATCGATAACTATCACGGCCTAGCGTAGGTCTCCATCAATATTTCGAACCCTAGCTCGTTTGCATTGATGTACTGATATTGAGTAATATTATAGATATCGGTACTACACTCAAGAAGCAGCTACTGATCAGGGTCTGAAAAGAATAGTCGAGGATGATCTGCCCCCTATACGGCCCTTACCAGAATTTGATATTCTCGTCCTTGATGAGCAGCAAGATATGAACCCGATTATCTATAATTTCGTTCTTAAGCTTCTACGAGACAGCGCGAAAACCGGCACTCACAGCCCGCAGCTAATGCTTCTCGGAGACCCACGACAGGTAACGCCATCACTATATTGTCTGAGTACGATCTATCATGCTTATGCATCAGTGTTATAGGAGATCTATCAATTCAACAATGCTGATAAGCGCTTCCTTACCCACTGCCGAGATCTCTTTCCAGGGCAATATGTCGAAAATGGGAAGGCCCACGACCGTACTTGGGTGGAAATCAACCAGATGGTGTCCTTCAGGATGACAACAAAAATCGCAAGATTCATCAATCACCAGCTTCTACGAGGATCAAAACCACATATTGGTGCAATAAAAGACGATCAGGATGACCCGCTGCCCAGATATGTCGTTTGTGACGCGCTCAGCGACGAACCTCTAGCAGAGCTCCAACGTTTGCTGAAGATACTCCCTCCTCAGGAAATTCTCATTCTTGCACCCTCTCTCAGATCCGCAAGAAATCCGATCCGCCATCTTGCCAACCTCATAGCTCTAGAAATGCCAGAACTCCGTATCCATATCCCCATGGATGATGACGATAGGGTCTCGGACAAAGTGAGCGCCGGCAAAATAATATTTGCATCCTATCATCAAGCCAAGGGGATTGAGAGAGAGGCTGCCATCCTATTCAACTTCTCGAGCTCTTACTACGATTTTTACGACAGACACCCTGCCACGCTCGTCAACGTGGGCAATGTGCAATATGTTGCTGCGACGCGAGCTAAGAAACATCTGGTCCTGATTCACCATTTTGAGGACGACTATCTACCTTTTATCAATCGCAAAGCGTTACCGAAGTATTGCGAACGGCCGCTCGGTCGCAAGGTCAGGCCCTTTAGGACGGAAAAAGAGCGGGAGCAGATACGAACTCCGAAGTACCGATGGAAAGTCACTGATCTCACCAGAAACATTCCAGAGACAGTAGTTTCATCTTGTATGTTGGCCAATGTAACCACCATAGAAAATATGTAACGCTAATATACACTCAATTCATAGGCTTTGAAGATCTTGAGCTCGAGATGGTGCGAAAGCCAAATAGATACCGAGTCTGGCCCGAATCAGAAATCGAGATTGCTCCAGGCCATTGGGAGACAGTCGCGGACATTACAGGCACAGCAGCAGCAGCAATCTTCGAATATCAGCATAGAGGGACTTGTAAACTCGTCGAAGATGTTATGAGCGCCTTCGAAAGGTCACTAGAACCTATCGATAAGCTGCCTGAAGAGTACCACAAACATATGTTGAACATAAACGAGCGGCTGGAGCAAGAGAAACTTAAGATCTCCGACATCCTCTTCATGGCCAACGTGTCCAACATGCTCCAGTCAGGATACATCTACAAAGTGTTGTCCATCCCACTCGACAAATACACTTGGTTCACCGGAGAGCACGCGGACGCCGCCTTCAATATTCTCGAATGGTCAATATCTGAACAGGCACGATATGAGATATTTGTCGGCCACAAGTTCTCAGATGTCAAATCAGGAGAGAATGGTGTTACTGTTATTGGCAGGGTAGATTTATTCGACTACGCTAAGCTGTGGGAACTGAAATCGACGGGTTCATTGAGGCCCGAACATGTGCTCCAAACAGCACTATACGGTGCCGTCAACAAGCGGATGAGAATCAAGAAGTATCATGAGGAACAGTTCAAGGATAACGAGCCATTGATTGCCCGAAGAGGAGACTCAAAGAGGAAAAGAAAGATACCAAGAAAGATAAATATCGAGATAGATTACCATGATTTCAGCGACGGAAACCTGCAGACAAAGGTGAATCGAATGACCAACTACCTCCTTCACGTGCCCACTGGGCAAAAAATCCGGATTAAATCCCTTCTCGACGGGAAACAGGATGGCTTGGTTGAAGTCCTAAAGAAGCTGGTACAGGCGAAAATCGAACCACCCCCTCTCGCTATCAGCGATAAGAAGTTCTTAGCAGAGGCAAAGCGAGGATTTCCGAGTATCGTAGGGAAATGCACAGTGCCTCCCTGGCTGAGTAACGGACATTATTTTGATGAAAACAGGCTGGGCCCGGGTCTGAAGGGGTCGGTTTAAGGTGAGGAAGGCTGGAGTTCTCGATACATTCAGCCCTTATTAGAAACATTGCTCAGGCCGATGTACATATATATTAACAAACGAGTCCCTGTATATAGTGAATAAACTTGTACCATAATACCGTATACTGACCACCATCTTAAACTCGAAGACGAGTATCACGTAACGGTCGGTTGAGTAGAGTTCTTGAAGTCTGCAGATTAAGGTGTTGTGTGCCGTCATAATTGCAACAACGACCGACGACAAAAGATCGGATGCAAGCTCTCTATGCAATGTACGTCACGTCATCTGTCTAATATTATAGCGCTGATGCGAACAACCGGCCGGGACACCCGATGCGGCCCTGACTAGCTAGCGGGGCGCTCTTCTCTTGTTTTTTCTCGACAGCTTAAGCTTACCTTCGCAGCTTTATTCTCTGCGGAACCTCTGGATTCAACATCGCTCCCCCACGTCGCTACTATCGCAGACTCAACGCGCTGCAACGACATGCCGGGCCTCGTGCGCAAAGTTCTTATTCTCGCCGCAATTGACGGCTTGTTACTGCTTCCCGCTGGTCCTCGGTCTCGCGGTCAAAGCCAGACAAAGATTGCGTACAAAACGGCCGCAGTGAATGCTGCTGCAACCGAAACACCAATCTCACAAGCGGCTGCTTCCGGCAGCTCTTTCGAGGCTGTCGGCATCGCAGGTATCTCATTCTAACAATGCATCCAATTGCGATTTTACATATAGACTAATGAGTTTGATTAGGCGTCCTCTCCGTACCCTCCGGCTCATGGCTGATTGCAATCACCAAGCGCTCGCCTGTCGCTGAGATCAAGGGCCGACAGATCTTCGTTATAACCGATATTGCACTTATCCCGCTGGAATCGAAATCCGAAGCCGAAGCTGCGATAGCCCGAGTGCGAGCAAAGTTTGCCAAGCGGAGCCCGAACGGGAATGCTGTGGAAGACGCAGATTCGGATGATGAATACGACGCAGATTCCATGCTCTCCAGCGACGATGACGTGAATGACGATCCGCCACGACCAGCAAGTCATCATCGGTCGAAATCCACTATCGCAGAAGATGTGATTGGGAGGAAAGGGCTTTACGGCCGGTTTGCGGAGCGATGGTTCTCGAAAAGGGGCTGGCAGGTGGATACCAATCGCCTGCAAGGGATCAGCTGGAAGGACGAATCAGGGGGAGAGCAGATCCGGATGAAGAAAATGAGATCTCCAAATGGCACGCCCACCGAAGAGGCTACGGAGAAGGCGGTGTCGCCGACATTGGATGAGCACGCTCAGGAATCCCAGGGAGAGCTGACGGAAACTGGAAGCGACACCGCAGCTCAGGCGCCAGCAGACATTGAGGAAACTGCGTCCGAGCCGATAGATGAGGAGGTCGTTGAGGGAGTAGCCAACAGCCTCACGCCAAAGTTGTTGCGGACGACAAAAATCCTATTATCGGCCTCAAGATCGTTCTACTTCTCATACGATTATGACATCACAAGGTCGATTGCCAAACAGAGCCCCGCTACGAGCAGCGAGGTACCTTTGCACAAGAAGGTCGACCGCGAGGTAATCACGGTACTTCCGATCAATAGTATAACCAAGCAGCTAACATCCGCAGTTCTTTTGGAATCGACACCTGCTTGAGCCATTCACTGAAGCTGGGCAACACCACCTTGCGCTCCCGCTGATGCAGGGCTTTGTCGCCCAGCAAAACTTCCAGATTCCAAATAAAGATGGCTATGGTCGTAACTTCCTCCTGACGCTCATCAGCAGGCGTAGCGTCAACAGAGCTGGTCTTAGGTATCTGCGTCGTGGTGTGGACGAGTCCGGAAACGTCGCCAATTGTGTTGAAACGGAGCAACTTCTGAGCGATATCGACAAAAACGCCGAATATTCCTTCGTTCAGATGAGGGGGAGCATTCCGATATTCTTCCAACAATCGCCATATGCCCTAAAGCCGAAGCCGATCTTGATGCACAACGAGATCGTGAATAAGGCTGCTTTCCAGTCTCATTTTAAAAGAATGAAAGATAGATATGGAGAGGTGCAAGTGGTAAATCTGGTCGAAAGGCACAGTCTTGAAGCTATTGTGGGGGATAAATACGAGCAGTACTCCCGAGAGCTAGAGGACCCGAAAATCAGATTCGAGTGGTTTGACTTTCACTCGGAATGCCGTGGGATGAAGTTTGAGAATGTCAGTCTTCTATTAGACCGTGTTGGAAATGTTGTTGAAGAGCTTGGGTGGACGGAGGAGAAGGATGATAAAATCGAAAAGGCGCAGACTGGGTAATTTAGTCTTCCTTGGATGGCGTTTCCTCTGGCTAATGATGGTCTTTAGGGTTATCCGCACAAACTGCATGGATTGCCTTGATCGAACCAACGTCGTGATGAGCAATTTTGCAAGGAGGGCGCTTGAGATTCAGCTCACACGGCTGGACATTGATCCTGCAAGGCTCGACAAGTCGCTGAATTTCATGAACCTCATATGGGCAGACAACGGAGACGCGATATCGAAGCAGTATTCCTCGACGGCAGCTCTGAAAGGGGACTTCACACGCACGAAGAAACGGAACATATCTGGTGCTTTGGCTGATTTCGGTTTGACCCTCACTCGATTGTAAGAATAACTATCGCAACCTGGGCTGGAAGGATTTCTTCTTGCTGACTTGTTCGGAGCGTAGCTGGAACAATATCATCGGCGATTTCTTTACACAGGCTGTCATTGACTACCTCTTGGGCAATGTCTCGGCGCAAGTATTCGTCGAGTTCGAAGCCAAGATGATGAGCGGAGATCCAGCTGTCAGCATATCCAAAGTGAGACAGAACGCGAGTAAGTGTTGAACGTCTATTTAGATCGCTTACTTTCACATATACTGAGTCCATTATCATTATTATAGTCGAAACGAGTGCTCGATTAGTGATTGCGGATAGCAACGAGGAAATGATTGGTGGCTGGTCGCTGCTGACCCCGAACGAGGAGAACACACTGTAAGCTGCAAATGTTGGATTTAGAGGGGCGTGAAGTTGGTGTTGCATTTGACTAATGAATCGCGCCAGGCGAACACATCCGTTCAAGGAAGTGGTGCTGCTCTTAACTGATGCCGCTCTCTATTTTTGCAAATTCGACTTTGCTATGGACAAGGTATCCGCATTTGAGCGTATCGCGCTAGAGAACATCAAAGGATTGCAATATGGTAAGCTGATAATAGCTAATCTGGCTCATAGGGCTCGTAATAGCTAATATATTATCTCATTGTGGTTTAGGTGCTTACATCACCTCGACGTTAACATCGGCCCAGGTGGATGAAAAGCAAAATGTTGGGCTGATAATCAAATACGCAACGGGCAAGGATGACATTCTTCGGATCAACACACGGTCTCTCACCGCCAATGTATCACGAGAGAGTGCAGATATAGCAGCTGAGGCTGCAGTGTCACCGGGAGAAGAAGATAAGGGCGTTAGCCAAGGTGACACAAAGTCATCTACCGACACAAAGACTCCGGCTGGTGATCCGGCGCCCTCTCCACCAGCCGATGGCTACGGCGATCGTATACTTGCGTTTAAGGCCATCTCGGCAGATGCCACCATAAAAGCGGCGAGCCGACTTCCAAGTCCGATTCGCAAATCTGCAGAGTCGGAGGAAGAGACCCTGATACTGAGCATTTGCAGTGAAATTGAACGTGCCTGCAGGACTGTTAACCCGGGTTTGGGTGACACAGTCAACAAGGATGACACGGCAGAAAGCGGTAACACAAGTGAACAAACGCCTTGTCCATTCATAGAAAAGAAGGACGTTGTCAGTGTCCAAGAGGCGAAGAAAAGTACCGGCCTGCTCGAACAGGTTGGCTATTCCATTCGCCGATGGGTCTGGGCATAGATTTGATTGAAATTACTCGTCTTGTCGCCTATTTCAGCGCAATCGAAGCATTTTACGATACATTTACGATACAAATATACGAATATGCATACCAGATAAATGGCATTTTGGGGGTTTTGGTGTTGCGCGTGTGATTTCGTTTAGCGCACAGTTTCTATTATTCACGTCCGCTTTCGCGAAATCCAGCAAGCATATCTTTGAAATGCACGAGATGCGGCTTCCTCATACAAATCCTGAAAGGGAAATCTTAACGCAATCGAACATAGTCTGATTTTTCATCGACGCTTCCAAGCAAAGCTGAACGCGGGCCAAGGCTGTGTCTGACGGACGGCTCCATCTGCCCAGGTCCAGAATTTGAGATTCTGAGGATATCACTAACCTCTTCGGGCGCAGGCAGTGCGGCTGACGCCTACAGCTTGGCGGGCAAAACTACTATCTTAAGAACGCCTGTGATCCCGCAAAGCTTCTATGGAGTGGGAATACGCCAAACAGCAGAAAGGCGGGGATTGAACAAGACCAGACCTTAAATTTGCAGATGACCTTATCGTCGAAAACGGCATCGCGACCGTGAAGCTCCAGTCGCGTTCAAAAGAGAACATCGCGACTCTCTCATGAATGCCGGCATATTCGGCAAACCGGGCTCCAATGTCTGGACAATGCAATAGCTGAACGGTCGACGATGTGAACCAGGTCGACAGATCGGTCGTTGTATCGATAAGTCTTACGGCGTGTAAGATTTTGGTGCTGGCCAAGAGCAGCAGCCCTTGGGGTCACCCATGCCTGGTTTTGCGGCTGAGGACTCTTAGCGGGCGAAGTTTCTAAACTTATCTACCGGAAACACAAATCAGGACCACCATATCAAATCCTCATGTTTGGCGGGCAAGGGCTGCATTCGGCAGCCCAAGCTGCAAGCTTAGTGGGGAGCTAACTAGCTGGCTCGACGCGAGCACCTTTCTTGTAGCTCCATCCTTCACAGCCCTCCCCGCCGACACACAAAGATTTGAGATTTGAATTTTTGTTCGGTGCAGCTTGGCAGGCTAGATCGCCTCAAGCTCACACAGGACAATGGAGGCTGAGGCTGGATTACCCTCCTACTTCGGAGCCATGGCCGTTTTTTTAGCTGCTGCGAGAAGCTACCCTGACCTGCATGCACTAGGTCGTCCACTTTTTGACTGTCAATCCTGACGGTGGGGCTGAAGCATCTTACATGCCCTGATACCCTTCTCAGCCTTACTGTTCGCTGGTCTCACGGGTTTTTCGTTCTTATAGTACCTTCAGCCCAGGCGGACCTTACCAAAGCTTTTCCAAACCATTCTCTCTTTTAACGACCTTCGTGCCTCCCTCCCCTCCGGTTCTTGACGTCTCTTATTTTCTGTTCACGAGTTTCCTTTCAGTTTGTAAATCCGGGGTTTCGGGTTCATTGGGGTTTTTCGTTCGGCTCTGCTATATCGTCGATACCAAAGGACGTTTCTTGGATGACACGCCGAGACTGAATATAGCGACCACCACCAAAAGTTACCACTCGTTTTTACAGCTCGGAGTGCTGAACAAGCACTCCCCCAGCCAGATCGCAAGATGAAGTCTGGGCTTCTACTGGCGAGCGCAGGCCTACTGCACTCTGCTCGGGCGATACCGGCTTACATAACGACGGTGTTTTCTTGTCCAGATGTAGTGACAATTACACAGACTGTATACCCGCCCGGATGGACGAACACAGGACCAATATACACCACTCGATCGCTGGTTGAACCTGGGCCTCAACAACCATCGCCACAGGCTCCACAGTCTCCACAGCAACAATGCTCAGAGAGCGGCTTGACGACTTCGTGGGAGACAGAATACGCTACTCGGACGGTAGTATACTCCGAGTACGGCATGTACTCGGGCCCACCGGGATGTCCAGCGACAATCATTGCTTATATGCCCACAACTGTTACTGTATGTGCCCTCGCATAGCTATCTCAAGCTTCTCAGAATATCTCCTAACACTCCTGTGACAATTCTTTAGTGCTCCCAACCGCAAACCACTGGATGGGTTGGATATGCCGCAGATATCGCATGCGCTTCTTGCACGGCTACCACCCTCGTCGGCGTGCGGCCACAAGAGAGCACTGTCAGCGGCTCTGTGGCCACCTACTACACGGTTTGGACTGAGATATACGTCGAGGCTGGAGCGACGACACAGGCCACTGCGTGGGGCACTTCCTGGACGACCTCGGGTGACAAGCCTCCATATGCTGCTCCCTATCCCAAGCAATGCACACGTACCGGTTACGCCGGCGGCGGTGGCGGCGGTGGCGGCAATGGGCCTGCCACTCCAGCGTACTCTGGCTCGGGATCCTACAAAAGTATCGACTACAATGACCCGAACCTCTTCCGAGGCGGTTCATCTGTCCCTATTGTATCTGCTGGCTACACCTCTGCAGCAGGCGGCGGCCCGGCCCCCAACCCGAACCCCACTCGTTCGCCAGGTGGTGGGTACCCCAGCATGGACTTCAACGACCCGAATCTCTTCCGTCCCGGTTCAGGTACCGGCTCGCAGCCCCCGGCAACCCAGACTGGCGGCGCCTACACCGGCCAGCAGGCACCACCAAGCAGACCGAGCAGCGGCGGTGGGTATCCAAGCATGGACTTCAACGACCCGAACCTCTTCCGCCCCGGCTCTGGTGTCGCCACTCCCACTGGCACCTACACTGGGCAGCGGGCACCACCAAGCAGCGGCGCGTCGCCAGCAACCCCGCCGGCAGCTACCGGTGGCTCGACTGGCGCTCCCCGTCCATCGGGCGGCGGCGTGGCTTCATACCCACCGAACTATAGCGACCCACAGTACTTCAGACCCTTCTCCGGTTCCATTACGATCGTCTCCGACACCAGACGGCCAACTACGCCGCCTCCACCCGCAAGCACCTTCAGGGTCGCAAGCAATTACGGCGCCAACTATGCTTCCATCGATGCCAATGCTTCTGAGAACTTCCGACCGCTTTCGAGCAGCGTTGGGATCGTCTCGCTGACCCCGCCACAGTCTTTCGCCCCACCCATCAGCACTAGCATCCCGGTCTCGTCAAGGGCAACCAATAACTACCCGAGCATCAACTATGCTGACCCCAGCATTTTCGCCCCAGTTGACCCCAACTCTGGCCTGAGCGGTGCACCAGCACCTGCCACGGGATCTGCCGCTGCTCCCTCCGCTGCTCCCTCCGCTGCCTCCTCCGCTGCCTCCTCCGCTGCTGCCTCCTCTTCTGCTGCTGCATCCTCCGCCGCTGCCACCTCTTCTGCTTAAGCGTTTGCTCTACGATATGAATTCAAAAGAAACGGCATGCATAGTGTTTAGTAGTCTTAGCATGGCACGGCCGTCCGTGTAGTTTTATACCTAGACAAAGAGGACATTTCATGGGGTTATCATATCATATCTTACTTCCGTCCTTTGTTCTAACTACCCTTTTCTCTTTCCTTTTCGATTTTTCTTACTAAGTTTGGGGGTTAACGTTCTTCAAGAGCCGGTTTTCCATTGTCATCATCATCATGGCTGTTTGTGAGCTTTGCATTTCATGTCTGCGAGTTTCATTGTGTTTTCCACGGCGCTCAGCTTTTTCCGGCTTGTTTTCTATATCCATACATCATCCAACTAGCGCTCCTTTCATCTTCTGGATATAGCAAAAATCAAAATTATGAAGTATACAAGCAATATTTTTTTTGTGCGCTGGAACATGAGTATGAGTATTCAATTAGATTGACTGAAAGCGCACTTTGCTTACCGGATTACGGATGGAATAATTCGCGGCTGGAATGCATGCGGCGACGGGGCTGAATTGATGTTGATCCATGCTCACGGGAGCCGGGCTGGGATGGCTATGCATGTAAGCGACAGGTTTGTCGACCAGCAGCTGCAGGTTGCGGAGCTGCGCGACGCGGCTGGAAGTAGCAGCTGGGGCTGATGGCTAATTTTAGGGCTGTCATTGTACTACTCAGTAAAATATATGGGAGAAGGTACTCGCTGATAGCGGGGAGTGTGACAGGGTACCTGTGAGGACCTGATTACTGTTTGTGGTGCTGCATCTTACTGTTGGTAATTGTCACGCCGAGTCGTGACTCGGAGTACGGAGTACCAGCCGTCTTGTTCGAACGTTCGCTCGCTCTACCAATTGAGTCGCGCGCGACGGTTCGTGCATACATTTGATTACAATTGCCGTGCCACGGTAATTTGTTGCTTGTCTCTATTAGCGATTAGAATCTCTTCCGGTTTCTGGAACTATCGTAGCTATAGCTTAGATACACGCGGAGGCGATCGCGATGGAGCGTATGCTCGCTGACTTCTATGGAGCTCATTGCACTGATATCTTGAAAATTTTCAAGCAGGGACTGAACAGTCTTCTGGTTCTTGGATTCAAAATTCTGAAAATATATTCTCAAGTACTATTTATATACTGTTGAATTTTTTGTATACAGGAAGACCTCAAACTTCCCACCACGTTGAGTCTGTACAGACAAGCATAAACAAAAATCAAACGAACCGCTGAAATACATACATGAAAAGACTACTAGCCATTATGAGATGAAATTCGTGCTTCTAAGCACGCACCTCTAAGCCTTCTATTCGTATGAATGCGAAGGTTGAAAAGGGAAATAACAATCTCCATCTAACGTATATCTCGTATAACCGTTAGTCGAACATGTTATCACCTTCCCTAATGATGATTTAATCGTATAGACCATCATCCTCCATCTTGTCATCTTCAAAATCGCTCATGTCCATATCGACATCTTCATCTCCGTCGCTATCGTGATTTGGAACCACAACGACCTTCTCCCGATTGCCTTCCGTTGACAACACCACGTGCGCGTCCTCACCGTCTCTGACCGCGCCCTTCAAGATTAGCACCGCAAGAGGGTTGAGAACCTCCTTCTCGATGACCCGCTGCATAACTCTGGCACCATAGGCTTGCGAGAAGCCAGCTTGTGCAAGGTGGTCCTTCGCCGCGTCGTTGACCACGATCCGTATGTTTTTGCCGTTATCCGCCAGCCTCTTCTGCACTTCTGCAAGTCTGAGATCGACGATTTTGCGGATACCGTGACGGTCGAGTTGGTTGAAGATGACGATCGAGCTAAGACGGTTGATGAACTCGGGGAGGAAGTGCCGGCGGATAGCATCCATGACCAGCTCTCGAGTTTCGCTATCGATTTTACCATGGCTCGAGCGGCGGGAGGTGAGGTATTCAGCACCAAGATTGGAGGTTAGGATGATGACGGTGTTCTTGCCGTCAACAATCCGGCCTTGGGAGTCTGTGATCCGGCCTTCGTCGAGAAGCTGGAGGAGGACGGTCAAGACTTCCTTGGCTGCTTTCTCAACTTCGTCGAAAAGAAGAATGGAGAACGGCTTTCGACGAAGGGCCTCGGTGAGCTGGCCACCGGAGTCATGGCCAATGTAGCCGGGGGGTGCGCCAATCAGCCGAGCCACGGAGTGCTTCTCCATATATTCTGACATATCGAAGCGAATCATGGACTTCGGGTCATCGAAGAGAAATTCGGCGAGAGATTTAGCGAGCAATGTTTTACCGGTACCTGAGGGACCGCAGAAGAGGAAGCTGGCGATCGGCTGGTTGGGATTGCTTAATCCGGATCGCGACAGCCGGATAGCGTTCGAGACAACTTTGACTGCTTCTTTCTGGCCAACGACTTGCTTGGCAAGATATTTCTCCATGTTGAGAAGCTTCTCTTTTTCCGTTGTCTTCAGGCGAGTGACGGGAATACCAGTCCATT
Organism: Orbilia brochopaga; assembly: GCA_036872635.1. NCBI lineage: Eukaryota > Fungi > Ascomycota > Orbiliomycetes > Orbiliales > Orbiliaceae > Orbilia > Orbilia brochopaga. The sequence continues at coordinate 976,773 of JAVHNQ010000003.1, read as the reverse complement.
TTGCGACGATTTCGTTGATTTGGTCGGGCCCAACTACGTCTGTGACCAAAGGTGAACCCTCATCGGGTGATGGGTTCGCAAGCTGGTCGAGTTCGTGCTGGACCTTTTGGCGCTCGAGGAACTGGATCCGGTCTTCCAGTTCGGGAATGACGTGCTTGTCAAGGTCGTAGACTTCTCCGAACCGTCTTTCACGCTCCAGGGTTTCTCTTCTGTGGCGTTTCTCCTCCAATCGTTTCTTGAGGTCTTGCAATTCGTTGCTTCGGCGCATTTCGGATTCATATTTCTCACGGATGGGGCGTAATTCTTCTTCAACATTGGCTGCCTCCTTCCTTGCGATTTCAAGACGCTCTTTAGATGCGGCATCCTTCTCGCGTTCTAGGGCGTGAATCTCAATTTCAATTTGGCGAAGCTTTCGTTCAAGGTGGTCAAGGGCTTCTGGCTGGGATTCACGCGCGACTCGGACTGCAGAGCAGGCTTCATCCATGAGGTCGATAGCCGAATCTGGCAGCTTTCGCGAAGTGAGGTATCTCTGAGCCAGAGTAGCGGCGGTGACAAGAGCAGAGTCGAGGATGGTAGTGCCATGGTGGACTTCATACCGCTCCTTGAGACCCCTGAGAATCGAGATAGTCTCAGGCAACGATGGCTCTTTCACAATAACTTGCTGGAACCGACGTTCAAAGGCTGCATCTTTTTCGATGTATTTTCTGTACTCCGCGAGGGTGGTGGCACCGATGCAGTGCAGCTTGCCACGAGCGAGCATAGGCTTCAAGAGGTTGGCTGCATCCATGCCGCCCTCGCCAGAAGCACCAGCTCCCATGAGAAGATGGATCTCATCAATAAAGAGGACAATCATCTCCTTGCTTTCTTCGATTTCTTTGAGGACAGACTTCATTCTCTCCTCGAACTCTCCACGATACTTGCTGCCAGCAACCAATGCGCCAACATCGAGCGACAGAAGCTTGCACTGTGCGAGATTTGCAGGAACATCGGCTGCGACAATTCGCTGGGCCAATCCTTCTGCAACACTCGTCTTACCAACGCCGGGTTCACCAATAAGAACTGGGTTGTTTTTCGTTCGCCGCGACAGGATTCTGATGACTCTTCGGACTTCTTCTTCTCGGCCAATCACAGGATCGAGCTTTCCTTCTCTCGCCTGAGCTGTCATATCGATGGTGAATTTTGAAAGAGCCTCGTTTGCAGACTCTGCATCTGCGGTCTTGCTATCCATCCGTCTATCACCACGGATGGCAGCAATCGCATCTTGTAGGACTTTGACTTGTGGCACATTGGCAGCTTTGAGGGCGACTTGCACTTGTGGATCCTCGACAACGCTCATAATTAAATGGTCGATGCCGATGAACTTGTCCTTCTGTAGTTTCTGCAGGTCGTGGGATTTCCGCAAAACCTTGGCCATCGACGGCGAGAAAGTGGGATGTTCCGGTGGAGGATCTTGTGAGGGAGTTCGAACGAGAGCCTTTTTCAGCTCTCGATCGAATGTTTGGAAATCGCCATTCGCCCGTTCGACAGCCTGGCGGAAGAGCGATGGGCCTTGAGGCACTGCATCTGTGACTCCAGGTTTACTGTCATCTGGAGGAGGAGTTAGAAGGGAAACGGCAAGGGTGATGGGTCGAATTTCGACGTGGGCGTATTGCTGGGCGAGCTCTATCGCGTACTGGATGGACTTTGCAGCCCTATCCGTGTAGTCGTGGCCGCCCGGTCCCGACATCTTGATGATATTCTATTGAGGGGTATTATAAAGTAGGAGTTCAGGTATAGTTGCAATGAGTCGTAACTTCGTGAGAATCAGTGGGTGAGTGGGAGGATGCGTGAACGAAGGTTGAGATCGCCTTTAAAGTGTGTGGCAGATGCTCATGTGATAGTTTATTCGTGATCACTTGGCCTGACTTTTTATTTCTGAGGGTGGGATGAAAAGAAGAAGAGATGAGCAAGCAGACTAGATGGCTCGAAATATATTTGCATCGGTCCGGGCCCGGTTTGGTGGCCTGACTTTGCCGAGATCGCGAGACTGACGTAGAAGGGACACGAAGTTAGTGGCGCCTTCGAGAGCTTTCCACCTGCGGCGGCAACACACGCGCAACGCAGCCTGATCCGGGCTGTGACGTCAAAGATTCCCCGCGGCAAACAAGCCGAAGATGGCCGTAATCTAATCAGATCGATCTCGCTGTCCCGCATATAGACAGCGTCGTCAAGATAGAAATTCGGGCCGGTCTTCAAGCGGTGTCTAGGCTAGCTAAAAACGATGGGTATCTCTGAATTAAGATAGGAATATATCAAGACCCCAGGTAGAATATCCAAAATGTTAAGGTCTGAGCTGTATCATCATATTGTAAAGGGTTGGTTAACATACCGACGCTATCCGATACGGCCACCAGACAAAAAAGAAACCAAAAAAGGAAAGCTGCGAGGTCGTATTGGGAATTGAACCCAAGTCGCCAGAAGTCTCGATCAGAATCTGGAGTGCTAACCACTACACCATACAACCGACCAATACGATGAAGATCTGCTTCAAAATTAAGATTATGAAGCTTTTTCGAAACTCGAATCATAGATTTGACAGATGGAGTTGTTGATGCAACACGCTATTAAGCATTGCTACGAAGCAAGCAGTGGAATTTCAACATTCCGATAATGATAATAACTTGTCGCGCACCAGATCATATTATACGAGAGCTCCGAGCCGTAGAGTTGCTGTGCGGGTTTCAGAGCTAGCATTTGACGGCTTGAATCGATTTTATTTTATTTTACATGGCATGCGCGGACGGTATCAAGTTTTTGTGCGACTTGCGTGCCTGATGTGTAACCTGCCTAAACTGTGACTCAAAGAAAATCTGACTTCCGGAAGCCATATGCCTCTTGCAGCACAAAGGATACCTAAGTGCCAATCAATCATCTATCGAATATATATGACTTCTTATCCCAATAGTACTTCGTACTAGAGGTGAATTGCCTTGCAATGTATTTGATCCCTGTGTCCCAAACCTCGAAATCGCTACTCCCATCGACGCTTCTCCACACACGCGGTTATGGTTTAGTGGTATAATTCTCGCTTAGGGTTGTCGGTCATTCGATTCGTCTGCGAGAGGTCCCAGGTTCGAGCCCTGGTAACCGCCTGAGCGTTATCTTTTGCCCGGGCTATGGATGGATTGTTGATATCTAAGACCCAATAGCTCTGGTTTTATTCTTTTGCTTGAATGAAGTCTTATTCTATTATATAGTCGCTTTTATGGATGTCTAAGTCTTTAGGTATCTAAACACTGTCGACGCCACGAAGGCTCACGCACATTTAATTATATTGTTCCCACTGTCACAGCCACATTATGTCCCATCGCACTAAAATTACCAGTGTAATCCCTGTCGATTCCTGATCATTGCGTTATTTGTAATGCCGAGGTCATGGTCGGTCAATTGATCAAGAAAAGCAGTAGCTTTGGGGTGATTATTAAGTTGAATAGCTGTTCTTCAGGATCCTAGTAGTGGTTTTCGGTCGAGTATGTAAACTTAAACATTAGTGCAATATTTTATATTGAGGATAGCGCATCGGCTGGTAGTGCGTACATGTCGATCGACGCTAGCGTCCTCGAGACTCCGATGGATAGTGTGCTGCTGCGCACTCTCTAAGAGAAACAATGTTCATATTATGTTATCCATGAACGCGTCAGTTGTTGACTGGTTAGTCATTGGTAGGTGTGGCTCGCTTCGAGGCTAGTAAATGTGTATTAATACTCCAATGAGTTCCCACATGTGCTGCTCACGTTAGATACATTCCGTTACCCGTTACGTTAGCGGATTGCAGATCATGAACACAACTGCACAAACGAATTGAGTTAAATATGCATATGCCATGGATGCGCGCTTTTGGATCAGCTGCCTTTTGGATTCCTGACCGCCGAACGCTGTACTGGAGACAAGAATGATTCTCCAAAAAGTCCATCTTTCCAGACCTCTATCTTCGCATACCCCTGTGAAAGCCCTTGGAAGTGGCTCGGAAGGGCATTCTTGAGTACGAGTGGCAGTTTTGCCGAGTGTTGCATAATTTAAGACTGTTGTGCAATCCCTTTCTTGCTTGTTCAGGCAACCATCACAACAACGAGGAGATGGTATATATTTGATTCCTTTTCCTTTCGGTGCATGAGTCTAGGCTTAAGCTAATAGCATTGCGGACCATTGACGTTATATTTTAGGCAGCTATAACCAAAATAAGAGTTCGCGAATCTCGACCTAGATAGTCGTCCAATCGGAGCTTAGCCGCTCACTCAATTCAATCAGTGATCCGCACTGCTGAGATCGATCTCTACAACCTGCATATCCATTCCTCAAATTAATTGCGAGGAGGGATGTGAAAAGCCTGGGCAGTGCTCCGACTATGTATTGAAGAAGTGAAGCACACCTCAACATTTTGAGATCTTTTTGTTTGGTCACCTAGGTACCTTCGAGATATCTCACTTTCATATATTATATTACTCTTAAGTTCTTTAGTTTTCACCATGATGAGCTTCGTCGCCATAGTCCTCTCCGTCGTGTTCTGTTTCACAAACCCTGTCGCCTCCATAGTTGGCGGCACAGACGCCGTGCTAGGCGATGTTCCCTGGATTGGCTCCGTGTTCATTTCGGGGAAATATAGTTGTGCGGGCGTTATAGTTAGCGGCCGTTCAATTTTGACAGCAGCATCTTGTGTCTATGGGCGAGAAGCATCGCCCACATCATTTTCGGTAGGGTTCGGTTCGACCGATCGCACGAAAGCCAGAATAATTACAGTCCAGAAGATAGCGAGACATTCGGAATTCAACGAGCTACTGGGCAAGGATTCAGTCGCAATCCTTTACCTCGCCTCATCGATCCCTTATAATCCGACCACCTGCAAACCCATCCCATATACTTCTTCCAGTCTTCCCGAAGGATCAGAGGCTATGATCGCTGGCTGGGGCGCAACATCGGACATCGATAATACCTTTCCGAAGATTTTGCAAAAGACGAATGTGATCGTTCAGGGAGAAGGCACTTGCACGGGCCTCTTGGGCAAGGTAGTAGAGAGCAATGAGATCTGTGTCGCCTCTACGACTGGAGATGGAGTTGCGTGCCAAGGGGATGTTGGAGGCCCGGTCACCTCCAATGATATGCTGTACGGTATCATCGGCAAAAATTACGGCTGCGGAACGAGAAACGATGCCATCATCGATATTGCTGAATTCCGGGGTTGGATTGCGAGCAATGCATGAAGATCGCGTGTATATATGGTAGCACCTGCCTGGGTGCACGCGCGTCAAGCAGCGCATTCGCACGTGTATAAATCAGGTCACAATCATAGTTTCCACATGCTCCAATCAAAGTTGAGTTGGCTCTTTGCTGTTAATGATGTATGGGGACATCAAAAGTTTCTTCGAGGGGCACATGTTTGCGAGCACATATATTGTACATATATATTTAACGTGGATATCCCCTCATGTTCAACCTGCAAACCAGGGCTTAATGCTTGATACTGACAACTTGCACTTGAAATTACTCCTCTATGAATGTGGAAACTGCATTGTTTCGCCGCCGATGTAGGGGCCTGGGAGTTTTCGAGAAACTGGTCAGATGCATCCAAGGCAGTCACCCTGAAGATTTGATACTATTGGTAAATATTATTACTCTAAATACAAAATTATCCAGACAGTACGCCAACAAAACATCATCCAATTGGTCGTATATCGCCCCGCGAGACCAGTCAGGCCCTAATATAAGGGCCGGGCCATGAGGCCCGGCCACAACTCTGGTGACTAATCAAAGTCTTCTGATATATCATCCAAATGAAACCGTGGGCGAATATGGCCATGGAACCGGAAGCATGAATCTCCGTGCCCACCGCACAAGCACATAAACGGGAAACGGCATTTGGCGAGGCTCCCTTCCGAATTCTCCAGCTATATTATACTCGCGGCTTGGTCTGGATAATATAGCTGAAGTAGCCGCGTGAATATCTATGTGATTTTGACAATCACATAAATGGGAAACGGCACTCCAGGCGCCCCTCTCGATCATTCGACGCCAGAATGAGTGCCAAACGTGCGTCCGGTGGTAGACATCGCAGTTAGCCGATTCCTCCAGACTCCGCCCACCATGTATATGTAATCTTCCTCGTCTGTTTGGAAAGATTACCGTCTTAAACTTGAAGTCGTTATGAATCCGAAAGTAACCATAAATGACCGGTACTACCTCCCATTCAATATCGTTAGCATTGTTCAGTAGACAAGAAGAAGCTGGTATATCAAAACTTACAAGGCAGACACAAACATCTAGCAATCAACGTTAGGCATCGAACCCCCGCGGACCTCCTTTTGTTGCATACGAAGCAGGTCCGCAGGGGTATCGATAACAGGCTTTGTTCCAATGATCGAAACAAGCCAACGAGACCGGAACAAGCCATTTCGTTGAGGCTTACAAGTTTAACACACAAACATGTAGCAATCAACGTCAGGCATCGAACCCCCGCGGACCTCTTTTTGTTGCATACGAAGTAGGTCCGCAGGGGTATCGATAACAGGTTTTGCTCCGATTATGGGACGAACGATCCCATCAAAGTCTACAAGTTTGACACAAACATGTAGCAACCGACGTTAGTCATCGAATCCCCCGCGGACCTACTTCGTATGCAATAAAACGAAGTCCGCAGGGGATTCTATAACAGGCTTCGTTCCAATGATCGGAACGAAACCATGCCATTAAAGCTTACAAGTTTGACACGCAAACATGTAGCAGTCAACGTTATGCATCGACTCGGGCCCCCAATTTCGTTATATTGCATACGAAACGGGGACCCGGAGGCAGCATGACAGGCTTTGTTCCGATGATGGGTGAAAACCATTTCAGTGTTGTTTCGATATACTTCGTACTGCAAAATTGTAGCCGAAGTCGTAGAGCCGTGAATTTCGTAAAGCATTCAGTCGTTCCGATCGGCTGGTTGAACAGGTGAAGCTGTTATTAATTTATTGTCATGACGTCGGAATTTATTTGTCGTGAATATAGTGATGAGACTGTACGAGCAGGCGCAGCCATGAACGGGGCCGCGCCGCCGCCGCACGTAAAGCCATGAACATGGCCGCGCTTCGAAAAGCACAGCCATGAACATTATCGCGCTGCGACAAGGCAACCATGGATATGGCCCACACCGTGACAAGCGAATACTTCAAATTCCAAATATCCCTTGACAAGGCAAACGAGCAGCCGGACATCGTGCATCCCTTGTATATGTTCGACAAAATCATCGATGTCGATGCCCGTCGACGACATCCATGTCGGTGTCTGTTACATCCACAATGGATGTACAGAGGCGATATTGGTGTTCATCGCCTTGTACACCCAACTCGTTTATTGTTGAATTTATCCGAATAATGTCGTGTTATTCGAAATTTAGGTGTAGACACGACAGCTGAAACATCAACGTCGACGAAGAGATTGCTGCATGCGATCTTTTTGGACGCTTTGGAGCATAGAAACGTCTCCCAAGGCTCGATGTTTTCGTTATTGTGACATCGTATGTCTGCCGGTGATATTTCGTGTTATATTGTCTGGACGACGTCGACTTGCAGACAATATTGCGGTATCCGATTTAATTATTGTACTCGTAACAATGATACTTTGAAAACTTCGTGTCGAAATGCGCGCGCTGCATATGTCTCAGTGATGCCGTGATATCTTGGTAATTGTCGTTAGGACAAATTTTGATTTGCCAAACTTGCCAGGCCATACGGTATCGGCTGGCGAAGTTGTAATCGACAATTCGACCAGTCTCCATAATTTCTCAGGCCATTCCGAATATTCATCAAGGCCCACAATTGGTGGCCACGATGTCGGAGGCGTTCTCGGCCCCGAATTTGACCGCTGGTGTGGCGCGTTGTGGCGACGTTGCCATCGTCGCCCCGTTTTGATATTTTGTGTAACCAGTCGACGACCGAGAAACTCAAAAATTGTTGGCGTTCACTGAGTCGACCCACGGATTGGGTGTTCCATGCGCGAATATCGATATATCGATAATCGGAAATCTGAAATTCACCTTGCCATCAGCCACAAATTCTTACGTCTGTGATAATGATATTAGGGATCTCGTACCTCTGACCACTAGATTGTCGATAGTGTTCTCAACATTGACGGAAACTTTTCGATAATAAACGTGGTTTTTTTTGTTTTTTTTGTAGGAGTATTCGTAAAGTTGAAGTCTTCGAGTTTGATCCGTCGAGGAAAGAAAGCACAATGCAAAACTGCCAACTATTACGGACAGGAGCAAGGATATGAAGCGCGTCGGGGAATGTTTCTTTGTCATTAAGAAACATTTCCGAGGCTCTTCAAATCCTTGCTCATGACCGCACTAGCTAACAGTCTTGCACCATACTTTTTTTCTGGCGCAGCAGCGCATGGCCTGTCCGGCCTGCCTGGTTTCTTCTGCGGCACCCTCTTTTCTCTTTTTATCACCCTTGTTCAATTCTCCTTTTATATTTTTTTTACCATCTTTCATTATCTTTTTCTTTTTTAATTTTTTTTTTAATTTTTTTTTTTTAATTTTTTTTTTTTTCATAAATTTGTTTGTTTCCGTCTCCGCATTCAACCGGGAGACCATGAGCTCCCTCTTCTTTCCGTTGTGCGAAGTTGTATCGCATTTTGTCTTCATTATATTGGTGTTGAGGTCGGCGGAAGCGCATGAAAAAGGTTCTTTGAAAATAATATATCGCCGAAGCACGCATTACCGTTATAAACTGCATCGTTGACGTCTCCTCTATATAAATAGATATCCATTAGCATATGGTCCACATGCATCGGTAACCAGAAAGTGGTATCTCACCTTGCCCCAGCAGAGAACCCCGCCAACATATATATCCCACTCACCCTCCGCCCTGGATGATAAAACCTTGCATCGATCCTACATCCAGGACGGAGGGTGAGGTTGAACAATCAACTTGTTTGCATGTTCCGGTTGCTGTTCAAACCGTCCGAAATTATACGAAAGAAAACGGACATGGCCCATCGTCGAAATTCTGTCGACGACATCAAGTGTCAAAGCATTTTTATATGCAGGGGGCATATAAGGGGGGGTGGGGGTGGCTGGGGCGTTGAGGAGACGTCAACGATGCCTGCTTGTGGCATAGCTGCACTGCCACTGTGGAAGGGGGGAGGAGTGATGAGGGAAAATATTTAGAGGAGAGGGAGAGCGTGACGCGAGCCCCTCCGTTTTATACTCTTCCGGCCGGGCGCCAAATCAATGCAACGCAGGGTGTCGCGAGAATAAATTCTGATTTCTCGCGTAACGCAGCTGACGCATCGACAGCTCGACAGCTGTTGACAGATCAACGCCTCCCCCAAAGTGGAAATTGATTCGCCTGCCACGAAACATTGATCTGGCACCCAGGACGTCGGACCCAGTCGCGCTGGCTTCCGCCAAGGTAGCAGACCCCGCCTAGCTTGTCCCGCCTGCACCAGCTGCTCGACGCCCGATATCCCATGATCCACGATCCATCGACGATGCAGAATCATAGATGCTGGACGTTCACAGCGAAGATACATGAGCCCACGATGACATTGAAGAACCAGAGCCCACGACAGCAATCAAGCTTCACCCAAGTACCGCCAATGATTGCAGGATCCATCAGCATCCAAAGCGAAAGAGAAGACGACGACTGTCCTGCTGGTCTGTCCGAACCAATGCCTCGACGTTCCCGTGTTGCCACGTTGGATTGTGGAAAGCGGTAAAGATCGCCTTGGCTTGGAAGGAAGGAATATTTAGAAGAACAGAAGTGAAAGCTTCAGCGCAAGCAGGAAGAAAGAAGAGTAAGCACAGACGGGGCAGCAGGTATTCGGATTCCCCTGTTGACGCTTCATCAAATGCCTGAACGGTCATATCGCCGCGGCGACAAGCATGGCGCTGACATTGATGCTATCACCAGGTTTCCCTCAGTGAACGTTCCTAGAGCCTACAATCTCTATATAAGCCAGCTATAGCCATAGCGTTTCCCCAAATTCTCTAGCCTTGAAGAGCAGGCCCCTCATTACATTCCTCAAAAAAGAGCCTACACTGACGTTCACCTCTACAGGGTTACACGAGTACACCATCCAGACAACCGTTAACGTTAACCGCTCACCCACCAGCATAAGAGCGAGAGAGCGCGGTTTGTCCATGAGCCATCTAAAAACGTACCCCCACCATCCGTTCCAAAAAGGAAACCCAACCACGGGCGCCAAAAGAGTCAAAAAAAAACGTCAAAAAAGTATCTTATGCGGATGCATCCACTGCTACCCAAACCGAATGATTCGAATAGCCCGATGCGGGGGTCGAACCCGCAGCCTTAAGATTAAGAGTCTTACGCTCTACCGATTGAGCTAACCGGGCGGCGGAATTGAATGGTAGGACGTCTTCGATAGCGGTCTTAAAGTTGGTGGAAACAGCGGTTAGCGTGAAAATTTCGTGGGCCAACCGACACTGTGATGAGATGGCGGGGCAGGTATTTTGGACGCAGAACTACGAGTTTTCACGACGACACAGGGAATCTACCAGGGTATTGGTAGGTACACGACGTTTATTCACCTGGCCTACTTGGTAGGTATATACATACGGACAGGGGTCAAGTTTGTGAGAATTTCTACGGGCGCATGCCGACGTCGACGACTGCAGAGCCTCGTTGAGATATCCTACTACTACGAAATCTAGTCCGAAAACATTAATCCTACGTTCACAGCGACGATGAGTTTTCCTGCGCGCAGTTTCGCAAAATGATAGTCACCAACCAAGTGTGCATGGTTGCACTACACATCCACTGTCGGCGGTACTTGTTCAAACGCAAGGTTGCTACCATCGAGCTCGCCTGGCAAACCAGTTCACGAGACCATTTTTCAGTACGGACATAAATAGCACACACACACACACACACACACATTCCAAACATCTGTCCACGAGACCGCGGTCTACTATTATTTGTGTACTGTATTAGGCATTAAAACTACTGCTTAAGTACGTAAGACTTAGGCTAGCTAAGCTATCCGTTCAGATTAGTCAATAAATAAATAAAATGACTTTCCCCGCACTGCCGTACTCATCCCCAGCCTTCTTTCCGAATTTACAAGCACACGTAATCCAGGGAGACGTCAAGGCAACGAGTATCGTAGATGCAGCGTGCACGGATTCAAGCTTCGACGTATGCCATCTGCCCAACCCATCCGATCGCACCACACCGCATCGCATCGCATCGCGTGCACCTTCCGAACACACACGCTACGACCAACAACAACTAAAGACCGGATGACATGGAATGAATGCATCCCCGAGTCGATGCACACCAACGAAAGATCCCATTTCGACCCATCGAAAGACACTATAACCAACAGATGCACACGGCTATGAACAACAAGCAGACCGCTGGCGAGCATGCAGAAAATATAACTAACGAAGAGACAAAGATGTATACCCAACCATCCTATGTATGCTACACACCGAAACCCAAACGCATCCCACCAAGGAAGAAACAATAAAGAAAAGAAGTATGCACAAGAAGTTCGTTCACAACCGTTACGCATTCGCCCACTCGAGTCTATCGCCACCGTTAGCATCTACTATCCTGCAGTCTCCCCAGCGGACATGAGAACAGGGAGGGTGGGAGAAGGAGAGGGAGGACTCAGACTTACACTTCCAGACCGCAAATCACGAGGATGAGCGTACTCGGCAGTATCACGACAACGTAGCTCCAGAACAATATCCGCGCCATAACGTCCTCATACACCCCGTTCAACTGACATATCTGGCTCAACTGCAACGCCGACGGCGCACCAACCAGCAAGAAACAGACGATCACAAAGATCGGGTCTCCGAGTAAACTGATCGGGAGAAACTTGGCCGCCAACGCCAGCAACGGCGCCATCACGAGCGTCGGCACCACCATCCGCGATACCAGCGCTGCGATGAGGACCTTCCGCTCGTGTCTTGCCGTGGCTTTATGGTGATGCGCTGCGGCGGCGGAGAAGCTGGCCGGTCGAGACGATGTGTTTCCTGCCAAGTTGGCGCCTAGCACCACGAGGATCAACGGCACGGCGACGTTGCCGGACTGCTTTACCGCTCGTGTCACGGAGCTCTCGATGAAGGTGCCTGGTGTGAAGAAGACCTTTTGCAGAGCGGGCACTGATGCGACTAGCAGCGCGGCGAGCATGGCCCACAGCGGTGGGTTCATGAAGCTCCACAGACCCAGCAGGAACCGTCGCACGAAACCCACGGGTTTGCGCGACCATGCTGGCGCTTTGGGGAGGTGTTTGGTGGCCTCGGCTAGGCTGCGGCTCATCTTGCGGCGAACGACGGGGACGTTTTTGAGGAGGTTCGTCTTGCTGCTGGACGGGGAGATGAGGGCGGCTTCGTCAGGCTCGGGGAAGCTGGTTATCACTTTACTGTTGCGGTGGGCGAGGCGGGCGCGTGTCGGGCTGTCCGGGCGCGACGCCATCGGCGAGGAGGCGGCGCTGGCGCTGACACTGACTGCAGTAGAGCTCCTGCCGGCGCTGCCCTCCGTGTGGTATCCCAACGCTTCTTCGACGCTGTCGAGCCTCGCTGGTGGCTGCTGTGGCTGCAGCTGCGGCTCCGGAAGGTCTTCGGGCGAGGGTCGGGTGAGGCGGTCCGGGTGGCTGCGGATGTTCGAGCTGTTCCGCCGCGTCATGCCGGTGATCGGGCGGCCGATGATGTAGGGTGGGCGTTCGCCGGCTGGACTCGACAGGCCTTCGTACTCGGAGAACGTGGGTCTGCGGAAGGGGTCGGTGGGCCTTCTACGCGTGCCGGTCTCCACATCGGAATCCCACTCGCTCTCCGAGTCGATCGATTCGGTACGGGAAATGATCGGGGCGGGGTCGTCGGTGTAGCGGTCCAGATCGTCGAGGAACCTCCCCGTCGGGCGGCCGTTGGGAATGTCGCCGTTGGGCTCGTGGTCCGCGTCTTCGTCGGAGCCCATTGTCCCTCCTTCCTCGACGGTGTATGTGTTTGCGGGTGCGAGGAGGATGTGGTACCCCCAGCTCCAGCGTACGAGCTGGCCCAGCTGTTGGAAGATCAGCAGATATAAAATACCGCGGGCGGCGACATCGTTATCGTAGTCGCCTGGGAGCTTATCCCAGTGCAGACCCTTGAGAGTGAACGCCAGGGACATGACGAGCGATATCGGGAGGGAGTTGGAGTTGCCGAAGACGCCCATGGCGATGACGAAGTTGCGGGCGCGCCGACGGAATCCGAAGGCACGGGCGACGAGGACGGAGCCGAGGTACGAGACGGCGGTCATGATTACGAAGATGGCGGGAATGATGGCGAGTTCGGCGAGCTTGTCGACGGTGAGTTGGGAGGCGAGTTTCGTGAAAACTACCAAGTACACTCATTGTCAGCACTCATCCCCTTACTGATATTCCCTTCCCTTATATTCGTCTCTCATCCTCATATATCTTGCACTTGGATTCATCCATCTGGACTGAAATGGAGGTAGGTGGACGTACTTAGGCATGGCGTGAACAGGCTGACGTTCAGGTTCGCGACGAACTTCTGGTTGCCGACGTCGAACATGCCCTGACGGGCGATAATGTACCCGGGCAGCGAAATGCATACCACCTCGAGCACGGCTTCGAACACGAGTAGGATGAGATTTGCTAACGGCGGATGCTGTGAATGAGGCGGCTGCTTATTCTTGAGGACGTCGACCGTCGCGGCGGCGGTCGTAGTGAGGGTCTGAACGAGAAAGTCGGTGCTGTTGAAGGCGGATGCGTCGGTGGCGGCCAGGGCGACGGCGGCGTCGCGCAGCCGAAAGGCGGTCGGGGTCTGGAAGGCGGCCATAGATGGATTCAAGTATCGTGGTCGCGGCCGTGTCACACCTGCGGTATCATGATGCTGAATATATTATATTATTATATCGTCGGTCGTAGTTTGTAGAGTCGATTTGAAATGAGGAGAACGCGAGGTCGATTCGCTGGTGATTTGCTGTTTCGTGCGCCCGTTACGTAGGAGTTACGTCCCTGGCTGTTACGTAAGCCCGTGTGTCCCAATCCAATTGGCGCTGCGGCAGCACAGCCTTCGGCCAAGTTCTCGATTCGAAGCGAAGAGAAAGGAAAGAAGGAAATTCAGTATTCGATTTCACAGTATCGAATTGGCGGCCAGCAGACACGCAACTAACTTTAAATATCTCGCTCACAAGGTAAGCAACAGCCCGGAAATTATACGAGACAGGCACGCCCCTTGCTGGGAACCAAGCAGCTACTGAGTAAAAGACTTTTCTTTCCCAGGACGGTCGAGCAAGAAATATCTCCGCCCTGCCTCGATGATGTGATTGTGCGCGCGGCGGGGCGCGGCATGGCATGACAGCCAGCGATTCGAGCACGCATTCAGCCCATCCGGCCTTGGCCGTCGTCTTCGCTGGCAGACCCGCTCGATGATCCCGTCTCGTCTGTGCGCCAATGCCGGGCGATCGACTTTGAATTACTTCCTCTTAGGCTGTTTTGCTCTCGGATTACCTGCTTCTTGGAAGAATCATCAGGGAACCTTCGATCGCAATGGCGATTGTTCGCTTTCGGCAGCTGGGAGCCTGGCCGCCGAGCCTGGGCCCGGACCGTACCTGGACAGATCCCATCTCCTGCGGCAGGCAGTCCTCACGCATCCTATACTTTAATGCGAGTGCGGATGCTAATATTCTGTGTCACGACAATCGTATATATCACGACGCTCAATGGGCTGGTTTGCGTAGAGGCATTCCGAATGCACCCGGCAGTCGGTCGACTGAGTGTGACAATGAGATAACCTGAGCCAATGATGTTGGACTGATACGTTCACAAGCCAGAATACACCCGGATTTCATTACCAGTAAAAGCCCACCTGCACGATAAGGTTTTCTTAATACCGGTTTTAAGGCCTGGCTACACAACGCCACCAACGTACGACAGCGCCATTCTGTCAACGATATTGCCATTGCCGCACGCAGCATCAAAGCGCGGATATTTCTACAGCGTCTAACCCAACCTGCAACCCACAGCCCGCAATGACGGCCGTTCCGGGTTCGTCGATGGAATCCCTGCGCTTTTCCAAGAGCATCCTCAGCTGGCATACAAATTCTATCCAAAATACCAAGACTGACTGCCTAACTCAAGAAACAATTGTTACACCCACGATAAACATACATAATCGACAGCCTCCGCCACATTTAATGTCGGCGTTAGAATAGCCGGCCGGTCGGTCTTCACCTTTTGGAGATAAGTGAATAGCGATCCCGCTAGGAAATCAGTTCCCCGCCCGGCCCCCACGCTAGAGATCAACGGAGGGTTACGCATGTTGTAAATCAAACCTGTAATCAGACTGGTAGAGCGTCGCAAAGATAAGCACAGCTGCTAGCGTAGAGTATCATCCTAAGTATGATGGAGCGCTTTTCGTATTGACCAACAATTCAGATGATCTACGATGGATCATACAATATACCTCCACAATACCGTTCTAGTAGGTTTGTATGTGGAAGATATACATGCAAAGCTTACAATTGTAGAATAGATTGTATAGAATGGTCGAGGTTTTTCTATCTTCCGCATCTACCTAGGTAATTAGTGCTTATGGAGCTGTAGAAAAAATTCGTCCATGGGTGAACCGTCAGTGCACATCCAGAATGGGTATAACGCTGCGGACCTGCATATGTAAGGCTTGGGTACCTTGAGGGGCCAAATTCATCCCAGTCAAACCTCAATGCAACGTCGAATGATATGATGTAGAATTTAGTCCCACGCGAATGATCTATACGTATCGCTCATAACTTCGCCTGAGAATGACGATTCATGGAGATTTGAAATGAACGCTGTTTCCAAACTACATCCTTTTTAAGTAGATATACTACCGTCAAAAAATATTTTTGCGTCCATTGATCTAGCTGTTAAATTCGGTGCCTGAAATATCCCACACTCAGAACAGCCCGACAACACAGAATTCTCGATCGCACAATGCAGGTTGTTAATGGAAACCTGCTGATCCAGGGAGTTGATACGGCAATGAGAAGTCGAAATTTATGGCCCTCTAGTTAATTACCCCTATGTAGGAACAATTGTCTGAACAATAACGCATCGATATCCGATTTCACTTCTGCCATCTGATCTACAAAACAGACATAAACTTACATGCAGATAAGCAGATATGAAGCCATAATTCAGTGACAATGTAGATATCTAGATCATTAGGATCGATGGACGGGGAATAGATTCGTCGGCTTCATCTCGCATCAGTCTCCCCGTCCAAGTTTACCATATATATATTTGGCTTCGTGACCCCATATTCATTGCCTTAGGTAAGCCGTTTGTGAAGATATAGGCTTCGATGCAGCGGCATAATTAGTACCATAGTATGTCGTGTATGTTAATATGTATCGTCCGTGCGTACTAGATACCCTATATAGCAATCAGGACGCGGCGAGATGTATTCGATCCGGAGATTAAGCCCTATTATCCGGAGCACGGGCGCATTGCAGACTCCTCGCCGTGCAATCTCGAGTATGCCAATCATCAAGTGCACCGGCAACCCAGTAGCGCCAAAAATGATGGCAGCTGGAAAGCTGGGGAAAATAGCGCTCGACACGAATATCTTGTCGCCGATACTCGACGGCGCTTCATTGAGCGAATGGCTGGTTGCCGTACTGAAGCAGTCGGCACCAGCCGTTTGCCATTGGAGCGTCGTCGAGTATGTGTGCAGTACGCCAGTGGAGGAGAGACTGGCGGAGGACGAGATACTGGCGAGTCTCGAAAATCAAGGCATAAAGCTACTCGGGGGTCCATGTGCGGGGAGAGAGAGCTTCGCTCTCACGATGCGATTTATGGCAGAGAAACACAATGCCATCTTCACCACGCCGAAGAACTCAAGGAGATATGCTCAGGCGCTGACCAGAGCTCAAAGTCGTAAGTACTTGAGAATATACTGCTAGTGCACGCTCATATTTCTGCGTAAAGGATAATTGATGCAGAAAAGTAGTATTAAATGGAAGAAATATAGCTAATGGTGTCTTTTAAAATAGATTGGACGGGATCGATAATCGATTCAAGGATGGACCTCGCCTTGGCATGCGAGGCCCACGTCAATGGGCATGCCTTTTTAACGGCAGACAAGAAATTTTACCAGTTTTTTAAGGGGCAGTTTCACAGGGTGGGGTTGACGGTCTACTGCGTAGAGGATCAAAGTTTTTGAAGTCGCCATGAGGGTACCGGGTGTTGGTTAGGACAGATTACCAGAGCCGCCAAGCACCGAATATCGAATGCTGTGTCCTGTTTGTTGTGGGGCGTTTCTATTGGCGTTTTTTCGGGTTCGGGCACATCAGTAGAGGCAGTACGTTTGTGATACGTATCTCCAGCTTAGTTGACGTGCGGTCTGAGCGCTTGCGAGACCAGCTTAGATCGAATAATTGTTTTTTGGGTTAATTTTCCATTCCGGGTATAATACAATATTAGATTGAGCTTATAACCAGCTCGGACGACCGAGCGAATAGGTACTATAGGCTCTGATACCAAGAGGTGTTTCAAGAACACTCGAGTCTTATCCTTTTTAAACTTTCCGACCACTGCTATCTGATCCGCAGTATATCCAGTCAGAGTTTGTTATACTAAATTTTCAACAAGGTTCGCGGATTCGGGGTAAGTGCATATTTAACAAGCTCACCCTACCTTGGGCCAGGCATATCCGAGACTCACACCGCGACGGCCTTGTACCTCGAATTCTACCTTTATATCAATCGTCACTAAGAACCACCTGCCGCAGGATCACGATGTCCCTCAGAACTTCCCAGAGACTCCACGCTCGTTATCTGAAAATCAACACTGGAAATATCCTTTCGCTCTCTACGCGCCCTTTCGGCTTTGGACTCCGAGTCCTTGCTTGTTCACCGCATGCTGTCGCGAAACAGACTAGAGCGTTCGGGTCAGACACGTGGGCAACTTCGGAACCAGTACACCCTCCGCTGTCCGTAGCACAAACCTTCGTTAGAGAATTTCAAAACGCCAAAATTGCATTTACACCCCAGGGTATTCCCGAACTCGAAAGATGCTGCGCTCCGTTCTCGTACGCCCAGATATTTCCCGATCGTGCCTCAGATGCAGACATATACGAGCTCTTGCAGAGCTTTCTAGAAGTCCCAGAATACGACCCTACTGAGGATGAGGAATACCTTCTCCGAAACAGCATGTGGGCAAAATTCAGGTCGCCACGCTCTCCCTGGCGCAGCGAGTACGCCTGGCATCGGTATCAACGATACAAAGTTTGGCTGATATGGGAGGCTTTGTATTATCGCTCTCCCAAATTTAAGAAATTGATGGAGCAGGAGGAGATTGGAAGTCAGTCTGCCTATAGAGGTGATAGACTGGCTACTGGCGTTCTATGGCAGTTGCTCGAATTATTTTATCGCGATGGTCTCGTAAATCGGGGAGACGTTGACAGGTTGCCGGATCCCATTGTATATACACTCGGCGAAGGGTCTTCTGTTGAATCCCCATTGGAGGCCTGAAGGACGAGAACACGAAGCAACCCGTTCGTACTCGACCGTGGCGCTGAATCCATCATGCATAAGGGACGAAGTGATTATTAATATCTAGCAGAAAACAAGAAAAACCTGTTTCGTGTATGCGTGTATCTCGAAGGCTTCTTATTTAGGAAACTGGTTGAAGGGGGGACCGAGCATCCCTGGGGTAATTTTTTAGCCAAGGATTAAGCTCCCTTAGATACCTTCATGTATCTGAACTCCTCACCATCTGTCTTCATCGCCGAGCATCAAATCACACTTACAGAAACAACTTTTGAAACCGGGCTGCCGCATACGGGCCCAGTCTACCCATTACACCTATTGCAGAATACTTCCTAAAGTATCGCTCAAACCTCCTGATAAACTTCCTCGAATTCTATGACATTGCGATCACCAGCTTGTCACTCCAGCCATACATGTCTGGAATCCCAGCGAATACAATTTTGAAGGTATCTCTTGCGTTCATCAGAACTCAACCACAAACATATTGTATGTACCTGTCGTCCTACGGTTGCCTTGGGATGGTCTTACGAGACAGCCTGCAATAGTTTGAATGCATCTACTGATACTGATTATAGATTCGGAGTTAATTGGGGGCATGTTATCACATATACATCGTACCTATGCTAGCTGTCTCATGCGATGAAGCTCCGTCATTTACGAAATCGAAGTGCTGCATTATATTCCCGATTATCGATGTATCGATTAGCACGCTCGTTATCAATATACAAGTCACCGCCTAAGAAATAATGCAAACCTACCATTTTGTTATGAATCGTTGTTGAGAAACAAAATACGAAACTGATTCCTGGAGCTTGACTTTGAGATTTCCTATACCAAGCTTATAGCATATTTATAGAGCGTCTTTGGATATATCTTACGATCAAAATCTTCAATCATAACTTTGGACTCGGAATCAATAAGGGTTTGAGCTCAACTAACCTCGATACGACTATATCGATTCGTATTGCTCCATGGAAGCTGATTGTGCATCGAAGCTGATCGTTTGGTCTCAACTTCAGATATTTAGATGCGTTGTACAAAGTAAATTAATCATCTTGAGTAAATTAGCAGAGATCTGGATAGAGGTAGCTATCTGTCTTCGTAAGATTTTAGCAACTTTTGCCGAACCGTCAACGCAATGGCATGGGGCTGCATGCAGTTGACGGGGCCTCCGAGCTCCAGAAACAGGGAAAAGTCTCATCTAATATTTTAGTACAAGGTTATGGGAAGGCAGCAGGTGGTTTATCAGTAATTATAATACACATCATAATGCTCACTAACGCAACTTGAAGTCAGGCCTGCGGATTTAGCCTTGTCTCGAGATATCGTAAATGTGTAAACTGGATGCTGGACGCCAAGTTTAGCCTGTATACCTTATACGAGTATATATATTCGTTGCGCAGACCAGCAGTCGAATGCTATCAGTGTGCTACTTATCGTCCTTCTGAAGTATAGCTATCACGAAAGAGCATACTCACCTCTGACCTAGTCTCGGGACTCCTCTGACCTATATTTCGAACCAAAAACGAAGGAAAGCGTCGTCCACCACTCGAATTGACATGGAATATTCACGGAGAAGTTCTGGCGCGAAAGCCAAAGACAGCAACGTTGCTCCAGTCTCCAAGCGAAATATGCCGCTCGGCATCTTCAGACTCCTTCGTTACCATACGTTCGAGTCATTGCTATCTGTATACCCTCCTGGTACGTATTTTGGAAGCCCTCTGGTTCGATCAGATAGACTATTGCGCAGTTGCCTC
Organism: Orbilia brochopaga; assembly: GCA_036872635.1. NCBI lineage: Eukaryota > Fungi > Ascomycota > Orbiliomycetes > Orbiliales > Orbiliaceae > Orbilia > Orbilia brochopaga. The sequence goes on along the minus strand of JAVHNQ010000003.1, from coordinate 956,492 downwards.
TGCATTCACATAGCCCACAATAGAACTTAACTGCTTCATTGTTATCAGTATACGGGGCTTGCTATAGCTTTATGATGAATCATAAGTCTATGCCATTTGCTGAATTTCGCAATATCATACTTGCAAATTGGCTCTGCGCGACTCTCACCCACGGCACAATCTGCACATTCAAGTAAGATTCCTATATATCGCAGTACCATTGACATGCCAATGTATGCATGATTGACAATTATGTCACGCTAGTGATATCGCAGATAGGAACTTCGATGGCCAAGTTGAGCGGACCAAAAACCGGCCACTACCATCTGGAATGATCAGTGTCAGAGCGGCAAGCATAGCGTTTATAGTCGAGATGGCCGTATCTGTATACCTCATCTATGCGACTCTGGGCCAAGACACAGCCTTGGCTTACATCCCCGTCTGGATTCTCTTCGTCATATACCCGTTCATGAAAAGAGTGGTTCAATGGCCGCAGATCATCTTGGGGATCACGATGGGGATGAGCGTTTTGCCGGGCTGGGCGTCTGTATCTGGATTCGAGGGGATGTGGACCATTACGCCTATGGTGCTCGTTGTATCGGGGATCGTGCTGTCAGTTTATAACGATACGATATATGCTACTCAGGTAAGTTTGACCTGTGCCTCTATCTATCAGATCAGTTAAACTTGGTTGCTGGTCTCGACTGACGAGTTTGATGACTGATTTTGCGGAAATAGGATTCAAGAGATGATAAAAAAGCGGGCGTCAAGTCGTTTGCGGTACTGCTTCAAGAATATCGTATTCTGTACCCGGTCCTTACTTTCGTGGGGTTCGTACATCTCCTCTTGGTAGCATACGCAGCGAGAGCGGCCAACATGTCAGCCTTTTTCTGGACTTTTGGAATCAGCGCATGGGCTGCAAGCCTTCCATTGGAGTTGCATATGCTAGACCCGATGCAGCCAAAGACTGCCGCCAGAATATTTCAAATGAATATATTTCTGAATGGATGGGTTACGGCTATGGCGTTACTGGAGCTGTGTGTGTCGACGTATCTGTAGTCTCAAAGTTTGGATTAGGAAGTGATCTTTGAGGTATCCCTGGGCTAGAGAAAAGTATGGTGTAGATTGGAAATATAGACAGTATAGGTGCTCCGAAGGCCATTTCATTTTAGTCTCCTAAATAATGCTATAATTACTTATATGATATTGAGTTATCATGTAAGTTACATGATCTTAAGAATGCACTTCCTTAGTTCGGACCGATCCTTTAAATCAGACCGCACATAAGACTAGCTCGAACCAAAATATGATTTGGAGATTGGAATTGCACACAATGTATCAATGTTTCTTTCAGATTCAATTTTAAATAGCGGAATTTAAATCAAGGCTCTAACCTGAGGTGTGACCCGCTATACGTACAACACCGGCTTCGAAACTTCAACAATTGACTTAACAAATTAATATTCATTGCGATTTCCGGTTACAATAACAGTAGTTCTTTTATTCACAAACTTAAAATATTATGAACATCTGACTTTAGATAGCTAGTAACCACCTCGTCAATAGAGACAGAAATTCTTAGAACAGCCGTTTACGAGACCAGAACAGCCACAATTTTTGAACGAAGGAGCCGGAGCCTGAGAATATCAGCAATTTGTCTTGCGTTACGAAGGTCATTGCAACATCACTGATCCGTAGAACTAAGACCTTTCGTGTATATATTGCGCACTTCGGGTGTACACGTGTGCCTATTCGGCGAGGCCGTAGCTTGGTCCAGGAACCGTTTGCCGTTCCCTGAAAGTCTGGGAACCAGGATGTTGGGCGCCAGATCCGCGATATTATTATCCCGCGATTTATAATTTAAGGCACATATACATTATTTTCAGGCATGTAAGAATGTAGCAATACGATCTATTGCTCACTACTTCAGTTATGTCCCAGCGATATAGCTATCAATTATGCTGAGAACGCCGTGCTTCCACAGATCTTTCCATCCCGGTATTGGGAATATTTTATGCGGAGGCTCCCCGGTCTTGGATATAGAAATACTTAATCAAGCCGATCGAACTTACTACTTACTATTTATATGGAGGTAGCCCAAGTATGAAGCGTGCCTGATGCATCGATGAGTAGTTGTTTGAAACGTTTACGCGATATATGGTGTAATGTGCTCTGTTGAAAACAACCTTGTCCTAGGATCTTGTGTAACAAAATCATTACTAATATCCCCAGGATTCCCGATATCAGGAACTCGACTTTTGAATATGCATAACTAGCAAGAATCATATAGTATGCATAATGAAATGACAATGATGACAGCCGATTATGTTTGTCTCGCACGGTAGTGACCCAACGGCTTGTCTTTTCAAACTACAGACAGGACTTCAATGCCGAGTATTTTGGAATCAAATCTCGAGCCTCATACATTACGATGCGATAAATCTTACAATCCGGTCAAGGTTCGAAGATTATCTCGTGAGAAATATATATAAATATCAGATAATGTCCCCACAGGTATACGGTAGTTCAAAATAGAGCACAGGCATATTCCTCAGCGAAGTCCCGACTAGAGAACATCAAGTGTTTCCGTGCGACAAGCCACTCCTTATCATACACTCTCATTGACAAAAATTCGCCATTTTTAAACAATCTATCTCATAATGCGCTGCTTCGGAGCCGTCGTCGCCCTTCTCGTCACCCTCCCGTTCGCAACAGCGGACTGCATTCCCTGGCCCAAACCGCAAACCTGTACTCCATCCAAGTCCGGCTGCGCCTTCTGGCCATGCCTAGAGAGCGTAGCCCACTGCGGCCCTAACGGCTACCCCGCTGGCTACATCAACCCCGTCTGCGAATCTCTTCAAGCCAAACTTCCTCAATTCACAAGAGCGGGCAGACGCTGGATCGCAGACATGGGATACTGTATCATGGAAGCTCAGGTCCCCGCTTCGCAATGTCAGACTTCTTGTGAGGATATACTTGCCGTCGGGTGGACGTCACATATTGAGTGTTTTTTGAAGACTGGGTTTTGTACGCTGCCCGGCAACGATTTGAAGATATTCATGCAGACGCTTGGATTGGACTTGACTGTTAGCGATACTATCCTCGACCTGGCGAGCTCGACGCTACAGGAGTGCGTCGCGGCTTTTAAGAATGGGACTATTCACGGTGGTTGGGTTGAATGGGTGGTGAAGACTCTGAACGGAGGCTCGAGCGGCTATGCAACCTTGGGTTAATTGATTATCTTCTATTTGGCTTTGGAGCGGTGCCTTTCATTCTGGTCGGCGTGTCCGTAGCATTCGAGGTTCTTCGAGCAATTGCGCAGATACATATATAGTAACTGCGCCAGCCAATAAAATGTGTATATATACTCCTTTCTCTATGTACTTTATTCATTCTGGTTGTCTATAATTGCAATATTGAGGAATAGCTACATCAGAAAGAAAATTCATGCTAGTAGGTAGATCTATAGCACACCAAGTTCTTGGGGGCTCTTTCCGCTGGGCGTTCTTTCATAAACCGGATGTCCATAATTCTTAGTCTTTCGTTGTCATGGCGAAAGCCATGATAATTCGAATCGGTTCAGAGCTTCAAATATAACTGGATTTCTACTGCGATATGTATGGGATATTGGCTGAGATCCAAGTTTCCTTAGCGATAGATGTAGCGGTCTGTCGATCAGATGCAGAAATACATAAATATCCAAAATGTAGTCATATTTCTATCAGCTATAAAAAGCTAGTTCACAGCTCGAGCCAGAGAATCCAACTTCCTCCCTTCATCCTCCTCCTCAAGACCCGTCCTCCTCACCAGCATCACTTTTCTCACGATCCATCATCATCACTAACATCATCTTTCTCATGATCCATCCTCTTTACCGTCGCTTGCCTGTTCCTCCTGCACCCACGGCTCGCATACACAAGCATATGTACATATGTCGAGCCAGCAGCCCTACGATATTTCCATGCTCACAATTCGAGCCCGTCAAGGGCAGAAAAAGGCCTGATCGTGGCCTCGTTCGAACAGCGGAAGGTATCATGGCACACAAAATACTCCAGACAAAGCGAACAACGGCCTGGCGCGATGGGAATCGTGCCCGCGTGAAGTATGTATACTGGCCAGCCTACCCCTTGAAAGACGCCACATCTAAGACTAACTATCTTCTCCAAGCTCGTGGACTTGACGAGCGCAGTAGGACACTGAATTCACAAAAGAAAAATCCAGTGGGTTCTCTCAGCGGTAAGCTAGCTTCGACAGTCTAGAAGCAAATGTGTCGAACTCCTCCTGGATGCTAATATATCTCGTCCGTCGTAGAAGCGCTATCAAAGCCACAGAATTGCTTAGTATACTAGTGGTCTCGCAAGCTAACCTGTGAGTGGATCCTAGATCCACCATCACATTTACATCTACACACATCCCACCGTAATAGCATCACTCAGCTTCGAGCCTGTAGATGTGCGTGCGTTCTGGCTTGCGAGACCACTCAATACGATGTCTGTATTCGGGATCAAAGTTTTTAACCGATTTTTGGCCTGGCCGGGGTATATTTTAGCTCCGCTGTGCTTTGGTTACTAGAGAGATCTTAGTCGTTGTGTCGCCGGTAAATGGGACTCTACTCCGCATCTCAAGAAGAAAATCGCCAAATCGCAGCAGACGATAGCCGCAATATATCACGTGCATCATCAAACCTCATCATCATCTTGCTGCTTGTTCAATACAATATGGGCGATCAAGAAGCATTTGTTTTTGACCTCACCTATCGTGGTATTGAATCTTTTGTTAGTAATTGTGGGCCATTACTACTCTTTCACAGCCAAAGTTTCTTTTGATGCTGATAAGGCTATTCTCAAAGAAATAGACAATCTATAACTGAATTACATTCAGAGAGCCCTTTCGCTGGGTATGAATTCAATCATTTTAGTGTCCAGGGCGGAAGTTGGGTGGTTACCAATGTCTAGGCGAAGAGAGCTGCTGGCTGCAAGGTTCTTTTCTCACGCGATACGTCTTACGCGAAGTTAGACTAGAATGGTCTCGTAGACTAGAATACATGTATGTACTCGAAAAGCCTGTAGCTAGACAGACACTCCATCACCAATACATCACACTCATCGCTCATATACATAGGTATACATCGTCTATATCGTGATTTGGGACCGACACCGATCACCTCCGAAATAAGAATCGCGATTATTGTTGTCGTGTTGCACCAAAGCTGTAGGCTAGAAAATACATGTATACAGAAGGCTTGTAGCTATATAGACTTTCCACCGACAATACACACACTCATCGCAGACATATATGTCGTCCAAGACGTGATCTGGGTCCGACACTCATCTGTCTTAAGCTATTTTTACCGAAAACCTGTACATAAAGTTTCCGATCTGAAGATAGAGAGGGATCAAGGACTTCATTAATTCATCATTCTATCAGTATATTCCCTGAAAATAAAAACGAGAAGTGTCGGGATGCTAGAGAGCCATGCTGCGGTACCGGTCTCAGGAACTTTGTAGTCGGGCCTTGGCAGCTACTATAACATATGTGGTCGCGGAGGTGTGAAGTAAACGCAGCGGGTTTACTGCCTACTTTCCTTCATTTTTCCGCTAGGGCCTTAATAAAATATAAGTAAACATACAATCCGTTAATTATCGTCTCGTATAACCTTAAGTATCTCCTGTCCCTGCGGTTGGTTCCTCGGCTTCTATAGATGTCGTCTAGCACAAAAATTGAGGCCGTTCCACGTCATCAAGGAGACGCTTGAGAGATAAAGTTAGACTTTTATTTAAGCTTTATTGTGTGGCGCGGCGGGAAATACCGAGTCTGTCTCTAACTAGCGCGTGGCGCCCAAGTACCAAGTATATAACACCGGCAATATCGGTGTATGCCTATTGATACTTTAATATTGCCACTGCAGGGCCGTTCTAAGCTATTTAATTCCATTAGCCCGTCAGCTACTCCTTAAATATCACCTTAGATCCCTAAGGACCGGCATCCTCTACTCGTTAATGCGTGCTTCACCGATAAGGGCAGTGCTGACGCCTGCTCTAAAGGCTGGTCAGGTTCTCTCAGGGCGACGATGGGACTATTGATTAATCAAACGGCTCGATTCTGGCGCACAGTTAGCCTTTGTTTTCAAAGCTAAAGTGCTACCAAGGGATGGAATCGCAAAGCCAGCAGAATGGTATCACTCCTGATTGAAGGGCTTTTTTGTAAACCGCTGCAAATCCCAGAGAACTAACATCTTCTAGTGCGATTATCAGGACAGCCGTTCCCGGTTGGAAACCGCCGAAGATGGCCATCAAGCGGGAATATGAAGCGTATCAGATCCTTAGCGCATCTAACAATCCGTGGCTCAGAACTCTATATGATACAATTGGTGATCACGCTGGTCTTGTAGAAGACAGCAGTGCTCCCGCCCCACATCTAGTATTCGAATGGATGGGACTTACTCTCAATGATGTTCCCAGAGAAAGTTATTCAAAAAATTATGTCTTCATTAAGGCCCTGCTGGACACATTTTTAACCAGTGCTCTAGCGTTCCAACGGGAAAAATTGGTGAATACACGTAAGTGTCATTCAGCGAGACTATATCTAATTCCGTCAGTGCTCATCAGCGAGCATCACATTGCTGATTTCTGAAATCCGTAGGGATAATGTCCGACAATATTTTGATCTCCAAACTTGGCGCCAACCCTCCAACTATCAAGATCGGTGATCTAGCAGCGGGCAAGTAATATACGTGGATCCCAAGTGGATTTAAGTTTTGGAGGCCCGATTCTAATATATATATATATACACACGCAGTGCATCCAGACGGTCATGTCGAGGACGGATTGCCGGTCGATCGATATAACCCGATGCGTGCTCTTGAATCACTCCAAGGGCTACCTTGCACCCACAAATCCCAGATGTGGAATCTTGCGGCGACTTTGTTTAGTTGGCTACAGCCGGGTATTTTCGGTATGCCGGTGGACCCCGGTCCGACATGGCCACCATGGTGGGAATGGGATGGAAGAACCATTGCCAATCTTATGTGTCTATTCCCCGACTGGAAGGGACCGCCTACTGATGACGAGCTGGTAAGGGCCTATTTTGAATTGGCGGAAGGGCTTGTAGAACGGAGGGGCCCAAGTTTGGCACAAATTTTACCTCTATCCAGAGAGATAGATAAATTGGATACCGTCCCTGAGTTAAAGAGTCTGTTCCATTTAATGCTTGTTACGGACCCAGCCAAGCGACCATCAGCTGCCGAGGTGTTGAGCTCGGATGCATATAAGGCTTTCGAGAAGATTACAGGAGAGACACGAATACTCAGTTGTATGGATGGTAAAATCCAATCCAAAGGGATTTGATTCGTATCATTCATGATAAATAGATACGATAAGTCGCAAGCTTACGCGCCAGCAATAACTTAAGCGCTTACAAGGACGCATCCAGCAAAGTTAACATCATCATTAGGGGACACAGGTCTGGTTCTTTGTATAGGTATCTTGAACAATCCCAATCAAACTGGTTTATAGCCCACAAGTTAACCATTGTATGGATCGAAATCAAGAATTTGAAGGCTGCTGAACGTGGATCGCCACAGAGGAACCGTAGTACCTGGACGTAGATCGAACTTGATTTTCATCGTATATATATTTCACATTTCAGTCCAGTTCGAAAGCATGAAGAAATGTAGATAAAATTGTGGAATAGATCTATGCTTGGACTGTATGGCCTCTCCATTCCACTCGAAGCCATCACATCTACCTCTAGATCAAGAGATACAAATTGCTTAGCATCAAGTCTGTCCTCGGAGAGTTCTTCAACCGATTTTTGGCCCGGCCGGGTATATTCCCCTAAAAATCAAACAATCAATGGCGGGTACAGGAGAGTCGTGGGGGTAATGTCGCCCGCCACTAAGTTGGTGGCTCTGAACGCCGTAAAGCGGGCGTTCGAGAGGCGGATGCTCTTCCAGCCATCGGACATGGCCCAAATCCACCAGCTGATTCTTGAGTAAGATACATACTTTCCCAAGCTACTATCTTTGATATAGCCATTGTTAATTGATGTTAGCAATATGTTACACAAGAGTCCCGGAGACGGCAGAGACCATTACACGGTCTCTGCCTACGACGAGAAGGATGAAAAAGTGAACGATAGGCGTGTCGCAGCGGGCCGTCCAGTAAGCACCGCCGGCTTTTGTGAGTACTATATATATACATGATAATTCATTGCCCGAAGTGACGTGCCAATAGTCAATAGCGATCTCCTACACACTAGCTCACGACTTTGTTTTTACAAATATGTACGCTTAAGGCTCATCGTAAATTTAGGGTGCGTTTCATTGCTTCGAGAAAGTCTAGTCTCGTAGCCCAGACCGCATGGCAAGAAAATCCACTACCATCTCGTGGTTCTATACAACAATGTTTCCCTGTGCTGTTCTGATACGCTTCTCAAGTCCTGAAAGGTGTATATTAAAAAAAAGGAGAAGTTACTATTAGTGAAGGTGTAGCGAATCGAGAGGCGCGATCGAAAGTCAATTCCAGCTGGGCCATACCCCTGTTTAATTTACCACGAGCTCGCGAGGTCCAGTAGTGCACTATGACGAAAGAATTTCAGGATACATGGTATATACGCAAAACTTCTGTCCGCGTGCGTATGCAGTGTCGCATGTGTAGTTTCTCGTTCGGGCGAAGCATATCCCATTACCCGATTGTTACACATTGGCATCCCGTACTTTAGTTTCCGGGGTCGTATAACAGTGAGAGTGGCCGTCGAATAGCATCGCGTACATCGCGCACGTTCCCAAGCTCACGACATTATCCATTCGCATTATATAAACGACCTGCTGGATACGCTCGTGACAGCCGGTGCTGTAGTCTGTGGGGGCGGCTGCGAGAGGGATGTCTGCCCTGCACGGCAGTCGGAAAACCCAGGTCCACGCGAGCCGAGCGAGAGATAGAGGAAGGCGCATCCGAAATGCCTTCCACGCCCCTGAACGCCAGCGATGCTCCATTCAGCTATCGTGAGCTAGCAGCATATAGCGGCGCAGGTGATGCCACGACTGCGGTGCGCCCTACGTGCGATAGCCGGCGAAGATAAGCTGTGTGTAACGATTGTTAACAACGGGGGGCGCCCGATCTGGCGGGCGCTCTAACTGCTAGCAGCTAGCGATGAAGCCGTCCGTCGCCGACGCCAGCCAACCGGCGACCTGCCCTTATCGGCCGGCTGGTCGCCTGACCCATTCAGCTCCTTCGGCGGGCCTCTATATATACCGTGGTTCAGGACCTCTTGGCCGGGCCTGCTCTCTCGCTGCCATTTCCGTTAAGTAACACGTACGTGAACCAAGTAATCGAACTCAGGGCCAGAGTGTGCGCTTGTCCGACAGCAGTTAGAGCATCTGAGGACACTTCATAGAATCTTCACCGTCATTGGCCAGTCCATCTGCACCATGACGTCCGGGTCCTCCCTCATCCCGCCCGCTGCGGCCGCCGCCTCCTCCGCCGCCGCTTCCAATAAAGTCGGTGCGTCGAGATCTATACTACTGACCTTGCATCTTACATACATACTTTGTTACCTGTACCCCGGACTGGACGTTGTCTCGATGCCCGATGGAGTGTAGTGCCAGCTGCTGACCATTCCCCGCACAGAATTCTCGCATTCCCCGTCCGCCTCGCCCCGCATCCGGCCCCACCGTGCCCATCTCGGAGGCGTCCTTCAAGCCAAGTTCCGTCCCGGTCGCGTGACGGCAGAGTCTTCCCCCGACATCCCCGGTGTCGATAGTGCCTACGGCGGTTCCCTCGCCGATCTCGACATCGGTCCCTCCCACGACGGCCTCACAATGAAGCAAAGCAGGAGCTCCAAATCGCTGGCATCAGCGCTGGCATCGACGCCCTCAGCGTCCGCGAACAGCTTTTACGAACAGGTTAGGACATGGTACGAAGAGCAGGTGGACAAGCTGCCGTCCGGCGATGGGTCCGGGCCGGCGGGCCCGGGGCTGGATTCGCTGAAGAAGCTGGAGGCGATCCTGGAGTCCGCAGCATTGGACCGTCCGCATTTCCGCCGGCGGTCGTCCAAGTCTTTGAGAAACTATCGGAGAGTGCCATCTTCTGGCAATCTGGAGGACTTTTTCACGACGGACAACGAGAAGACGATACTGCAGGATGTGCCCTCGTGCGAGACTAGATTGGACAACTCGCGGGAGCTATCGATCGAGTTTCGAGCGGAGATTCTGAGGTTGACGCATACGCTTAAGATTAAGCATTGGCGGAAAGTTGATCTCGACCGCGGTGAGGAGCTGGTCGTCAGCAGAATCAGCGGAGCCCTAACCAATGCTGTAAGATTTGCTGTCTCCATATTATATACACTATCGTATACGATCGTATCGATGGCTGACTGATTTTGGCACTCTTGCAGGTCTACAAAGTCACTCCACCGCATGTTTCGAAAGAGATTGCTGCGAAACATGTCGACACGCCGTACATGAGCCCCATCGACGGCAAAGAGCGCCGGCCAGGACGCAGACCAAAGTAAGCTCATCTTCCCACAATAAATATACATAGAATACACTAACATGTGGTTCCTGCAGGCCCCTCCTGCTTCGTGTCTACGGCCCACAGGTAGGCCACCTTATCGACCGCGACACCGAGCTCAACATTCTGCGCCGTCTCGCCAAGCACAAAGTCGGCCCAACCCTCCTCGGCACCTTTGACAACGGCCGCTTTGAAGAATTCTACGACGCCGCAACCCTGACTCGTAACGAAATCCGCCTACCGGAGACTTCCCGCTGCATTGGCCGCCGTCTGCGCGACCTGCACGACCACATCCCACTTCTCAAGAGCGAGCGGTCCGATGGCCCGGTCTTATGGAAGAACTGGGAAAAGTGGGTGACGCGCGGCGAGGGCGTCATGAAGGAATTACAGAAGCGGAAGGGCGACAAACTGCTCGTCACAAGCTGGGAGGTCCTGCGCGAAGTCGTCGAGAAGCGGTACCGGCCATGGCTGGAGGAGCGACACGGCGGCTTTGACGAGATCAGGCAGCAGCTGGTCTTCTGTCATAACGACGTATGTCTCAATTGTCGTCCCACGCATAGGAGGAATGCTGCTAACGAATTCATTTTTGCAGACACAATACGGCAATATCATGTCGCGCGAGCCGATTACGGATCCTCCAACCCCGACGAGCAAGTCGCCCGCACCTCCTATGCCTCCGCTGCCATCGAGCATGACGCCGGTCCCACCACGCAGCGAGTCCCTTATCGTCATCGACTTTGAATACGCTGGTGCGAACACGCGTGGCTGCGAGTTTGCCAACCACTTTGTAAGACATCTCCTCCACCCCCACTATACCGTACATTGTGCTAACGATAGGGATTGATCCAGTGCGAGTGGATGTCCGACTACCACTGCCTGCTCTCACCCGGCGCCCACATGATCCACGCCTCCCAATTCCCCACGCCGGACGAGCAACGCAACATCCTGCGCGCCTACGTCCAGCACCGCGGGTTCCCCTACGACGACGACAATGTGGACCCCGCGGCCCGCAAACGCCGCTCCACCTTCTTCCTCGACCGGCCGTTCACGCAGGAGGAGTCCGACGCTATCGACCGCGAAGTCGAGCGGCTGGTCGGCGAGTCGCGCGACTGGCGGGCGGCGGTGAACGCCTGTTGGGCGCTGTGGGGCATCGTGCAGGCGAATATCGGGGAGGAAGGGGATGAGGGTGTTGAAGACGGTGATGAGTTTGATTACATCAAGTATGCGGAGCAGAAGGCGATGTTGGTGTGGGGAGATTTGGTGTCGTTGGGGGTCGTGCGGGAGGAGGAGGTGTGTGAGTGGAGTGGGGTGCAGGATTTGAAGGGGACGTTGAAGTGGTTGCCGGTGTGATCTGATTCCGACCTGCCTGCTTCACTTGATGGTAACGGTTGCATGCATGAATGAATCGCGATGTCCGGTGGGCATTGAACGTTGTTACAGTGTGGATATGGATGGATGGACGGATGAATGCGGAGATAGTAGACTTGTGGATGGATGGAAGATGGTTATGATCACGATAGACATTGGGAGGCATCGTGCATGGAGGGGGTACACTTTGATTCGCAAGTTTAGTTACTGAGCTCGTATTGGATCGGCTTGATGTCATCGATTGGTTTCTTGCAATTTGAATGAACGTGCATCTATTACGCGGTTTGCTTCTAGCGTCTGCATGTATGTCTGTATCACCCTCGACATCTCCACATTACCGCGATGAGCTTTGGACGTTCAATGTTTACTTTTGAGTTCTGCGATGTGATTAGTTGATTGGTCTCGCTGTTGATATCTGAATATGAATATGCATGAATACTACTCTTCTCCACTTCGCGCTCTCCGTTGCAGAAACGCAACGATTTCGGTGTTAAGCTGAATTTTTATTTCACAGTAGACGCGTAGGCAGCTGTGAATATATATCGGTAAAGTATTATATGTAATTAAGTTTTGTTCCAGTCGGATGTCAAGTTGGCGCCTACATGCAGCACGGCCGGCGCGGTGATAAGCTTCATAAGATAGCAGATATACACGGACGGCGTGCGAAGTTATCTTTATATATAAGTACGCATATAAGACACGGCTGGTCGAGAAGGTGTACTCGGAAGATCTCGAAGGCGACCTGGAAATCAGGTTTTCCTGTCACGATAAGTCAAAGAAGCAGGTCGCTGCTAAATATACATTTCGAGCCGTGTTCTGTCTCGCGGCTCCACTTATAACTTATCGCTGATGGAATGGATGGATGAATGGGTGAATGAGTCTAGGTGGTAATGATAGACAGGGTCTGTAACGGTCGGTTGTCATCGCTCGTCGGGTCGTCTCGTGTGGAATAACGGTCCTGCAGGTGAAGTCCGAAGGTTGATACGCTAACTTAAGGTAGAGCGCTACGAGCGGGGCGCCGGGCGAGCTGAATGGGTTACGTGGTATGGAGGTTGCACTTACCGTAGGCCGGACTGTTCGGAGATAGAGATTTGAGGGTTGCTATATTGAATGGTGGGATTTGTGGATTGATTTATTTTTGAAGTGTAGATGGAGCTCGAGCTGGAGCGCTGGGTGCGGCGTCGTCGGAGAGTATTTGCGGCTGGCTGATGCAGGCGAATGTTAAGCGACCCCCACATGCGCGAGCGCTGGGCAGAATGATGGATACCATTGAGGGCGGGATATCCCGCCTGGTGGTGATATTAGGCTAAGTAGTGCCTCAGCGAGAGAAAAGAGGAGTTAGTTAGTAAAGTGTCTCTTGGGTATTTTGCTTTCCTCGAAGAATTAGGCGGTCGTCGTTCGGAGTTTCGCGAGACTTTTGCAGATTCGGACTGTGGGGATTGGGCTGCTGGATCTATTTTTACACGCACGATGCATTTCCTTGGCCGTGGCCTGGAATCAGGAATTTTTCGTTCAAGTTAAATTCTCGCAAGTCACGCCTATTGGTGGCTAGCTGCAAGGCCTAGCGCATGCATGCGTGTAACTGCAACTAGGATCCGTCTGGAAGCAAAGTTTGCAGCGAGGCCGGCGAGTGCTGCATGATGATGACATTTGCGCGAAGGGTCCATCTGATGCTGGCTAGCTTGGGCTTCGTCGGAGCACTTGGCGATTCAACTTCATGCCTGCGAATTAAGTTCAGTCGAGACGATGTGGACTTTCTTCGCGGGTGGTATCTGCAGGTCCGAGCTGCATGGATGAAAACTTGGAAGCGGGTCTCGAACAAGTTGGCTGCTGGCTGGCTAGCTTCAGGAACTGAACGAGGATGCTTTATGTGGGATACGTTTATGGGATATACACCTGGTAAGATAGACAGACGGCAAATGGAGAACACGTGTATGAAGTTTGTGAGTCCGCTGGCGGTAGTACGACGAGGAGCAGTGGCGAGCGTCAAGAGCAAGTTGATATATAAAATCAAGATCCGGTATCTGGAGATCGTCGTTGAAATCGATACATATCGGATCGCATCTTGCACTGCAGTCAGTACTTCTGCAGTATTCCGTCTGGCCTCTTCGTCTCAACTTTCGCTGTTGCTCTTTTCTGACAGTGCAGCCCTGTTTCCTCTCTCGTTTAAATTTTCTCCTTTCAGTCACCGCCGCTGTCGTTTGCCGGACTGGCTGCGCACTGCGACGTCCTGTACGTTTCCACCCACCGCGACTGCGACGGGTCGAGGCACTCTGCAGTCGGACCTGAGCACAGGCGGGCTAGGCGGATCTAGAGCTGGCCGGCTTCAACGGGTGCAGGAAGAATCATATCCACCATTCGTCAGCGACGGCAGAGAGAAACCGTTCTCTTCCGCACCGTGCCGGACCGTCTGCCATTGGTGCACACCGCTGTCTCGGAGCTGAGCTCACAGCCCTGCTTGCCTGATCACGGACGGCTTCAACCGCGCGTTTGCCCAACAAAACCTGCGGGCAATCGCCTGCGCCTCGAGAATTTTTCGAAGAGTCGTCGTACGTCGTCGTCGTAGTCATAACTGAGGCGTGAGCGTGGGCCTTCCTGCTCGCACCGTTTCGGGGCCCGTCCGAGACCCACTCGCTGGCCTGATTCTGATCCTCCTCCATCGACCTCTCTCCTCCCTCCTTCCTCGTGTCCAGTGTCCGTGTGCGGGCAGCTGCTGCTTGCTCCTGCGAGAGAAGAGAACCGTGAGCGGATCGAGCTGTGGCCGAGGCGAAGGGGCTGCTTGTCTGCCTGCCGTTGTGGTCCGTCCGAGCTGAGCGGTTGGTTGGCTGAGGTTGGTTGGCGTTGGGCGGGTGACAGAGACACCAAAAATTTGAGCCCATCTGACGGCCACCGCTGCAACCTCAACTTCACCTCGTCGTCAACTTCAACTTCAACTCCAAACTTCCACGCCCGCCGCACCACGACCGCTCTCTCCCTGCTGCATCGAGACAGCCTCCCAACTTATACCACACCAGCGGCTATTCTATCCTCCCTCTCTCCTTGGCTTCCACCCTCCGCAGCTTGCAAGATACCCGTCCAACCCTGGCCCAGTGGCTGGCAGCTGCAGCCCGCCCGTTTGACCGCTGCTGTTTGACATCATCGACTGCGCCGGCGAGGCACCATTGCATCATATCGACTCCCACCCGCATATCACAGCTGGCAGACTTCACCGCTTCCCCGCCTGTTGACACCTCTCGCCGTCCGAATTCCCCTCCCCCGCTCTTCTCTCCGAGGGCTTAATCCTCCAATCCGTCTCGGCCTCGCTCGCTCTCTCCCCCCACCTCTCTCTCAAGATGTCTGATTCCGACAGCCCCCCGTCGATACCTTCGGATTCCGCCGCCAAACCCGCCGGTGGCGATACACCCTCACCCTCGCAGCCACCGCAGCTGTCGCCCCTGCGTACCCACTCCGATACTAGTGCCGAGGTTTCCCATCCACTGAGTGCTGTCAATGCCGTCCGCCGGCCCTTCGTCTCGTCATCCCCTGTCTCCTCCCCCGCTGTGCCTACCTCCGCAACATCAACGATGAAGGCCGAACTACCAAGGGACGCGAAGGAAGTCCAGGCGATCCTGAAGGCCTTCCATCAGAAACGCCAGCATTCGATGACCGGCAACATCACACCCACGCTATCCACATCTGCTCCCGGTGGGGCTTTCATCGGCGGAACGGGATTCACCCCCATCGCCAGCCCGCGAATGACCCGGCCCAACGCTCCAAACTGGCAGTCTTCACCAGCCGCCCCATCACCACCGCAGAAGCAGTCGTTAGGCCTCCGTCGCGGACTCAAGCTGCCCGGCGGATTACCCGGTGCGGCGACGCCCTCGCCAGTATCAGCGGGAGGGTCCGGATCCGCGAACGGCGACCCCGCCACCGGCAGCTTGTTCAACAAGTTCTCAAACTACGTCGATACCAAGACGGGGTCGCTAAAATTCGCGGGAAAGGCAGTGATACACGGCAAGGGTGTAGATTTCTCGTCGGGCAGCACTTTCCGCATCTCGCTGGACGAGCTGGAATCTCTCGACGAGCTGGGAAAAGGTAACTACGGCACGGTATACAAAGTCATCCACCGGAAGCCGCAGCTGCGGGTTCCCGGCGCGGGCGTCGCCAAACTCCCATCAGCCGACGAGCAGCAACAGCGATCATCAAACGAGGACCATCTAACCGGCGTGGTGATGGCAATGAAAGAGATCCGGCTGGAGTTGGACGAGGCAAAATTCGCCGCCATCATCATGGAGCTGGATATCCTACACCGCTGCGTGAGTCCATACATCATTGACTTTTACGGTGCCTTCTTCCAGGAAAGCGCGGTGTACATCTGCATCGAGTGGATGGACGGCGGATCGATGGACAAACTCTACGGCGATGGGGTGCCGGAAAACGTGCTACGCAAAGTTACTTGGGCGACTATCAAGGGCCTAAAGTACCTGAAGGAAGAGCACAACATCATCCATCGCGACGTCAAGCCGACAAATATCCTGGTCAACACCAAAGGGGATGTTAAGCTTTGCGACTTTGGCGTCTCAGGGAACCTCGTGGCGAGTATCGCCAAAACAAACATTGGCTGCCAGAGTTACATGGCACCGGAGCGGATAGCAACAGGGGGCATCGCACAGGCCGGTGCGGGCACCGGAATGGCTAAGGATGGGACGTACAGTGTGCAGAGCGATGTGTGGAGTTTGGGGCTGAGTATCCTGGAGTGCGCGATGGGGAGGTATCCCTACCCACCTGAGACGTACAACAATATCTTCAGTCAGTTGAGCGTAAGTACCTCTATATTATCTCTCACCCACTCTCTCTTTTAAGGGTGCAGGGCTATCGTCGAAAAATTCACTAATTGAGATATCAAGGCTATCGTGGACGGTCCTCCCCCAGATCTGCCGGAGGAAGGTTTCTCCCCTCAAGCTCGCGACTTTGTCCGCCGCACGCTACATAAAGTCCCCAAGATGCGGCCGACGTACGCAGCATTGCTGCAGCACCCCTGGCTAGCAGACATGCAGCCCAACCAAACAATCACGGAGGAAGAGGAGGACGAGGACGCAGAGGTCTCCGAGCCCAACCCCGTTGAGCAGCCGCTCACCAGCGGCTTCCCAGAGGTCCGAGACTGGGTCATCGAGCAGCTCAAGAAGCGGGATGAGAGACTGAAAGAGGGCGGCCAATGGGGCGGCATCAAGCCTGCGCTGCACAGTGTTGCGCTTGATAAGGTCGTTAGCCCTACGCGAGAAGCACCTCTCGGTAGTGACGGCGAGGATAGCCTCGCGGACGGTGTGGAAGGTTTGACGGTGAACTCGTAGGGCGCAGGCCTTCATCTTTGGCGATATCATGCTGGCTTCTATGCTACCTTTCTGCCATATGGTGAGCATTTCTTTTACGTTGATTTGACTGATTGATTGTCCGTTTGGCGACGTTGGCGGTGACTATATATTTTCTTCGTCGTGGTTGTTTATATATCCCTTTGTGCAAGCTCGATACATATCTTTACTTCTCATCCCCGTGGCTTGTTTGTAGCGCCTGCATGCATGGCATCTCATATATTGTCGAGTCGTTATGTTTCCTATTCCTACGCAGTTATTTTGTTCAGTCTCACGGATTGCTGCATGTTGTATTTTATATGGTTCGTTGCGGCATGGATCCCGTTTTGATAGATGATGATACCTTCGCTTTTGATTCGATTCGACCGATTCGATGGCTTTTGGCTCTGTTTCTTTTTCTGGCCGATTGCTTGGAACGTTCTTTTTTACACTTTCGTTCTTTGTGGGGTTGGGTGGGGTCTGGTTAGATCGTGCACTGGATGGATGGAGATGGTGCTAGTGATGATCGATATGCATGGGGAGTGATGGGATATAAATGTGAGAATATATGGAATGAATTTGGATGTCTAAGATCCAATAGATCTCGGTTCCGTTGTAAGATCTCAATAGTATTAGGCTGTGAAAATATATTAATATGCTGGTTGTTTGGCGATGTTATATGCGGTCTTGGTTGCATATATGAGGATTCTGGGCGTGATGAATCAAAGCGAGCTCATGTCTTTTGACTGACCCCAAATGGCTATGGATAGTGACCTGCTACCTGTCGTACGTATGATCGTGTGTGTTACATTTTCTCGCCTCTGCAACAATGCAAGCTGGATCTACCTCCACGAGACCGGTTTCCTTTCAAACTCGGAGCTAAGACTCAATTCTGCTATGGACAAAAATGTACATTTTGTCTGGGAAAATCATACATATGGGCGTCAATGATGCATTCACGGCACCCTATCGCTGTCATGCTGTACTAGTCAACGATGCTACGGGAGCAAAACAATGGACTTCTAAGATCTGAGAGTCTGGTTGATGTCATGTTAGCCCTTGGGTAACAGCTTTTTCCCATATTGAGACATATCGAATATTCAGAATATTTCTTGTCTCATGGACCAGACTGCTAGTCCTTTAGGACATGCGAAGTTGAGCCTGCCCTTCGTCGTTAGCAGTCTGTCTTACGAGACAAGAATATTTCCTCAAATGTCGTGGTTCATTCACATTGATCAATATCGGTATTCCTCCAGAGCAGTCTCTAGATCTATGTTACTGTAGATACACTGAAGACTATTGGCTGAAATGGGTTAGTTATCAGAATTAATACCTTAAATCATACTAGCTAGTGTAGGAGCTAGAGCACTATATATTTAACTTTTAAATAAATCCTGGAAATATATTTAGATTCCAAGGGGTTCCGGGGAACACGCATGCGCAAGCAAGCGATATTTCTTCCAGCTTATTTCCAGATTCAAACTAGTATATAGTTTCAAGCAAACCGTCTAGTCTCCCGAGCTGGACATTTCTTTGGGACCAATTAAGCATAACATCGTAGTCTGTTCTATGAGACGGCCCTCTAAATATAGGTTACTACTATACCAAATTGGTCGTGATGAAAGAATTAATATTGACTTGAAGGTTCGAGAGAGAGCATGATGTCATTATTATTCCTTAATTAATTGAAGAGAGAGCTCTAGTCAAATTTTCCGAGACTTGCTATATATTTACAGTAACCCCGTTCCAGATCTGCAGAGTCGATATTATAATGAGCCATAAAACTCTTCTTAATATCGAGCCGGGATCCGGGACGCTGGTAACCTCGGATACTTTTGAAATTTTAACCATGGAAAAATGTTATATTTTTCAGAATCGCATTTCTCGTCGACAAGGGAAAGTCTTGTCAAGTACCTTAACGTTACCGATTGAGATATATCACCCCAGCTTTAGGTAGGTGACAATGGCCTGTGCATGAGCTATATATGGCAACGGGTACCTGCCCCCAGAATCCCTCCGACTTTTCTGGAAAACGGGCGAAGCGAGCTCGGCTCCCGGTGATCGTAAAGGTTATTTTGATAGACAGGCAGCCTTACGCGTGGCCCGTGGGGATCTGGGTATTGTCGTTGCAGACCCATTTTTTTGTGTCCGGTTTCATATATATTGACACAAGGCTGATTCATGGCTAAATTTTCCCCGCGATAGCAAGAAAGAAAACTCGAAATGAAGCCGTTGCAACGTCGCGCTACGCGGCCACATTCTGGTTGACAGCGGCTGCCCTAATCGGACCGGGCCAATCCGAAGTGTTGCTCAAACTGCGACAGCGTGCCAACACAGAATGTGTGAAGATACGGATTTTGTCCCCGCTGGAAATTTTACCGGATAGGGAATTTTTTCAGATGGACATAGATGGAAATTTTCTGTATTTGGCAAGCTGTGTGAAATTATATGGTACAAATCTCAAATTGGGCCAAGCTTCTCCGCATCGTGATACTCAGCCTGCCATGATTGATGAATGAACATCATTGGAATATATTCGAAGACATATTTTAGCCATCTTGTTGGCGTATATAAGTAATGTATAAGGGAGATGTTCTTTAATAGGCGAGAGTTAGCATCGGGAACTAAAAGCTCGTACATTCAGCAGATAGACATAGTAGTATCCGTATATGAATTGCGGGGTTGGCGGTGTCGTGAAACCCGAAAGTTTGCGAGACAAGAGCTCACATTATATATATGATCGAGAGGGCATAAATTTTGATGAAAACCCGCCGAATACTACATACTTTGTCTGGGCTGTCTGGCTTCGAGACTAGTCATCTGTTATCGCCAAGCCGCTTGCAATTCCAGAAGACGGATAGAATATCGGAAAGCCATTGTTTACCACGTTATTGGAAATTCTGGACAGCGTCCCCAAGACTAAATTCTGGAAACTCAGCGGGCGCAGACAATGACGGATAGATCGATTCGGAAATCCGCTGGTTTCACAAACTCCAGGCATCATGCCCGTTATGTCAGGCTCCAGCCTACTGTCTCAGACGTACGGCATATTTAAATTCTGCACAACACACGATGCTGGGGTTGTATAAAAGCAGTGGAGGTGTCGACTGTTAATCGAATCTTTCCTCCTCAGACTCACCGTCGTCCACATTCTTTACATACATTCTTTACATTTTCTCTACATTCGTTTATGACATTCATTTCTTTTCTTTGATTGTTGTTTTTATTTTTACTTAAGATACGATGCGCTGGGTAGCATATCTAGCGCTTTGGGTCGGTGTCATCGCGGGCCTGGTGGCAGCCCAGGGACCCACGAATCGGCCGCTGGATGCGAACGTCGATTTCGAAATGGTGTTCGATATCGACCGTGACAACGGACAGGTTGCCACCGGCGTGCAGTTCCGCAACTTCATGGTCGATTTACGCCACCGCGCCGCCGAGCCCGACTGCCTTGTCGGTCAGCTGCCCATCCTGCCGCGCCAGCAGGACGATAACATTCGCTTCTTCGATATCGTGCTGCGGGTCACCGAGGGCGCGGTTAGACTGCGGTTCCGCCGGGATAATTTCTACCTTATCGGGCATCGCATTGAAGGCGGGAATAACGCGCAGTGGTTCGAGTGCAAGCCTGACCCGAAGAAGGATAAGAAGGGTAAGCCCGTCATTCGGGCGCCCTGGATCACCGGCGCGCAATGGCTGGATTTCGGCGAGAATTACCAGAGTTTGCAGCATTATGCGGGCCATGGACGCAAGGATACGGTGTTGGGATTGCATCCTATGAAGAAGTCGGTGCGCGATCTGGCGCAGTCGACGAAGGGGCAGCCGCAGGCGCGGGCGTACCTTGTGCTTATTCAGATGCTGTCTGAGGCTGCTAGATTCACGGATCTGCTAGCACATATCGTCGACCATTGGGAGAGCGAGGCGGCGCCGGAGGCTGGCATGATCGATCGACAGAATGCTTGGGGGCCTGCGTCTGAGCTCATACTGCAGGATCCGAATGTTGCGAGGAATAGACTGTCCGCGCCGCTTGAGCAGGGTGGTATTCGGATCACTGGTGTGACGACCCTGGCGTCGCTGATTCAGTTCATGGCGCTGTTGCTACAGGTTGACCGCGGGCTGAACGGCGGCAACGGCAAGCTCGGTCGACGGAGCAAGGCTGGACAGTGTAAGGCGCCTGAAGCGGGGTGGGTCCCCAACGGCCGACCGCTGCTCGATATCCTGTCGGTCAAGACGTGGTATAACCTGCCGCGAAAGTACGAGCTGTACGGCAAGATCTGGGTCGGCGATAGTCCGGACATGATGACGAAGATCTATTCGCTGCCTGTTTCCGAGTCGCATGCCATCGCGGCGGGTCCCGGCTACGAGATCCCCCTAAACTTCAACGGCGTGTCTCGTGCGCTATCGGCGTCGAACCATATCAGCATCGGACTCGAGCTGCAGACTTACGATATCCCCTTCGGCGACAAGATCAGCACGGGGACGATTGAATGGGACGCCTTTGGGAACGCCGGCGTCAACGCCTACGACAGCATCCAGACGGAGCGCGTCGACGGCGATACGACGGGCTACGCGGAGGTCGAGTACATCGTTATGAGCAACGCCGCGCAAGCACACATCCAGCTCGTGATGATCAACGGCGACGACGAGGATCCCGCGCAGGTGTTCGGGACGGTGAAGGCCGAGTATCCCATGCCGAGGGGTGCGCCGCGCCCGTCGAAGGCGCAGGGCGGTGATGCGCACGAGAACGACGGCAAGACTATTACGGTGACTTTGTTGCCGGGGGTGGAGATCTCGCCGCAGCAAGATGTGCCGAAGGGGGGGAAGATCGTGCTGCGGAAGCCGT
Organism: Orbilia brochopaga; assembly: GCA_036872635.1. Taxonomy (NCBI): domain Eukaryota; kingdom Fungi; phylum Ascomycota; class Orbiliomycetes; order Orbiliales; family Orbiliaceae; genus Orbilia; species Orbilia brochopaga. Next base: position 934,467 of record JAVHNQ010000003.1, on the reverse strand, counting down.
TCGTGGTGCTGCCGTGGGATCAGGAGTTGACGCTGGATTTGGACTTGTGGGACCATAATAACTTGCTGTCGAATAAGAGTATTGGGAAGGGGAAGGTTATTTTCGCGCCGGAGTTTGAGAAGTCGTCGAAGCAGATTGTTAAGGGGGAGAAGGGGCAGATTGAGGTGCGGGTTACTTGGACTTAGTGTCGCAGAGTAGGAGGTATACATGTACAGTACATAGTCGGATATCCTAGGATGGTGTTTACGGGTCGTAGACATTTATAGAATCAATGGAAGAGTTGTGTGGTATTTCCGTTCTCGATGTGGTAATTTTCTGGCATGTCACCGCTGTTTTCTCCGCTTGGGGAATAGTCGCGTCTTCATATTCTCAAGGTCCTCGACATCAACCTGGACAGCTAGTTTTCTCCAGCTGCAGAATCAAACTGAATTTAAACATACCTTTTCTATCAATCGAAAGTCGAAAGCCATGCGACGGCCTACCTCCGGTCCGCAGACAGGCTCGATCACCAAGTTTTCGTCACGTCCAAAACCAGCGGACCATAACGCGGCGCGAGTACGCGACAACCAGCGGCGACACCGGGCGAGAGTGAAGGCGTACATTGCCGAGCTGGAGGCACGCCTCGGGGAGACGAAAGAACAGCTGGATGCTGCTCAGACGAAGATCGAGCGGTTGACAGCCGAGGTCCAAGCTCTTCGTGAGGGGTGTGATGAGGATGCTGCACAGGAACAGCAGGATACAGCTGCTCAGTCTCTCGCGGTACCGGCATCAGACAGCTTGGGTGAATGCGGAGGTGGCGAAATGCAGCCTGCTAGTCCCGGGGAATCGACAGTGGCTTGCACGGATGCATTTAAAGCTATCCATCAGCAGAATTTGTCGGGATTGGAGATGGCGGATATCAGGAGCTGGTTGGAGCCTGGATTTCGGAAGGGGGTTAGGCAAGGCTGTGGATGCCGGGTTGAGACGCAGCTGCTGTTCGCATTATTGGATCATGTCAGTTCGTCAGAGAGAGGGTAGCTTGATGACAATTGATTGGAGCTATCAGGAGGGGTGTAATGATTAATAGCAATAGTAATGGGGCTGTGATTGACGTTAGCTCTTCATGAACGTTCAGAGCTCAGCATGTACGGAGTAAACGTCTATAGATCTAGGTAGACTGTACTTTTATGCAACCTTCAACGTCCCTCCTTCTCCATCTTCATTGTCATCACCATCATCGACTTCGTCTGTTGTGCATACCTCCTTGGTAGAAGGCAGCATCCTTCCTCCCTACGCTTGGTGAGAGGCCCTCAGTCTAGATCCATCAGATAGGTCACCCGCCGGAACTGTGCAATCAGCACTATAGGACTAGCCACAGACGCAGGTGTGTTCGTGCCAGCAGATTAGCAGAGCAGCAGCAGTATCTAATCATCCTGTCTGACCGGTGCACAGCCTCAGCAGCTTTATAATCCGCGGCAACGACTTCGTGGCCAGCGTTTAATTTACGAGACAAGCAACGAATGCAAGTCAGAGATTAAGCTTCCATGTGGAGCATCTGCCAGCTAATTGAGTTCGAACCCGAGCTCGTGCGAGGTGAGCAAGGCTGTCTCTGTCATTGCGCCAGAGAATGCTGATTAGCGCTGATTGAAGGCTCTAGTCAATTTGAGATGAGATTCCACCACATCTAGCCTCCCATCCAAGCAGATGCAGCCCTAAAATAGCAGGGTATGCCAATTCGAATTCCCACGTCCGTCGCATGGCATGCCTGCTGCAGCCCTGAACATGCTGTATGCCGTCTCCAATACGCAATGCAGGAATGTCATCATACTCCATCATTGCTCGCTTTCCTTCCGACTCCCAGCGGCGCCGTCATCTGGCAAGCAGGTTTGCTACGCTGGGTGTTGCGTTTGTGTGGTTTGGATTGAGAAGGGGAATTCGAAGGAAGGGGCGTCGACGGTGGCTGAGAGCAGCCAGCCGGGACAGCTGTCCAGTCAAGCTGGCAGGAGCTTAATTAAAACGAGCAGGAGACCAGGCAGCAAGGGGCAGCTGCTGCTACTTCCACCGCCAACACCTACTGACAGGCACAACGGCAGTTGCAACGGGCGCCAGCTGCTGCACGACGCGTCGACGACCGTGAATCGACATCGACCGACATCCACAAACCACCGTCGACAGCCGACTGGAGGAATCGAATCCACTTCCGCCTCCGTCAATCCGGCCGCATCGCCAGCCAGCCAGCCGTGCCCGGGTCCAGCCAGCCGATAAGAAGAGCACAGCCCGGTGGATATCGTCATCGTGCCGGCGGGGCAGCTTAGCTAAGCGCATTGGCTCGCATCAAGCTGCTCTTTCCATCAGACCAGCTCGCATCATCGACCCCCCGCCAGCCTATAATAATTCCTGCTCGACCTTGACCTCTCGCCGACGCTGCTGCTCTATAGGCCTATCTCCATACCCGTCTTCACCTTCAATCGGCCCCACCAGCCGACAGCTCTACATCCAACATGTCCGGTGTCGACGACGACGAAGCCGAAGGCCGCCCCAGTCTCAGCCCCAGCATCAGCTCGTTCTCGTCCCTGCGCTCCCCTAGCCCGTAAGTTGTTCTCCCTCCCCTCCCTCCCGTCGACGCCCCTGTCATCTGGCCTCCACAGCTGACAGCTCCTGAATTCCTCCCAGACACAAGCGCTCCAAGTCCGCCCTCAGCATCTCACGCCTCTCCATCTCCAAGGCCTCGTCCAAGAGTGCCGACAAGCTCAGTCCCACCGTCCCTCACCATCATAACCACCACCATCACCACCATCACCATTCTCACATACCCCACATGTCCGCCGGGCCCTCGCCGACTTCCACCACCGCCCCGCCAAACGCCTTTTCATCCTCAGCTTCAGCCCTGCTTTCACCGACCGCCTCGAGCACGATGAACAAACAGGAGAGCATCAGGTCCTCGGCTTCCTCCACAAAGGCGCACAAGCGGGCACAATCCCTCGTGGCGACCTCCCACTCCACCCCCTCGCTCACCCTCTCGCAAGACACCTCCAACATCTTCCCCGTCAGAACGCCTCCGCCCCCGCTGCCAACCACCCCCAGCAAGTCCGCCCCGGCCACGACAACGCCGACGACCACCACGACTTCCGCCGCCGCCTCGACCACCACCCTCGAAGACACCGTCCGCACCTTCCGTCTCTTCGAGGCCCTGCGAAATGGTGACACCGCCGCCATCTTGAAAGCCATCCGCGACGCCTCGGAGCCGGGCTCCCCGGTCGAGACAGGCTCTATACTCGTCCTCGCGGTCCAATGCGCCGAGGTTCAAGTCGTCGAGTTTGTCCTCTTTTCCACCTCCCGCGATCCTGAGGCTGGCTCCGATTCCAACAAACCCTACCTCGACATCAACTTCCGCGATCCGAACACCGGCAACACCGCACTGCACTTCGCCGCCCATCTCGGCCGCCACCCGCTCGTCACTCTCCTGCTCAGCGAGCCCTCGATAAATGACGCAATCCCCAACCACCAGGGCGCGCAGGCCATCGATCTCTCTCGCGCCACCGAGATCGCCCTTGAGCTACAGGACTCCCGCGACAAATACCTCGAAGAACGCCTCGCGGAACTCCAGCGGCTCATCCAGCAGCATAGCTATGCCGAACTCGAGGCTTTTCTCGAAGTACCCCGCACGCGGGCTCTTCTCGACCTCAACGCGCACGATGGTGGTGTCCCAGGCAGCACGCTGCTCCACGAAGCGGCTAAAATCAAAGACGTTCGGTTAATACAGATTTTGCTGCTGCACGGCGCGGATCCGTTCAGAAGAGACAAGAAGGGCAAGCTGCCGCAGGACGTCACGAAGGACGAGAAGACCCGCACGGTCCTCAAGCGCAGCCCGGCTGCTGTCGCTGCGCAGAACAGCATTCAAGAGAAGGCGGTGTTGGGGTCTGGCGCTGGCATCCCTGGCGCCGAGGAGACTTCGAGAGACGGCACTCACCGCGAGGGACGCGAGATAAAGGGCTATCTGAAAAAGTGGACAAATTATACGGGAGGGTATAAGCTCAGATGGTTTGTGCTTGAGAACGGCGTGCTCAGCTACTACAAACATCAGGGTAGGTCACCCGACGATAAAATATGACCGTGCACGGTTTCACGCTAAGTATCGCTCGCTAACGAAATGGTTGTTGCAGATGACATGGAGAGCGCCTGTCGCGGTGCCATCAATATGAAGATCGCAAAGCTCTACATGGACCCTCAGGACAAGCTGCGCTTTGAGATCCACGGCAAATCCTCCGTCAAGTACCACCTTAAGGCTAATCACCAGGTTGAGGCGAAACGCTGGTACTGGGCTCTCAACAATGCCATTCAGTGGGCCAAGGATGAGGCCCGCATGGAAGCACAAAAGGTGGAGCGTGCGAAAGCTGCACGCCTCACCACATCTAGTAGCACCGCGAGCACCGACCAGTTGTCGACGAATGATTCTGTTTCCGATCTACCCTCCGACAAGCGGCAGAGTCGCGGATATGCGACCTCCACGCGGTCGAAGCTTTCCGCAAGCGGCGAGCTTTCGTGGGAGGATATCTCCGCCGAAGTCAAGCAAGACGCGGACAATGCTCAGCCCCGTCGCATCAACAGCGAAGACGACGATGACGACGACGATCTCGATGACGACGAGTTTGATGATGCGATGGAGGAGACGGTGGCAAAGATGTCGGATCCCGTCTACAACGAAACCTACCAGATGATGGCGCATTCCACTCGGATGCAGCTGGACATGCTCGCCACGGCTTGCACCGCGATGACGCTGGAGACCACACGCAACCCAACGACCCCGATCTCCGATCCAGGCATGCTGGCCGCGCTGCAGAGCTACGAGGCCGCGATCAACAACTTGCGCACCCTGGCCGGCGACCTGTTCAAGCTCAGCAAGGACCGCGAAGTGTACTGGAAGGCCCGGCTGGACAAGGAAGTCGACATGCGCAGGGTGTGGGAGGAGAACATGACCCGCTTGGCGCTCGAACATGAGCAGCTCGAGGGCGAGATGAGTAAAGTTCAACTCAAGCAGAAGCGCACCAAGCGGGCGTTGCGGGAGGTGCTTCGCGAGGGCGGCGCGTCCGCTACATCGCCGGGCCCCGCGGCGCACGAGCTGCACGAGGCCCTCACCGATCTGGCTGCCGAGAAAGAAGCAAGCACGCCGTCGCAGCCACCTCCAGCGTCTACAGCTGGTACTACGACGGACTCTGTCGCCGTATTGAACCGGAAGAAGACGATTCAGGTTGCCAAGATTGAGCTTAGCGATTCTGATGAGGCGGATGCCAGCGACGAGGAGTTCTTTGACGCCGTCGACGCGGGCGAGATTGAGGTGCAGAAGGAGATGCCGGCGCCGTCGGTGACGGTGGAGATTCCGATAAGTGCGGATAAGGCGGATATCAAGGAGATTGTGGAGGAGGCGGTGCGCAAGAGTCTGGAGTTCCAGGATGAGAGCGATAGACGGTTGATTGCGATTCGGAAGAGTTGGAAGGGCTATGAGGATCCACCGAGATTCAAGTTTGACAAGTCGGCCGACGACCGGCCGAAGATTTCCCTCTGGGTGAGTACAAGCGTTGCTTGGTACGTTTCACCGCTGGTTGACGGCGTGCTGATTTTTTGTGCAGGGCATTTTGAAATCGATGATTGGCAAGGACATGACCAAGATGACGCTGCCCGTATCCTTCAACGAGTGCACGTCTCTGCTGCAGCGCGTGGCGGAAGACATGGAGTACACCGATCTGCTGGACATGGCTGCTGAGCGCGCCGACTCGCTCGAGCGGCTGGTCTATGTTGCCGCTTTTGCCGCCAGCGAATACTCGTCTACGATCAACCGCATCGCGAAGCCGTTCAACCCGCTACTTGGCGAAACGTACGAGTACTGCCGTCCGGATAAGGGCTTCCGCTTCTTCGTGGAGCAGGTCAGCCATCACCCGCCGGTCGGTGCGGCATGGGCGGAAGCCCCCCGCTGGGAGTACTACGGCGAGTCGTCCGTCCGTGCCAAATTCTACGGCAAGAGCTTCGACATCAACCCTCTCGGCACATGGTTTCTCAAGCTGCGGCCGACAAATGGCAGCGGCGAGGAGCTGTACACCTGGAAGAAAGTGAATACCGCCGTCGTTGGCATCATCACCGGCTCGCCGACGGTGGACAACTATGGGCCTATGGAGATCAAGAACTGGACGACGGGCGAGCAGTGCATCCTCGACTTCAAGGCGCGCGGGTGGCGTGGCGCCGGTGCGTATGAAGTCAAAGGCCGCGTGCTGGACGCCGACGGCATGCAGCGGTGGAGCATGGGCGGTCGGTGGAACGACAAGCTCTACGCGCGGCTGTCACCCGGCTATGACGCTCAGCTGTCCTCACCGCCCGCTGGCGCTGGCGACGGCGAGCATTCGGGCATCTCGAAGAGCTTTTCGTCGACCCAGGCCTTCCTCGTCTGGGAGACGCATGAGCGACCACCCGCGCCGTTCAACCTTACCCCGTTCGCCATCTCGCTCAACTACCTGCCCGACAGCCTCCGACCGCACTTGTGCCCGACGGATACGCGGCTGCGGCCTGACCAGCGCGCGATGGAGGATGGGGAGTACGATTTCGCGGCGGAGGAGAAGAACCGGCTGGAGGAGAAGCAGCGGGCGAAGAGGCGGGAGCGGGAGCAGATGGGGGAGGAGTATCGGCCGCGGTGGTTTACGAAGGAGCGGGATAGCGTTACTGGCGAGGAGTACTGGCGGACGAATGGGGAGTATTGGACTGTTAGGGAGAATGTGGCGAATGGTGGCTCGTGGGAGGGCGTTCCCGATATTTTCTAATTCACATCTACATACATACGTATATACATAGTGTTATTCTGGGGGGATGGTGGATGCGTCGACGCATACATACAGAGAAGAAGCGATTTGGCGTCTCGACGACGCATGAGACTGGTTTCTTTGGTGAAAGTATCTTGGGGTGTGCGTCGGTCATACGGCCGGCGGACAGGTGATTTCGGCTTGTGATTTGTGTACTTTGTACCGTTGAGCATCTACGCATATTCCGTACATATTTGTTGTAATCTAGACCTACTTCATCTCTCACGCCCGCTCATTTCCACCGCCCCACCATGCATGAGATCTAACGGAGACAGAATGACATCCGCCTTGACACTGACGGGGCACGTCCGCTAATTATACTTATTATAACTGCGGTTCAGACGGCCGGTAATTAATATAATCAGAGTTATCGGGGCTCCGCACTGGCGGTTTCTACTAAGAAGTACGTCCGTGGGACGTCCCCTTTTTCGCGTCGGTGCGCGCAGGGGCCGGCAGCCTGGAGCTGTCCCGCTAATTTCGAGCCGCTCCACCTGCAGCTTCGACCAACCAGAGCCTGGCGAGCGGCAGGGACCACGGCGGGGCGAGCGGACGGTGAGAGGGGCGTGAAGTGGTTACTTATAATGGCTGTGGATGAGATCACGGACGGCTGAGTGGGCTGGAAATTACTATCCTCCTGGAGTGGAGTGGAGGATAACATTCCGGACTCCTTTTTGACCCTCATTCCTGAGAACTTTCCTTCTCTCGTCTTTCTTTCTTTCTGGTGTTCTCTTCTTCCTGATATCACTAGTACTCGTGTACTACGGACGACGTCGAACCGACCACGAGCGAACGCGCATACGGATATCATCGAAAGGAACTGATACGGTTATACACATACGGACACAAAACTACCTGATAAAGCGGATATACTGCTGATACCACTCACTCGACCTGCGACACGACATGAGCGTAGACGAGGTCCTCGTCGTGGCCAAGCCAATCCCAGCCGCCGACGCACCCGTCGACCCTCCCCGCGAAGACGGCGACGCCGCCGTCAACGTCCTTGCAAAACCGCAAGCCGACGCGCAAGATACGCCTACCCCAAACGAAAACGCGAACGAAAGCCCCTCCAGCGCCGTCGACGCCGACGTCGACGCATCAACCGACGCAGGTCCCGATACCTCGTCGTCCACGGGAACCACACGCTCGGAAAAGCGGAGATCCCAGCTGCCGCTTCCTGGATCGAGACTGCCGTTGCGGAAGGGCAGCAATCAGTCGCTGACGGGCGAGACGTCGCCGACGTCGCCGGTTTATAGTCCTACTATCACCACGACGGTTACGCCGTTGAAGGTTAAGAGAATGTCGTTGCCGACGCCGAAGTTGCAGGTGCAGCCTGGCGCTGCGATGCGGCGGCCGTCGCCTGGGAGGTCGCCCAGTAGTGCTACTACTGCTGCTTCTACTAGTAGTAGCGAGAAGGAGGTGAAGAGTCCGGCTACGCCGTCGAGGATTGCGTTTCCTAGGTCGCCTGTCACTGGTGGACAGAGGAGTGTTAGCTCGTCTGTGGTTGGTGGTAGCGCTGCTGCTTCCGCGACGCGGACGCTGCAGCGCCCGTGTGGGGGTACGCCGAGGAAGACGTCTGGGTTACCCATGATAGCGAAGACGCCGTCGAAGGAGACGGTGAGGAGTGGTAGCGGTAGTGGTAGTGCTGCTAGCACGCCGAAGAACACACCCCAGTTGAGACGGACGCCGGTGAGCGGCACCCCGCGCGCACCGGTTAGCAGGAAGCCCGTCGCCGGTGAGGATACGCCGACGAAGGCACCGGCTGCGAGGGCGCCGTTGAGGGTGCGGTCGTTTCAGGGCAAGCCTGCGAATACGGCTTCGTCTGGTGCAACGACTACGCCGGTACCGCGGGCGTGTAGTACTAGTGTGGCGACACCTGCTGCGAGTACTTTGAGTCCGCCCAAGACGATGGCAGTTACATCGCCGCCGTCGAAGCCTGTCGTTAGACCTACGCTTCGTCCACCGGCGGCGAAGCCTCGTCCGAAGCCTGCAGCTCCCGCTGCCCCTGCCGAGCCGGTTGAGGAGGCAGAACCGCTCGACAAACGCCAGCGGGCACTTGCATCTTCGCAGGCACTTCGCGATCAGATCAAGAAGGCGCGAGCGGCGCGCCGCTCCTCGAACGCCGCGCAGCCGCAAGCACAAGCAGCCTCCGACTGGCCTGAGGTCGTTATTGCAGGCGTCGACGATAAGAAGGAGGGCGAGGACGAAGCTGAAGAAGCGTCCGACATCGATTCGGACCCCGAACACCCCTTCGGACCGGAAGCGCCGCCTAAAGCTCTGCCCATCCGCCCCGGTGGCATTCTCGACCTTACATCCAAGAATCTCGAGGCCCTCACCACCGAACAGGTTGGTGAAACACCCTGCGGCAACGTCAAGGTGCTGCTACTTCAGCGGAACGCACTACGAGCATTCCCCGAGGCACTACCCCTGTTCACGGGCCTCTACACGCTCGACGTCAGCGTCAACTCTATCCGCGGGACGGAATACCTCCCCTCGCTGCTATCCTCCATCGATGCCGACGGCAATGGCAAGCTGCACTTCCCCTGGCTCAAGACGCTATTGGCACACAGCAACATGATGACGAGCATCCAGCCGCTCGTCGACGCCATCGACGCCCCACGGTTGAACTATTTCGACGTCCACGGCAACCGCCTAACGTCGTATCCCAAGGCGCTGACAAAGGTCTTCCCCGCGCTCACGACCTTCGTCGCAAGTGACAACCGGATCGAGGAGGTCGAAGTCGACGGCCTGGAAGGGCTGCAGGTGCTCGACCTCATGAACAACTGCATCGGCCGCCTGCCGCCGCGACTAGGCCTGCTGGAGGGCCTGCGGGAGCTGCGGGTCGTAGGTAACGCTTTCCGCGTGCCGAGACGGCAGGTGCTGGAGCGTAGCACGGCGGAGGTGCTCGAGTGGCTTCGGGACCGGATTCCCGTTGAGGAGCGCGGCGGCCGGGTGGAGGAAGTGGTGGAGGGCGAGGATGGATGGGATATGGTTGGGAGAGAGGAGGTGCAGGTTAGGGCTGGGGGTAGCATGATGTGAGTACTTACTGGAGGGTATACGGCGGTATCCTTCGAGCGCCCATACCCGTCGCATCCCACTTACCTCATCCACCCTGGACATTCCACGATTCACCTTACCATCCGTCCATCCGTCCGATCCGATCCCCGAGGTCATCATTCCTTCCACGGACCCGATCCATCATACGGACCCATATCAAGATAACACATTCTCCATCGGACACCCTAATCTATTTCCAGTTCGCCTTATCCGTGTTTGATTGACTTGTTTGTTTGAGCATTCATGTTTTATGTTCTGTTTATATGTTTGTTAATCGATTGATTGCAGTGCTAAGTAATATAGCTTGTAGGTTTGCCTGGGCGTTTGCCGGTTCCTTTCGTGTAGAGACGTTCTTTGCGATTCCGCTGGTTTTGATCACGGCTGTCGTGTTTGTGGGTAGCACGGCGTCGTCGTGGTATTAGTGCTGCTTGCATGCTTGCTTGCAGGATTGCATGATTGCGGTATTGCTTGCTTGCTGAGTATACGTGGTATGGCGGTATGCTGTACGTTTATGGGTCTGTATCATATATATGCGATAGGTACATATATTAATTGTAATTGTAATTATTGGGTGGATTGACGGTTCGTTGGTTGGTCAGTTGGATATACATACATGCGCAGATGATTTGCCGTTGCTGTTGCACGTTGGTGTTTTCAAAAATTTTGCGATTTGCTTGGAGTGGGGTTGATATCATTTTGCTGGATTGGATTTGTGTTTTTCGAATTGTGTATTATTAGCTAAGTAGTTTTGTCGTTGATTTATAGGTTCTACTTCTTGTAATTATAATGCATATTTTGACATTGATATGTTTTGTCGTCCACTAAAATAATTCGGAATGGGGCTATTAAGATATTGGCGACAATTTGTTCGGATCCGCTGTGCTTTTTATCGATCATATGTATCGTGGTTTTAAAAAGAAATCAGCTGACTAGTTGCATATTGAAATCCATGTAAATCAGAAGAGCGGAATCGTGAATAAGCGTCTCGCGGTTATCAACAATCTCTAAGCAAAATAAAAACACCATATAGAAGTGATTACTGGCCTACAAGACTAGTCATTCTCATATTCCGAGCTATAGCGCTATCTTAGTAAACGGCAATTGATATTGATCAATTGAGCCGTTGCTGGTTCTATCTCTTGGCCGTGTTAGAACTTATAATTATGAATGAAGTGCGTGCGGTGATGTCCGGAGCTGCCTGTCTTTCATCTGCTGGTACCAAGTCTATTGCCATTAGATTCGCGACTTCGATATTCTTGATGGCGTCATATATACTCTTCATATTATTTATAATATCGAATGAGAGCATTTGACTCTGGGTGTACGTAATCAGTGCGTCGAGTTGAGTCAAGTAATCACGATATTTGAGTTGTGTCAGTCATGGCGGGTGGGGTTGCAGAAGTGGCGTTCTATTGGCCGGTGGATCGATGATAAGCTTTGTATGTTTAACCCGTACGTATATGTATTGGATTGCAAATGCCGACACGTGCAGCTGGGAAAAGTTTATCGGATACGGGACGCGCTGAAATGGACTGCACATGCGGACGGGACCAAAAATGTTGGGACGAAAATCTTGAAACTGAATGAGTGGATAGCTAGCAGGATAATATATACGTGATACGGACCAGCCTGTCTGGGAATTTCAACAGACGAGAAAGCTGTATCCGATATATTAAGCATGTTTCGAGCCATCGAAGCGTAAACCATTGATAGGTGGACAGCGAAGAGGAATGAAGTGGGCGGTTGAGTATTTGGCAACGCACGCTCGTTGTTGACGTGAGGTTGTGTTGAGGTTACACGAGTGGAGTTTCTCTTTTGGCTTCAGGCTGAAGTTGACAATGGGATTTTTTGGGTCGACCGACTTTTTCCCATGTCGAAGCGAATACGAAAAGGCGAGCGAACGGACATTGCATGCAGCACAAAAGTCGCGGATTGCAAACAAATCGGAAAAAACGATTGCCCATTAACTCGACCTTCCTGTCAATGCTAATCTCCTGCAGCGATCGACTCAGCCAATCTGGGATTGGCATCCGACCCAGATTCGGGTTTTCGTCCTCCGTGGTCTGGCGGTCGTTTCTATTTTTACTGGAATGGGAAACCTGTTTCAGCGTTTGGCGAGTACTATCGAGAAAGTCTGGAACGGCGAGCTCGTTGTGGACGAGTGGTCTAGTTGCTGTTCGGCTGTCTTGTTTTCAGCTGGAAGGTGTCCTCCTACCATCAGATATATCTTGCCTCGGTGGGCTGAGCATAGTTGACGTGATAATGGGATTTTAATTGGCGATGCAACGTGTCAATTTGCCAGTACGCTGATATCATTGTATTGTAGAATCCTTACTCCGTACAGTGTTGGAAAGCTCGAAAGCTTGTCCTTGAGCTAGTTGCAATACCAAACGGTGCGAGTTTCGGATAGAAATTTCGCATGTTTTGTGATTGGTGATAAGATCCTGTATAATGTAGTCCTCACGAGTGGGAGCTGATTCATTTGACACTAACGAGGAAGTGTGATGTCACGTTTGGCTGAGGACCGGCCGCGGATTAGTTAGAAATTTTCGTATGTTCGCACTTCCAATGGTGGCAATGGTGAGTTGGCGGTCCGACAGGGCGCCACTGGTTCCTGAGAATTTTTCCTATGGACTTTTGCAGGCATCTACCCATGGAGCGTGATTTAGAAGCTACAAGTAGAAAGACGGATGAACTGCTTCCTGAATTTGAACTCAGGTACACGTCGCACAGCCTCCTTGGCCCGCCAGCCAAGATAAATGCCATCTGCCCAGATTGCTCAGGCGCTGCTGGGCGCCTCAGATGTTGACAATCGGGAAGTTATAAATTCATTGGCACAGGATGGTAATTAGAGGACATTCGTTGTTTAGCCTGGTGGTTAGGAAGGTCGCCGGTACCTGAGCGCCGTGGCGGGACAGCCTTGGCCGTATCGTTGACGTGTAGGGAGCCGTTAGCGTGACACGGAAGGTTTCGATCAAGCTAAGGTTCCTTTTGAGACCGGGATCCTCCAAAGATTTGTTTTGATAGCTGCGCAAAAAATATAGTGCGAAAGATTCGAAAAGGCGATTTTGAGGTAAATTCCCGTTTTACCAACTCGATAATTATAGCTTAGCGCAGCTTCGAGAAGATCCCAGAGTAGAAGTCAGACATATGAGTTTCGGTGCCTGGCGGCTACTTGTGTAATTATCAATTGTGCGCATTTGCACGATATATCATATCTCTCTTGATCATATCGCAGAAGGTCGAACTGGAAACTCGGCGCAGGGCTACATCCGATTCGACCAAGGACGCCAGCGTAGCATCTATGGATAGTTTGAATCTACTGCTTCAGCCAAATGTACTTGCATGCATGTGCGAATCCAAGTATATCAGATATCTGTTAGTGGATATGGTATTGTTTTAAAGCGTATGCATCGGGAATCTGAGCCTATTCGATTGTTTGAACGTATTTTGCCCTACAGGACATGGCTTGGTCAACGGCAACAATACTTTGGCTGTGATGAAAAATGATGTTTGCTCTTCCCAGCCCCGAGGTTGGTGGGATCCAATACGCATACATTCAGATGGCTTGCGGGATCTCAAGGGGAGTGGCGTATTAGAGAGTAGGCAAAGGGTTTGCACGTTTCTAGGCTGCTACACCAGTTCGAGCCCTGTCACCAAGTGCTAGTGATCTATCAAATGGTTTTGTGATTCAGTACTGGGACAGCCTGTCCCGGAAATTGAAGGGGACACGGAGCGGAAACTTCGAAAGCCTTACAACATTCGAATATTCAGCCTGCTGAAGAATCAAATTTTCACTTCCTCGCCTCATGGTTCTTCCTAGTGTCGGAAAACATCACCCACCCCTGTTAGATATATCTAATTTGAGCTCGCGCTGTAGATCATAACTCGAACTTGTCAACTAAGAGGCTCAGCGACTCGCTCATCAATTGATTAGGTATAATCTAGCATCTTGGGCGACGTTTTGAAATTTATGGTGAACAATATCCATCAACAGGGAGCTTCGATCGAAGAGTTAATTCTCTGCTATTGATAGTAGAGCACAACGAGATTGAAATTTTACCATGTTTCTGAATTCTGCCCGGTGCCAGGAGCTCGAGGCCAAGAATATAATGCGAATGCTCGAGCACCGGATGCAAAAGTCGCAAGCGCATCCAACACACCTTACGCCACCTCGCGTATGCATGCACGATCAATATTCGATTAACACATGTATACAAATGCATGCAACGGTCCAACCGTCTTGACTCTGCCGGCAGCTCGCGCATGCGACCAATCGCAAAATCAGGATTTGGAAGGTACCTGCAGGGCAGGTCTATACTCCTATCTAGCCCAACTAACGGTATAACGTAGGCCAGGCCCCGGCTGCGATCAGCCACAGTCTGCGACGCCGAGATTGCATCGAATAATCTAGTCTGCGTCACGTCGACCCCCGCCTGGCCGGTCTACTAGAGGCAATTGGACAAGGAGAACAGGCACATGCGCCAGTCTGCCACAGTCATGGTACAAGACCTACGGCTAGCTCTAGCTTGCCCGCTATGAGGAAGGGTTTCGAGTCCGCCTTTGTTACCCTCGCTGCCCACGTCGCACGGCAAACGGTAGATTTACTTGGGGTCCCTCTAGGCGACTGTGAGAAAGCCGATTCTTTGACCACTTCGTGCGCGCTTGCCGTTTCTCAGACAAAGGTGAACAATGGCTGCGCAGACTTGTGCAGCCTATAAGTTTTAAAGGGGGATCTCCCTGCTCGAGGAAGACTTTTAAGGTCAGTATGGAATAACTCTACTACAATTGTCAGCGCCGTGGACAATTGTCTGCGAATCCGCTCTTCGATAACCAAAAAGCTTTCGAGGCTTCCTTCAGCGCAGGGTCGCTGAGGTTATACGCTCCTTTTCACCATGCGACTCCAACATTATGCTACTTCTGCGTTCTTTTCTTTGTTTTATATCTACAATTCTTTCATTGCTGAATCGCATGCCTTAGATACACCGACAGTCATCAATATCTCGCCTACGTTGCAAAATGCCGCCGTGGCGCCAACCGTCGATAGATCCCTCGTCAGCTACTCGATAGAGCTGATGGCCGTGACAGGCTTCACGGAGAACAACTTCGCCAAAAATATATACAATGTATGGTTCGAAAAGACTGGCGGCCGGCCCAGCATTCGTCTCGGCGGGTCCGGCATGGACTTGAGCACGTTTGTGCCAAACCAAAAGGAAGCCATGGTAACCCACGACAAGCCTACTAGGAGATGGGATTTTGGGCCCTCGTTCTTCGCACCTATATCTAATTACTTCACGAAGGATACCGAAATCAGATTTGGACTCAACCTGGCGAATACAACGGATAACTGGAGAAATACTATCGATTTTGCTGTTGCCGCGAAGAAGGGGATCCCACAGCTGAGCATGTTCGAGATCGGAAATGAAGTCGATAACTTTGTTCGAAACAAGTTGAGGAAGGAGCCTTGGGGAATACCGGAATATGCACAGCAATGGCGCAAAGTTGCAGATATGCTAAAGGCAAAAATTCCAGGTGTCCGATTCCAAGCAGCAGTCTACGCCGGTACATCTCCCAATGGCTTTAATGTCGGTGGTCTCAGCAAAGCTGGTGTCAACAATAATAATTACAAGATACCAATTTACTCAGTACACTTTTACCCGCAAAGCCGGTGCGCCGGCGGTATGGCTCGCGTCAGGCTCGATAATCTAGCCGATAACAATCTGCTCAAGGCACAGTTAGCCAATTACGATGCTGATATCGCCGCAGCTGTAGCTGCCGGTGGTCGGTTCAGCTTTGCGGAAGCCAATAGCGTCAGCTGCAGCGGAGCGCCAGGTGTCTCAGATACCTTTGGTGCTGCTCTCTGGCTGGTCAACTATGCTCTCGCAGCAGCTGCAAAGTCGGTTGAACGAGTCTACATTCACAGTACACTTACTACTGCTTACTCGATGTTCATCCCAACGCCGGGAGGTCAGACACCTACGGGTGTCCGCCCCATGGTGTACGGCATGTACTTCCTCGCGGAGGCTCTCGCCTTACCAGAAAGGGGGTCCGATACAAAATTTCTCGTCACACCAATATCGATACCCAACAATGAAGGCGATATCTCGGTATACGGCTTGTACACTAATCGCGTGCAAAAGCCCAACCCGAAAGCTGCTGCTGCGGCTCCAGTCTTCAAAAAAAACGTGGTGCAGGTAGTCGTCAGCACGCGCCGTTTTACGAAATCCATGGTCTACCCAGCAGGCGTGCAAACAATTGCAGTGGATGAGGTCCGGAAGGTTCCAAAGTCGGTAACCACAATTTCAACGGTGATTACTACAAGGCTTGTGAAGTCTGTCACTAGAACCATACGGGTCCCGAGGACTACAACAGTGGTGCAGACTAGGACGCGGGTAGAAAGCCGCGGGGCGGCGGCTTCCACCATATACGAAACCGTATCGCAGCCTACCACTGCAATAGTCCGCTCTGTCGTCACCAGACGAGCAACCAGCACCCAGACTATTTCGACGACCATCAAACTCACCATCTTTGAAGAGAAAAGGATGAAAGTTACAAAGACGGTCAAGCTCACTGCGGCGTCTACGACAACTTGGATCTCCAGAAGACTCGTAACAATGACCACCACCGTTGTCGGCGGCGGCAAGCCTATAGCGACCCCACCTGCGCGCGGTGTCTTCCCCACCGGTGATGGCATCTATCTTGCCCGCGCGGTAATTCTCAATCTCTCTCGCTTCAACACCTCAGACCCGAACGGTCTCAACTGCCGGTCGTGCAGGTCCCCCAGCCCGCCGGGGTTTGGCACCTCAGGCTCTCGACCCAGCAAGGCCATCAGGCTCTCCGGCTTCCAGCCCGGACACAAGCTTAAGTTGCTTCGACTGCAGGCGCCGGGACTTAATGCTAAGAGCGGAGCAACCGTCAGCGGTCTGAAGTTCAACGATGACACTGGTATCATCGCCACTCAAGCGACGCCTGAGAGCGTGACGGTTGATGCTGCTGGAGAAGTGAAATTTAACGTTCAAGCAACGGAAGGCGTATTGTTGGTTGACGAGGCGGTGAAATGACCCTCTATATATATTTACCGGCACTTTCATTTCTTCACGCCACTTCACTCAATTCATCTTTGATAGATATCCGATAGAGGTATATTCATATATGCGCCTAGGTTTGGAGTTTTGGAGTTTTGCAGAGAATTTTCCTCATCACATTTTAGTTCCTTTCTGGAAGTTTTCCTCTCATTCTTAAGATCTTACAATTGGAGATGTAGGTAGTTGCACAAATTACCTCCATATACATATATTTTCGTTCCTCCCTGGCGCACGTCTCATACTATACATAATTTCCACGAAATGCACAAGTTCTTGTCGTCATGGAAATGCATATGGATGTTTGTAAAAAGTATCGTTATGTCGGTTATGGTTGCAAGCGTTTTACACACTTATTATAATTAATTCATGTAGATATAGAAGGAAATTTCACCTTGCAACGACTTTCTCTGATTCTAGGTTTATGTCGTACGGAAACGTAAGAATACCAATACAAGCCAGCCTAGCAGGGGTCGGCCCAGCAGGAAGCAGCACGGGTAGCCGCGGGCAGAATCCAGCCCGATGCCTACTGGACTAGATAGAATCTGAGGATGCAACCACCTCTAGAGCTCTTTGTGAACAGACGCAAAATTATTGGGGAGATTGCTGAATATGAATTGGGTGTGCGACTTCTGGATCCAAGCCGCGCCTGATGTAGTGAGTGCAGATTACGGCAGACTCGTTGGTTAATGACAAATTCAGATGCTCAAATTCATGGCAATGGGCCTCAGTAGCTACAGCGCATGCATCGGGCTTTCAGGGATTTCGTTGTAACCATACCATTTCATTTTATCGCCGTTGACCCCCTCTTCTAAGGGAATAAGCAGAGCCCCATTTCATAGAACTAAACCGCTAATAACAAAACCAAGACCAGAAGTCGAGGGAAAAGAGGTGAAAAGTAAGAATCATTGGTGGTAAAAAGAGGTGACCGCGATTTAAAAAATCTTCAGAAGCTCCACCTCGAAAATCAACGTCGCGCCGGGTGGTATCAAATTCGGGAACCCCCTGTCGCCATACGCATAGTCTGGTGTGATTGTCAACCGCGCCTTCTCACCGACAGACATCGTTGGCACGGCCTCGTCCCAGCCCTTGATAACCTTTCCCGTGCCGATGACCGTTGTGAACGGGCTGCCGCGGTCGATGGAGCTGTCGAACTTTTTGCCATTTGTGAGTGTTCCGGTGTAGTGGATTGAGATTCTGTCGCCGACTTTGGGGTACGTTTGGCCATCGCCGGGGCTGATGATTTCCTTTTCGACACCCATCGTGTGAATGTGTATTATATCGTGGTTGGTCCGGCGGCGTTCGGGAAGACTGGGGGTACCGCGGAAATCGTGACTCGGGATATAGCCGAGGTTATTCTGGGTGGATATGTGTGATACCGATTGGAGATCTGGATACCGAGGCGACTGGCGCTGATGATTAGCGCGTATGCGGTCAAGGAGGATGATGATGATCAGGAAGTGTGTGGGGTAGTTGATTGCGATCGCGATCAAATGCCTAAATCTTGGCTGTATTTTCAACCTAAAATCGAGTTCAGTGCCCGACGTCGGTTGCAACGCAGTGAAATCCAACAACCCTTTCGCGTCTTCATACCTTGTTCTCGTAGTCTCGGTTGTACAGCATCCGCCACTTCGCCTAAATACTTCAACCCACGTACAGCTGCGGGCAGGGTATCAGCATGCTTGAAACAATCTACATCGTCCGCCATGGGGTGAGTCAGCCCTCTATGTATCCTGCGGCGCCTATTATCGTCAGATCTGTCTGACATGTTGTTCGCTGACCGTGGCTCTATATCGCTTAGTTCCGCTCGAACTGGGTCGTCTCGAACAGCGGCTCGTACGATGCAACCATCAAGTCGCCAACGGGGATCCCGTCCGACCCGCCGCTGACATCCTACGGCGTCGATCAGGCGAAGCAACTGGGCGCGCATCTTGCCGGCCTGCCTGCGCGGCCGCAGCAGATCTACTCGTCGCCGTACTATCGATGCCTGCAGACGGCGGAGCCGATTGCCAAAGCGCTTGGGGTCGGCATTCAAGGCATTGACGGTGGTATCGCGTATGCGCTAACTTGCAATACATGTTAAACATATACGGAAGAAATAAGTTGGATGCATTTCTAATTTTATACTACGAATACATAGTGAATGGTTTGGAGTCGCGCCATTCGACCACCCACCGCCGCCGACAGCGGAACTGCTGAGTTCCTTCTTCCCGATTCTAAATACTGCCTATACGCAAATCATCACGCCGGCAGCCCGCGGCGAGACGATGGCGCAAGTCCATGACCGCGCCGCATACGCACTTACACGACTAATCACACACGTCGACGAAACCTACCCGGACGTCACGGCCATTGTACTGGTGTCCCATGCCGCCACTGTCATCGCAGCGGGTAGAGCGCTCGTCGGCGATCCGGAAATGAGTGTTGGCGCGGGTACGTGTTCTTGCTCGGTGTATAAGCGCCGTGATCCGTCTTTTGCTGCAGAGTGGGTGGACGTCGACGGGAAGGAGGTGCCGCGGACGGGCACGTTGGATTTGAATCAAAGGACAGTACCAGTGCTGCCATGGAGGGGGAAGGGCGTGCTGGGAGGTTGGAGTTGTGAGGTTAATGGTGATTGCAGCTTTCTCGCGGGTGGGGAAGAGAGGAATTGGTGGTTTGACGGTGATGAGGCGTGGGATTTCTCGATTGCAAAGGGTACTGGGGTAGAGAAAACATTGGCGGAGGTGGAGGTGAAGACGGGGGATGGAGCTGCAGGAAGGGCGGAGCATGCGAAGATATGACACGGCAATTAGAGAGTAAAGAAAACGATGATAGACAATGCGTAGAATGGTATAGATATCAAAGCTACGTATGCTCGGCGTAAGGAGATCCTCACTACACATTCAAACAAGCTATCCTAATCCATGGGTGGTTCTTTCTCCTGCTGCCCTTTCCTTTCATGATCGAGGGCAGTTGCATCCTCTCTACGAGTCTTAAACGAGCCCTCGGCAAATATTCCCTATGAGAATTTTTCGGGGAGACGCTCTTGCTCCCGGTGACATCATTTTCGAACAAACTATAGGGGCAAGGGCATTTGTGACGGGGAGGGTGAAGTGCATTCGGTCTACAGTAGCTTCAGTCTCGCTTAATAGTTGATCTCGAGTCGACTCTCACTCCCCCGATTCTGAAATCATGACGGGTGCCTCCCATACGTTTTCGCATTCAAATACACGTCGATGTTGCTGGTATTCCTTATTCGGCACAGTACGTGGACTCGTGATCATTTCTTTCCCACTTGACTTTGTCCGACCATCGGATGGTAATTGTGATGAATTTGGACGGTCTAGCACATCGCCCGGCCGGCTGGACGATCTGGAGTCTTTGAGCGAATGTATGTGTCCTGCTCATCCGCCCGCGAAGATGGTAATTCGCGCAGGAGCCATAGTCTTCGCAATATATCAATCAATGCCATTGATAAGCGCCAAGCGGTCCTATTTTTGTCTCGTGAACCAGACTGCCGATCCTGGACACAGCGAAGGAGACAGCCCCACCTCCCGATCGCGGTTATTGCATCAGAATGTAAACGGGTTTTCTATCTCAGCTGTAGCATCCATCGTTGGCTGATCCAGGAGTCATTGGGAGATGCGGAAGGACCAGGCTTCGCAACTTATATTTCATATCGATTCTTACATCATACATGAAGATGGGGATGAATTATCTTTAGCTTGTTGCAACGTTGTCGAAGTCATTAATTATGATGCATCGATGGAGATGTGACCATATATGCATATTCTTAACTTATTGAGCTGTCCTAGCTGACGTGCGCAGGCTTGGAGATTTAAAACGATATATTCTGTATAGTCTTAATGAGGTCTGAGCTATAGACTCAAGCTTACCTAGCCGAGTAAATGTGTAGTGCAGCTGTCGTCGTGAAAAGTTTCATGTTGCCTTTGCCTTAGCAATGGTTATCAAAAGTGCGTTGAGGGGCAAAAATGCAACAGTCAATCCGGTGGTCGCACAAACCAGCCGTTATTGTCACAGACTGGATGTTGCACAAAATTGTCCTTGCGACATAAAATCTACGGTGAGGTCGGTGCTATTCATTTTTAGAGTCGAACTCATCGGCCTTATACTCATTATATTGATGTAATTGTAGCTAATCATGATTCGCGAGAGATCGGATATCGTCGTGAACATGCATCGTCCATTTTCCAGGCTCTGTAAATATCCCGACTCATAATGCTACAGTTCCACGATGACGGGTGCAAACTCTCCTCTCTCATCCTCGCCCTCCATATCCTCCAGCTCAACCTCGACTCTCCCTCCGCCTTCCTCGGCCGGTAAATCAACCATACCCTTCCTAACATACTGATCGTCCAGATACCATCCGAATCTCCTACACGTCCTCTCTAGCTCTGTGAAGTTCCTCTTCAGCTTCTCCATATCCTTATCCTGTGTTTCGCCAGTGGTGATATCCTGAAGCTCTCGATTGAACCCTCTTAGCAGCTTGATCAGCCAGGCATCTCCGCCGCTGACAAACTCCTCGAGCACCCCTTCTTCCACCGGCACGCCTGCGCCTTCCTCATCGTCGTCATCGTCGCTTCCCGCTTTCTCCCCGAGGATGAGCTTTGCGGCTTTCAGCATATTCTCAATTACGCTGATTAGTCGGACAAAGTATCCAGCGTGCGACTTGACCGCCTCGCTGGCCGTCAGGGATATCTCGAGGACGTGCTTGAACTGTATTGTGGATGAATAGTTTGCCAACAGCACTGATAGCACAAAGGCGATTGCCACCTCTGCTAACAGTGCCGCCTGACCGCCCTGCGTGCTCTCGGACAACGGCAAGTCGCCGAACAGTGACTCGGCTGTCGAGTTTGCTGTCGCGCGACTCTCGGCGTCTTGGGATCGGTGGTCGGTGTAATCAGGCGATAATCGTTGGAATATGTTTGTGAGCACCCAGCTTCGGTCTCTTGCCCACACTGTCCGTTCCCGCCCCATCGCGTTCGGCGGCCACGTTCGCTTCAGGTCTATGCGGGTGTAGTTTAGGACTTCCTTCCCCGTTACGCCGTCGTGGCCGGGCGGCTTCTCAGGGCCGTACATCGGGCGGGAACCAGTAATCTCTGTTTTAGAGCGTATCGCATCGTCCAGTTCCTTCTTTTCCCAGCTGGTTTCTCGCGCGGATTCGCAGGTCCAGTTGGATCCGAGAATCCGCGTCAAGGTCGTTTGTGAACGGCCGATTGCAGATGCGAGGGTGTTCCAGACGACGGCTTTCTCTTCCGGCACTTGCAGTTTCTCGTAGGGACTTAGGTATTCACGATGGATTTCTGGGAGGTTTCGCTTGACGTTTTCGACGTCGACAGCTGGGATCTGGGATTCCAAGAGGAGAGTTTCGGTCTTCGCGCACCATTTTCGTATGATGAACGGCGTCGACGGCGACGCCGCGAAGAAAAAGCCAGCTCGGAAGTGCAGTGATGAAGGGTTTGAAGACGCGTTATCGAGCTCGGTGATCCGCGATTCGGTGTTGGAGGGGTCGGCGGGGTGGTCTAATGTTGGCGAAAAGTAGCAGAAGTGGATACCCGGCGGTATATTCCTGACGCCGCGGAAACGGGGCGCGGTTGTGAATGAGGCAAGATCGATAGCGCAGAAGGAGGACGGCGGGAGGTCGAGGAGGATGAGGGCAGTCATTGTTGCGGGTTGACTGTCGTCGCGAACGGTTGAGTTGGAGGAAATGACAAATGCCAAGAAATGTTGGATCTCAGCGAGAGCCTCATAGTAGGCGAGCCGAGCATTCTGTATTCTTCCACCGTAGAAACAACCGTCTACGGCTGGTGTATTCAATCTACTTCACTGACCCATACCCAGCTAGTCGCGCATCCCGCCGCGATACCCTCCACCCGATATTTCCCTCCTACAAGCCCATCAATCCCCACCTCGTGCACCCACTTCACGACTTCCCCACGCTCCTTCTCCAGCTTCCCGCAGTTCCCATGCTCGCCCCATCCCCAGGCATACAACTTGCCGTCTCGTCCAACGGCAAGCGCATGTTCACTGCCCACCGCCAATTTATCCAATGGCGGCATGTCGTCCGGCGGCAGCTGGCCGTGCGTGTTTCTGCCCCATGAAACAACCTTCCCATCCTCCCGCAGAACGTAGAGGGCACCCCATCCGGCGCTGAAAACCCTCCAGTCCGTCATCGGGCTTTCCACCATCGGGTTCAATTTAATGACGCCCCACTTGTCGTTCCCGAAGACTTGCACCTCTCCTGTCCGTGATGTGAATGCCGAGAACTCCCGTCCCGCAACCATGCTTGCAACTTGAAAGTCGTCCGGCATGTCAAGCCGTAACTCGTGGGGACTCCAGAGATATTTCTCGCCAGCGGATAGTGTACCCAACTGTCCCTTGCGGCCATTACCCCAGCCATATATCCGGCCGTCGGAAAGAAGAGCGAGCGTGTGTTCGACGCCGCTGGCGAGCTGGACGACTGTTGTAGCTGGTGGCGGGAACGACGGTATCTCAGTTGGGGTGGTAGATGTAGTGATTGATTCGCCGAGACCTAATTCTCCTCGAGGGCCATTGCCGCAGGCGTATAGTCTATTGTCTGACGATAGAAGGATAGAGAACTGCCAGCCGGCGCTAATTGATATCCAGTGAGATGTAGGTGTCGGCGGGGGAACTGCTACGAATGACGCAGTTATCGCCGCCGTATTCGACTCGTGAGGGACGGTGCATTGACCGAAGGTATTGTCGCCGACGGAGTAGAGTAACTTCTGGGCGGTGGAGAGAATGAAGGTGTGGTTTCCGCCTGTTATGATGCTGATATCGGAGGGGATGTAGGGGAGGAGTACCTCCGTGGGGGTATGCGCGTCTTGCACATGGCCGATGGAGAGCTGGCCCAGTGAGTTCGAGCCGAATGAGAAGAGTCTGACCGACTTATCATTGATGCGAGGCGTCTCGATTGACGGTGATGAGTTCGTGATGTCGATGTCCTCCACTCCAGATGTCATGTCGAAATAATGCGTTGAGGAGCAACACAGCTCTTCTGAAGATGTTTGACAGCGAGCCACAAGCGCCCAGCCGCCGGCCGGCTCGCTTGACGGGAGGGTTTTCAGCCCTGACCCGCTTACTCATCGCGACACGTGACAACTCCCACCGTAGCGAATTTTGGGGGAAAAGCGCAGCAACACCATCAAGCAAGCGAGCATCGAATCTTGCAATCTCGAATTTCACGACTGACCGACGACAGACCGACATCCGACTTGTAACCCGCCTGCATAACGTCGACGGACATCTCACACATACACATCCGCCCATCATGTCGACGACACAGAGCGTCCAGTGCTTCGGCAAGAAGAAGACAGGTGAGCTGCCGGACCACCACTTTACAATACAGATAGAATCGATCGCTAACATCGCTATCTAGCCACCGCTGTCGCCCACTGCAAGGTCAGCTACACTGCCGTCTTACCAACTTGGAATCTCGCCCAGAAGAAGGATATGAACAAATCCGAAATCCGACAAGGAACGCCATACTAACGAGCAAGTACGATAACAGGCAGGCAAGGGCCTCCTAAAGGTCAACGGCTCCCCCATCGGCCTCGTCCAGCCGGAAGTCCTGCGCTTCAAAGTCTACGAGCCCCTCCTCGTCCTAGGTCTCGACAAGTTCGCCAACGTCGACATCCGCGTCCGCGTGACGGGCGGTGGCCACACCTCGCAGATCTACGCGATCCGACAAGCGATCGCGAAGAGTATTGTCGCGTACTACCAGAAATATGTGGACGAGCACTCGAAGAACCAGCTCAAGGCTGCGCTGCTGCAGTACGATCGGAGTTTGCTGGTTGCGGACAACAGACGGTGCGAGCCGAAGAAGTTTGGCGGGCCGGGTGCTCGTGCCAGATACCAGTACGTCTTCCACGACTATGAATTCATCTGTGTGTATGGATGTGCTGACTGGGTTATAGGAAATCTTACCGTTAGGTGTTTCTGCTTCTTTGTGCATTTGGCCTGTCGTCTCGCATTTCATTTTCCTTATACGTACGCTACTACTACTATTCCTGCTAGTACCTTATATACACCCCGCGAACTAGTCGTCGCACTGTAACTACTTCTTATTCAAGAGACTGCCAGTCACACAGTCTTCTTTCATCCTTCATTTTTCTCTTATACATGTTCCTCGTCATAATCGCCGGTGGTGACAGCCCTGTTTCTGGTTCGGGGGTGTGTCCGTTTTCCTAGATGGGCTTGTATCGTCTGGGTGTATTCAGTTGCTCATGCTTCATATGGTCAAGGACGAATCCAATTATATAAATCAGTGCATCAAACTGGAACTTAAGGGTTGGTAACCGTATATAATACCTATACTTACCGCCGAGACGTCAACGGCTGGCATTCCAGTTTGTATGCATCTATTTTCGATTTGTCATAGCGAACTCAAGGGTGTTGATATTCAGTGCATTTTATACCTGGAGAGCTCGAGTAGTAGGAACGCACAGGTATCCAACTGTTCACAATATACACACATTTCTTGTCCTAGATATAGAACAGCCCTCAAATCTGGTCTGGCCTCATAAACCAGACCACACGCCAGCTCAGATCGTAAATCGTAAATCATATTACCATCTATAATACAATATACTATCCAAGTCCCAGCACGCCCATTCACTACTTAAAAATAACTACACGCCCAAACACCCCTCGTGATAGGCAACCCAATGTTCCTCGACAAGCTCCACCTCCGCATCCTCGTCCGCACTCTGGTCTGCTTTCTCGCCATCGTTTTTCTCGACGGCGGGGTTCCCCGGTTTACCATCGCCGCCCTGTTCCTGTTTCACAGGGTTTGGAGGGCGCTGCGGGCCGCCGTCCGCGCTTGTGTCCATTTTATCGGAAGTGCCAGAGGTGTTCTTGTCGCCGTTGGACTCGTTGGCGTCTTTCTTTTCTTTGCGCACTAGTTTTATGGTTTTGCGGAGGCGGCGGACGGTTGGGAGATCGGCTTTTGGGCCGTGTGTGAGTTTGTTGCATTTGAAGCATTTGGTTTTGTAGATCGTCTTGTAGGTTGCTAGCATGTCCTAGATTGAATGTATGTTAGTATGGTGTCGTAGATTGATAACTCTACGCGCTTCGCGTGAGAGCGATGTAAAGGGTGGGTACGTACTAGTAGATATTTGAGGCTGCCGGCATTCGGACGGGTGATTACGCTGCGGAGGATAAGGATGTGTAGATATGGGGGCACGGGCAGGGTGACGATGTAGCGGTTCGACTCGGCGGATGCGTCGGGGAATTCGATCGAGAAGGTTAGATTGACGGCCTTAGGCAGGACGACCTCGAGCCCCTTCCCGTCGTTTTCAAACGTGACCTTGATGTCGTCGTGGGCCTTTCTGAACTCCTCCACGATTTCGCGCCGCGTCTGGTCGCTCTCGAAGCCGACGACCTCGTCAATCGGCACCTCGCGCTCCTTGCCTGCCTCGGCAGCGGCGGCTTTGCGTTTCTTCTCCTTCTCGTCGTCCTCCTTGCTGCCCTTGGCGCGGGCAGCGGCTTCCGCCAGCGCGGTCTTGAGGTATGTTGGGACTGGCGCGCTGCTCTTCCATCGCCGTATCTCGCCGTTCTCAGCGCCGCTGGGTCCACCGCTGACGGCGTCCTTACGGCTGTTGAGCGCCTTTTCGAACACCCACTTTTCGTCAGCGACGAGGGTGGTGAACTCGACTAGCTCCTCGTGGGCTTTGACCGTGCGTTTGGAGAAGTCGTCGAACAGCGCCTCGGGGCTGGCGTAGCTGCCGGCCTTCATTATGGGCTGGACCATGTGCGGGATGGACTCGCGGAGGAGGGTCAGCTTGTGGTGCATCTGGTGGAGGAGGGTGAGCGCGTTCACGAGGGTCGTCTCCTCGGTGGCGTCTGGGTCGTCTGGCGCGGCATTTTGGCTCGATGGCGCACCGGCGGCAGGCTTTGAGGGTGCTGGGTCGGCGGGCATGGTGCGCGGATGGAGGATCGCGAAAGTTGGGAGGAAGTCGCGAGGTGGTGTCGGCAACGCGATTTCTGCAACATCTGCAACGAGCGCGCGAGAGGTTTCAAGTACCAATGCAATACTAATACCAAATCACAGAATTCTATAGACTGCAAAGAAATTACGTAAATAGTATACATATATAAGTACCCAGATACCTACAGAGCAGTCAAATGTATCTGCAGAATATTCGAATCTCCAGAACAAACCGCGTAATCATCTAAAATTGACCTTTCAGCGGTGGGGCGCATTCGCGAGCGGACCGGTTTCCGAGACGAGACCACTTGCAACCAGCCGTACAAAGCCCCGTCCACTAGACTACCAAAGCCACGTGTGCCATCCTAGAAACTCCCCCTCGAAATTCATCTGCAAGATCTTGAAATTCATGAAATTTCGAAAAGCCAAGATCCGGACAGCTGTACAGTGGGTACGGGACACAGCCACACTAAGCCTTACTTGCTATTACATAAACGCAAAGAATATCAGGACCAACCACACACTGACGAGCCGGTTGACGGGCAAGGCTGTGAAAAATGATTACGTCGAGAGTACCGCCATCATATAATAACGCCGATGATTCCATCAGGCAAAGATAAGTATATATCAAAAAACGCATGAACTGGAATTTGAGAGCATACTACAGGGAAACCTTGCCTTGCTTTAAGCGTTCGTGCAGGAAACACCTTCGATTGCACAAGGTAGAGACAGAATACTTTCAATTCAGAGTGAATTCAAAAGGGACACTCAAGGATGGCAAGTAAAGCTTGGCCATACAACCCTTTCGTCTTTGTTCGCATTGCACAAATCTTCTTCGCCCTCGTAGTAATAGGTTTGAGCGGTTATATTGGCAGCTATATCGCTGCCGAGGATGGTGTAGCTCCCCACTACTTATCCTGGTGAGTCCATTCACTTCGATAACACATCATGCTCAATTGATCAAGTCAGTAGATTTGAGGTCACTAAACGAATTGGACTAAGGTCTCCCTGGTTTTGCCTTGCTACCGGAATATGCACGCTCATCGGCGAGGGCGTGCTCCTTGTGGGCTTCTTTACCGCCCCATCCTTCACTACGACGGCCGTTGTCCTAAGTATCGACACCTGCTTATTCATTCTCTGGGTCGTCTCCCTCTCCGTTTTCGCGGACAAAAACCCCCTACTCCCCATCAGTTGTGAGATCTTTGATTTTGACTTTCCCTTCTGCCATGCGACCAAGGCAGATATGGCCGCGATCGTCTTCGAGTTGTAAGTAATCCGATACCACAAAAGTTCGAACTGTCGCATCCTT
This sequence comes from Orbilia brochopaga, assembly GCA_036872635.1. NCBI lineage: Eukaryota > Fungi > Ascomycota > Orbiliomycetes > Orbiliales > Orbiliaceae > Orbilia > Orbilia brochopaga. The sequence continues at coordinate 906,246 of JAVHNQ010000003.1, read as the reverse complement.
TAAGCCCAAAAGCTACCCTCAATATGCAATTAATCTTTGCGCAACCGCAGAGTTGAGACCAAGCTCTACCCCCCTTATTTGTACTGACGAAATATTGCAGTCTCGTCTTTCTTGGCTCTGTAGCTTGGGCGGCTATCTGGTTCTACCGCGAACGCTCCGCTAGAGAAACAGATGTGAATGTTGAATGCGGGTTCGCCTCCGTCCATAACGCCGACGAAATCCAGGAGCAACAAGTCCCTGTGTCAGATATCTCACCTGCCACCGCTATCTCTCACTCGCAAGAAGGTCAGCATCAGGGTCAATCACTGACGAGTGGCTCCCTGCAGCCACTTCATTCTGAGATTCGGCCGCAGAGTCGAGGATGAATTGAGGGTGTTTTTTGTTGCTGATTATTCAACGGTAGATTCGGACTAGCTGCTTTATCACTCGCACCTGGCCTCTTTTATATTTTCTTCAAACGTTCCTTTTCCAAGATTGTGGTTCCTCAGTACATTACTTACAGCCCTCCTTTCTATCTAGTTGCTAGTCGTTAGTTTTCATGCATGAGAAACGGAATAGAAAAGAGAAATTGTGAAAGAGAATCTGAGACTAAAGAGGAAAACCAGACGGAAAAAGAGAGGATGTACCAAAGAAGGGGAACATAACGCTGTTAGGAGATTATTCATGGAAATGGACATCGATAGTGTAAGACCCGACAAGTTCTCTGCATCCATGAGCATCTATTGGACTGTCTTTTGCTAGAAATAGTATTTTCCCACTTCTAGGGCTGCAGAAGTCGTATCTGTGGTGAAGCCGCATTTCGCGGGTGTCTCGGGTGTGGACCCATCTCCATGTACCGTTGAACTTTCCGTGTCTTTGAGGACACGGAAACATAGTGTGTCAGACTCCTCAATCGTCACACCCTCCGGGCCCCAGCAAGCAGCACTAAACAGCAACCGTCGATGTACCGATGACTGGCGCTCTCCAGCGGTATGTTCCTAGCGCAAGCCAAACCATATCAGCGTTAGTGCAATCACTAGTAAAGCGGCCTCGATTGCTCTCGATCTTGTGTATGTCGTAGAAATAGTATTCCTGGAATCTATGTTGCCCACAGGGTCGTATCCGGTTACGCGTTTAACAAAATATCCTTGCGATGACAGCCAATGCAGGGTAGCGAATACGCCTTGTAGTGGTATTGCATATCGAAATGGCAGTTGGAGAAAGTACGACGATCTTTGATTGCCCTTCGGATTTGATACTCTGAGCGACTTTGCCTTGTCTCCATAGCTCATGAACTCGGTATTCATGCTCATCGTGGTCAGGGTGGTGTTAAGGCTATATTATAAATTCTCGTTATTAAAGAATGTCGTTGGCAAAACTGAATCTCGAGTATGCAGGTTACTAACGGAATATATAACATGGTCAATGCCAACTGGGGAGTGTTGACCAGGAATATTTGGCTATATATGCTAGTACCGGGGCTCAGGCTTGCTGTTGCTTGTCTGTCGTTCCAGGTGAAGAATAGTATGTTGTCTTGATCTATAGCGAGATTTAGATATAGAACGGTTGCTATAATACCGCCGACGAGCAATCTTTAGAACCGGCAGGCGCGCGCGCCGCCGTCTTGTTAGTGACTTCGATCCCCGAGAGAGCTTTAAAGTTTTAAGAAGTCTTCGGGTTCGTCGTACAAACCGAAAGACACCAGCCATGAGTCTATGTTTACTTTCGAGCGATATCGTTCGCTAAAGCTGAGACATTGCGGGAGGGATGCAGGCGGAAATCGTGCTCGGGCATAATAGGTTACTGCAACGAAATTTTGAATTGAGTTTCGAGTGGCTGGATCGTGTAGCTTCAAGAAGGAAGAGAGAGCATCTCCTAGGGTGAGGAGAAAACTTTCGTGTCCGACTTGAATCAAGTGATACAGGGTGAGCGCTATGGCCGATGCTTTAACGAGGCTACAGACGCAAACGAGCGTAATGATAAGCAGTGCTTGTATATTGGCGGTTGATTAGCACAGATATACTACGAGCAACATATCGGCCGTCGCCCAAGCTAGCAGACGGCGCAGGAACAAAGCATATGCATGTTTAGAGTGTCTAAAACTCACAGATCTCCAATTTGCATCGCTGAGTCGTTTCTATCAGGCAATACTCCACTTCCCAATCGTCGTTGCAGTCCGAGGGGCTACATCTGAGAAAGTCTTCTTCCGTTGGTTTGAAAGAGATACCTCGGACCGTGTATTTGAACCCTTCGGCTCTGACAATTGCGGGGGTATAGTCCACAGAGATGACGCTTCTGTTGTCATCGAATGCTGATCGATCTAATATCAAAAATACGTTGGAGATCTCGTAGACGCTCGAACTGGACTGGAGTCGCGATAGACAGTCCAGCATGTCAAACCTCTCAAACATTGGATCTTTGACGGAGCCTATCAAGTGGCTGAAACTGTCCGCTATGATTGAATAATTAACATATGCATACTTGGCAGCCTCTTTATCCCATCTGATCCGTGACGACTGGAATTCCTCCAGTTTGTACCTATGGTTCACCGTTGTGGTTGATATATTGAGAGCCGATGGTATGTTCTGGTCTGATAGAAAGTCCTCCGTCACAAGAGCTGTAATAGAACCGTTGGCTGCCTGGTTCTGTAGAAAGGCGCTATTATATCTATCAAAGCTGGTCAGTCTGACAACTGATATTTTCCTGACTTGTGACTTGTTTCGGATGCGACATACAATAGATGTAGAGGAAGGGAGCTTAAAACGAGCAATAACGATAAGAATATAGCATATCCGCCTTTATTGAATATATTTTTGATGGCCAGAACCCCGATATGCAAAGACTCATTCTTTGAATGCGATTCATCAATCTATCGTTATTCATAGGATTATCAGAGTAGGCCGCACGCGCGAGCAATCCACAGGGGAAAGTGATGGTTCACCTGCTTCCTCGTTGGGGCAGACAATATTTGCATGGAATAGTTTGAAGCTCCAAGGAGTAAGGTAGAGAGCAAATTGACCAAGAGATGGATCCAAATATTCAGTCTACTGACTGTATTGCAGTCTCCACTATATATGGAAACGAACTGACGCGTGACAGACGGAGCTTTGGTATAGCCCCAGACAACGAACCCTAGATTGATACTGAAAACAAGAATGGCTAGGGTAAGATGAGTTGCCAGTGCGAATTTGACATTGCGGGTCGCTCGGAGAATACTCGAGAACGACCAAATCATGATAAGAGTAGAGCGCCGTGGGAGGCTCGGATATCTGTAGACCAAACTTTGGAAGGCTACCTGCGATTGGCAGGTCAGACGATAGGAAATGGTATCGACAGCAGGACGTCGACGTTGAAGGCTCTTCTAGATCAAATATATACTGATCCTAGTTAGGTACTTAAGTAATTGGGCCTAATTTTGGCTGTCGTATACAACGGGTGCAGGGTGTTCGATCGCTTGATTTCGACGGGGCAGAAATCGACAGGGCGCAGAAATCGACAGGGCGCAGAAACCGAAGTTTTCGACCTATCAGATCACTGATACCTCCTTTCGTAGCTCACATTTACTTCGTATGTTGCACATACTACTGTATCTCAGGAAGCAGAGAACTGAAAGTCGCTAGATGGCAGATGTGTCAAAATTCCGGAGGCAGATTGGGAGTACGTACGACGGCTGAAGCAAGCTTCTAGTGCCAGTATACTACAATATTGCAATTGCAAGGCTGTTTTATTTCAGCTATTTTGTTACAGCAATCGGTGACGCACAATCCGTCGGTGCAGCAAGTGCGCTGTGGCTGAGTTCGCGTCCACAGGAACTCTTTTATCCAGGTCTGGATGTACCTTTGGGCTTATCGATGTATTGAGCGGGCCTGTGGGTCAGTTGGGGACAAGTTTACTGCGAAGCAATTGGCGATATCTGCCAAGAACACAGACGGCTGCATGGCACAGCGAAGGAGCGCTAAGAGTCGACTGTCGACGAGACAGTACTTGTGCAGTGGACCTTTTACAAAATTTACAGCTGCTAGCTGCACAGCGTCCTTGACCAACAGCTGCACTGTACAGCCCTCTTGTACAACTTACAGTACATGTACACTTGTCCCAATATGGTAACCAGGCTAGGCGCTATAGCGCAGCATCCTCGAGACTAGCTATAACGCTAAGCTAGTCCCAGGTCCCAGCACTCGATCGAGAGATACTATGCCAGTGTCCCCGAGAGATATGCTAGGGACGCTGGCCTCCGAGGCTTGGCACAGATATGCGAGGTCAACGCACTGAAATTATACATCGTCTTCATACACAACCTCGTTGCAACCGATTTCTCTAACGGCGGAGAGATGCCGAGTTACAAAAAGGCGATCAGCTTATGCAATCGCGTCGTTTAAAATTTTGAGACAATGATTATATGACCACTATTTGACTTTATTCCGATACTTTACGTACCTGACAGCTGCATATAATAGATCCTTAACTTCACCGAAACGACGCCACTCAATCGGCAACCCAAAAGTTCCCCCAGGCCTGACTGTTGTATTTTTATCCACGAAGACGTTCTTGCGTATTGTCAGTACTAGTACTAGGAACCGAAATGTTGGTTTTGAGCGATGGTGACCAGAGCGGATTATATCCGAAACTGCCCTTCAAATTCTTAAATATTGGTATCTGACCCAAAGCCAATGCAAGATTGTTTGCAGGTAGCAGCATAAGGAATAGTCTTGAACTGTGCTCGACTCGCGTCGCTTTAAACCCTTGAAGCACTACTGTAGATACGATCACAAGATATGAATAGCGCCACAAAATTCTGGACTACACATGCACAAAGCGCATTCCATCTCTGCCAGACTTCGGCACCAGCAACTCAATTCACATGAGAACCATAGCACTATTGAGATTCTTGGAACTCGGAAGCCAAAATCTGGATATTGAACTTGCGGAAGCCTGGCGGTCGTATAGTCTACGCTTTTGCGACCCGCCAGCGTCTAATTTCAGGTATATCAATCAATTAATTATGACCTTCTTACTCGGTCAGCAGTGAATCCGTATAAGCGTTTCCTGGCTCAGTGTCATTCGTCGATGTAGTAGAATTCATGCTCAGTCGAAAAACCATTAAACGGGTTCCGCATGCAGACCGAATATGCTTCACCCAGTTAGCCTCTTCAACAGCTTCATGAATGCAGGAATATATATCTTACCTCCCAGACCCTTGAATACGAACCAGTCGCCAACCTCAATTCCCCTTGGAAGCCATGCACTCTTGAGGATCACGTCGCTCGAGTCGCACGTTGGCCCCCAGACTGTATACTCCTGCAATGCGCCCTCCATCCGCATTCCCACTTCACCGTCACCTGCATTCGAGCCTTCACTTTCGTCAAACTCGACTCCGCTGTCGTTACTAACCGGACTCACCGGTGCGACCTCCGCCTCGTCCATCGCCCTCATCCTCCTTCCCCTCACCACAGTCGGAAATGTCAGCTCGCCAGGCCACATTGCTGCATTGATATTCGAGTACATCCCATCAGCCAGATACACAGCTCTCTTCCCTGATACACCCCCGCTATCCTCATCCTCCGCTCTCACCGCAATCACATTCGTCGCAAGCGTGAATCCAGGCGCACAGATGTACCGCCCCGGCTCGGCAATAATCTGCACATTGCCATCCCTCATCATGTCGCCAAACTCTCGCTCTAACACTTCTCGAATCACGCCTGCCGCCTCTTCGAACCTCTCGTCCATGAACCCACCGCCGATATCTAGCAGACTGAACACATGTCCTGTCTCCGCTGCCAACCGCCACACCTTCCTCGCCTCAACGATATAGCGTGCGTACGCGCGCACATCCGCCTGTCCGGAGCCGACGTGAAATGCAATGCCAACAACCGACAATCCCAGCCGCCGTGCGAGCAATAGCGAGTCGCGCGCTCCTTCAAACGTAACTCCGTATTTCAGACTCAAATCGTACATTGGCGTCTCAATATCTCCGTCGGTATGTGAGGCCGCGCCAGGCGTCAATTTTATTCGAATAACGCACCGAGCGTCAGGCGCGCATTGCCGGATTTTGTACAGTTCCGTGCTGTTGTCGAATGTCATGGTCCGGACTGATGCGGCGGCGGCATAGCGCAGGTGACTGGGCGCCTTGCATGGATTTGCGTAGATGATGTTCTCCGGTGGAACACCGAGATTTAGAATTTGTGAGATCTCAGCGTGGGTTGCGCAGTCGAAGCCAAGGTTGTAGGAGGACTGGGCTAGGAAGGCGAGTAGACGGGGTGTTGGGTTGCATTTTACGGCTGTACGCTCAATGATTGATATGTTAGCAATTGTCATCTCCGATATATGCTGTGCATATCAGGCAAGGTATCTCAGGTGCATAGGATGATAGATATTTATGTGGATACCGTAGAATGGCCGAATGAGTGGGAGTTCCTTTCGCCATCTCTCCAGCTGTCGCCGCACGACATTCAAGTCAACGACCCAGAAGCCGTCTTCGCTGTATAATTGGCAGTCCGACGGGTCAATCGATTGAATCCGCTTTGCAATTGCGATATCAGTCGGAGTAATTGGCGCCGTCATTGTGGATTGGTTTTGCATATCGTAAATTTACGTAAAGACGTAAGCGCACTATGACGGATGTCGAAGAATATATATGTGAAAATAGGGCGTCTGATCAAGCTGCCGTTATATATAACACTGGGGCATAGACCTCTCCTGGCTCCTATGTCCTATATATATAAGTCGTATACGCGTAGTCGTGCAATCGAATTATGCCGGTGTCGGCCGCAATTAGGTAGTACCGTAAATGTAAAATGCGCAATCCCCAGATCCTGAAAGCTTGAAAGTCGTTGCAAATGGTGAAATTGATCTCTGTGTAACAATAGTTTCGGACCGCTCCCGATATCGCTGTGTGGTGATACTGTACCTGTCTGTGTACCAAGTTAACGCCCCTAACCCCAGCCTATATATCGAATATACCAGCTGATTATATTATAATATTATACGGTACAAAGGCGAGAGGCAGCAATACAACTCCGTACTATACTGCCAGCTCACACTACAAAATAAAGCTAGCTGAGCAGCGCTGAGCTGAGCTGAGCTGATCTCATAACCGCCCGGCACTGACGACATGCCTGCACTGTGAATTGCAATTGGATGGACTCAAAAATACACTATACGTAATGGAATTCACAGCCATATTCTTTGGCGCAGTATTTCCATCACATCGCATGCATGCGTGCATATGCAAGTGCCAGAATCGACAGGAATCACCGTTGCAACAGCCATTGGCTAACTTTCGTGACCGGTTAGGCATTGAGCGACGGAAACTAGCCCGTCTGCGACAATGCACTGCGCACGGCGAAAAACTTGAACAAGGTATACTAGCCAATGCACACGCATGCATGTCTGTGGATACCTGATGGAATGTACGGAGGTCAGCTAGCTTTGCAGCGCAGCTCGCCCGATGTTAATTTAAAATCTTGATTTCGAGTCAGTTTCGGTGCATTGTCTTCGGAAAATTTAGCCGTCCGTAGGGCTCGCTTCGATATTGGCTAGATCGATCCATCTCGAGTCGTCATTCGCAATCGAGACTAGACTGCATTCTTGAGATCAACTACAATCTCATTATATCATAACCCCAACCGAAACACCTAAAATAAGCATATATCGGCAGACCAGTGCTGCGGCATTAAATTTCAATATTTGCTGAAGACTGGGCGCTAGCTGCCGTGCACTGTGCCTGCCTAGGCTTGCCGGCCTGCCGTGTCTCTCGTACCTCATGTGCACCCGCTTGCCGTCCACGCGAAGGACGACGATTGCATGCAGAATCTTGCTCTGATCGATGGATCTCCTGCAGCTAGCCTAATTGGAACGGAACATGGCAGCCAAGGCATCCCATTGGCTGGCCAGTTGCGTCTGCGAAAGATTAAGGCTGATTGGCCGGATCTCGGATACAAACACATACCCGTTGTGCTTGATATTCCTACCATTTGGAATCGGTGGCGAGTCTGGAATTTGGAAGTCTGATAGGTCACAGCTTTCTTGAGTGCATGCATGTTGTGGCTGTTGTGTGCATTGAAAAACGAGACTTTAGATCTCATAGCTAGAAAAGTAGCCTCCGGATAGGGTAGACCCGACAAGCTTCACTGATGGAGAGACTCTCAAGATTTTCTCTTCGCGAGCTGAAGGCCGGGCGAAATATAATTCCGCCGCTGACACTCCGCCATGTATACAATTAATAGTCTCGGTGCCAGACCCGCCCGGTTGCCAATGTTAGTATACAATTAATAACTGCAATCATCTCTATAAGCCTGAGGATCGATTCATAAAGTAATCGCACCATGGTACTGAGAAACCTACATTATACAGTAGACAAAACTCCAAATTAAATTCCCTAACATAGAACGACATCACACAACTGAACACCGCGGCAGTACCATCCATGAAACATACATCATAATATATATACACGTATATCAGCCATAAAGCATCCAACTAACTCATACACTCGACGAAAAGCTGAAGCTCAAAACAAAAAACCTCAATCGTAATCGGTACAATCTCGCATCCTCATGTCCCTCCTCCCCCCTCTGTCGTGTAATTCAGCGCAGCTCCAAACTTCTCCCGGGGCTCCAGCGCTGCCTCCACAACCGCGCCCACTAGCGGACTCCGCGCATTGGTAGCCTTCCAACTGCCGCTCAACTTCTTCTTAACGCTCCTCGGCGTGCCGGCCGCACTGCCCGTTCCCGCCCTTGCCTTCTTCGGCGTCCCCGGGCTGCCGCTAGCCGCAAGCGCACCCGCTTCCTTTCTCTGCACTTTCCTCGCTGGCGTGTTGACGACCGTTGGTGCCTCCCCGTCGCTCGCGGAGATTGTGGAATCGCGACTCTTTCTCCTCCTCCGTTTCTTGGATGGTGTTGCCGTTGCTACCGTTGCGCCCAGCTCAATCGGCGATACTAAGTCACCAGGCCTGGATGTCTGCATGGCCTTCTTGGGTGTGCCCCCAGCTCGTGCCTCCTGCTCCATGAGTACCTGACTCGCAACCTCGCCTAGGGCCGCTAAGCCATCTTCCCGCGGCTGGCTGGTGGTCGACATGCCTGATTCGCTTCTCTTCAAGCCCCTGCTTGCCTCGACGTGTAGTATTGCCCTATCGACCATGTTGTCGTGCCGTCTATTGTCCCTGATACGCTTCTTCAGCCGTTCCACCATCTCTTCGAGGTCCTTCTTTGCCGCGCGTTCCTCTAATATCAGGTTCTTCGCCCGGTTCAGTCGTTCCCGCAGCTTCTCGTTCGACGCTGATAGGTCCTCGTCGGCGTTGAAGCTATTGTTCGCACTGAGTATGTTTGTGGCAGCTGTGGTACCCGTGGTCCCGCCGGGTGCTGTGCGGCGGCTGTCGTAGCCGCGCAAAACCTCGACTTCACGTTTTGCTAGCGCAATCTCCACTTCAAAGCGGTGTTTCTCGTTTGTGTAGTCGCTTTCCAACATTTTGTGCTGTAGCATCCAGTGTCGGGCCGCAGCGCGGGACTCTTCTGCCAACCGTTGGAGCGTCGCAATCTGGGTCTGCGAGATTGTGAGCTGCTCGCGGAGCGCCTGAGGTGAAAGGGTGGCGATTTCGGCCGCGGTGAGCAGAGGAGCAGGTGCACCGAGTGCCTGCACGGGCGAGGTGAGGACATCGCCCTTGGAGGTCGTGGTGGGGACACGAGGGGTCGGGTCCGGCGTTACGGTGGTCGCGGTGAGGGGTATAGGCGGGAGCGGGGATTTGGTGAGGTCTTCCGAGATGGCGACGGGAGCGTCATCTTTGAGAGGCGTGATAGGAGATTCGGAGGGCCTAGCCTCGGTATCCTTAGTAGTCGACGGTGTGATCGGGTTTGTCGCCGGCGGCGGAGGTGTCGTGATCACCTGCGGAAGAGCAGGATACAGTCGTTCTTCCGTGCTTGCTGTTATGTAAGGAAGCGCGAGTCAGCAGGCATACCATACAGCGCGGATAGCAGCATGAAGAAGCTCAAGATGGATGATTAATTACCCATTCTGCCGAGGAATGGGCGACTGTGCCGGCCGAATTCCTTGCTCTGGCGGGGGATACCCGATCGCTCTTTGAGGCTCTGAGGCCGTTGTTGCTGCGCTTGCGACTGATGAGTCGAATCGAATGGAATCGAAACGAGTGCGAACAGAAGAAAAGCACGCGGTACGGTGCAGCTAGACTGGCATTGGCAGGCGAGCAGATATATCCAGATATCTACCGGGCCATGGGAGCTGGATCGGGGTGATATACCTCCAGCGGCGGGCGGGCGGAGTGTCGATGGAGTTGCGCTGGTTGACGTGAATTTGGCATTTGGCGTTGTGTGTGGATGCGTGGAGGGGAGGCTGGGGCGCTTCTTTTCCTGGCCGCCGTGCTCGGTTGCCAGGTGAACAGACAGCCGGCCAACCAGACGTGTCGACACGCCCGTCGTGCCAAGCTGGCCGGTACGAGGTGCAGGTACAGATACAATAGTACAAACTGGCTGGTCATGCATGCTACTGGATGGGAAGACGAAGGAGAACGCCGCATTTCCATTATGTGTATAGAAGTAGCAAGTACTGTACTTAATGCAAAAGGAGGTGTGGGTACATGCAGCATGTGTCATTACTACACAGTTAAGGTGGACCGTCCATTCGACAGGAATGTGAGAGAAAGCAGCATGATTGATATCGCGCTGACAGAGACAATGCAAAGATCTACATTGCGACAAGGTATAGGGATAGTAGTGGGGAAGATGTAGTAGTCGTAGTCGTAGGCGGCGTGCAAGAAGAGGACCCCTCGGTCAATAAAAATATTGCACAGGTAGAAGGTATTGCATTACAACAGAAAAAACGGCGAAAAGCAAAACGACACTTCCATCCCGTCGCCTACAATCTGCGACCTCTCCGACCACCCTTGCGGCGGGTGCTGTCTGATGGTGTCGGTGTGACATCTTCGATACGGCCGATCTTCATGCCAGCACGGGCCAAAGCTCTCAGCGCCCTGCATCAACGAAATAACGTCAGCATCCATCCATCCATGATCAATCGGTCCTTATAGAGTATTGAGAACATACGACTGGGCACCTGGTCCAGGTGTCTTTGTGCCGTTACCACCAGTGGCCCTGATCTTGATGTGCAGAGCGGTGATTCCGAGTTCCTTGCACCGGACAGCAACGTCCTGAGCCGCCAACATGGCCGCATACGGCGACGACTCGTCACGGTCAGCCTTGACCTTCTGGCCACCGGTGATACGGCAGATGGTTTCACGGCCGGACAGATCGGTGACGTGGACGAAGGTGTCGTTGAAGGAGGCAAAGATGCGGGCGACGCCGAAGACCAGTTCACCTATTGAACATTATCGTTAGATATTGCAGCAACATCAATCCGAGGGACTGGCGAGCGGTACCATCGCGGATCTGAGGACCGAGAGAGATGTTCTCGTCCTTCGGGCGTTCTGTCTTCTTTCCCTTTGGTGCCATAGTTGCAATGTGATACTAGGTTATCTATACCAGCCGGAATTTCGCCATATTAGCTCTTTGTTCACAGTCCGCCCTAAGGCCAGTCATTCGTCCTTCGATATAGCATCTCCAGCAGTCCATTCCGATCATTGTATCTACGATTTTTGTTGTCTGAGCCCCCTCCCCACTACACCTTCAATATCCACCCAGACGAGACCAAGATCGACTTCCCGTCGAATCGGAAGGGACGCTGAGATGCTAATCGGGGATTACGACTTTTCCGGACCTGGAGATTCGTACCTAGAGGAGTGTCGGTGTCGGGGTTGAAGATGCTGGTGGAGATGTGATGGCGTCGACGACTTGCAATTCGATGTTCTAGGGAAGGGCAGCAGCTTGTGTTGGACCGCAGCAAATCTCGAAAAGTGTGACTGCTAATTCTCGTTTGCAATAACGCTAAACTGTTCTCAAAAAAAGCCCGCCTCAGCTCTAAGCGCACAGGCGCTAACCGCCGGCTGTCAAACAATCTTAAATGTGTTGCTGCGTTGCGGCCTTTTCATCATGGACAAACGGACGGGATGCGACAAACGCTTCCTTGCTGCCCAGACTTCTTGCCGTCCAGATCCCCTGCTCCACCTCGTACAACCTGCAGACGCACCTTCTCCTCATGCAACAATGTTACAAACTCGTCGATCCTGGTTCTCGAGTCCCTCTCGTAATGTCCGGGGAGCGGGAAGGCTTTCAGAGCCGATGGATCGATATCAATTGATGAAGCACAAAATAAGCGAAATGGTCGTTGACAGCTTCAGCCCCGATACACCGTTCAGTTCTAGATCTGTAACTAGTCCGGCTCGTGACCAAATGCAGGTAAATGTTTCATCACCACCCGTTCTAACCGATACGTAACTATTACTAACCAAAAGCCGTTGCGGAGCTAGGGTAACCTTCGGTTCGATATCAAGAACCCCACCGGCTTCTGGGTCTGATAGTCCTTCGGCGCATTCAGCGAGATCATGATAGTAATTCGCATTATCAATGGATCAGCCATGGACCGCGCCGCGGTCTCTAGATCTACAGCTAGCGCGGATGCTCGTCCTTCCATGTGGCAAGATCGAACATCGCGTTCCGCCGTTCGGACGCTGTCGGACTGGTGGCACTGTCTATCTCGACGTCTTATCTGCCATCGGCATGTCATCGACGACCCACATTCATTGGGTTTATCAACGAAAGTGGAGAAACGCTTAACTCCATGTCGTATCAACCCCCATTTTTGTTGCCTGTGGCGAGTGGGTCTCGCAAGTCAAGTCGCCGGCGTCCTATATCTGGGCGAGAGCTTGATATGGACATCTGTCCGAGCAAGGAAGTTTGATCCGAGATGCATCGATGTCGTTTCAAAACCATGAAAAGCATGATTGCTTGCCTGCCTACATGTAGGGAGGTAGGCAGCGGTCTCTGGTCTGAAATACTGATTGGCAGGTCGCGACACTGTCCTCGTCTACCTTCGGCTTGCACTTAGCGCTTCTGTCCAGCTGCATACGCAGGCACATTTGAGCAAAAAAACGCAAGCGAGATCATGCGGCGTTTACATCAGCAATTTCAGACATTTCGGTCGTCGACGCACAGGAGAGCGCAAGAAAAGCCATTTCGTTTCATCCTGAAGAGAGTCGAAAGTGTCAATGTCTCTGCGCAGCCTCACAGAGCTCGGTAACCTAGACCGGCGACGCTGAACGTCCCAGCCCAGCGCCTCGATCGCGCCGGCACGACCGCAAATGCGTTAATGTGTGACGGTGATGACAAGGTTGGTGCGGCTTTCGGGTATCTCCAGATGCTTTTAGACGTGGGTGTCTCAACTGTTGACCATCCCACACCTGCCAGACTTGTCGCTCTTATCTCTCAGTTGGGCTACCCCATCCAGTGCGCCAGGCCTCCAGCGCCTGGAATGCCTTGTTTAAATACTGGCGGGCGAATGCACATGGACAGCAAGTGGAAATTCCAGGGCGCAGATTCCCCAAATAAATCTTACCCATTCTGCGAAAGGACAGACGTTATCGTTCTGTCCGCCTCCTGTTTCCCTCTTCCTCGACCGCTTCCGACGAGCGGTTGTTCTACGGCTCTTCTTTTTCGCGACCATCGCGACGGGACGGGATCGAAGCCGACGTGCATGCGTACAGCGGCTTTGCGACCATCGACGGAGGCCGCATCTGCACCCAGCGGCAACACATTCCCAACGTAAGGAAGACCCGTGAATGCCGCCAGCTTTCTGCGGAGTAGCGGTCGAAAAGATTACAACATAGCCGGGATACCTGCATTCGAGAATATTCAGCGCCAGCAATGACCATGGATGAAGAATTCGGTACCAGGCGCCACTCGTCGGTCATGGTGACGACGGTGGTCAAGCCTGGAGAGCTACCGGAGTTCGACCACGCCACAACGCCAGACGAGGAAACGCTCTACGCTCTCGGCTACAAGCAGGAATTCAAGTATGTGTAACCATCGATCCAGTGTCGCACGGCATCGGGATAGTGTTTCTAACGTCTCTTCTCTTTACAGACGTGAATTCAGCTTATGGACGACGTTCTGCGTCTCGTTTGCCGTTTTAGGCATGTTCCCGTTACCCGTCGTGCATGCATGACCGGATTATCTATATTACAGTTATACTAACAGTCATGCAGGTCTATTGCCCTCTTTCGCAAGTACTCTGTACTATGGCATGGGTTACGCTGGAACAGCGGGTATGGTGTGGGGTTGGATCATAGCCATGATTTTCATCCAATGCGTCGCCGCAGCTATGGCCGAGCTATGTAGCTCCATGCCGACATCTGGTGGTCTTTACTACGCTGCCGCCGTGCTGGCTCCGGAAGGTACGCTCTACACCTTTAGTGTTCATATGGAGCTTTGCAGCATGCTAATTGGCACTATCTGCAGGATGGGGTCCATTCGCAGCGTGGCTCACTGGCTGGAGTAACTGGTTGGCGCAGGTTACTGCGGCTCCGTCGGTCGACTATGCCATGGCGGCCATGGTTCTCGCTCTTGGCTCCATTGCCAATCCAGAATACGTACCGACGAATTACCAGACCTTCCTGCTGTCGGCATTCATCATGATCATCCACGGCGTCATCTCGTCAATGCCAACTCTGTGGATCGCACGGTTCAACTCTGTCGGAACGATCTTCAACATCATCGCGCTCGTCATCGTCATCATCATCATCCCCGCGGACACGAACCGCACTTCTGCCGGCCTCTCGAAATTCAACTCGAGCAGCAGCGTCTGGGGCGACATCACCAACGGCACATCGTACCCCAATGGCGTGGCGGTGCTCATGTCCTTCATCAGCGTCATCTGGACCATGTCCGGCTACGACTCGCCGTTCCATCTGTCGGAAGAATGCTCGAACGCCAATATCGCCGCACCTCGCGCCATCGTCATGACATCCGGCATCGGCGGTGTGATGGGCTGGTTTCTGCAGCTTGTCGTCGCGTATACCGTTGTCAATATCGACGAAGTCATTAACTCAGAGCTCGGTCAGCCGTGGGCAGCGTACTGTCTGCAGGTGTTGCCGTACAAGACTTCACTGGCGGTGATCGCGCTGACGGTCGTCTGCGCTTTCAGCATGGGGCAGGGGTGTATGGTTGCCGCGTCGCGGGTGACGTATGCCTATGCTCGTGACGACTGCTTCCCGTTGTCGAAGTACTGGAAGAAGGTGCATCCGGTGACGAAAACGCCCGTTATGGCGGTATGGTTCAACTGCGTCATTGGGATTCTGTTGCTGCTACTTATATTTGCGGGTGATCTTGCGATTGGTGCGATTTTCTCGGTGGGGGCGATTGCGGCGTTTGTGTCGTTTACTATTCCGATTTTCATCAGGGTGTTTCTTGTGGGTGATAGGTTTCGACGGGGCCCGTGGCATCTGGGGCGGTTTGGCCGGCCAGTTGGGTTTGCGGCCGTCAGTTTCGTGGCGCTCATGCTGCCCATTCTGTGCTTACCACAGACTACTGGCGCGGATTTGAACGCTCAGAACATGGTATGTGATTCCCACTATCTAGGTATGCTTATTGTGAGATATCACTAACATTGTGTCTGTAGAACTGGACATGTCTTGTCTACGGCGGTCCGATGCTCGCGGTCACCGTCTGGTGGTTCCTAGATGCGAAGAGGTGGTTCCATGGCCCCAAGGTCAATATCGAGCACAAGATGCTTGGTTCAAAGGGTAATATTGTTAACGGCGTCAACATCGGGGCTGAACAGGATTCTGATCAGGATGCCCAATTGGTGAAGGATCTTAGCTGATGGGTCTGTTCTTATGGGGTGAGTTTGGGTATTTCGCACTAATTTTGCATTTGGGTTTATCTGCGATGCGTAACACATACGATCACTTATATTGCTAAAAGTAATTATAATTGCGTGGTCAGCCGGCGCGCGGTTTCATAGCGAGCGCTGGCGAATGGTATTTTACGATTCAGATGCTTCTCGAGTCGGCGTGTCTGGCTTTCAGGCGATCGAGGGTTCAAATTCTAACATTCATGTGTCTATATTAAATATCTGGCATTTCTCTTATGGTTATTCTAGGAAGACCTTAAGAGTTCGACGGCTAAATACTCTAAGAATTAAATCTGCGCAACGAATAGGCTATATCTCGTCATACCATACGCTTTATCTCACCCAAATCCGATAGTACCAGAGTCAATCAAAAGGATATGCCCAAAACACTAGACTCGAATACTGTCCTTTGAATAACATACAATTATACATTAGATTTATGAATCGTCCCTTTGAGAAGCTAATGAGCGAACCGGAAATCCAATCGCTTGGTCCCCTCATCCTTCGTGTTATAGATATAGTCGATCCTCTCGTCATTCGTCATCTGCGCCCACTTCCCCTCCCGCCTTTCGTTCCGCTTGATGTACCAAAACTTGACGACGACGAACAAGACAATGTTGAAGCTAGCAACCGCAAGCAGAATCTTATTGCCAGTATAGTCTGTCCGCCAAAAGTAACAGGCGCACGTTAGTTACAGCCACATCCCGCATCTAGTAAACGCTGAATAGCAGACCGATCGATCGATGGACAAGGTAGAGGGTACTCACAGTTCGGCTTGTCGTTCTCACGATAGATGTTTGCGGAAATAATGTTGCCAGACTGCACGAACATATTGTACAGCGCGGCGCTGACAGCCCTTGCCCTTACACTATTCGAATTTCTCGAGTTCCACGCGACCAATATCGCATGACAGTATGGATAACTTAACAGTCCTGTCAACAACCCATACCGTATCCACCCGTTCGTGTCTGGCGATATCAACACCAGCGCGAGCAGGAACGGCCACATCCAGATGTTTGAGGACATGGAGACCAGTGAGCGCTCGTTCAGCCATTCGCTGATGCGCGAGACGATTAGTAAGTTTACGCCGTAGAGGAACTGGGATGGGATTGTGAGCAGATTGGCGTGGAGGGTGCTGAAGCCCATGTTGCGGAGGATGAGGGCGAGGTAGTTTTGTGGCGGGGCTGGTGGGATATAGACTGTCAGGCCGATAAAGTAGAGGGGCCAGAGGTCGTAATCTTTGAGACACTTCCAGAGAAGCCTGGGAGTAACGCCTTGCCTAGGAAATGTCAGTACCGCAATGCAGAATTCCCAAGATGTTCTAGAGTTGAATTAATGGACGTACCGATTGTGCATGTCACCTTTTGAGGGGTCGTCTCTTAGAAGCCGGTTGACGAGGATCTTCTCCTCTCGCTCGGTGAACCATCCGTTCTTACGAAACCTGCTCTTCGTTTGACTCGGGCTGGCGGGCATGAGGAACCAACTTGCAATGCCGACTAGTACTGTCAGGCCCCCTTCGATCAGGAAGAGAAACTTCCAGCCGGACCAGCCGGCGAGGCCTCGCATTTGGAGGATGCCGGCTGCGAGGAGAGAGCCGAGGACATTGCAAGCGCTCAAGACGGTCCAGAACCATGATAGTCTGATGGGTAGTTCCTTTGTTTTATACCAGTACGTGATATAAAGCACTGTGTCGGGCTAAAATATAGTCAGTATCGCTACAGTATTATCACAATCAATTATGAAATGTAGAAGGTTGACGCTATATCGCACTTACTATGAAGCCGCCCATCAGGAACCCGAGCATGGCTCTGATGGCAAAATACCCAGCCCGATTCGTCAACCCTATCTGGGACAGTGACACTAACGACCACGCGGTTATAAGAAACGGAATCCACACATCCGGCCCCAGTTTCTTCGACACCAATCCGCTCGGCAACTCTGCCGATAGGAAGCAGAGCAGAAAGATAGTCTGCCCAGTGTTGAAATCATTAGTATTCATCCCCAGTTCCGGGAGCATGTTATCCGTGATCGCACGATTGATATTCCGCCGGTTGACGTCGAGTGCGAAGAACATGAGCCACGCCCACGTCATCACCCGCCAGTCAATGATGCGCTTGAGCCGCTTTTCTTCCGCGGCAGACCAGGTGATATCTGGATCGAAGCGGTGGCGGCCCTCGTATTTCGCGTCTTCGTAGACGCCGCGCCAGTAGTCGGCGACTTTGGGGTTGGAGAAGACGTGGGAGCCGTAAGAGCCATAGTCGCCGTCTATTTCTTGGTCTGTCGCTGCTTCATCGAAGCTTTGTGCGGAGCTGCCGTCTGCAGGTGTGGTCTTGGAGTCGGGATTGGGAATTTCCGGCTCCGACTCCACCTTTGGGTCCTGTGCTTTGATATCGGCCATCTTTCCGACGAGACTCGCCAAGTATGTATGAAGCAAGGAATTGTTATCTGATGGTAAGCAGAGTGAGTCAGCACACTGCAGCGTGTAGGTAGCGCTAAATCATGGAGAGAACTGATTGGAGATGCAGGTAACACACCAAGGAAGGACTGATAGAGTCATGGACCTGGCCTGGCCTCTCGAACGAGGTAGGCGCCAGACTGCAGTCTACATTTATAGAGCAGCTGGTACCCCATATCGCAACGTGATAGCTATTACAACTTGACGGATTGTCACATTTTGCAGTCAACAAACCTTAAGGAGCATCGATATCACGCAATTAGTCATCTCCATATCATCATAATATCACTGCTTTCCCTTTGGCTTTCTCCCAGATAGAAAGATTAGCAGAGATAATGATATAAGCCTTAGTGGGGGGTCACCGGCTGGGAATTCAATACTCGAAGTTGGTGTCAATCTCCCTCTTTTCCGTCTTGTTGGAATATCAACAAGCAAGGTATACGGTGGGAGCAGGGTGCAGGAATTCCGGAAGTGGGAGCGAAGTGGAACAAAGTTTCGGCGAAGAATGATGCCGGTGTGTGCTTGGCTACATGGGATTAAGAAGCATTTTATGTGTAGGTTGACATGGTCTCTTGGCGCAGGCGGTAAATTGCCACCAGTTTATCAGTATACCTGCGTCCTTGTTGTGCAACATTGATATTCAATAGCGGGCCAGAAAACTTATATAGTGAGTCATGTTCGTGATATCTGCCATGTCTTGCGTGCTTTGAAGGTTTGCAACGTCGTCGCGTGTTGTGCCGTTGTGGGGGCGCCCAGTTGGCTGCCACTCCAGTGTCGAAAGGCAGGACTTCGGAAATCGTGGCTTTGCTTGGCTTCACTGATAACATGATGGCAGCCTGGTTTACGGGACAATGGTGGGCGGTCGTGCATATAGTATTTGTAAGATAGGATACAAATTCGATGATATCGGCCGCTCAGCGGCCGTCGATGCGCGTGCACGGCATGGCTGTCTACATATATCAATGCAATGCAACCATGCAGCTGTCAAATGCAGAGCCCACTGGTATGTCTACAGTTTGTGATCCCTGATTGAGGCGCCCCGAGTTTCGGAGATGGCCTCGTCAACCACGTGCATAGCCTGCAACAGTTCTTCTTCCTGCAACTTTCTCGCCACGACCTGCAGAGCGAGCGGGGTTCCAAGATAGTCCTCATTATTCTCCCCTATCGAGAACTTTTTATTAGTAAGGCGCTCTCGCATATAGAGTGATTGATCGGGTATATAGAGCTTACAAATGTTTTTCCGGTTAACCCTGTCCCAGACCGAGCCGGTGCCCTCACTAATAGGAGCTTCCAAATCTTCCCGGGTCACATTTCTAGCAGGCAAAACCCCTGCCGGCCAATCCAAGACGTTGAACATAGAGGTGTAGCCACTGTATTCCCATGTGTCATGTCTCAGAGCTGGATGGGCAGCCACGGCAGTTACGATGG
The DNA here is from genome assembly GCA_036872635.1 of Orbilia brochopaga. NCBI lineage: Eukaryota > Fungi > Ascomycota > Orbiliomycetes > Orbiliales > Orbiliaceae > Orbilia > Orbilia brochopaga. Next base: position 886,631 of record JAVHNQ010000003.1, on the reverse strand, counting down.
CATCATAGTCCTGTCCAGTAGCCGGCTTCCACAACTTCAGTGAGTTCGCGAGGAACGTATCCCGTACGGCATTGCGCTCGAACAGCTGGTCGACGGTTATTGGATTTTGTCGTCTAACCTTGCCTACTATCGGCTTGATCATTGGCTCGCCAGTACTTTCGATGAGGTCGACTAGATGGCCGCTTCCGCCTGCGCCGCCCATCATCATACGGTAGTGCTTAAAGTTATCCTTCAAGAATGCCGGGGGATTTTCGAGAACATCCACCTTATGACCCCTGGATTGCAGCTGCGCTGCTGTCTCTTTCAGTAGCCGTTGAACAGGCGGTAGTGGTGTCATGGCTCCGTCTGTTGGCAGGACCAAGAACCTCATCTGTCGAGGCTTGGCGTCGATAGTCCGCCAGGGTGAGAAGACTGTGTAGTTCTCAGTTTCCCAAAGCTTAGCGTCCGCTACGACTTTGAGGAAAAGCTCGCATGACCGCAGAGAAGTTGCAATGGGTCCATGGGAGACTGCGACGCCGACGGCGAAGCTGCCAGGAGTGCCAAAGCCGCCGGGCCCGACGTTAGACGTAAGTCGGACTGATGTTGGCTTGATGCCATATGTTCCAGTGCACATTGCGGGTACCCTGATGCTTCCTCCGACATCGCTTCCCTAGATATAACGTGAAAATCAGTTTCGAAGCCCCGTAGAATCCAACCTTTTAGGTCTGCAGGGCGATTGAGACATACAATTCCGAGAAGACTTCCACGAATTGCAACCAGCGCTGATTCACCACCGCTAGACCCACCAGGCGTGAGCTTCCGGTTCAACGGATTCAAAGTCCGTCCCCAGATATTATTGACGGAATCGAAAGCCATCATAGTCTGCGGGATATTGGTCTTGCAGTAGAGAACGGCTCCCGCATCTTGCAGAATCCGCACAATCGCTGAGTTATCCCTCGCGGGTTTGAAGCAGAGTGAAGCCAGACCGCAGCTGGTGTCGTAGCCGACTATTGCTTTATCATCCTTTATCGATACTGGGACACCGTGGAGAGGACCGATGGGTAACCCATGATCTGCGAGGTGCTTGTCTAGCTGCCGAGCACGCTCCAAGCCGGCTTCGAAGAATATCTCTGTCAAGCAGTTGAGCTAACGACGCCAAGAACTCCAAAGATCAGTATTTGTCCCTGTATGCCTAGCGAAAACAAGGAGAAACCAAGATGAATCCTACAAGCTGTTGTGCGATAGCAGCTCGCTTGCAAAATGCGAGTGCGACTTCGTAGCAGCTATACGTCCGTCTGCGGATCTTTTCCGCCAATTCGACAGCGTCAAACGTTTCGGTAATCTCGATCTCTCGATCGGATAGAATGCCGCAGGCCCTTGGAATCCCTCGAACATCCGTGACACTCTCATCTGGGAGCGACTTGAGGCGCCATGATGCGGGTATCAATGCTTGTTGTGCAGCTTGCTTCCGTCTGCAGATGTCGATATATGCTGCTTCTTGGGACGACATCGTGATTAGAAGCCTTTTTCGTCGATGTCCTACAATTAATCCACAAGTTTGGTTTGACGGATATCCGGACGAACTCCGTGGATAGGTCGTTCCCAGCGCTTTATACAGCCTCAGGAACAGCTGCACCCCAGCTCTCAATCTATCTGTTTGGGTGACTACCCCGGAACGTCGGATCCAGCCAGTGGGAATTCGGACCCGGCCGCGGCCAAATCCAGCTTTGGTCGTCGGTCGTGTAGCCGGGGTTGAGAAATCTGCCCAGCTCAAACCCTCGGTTATTTTGGCTAGATTCGTTTGCTTGAATGCTTCGTACTTGCCTTGCCCCGTCGTTAGCTTCGTACGATCCACTGGACGTGATAATGCGACAGAGCGGTTGCCAACATGCGCATGTAGGTGCAGATTACCGAAGAAACGATAGAATTCAAATTAGAAAGGGTCTGTTGGAGTTCAGCGGCGCGCCTCCCCAGTTGAGCTGATGGGTAGGATGGCGACCAAACGCGGCATGCAATGGGCGGTAAAGTAAAAGAGGTAGGTCACAGCCGGCAAGGCAGGCGTTGTGTTAGCCCTCATATGGCGAATTATTTGTGAGCGTGTTGCAACAACTCCGACGTTGCAGTTGGAATACTAATTTTAACCACGACTCTTATATATGGACCAGTAGCTTGTGAAAATTCAATCTCACTAAATCGCAAAATATTCAGGCCTCCCACCGGCTGTGCCGTGTGCCGGAATGAATACCGAGACATCAGTGAAATTCGGAGATCGGCCAAATATCGGATGTGTATAGATATCCTTAGACTCAAATGGCTATCTGGTATCGAATCATGACTCGAGTAGTATGCACAATACTCAGCATGCATATGCGCATGCACGACGCCAATTCCAGTCAACTGCCTGTGAATAGATTAGACGATTGAGAAAATGAAACATAACTTGTCCATAAGGTAAGCTGGACTGTCTTCACACATTCAACTTTCCTAACGTTTCCTCGGTGCTGGAGGGACTCCGGATCGCGGATATGGGCCAACGGCGCTAGCTTGACTCCTCTAGGCCCTCATCTAGCCGTTGCATGCGTAGTTTCGGGGACGCTGTTTAATGCGGTATCTGATATGTCGTACACGTATCTCTATCAAAATTTCATAAACCTCCTCCCACGTCAGACAGCTAACCTGCTTGTTCGAGTGATATCCGCCGATACGCGGCAGGGGTAGCGTCAAGCAATTGCACAAGCCGCACAGCCGTACGCAGTATAGATATCTACATATGGGCCTGGTGCCTACAGCGGAACTTCCCGCTATAGAACTAATACTAAAAAACCTAAATAGGATATGAAGCACACACGTCCCAAGCTTGGGAGGGTCTGTATCCCCGAGACTAGCGAACGTCAAACTGCAGATTCCAATTGTAGCAATCTGCAGAGCTCTGTGCCTGTCTGCTATCCCGCGTGCAGCTAGCTTCTTGATTCATTTATCAACTACTCTTCGCCTCGTGCTCCCCCTCTCTTGTCTTCTCGAAGATTTTTGCAATCATCTCGTTTCCGAGCCGTGTCGCCTCCGCTACCCGTGGAGCGAAATATGTCTGCACCTTCTCAAACCGCTTCCTATACCCCTCGAAGTCCCCATATCCCACTGCCTCGCTCCACCCCTACCATACACAAATCATTAGCACGTACGCTGAACCCCACATGCAGAGAAATTAGGCTAGTTGCACCCACCCTCGCGGCAAACGTAAACTCCAAATCGTCCATCCGGAAGGCATCATCCTCCATCGCAGTCTCGATCGCCTCCTCTAGCATCTTCCTGTCGCGATACAAATATTCCGCCACCCCAAGCCAGAGTCTAAACAGTGGGGTCTCACAAATCATATGCTCATAAGGAATGATCCCCAGCTTCCACCAACAGTCCACCATTGCCAGTAGACTCAAGTGACTGTTCGGACGTCTTTCATTCTTCGGTATCCGTGTCTCAGCAAGTGAATACTGGTCCAGGATCTCGTCGCGAAGCAGTGCGTAAGCGCCCTTATGTCTCCCAAACACCGCTTCGCCAGCTGTGAATATCCGCTCCTCGAATTCTTTTCGTTTATGCGAGATCATGAGTTTGAAGAGCTCGGTGACGCTGTCTGCGTATGCACGGATTTGGTCGCGCGCTGCGGGATTCAGGATTGCTAGACCCGCGTAGACGTGCCATTTGTTACTGTAGATACGCATCATGATGTTGATTTTCACATTTTCGACACCACCAGTGCTGTAGCGTTCGACTTCCCAGGGGAACTGCGCGTTGGCCTGCCATGCCGTGCCCATGCTGAGGAAGGCGGCGTGCGTTACCGCCTGTGTGTCCGCTGTGATTCGGTCGTGTTCGAGCGCTGAGAGGTACACGATTTTGGATTGAAGACAGGCTAGAATGCGTGTTACTAACTCCGTACTCGCTGCTGATGCGCGATGCGATATGACCGCCTATAGCATTCATGTTTCTCTCCGTTAGCCGCTCGACTTAGGTTCTGGATCGGGAGAGTGGCATATGTACCAGTGGCTGGCCACGGGAGTCGACTCTCGGCCCATGCAGAGAGTGACAGCTAATAATTTCAACGTCTGATGGTAAGTGTGCCTCAAATGCTGCTATCTCCGGCGCCTTGCAGCTTGTCTGCCCGCCCACTATGGCCCCCATCTTGGTCGCTACGGATACAAACCAAACGCATCATCAGTTGACCGTTGGTCAAGTAAACACCTTGGCACAAGCAGCATGAAGGTGACACATACAAGGCCCGTAGAGCTTAACCACGGCATCAATGCTCTCTGCAGGGACATTGTATATAATATAGTCACTACATCGGGATACCAGGTGTCCATTCTCGACAATGGTGATCGGACTGCCCCCGCCTAGAGCTCGGAAATCGGTATCCAACCGATGTAATTTTAGCCTATATCAGAACCGCAGAGGTGGACCTCAACAAGCGGACGTATACATATACACGATCTAGATGGAAGAAACGCACCTTCAAATTCCGCTTTCAACCCCGCATACTTCTCCGGCGTATCGCACGCGATTACTCTGTCCAACTTGCTGTTAGCAATCTGTCGCTGTAGATTGACAACACAGCACAGGGACGTACTTCCAGCCGGCTTGCGAGATTTTACGGGCATACAGCCGCCCCATATCCCCCATCCCGATGATGCCTACCGTCACATTGGCCTGTGAGACCGAGTCATTTTGCGGCGTAGACATCGCTAGATGCGGGGTGCGCTGTGCTGCGGTATATTTGTAGCTGAGTTGTGGGGATGTTGGATTTGGTTTGAGACCAGCTGGACGCGTGAAGTGGTCGAGGTAGCTAGCAAAGCTAAGACTTTGGTCGACGGTTATATGTGTGTTCACAACGCGGGAAACAGGGAAACCTAACCTAGGTTGACACTACGCGACATCACGAGGCACCGACCGCGATATATTATGCATGGGTATGGCTAAGTGAATACATTAGACAGTGCAGTGTGACGACCAAGTCCGCAGCGACTACGGTTCAGGTGAGGCAATATAATTTATATGAAATCAATGATGGTGCTAGTAATGCAGGAGAATAAAATTTCGACCGCGCGAGTCTATGCATGCAGTCCAATATGCATGCCGTCCTACCTGCAAGCGTTACACAAGCATACATTAAGCTAAGGTCAGCTATGATAGTTACATTATACGTAAGGTATTACAAACTCGTTACTAGCTGTCATTATATATTATATATCATGATATCATCGTGAAAACTCATACATCCAACCCAAACCATATTCAAGAAATATACCACCCGCACGTACACTAGCAACCATACGCCTAATAATATATACCTCAAGGATCGAAGATCCATATCGCGCACGCGAGTTTACAACAAGAACCATGTCAGCGCTGCGGCGGTCAGCAAGAGCACGCCCGGAACTCTAGCTGTACTTGCAGCGCTTGGTTCGTCAGTCGCGGTCGGCGCAGAGGTGCTGATAGACCCAGTCGTGACCGTCACGGTACCACTGGCGGATGTGGTCACCGTCGAATTTGATCCGATGCCAATAGTGCTTGTCGACACTGCCGCGCTAGTTGTGACTGTCGAGTTTGTGGGAATAATGCCGTTGAATTCGTATGGCATAATCTACGTGCGTCGCTCACGTTAGTCTTCCCATTACTCGGATATAACACACATAGCGTACTCTAGGACGGTGAAAAAGTTCGAATGATAGATAGATAACTTACCCCGTCAAGCACATATGCGACTCCATTTCTCACGATATCGTTCGTCGTAATCGCCTTCACGCCGTTGAAATAGTACTGCCCCCCAACGATGTTCACCCTGACGCTCCGCCCAATCGATGCCGTTTCCAGCATCTGTCCGTCCGTCAGATTACTCGTGTAGTACGGGTCCAGCAGAATGTGGAATTTGATCGCATCAATAAGTTCCGCATCACTCAGGCCCATGAGGACGGGGAGAGCAGCTTCGATTGCCGCATCAGTCGGGGCGAAACAGGTTGCCCCGGGAGTACCATCGAGTGCATCGAGGAGGCCCACGCGGCCGATGTATGTGACGAGCTTTTCGGCACCGAGGTGGGCGATTGTGTTCGAGCAGTTTGCCGGGAGGGTTAACAGTCTATACATAGAGGCGCGTTAATATCGTCCCATTAGGCTGGTTTATTGGTTCTAGAGTTGCTAAAGGGGTGCGCCTGCTTACCCATCAACGACGTGGAATTGTCCATTGTCAAATTGTATATTTGACTCGACAATTTTAACACTGTCGCCTAACCCGCTCTTGACCTCCACCGCGCCGGCCTTGGCCTGTTCGGTTGATTCACTAGCCTTATGCCCAAATACTACTTGGCCAGCATTGTTTTTCAGCAGTGCAAACTCCGGATCCTTCAGTGTCGACTCGACGATACTTCCACCGGGTTGCAAGAAATCCTCGCTGCTGACATTGTTCATGAGGACATGGTAGCTAAGGAATGGGCGCACGTTTTCCGCAGATATCTCCGTCGCGGATCTGATATCGTTTTTCTGCAGGTAAGTGGCGACGGCGCGATTGTTCGGGACGAGGATGGTGCGCGTGTCAGATGCCGAGGCGGCTGAGAGTATATCCGCGAATGTCTCATTGAAGGTTTTGATAATTGTCGCGAAGAGAGAGAGCGTGGGCTGCTTCTGGATGACATCGTAGAAAGATTGTGCCGAGGCCGCGGATGCCAGGAGCGCAATCGTAGTGATCTTGTAGTGCATAGCGGCTAGTGGTTAATCTGAGACGCGGACAGTCAATACGTCAGCCTAAGACTTATAATATAAGCATAGCCATGTGTGAGACGACCCGGTGATACATACGAAGGGATTGTATATATATAAGTGATCCAAGCCAACCAAACTGTCAGAGTGCAAAAGCGCAAGAAAGAATCCCCTAGGGCCCTTATCGTGACAATCAAGAGGGGCAAGCACCGCCTTTATACACGTCGACATTTGGCGGAATCGGTCAGCCAGCACACGGCTGGCCTCAAATGCATGCCAGTCCACATCTTTTTCCAACTTTAGTAGCCACTCCCGGACTCCTCAGTCGTTCTCCACCCAGCCTTCGGGTCGCGAAAGTCCGGCTAGTTCGGACGTACGACAATTCAGTCATCCCCGTCGATAATGGCAAATGCACTATACCCCAGACTCCTGCAGCCATCGCTGCCTGCGCTTGACAGGTGATCGAGCGTCGCCGTCGCCGTTAGCGGCCCCATGGCAATTCTAATTTGGAGTGCGACTTTTCAAGCTTTCCCATAGGGCTGAGCTGGGCCAATCGGCTGTCTCGTCGCAGCGCGGATGGCTGGGCGCGCAGATACGGATTGGAAATACGAGAGTCGCATGTCGAACGGCTGTGGCCCCGAATGTTAGTAAGCTCATGGGCATCTATCTTCTTCAGCCGCTCGTGAATGGGACTCCCTTGCCAGTTGATTGCGAGATATTAATCTGCAGCGCACTTGGGCATGCATCGCCGGTGGTGCAGGTGACGGGGGACTACTGTCGTGCCTGCAGGTGGACACCTTTCGGCTGAAATGTCATTATGCAGTCGCACGACAAGTGCATGGCCCAGGAAAGAGAACATCAGCGCCAAGGAACTGGGCGGTGAAAAGTCCGCATGTCGTATCAGGACAGATTCGAAGACACCAGTCTGTGGCTTGGAGGCTAACCAGTCTCTGATTGCGAATAATCTGGAGGCGGACTTGATTAACACATCATACCGTTCATTGGCGCCTATGGCTATCACGGTCAGCCAAAATGTTCGGTCCGACATCAACGTTGCCCAACTGAAAATCACCTGTCAAAAGTCGATTCCGTTTCGGCCGATCGTAATTACTGTAACCAAAGGTGTAAGCTGCGGGTGGAGACTTACGAAGTCTGAGGCTTAGCAAACCTTTCGCTTCTTGTTCCCCGCATTCCAACGACAATCTCGTATCAGAAGCGACATTCTCGACGGGCAGCTTTGCCTCAGGCCCACAGAGCTCTGTTCGTTTTGGAAAGTTAGGTGGCAGGGCTTGATTCCATATTCAAGACCCACAAAGTTGCCTCATTGTCAGTTCACCGACGCATCCTGCCAAACGCGCAGGTGTTACTAACGCGACTGGGCAAAGTTATCAGCAAGATGCAATACAGCACATTTACAGCTGCGCCTCTGTGGAAATCTGTGCATGTGGGGAACTTCAATCAGAATTAGTTGAAAACCAAAATTTAAAAGTGTGACATTTGTGAAGACCTTGATTTTTGGAAAATCAAGCTCAATTCCACCTGCTTGGTTGCATACCGCCCGGCCCGGCCCAATTCGTCATGCTAATGCGTAAAAACGTGCATGGCTCGTGCACATTGTCGCCGTAGATAGTCGCTCTTATCGAAAAGATTCACAGCCGCATTATATTCATGTTCACGCGGCACCTCATAAAAGTTAATCGAAATCTATCCGTCTGCGATCAAGTATATTGATACAGCTATCCTAAAACACTCGCGGTAAGAATACACATATAATACATCTCAATGAATAGCCGCAAGGGTAGCAAAGAAAACTCGACAGATCGGTGAACACGGCAACCAAACTCCTGGTCAGAACACATATAGACGATGCAGTGTATCGATAAATGTAGGGTGGCGATATCGATCCCCAATGAGGACGCGTAATGCCTCGCCTGTAGTGGCAACAGAAGAACTCTCCCATATGATATTACGTCAAGGTGATGCGAGCGCTATGGTTCCGAGGGCTGCGCCGACGGAAGACGCGTCGTCTTTGTCGTTGTCGTCGTAGGCGACGAGGGTGTTTTTAAGCTTGATGGGTAAATCTGTCTAAGACTGAGAGCGAATGTATCTGCCGACGACAGCACAATGGTCTCTCTCGAAGGGTTCTGTGAACGTGTTAGCCATGTTCTTCCCTTATGGTCAAAATGGATGGTACCGTACCTAGTGTCAATTGTTCTAGAGGCTTTATTCTCTCAGCTCTGAGCCTCTTGACTTCGTTCGCGAAGACCGCTTCCGGCAAGGCGGTGCTGTCGATACAGCTAGCCTTGATGGAGACGACGACGCCACCGTTGTCCTTCAGGAACAGATGGGAGTTCAGACCGACAATTCTAGCCTGATCCGGTTGGGCGACGTCTGCGAAGACGACGTCTACCATCGACACGAGCATGCGGTACTTCATTGGGTGTCGGGCATCCTCGATGATGGGGATCACGTTCGTTCGCTTCTTCGCCATGTTGATGAGATCACGTCCAGACCGGTGCGAGAACTCCACGGCGTAGACACAGCCGGTTGGTCCGACAATGTCGGCGACGTGGGAGACGGAGGTACCAGATGCAGCACCGAGGTACAGCACCTTTCCGCCAGGCTTGATGAAGATCTCGTCCAGGCCACCGAGGATACCGGCCGCCAACTTTGATCTGAAGGGATTCCAAACGCGGTATTCGACCTTCGTCGGCACGCCCGGTTCGCCATTGTTGTCCTCAGCAGGCGCGTCGATGGAGATGCGCTTCTCGCCATAGACGGACTCTCCTGGCACCAAATTCTTGGTGACGAGCAGATCTTCCTTGGTACTCCGGGCGACGAAGACGCCTGGGTGACGAGGGTGAACCTCAATCGCGACTTTGGCACCGCCCTTTGCACCAGGCTTGCCTCCTGCTCCTCCACCACGACCACCACCACGACCACCACGTCCCCGCGGAGGCCCTCCTCTACCACCGCCGCGAGCCGCGCCTCGTCCTCCTGGACCGCCGCCTCGTCCACCTGTGTAGTCATGTAGAGTTAGATACTGTTTCAACCCTCCGCGCGCGTCTGAAGATCGTCGCACGACCATGAAGCATTCGAAAGCATACCTCTGCCACCTCGAGAAGGACCTCCACGGCTGGCGCCGCCGCCTCTGCCGCCGCCGCCAAATCCGCCTCTACCACCACCCCCACCGCGACCTCTCGGTGTGAACGCCATTGAATTGAATACGAATAGAAGAGGTTATGTCAAAGAGCTGTCGAGTGACCGCAACAGCATGCGATGCGGTACAGTAAGTACCGACTAGGGTGTTATGACGTGAATCGCCACCAATTGGAGTGGCTGTCGTGAAGAATGGCTGGGGGAAGACAAAGGTCTAGTATCTTCGAGCGCGATGGTGTTTCGGCAAACCAAAAATTTTGCAGACCCGTTTCTTTTTCTATGCCGCCAAGACCGCATTGCGGCTTAAAATTTCCACTAGCCACTTTGAGGCTAGTAAACTGCTGAGGGCTCGGAGCCCTCACAACACGTTTGATTGGGCAAACGCCAAACTGTGTGTGGCCGATTTTTTTTCGCTTGGGGAGCAACACCAAAGGCGAGAGAGCCCGCTATCATCGACATCTTCATCGACAACTTCACCAAACCCCGGTCTCCCCACGACATCGTCAATCACCGACAAAATGGTTAGTATCCATATCTCGAATTTCTCGCCTTTAGGACGCCGTCGATGGCCGTCATACACGACTCCAGCGGCCGTCGAGAGTCTCAGATCGCCCTCGTGATCTCAGGCAGAGCAGCTCCGCTGACGACGATTCATATTCTCTCTAGGTCCGCTACGCCGCCGTTCCTCAAAACCCCACCAAGTCCGCCAAGTCGCGCGGCTCATACCTCCGTGTGTCCTTCAAGAACACCCGTGAGACGGCCCAGGCTGTCAACGGTATGAAGCTCGCCAGGGCTCTTACCTACCTCGAGAACGTCAAGGAGAAGAAGGAGTGTATCCCCATGAGACGGTTCAACGGCAGCACTGGACGAACTTCGCAAGGTTAGTGATAGCATATTTCGACTTTTGGAAGGAGTTGGAGGCACAATAGGAATGGATTGGTGGTGGCAACGAAAGAATATCACAACGACCGAGTTGGACACGACAATATGGAGGATTTTACGATCCTGGAATTGAGGGGATACTCGCAATATTTTGGGAGGATGAGACTGACTGGATATCTTGAAAAACAGCCAAGCAGTTCGGTGCCACCCTGGGTCGCTGGCCTGAGAAGTCCGCCGAGTTCCTGCTCGGCCTCCTCAAGAACGCCGAAGCCAACGCCGACTCGAAGGGCCTCGATACCGACAAGCTCGTCATCTCCCACATCCAGGTCAACCAGGCCCCCAAGCAGCGCCGGAGAACATACCGTGCCCACGGCAGAGTACGTTTAATACACCCACACATCCCTCAACCACCCACCAACATCCACTAACCGACTACCTATCTTTAGATCAACCCATACATGTCGAACCCCTGCCACATTGAGGTCGTCGTCTCCGAGGAGGACGCCGCCGTCGAGAAGCCGAAGGAGCAGTCCGTCGTCCGCCTGACCAGCCGACAGCGCGGCCGATTAACCACCATCAAACGACGCGAGATCACTTCGTCGTAGATTTTGGTTGACTTTAGCATCGCGTTCTTCTTCGATTATGTTTTTTAGGGGTTTCTCTTATATAATGCCATGGTCATTATCCATTCCTGTTGCACTCTTATACCTTAATCCGACTATGCTGCATGTCTATCACCTACCCTTTATCCTGGCGTCTCCCACCAGGCTAGCCTTTACGAATTCACGCCGTGAATTGATACTTCCCTTTGTGCCTAAGGTTGAACGATCGGGTCGATGTGTATAATACATTGTTTATCAGACTCGAATTCCTCCCTTGGGACTCAAAATACCTTAGAGCCATCTGATCGTGATCGCAACAGGTTGACTCTAGAGCGCCTAGACGATTGATGCAATAGAATAGTCTGAGAATGGAGCTATGAGATTCGATTTGCTGTTCTATCCTATTGCCTGATGTGCCGTCTGGTTTACAAGACCACCCATCAAGCTGAGTTTGCTGGCCATCATATTGCCACACTTGAGCCCTACCAACATCGGGATACAAGACGAGCGTGTTACGCACGTAGATTTGCGTCCATCCCAACATTGACAACACAACATACCCACCACATCTGACAAGCTCTCACGACAACCCCAAATCGATGGCCAGATCCATTCATTCATCATGAACCCAGATTTCTACCCCAGCCTCCCAGATTTCCAAGCCCTTCGTATCCCGGTATCACGGTCCGCACGTTTGGCATCTCCGACCCATGTGCGGGAATTACCCCATCCAGTAATCGTCTAGAACCTCTTCAGCCTGTCTACGATTTAGCCGACCTGAATGCCACCGAATAGGAGATCGTATATCTGCGACGTGCTAACGCGTCCGGCTCTACAGGTATTATAATATATGTTACGTACACGGCTAGCATCTATGGCTGTTCTTGCATTGTGCCAGAGGGTCACGATGTTGCGCCATGCGCTCTACAAATATAATATCATGGTAGGTCCGAGGCCATGGTTTAGGCTATGTTGATACGAGCTGAATACGCGATACTCCGCGTTAAGGATCTGGGCTATTAAGGCAGCAAGTCCGCCAGAAATCTAGCCTGTGGGATGATTTTCTGTCTTTCGCTGTATTGGTTTCAGACTGCGTTCGTTCCTTGGTCCAGCTCCGATAGTCGACTTTGTTGAAATGAAATCGCTGTTGTCCTCTCTCGCGCTCGCAGCACTCGCATCCGCCGCTCCGACATCCTCGGACACGACAACGACAATTGGTATCAACCCGATAGTCTTCGATGGACGAATTCCGCCGCTGTTCAGATCTGCGAAACTTGACAGCGCGGATACGAGCCCGTATAATCCGCAGTATGTTCTAGGACGTATGTATGCACCCTAGTTTGGATCTCGGATAACAGACATATTATTGATTGTGCTGATTCGGATGTGTAGAGGAGCCGTGGTCGAAGGTTATTCATTTTCCGAATATCGAACGTTCGCTGGTAAGACCTACCTCTCGGCTGGCTGGCGTCGTACTTGTAATCAAACCGTGTTCTAACTTGGTCTTTATATAGTTTGATAAACCATTGAATGGCAAGCCTTTGATCGTTACAATCAAGTATGCATTAAAGACCCCTTTTCAACATCCAGGCAGAGTCCCCGATATCTACCGATGAACGTAGCACCGACTAATATTCTAATAATGCAGCAATAAGTCCATATTCACTCCCGGCGGCCCGGAGTCGGCACAGACGGGCTTCCGTCGCTCCGAGCTCCTGCCAGCTCCGAACAGCGGCGACGATATCTCGAACAATGGCGTGACCGCTCACCATTTCTCGATCCGAACTGATCCTACCAGACCACTCAACTACAGTCACGAATACCAGCCCGTCTTCATCGAGACGCAAGACTATTCCTCTCACGTCGTACGCACCCCTCTACTACATCTCCCTACACATATACACATGCGTCTCAACAGAACGATATTAACAAATAGATACTACATTAGTGGGAATTGAAAATTGGCACGCCGTTCGGCGAATCCTGGCCACTAGCAGCCGCGCAGACCCTCCGACTATACTCCTCCTCCACTTCGTCGCCTGCGACCGAACTCCTCAACGTACCCTTCACCGATGGTTGGCACAACTTCGCCATCGAAAGCGACTGGGACAATAACCTGATCACAGTCTACCATAGCGCCGGACAGTCGCCACTCGTGCGCGTCGTCGGTCCCATTCCGAATGATGCGAGCGGGAAGGGCCAGTTCCATGTGGGGTTGCTTAAGTTGCCGACGGGGCCTGTGGGGATTGATGTTACGAGGCAGGGATGGCAGAGTAAGCGGCCGAATGAAGGGTTGACGTATGGCGGGGTATTCATTGAGGATACAACTAATGGCGCTGTGACGTTGGAGCCTATTGTGTAAACTAGGCTGTACATTAGCGGTCTCTTGCATATGATGATTGACGAGATTCGGAAGTCCTGTTCTATTATCAGTAGTATGTCTAGAATAGTATCTAGTGAGTGTATATTGACAAATCCGCGACAAGAGTTCCGTCGTATGCACATCCATCTAAATGCAGGTCGAAGAAAATAACATCCACCCGATAAACTGAATTGAGACAAATCGCGATATATGTGCCGCAGAAAGAACGTGTTTTCAGTGCTATCACCAACAAAGTACATGCCCAAACGTACCGCAAAACGCAATTATAAATGTACATATGCCATCACGGAAAGCAACCCTACAAACCAAAACGTCTATGGTATCTACGTTGGTGGAATTGGCGCCTCCTCAGCCTTCCACTCGCCCGCCGCCTTCCCCCCGCCTACAGCACCGGGCACTGTATCTCCCGCGCTCATCGACAAACCGCCAACCTTCTCCGTCTCACCCATCCCCGCCCAGTACAGCACCCCGATGCACAACAGATGTAAAAACAAACAGTACCCGGCAAACAAGTTCCTCGTCACCCGGTTCTTCATCACCATTTTCGTCATGCTGAATAGCACGCGTTCGAGGACGCCCATGCGGTTGAACGCTCGGAAGGATTCGCGCGTCCGGAAGGCCTCGAAAGGTGATAAATTGGCTTCGTAGGCCGCACGGTACCGGTCTAGCGATAGACCGGAGCTGGCGGTAGGATTGTTATGGACGCCTACTGCGCCGGTTTTCACGGGGCCCGAGCCGCCGGGTCGATTGTACGACGATATATACCGCGTCTTCTCGTAGAGTTGCAGATTATCCTTCTGCAGACTGGCGATCTCCTGACGGAGAGATGTGACGGTCTCCTGTGTGCGCGACAGCTCGTCTTCGAGTTGTGAGTTGCGGGCTTTATAGCGGTCCCGCTGGGCGGTAAGCATGGGGAGGATCCCGGCTGATGGCTCGGCGCTCGCGGCGCGGAGCTGTTCGAAGCTGCCGGGCTGCGGGGTTTTGCCTGAGATGATGGAGCTGGTAGGCGAGACGCGGGCGCCACGGGGACCAAAATGACCAGCTTGGGATTGCGGGTAGCGGGAGGTGTAGGTCCCCGCTACCGACATGGCGGGGTTCGGGAAGGATGCCTGGGACTGAACCTTGTGGAGATCGTCCTCGAGTTGGTTGTTAAGACTCCGGGACTCAGCTAGTTCCTTGGATGTTGAGTCGAGCTGCTTTTGGAGATCTTCAAGACGACTGCTGAGATCTTGGTGGGAGACACGGAGGACGGTGAGCTCATTGCCCAGTTTCTTATTACGGGCTAAAAGCAGCTGCTCGAGGCTTTCCTTCTTGCCATGGCCGGTAACTTCTGCCTCATCGGCATGAGCGTCGTCATCGTCATCGCCAGTGGAAAATTCAATTGTTTTGAGGACCTCTAGTTCGCGCTTGATCTCGTCGTAGTCGCTCCATGCCTTTACTTTGTCTTTGAGCACGGTGCGCTCCTTCTTGATCATATCCAGCTCCCGCTCGAGGACGCGTTCCTTCCGCTCCTGGTCTCTCAGCTTCGTCTCGTTTTCAGCCTTCAGCGAGTCGATCTTCTTGAGCAAGTTCGAGTTTGCGGTTTCTAGCCTCTGAACTTCGTTATCGAGCTCCTCCTGTTCCTCTTCGGACTTCCCAGTTGCAGCGCTCTGAGAGGCGAGGGCTTCGGCGAGCTGGGCTCGCAGTCGTTCGTTCCGATGCTCCATATCGGTCAATCGCATAGTCGTCCGCTCGAGGTCGCTACTGACAATCTCGAGCTCCGCCAGACTAGCACCACCGCGGAAGTCATCGTCGCCTCCTTCAGAAACCTTGCCCATACGTAAACTGGCTTCGTAGTTGGCCTTCTGTTCCTTGAGGACCCGCTCTTGGTGCTCAATCTTGTCAAGCAAGCTGCGCTCCTTAGCTTCCCAATTGGCCGTCCGCTCCTCAAGTACCGCCTGGAAACCTTCCTCGGCCTTCTCCAGCGTCCTGTTGGCATCATTGTCCTTCCTTGACTGTTCTCTTTTGAGGTCGTCTATCCTAGATTCGAGGTTCTGGTTCTGGGATGTAAGGCGCGCCACTGTCGTGCGCAGCGAGTTGTTTTCAGAGGTAAGGCGCGACACATCTTCGGACTGGACTAGGGAGTCTATCGTCGCCTCGAGCAGCGGGTATGGATCAGGTGCTTCGGAGAGGTGGTTGTAGACGTTTAGGAATAAGGACTCTGTCGATTTTCGGTGATTGGAAATGTGGTCGATGAATTGTTGGTATGCTATATGGGCTTCATGTTAGCCTAGCGCAACATATATCTCTTATCGACGAAGTTGCTCTAATTTAGGGAGTTGGATTGGATTGGATTGGTAGGAGGATGCAATTGATTCAAGTCACTCCCACAGCTGGGTAGCTGCTGGTGTGGGACGAGATTGCGCCGTCCCAACAATATCAGACAGATCGCGCTTACCTTTCAGCAAGCCCTTGTATTCAGCAAGCTTATCGGAGTCGCTGAGCTTGCGGAAATCCTTGGTCTTCTGCGCAACCTCTTTCCGCTCTACCAGATCGTCCCGCTGGTTCGTGATGATTTCGCTGGCCTCGGCGTCGAGTTGCTTCTGGAGCGACGACAGGTCGATGCCTGTAGTATATTGATGTCAGATCCCTGAAATGCATCCTATCATGCGGCTGTAGGGGGCGGCGTACTTCTCCAGACCGCGATAGCCTTCTGGAAGGCATTTTCAGCCTCAGCCAGCGGTGCGCCCTCCATTGAATTCCGGTCTTTGTCCGACCGGGCTCCATCATGGCTGTTCCTGGGCGTTCCGCTGGGAGATCCCGCTTGTGACATATTGTCGATGCTCGTATGCTATCGGCCACGCTTCAGCCTTCAGGGCGTCTGACAAAGAAACTCCGGACAGGCCCTGCAAACTGGAGATCGAGAACG
The DNA here is from genome assembly GCA_036872635.1 of Orbilia brochopaga. Taxonomy (NCBI): domain Eukaryota; kingdom Fungi; phylum Ascomycota; class Orbiliomycetes; order Orbiliales; family Orbiliaceae; genus Orbilia; species Orbilia brochopaga. The sequence goes on along the minus strand of JAVHNQ010000003.1, from coordinate 869,980 downwards.
CGGATTGGATGAAACCCCGACACCGTCAAGGGCGGCAGTCGAGCTCGAATGGAGGCTGAGATGGCGATGTTGACAATGTGGCCAGAGCCGTGTCGCCCGTCATCGATGGCCCTGGTCGGAAGTTGGGTTTTGGTTTGCCGCGTCAACCAGGCAGCTGGTAACGAGACAACAACCTGAATCTCCCACCGCATCCGACTTCAGTGGGTCCACCAGCACCTCTGGGGAACAGCCTCGCCCTCGACAACGGAAGCTTGTCGCATACGGCATACCAAGCCGCGCATATCGAAGACGAGCCGACGCAGCATGATAAGATCGTAGATTACACCCTGCCATGCTATGGACACCGCGGCGCCTCCTCCAAGAGCCTCGTCACTCGCGGCTGGCGATGCGCACACCAATGAGAGAGCTGCGCCTTACATCCTGCAGAAGCTGGTAGACGACCTGCCGCTGGATACGGGCGAGCAGCAAAATGTCAGGGTCAACTGCGTGGATATATGGGGGGACCACCTCTATGTTGGGACGTCGGCTGGCGAGATCCTGCATTTTATGAAGGTGCCTGCGGTATGTTGACTGTGCCTAAAGCTATTCCGATCATGATAGTAACAAGAAATTACTACTTAGGCGCCGGGAGAACCGTCACAATACATCTTCGCGTTCCGGCTACCCCTCTCACCACCCCCTCCGAGCCTAGAGAACCCGCCCGGGGTACAGCAGATACAGCTGCTGGGACCAGTTGAACGAGCTGCAGTTATTTGCAACAACCAGCTGTCATTCTACACGCTACCTGAACTATCACCTATCGCAACAAAGCTTAAAGACGTATCATGGGTTACAGTGGACGAAAACGACCTCGCGCTGCGGGGTCTTGTTCCCGAGGGAGAGGCGGATGATCGAGATCCCCGCGGGGTCGTGGTTTTCGTTGGACAAAAGAAGCTCATCAGGCTGCTTCGAGTGGGAGCTGAAGTGCGGCTTATCAGGGTGAGTGAGGTACACTATCACCAGCTTTAGGGGTCTCACTGATTGATGATAGGATGATAGGACGTCTCGTTTCCCCAGTCGCTGGCTTGCTCGCTACGGCAGCATCGTGCATGTCTTGCCAATGCGCAAAACTATGCATTGGTCGACGTCAATGATAACAAGATGATACCGTTACCTGCTATCAGGCAGACGTCGTCCCCCGTCGAACCCGAAGCTCCCCGATCGATATCTCCGAGGCCGCCTGGACCGAGGCCTGCAGGTGCTGGTAGAGGTCACTCTAGGGCAGGAAGCCTCACGACACCTGGAAGCATTGGCAAGAAGTCTTCGGCGGATTTCCAAGGTCATAGCCCTGCGCACTCGGATGCTGGATCACGAGCCGAATCCCCTGTTCCCAGGAAGTCACAGGATGAAGCCGTCAGATCCAGAGCGAATACCCCTCAACCAACAGTTCAGCCCCAGGTTCCACCTCCACCTCCCAAACCGATACTCGGCCCCAATGTGGCCTCTCCAAATCCCAACGAGTTTTTGGTGACAACTGGAACAGAGCCAAACGAGCCCGGGGTTGGGATGTTCTTTGACGTCAACGGTGAGCCCGTGCTTCGAGGAACTCTCGAGTTCACAAGATACCCAAAGAAGATCTTAGTCGACGGTTCTTGGGTCATCGCGGTAGTGGGAGGAGATCATCCTATTGAATGCCATCGACTTGAGGATCTAGGAGCACCTGCCAGCGGGGTCTACGGTCCAATCAAGCAAAGACTTCCGCTGCTAGATGACGGCGCAGAACAGTCCGACAACACCAGTGTTGATGTATCACGGACAGTCGGCGTCGAAGTCGGTGCCATACCCAAGGCTGCCCGACTGTTAAAACTCGTCAAGTTGAACATTACGGAAAAGATACCATCGAGGCGAAAAAGATCAAGTGCGCCTACAGAACCCCTCTCCACAATCACCAAACTACCTAGCCCTGAAGAGGATGCCGCAGAAGAATTTCACGAAGGAGAGGTTTCCGGTGAGGTCGAAGAGGAGGGAGACCCCTCTCCACCCCCCGCTTCATCAACTGCCGAAGACATCGCAATCGAGTCTGCATCTGAATATCTCTCATCGGACGAGGCAGACGAAGCAGACCGCAAGCGAAACGCGGAGGAAGAAGTGATCGCGAACCGCATAAGTACCGCCACGTCACATCTCGTCCTCACGAAGGGTAACAAGATCTACTCGATGCTGGAAACGCCAATGGTGCTCCAGATGGATGCACAGCTACCCCAGTCTATCGAAGCGGCGTCGACCCGAGATGTCCCCATAATCCTACGGTGTCTTGCCGCTGTGCAGAACATGGAACCGACGACGGAGGCGAGGTTCCACGAATTAGGATTCATCCGTCAGAAGCTCGGTCTGCTTCTATTAGGAATCTGTCTGATGTCCGCAAGCAATATCTCCGAAGACACTCTCAATCAGACGAACGTAGCGCTACGTGAAGGCGGTGTTGATCCTAGACTTGTTGTTGCACTGTTTGGGCCTGCTTTTCGCAGAGATATCGTGGTTGACAAGAAGAGCAACGGCTTATGGGTTTACGGCGGTATACAGGACCTTTTGCGAGCGCTTCTGTACGATAAGCGGAACACGTCGATTACAGATCGTGGGACGCTGCTCTTCCTCAGCTGGTATCTCAAGGACTGGCGGAAGAAGAAGGGGCTCGAAAGCGTACCTGACAAAGACCAGGTGTTTGCGACTATTGATTCTGCTTACCTGCGGGTCCTACTGATCCTCGATCAGACGACAGTGAAGCCTACTCCTCAGCTCGAGGGCATTGAGAGGGCGATTCGTCAGGATCTTTACAGCTTGGTAGACTCCGGTATCGATGATTCTGGCAAAGCAATACAGATTCTCGAAGAGTTTGACCGGCTGTTCGTTCTGAGCAGGCTTTATGGGAAGCAGAAGCAGTACCGCGATGTTCTCGCGACATGGAGAAGAATCCTCGCAAAGGGCGATGGGACTGAGAACGGCGAGTTCCCGGATGGCGAGAACATCGTTAAAGACTATCTGAAAAGGATTAAAGATCCGGCGCTGGTCGAGGAATACGGTGGATGGCTTGCGAGGAGGAACCCGAAGCTAGGTGTCCAGTTTTTCACCGACGAGACGAGCAAAGTTCAATTTCCTCCGGAAACCGTCATAAGAATTCTGAAAGTCGATGCGCCATATGCCGTGAAGGATTATCTTGAATATGTCGTCGTGCAGAAGAAGGTGGGTTTAGCTGGCAGTTCAAATCACTAGTATGCTAGCTAACGTGTGTCATGCAGAATATCGCTTTCGCAAACGATTTCATATCTCTCTTCCTCGATCAAATGATCGCCGACCTTGAGAACAATCCCACGCTCAAAGAAGATGTCCAATTAACGACTGAGTTCTACCAAGCGCTACATCCTCCTAAGCCAACATACAGCGAGTTTCTCAATGACAACACCAGAGGTGAAGAGTGGTGGCGCAACCGAGCGACGCTGCTAGATTTCCTGAGCGGTGGCACGCCTTACAATGTAGAAGAGGTCGCTGCCAAAGTAGCGCCATGGAAGGACGTTCTGATAGCGGAAATGGTCATATTCCATAGCAAAGAGCAGAATCACGAAGAGGTGCTCAAGATACTATGCCACTCGCTGAAGGACTTTGATACTGCGATAAATTACTGTCTGTATGGCTCGCTATCGATGTTCCAAAAGACCCGGACAGCCAGGCCGATACCAGCGCTGCCGCGTGAGGAACAAAGCAAGATGTTGAATATCCTTCTTGTCGAATTCCTAAATATCGACGATTACGAGACTCGGTTGGAGCAGACGAGCTCATTGTTGGATCGATTTGGAGGGTGGCTGGACGTTCAGCATGTGAGTTGGATCAAAACCCCCCATCTATCTTGGGCATTTGCCGCAGAAAGGTGGCATTAGACTTGTAAGACAGGACCAAAAACCCGTGGCTAATTGACATCCCATGAATGAAGGTGCTCAATGTGATCCCGGACAACTGGTCGGTCCAGATCTTGTCGGGGTTTCTTATCAGCGCGCTGCGCGAACTGGTCAGGATCAAGAACGAGAAGAAGGTGGAGCTGGCACTGCTCAAGTCCTTGAACATCAGGGTTCGTTGTCTCATCCCCCTCCAATCTACATAGCCCCGCTCGATACGGTCAAAGTGGAGTGGTATCATTTCCCACTTTCATCTATTTTGAGTGATGGTGTCACTGACTTAATTTTATATGTGTGTTTTGTCTTGCGTATATATAGGTGAATGGCGAGTTTATTGACAAGTGTGAGGAGATGGGTCCAACGATCGAGACTGCGGAAGGTGGAACATCGAGCTCGGAGCGTGAGCAGTAGTTCATGCATGCACGTGTGGTGTGGAGTCGTTCATGCATTACAACGTGCTAGCGAGTGATGATGTTTTGGGCTGGTGATTGTTGTTGGGGTGGCGGTGGTGGTTAGTCTTGAGGACGCTGACCCTCCGGCTCGGTGGTAGTGGGGAGTGAAGGAATAGTACTAGTGGGGGCACGGAGCCGTTTCGTGGAAGGAATACCTCCCGATATGCCGACGGCAGTGTTTCCTGCCGGAATTTCTGAATGCATAAAGATCTTGGAAGAGACGGATCGAGAGTGGTCTTATTACCATCTGCCCTGATGAGGGACCAAGATTTCTTGAGCTCGCGAATTCAATCTCACAGAGCATCTCAACTATCCTTAAACCGATCATACCGCCACGCAAATTATGGAAGCGAGAATTCTCAACAATGCGTCCGTATTAGCTAGTAGAGGCTCACTAAATTCATACGTAATGAGTACGCAAGCAGTTAAGGCTGGGGCTCTAGTTTAATGCCGCTTTCTTCGCGTCGAAACAAACTTGTTTGGCGCTTCTTCGCCATAACGAATGACATCGCGAGGGATCTTCAGCCCCTATCGACACGTCGTGAGCGCACACAGCATTCCACACGCGTAGACTATGGACCGAAACCGTCGACACTCGAGCGGCATTCGTGTTTCAGGTAGATTTCACATCCGAGAGGGGGCTACTTGAGCCGAATAATTTACGGATGCCGTCAAGTTTAAGAGAGTGGTGGTCTGATCGCGGCGGGGCTAGTGAAGGGCGAAGAAAAGTGCGAGTGTGTTTCGAAACAGGATCTCGCGTGGACTATTAACATGAAACCTCGATGGTTATTCTTCCTTTTGAGCAATATTCTGTATATTAATTAAGAACCAGAGCGTTGGGAAAAAGAATTGCAGAAGTTGGATGTTTATCAGACCACGCGCACGCTACGAAGTGATAAAGAGATACAAAGCATTGTGAACCAGTAGTATATACGAAGGACTCTTGTTAGCATTGGGATCTGATATTCTTGCTGTCCAGTTATTGATATTTCCTAGAAGCTAGTTCCTTTTTTATACAGTTTGCTACCAATAATAGCCAAGCCCGAGCCGAGCGATTGAGAGACATCCGTAAAATGGTTCCTCCGTGTTATCACGTAGAAGTGGTGTACAAGCATGCCCCCCTTATGTAATAGTGAGGTCTGCCGGCGCCCTGAGGAGATCTAAGCTGCTTGCTATAATTGCGAGGGGGCCTGAGATGTTAATATTGCTGTCTGCTCTGAACTTGGCAATCGCTTCCCGAGACAGCCGAGATCTGGCTGGTGGAGAGCTTCAGGAAAGGCTCTGATCTGCCATGGTGAAGCGGATGGCGATTTCCCGCGCGAAGATATTTTCTGATATCCGATGGTTTAGGTAGTTGCGAGCTGTGTGCAACTTCGCAAAAATATCCACAGCCTGGCGATTGCAATATGGCCATCGTGTTGGCCGGCGTGGCAGCAGGGCAGGCCATCGTGGGCTGACCCGGCTGCGACCACGGTGCGCCTGCTCAGCTAAAATAAACACCAGCCAACGTAACCTCACCATCGCGTACTCGGTGCATGCACCCGACCTTCGTCCACCACGAAAGCAACGGCAAAGCGGCCGGTCCGGCTTGGAACATCTGGTTTCAGAAACTGGCGACGACAATCAAAGCGGAAGGAGTGATCTGAGTGCCTGCCCAAGCTGTCTCGGGCGCTGCAGGTACCAGCGCGACAGGCCAATCGCCGCCGCCAATCCAAGTCATCCGCTCGGCGCAAACCTGCGGGTTTTGCCATTCACGCCCTTTGATTCGCCAGAAAATTCGTCTGGTGAGGACGCGCGTGCTCGCCCCTGCGTCTAACGAGCCAACTAGCCCGTCCATCTAGTCTCCGGCCCAGCGTCAGCCCGGGAAAGCTAAGCCAGCTTGCCCTCCACTCGCTCTCTCCAGCTGCTCTCCTGAGCCCATTGTCACGTCTTTCTGGTCCAACTTTGCTTTGCTGCTTCCTGTCAAAGATGCAGAGAGGTCGCTGGTCGTGGCTTAGTAGCCACCTTGCCAGTCCCTGGGACTCATGCGCATGAACCAAGGCGCCCCCGTCGATTGGCTGGCCGCCCGCAGACTCGGGCTTGTGCTATCGCTCAGGGGCTCTATCGCCTCGGATGACGGCGCTCTAATAGCCTATGAGGCCCTCGAATGGATCGTCCCATTCCCAACCTTAAGAGTAACCACCACTCTTTCTCAACTCCTGGTTCTCTTGTTTTGATTCGATTCTATCGCACACGTCAGTTCGTGAGGTACAGCGGCAGCGGTACCAGTGGACCGAAAGTGTAGATAGATAGAACGTGGCTCAGGACACGGCAATCCTCTGACTTTCGTTTTCTCTTCCCTTTTCCGTGGTTGTTCGCTTCAACGGTTTTCCTTCAATCCTATAGACGTTCATTCCACCCCGTCTCGACTTCATCATATCGAGCGGTTACCTACACTAGACTGCATTCATTTATACGACATCTCCGACTACTTACTTACTATAGACTCCGCCATCCGGTCTTACGATCTCTTGGGATTTGTGAGGTTTTGTGACGTTAGCTTTTTCGACAATATAGACTTCGAAGCGGCTTCTCTTGACGAGGACATTTTTGGCATCACAGAAAGATTGCGCAGGGCGGCTTTCTCTCGACTATCTTTGGAACTTTTGGTCAAATTGCGAAAAATTACGGAATTCAAATACTTCTCGTTGTCGCCGGCACTTCCATTCGTTGTTAGCATCGACGACAATATTCTGGATATTTGCTTTCCATTGACAAAAACATAGCCCTTTATTTGAAAGGCTATCCGCTCGACTTTTCAGCTTCCTCTTGTTGGCTCGATTGTGACACATCTGGTTCAGCCGGAAGCGCGCCTTCTTTTTATATTTCCACGGTAAGTCGAAAACGTCCATTCCAGTGGTCATTTAGCAGTCCGGTTAGCTGTTTCAACTTGACTGCAGTTTGACGGGTAGCATTCCAGGCCCTTGGTGCCGCAGGCGCGCGCCATCCTGCTCCGAGCACCACCAGAGTAAACTAACATGTGTCTAAACAAGCAGTCAATTTATCCTCAAGAGGTTTTGTCGGCATCGGCGGGTGAACTTTTCCCTTAAAAAAGAATTCATCCGGCGACCCAGCTGCCAAGGGGGAGTGATTTAGAACATCACCCGCACAACCTTGAGGTGCTGCTCTGCTCCCCGGGCTTCCTTTCCAGCTCGGCATTTTGGTGCAGCAGGCCACTTGACGCCTCTCGCTTCGCGACTGCTTGCTTGCATAAACCGCACCCACCCGCATTATCAGAGTCGAGTCCACCAAGTCTTCGCCGTCCCGCAGCATTACGTCTTCGAAGAGCTTGCATGCATGTGCAGCTAGATCGTCGACCCCCCTTCCCTTGACACTTGTGTGACTGTTTCTTTTTCCTATTCGACTCTGGTTGTGACCGCCCGGGTTCTCTTCTCTTCTTTACCTACGCCTATTTCCTATACACGCATTTTCCAAGGAGGCAGAGCTTCCGGTCCATTCCTTCGGTTCTTGCAAATCATTGCCTGCGGCAAGATTATCCATACCGGCCTGAATCCAAGCAGCTTGTTGTATACTGTTTCTTTGCAGTGTCACCCCGAACAACTTGAAGCCATCTGACGCGGGCAGACTTTAGTCACCACCCCAATCTTGCTTCCCCACAACTAAGCTTGCTTGCGACGTCTTCGGATCATTGTGGTCTTAGTATCAGTCTCGGCTTGTCGTCAATCCCTGATGCTGCGATAGCTAACAGTCCCACACCTTTTCCAATTTAATTCTTATTGCTGCTGGCCCTGCGACTACAAACTCTCGTTCATCTTTTCTCCACATCTTTTCTCCGATCAATCCTTACCTGCATTTGTATTCTGCACATCAGATTGTGGTACCACTTTTTCCTCACTGCTGGTACCCCATCATCTCTTACCAGTTTTAAATATCGCGACTACTTCACCAGACAGACGACTGGTTTCACAACTTAAACCGCAAATAGCTATTCCAGGCAATAGCCCCTACTATATCAACATTTCTGGAAATGATTCTACCCAGAGCAGAGCATTCCATGTGGGATGCTGAGGTGCCTACTGATGGACCCATGGACACTGACTACTACACATGGGGCCTCAACGGGGTGAACCAGAAATGGAACGACGAATTCAGGTACGTCACTGCAGACGCCTGAAGCTGGTGATGCCATATATCTAACTGTCTTCTATAGCAAAGGATTGTTCACAACATCCTGCATTCTGCTACTATGTTTTTTCGCCATCAGATTGACGTTGGACGCAATGCGTCAGCTGAGGTTAATGGTACTAGTATCTGTGGACAACGAGCCACGGAGCCAGAGATATTGGTCGAGACCCGGCCGGTTAAGCTGGAAATTCAAGAAGTATCTATGGTATGCGCCGATCTGGAAGCATAGACACAATACAGAGATCCAACTCAGCAAGGCAATTACGATTGGTACTCTGCCAACCAGACTGCACGCCATCGTGCTATCGATATATGTGATCTCGAACATCATATATTGCACACTGCTGCTCGACTACAGCAAGCCAAAGGCAGAACTAGTAGCTGAATTCCGTGGACGAACTGGTGTGTTGGCCGTTGTCAACATGGTTCCGCTCTTCCTGCTCGCTGGAAGAAACAATATCCTAATACCGTTGTTGAAGATCTCCTTCGACACCTACAACATCATCCACAGGTGCCTTGGGCGATTGGCTGTCCTGCAGTCTGTTGCGCACACGACCGCCTGGCTCATCAATAAGGTTGATGCCCGCGGCTTTGAAGGTGTGAAACACAGCCTGCAGACCAGTGACTTTATCCTCTACGGGATGATTGTAGGTGCATATCCACATTTCAAATTCTGATACGTCCATGACTAACTTTACAACAGGCCGTCGCTGCCTTCGCTTTGATTCTGGTCATCACTCCTTCCCCGGTTCGACATGCTTTCTATGAAACTTTCCTAGTTTTCCATATCGGACTGGCCATCCTTGTTCTCTACACAGTCTGGATGCATTTGAAGATCGATAACCTACCGCAGATGCCTTATATCATCCTGGCCGTTTGCTTCTGGGCTTTCGACCGCCTCATCCGATTTGTAAGAATTTTCTACCGCAACATCTCGACAAAGAGCATGACCAGAGTCAAAATCGAGGCGCTCGATGGCGAGGCCTCTCGTGTAACGTTCGAGCTTCCGCGACCCTGGAAATTCAAGCCTGGACAACACGTCTACATCTACCTTCCAACAGTCTCCTACTGGCAATCCCACCCATTCTCTCTAGCCTGGAGCTCCGACGTTCTGAAACAGGAAATCCAGAGCAAGCTCGCCAGCGAAGGCTACCCCGTGAGCAACCTTCCCGTCGACAACGAGAAAATGGCTGTCGCAGGTCCTTCCGCAACGCAAATGTCGCTCCTCGTAGCCCGACGAGAAGGTATGACAAAACACCTCTGGGACAAGGCCAACGCAGCCCCAGACCGCACCATCTTCCTACGAGGCTTCGTCGAGGGACCGTACGGCGGCATGCACCAACTGGAATCCTATGGCACAACCCTGCTATTCGCAGGCGGAATCGGCATCACCCACCAGCTCGGATACGTCCGCCAACTCATCGAAAAGTATTCCGAAGGCGCTTGCGCAACACGGAAAGTCACCCTCGTCTGGGTCGTTAAGACAACGGACCAGGTCAAGTGGATCGAGCCGTACATGCGCGAGATCCTATCGATGGACAAGCGGCGCGACATCCTCAAGGTTCTGGTCTATATCACACGGCCCAAGGCGGACATTACGCAGGTCTCGCCCACCGGCTCTGTCGAGCTGCGGCCGGGTCGGCCGAACTTTGACCAGATAATGGACACTGAGATCGAGAGCAGCATCGGCACGGTCGCGGCGACCGTCTGCGGTCCTGGAGCTTTCCAGGACTCGGTACGGGCCGCGGTTCGCAACCAGCTGCATAAAGTCGACATTGACTTCTACGAGGAATCCTTCACATGGTAATGTCTCACCGAAGGGTTTCGAACTGTTCGACTTTTGCTTTCTAGATCTTATTGTTTTCATTATCGGAATGTTGGATTTCCGTGTCATTCTTTACCGGTTGTAATCTCTTTTCTTATATCGTCTCTTCTCTGGTGTTCATTGGCGAAATGTTTTTATTGGAAGCGTTTACAGTTGTATATTGCAGCGTATTCTGCATATCTTCCAGCGTTGCTCCCGAGCGATATACCTACTCATCATATCTCTACGCACCTACCTATCTCAATCAATATACCAACTTCCTCTGTATTATATTGTCCCGTATATCCACATTGTAAAATTTCTGACTATTATAAGTGTAATCTCTGTCCTAATTGTAATATCTAAGTACTTAACTATAAGTGTAATCTCCAAAGATATATCCGACTGTTCGATCGGTATCCTGTACATTGCACCATAGACCTTTCGGGTTGATTGTATAACTAGATTATCTATTCGCCGACCTGTCTTGCTTTGATGCATAAGATCGAGCGAATGACATGTAGACCTGCCCAGTGTAGCTAGCTGTGTTGATACTGACATCACCACGATCTGAAGTGTACCAGAATCCAACGTCTAGACATCTTCCACACAACTCAAACCGCGCACATCCGTAGACGTAGCAAACACATGAAAAGCTAGGCCTTCCGAGACGGAGTTTGGAGGTGGGGATGCCTACGCCTCACGTGCATACATGCATGTGTGGGACGATTTAAAAGCCTGGGTACATTCTGCGACGGCGGCAGTCGAATGGTTGGGTTACGTTAATTTAACCGCTAATCAACCGACGGCGCACTGCAGACCTTGATCCCAGTATATTAATTATCGGGAGCATCGGATGCCACATAGACTTAAAGTCTGGATGTGCTAAAAGTCTTTCCGTCAAGCCCTCATCCTTGTCGTACTGAAACCTGGACGATGACATGACAGTCGGCTAGCTTCAGGTATTTTATCTCAGCTTTAGCTTTACCCTTGCGAAGGGCAGGTAGTTATAGTTGGTGTGTGGTGGATGGGTGGATATGTTCTTCAAATGTGATGCGGGCCGGCAGCAGACGAAGTTGTTAGGCCAGCCACCCGGGGCCCGCCGCCACTTTTTATTCTGACGTGACTGTTTTACAAATCAGCGCAGAGTGGAGTGAGTGTTATTGGTCGGTGCTGGAATTCCGCATCCGCGACTTCGCGACGAATGTTTCCGGACGCCGGCCGGTGGCAGGCGTTCGGTTTGAACGGGTGTAACGTATCCGTAGATATGTCGGACTTGGCCGTATGTCCCGTCATGGTCATATTTTGGTCTCCGTGGGTCGTGAATGCCGTCATGACGGGACAAGTTAGATATATGCACAGACGGGTTCTATAGTATCTCACGATATTTGGTTGCAAAGTTGACAGTTGCAACCTCGCTGCATGCCGGCCCCGGCTGTAGACTCGATTACGTATTCAGAGCGATCGCGATATCGAGTAAACCGTTGTTCTCGGTGTATTGATCGGCATGCATGCGCGACCTTTGCCAATCAACGATATTGTGATCACTGCCAATTCGTAGCCGAAGGACTAATGTACACATATGCTTAGGCGTCTATGCACCTGCGTAGACGCATACGAGACCAAGTAATCCCAGCTCGGCGATATCCAGCTAGTTCCATGCATGCATTGGATCCTTGAAAGTTAAATCAAGATCTTGAACTTGGCAAATCTGTATCTTCATGGAGCCCCTGCACATCTTTGTCAGCCGGCTCCTGACGTAAAAACGTGATGTTCGTCCGTCATGAAAGCTCCATCGGTCCGCCGTTCCGACGCTCCCAAACTCCGACGGGCAGCCTCGCCTCACCACAACCTTCCCAACTAGCACATCCGATATACGTTACTCATCCATATAAGTGTTATCCTATTCCGCGCTCCCGCACCATTAGCTAGGCAACGCACCAACTAGACGGCCAAGCGGGGCCGAGAATGTATAAATTACTGCCATGACGCCAATAAACCAACAGTGGAGAGATTGGCTTGATCTCTGAGATCTGTTTCCCTCATGCAGACAGCCACATGTCCACAATAAGTGTATTCTTAGATCTCATGACATCGTCCCTCGCAGCCGCGGTGCACACTTATCTGAACTATATTAATCAATAGTATTAATTAAAAGAGGGGGAGGCTGAGCTAGTGTATAGTGGCTCTGCGGATCCCGCCTTGATGCTTATCCCCCACCCGAAAACGCCGATGAGACGCGTACGGTGAAGTGGAGTATCCTCCCGTATGCCATACGGTCATCTTGACGCCGAAATCCCACATTCACGGCCAAGTGTCTATCCCGATGGTCCTCGCTAGACGTGCTACCTAACGTAATACTCTCATACTATCCACACCCCTGCAAGATCTCCCACACCATATTGTATTGAATGCAACGGAATATTCGCATTGAAACAATGTTTCTGTCTTCACAAGGCAATCTTGAGAGGCTCTATCTGGTGATATCAGAAGGTTATCACGCAGTCAGACTGGTGATGAATGACCTGGCCAGCTGGGGAGAAATGGATCAGACCACTCTTGCATAGCACCTACCCCTGGCTTCAGTACCTACCAGAACCTTGAGGCTCTCAACGCTAGCCCTGCAGTCAATAATTACACAATGAGGATGAGTGGTGACGCACTAAGCTGTAAATAACTCACTCAGCTGGATTAACATACTCTCGAGGCAGCCTGGAGAGCTCTCTGATATCTTATAATCGCAGTAGTGCTGAAAAGGACTTTTTGATTGATCCTTCTTTCATGTTGTAGCCAACTGACGTGATCAGTATCAGCGAAATCGATATCACGCAGTCGTGACGTCGGGGTCACACTATGCAGGATCCATTGAAATACTGTGCCTAAGCCTTGGCAAGTTCGGCGACCGCTGGAGTCGGACATGTTAGAGTTGGTCGCCGATTTCGAGCAGTGAGGTAGAGTAGGATCCAAGAGACCCTCAACTGGCGATTTTCTTCGTAGCTATCTATAGAGATGCAGCGGTGGCCTGCAAGGTGTACGTGCTTAGCAGATATTCGCAAAACAGCAAGTTGCATAACCTGTGCATGCGCCATACTTGCAAATTGTTGCCACCTAGACAGGTTCGACGTAACTTAGATTAAGGCGCCTAGGCGCATGTACAGGTATACTCAATTGCGGCAATCAGGTTGGGGACTATAAGGTACAGAAACATTTTACGCACTTAATAGGGTGTCATCCTTCATACGTTAGCTTTGTGACCCAAAAACGCATTCACGATGCCCCATTATAAGCATTCGATTCTTTCTAAAAATTCTTAAGTCTGCCGTTTCAGATTTCAGAAGCCAGAATCTTGTCTTGTGTCACATAGGTTGTGTTGCATTTTTTGCGTTGCGAGCATTCTGCAAGCTTCCCTCGAGTTTCTTGTGAAACCTAACCAAAGGCATGCGCATGACAAATTTACGAATGAACATATCTACATCTCGCTATATATATACGATATTACTTCGGAAAGCAAGATGACACCGTCACATGCAGCAAATGGCCTCTACGCTGTCTGATAAACCAAGCATAGCACCCCGCTGCCCCTAGTACCGCAACCCAACTCACACCCGCAAGAGTCTTAAAATCCTGCGGCCGGCTCATGAACGCCGTCAGCGTCCATTGCAGAAGCTCACATACCGACACAAAGGACTGCTCGATACCCGTGAACTCGCCTCGTAGTTCTGGTGGGGGCAGCGTCTGCTGAAGCTGTGAGTATACGAGATCATATGTCCACAGGCCGATGCGGGATAGAGCGACGCCAAGGAGCAGTGGCAGCGAAAAAGAGGGATTTGGGAGCCCAATGAGCTTGGAGCTTGGGGTGTTGGGCGTAGCTATCAAGCCAGAGACGCCGTATACCGCCGGTAGCTGAGAATTATCTCAAAATTAGCACATCGTGAACTATGAGGACGGATACTCCTTTGAGTGAACCGTGAAGGATATACATACCAGGGTTAGTGTCATCCACCAGACAGCCCACAGGCCGACTCTTTCTACTTCACCCTTATCCACATTCATTGGATTACGCGAGAACCGCTCTTCAGATTCGTCCAAGAAACCGACTTGTTCTTCCAGCTCATATTCGTGCCGCCACTGCTTCACTGGTCGATTTTTGAGCGTCTTGACACCCCATGGCATGATGGCTGTAGCACTGACTTCCAGTGTGCTGCTGAAGAGTCGTGCGATCGTGACAACGGGGAGCGAGAAGCCGCTGTTGAGCAGGAAGGTGATCATCGGCGACGAGAATGTGAGTACTGATAGATACAGCAGCGAGATTGAGATTGTAGCTGCACGTATCAAACTCTCGATTAGAGCAAGGCCTAAAATTAAACATATGGAGGAAGACAAGGGAAGACAGTCGCGGAGAGAGAACATACGTAAGAAAACCGCGCTGTGACAGAAGCTCACAAGCCCCGAGAATTTTCTGCGCATCCGAGTAGCAATGCTGGTCTCATCCTGTGAACTGTCCGGTTCAATAATCTTTGGAGCTTGCAGAAGCTCACTCTGGCTCCATACGCGCTGTGCAGAAACCCATTCAACCCAAGGACTCAGGAATGATATTGATGCAATAACCACCACGCTCCAGAACATAGAGTGTGGTGCTGTGGTCTGTATGGCGTTGAAGCTGATCGGTAGTAGCGTCACAAACCCGGGAGCCAAAACTTTGCATGTGAGGTCTATTCTCCTCATTATTGCATTGAGCTTGTGGAGCGACGACTCTCCGGCCGCACTTGCTAACGTTGGTACCTAATGATCACATCAATGTTGGTATATCGCTGCCATGAAATGGACCCCGCTAGCGAGATCTCGAGACTAATCAATATTCAACAATCACCGGAGTATAGTTGCCACACATACCCAATCTCGCTCCATAACAGCAGTATTTCCACCAGCTGCGAGTCTCTCAATGCCGCTGAGGACTACGATAACGGATAGAATGGTCCATTTTGCGGCCAAAGACTCTCTTGCCCCACTGTCATTCGACCAGAGGAGAATAGCCCAAAAGGTGCACGCGGCGAGTACTGCTAACCGTTGAACGAGAATCGTGGTTCTTAGAGCCTTCAGACGAGAGGGCGTACGGTCGACCCACGTTCCGACTGACTGCGACAAGATGATAGCAAAAATACATTGCGCTATACCACTATCGAGATAAAAAGCGTAGCAAGTTAGCATGCATGGTTAATAAGTGAGAGAGTCGAACTCGGCTCAAATCGCCTAGGGATCTCTAGGCTTGTGGGCATTGTGTCATAGCTATATAGCCCGGAAGGCTTGGAGATGACAAGACCATATGAATTCAACGTGTGTAGACAAACCTAATCGATGCCGATAAGAGCGTATTTGGAAAGGCCTCAACCGTGAAAATCACCTAGCACCGCCATGGACTGTGTCAGAACCCCATATTACGTATACCCGCCAATTGCCAAGTCGGCTGGCCTCGCGCGCCGGTCCAGTACTTGGCGGTTATGTTGAAAACAGAATACGAACAGACAGCATCTAATCTTACCGCTGCGAATTGATACGTCCTCGTATTCCATGTTGATAAGAAATGTGATAGGTAAAGCCACCTCAACGAAGATGAAGAGTTTTGCGGCCGTCGCAGGTCCAGCGATTCCCAACGCTCGTTGCTCTCTGTAATTGCAACAACATCTCTTCGTGAAGGCGTGTTGGTGTCTCGTGTTGATGATTGGCTATCGTCGACTCCCTCGGGTAGCCTCGGATTCGCACCCGCAGCTTGCGCTTCACCACCCGCAGCCATTGCTTCGTTAGCCCCGTGGCGTCCGAAATGGCAAAGGCGCGATCGGATCTCTGATCTTAAATTAACTGCCGACGCGATTGTTTCCGGAGAGCGATCGAGCAGATGTCATTTGTTCCAGTGACTTGCGTGGGCGGGCGTCGGCCCCACTGTCATTCCAGCTTAAGCGCTGCATGTGAAGTCGCCTTCGTTTGGGGAAATTTACTATTTTTAGCCAATCTCCCGCTGTCAAGCCATCTAGAGGAGCTTCCGACTTCGAGATTGGATTGAAAGCACAGATAACTAAATGAGTAATTTCTTTGTGTATCAGGAAGGAGGCTGGGAATTGCGATTCCGTGACTAGAGTCTTAGTTACAGGTGATTATGGTATGCAGATTTTTAAAGGAAAATCGGGAAGTAGTGACAGAAAGTTGTGGTAAGAAAAAGTCGAGAGGGACAGTGAAATTGCGAGCTGTTGCATAATGTGTGGCAACGCGGTGTCTCGATATCGAGAATGGGACAATGAAACGCAGACAAAAGAGACTAACGCCAGGACGCCGCATTCCGTAAATCGATATGATCAATCCAACTAAAAATCTCGATCTCAAATGCCTGACCGATATAACCAAAGAATGAGTGTATTTTTCCTCCTCAATGAGGAACGAGCAAGGTAACGCCGGGGTCAAATTGTAACAATATTCAAACCAAGGAAAGATGTACTTGTAAGTAGAAAATGTCGTAACGTCGTAAAATGGTTTGGACCTCACTTCCCGCCTACCGCTTAAAACATTCTCATATCCTTAGGCGGAGTGCCTATCGGAGTGCTACCGTACCAATTCGGCCTTGGCGTGCCCACGGAACCCGAGACAGGTGTGCCATTTGATGGATACAGCGGGCCTTTCATACCATATCCATCTGGGTGTTTAGTATCCACGCTGAACGACACGCGTTTCGTCCTAGGCGCCTTCATGGGAAGCGGCGGTGCGATGCTACCCCTTCCAGACGGCGGAGATTGTTTCAAGTTGTTCCGTTTCCGGGTTTGCTGGCGATGCCATTCTTCCTCAGCCGCCTGTCGCTCCATCTCCATCTTCCATTCCATAGGATACGTGTCGTCCTCGGCGTTGTCCGAATCTATTCGGTCTTGCGAGTCTGGTGTGTATGATTTCTTTGGCGGGGTCGGATGGTCATCGATCTGGAATCTGACAGGCGAGTACGGTGGTGATTCGCCCGGCTTTGTGACAATCTCGATGTCCGCGTTGGGGAGAAGGCGTGGGGAAGCGCACGAGTAGATGTGTCGGTCTCGGTGGGTTCGCGATAGTGCACGCGACAGTTTTGGGGTCGGAGTCGGGGTTGCATCGTAGGCGGGTACTGGCACACGGGGATTTCGATTGGGCGGCGTGTCGTTTGAGAAGATGGTGCTGTCGGTGCGGCGGGTCTGAAGTGAGCTGCTTCGGTCAGCTGGGTGAAATGTTCCTCCTGGCCGAGTTTTCAAAGACTCGTCGCTGCAGTCGTAGAGACTGATGACAGAATCGTCATCTGTGATGATCTGGTCATCTGTGTCGCTTGAGTTGGCGGGTTTAATGGAAGAGCCATTGGTAGATTTGTTTGAGTCCGGTGGAGATACCGATGGCGATATCCGTGGCGGGTGGCTTAGAGACTTTGTGGGTCTTAGTGCCAGGGGAGTCTGGGGGTGGGTTTGCAATGAGCCTCGTGAGAAGTCGCGACTAGTGTCAATACGGGGCCAATTGTGTGTTTTCAGTCGAGGGACGGAGAGCGACGCTGGGGAGTCATGATCACGGGCGACACCGATTGGGTTCGATGACGGTGAGAAAGCTTGAAGATCTTGTCCGCGACCATTCCAGGATAGTGATCTAACAGATCTCAGGCTTGCCGATGCAGAACTTGGCGTCGCGGGGTCAGAGAACCTGAAGCGACTTAACGATGGCGTGCAGATCTGCTCGGGAGAGTAGTACTCGAACTGGGGCGTCTGACTACTAGCATTGGATGTCTTGGTCTCAGTAGTCCCAACGGAACGGCTCGTCTTGTGCGCATGCTGAGCTCCAGTAAACTGTGTCTTCGATGGTGTAGGTGGCACATAGATGTTCGTATTCAATCCGGCGATGGTGGTACTTGTGATTGCATTGCTGGCGGAGTTCGTAGCAGTGCTTGGAATGGTAAGCTTCGGTGGGGACGGCCGCTTCCTCGAATTCCCACTGTGCTTAGAACCTTCGCTGTGCTTGGACTTCTCGCTATGTTTAGAACTTTCACTATGTTTGGACTTTTCGCTGCGTTTGGAGTTGTCGCTGCGTTTGGAATTGTCACTATGTTTGGAATTGTCACTATGCTTAGATGATCCCTTCGATGCCTTGGACACTTGAGATGGAGACGACGAGTTTGACTTGCTCGACTTGCTCGACTTTTCTGTGGGATCGGAGTCGCTTCTTGTTGGTGGGATCTCGATAGCGCTCGAGCGGTACTTCTTGTTGGAACGCAGATGGGCGGGCTTTGGGATATTGACGACCTGCGAGCTCTGGACAAGTTTCGGCTGGCCGATGCATTTGATGTCGATTGACGGTAACGACCTCGTCAGGGACACCCGCTTCAAGTAGTTCTGTAGTATGCTCTCCCTCCTTCGCCTCCGGCTTTTCTTAGAAGTCGACTTTTCTGGCGACGACTGGTTGGACTCGCTGTCGCCGGTGCTTTGGCGGTAGCTTTTTTGCCGCTGCCTTCGTGCCCAGACGAAGAAACCAAGACCGCAGAATAGAGTAACGAAGAGGACTACGCCGAGTGCGATTGCCGCAATGGTGCTCCTATCCATGGAAACGCCGCCGATATTAGCGACCGGGGTGTCTGACGGCGGAGCAGCCGTGAGAGTTGCGGATAACAGTCGGATATCGCTCGGGTTGGCTGTCGGAATCGGCGACATCTTTGTATATATAACCCCCAATCAATGAGGTTGATGAAAATAAGTTCAAGCGCTAGGCTCGGGTTAGCTCCGCTCCCTGTTTGTCTCAGTAGCTAGGTGCACAGATCCTGATTAGAAAGGCTACAGAGATATAAAGTAGTATGAGAATGGAAAGATGTGAGTAAAATCAGCAAGCTTGAATGAAAAATTTCATCGGTTCGGGAAGCCAATGCTTTGATCTCAGATCGAATATCGCCACAGGCGTATACAGTCAAAAAATAGGCAAGGTCGGAAGCTGAAATGAATGGCTTCAAACCGTGCTCCCAGAGCAAAGAAACAAAGATAGAGATCTGATCAAGATCAGGAGAAACGAATTCGAAGCACAGAAAAAAAACGCAGCACCTGGCACTGGCTTGTTAAAAAAGTCTAGCTCACCAACGGCCAGAAGAGGAAGCAAATAATCGTTATATAAGAGTTATAAAGAACGTGGAAATGGGGAGGCTAGCTGGCCTAGAACGCTGCCATCCGTGCATGATGGTGGCTTGATTCAAGATACATACAGCGCACCTGACGTGCCGCCGATGAAATTGACTGCAATAGAGCTTCAGAGCTTAGCTATTCATGGAGAGCTTGGTTTACTCACAAAAGTTGATTAGCTGCTAGTTATAGCTACTCGCATGGACTGCAAACCACGAGACTGGAGGCCAATGGGATGGCTAGGGAAACAGCAAGCGATCCGACGTTTCAAGGACTTAACCAGAAAGATCCGGTGATCGCTGTACAACAGGGACTGCAGATGTGTATTGATGCCAATACTGTCCGCGGCCGCCAGGAAGGTGCGCTGAAGCTCGCAGGTGGGTGTTTCGAGAGACTCCAGGTGCTTTCCAAGCCCCAGAGATCCGGAGGATGCAGATGGAGGCCTAAGACCGAGATCCAGAGCGGCGGGACCTGCATCTTTATTTCAAGATTGAGATCTCAGTTTTCAATGGTGGTTTTGTGGATGAATATTGATATCCAGTCGGGTTGAGGCTCGATCGGGATGTTGCAGAAATAGAACATGCTGCAGGCGGCGGCACGGGCAGGTGGGCGCTAAGCGGCCGGATTGGACGAGTGGTGGGAATCCTGGCACCAACTTGGCTTGGCTGACCCGTTACCGGTCCTTGATAGCGCATGGTGGGCGCGTGATCGAAAGTTTGTGCTATCGATGCGCCATGGCGTCGGGCTGGGAGTTCTGGCGCTGGGAAGTGTGATGGATGTTTAATAGGGGTGGTAGTTGTTCAACTTGTCACTTCCTCATATAAATTTGCAAGCCTAGCCCATGGCTCAGGTTGAGGTTTGTCGTTACACAAAACTTTAGACATTCTGCCAAGCTGGCTGTCTCGCAACTAAAACCGGCCCAACACAATCAAATGTAAGCTGCTGATAGCAGCACATGCACACATTCATGTAATCTCTTCAGTCCAAGCGTTTTTTTAATTTATACACCAGCTGCTATGCTATGCAGTGCATCCAAACATACTATCTTGATATATATATCAACATTGATGGCAGTATCCCTGAACAAGTACTTATTTATGCTACAACTATGTTATCCGTGATGTCCAGCATGCACATACAGCATACGTGCCTGCCAACACCAGCAAGGCCTTAGGCAACCCTTCTACATCAACATCTAATAGCATAATATGCCGGTAATACGTCATCTCACTCACGATGTAGACTAAGCTCCTGATATAGTGGTCAACTGGGAGAGAGAGCGGGCGTTGATAATTTAATATCATAGCAAAACCTGGTCACGTTGGCAAAAACTGGTCTCGTAAACCAGACCGCACGTTGGCAAAAACCCTCTGTTTCAGCCCAGCCAGTGTGCAGCACAATTTAGCCTGCATTCTCTAGCTCTAGCCGACCTCAAGATTCAAGCTTCTCCAAGCAAGAATAGACGAATGTATCATATATAATGTAATATCCAGTGCATGGCCATGCATGCGCATCTAAGCTTGTGGGCCGAACCTACAATTAAGGATACGCATGCCGTATATAGTAGTATATCCGCTAAGTTTTGGATTATGGAACCCCAGATTATCTATCGACCCCCTCGGATGTAGATTGTGCATACATAATCTAACGACCTAGGAAGGTGTGCAGCTGGGACATGAGGAACCTCGGCTAGTTCTGGGCTGCAGCATCAACCTCAGTTATGTTGCCCGACAACCAAGCCACGGAACAGATCTTCACTATGGTTAGCTGTGCCACACCAGCTGCCTGGAATACTTTCACGATCTCCACCGACCATGACCCCAGCCACTATCTATAACCACTTCCATGGTTGCGTCCCGCTACCTCAACTCAACTGCCATATAGACGGCCGCGATTATCCGAGTCCTATCGATTGCCCAGCTGCCGACTAATTTGCGTTCTTCGATTCTCGTGGTGACAGAGACCACTTTGACGACGCAAAGTGCCATGTGGCGGTCTGCCACCGCGAGACCGAAGTCTGTTGCTATCGTAGTACTTGTATGGCGACCATGTGCATACAGCGCACCATGCGCAGGCCCATTGCTCGCTTAGGAAGCCGGCTGGCATCAACAGAAGCACCATGTCAACCAGGGTATTTATCGATAGTACTCAATTGCATCGCATCAAAACATGGAGGAGGATGTTTGTAGCATGGCCGTTTGGGTGCAACCTTGGGCAAATCTGTCGCTAGCTGTCGATGTCGGGGAGCCTGTGTAACCGTCGACAGCGCTGTTTACAAACGACGGTACCCGTTACCCCAGCAACAACCCCCCTGCTCCGTCCGTTTGGCAATCGTGACGCCCCGCCGCCGGCCACCCGTTCTGGCAGGACGGACGGCACCTAAACACCATCGCCATCGATATCATAATCTCATCGCAAACCTCAAATCATCCTCCATCATTTCACGGGCGCCGTCGCACCTTCCCGTCTGTCGCTAACCAGGTCTGATGCCCCTGCCCGTTCTGTCGCGGACGCTAGGGCCCTTATCGCTAACCTAGCCGCTCCAGCCGCTCGAAACGTAAACATCAGACTGTCCGTCCGCATTCCGACACCAAGTGCAGAGCCTCCGACCGCCCGATCGATATCGATGTCTTGACACCACCCTTGTCGACTTACCCGGGTTCCACATTGTACATACCTTACATACCATCTCTAGACCGGAATCCTCGAGACGATCTCACGAGAGGCCGACGCACCGACCGGAAATCCGCGACAGGCCAGCTTACCCGACAGATCCACGATACACCCGCACAAACCACGATAAGTCGCGCGCTGGAGAGGATTCCGCGATCCGCCGACACCCAAGCGGGATATACGGTTTGCCCGAGAGGAATTTAGGATAATCCGACACTCGGGAGGAACTTCGGATAAGCTGACGCCGAAAACGAAGCTCCGATAGTCCGGAACACCGAAGACCATACCGCGACCAACGTGTACTCTGGAGGGCAGGTCGCGATAAGCTGACACTGAAGATTAATTCGCGACACGCTGGCAGCAAAGGAGGATTAACGGCAGGTCAACGTTCCTCGGCGAATCCACGATCACTCAGCTCATCGAACAGCAGTTCGCAACAGACCGCTTGGCATATCTGGGTAGATTCCACGATACGAGAACCGGAGAGATTCGCGGTATACCCGGATCCTCAAGACGAGCTTACGATAGGCCAACGGGTAGGAGCGGAGTTGAATCTCGCATCCTGCCTCAGGTCCAGTTCAAAGCTATCGCGGAGGTGGAATCAACAATCGCGACCCCGCCCGCGAATAGGTGGAATCCGCATAACCGCGCAACCAATAAATCCACGACATAACATCGTGCTGGAAGATATATTCACGGTTGACCAGAAAGCCTAGGACTGACGATAAACCAGCACACAATAGTGGGAATTACGATAGGTTAGTAATTAGCGTCCAGCATCCAATCCGCAAGCTAAGGCTAGTCTATCCGAGAAATCCACCAGCCTATCAATTTGCAAGCTCTAGTATAGCGCTGATAGCTCGGACGCCAGAGCAGAATCCGCAATAGGCCAGTATAGCCAGGTTCTACACTGCTGCGCAGCCCGCACAACTGCGCAGATCATCGTATAGTGCCCTCACACCTACGCATTTCCCACACTGCGTTGATACCGCCAGACAACATGGCATCCACAGCGCCTAAGCGGCGTCTCCGCGACCCACAAGAAATATTCGCCTCCATAGACAGACCCCTCACATCCCCCTTCACCTCTCCGAACGAAAAAGATCACGCCGGTGGCCCCACCTCCCCCGCATCTTCGCCCATCAAACCAACTCCCTTCAGCTCTCCTTCGGCTTCCGCCTCACCCTCCCCGCGACCGAACAGCAAGCCCCAGATATTCACCTCCCGCCGGGTCCTCAGCATCTCCAAACGCTTCAGCGGCACCGGGTCGCTTCTCCGCCGCACAGGATCTCCCCCTCGCGGCCGCCGCTCACCTCCTCCCCGTCGCGTATCTAACCGTAAGACCAGCGGAACTGGCAGGGGTGGCATCAAGCCCCCGCTAGATCTCGGCCCGCAACATAGCCCTTACGACACTGTCAACGTGCGCGAGCGCGTCCGCAAATGGCAAGCAGCTGGTGGCGGTGTCATTGAAGCCGACGCGAACCACTATGTTCCCCCAGCGCCCGTCAATGCGGCCGTTAATGGAAGCGCGCATTCGCCCACAAGCGCTGGCCCCCCCGCCCGACCCCGCAGCAGCTCGCGTAGCCCCGAGAAGCGCCGGACTATGCTCGCGGACTACACTACTAATCACAATTTTGACGAACTCGAGACCGCCAGCGCGCGGTGGGGTCGCGAACCGCTAGCATTACCCGCCCCACCTGCGCTGAGCGCATACGGGTCCAACGCGGGCTCTTGGAAAGGCAGCAGAGCCGGCTCTGTTGTCAGTAACCGCGACGTCGGAGAATGGGAGGACGCCAATAGCGTCGCGGAGATGAGTGGGCGGGATGATAAAGACAAAGCTGCAGCGTGGAACAGTGCTCCTGAAGATAGAGGCGCGGCGCCGAAGAAGAAGAAGAAACGGGTGCCCCGCGACGGCATGGACGTCGATGAAATACGAGCGCGTAAAGAGCGGCGGAAGAAACGGCTGGTCACCATGTCCGGCGCTGAGAGCGGGAAAGAAACGGATACGGGAAGGAATGGGCATGGAAAGATTGCCAGCAGCGCACGCGGCGATGTTGTGGACGCAACAGATGGCGGGGTCTCGTTGCTCGCATTTGACATTCCAGGCTCCGAATTGGAGGCTACGGACGATGTCGCCGTAATTCCCACCGCCGTGCTCGACGCCATTCCTCCACCACTACCCTCGCATGCTGGGCACAATAGCAAGCAGGACGTTAAAAACCTGGAGGATGCCCCCGCCCCTCCCAGCCTCAAGAGCGCCAAAAGCCTCGACCACACACTCAGCATGAGGAGGAGCAGCAAGTCACTCGACGGTAAGCCTGCCACCGCCCTGAAGAGCGCTAAAAGCCTTGAAGGCACTTCCATCCGCTCTGATGAGCAAGCCACACATAGCGCCAGCACCAGCCTCCTGGACGACGACGGCATTCGTGTGACTCCGATCAGCCGTAAAGCCACCAAGGCCGAGAAACACCAGCGCCACAAGCAGCGACAGGCCGAGCTTATCGAACGCGAGAAGAACCGCGTGCGCGAGGAAGAACGACTCCGATATCAGGCAATTGAGCGCATCAAGGAAGAGGAACGGCTAAAGGAAATCGAACGCATCAAGGAGGAAGAGCGCCAGCGCGCCCTCGAGGAGGAGCGCATCCGCGAAGAGGAGCGTCAGAAGATCCGCGAGCGCGAAAAGGAGGAACGTCGCCGCAAGCGTGATCTCATCCACGAACAGGAGCGCAAACGCAAAATCGAACGGATCCGCGAAGAGGAGACACTCAAGGCCATCGAGGAAATGCGGCGGGAACAGGAGCGCGAGCGGCTAGAAATCGAGCGCGAGCGGGCTCTGTTAGAAGAACAGCGTCAACTAGCGCGCGAGCAGGAACTAGCGCGCGAGCAGGAGCGCCGCGAGGAAATCATGACGGAGATCGAGCGAGCGACACAGCGCAGCACGACTCGCGCACGGAAAAAGCGGAAGGACAAAGAGAGCGTGGTCGCCGAGGAGGTGCAGAAGCGCGTCGGACCGGATGCGCTGCGGTCAAAGGAGGAAATGGCCGAGGCGATCAAAGCCGCCGTGCGGGAAGTTATGGGTGAGATGTTTGGCGAGATCATCTTCGAAGATGCAAGGGACACTACCACGGGCCCCAGCACGAATACGGACCGATCGAATGTTTCGTCGAGTTTGACGACGGATGTGGCTACGTCAGCGGAAATTGAGGAACGGGAGCACCATACCCGCGAGACGACGCCGGATGTGGACAAGCGGAGCCCGAAGATTGTATCGCCCAGGGTACTACATGAGAAGAGCGTATCGCCCAAGGTTGAGAAGAGCCCGCCACCGGGGCACAATGATATCACCTTTCGGGCAGTGGAGTTCAAGAAGCCCGATGCGGAGTCCCATAAGAGGTCGCTGGACTTCAAGAAGTCGCTGGATTTCAGGAAGATCGAAGTTGATACCAGGAAGGTTGCAGAGATCAAGAAGGCTTTTGATTTTAAGAAAGCTGACGCTGATGTCAAAAAATCTCCTGAGCTGAAGAAGTTTGAAGTGGAACTCAAAAAGCCTCTTGAGTTTAAGAAATCGGAACCGGAACTCAAGAAACCTGTGGAGCCAAAGAAGCCTGAAGCTGAACTCAAGAAGCCTGCAGAAGTCAAGAAACCTGATATCATACCGGAGCCGACATCACCACCGCCACCCCCTCCCATCGAAGAAAGTCCTGCAAGTCCCTCGTCCCCGGAAACCCCTACAAAGTCCTCGCTCTTCTCGATTCCCAAGCGCCGAATAAATCTCTTTGGCTCGCAAACTGCGAAGAGACGGAGAAAGCCGTTCCAATCCACGATCCCAGAAGAGTCTGCATCTCAACTCTCTGCAGGCGACTCCGAGCCGATATCCCCTCCACCGGGATCCGGTACGAGAAACTTCTCATTCGCACCCCGCACTGCGGCCGAACCTATCTCCCCGCCAACCAGACAAGTTTCCACCGCGTCGTCACACCATGCAGACGCCGCGTCACCGCCTGCACGACAAATCTCACTCGCCAGCTCCTCCAATCACACAAATCACTCCGCCGCCACGACCTCTCAAATACACCGCAACCTCCCCAATGACGAAAATCTCAACTTACCTGGCCAGAGTATGTCCTCAGGGCTCACGCGATCACTTACATCTCCGGCTGCACACTCCAATCTCGCAAAGGTGCAGGACCAGGATCCTGGTGACGAGTATTTCGTCTCTGTTCATGAGCCCCTCCTCAAAGGCTCGGGCATTAAACGGTACAAGAGCACAGCCGACCTCATCTCAATCCTGTCTGAACGACGCCCATCCTCATCCACGCGCGCCAAGAGCGTCAAAAGTATCAAAAGCGGTCGCTCGATCCGGTCGGCGAAGAATAAGGTTGTCGTGGGAACCCTCACGCTAACCGACCTGATCGCCGAACTTGCGACTGACGAACTGTCGTACACGGAGGACCTGCAGCTACTTGAGCACCGAATCGTGCCGGTGCTGCTGGACGCCAAGCTAGCCAAGACGGAGCAGGAAGCCGTAGCAGGCAAGCGGATGAGCCCGGAGAAGCTTATCGAGAACAATCCGCTAAAATCGATAGTGGATGTCAGCATTGCGCTCAAGCGACTCAATGGCATTCATGAAAGGCTGGCCGACGCCATTAAATCTGCCACTATAAGCGGGGTGACTGCGCAGCGCCAAGCTGATGCTGCGGCGACCTCTGGTGGCGTCGCCGGATCTGGGGCCGTGAGTGCAAGTGGCAGGGCGGTTTCCATGGTTCCCAACCCTGAAGAGATACTAAAGTGGGCGCAAACGGCAAAGTATGTGTACGAGGACTACATCGCGTACTGGAAGATGGATTGGGATGAAGTCGTGATTAGCAGCCAGGTACTTGAGGCGATAGAGCGCAAGAAGGAGGCAGCAGGCGGGGCACCGGTTCCGGTGGGCGGCGGAGCTGGATCGGCGGCTGTCAACGGGGACTTTTCATCGTCGGCGGGCGCGGCCACGAGCGGCAGGACAATCGATGTCGGGTATCTGCTCAAGCGGCCTCTCGTGCGGACGCGTGTGCTAACGAAATTATTCAAGGTATGTGTGTATTTTCTATTATTACACTTGCAGTTGCTTGCGGGTGCTATCCATACCCCTTCCTCGTCTGCTTTCCGATTTTTCTGCAACGGCCAGCTGCTTTTTGATACTCTTTCTTGCTCTACTGGCCCGTTATACGACTGTCGGATAATTTTCGTTATCTGCTGGCCTGAGGATTATTTTTTTTTTTCCTCTTTCTGGCCTTTTTGGCGTCCAGTTATCGGAATGTGGAAGTGCATATAGGCAAGCAGGCACAGGCTTCGATTACTGCTCTCGGTTGCATGATTTCCCGGCCTTGGAAGCACTCATGCAGGTCGGCAAGATTACAACCTTGACGTAGCTAACAGCATATGCGAGCTGTCAACCTGCATGACGCGGGGCTGGGCTTCTCTTGGAGCCTATCACTGCTCCGAGCTCCAGCATACATAATGTTCTCGTCCACACGACAGCATATATTAAAAACCTCTCAACATTCCTGTTCGTGCTCTGGCTACCGCTTCTGCCACGCTTGCTTCCTCAGGAGAATAGAGGCCGCCGAGTGCTCGATTTTATTTATGCCCTTGTTTCCCTTTTGATACTTTCGCGTCCGTTCGTTGTCTACAGACTCGGTCTTGACTGCCTTGCAGCTTCAACGAGCTTTTCAGTGGTTACCGACATAGACAGCGACGGCCCTCCCTTCTTCCTAGTTTTCATTTTCAACCCCTTCATTCATTTCTCCAGTGCTATCTTTCTGGAATGGGACAGGTGGCTCTGTGAACGCGTTTCCCTCTCGCTGATTGCATGCTTCTTATCCATCATTCACAACTCCCTCATAACTTAAATCACTGGCGAACAATTGCTAATGGCATGCACACTTCTCCCTATGCTTTTCGACCTCCCGCAGCGAGTCAATTACCTCTCACCGTCGCCACTCGCCCAAGAGGCATTTATCTCTTTCCAGACGCTCGTCGGCGCCGCGCGACATAAAGTAGCCGAAGAGCGCGCGAGACTCGAAGATGAGGCCGCCGCGTGTATCGACGCCTCGCGCGTGCGCGATCTTCAGACGCTCGAAATATGCTATGGCGTGGTCATCGACCCGCATCGTCGCGTGCGCGCACGCGATATCTTCGAGATGAAATTACACCACTCCCAGGGCAAAAAGCTATCGAAAACCGTGGAGCTCTACCTTCGCGACGAGATGAAGAGCAAAAGTAACAGTAAACCTGTCGGCAGTAGCGACAGCAACGCCGAGCTGTTGATCTGCGAACTCGCAAAGGATGACCCAGAACGCAAATGGCTCGCCTTCCAGCCGCTACCCGTGAAATGGATCAGTGCCAAGCAGGGCCCCCAAGATGGAGACCTGCTGCTCGAGGTCGACGCACGGCTTAGCGATGGCGGTCGCTGGCACGAAAGCATGACGCTGACCACCGACCCGATGATCAAAATGGAGTGGCTGCATCTACTCGGCGCGGCGGCCGACGAGGTGTCTAAAGCCAGTCGCATGCACCTGGACGTCAACCTCCCTACCGTTACAGACGAGGACTTCCGCCAGCCAATCCTCGCGGAAATCGATACACAGCTCAAGAGCCTTGGCATCGATGCCGACACGTACTCGGAGCCGCCGACGCCTTGCATGAGCATCATTAGCGACATTGACCGCATTCCAGAATCGGACGCTGCACTGATGAACGAGGGCGAGAAGCCGGGTAAACCGACAGTTGCGGTTGTTGTCATACCAGGTGTGAGCGACTTGTACGATGGCGGGGCACTCTCGGTACCAGTGTACGGCGAGCTGCCGCACATCGTGCAAATGATGCCGCATTACGTTGGGAAGAAACGCATACCATCGCCGCCGCCGTCAACCATCAGTCCGATGAGTAGCGCCTCGTATGGACCAGCGAGACTGCAGAGGCGACGGACGCGGCATGAGCAGCGGAGAATGGCGGAAGTTAAGCAGAAGGAGGAGGAGATGGCGAAGAAGCAGAAGGAGGCGCAAGCGCAAGCGGCGGCGGCTGCCGCTGCTGCGACAAAGGAAGAGCAACCGCAGGAGAGCACGTCACCAACGAAGAAGGGCAGCTCGCCGTTCAAGCTTCGCAGCCGAAGCCGAAGCCAGTCGCCAAGCAAGACCGCCAGTCTATCGTTCAAGATTGTACCATCCCCTCCGACGTCGCCGCGTGATGCGGAACACCAGAAGGATGAGCTAGACGCCTTGTCCGTGGCCGAGTCGAGCTTGCTGTCCTGGACGGAGGAGACCTTGAGGTCTGGGCTCCAGAAAGGCGGATATGAGCTTGCTGATGGCGGACTGCGACGGCGCGCAAGGAGCGAATCCGAGAGCTCAGGCGACGGCAGTTCGATACTATCTGGGTCGACGAGGTCATCTGCCACGCAACAGGCTAAAAGCTCGACGTCAGCCCGATCCCGTGGCTCGAGTTCATCGATGCAGGAAGAGGAAGATGCGCCGCCGCCGGTGCCTTTGCACACGTCTCCATCTCAGGAGGACCTGCACAGCGTCAGCTCGACAAGCTCAGGGGGCACTGTCAAGAACGCGTCACACGGATCCTCCCCGTCGCAACAGATGACGCATACATCGCACTTCCGTGGCAATCTTCGACGGCGACTGTCATCCCCGTTGAAACACGAGTATGCGCCGTCTAGCGCGACGGAGTCCGATGGCGGCTCCCGCAGCCCGGGCAGCTTGACGGACTCCCACAGCGACAGCTCTACAGAATCGGAGTCCGACGATGAGGACGATGAGCGTTCCGATGACGAACTGTCTACTGTGCCCCCACGTATCGAGGACGAGGACGGCGATATCCCCGGCCCGATGTTTGAAGATATGATTGCGGGTCGGAATCTGCACTCCGCCGGCCGCAAGGACGCCATGCCGTCTTACGATGACATGTCACGCCGCAGTCACTTGCCACGACACTCAGCGAAGAACTCCACAGGCGGGTACACGGCCAACGCATTTGTGTACACGTGGAGCAAGAACGCTTGGGAGAAGATAACCGAGGAAGAGAATCGGCTGTTGGTGCTTGACAACTTTATTGAGGTCTACGCTGTCGCGGACGGGCCGACAGGCAAACCGCTGCTTAGTCTTGAGGTCACGCCGGCCATGCCGATACGACGGGGGACGGCCGTGGACCTGTCCATCCGCGCAGAGCCTCGCGCCAAGTTTCAGGGCGGGTCTGTGATGTTTCGCAGTCGGTCGCAGCCGGACTGCGACGCGCTGTACAACGCCATCAATACCGGGCGGATCAATGCTTGCAATCACGGATTCGGCGGGGGAAGACCCACTCGCAAGGCGTCGATTGGCCGGAACGGCAGTGTGAGAGGCTATCGGGCGGTGAATGTGGATCCACCAGCTGTGAGCGTCAACGCTGGGCCTACGTTCCCGGGCGAAACGGCTAGCATCATCATGAGCGAGAGCAGCAGCCTTGGGTCGCTTGGCAGCGCGTTCTCAGCATTCAAGGGCACGATCAGAAATTCCATATTTGGGGGGCAGAAGTCGTCGAATGGCAGCAGCTGGATGAGCTCGTCGAGTACCTCGAGCGGGCTTGCAGGTCCTAGAGGTATCATCAACCCGCTTGGTGGCATCCCGATTACAGGCATCGGAGGCGAGGCACCATACGACGGCACAGGGTACGTATCTAACCTTAAGATCAAGCTATGGAAGCGTGAGAGGTCCGGCAACAAGTGGGCAGATCTCGGGCCCGGCAGGCTGAATATCATCACCCCGCCACCTGGCCATGCGGCGCGCGGGGGTGGCGGGCTGAATGCCGGTGAGAAGCGGATCGTGATTCGTGATCGCAAGGGACAGAATACGCTGCTGGATGTCGTGCTTGGGGAGAGCTGCTTTGAGAAGGTGGCGCGGACGGGTATTGCGGTACATGTCCCGACTGAGGACGATGGGTTCGTGCCGACGCATGTCAACGCGGGAAGTGCAGAGAGGAGCAGCGTGTTCATGTTGCAGGTGAGTTTGCTATCCTTGTTCAATGCAGCTTGTGCTCTGGTGTGGCTTGCGGGGCTAACGGGTGTTCCGGGTGTAGTTTAAGGGAGAGAACGAGACCAGGGAGACGTTCAGGATTGTTGGAAGGAAGGAGTTGGCCTAGGCGCTGCAAGCTAGATCGCTTGCTTGTTTCCCAGTGGTTCCGGAGACATGGAACCGGATATCCGCATGCATCCATGCATCCATGCACGAGGCTAGGGACGGGTGCATGGTTGATGTGACCCTGATCGCCGGAATATGGTGCGGCTAACATCTATATCATGCATCTGCAAGTACTTAAGTTGGATGTTGGATTCCCTATCTTATCCATACCCTTCATATCACTACCGGGTTTCCTTTGTTATTTTACCTTATTTCCTTACCTCTAGCAAACAGTGCACATATAGTTGGAGTTGGGGCTGTTGTATATGTTTTGATACCGGGTACATGTGGTGGGCATTTGGGTAAGGCGTCTCATCTTACTGTTAGTCATGAGAGAGCTAGCTTTTTTTTCTGTGGTTGCGAGCCTGCATGCTAGCTGTGTGCATGCATGCATATCTGTACTAGCATTTGTTTATTTTGTGTGCTTAGCAGCTGTTGTGGGCTCCATCATTGTTACCCTAGTGGGATACACATGCTGAGTGCAGTGGGGTGCATATGGTCTGCATGTTTATACTTGTTGTTTCTGCAGCTGCTTGCATAGTCTATGTGGAGTCAGGAGATCGTGTGCATACAAGTGATCACGAGCTTGACGGCCCTGTCCGCGTACAGTGTATGCGTGCATATGCCCAGGCAGGCTGGCTGGATATATATGGACACATGTAACGTGCTGATGGCTCTTTTATATATATATATATATACTCACAATTCATACTGTACATCTTTATACGTGCACATTCGCATCCTCAGTGACAATTCATCGAGCAAATGATGTGAATATTAATATACAAAAATACATAGAGTGAGTTCTATGTTCATCATTGTCCACTTTATAAGTATGGACCACCCGAACCTGTCAGTATATCAGTATGCATCCACATAGAATTTCAGAACGCCACAGCTGTAAGCTAGAAGAACCCGGGCCCATGCTTAGACGACATGTAGTCCGGTAAGGTCTCGAGATCTCGGGGTGAGATCTAAATGCGAGGGTAGTCGACCTGTAGTGTGAATTTAGTCCATTGCGCACTAAGGCCCGGGCCCCGAGAGTCGACTGCCCGCGACCCCAACATATAGGCATTCACAATCCAACAATAGAATGAACAATAGATACAAAGAGCGCCCTGACATGGGTAACGTGTTCCCTGTTGGCACTCTCAAGCACGCTGCCCTATGAGATGTAAACGTCTGATATCGAATTTGACACCCCTCGTGTTCCAGCGACGGCCAAGGTTCGACCGGGTAGCTTCAGTCTCGTATGAACGTATTCCAGGGCCCGAATTCGTGCTAGTTTCGGGGACGCCGTACCGGTACTCTAGCCCTCTCTAGCTATCGACCGTAAGGTAACCAAGTTGCTGATAGCGATACCTTTGGAACCGGCATGTCTGGGCGAGATATATGCACTCATTGCACAATGCAATGCACTATCGCGTATGCCATGTGCACGGACGGGCACTCGTCGATACGAGAAGCGAGGTTATCAGAGTGGCGCCTTTGTCTATGCAATGTGTAGAACATGGAACCTGATTGCAGTTGGGGGTGGTATGTCTCGGCCGGGACGAGGCTTTAGCGAACCGATAGACGATAGACAACTGAGTTGAATGGAGTTTCTTTGCGGGGGAGCAGCAATGGATGCACCATGCCGGCCGGGTGAATGGATAATGTCTGCATGCATGTGCATGCGGGGTACGCCGATTGAAGGCTGCCGTGTTCCAGGTAAGTCTTGCGGTTGTGAACTGGATGTGCAGGAGGTATCCTGTACTAGAGAGGAAAACATATCACGTTTGCTGAGTTGTCAATTACTTAGTACCTAGTAGTACTGGCATTAAATTGAGCCTATGGACCAATTGACTACGAGCAAACTACTAGGTTTCGAGAGTTGCGCCGACGGCTGCTACCTGCTGCAGTCGTTGACTGGTTAAATTTGGCGCGTTGTATAGATACCATCTATCGCGTGTATATAAATAGACACTCCGATTCCACAAACTTGCGAATGCCATCTCCGAATGCTGTAGATATAAGTACGTGCTGTAGTACCCTTCGAGGCAGCTATTGACCAGACAGCTGTGACCACGTGAGCCGGACATTGAACTATCATTGCTTAAGGCGCATGCGCAGCTCTAGCAATCGATCAAGCGCCGACCAATTGGAAATTAGTAGTACTATAGTACTATCAATGCACCGATCTATAAATCTACCCTACAGAGGCCCTGAGCTTAACCTTGAAGACATCAGCTAGTATACGTAGTGCCTATCACCGCCGCACCATATAGATTCCTTAGCAATGATTCAATAGATCCAGTCGATCAATTGAAGTTCAGTCAGCTTGTTGATGGATCTTTTTCACATACTACCTGTGGCTGCATAACTGCTTGAGACTACTTAATTTTGTGAGACAGTTCGCCTCGCCTATGAAGTTGGCCGATCAGTACACAGGAGTAATTTACATTACATGGACAATTATCGGATCTGTGTGTACTTACGTACACCGTAGTCATCTCTAGCCAGATTTGTACTTTTATAGCTGTGCCGTACGCGTGTTTGGAACAAGTCCAAAGGTATATCGTACTGCTGACCACATTAATTAATTGCGTTTTAGCTTTGTATTTGTATTCATATACCCTCAAGATATCTTACCTACAGAACAGTCTCACTTCGTAATCTACCTATAGATGTCAGAAAGTCATTCTAAATCTCTAGGCTGACGTTATAACGTTATCATATCATGTCTGGACATGTGGTGTATTTTCAGACCCCGGCCTGCGCATGTACGTGTCTGGAACACAGGTTGCGAAATTACAGGCAAAGCGTGCTATAGCGCTACTTGCCACCGAACCTTCGATTTCAAGCAGAAATACGTCCTCCAATGGTTTCTGTCTATGTTGAACATAACATTTCAACTCTCGACAAGGTCGCCCGTCCCTCGAAGCTTCGGAAAACTTACAGCTATTGCATATCATGCATCTATGCATCGGGTGAATTACCTGTTTAGGCCCCCGCTCACATGCCAAAACATCGACATCAACCATCAAGGTGCAATACGGTTAGGCATCTTCCATGAAGAACTTTATTCGGATATGTAAATGAGTGCATATACCGTTAGAGTGTAGCTGGCCATGCTGTTGTAGTCGCTCACACTGGCTAGCTTGATATGGCACAGCTCTCAATTGATCATCTATCTCAACACAAGAGCCTGGTATTATTTCAGCCTTGGCAACTAAGATGTATCCAAAGTGAAGATTTCTCTTATCGCCTACGACATGCAGACTACATCAGCTAGGCAGATAGGCAGACTATCTAGCCTTGGCTACGAGCGGCGCGATGCACCTCAAGTTCGCCGACAGTAGAGGCGAAAGCTGGGGGCGGGATATGCAAAGGGGCCCGAAAGCTGCGGTAGCATCGAGTGTCCACGTAATATCGCGATGTTACAAGACCAGACAGCGTACGTATCCTCTGCCAGGCAAGATTCAATAGGCTAATCTGAACTCTAGTATACTAGTTTACTCCGGTGCGCGCGGGTTAGCGAAGCGGCGAATCTCGTGCCGCTTGCGGGGGAAGAGAATCCTACGACTGCTTAATCGGGGCACTTAAGAGTATGGGTCCATGGAGGGGTGCAGCTGTGGGATCCTGGAGAGAGCAGGTGTTCGCATGGAGGCCCGGCATGCATAGTTGAGGGTCCGTGAACCTATCGAGGCAAATCATCACTCGAGAAAATCACTCGTCAAGCTAGCCATTTATATGTGGGTCGACAGCTAGCTTTCCCTAATATATTATGGAGCACAGATATTGAACGCAAATATACACCAATGCGCTGCAGCGCTGTCCATGCAAGTCCACAATCCTAACCAATATAATTTCTATCAGTGCTGGAGTGTATCTGGAGCTAGTAGCGCCACAATATGCGGACAGCTTCCAAGGTTGCGAAAAGCCGGGAAATTTGAAAGGAACGCAGAGGGCTGGGAGAACTGGGTGGCAAGGGTTGATGGAAATGAAAGCTACGCGTCTACGATCTCGATCTCCGCACGTATTCATGTTTCGATGTGTCAAACATGTGCCTGAGGCTGTCGGGTGACTTCCAGTATAATAAACTTGTGCCGCCAAATTGTCGAAACCGGCTTTGGCAGCTACGTAAGAAGTAGGTCAGATTTCGCAAGCTCTGGGAAACGATCCGAGAACTCGAAAGGTACACCATGCAAACGCAATGGTCCACAAATCATAATGGTGGGCAGACTGCCTAATTGCAATTGGCTAGACAAAGCTTGCGTCAATAAACTGATTGCTTGCAGCTAGCTGCATCCTGTAGCCCCCATGCTCCTACGGAACAACGGGAAGTAATTGGCAAGAGGGTTCGAGGGGTTGATATCGTACGGAACAGTGTCTATCTAACGACAGATGACTGCTGGCACATGCAAGGATAGCAAGGTTGGGGAATAACGGTCCGACACCTTGTCCTTGGACTAACTGATCGACTGTCACTGGGATGACGGCCGGGTGTGCATGCATGCGTGCGTGAATATGAGGAGATGTCAAATGGTAACGATGAGACTACCACTGTTCCACCGAAGGATTAGGGTGACATCCCGTTGCATAGGGAATATCTAGACGAGATGGGAAGGACCCTGCCCTAGCTTTCGTGAATTCAAGGTTTGGCCTGAGGCGCTATTGAGGACTGGGATCCACTGGAGAGATCTCCCAACCAATTGAATAGTGGGTCCGGATGCTGGTCAGTCTATTGCCGCCAATCTATCCTCTTCAAAAGTGTAAAGAAGGTCACGAATCCATTGCACTAACATGGGAAGGTCGCCCACGGCCCTGGAGCTCGACGTTTGTGCCAGGCCGAAGCACCATATCTCCCCCTCGTTATCGAGTCTGGGCAGCTCCCAGTATTACGAACTTCAGGCACAGGCCATGAGTCAGCCACGGGCATGACTGTCATTCCGGAATCGGTACAGGCACGAGGAATCTCGATCTCAGGAGTCGCACGCCATTTTGTAGAACACTCTCCCTGTTCCGTGTACACCTGCCTATCGCACCGTCAGCAAAGCAGAAGATGATCGCCAATACGGCGCGGACTAGGCAGGTATGCTATGTGCATTCATATTTTTAGGAGTATGGACGCCGAAAAAACCCAGATAATCGGCCAGCGGGTCTCGTTGCTCAGAATATTAAGCGAGTCAGATTCCGGTCCGGGAGGAGACTCGGAGCTCGAGTGACACGGTACTGTACTCAGGTCCAAGGGTATACTAACGAGGAATACGGATTCCCGGGGAAACACCTCCCCAATCGCCGTCCGCGCACCCTCGCGGGGTGTGGCAAGTATACGAGCTCCGAATGAAGGCTAGTTGAAGTCATTGCATTTACGTGCCGTGCGAATACACCAATTAGGCTTCGTGAGCTGCTCCGCCATGCCTTTAAGCATTTCTAGCCTAAATATTGCATCTTGATCTACAGATTACATGTGAAACGCTCATAGCTCCAGATTATCACTCGAATCGACCCGATTGACCTTGAAATATAAGTAATGATATGTCATTCTTCCCACTGCGGAACACGTCGAAAATAGAGTATTTGTGTTGTTCGTTGTAAATAGTTGAGAGAGGCTTAGCTTAGGTAATAAATAGAGGCGGCCCAGGTAAATACGAAGACGGGTTCCAAGAATAGGGATATGCTGGGGCTCTGCGATAGATTTAGTATCGGGCAGTTGTCGACATGTCATATCCGCATCGACTTACCTAATCACATCCTCATACTTGGAACCAGTGCGGATTTGGAATGTCATAACTTCGTAATAGTGCTGACCGTCCTGCCCCTGCGCCTCTAGCCGCGCAATGCGGCAGGCGACAGAAGATGCGGCTTCGTTACCAGAATTTATATGCCGCCGTACCCAGAATTAGCCCGGCAAACGTTCCGCGATATCAATGCTGTAAATCGGTCAGCCCCGACAAATGATATCGACGGAGGTACTCCGAGCTCCTCGAATAGGAACATAAGGGCATCGGCACGGTGGACCAGATCTGCATGCTATCAATATATATAAATACCTTCCTGTATGATGCATATACCGTGCACGCGTATTCTTCCTCATTAGGGCTCGCCATGTTGAACAGCCCGCATATAGCTCCACTTTTATCAGTGCGCTCAATCCTGACAGATTTGTAAGAATTACAATGCTGAAGTTCATTTTAGGAACATTCAGGCTTCATCGCACGGTCAAATACTAGACGCCCAAGAAGCGGCAAGCGATAAAAAGTGATACACTCCGCTTTTGATAGCCGATTTTGCCGGCGACCCCACGACAATCTCCGTAGTTACAGTGTATCAGCACGCGTGATAAAAATACCGGTTTGTGTCTCGGGATGATATTGATGTCGCTATGCTCGGGAAGTCGACTCGGATAAGGAAGCTAAGAGAGGACTTTCACCCGGAAATCAAGAAGCTCGGGAACCATGTTACTATATCCCGCCGAGAGTCTTGTCAGCCGTTAATCATCCGATTTCAAAGAATCGAGCCATGATATCAGGTTGATATAGACTAAGTTGCTGGCGGGGTGGCAGTGCGTGCGCCAGAGCCGTGCGTAAAGGCCACAGGTCAGGGAAGATGCAAATGAACCAACAACCCGTTCACGAGCTCCAATATATCTTCAGGCTAGATCCTAGTTGAAGATCATTTTACCCCACGTATCTTGTCTAACTTATAAATGTATCTTGAGGGGTAGCACCATTTCACTGGCGCTCTACGCATCTCACAATTCGCATGTGGCTTGGTGTACTGTCCGTGCTCGTACATGCGCACACTGCGATATATGTCAATTCAGCCTATGATTCCCGATATGTTTCGTCTAGATGATCACGGTGATTCCGAGGAAGTAGCATGGATCCGGTTCAATGGACTTGGGCATCTCCAAGTAATATGAAAGACGGTAAAATTGAACGTCGGACGCGGGTCATGAGTTGATCCGTGACTGTAGGTTCCATAGAAATAGGCTCATACGGCCATTCTGGCGGGGTAAATATAAAAATCGAATCCCCAGAGGCTGTGCGAGCTCTGAGGTGGCTAGAGGGCTCTTCGGCACGGCAGCTTCCGAAATCAATATGTTGCTGCCGCTTCGGGGGTCGATGAAGGAGCGAAGAGGTATTAAAGATGGGGTATTCCGAAGTTGAGCCGCAGGGAAAGAGAATATGTCCCGGGTGGAATTTCTGGAAGTTTATCCATCGTGAACGGTGGGTCGTACCGTGCAACACGGATTGCACCGCGAGCTACGGAGTTTGCTGATGGGGTAGGATAAATGTTTAGTCAACCACGGGAGCTCAAACCGTCCTTGCACGGTGATGTGACGATTGAAATGGACACTCTGGTATCGGCTAAGTGGCGCACTGAATTTTTTTCTGGTAAGAGTGCCGCTGCCAGCTAAATCCCTGTTGCAAATCTCCTGCAATAAGTTAGAGCGTATATCAAAAAGTCCCACGGTTTTGGTCGGCTCTGTTGTGGTTCATAGGATTTATAAATTCAAGACTACATGAATAAAGCGGTGAGGATAGTTCAGTAGTCATTTGCTTCTGAAGCCCCTCTGTTGCGAATAGATGCCAGACCCTGGGATTAAACTCCGTGACCAACGGGCGATTTTTAATAAAGTTCGCGACCCCGAGTCGAAACAGCGCCCGGTGTTAATCAATTGTCAAAACGGGTGACCGATTCTCCATTTCACCGGATTATCCTGAGTGGAACGCGGATTTACACCACAATTCAACCGTGTGTCAACAAGCCCCACCTGATGTCTTAATCTTCATGACGTGAGTGATGGAATTCGCAATCCGTTCTGCCGCTTGCAACGCCAGCCTCCTGTCGAGTGCGATTGGAAGTGATTACACGGGAGCGCATCCTCTCGAAATGGGTAATGTTGTTGGTCTTCTCTCTCAAAAAACTTCTTGTCATCCCTGCTGTTAAGATAAAAGGCGCATCCTGGCGAAATGAGTGTGGAGCCACATTTATGAGCCTTAGTCGGTGGAGCTGATGAGGAACGTGGAAGCACCAGTCGATTCGAGGACGACCTTTAATTTCGCAAGGCGAGAGTGTTCGGCAGGCCTCGAGTAGGCGGTCCTTGTACCGGTACGTCTCGGTACAATACGCGAGAGGGAGCATTGCCTGAATCGTCGTCTGCCATTGAGCCTGTATGTATCATGCAGAGCTTGTTCGACGACCACATCGAATTTTTCTAGAAATGTCTGGACCGATGGAATCCAAGGATGTGACGCTCAACAGTCCACCAGTATGCTTTTCATGCTGCAGGTGGGCGGCTTGGCGTGATGGCGATGAACAAAACTTTGCGTCTCAACAGAAAATTCATTGATGAGTATACAAAAATTCCGCCCAATGGCCAGTAGGCAGCCACTCTTACGAAGGGTATTTTTCTCGAAGGGCTGCAGGGAACGTGTGAAAACGCAGAAAACAGTGTCCCCGAGCAATAACAGGAATAGCTATCGGGCGAAACGCCACGAGGCCGGTGCTTTCAACTTCTATTCAGCGTGACATCGGGGAATCGTGGGATGCTTTATCCTATTGCATCGAAATGACGGAACGACACAGGCAAGATCCAAGCATCCAAGTCCACATATGCACCGTCGATCAAAGTCGCGCCATGGCTTGAGTAAGGTTCTTGCAGTTCCATGCATGGTGGCCGCGATGGCGTTCGCTCTTATCACATTTACCCAGGTCGAAAGTTGCTAAAAAGGTGCAGCTGGCCGCGTCAATCACCGCTCTTGGACTTTTTTCGCTGGCCTCAGTTCTCGACACCGCTTGGCGGTCTCAAGCAGCCCTCGCGAACTCGAATCGATACCTGAAAGACCAAATAGTCCGATAGCGCTGTTCTGCCTTGCATCTACCTTTTGACGGCGGGAAAACACCGGAGAGAAGGCTAAACCGTGCGATATTTACGGCTGAGTAATATACTTCTATCCCTTCATTTTATATGATTTTCTACACCGCTCGGTTTCTGCGCGACTTCATGAAAGGTGCGGTGAAAACCAGACGGATACGAGCTGTGATCCAATTAGATTGCGCGTCGTCTTGGTGCATCAGCCCTTCAAATGTCCCTCCCAACAAAGGAAGCAGGACGGGAGGGCAGCGGCGGCCACCAGATTCAGACGCACGGGTGAGGGTGACATCCCGATTCGCTTGGATCCTCAGTTAATGTTGTCCCTGTAATATTACAGCCGGGCGTCAAAGGAGTATTAAAACTCGGTGAGGAGTTTTTAAGGTCGCGCCCGCACCTTGCCGGTAGAATTGGCGAAAAATTCTGGAAGCTGAAATCAGCTAATTGAATTGGGATTAGATGCCCCACCTGTGTCCCAAATCAGTACTTTTGTATACTGTCTGGAGAAATAGAGAGTCTGCGCAAAAGTTAGGAGCGCACGTGCTAAAACCGAAGAGTGTTATTACAGAGTAGTTATATATCAGGTTTTGTATTAGACGCAGGAGCAGACCAGGACTAAATCTGTATGAAGCATGGTCCTGATAATTTTCGATTCCTTTATTTTTACATCACGCGTGATTCAGAGCACAGAGCTTAATAGATAAAATTCGATTCTGATATTTCATTGCAAGATTATAGAGCTTCTATTGACCGATCTGAGCCCACGGACGGTGATTTTTTCCGCTTTGGATTTCGGATAATTATGCGATTTAATTGGGTAACATAACTCGGTCGATGCTCTTGGTTCAACAACAGACTTGATAGAGCAAGACGAGAATGGTTCTCACCAATTGCACAGGAGTGCTTGGTACCGAAGAAGTATACGCTGAGGCACATTCGCCGTTATAATCATTCTTGATATTTTTTCAAAAAAAAAAAAAATTAATCCTATAACAATTTTGCAGCGGACGATGGACTTGTGTCAGATACCGAACTCGGTCGACCACGACGTAGCCAACGAAACCCCAGCTATAATAACATTCAGAAGTTCACATTAAAATCGAAATTCGATTCTCCATCACCAGGAGCGTCATGTGCGCCGTTATACTGGACCGTTCTAAAGTGGGGTTTCCACCCTTGGGTCCAATAGGTTCCACAGACCAGAAAGCCGGCTAATTCGGCGGGCGCAGGTGCAATCGTTCTTTGGTACTCCGTTCGCAAATGGTGGTATCCGACACGATATCTGCGCTGAGACCCCATTAACCACTAACTATATGGGTCCATCGCGACTGAACGAGGTCTCAAAAAAAGCGGTTTCCGAACATCCAAATTCAGCATGTTCAATATGGCGATCAACCAGGATGCCTGTTCGACCTTAGCGGGTACGCAGAGGGATGCGAATCGTAATTGCCAAGTTTGGGTCCGTTCAGCGGCTTTCACGTGCGTTGATTTTAAGCTCTTGCGACCCAAAAGGTTGGTTGCCAGATGCCGCCGTAGCAGAGGCAATATGAATATAAGCGGCTTGACAGATGTTCGAAGCGACTCCAGTTGGTCGTGGAGGCTCGAAATATAGGAACTTCGAACATTTGTAATTTGTTAAAACCATAGAGAACATGAAAGTTAGTCCATAAACCATAGAATCGATTGAATTCACCTTGAAGGTCTGGCTCCAGAATGCTCCGTCTTCGTTTTGTCAGATGCGTACATCTCATAGAGCGGGGATCCAACGGTACAGTGCCATATTTGTCGGTATGTGATACGCTATACCAAGGAGTGGGCGACCATGTGTGGTTGGGGATCCGATGTGGTCACAGCTCCGATATCGTCGATATCTGTGCCTCAATGTCTCCGGAGAAAGACATTGAATACGATAATGTCTGATCGAGTACGTGGTCGTGTGCATGCCCGATGCTGGTTGTGAAATATCAGGGTATGTCGTACATACATGCATGGCTGTATTTTTATATCCCCAAAGGACAGAATTGTCCTATTGTCGGGCCCTGCGCAAGTCCAGCCGAGGACTCGTGGTCTGTTCATCTGGTTGGCAGTATACTTCAATTCATATGACCATAAATTACGTAGATTGTGACTGCCGTTTTGGACATTAGCAGATCTCGGCCGTCTCGGTCGTCGATAGTAGTACGGTTGAGGCTTATTAATATTCCTGGGGTATCGACGTCGAGAGAGCCGGGTCCTTGAATGCCAAGGCAAATGGAAGGGTTCTAGAAAAACTGTAGCCAGATGCCCGGACGGTATCGATATTCGACGGCCCTTGTCCCAACTACATGGACTGGGTTAGGCTGGGTACGAGATTGGACTAGGTGGAGGTTGCATGTGGTGTGGAAGTGGTTGTGTTGATGTGCGGTTGGCAAGCTCTGCGAGCGCACGATCGATGGCTCCGAATGAGGATGTTACGTATACATCACGCCGTCATCGGCCACGTACCTACAGATGACGATAACCAACCCCTCCTCTTCCAAGCCTATCGGGGCATCACCTATGTCATGTCAAGTTTATCCCGGGGGCACGTCCTGACTCTTTTGTTCTGGAAGCCTCGTATTCTCGATGGTTAATTTTAGAGCGGTCGACGTCGACATTCCTGGCAGTTGGACAGTTGTTTGCTAGCCGCTTGGTTGGCTGGCATTCGTCTAGCCCTGCTAACGCTATCTTTCTCACTATAGAGCCCAGGTGCCTTTACAGAACTAAACTTCAGAGAAGCAAGGCTTCCCCAGAGGCTATCGACTTGGCTTCGGCGCTTGGTAGACTATCCGTGCGGGTCGCTGCAGGATATCACAAGACCAAGGGAGGCAGCAGAGACCGAGCAGCGGGTTCCGCGAGCGCAGAGTCGCAAGTTAAAGCTGGGGGGTGACCATTGGAGATTCCGAATCTGGCGATG
The DNA here is from genome assembly GCA_036872635.1 of Orbilia brochopaga. NCBI lineage: Eukaryota > Fungi > Ascomycota > Orbiliomycetes > Orbiliales > Orbiliaceae > Orbilia > Orbilia brochopaga. The sequence continues at coordinate 826,793 of JAVHNQ010000003.1, read as the reverse complement.
TCGACATATCCCTAGGCATCTGGGACCGTGCAATTGCGATGCCTCCGCTAAACTGAGCATCAAGGACTTGGCCTGGGCGCCATGGGCGGGGCCCAAAGGCGTGGCAGGGAATTGGATTTTAGGCGCGAATTTGGAAGACCAAAGATCCAGTGCATATGGAAAGATGTCGACTTGCCAATTCGAGCTCCTCGGGAACTTGTCATTTGCTTGCTTGAAACCGACGATTCCTGTTAGTTTCCAACGGGTCTATTTCTGGGTCTGCCAGGTTCGACGAGAGCCTCAGCCTCGGCAGCGAGGAGCAGATCAGCCAAGCCAGTCCGGCCCCAGGGATTCTCAGGCTCTGGCCTTCCCGGGAGGGCTCGCGTTCCGACCCTCACCGCCCAGTTTCCTGCCCTCTGCTCCCGGGACCGCAGGGATATCGGGTCGATTGGGAGCGGAGAGGACAACCTATTCGCGCATTTCGCGGCGGAAACTTCTTCCAAACTCTGAAGCCCATCATGATGCGACAGGATCACAGCAGGCCTGTGCGAGATTTAACGTCCAATTGAACTAGGAAGAAGTAAACACGTTTGCCGACAGTTTTACCTCGAACTCTACATGTGTCAACGGTACGACCGCTTCTAGTCAAGAGGCTCAATTTTGACGCGCCGTCTCGCAGGTGCGCTTACCTCAATGCGCGAGAAAGACCTTCCTTGTGAGTCTTGGTTATCCGAGCTTCTCAGCGTTGCATTTTGCAAAAATCACTGGTGAACCCTTGGAACGATGAGTCTATTCTCCTAGATCCCTGCTATCGACCCCCGCCCTCACTAACAAATCAGGCCCCAGGGGCTCAAGAGTGATCAGGTCAGCTTCCCGGAATTGCGCCTCAGAGTTGTCATCCCCTTCGACGGGTCTGACCTCGGCCTCCTTCTCTGGGAATATTCCTCATGGGCTATATTTATGATAAACTGAGATAGCAGTTATGACAAAACCTCGCGCAAAGATAGCAGCACAGGCCGAGTCATGAAACTGGGTTAACCGTGCTTCGTGGCAGGTCAAAGTCTCGCCATCCTTTTTGTCAGGATGCAATGCACACCTGGGCACGCCCGACACGGTGCTGCTGCTGCTGCTGCTGCTGCTATTCAGAAGCCTAAAAAAAGAGAGGGCGGGCTTCTGGTACGTCTGTATGTGTACGCGACAAGAACAAGCGAGCAAAGTCCTAGGGACGACTTTGCCGCAAAAAGCCCCCATGGCCCTGAAATATTAGTACTTTAGGCTCCCAAGCCTATCAACAGCCGACTTCTCAAGAAAAAACATGCTTTGGAGCGGGACAGGTGGTGCACCGCCCGATTATTTGGTGCAGGCCCCTGTCCTGAACAAACCATGCAGGTGTCCGGGTTAACCTTTCGTGCAATGCCGGACTGGTGATTCTCCAAAAAACGGTTCTTCAATTTTGCGTGTGCTGGGGTTCAACGATCAACGATAATACCTAGCTAACACCTTATTAGCACCTTATTTTTTTTTTTTTTTTTTTTGGGTTTCCCGCTGGCGCTGGCATGCAGGACGAGCCTCTGTCCACATTGGAAAGGACCTTGGGTGCCACATGCTGGGAGGTGGACCACACAGTTACCGTCCGTCTTGTCGAGTGGAGATCTTGGGCCTTCCGAGTCGAATGTCTGTTCTCCACGAACAGCAAAAAAAGAACTGTTCCGCTAAAAAGCAAATCATACACCCATATCAAACATCGCTATCCAAAGAGAAGCAGCAGAAACCGGCGGACTACTGGAGTACTGTACATTCCCTTGACTTGATTGATGATGCAACGGCCGGTCCCCCACATGCATCCACCCTCGACAGAGGTGGCCCATCTGTCTCTCACCCCTTGGTCCCTCCCCTCAGGCAATACCTTATATGTATTCCGGAATAGACCTGACGGGAAAGCTTGGACTTGACTACCAAATAAGAAGCTACTGCTGTCAAGGCAAAGGAGAGCACACACACAGCTTCGCCACTCCGTTCGGTAGGCGTGAACGTCCGCCCGGAATTTTATATAACTGCTCGTCTTTCGCACATCGCAACTCCAAGCTTGGACCCACAGGTTTCACTCTGCTTAACACCCGGCGTTCTCTTTTAAATACTTGCACCGTACCCTCGTCCAATTTGCCGTTCATCTTTCGCTCTCGGAGACGCAGCTTCACTATTCTGAATTGGAACCGTTGATAGTTTCATCTCGTCCACACCACTCAATCTATTCGTTTATATATCAAGGAACATCTGCCTGAGCTTACACAGTCTCCATTCCCATTTAACATTCTCGTTATAACTCTCGGGACCCGACCTCGGCACTGTTAATCAGCTGTAAATTGTCAACATGGGCGGCCAAAATCCGTCGCGAAAGAGCCACACGAAGTCTCGCAAAGGTTGCAAAACCTGTAAGCGAAGACACATTCGATGTGACGAAACGTTCCCACAATGGTACCAAATTGCTCAATCCTGCACCGTTGTCCCGCTCAAGAAGGATATCTACGATCCTCGGGTCCATGCATATCAAATACTAATATAACGTTTTCGTCCATTAGCCGGAACTGTACCAAGCACAATGTGCGATGCGATTACATGGATGCGCCGCCACCCACAGACGAGAACGCCTCGATGTCGACCTTGACGCCAATTTCTCCAGAATACCTGAATCAAGATCTCTGGAGACGGTCTCAGGTTCCAATGCTTCGAAACACAACTCAAATCTCGCCCTACGATGCGCAGCCTGTACGCTCGAGGTCGCCGCAGGACATGCGACTTCTTCACGACATCTCGCGGATTGCCTCGCACATGCAGATGGCGGACCCCTCTTTGTACAAAGTCTGGGGCCGAGAAATTCCACTGTACGACCCCATCTTCCCTGTATGATGCGCTTATATCTCGACATCGCTAATTAGCGCCCATGAATTGGTATAGTCTCAAATTTCTAAGGCTAGCGGTCCATCACGAGTTTGTTATGGAAGCCATACTCTCTCTTTCCGCAGCTCATCTGGCTTCAGTCACCGGCTCGGCGGACAGCCGACAGGTTTCTTTCCAACACGGAGGAGTAGCGATGAAGGGGCTCCAAGATGAACTGAACAGATTTTCGAGAGCAAATGCGGACGCATGCCTAGCCGCCTCGGTCCTGCTATCGTGGCAGACCTCGGATTGGTAATTTTCCCTCGACCGTGATGTGACACGTGTGGGCAACTTGCTAACGTGCGGAGTAGGAACTCTTGGAAACTCCTCATGGAGGGCACAACCATCATAATCCAGTCCATGCAGTCGTGGAAGCATGAGAGCGAATTCAGCGAGTTCATTGCGAGCCTAGAAGATGCGAATTCCGGAGAGGCGCTCCGCACCAGACCAAGTCTTCCCGAGCAGCGGCAAATAATTGCGCATGCGCGGGCGTCGCTTGAATATCTCGAAATAGAAGCTGTGAACAAGTCTGCGGAAACGCAAGCTCTGAACACTCTATTCTCTTTCCTCAACAATCTGGAGACACAGCTACCCTTGTCGAACCCAGACCAGGAATATCAAATCATTCACCCCTTAGCATCATGGCTATTCTTCCTTCCGCTATCGTTTCTCAGGCGGGCCAAATCCGACTCGATGGTGATGATCTTCCTGGCAAACTTTTACGGGCTACTACTCGCGATTGAGCCGCTTTTCCCGGCGGTCGATTCCGCCTACTTTGGAGCTCTGTGCCTAGGACCGATTGAACACATCCACAGGCATGTGAGGTATCAGCAAAATCACGCGGCGCTTTTGCACCCATCCATGCTTCTCGCAGAATACAACGTCGACTACAACCGGCAGCTGGATTTCCTGCAGTTCCCAATGGACCAGGTCCTCAGATACCGAAACCGACACGGCTGGATCACCAAGCAGACCGAAGGATACGATCCCGAAGCCAGCAGACTCTACAACGCGCAGATAGATTTTGAGATCGTCATGAACGAGACGGCTGCTCAGTGGTCACCATACGACGAGTCGCGGAATTTCGACCAGTTCAAGCAATACTCTACTTACAATACGAGCCCTTCGCCTACCCATACTCCGCTCCAAACGCCGCTTCACACGCCGCTCCAGGCCTCTTACCAACCGGTGCAATTTCAGTACCCATACACCGCTCGTCAGGTAATACAACCCAAAAGTTCGGGCGAGATGGATCCGTCGTTCGTGAGCCAATTTCCTCTTTGTAAATTGAATGCTGGCGTGCACTGTGTTCCACTTCAATATGTGTTCCGATCTTGCTAACATTCTCCATTCACATTACAGGGCGAGTACGATTTCTACCAGCATGATGTACAACCAGTGATTCTAGGGTCTTCCAGCTGCGCTAGCTCGCCGGAGTACCTGTGGTTGTAATATAACGTAAAACCTCAACATCGACTCCTTTCGGATGCGAGGTGAGATGTCTAAGACATCCCGCGATTACTGAAGCACGGCACGACTCGCCCAATTCTCGGGATCCTCGGCGTTCCCGCCTCGACATCCAATCAACCTACTCCCTTCGCAAGGGATGTTACATTTTTCCCCATGGCGCCTCTATATCCATGGCTGGCAGGTGTTCCATGCACAGACATCAGGCACTCTCGGTCTGAAGGATGACGGTCTGGAAGGCTGTCTGTCCTTCGCTTTTTCCTTCGTTTATTTTGCCGCATACACGTACAGGCTCCAGAGCCTGTCCTGCGACCGCTCTTTCCGCCCACTCTTTTCTGATTTCCATTTTCACCTTGGTTATTTCATTTTCTCCCCCCCTTTGAAAGCAAAAGAAAAAAACATTTTGTATAAAGTATGCGCATGACGGGCACCCATGGGCTACAGGGAACTTGGGTCCGCTGCGTTGTGTTGTTTTTAGATATCCAGCCTCCGCTGCGGCGCTGGCACAAGCACAGGAACGGTTCACGGCCTTTTGGGATTTTTTACACTTGGGAATATTTGAATTTTCCTGGACATCGCACATGATTTCATTCTATCGCTATATACCACTTGCTTTTGGACTAACCCGGTTTCCCTTTTTTTCTGCTTATGTTCTGTTTTCTGTTTCAATCGTGACAGTGTACAAATTCTCGGTTCAGTGCTGTTCTGCTGGAGTCCCCTTGGCTTTTTTTCACTGCATGTCCTAATGGCGTTTACCCCGGTCGAACAAGTCTCTATGGCAGCTTTAGGAGGATATGTATATCCAGGCATCAAGGCATGCGTCCCTCGTTTGGTATTTGGTTTTTTCTTTGGATGAGTTTGTTTCACCGCATCGCTATAGATTTCAAATCTGTTATAAATTTTGACTACAGAGCCGAGCGTATGTGAAAGTATACTACGGTTTCTGTGGAGAAGAGGCACAGTGCAAGCCAAGACACTCCGTTTTACCGGCCGAGTAGCTACCTAGATGGCACTAGTTTCATTTCGATGCAAGCTGCATCTGGGCAGTCACTGTCGACATGGCTCCCAGCTGAGCATCGAGAATAGATCTGACCGACCGCGAAGGCGGCTAGATAACAAGGACCAAGTTTTTTTTTTATCCAATTTTGGAACTCACCAAGTCAGCTGGGGCATGATCTGTACGTAACTACTCGCGCATCGCATAATCTTGCTAAGGCTGGCAGCTGCGCTGGCTGACTTGCGAATTGCCTGGATCGCCTTCCTCTCCGCCAAATCAGTTTATAGGTCCAAGGATAATATTGTGGATTCATGCATCGATAATTCTCCAGATATCGCTCAGAAGTATATACAGGTATCTGTCTCCGTTTGCAGATGGCGGTGCTGCTACATGGAGCATGCTGCTGCATACTGCATTAGCTTTGCCTCGCGCGGGAAACATCCGTCGGCATCTCCAGATACCCAGGAATTAAATGAGAAAATATTCGCCACATAGGATGTAGTATGCATAACTGGACATTTGCACGGCATTGGCCATTGAACCTGGTAAGTTTCCAGGTCCGAGCTCAGGCCACTCGGAACAGCATATTCTGGCGAGCGTGCAAATCCATACAGACATACATAACCCCATTCAGACAGACGCTCTCAGAAGTCGCAATCGATATTGCAGCCCTGCATACCTACATGCACTTTAGCTTAGTGAATATGCACATGCATGTACGTACACGTCCATCGAATCTCCGGATTAACTTTTCTCTTCGCCTGTGCTGGCGAATTCGAAGTCGCGCTCGGGATCCCGAGCAAGAGGGAAAGGAGTTAATTTGCAGAGTCGGCCGTTGCGTAACGAGAAACATAATATATTGCTGCATTGGAGACGATATAAGGTCGGCCTCGAGATAAATCCGTGAAAACACGGTGTACCCCCCGGACCTCTCTCGCGTCGTTTCGGTACCTGAGGTACATTCACCGGAACTTAATGTACCTCGATTATCACGAAGAAGGTTCAGAGAGTTAATCCTCCAGCCTGCTGCGGCGGATTGGGTAGAGATCTGGCGAAGACCAGTTAATCGTTACGGGACCTGGCGACAACCGGGTCCATATCGATAGAGGTATCTTACTGGACACCTGGAGCACCGCTGGAAATATCCCCACAATCGGGGCAGCGGGCTGCAGCTGCTGCCCCGAAGAAAGGCGGCTAAGGTTCCCACCAACCAGCAACGGAATTTTTCCCAATTCTTCTCTTCCCCCGTGCCGCGAATCTGGGTAGTTTTTGAGTGAGGCTTGATATTGAAGGCCTGTTATTAACATTGCCCGATTGGCAACACCGGCTTTTGCGAAGAGGTTCGAGGGTGTCCAGAAAGCTGGGAGCTAAGCTTGAAATCATGGTTCTTCGGCACGAGGTGGTTGACGTTCCGAGCCTCCTGTCGCTCGATCAAGCTTGAGGAACCCACATCTTCGAGTCATGATGAAATAACGCACCGTGTCGGACGTCGTCTAAGACGGCATATAATGCCGTTTACACGCTTTAAATTATATTAGCCGGCTCCAGTGCTAGTCGTAAGAATATAGAAAAAATGCAAGGTCACGTTTTTTGTATGGCTAAGGCAGACCAAAAGACAGCTTTTTGAGGGGATGCATGTTCGTGTTCATGGATCGAGACTCCCGCTTGCTGCTTATTTTTGCCGACGGTTGACATCCCTAACGCCTACCGATACTCCACATTCTTCGCCCCGGGTCCCGTACGAGTAAGGCGCTGGAGAAGGCGGATTAATCTAAATTGTATCAGGTGAGGAGGTACATGTACGTCGATGCGATTACTCACCGACGGTCGACAGTCGACGTCGACGAAGGTGGATTTTCCTCTGAGTTGGCTTTGCGGAATGCCTCCAGGCCGCATGCATGCATGTGTGTATGTATGCACAACCAGACATGGTTCGGACGTATGCCCTGGGGTTACTGCGTTCCCAGGGGCATGGGGATGCATCACTGGTCAATTGACTCAATGTGCTTGTAGGTGCATCGAGCGAGAGGAGTAGCTACTGGCAGTATCTCCACTGCCCCGCAAATCCCGTGATATCTGATAATCTTGTGGTGGCGAAGCGGAGTTAAGAATCATCAAGACCGGCCTTCGGGTAAACGTTCTGGTGTCTTTTGATTCGATCGATCTGTGACTATTTGGAGCAAGAGAACGGATCGAGCTCTTCACGGTGTGCACACGGCACATCGCTAGGGCTTGTGAGCAGACCTACATGCTGTACGTAACGGCGAACGTCATGCTGGCTGTCGAGCGCACATCCTGGATCCTGTCTGTAGCTAAAATTGAAGACATGGTATGCGGGTCCAAGCACATGTCGGCGAGTGGAGGTGGGAGAAGGCATCCAGTTTGCTCTGACGGTGGTGCGGGTTTGGTGTTTCCCTTTGCGGCTTAGAGCCGTCGCGTTCACCAGCTTTCTGGAAGACCGCGCTGCTGCCGTGATCTCTAAACCTCAATTGCTCAACCGAAGCACCAAGATAAACCCGCCCCGCCAAGACGCCGACCTGACATCTCTACGGTGCGAAACCCGTGTCACGAACGCTCACGAGACGAAGCATCATCCATCGGTCACTTATCCACAGACGCCAACGACACCAGGCAGCCGCGAGGGAAAGCCGGAGTCGAACAGCACAAAACCGCTCCGATCACCCCGAACAGCGCTGAAGCCAGGCTATCAAGATGGCTGAGTCAGGCGGCTGGCACACCATTGAATCCGACGCTGTATGTTACCCACTTCCCCCGCCGTGGATTCCGTCTACTCGGGTCTGGATGACTGCGCCTTTGCCCCGAGCCCTGCCGCTGTCTGCAAGAGCGGCACAGATATTAAGAGCCGATGCCAGCTTATCCCGACTGGAATGTCGTGAAGTTCTCGATGCGAACAGGCGAAGGGGTTTTACAGCCGCCACCAAAGGAACCATGTCCTGGTCCTGCACCGTTGGACGGCATCTGACATCCATTACGCAATAACTTTATAATTGTTCTGTTACTTTTACAAGTGACAACTCCACGAAGCCACTGCTGACGACTCGCATCTGCCGCTGCTGCTTGGCTTGCGATCTATCTGATAGGGTGTCTTCACATACCTGATCGAGAATCTCGGTGTGCGGGATGTCCAGTTTGAAGAACTTCTGGCGCTGGAGCCAGAATACCTGAAGCAACTCTCGTACGCGATCCCTCTCCGCAAGACCTCTTTGGGAACTTCCAACCGTGGCAGAAAAATAAAAACCGCGTTACGCGGCTGAAATAATTTATGCCCGGCTGTCACCCATCCTGCATTTCACTTCATAATTTTTTTTTTTGTTTTTCTCGTCTTGTGTAATATCATCAGGGCAATGCTAATTCTTACCTCTTCTGAAACACTCACAGGCCCGTCTACGGGGTGATATTCCTGTTCAAATACCAAATGGGTCAGAACAGGTCAGAAGCTCCAATTGACGGGCACTTGGATACAGACGCTCCGAATCACATGTTCTTCGCAAATCAGACGATCCAGAATGCCTGCGCCACTCAAGCGATCCTGTCAGTCTTGTTCAACGTGGAGGGGAAGCAAATTGACATTGGACAGGCGCTAGAAGAATTCAAGGAGTTCACGGACGGGTTCCCATCCGATGTAAGGATGGTTTCGATCCCAGGATTTAAAATTTGAACCGATTATTAATCTTTTAATTCTCAAAGCTGCGGGGAGAGGCTTTATCAAACTCCGGTACGGTAAAGAATGCGCAGCCCTGTCCAGCCCTAATTTCGGTCTACCCGATGCCTGCAAGATCTGTGACGAGAGGATGAAGGGAACCGCTTGAATGTGACTGACTCTATCCTTAATAGATCTGATACGTGATGTCCATAACTCATTCTCGCGATCGAGCCCGTTCGTGGACGAGGGAACGCGGAAAGCTACCGAGGAGGACGATCTGTATCACTTTATCGCGTACACTCCTGTCCATGGTGTCTTGTACGAAATTGATGGCTTGCAGCCGGCGCCTATATCACATGGCCCCTGTACCAAAGACGAGTTCTGCGACAAGGTCATTCCGGTGATTCAGCGGCGCGTGGAACGTTACCCACCCGGCGAGATCCGATTCAACTTGATGGCTGTTATCCGAGACCCTCGAATCACGGCCAAGTCGATTGGAGATGAGGAGATGCTTGCTCGAGAAGAGCAGAAAAGGAAGGACTGGGCGAGGGAAAATGAGCTGAGACGACACAATTTTGTCGGATTCACTTACGAGCTCTTGAAGGGTGTGGTGAAGCAGAAAGTCCAGGACGGAACCTATGATGATTGGATAAAGCAGACGAAGGCTGACAACCTTAAAAAGGCTATGGCTGCCAAAAAGGGAGAATCCGAAGATTAGGAGCAGTCACAGTTTTTTTTTCTAGCACCACGGCCCGGGCCCGTTGTGCTTTCTTTTGTCGTCCCGAAGGCAGCATCCGGGCCGGATCGTTATGCTTTCTACGACACACTGGCGATGAAGCTCATGTCCCCTTTGAAAACTCATGGTTCAAGGATAGACAAAATATCACAAGTACGCGATAGGGTAAAAAAAATGCATGGATATTCTTCTCGAACATTTTCTAACGGCTGGATTTGTCAGCATGAAGCGTAGAAGGTGAGTATCGTTCGACTTTTATGGGCTCTTGCATCTAGATCCCAGGAGCAATTGTTACGAGCTCGGATGCGCTTGCTCAAGGTCCTCTTCCAGAATTGTTCTCTCATGCTGGCACAGTCGGCAGTTGTCGTCCGTGACAGGGTCAAGCTCATGCTTGTCTCCTATAGCATTCTCTATGGATCCAAGCTAAAAGTTGTCATGCAGCTTGTATACTAGATTAGCTCCATCTTTACGGATCACGGAAATTTTTACACTAGTATTCAAATACACATACGACTACAAGCAGTCAAATAGTATACGAGTACTCATGTATATTAACACGACCAGCACTTGCAACCTGCAGGAGCTATTAATTTCCGATCATCACATGTCGTATAGCCATCGACTTTGATCTTCCTGAGCATGGCCTTCGAGCTGCCCCAGCCCATCGCACTACGAACGAATGATGCCACTGTCCACGTCTACCACTTTATAGGTTCTACACACCTGCCAGATTGACAGACGACTCGTTACGCCAACCCCTCAATGGCCAACGTCTCCCGTGCAACGGCCCGAACTCCCACAGCCATCTTGTCGATCATAGTTTTCGTTTCCTGGATAGTCTCCGTATTAGCAACGTTAACGTGGCCCACAATGCCGGAAACACGCCCGGCTTTCCAGCATGCGATGACTTGCCTTCCTTGAAAACCCTTCGATCTCCTCCACCGAATCCCTGCACCACTCCTGGAACTCCGCCAGCCGGAAAGCGTACTCAGACGAGCTCAGGTAGGTTAAACCTTCCATCTTGTTGATACCGGGTTTGATGTAGAGCTTGCTGACGCTAACATACACACCTGCGACGTCTCCGATTATGCTTAGTTTCCCCTGGAGCCTCAGAGCTGCTTCGACTAGTTGCCTTTTACTCAGTCGATGGAACTTAAGGTTTTCGATTGCCCGCGCGTCTTTCTTGTTTCCAGATGCGACTATTGCATTATCGATCTTGCTGAGGAACTTGTGCATTGGGCCGTCCATTGTGTTTTGGACCTCTGTGGAGACTTCAGTGAAGAAGACGCACATGTCATCCACATAACGTTTCATCTGCTTCAGAGACTTGATGGAAGACTCGATGATTTCGAGGATGTCGCTCTAAGGACCTCATGAGTTAGCAGATTGGTTGGCAAACGGACGAATTAGTGGTGAATGAACATTGATGGACGTGGACATACCAGTTCAATCTTTTCATTGGCTAAGGCCAATAGATCGGCCTGAGAGGCGTCTAGGTCCAATTTAGCTTGCAGATGCTTATCCTTTGTGATGGTGAGTTTTGTCTCTGCGGCTTCAAGTTTCTTCTGGAGAGCATCGAAGGTTGCCTGTGCGGTCTTGAGACGCTCTTGTGCTTCTTCCCTTGCAACGTTAAGTTCATGCTGGCGCTTGTCCAACAGCTTGTCTAATTTTTGGTCGTAACGATCCCTTTCCTGCTTTTGGCGCCGTTCATAATCGTCTCTGGCCTCCTTGTCGGCCCGCGCCTCATCGGCTCTTCGTGAGGCCGATTTGCCCACGAGACCGTGCTTCATCTTGTTCAAGACCCCAGTGGATTCTAATGTAATAAATATCTGTCAGGATAGGAATATATAATATATCATCTAGCTAGACGTTTGTTGGGGCTTACTGTCAGGAGCGAAGAACTTGACTTGTGGCTCTGCTAGAAACCTCTCATCGTCTACATCCGCCACTGCGTCTAGTGCTGAAACAAGCGCGAGGCCCTCTACTTGTTCTTTAGCCTTTCGCCAGTCATCTTCAGCGTTGGCCCACTGCTTCTTGATGTCCTCGACTTCTTGTCTGCAGTTCTCGATGCGGGCTATATGCTCCTTTCGCTCCTCTTCCCTGCGTCGCACACGGTTGCTATTTTCCTTCTGGCGGATTTGCGTATCATCTATGTTATCCGAATTAGCTTATTACGGATGTTGACGGAAACGAAGGATCGGAGGTAGCAGGGCAGCATTACTTTGCTTTTCGATTGCTGCATTCTGGAGAGCCATGATGAAGTCAAGGAGAAGCTGGAATTTGCCCTGGATGGACCCTGCTTCCCGCTTGCATCTATCGGCGTTTTCTTGCAGGTCTTCCATGGCTGTCCGTAGGTCATACCGGGCAGCTTCTTCGTCCTCGAGCATCTCGAGAATATTCGAAATCTGCGACTACAGTCAGTCGTTCCGTACTTAAGTACTTCCAGCATAATTATTTCACAGCGTCGATTCGGTTGCAACTTACAACACCATCCGTGCCGGTCATGTATTCGGCATATCCTCGCAGACGATGCATGGAGTTCTGCGCGTCTGTGAAAGCGATACGCCCAAGATCACTACAATGCTGCAGGTTGGTGCTCAGGTATTTGTGACTACAATATACAATTGAAGCATGAATTGTAGAGTCAGCTAACATTCCTATAACCCAGTCTGCAGTCTGGCGCGGGATAATCAATCAACACATACGGCAACTTTACGATGCCTCCGCCTGGTACGACGCCGGTCTCATTGACTTCGATGGCACCAGCCATCTTTGAGGTTGACGCGACGAGACATGTTGCCATAACCGATATGGCGGCTGGGGCAGCTTGGAGAGCTGGAGCCCAGCTGGTATTTGTCGCAGCTTCTTGCGCAATCCGCTGGATGAGCTTGGGAAGCGATCTCTGGATTATGTCTTTCTGCGATTCTCCGCCGGATGATTTCGAGTATTTGTTTTCCGCATTCTCAAAAAAACTAGAGGATGACATTGTGGTAGGTATGAGAAGTGAGTGATGATATAATAGATTTGTATATGATAATGAGAGATTGGCTTGCTGATTCGATTAATTTGCCCTGTGTCTATAGAACCATATGCTCTCTCGAGATCTCTAGCTTGCCCAGGAAATCGAGCGCCTACTTATAATCCAAATCTCGGCGTCAATTTGAAGTCCCTCATTGCAAGGCTACACTCGGTATACGGTATCGAACACCGACATAGCCGATATTATAGAGGCCAGCCGCTACCGCTAATCAAACGAGGCTGACCCTCCTCTATATTTGCGAGCCAACAACGCGAGCGATAGTTGGCCTTGATTCCATGCTACCGACAAAACAAAGCGGCTCGAAACAATTCCGAAAGACCATCACGCGGGATCAGAATTTGTCAGAGAACCGTCGCCGACACGGCTCAGAAGGATCCAGTGGAGCGGTGGCTTGCATTAGTGTCGACGACTTCACGAATCTCGTGTCGTCTTTGCTAGCGATTGCTGAAGATGCCGCGAAAATGCGTCCAGCCTCGCGGAATAGACTGCGGAGGTGGTACCAGACATACAAAGTCTTGGCGGCCGTTGACCAGGGTTTTTCATGCGAACATCCAGGCTAAAGAAGCGGCAGAGATAACAGAGGTGCGATCTGATATGCCGTGAGTGGGTATTTGAGTTTCGTGAGAGGCTGTCGCTTTTCTTCTGCGTTCATCCAAGGCGCGATTAGTTGGATGCTCATTGTATCTTTCTTTTCTCTTCTTTTCTATGTAGAAAGATCTGAAATGCGACAGACATACAGTTGACTAGAACAAAACTCTCGGGCTGCCGTCGCTCCAACGTGCGCGCAGCGTTGCCCCTTCTAGCTGAGAATTTCACCTCTATCAGAATTGACCAATTTGCGATCCCGATTGCTCTTCGATGCTCTTCATCAATATTTACGATTCTACGGAGGCATGATATGCAGAATTAAATTCAGGAATTACTCAAAAACAATCTATATTGTTTGAACCCGATGTCTCTTCATTCTCAAGTTGCCGACCTCAAGACCGCGTTGAGTGTTGCCTCTGCTCGCTTGAGCCATCTCGACACGACCTCCAAAGCGGCTATCGAGGCCGAGATCCGGGTTTTGCACCAAGCTCTCAAAGTCGCTGCTGGTGAAACAATCAAGCTGATAGCGGAATCGAAGAAAACTCGAAATCTCCTCCTCTTTCGCACTGAGAAGTCCATAGCCAAAAAATTAGGCAATCAGCTCAGCATTGTTATCCGCAGCCTCGATGCGTCCATCGCTTCTAGTGATAGAGTGCTTCACTTGAGCATGCACCATATCAAACAGGTGGAAGACTTCAGGAACCAGCATATTCTGCCTACCAAGAGCAGGATCACAGTCACAGTCAACCAAGTGGAGTACAAGAAGTCTACTGCGACAGCAGAACTCAGGACGAAGAGAGCAGAAGCCAGCAAAGCTGCAGATGAACTTAGCCGCGCGACAAGCCAGCTCAATCAGAAGCAAAGCGAGCTGTCTTCGAATAAAACGCAACTATGGAGCAAGCAGACTGATGCGAGGAGGGCGGAAGAGCAGCAGGAAGATTGTGAGCGGCAAGCGAGGGACTATGAGAGGCGGGCTAGAGCCGCAACAGAGGTATCCATATCCCTGCTTTTTCAATATATATATATAAAGCCCGGATGTGTATCCTTGCTAATTATTCGAAACCTGTGGATATGTAGCGAGCGGAGAAACTGCGTACACGAGCGGTCTGGACGGCCGTTTTGACTCTCGGAATCGGCTTCGGTTTCGCGATTGCGGATGCATGCGAGGCATCCAGCCTCGATACGAACGCGAGAACTTACACGAGCCAAGCGGGCGATAGCGCTAGGCTTGCGCGGTCTCTTAGGAGCACATGCTCGTCAATCGAGCAGCAGATACAGGTTTTGGAATCCGAGAGTCGGACACTGGAGACTCAGAAAGCCAATATTGAATGGAGGAGACAGAGGCATCAACAGGAAGTGAACACGCTTGAGTCGAGGGTGTCGGCTTTGAATCAAGAAGTCGCCTCAGCGAACTCACTGTCCTCAGATCTAAGATCGGTGGATTTTCAAACCGAGAAGCTTGCAGAGAAGACGAGGCTCTTGCAACGCAGTTTGCAGCAACTGAAAGCCGATATCTCGCAGTGCATGGACGTATTGACCGAACAGCGAGATACTGGAGCTTTAACTGCTAAGAAAGCGAGCAGGAAATACATCAGCGATCAAAAGAGAATACAGCTGTTGCAGGGTGCGACCAAGGCGCTACCCCAGATTAACAAAAGCCAGAGGATGCTGCCGAGTGTGTAGCTACAGATAAGGTCTGGCAGAGAGTTACGCGCTGAGTACTTTGGCTGGATTCCCGAGCGAGGGTAAGGTCGATTGATGTTACAGAGTTTAATGATAATATCCAAGCATGCTGTCATGTTATTTCCAAGTATCAGGTATGAGTTCATGGATGCTAGGCATGTTGAACTAGGTTTTCTCTCTAGATCTTACAGATACAGCGATTTCAGAATATTAAATGATATATATATCGACATGCTAGGACGGATCCGACCTGCCTACATGTCTTGCATACCTAATTGAGACTCCATCAGGCTAATATCATCGTGCATATAGGCCATTCTTGACCCTGCAGAACATCGACAAAATGGCTAGCTTCCGTGGATCCGGCGACTCTAGGGATAGGAATATGCCTGGAAGCTCAGGGCTGTTGTATTTAGCCAGCTTCTGACCTGGGAGGAATACTCCTCATGCGAATCTTTGAGGATATATCAATATTGTAGATTCGGTAGCACTCCTGGAGCCAGCTTCTGTCTCAACCATCAAGCTCAAGCTTGGCGTACAACTCTTGTCCATCCTTGCAGCGGGGATGCTTGTCAAAGTTTAGATCTATAGAACTAAGGGCATATTATGATATTGATGCCTAGTTCCAAGTATTAATGTTCTATTGGATCAAACCTTGACAAATTATCATGTAAAACGATTCTGCAGCCTGGTTTATAACGTATCCCGAAGAACGTTAAGAGTTTGAGTATGCTTCCGCATATAAAGACGATCAGGCGCTTGGCCTCCACGATCAATTGGAAGGGCGTCAGCGTGACTATAGTATACAGAATTCATTATACATGCTGCAACACACCAGTGACCAGAGCTAAGAGATCAGAACAATTGACGTCGCCCGTTGAGCTCACCTCCCATGGCCCAGTCTTGACTCGATCCGCGATATCCGTCCGCTTTTGCACTGCATCCACCGGGAGCATGTTTTAGCCTAACCATGCCTAAAATGCCCCAGTTTCAGAGCACATGGTCTCCTCGACGAGGACTGCGATTTCTGGTAGACAGTTGACGCCGACCCTCGTCTGTTTTGAAGGGAGTCGGGCCGGTTATGTATTCTGGCCGGCAATTGCAGGGATATCCCAAGTCGCGCTGTCATTTCCCCACACGTCCAACGCAAGAACCGAGGAGCACACTTGTGCAACTCCGTGCTTTACTTACCGGGACGATGTGCATGGTTGCCGTGGGTCTTTACAACCAAGGTTCCGATGCATTGTAGATGCTCGCTTGCATTGGAGTTTGCTGTCTTGGCTACTGGAGATGCTACTTGAGCTGTTATAAAATACAATTACACATGCACATCCCGCAGCCCGCTGGGGCGGTTAGACGCGATCCACGGCTATCTCGCTCCCAATACATGGCCGGAATCTCTAAACTTTACCGGCTAAATTCTTACTAGAACTAGATTTATATTTTTCCAGGCTGAGAACTGCGGAAAGGATAAAAAGCTCCTAATATCCGTGAGCGTCGCTGCATCTTGTGGTCACACGTACTGAAACAGCTAGTTCTTGCGGATGTACTTAAGTCTCGGCGTCGGCGGAAGGGAAGGCATCCATATTCAAGCTTTGAAAAGACTTTTATCTGATTTTGCCAATTCTACTTTTGGTCTTGGACCGCCGGGAGAGTGCGTACGTAACTCACGGGATATCAGTGCCCTGTCGCGCGTTCCGGCTGAGCTTGAGCAGTACCATGGCCCATGTTCCTCCAACGCCGATGATGCTCTCCAGACGACGAGCATGCGGCGCGCGGGGTTAACTCTGGATTATTTAAAGAGCTCACAAAGTCTCTGTTAAAGTACCGTTCGAACGAGTCGATTCAAGATACCTAATTATCAGGCGCCTCGCATCGTTTGAGCACTTCGTTTTGAAAGCTCCTCAACCTAGGACTCCAGGATCATTCGACAAAATGCTTTGGACAGCAGCAACAATTGCCCTCCTCGGTCAGCAGGTCACTGCTGCCCACCTGCAAGCTCGCCAGAGCTGTCCCGCAGTTCACATCTTCGGAGCTCGCGAAACCACCGCCCCGGCCGGCTATGGTTCCTCCAGCACCGTCGTTAACCTGATCCTTAATGCGTACCCTGGCTCAACCGCTGAGGCTATCAGCTATCCAGCATGTGGTGGTCAGTCGCAATGCGGCGGGATTAGTTACGCGAACTCAGCTGTCCAAGGAACCGCTGCAGTTGCATCGGCTGTGAACTCTTTCAATTCCAGGTGTCCCCAGACACAGCTTGTCTTGGTTGGCTACTCGCAAGTATGCACATCTGAGCTTATGATATCAACACTCATATATGATAGATATGCTAACGTAGCATGTAGGGCGGTCAAATCATGGACAATGCCTTCTGCGGTGGCGGTGATACTAATATCGGCCTTACAAACACCGCCATTCCCATCCAGGCTTCCGCGGTCAACATGATCAAGGCTGCCATCTTCATGGGTGACCCGCGATATATCTACCCTCTTCCATATGAGGTCGGAACCTGCAGAGCGCAAGGTGTAAGCATTCACTCCAACTATACCCGTCTACCATTATATTCGTGGATACAGTCTAACTTTCGAATCACCGAACAGTTCGCACCCCGTCCGGCAGGCTTCAACTGCCCGTCAGCCGCTAAGATCCA
This sequence comes from Orbilia brochopaga, assembly GCA_036872635.1. NCBI lineage: Eukaryota > Fungi > Ascomycota > Orbiliomycetes > Orbiliales > Orbiliaceae > Orbilia > Orbilia brochopaga. The sequence continues at coordinate 809,052 of JAVHNQ010000003.1, read as the reverse complement.
ATCCTACTGTGACGCGCCAGACCCGTACTGCTGCAACGGCAATAACGCCCAAGTCCACCAGGGCTACGGCCAAACATACGGCCAACAAGCCCTCGCATTCGTCAGGAGCAAGCTTAACAGCTCCAACCCGCCGCAGACCACCACGACTTCCCGCACGACCACTCCAGGCGGACAGCCCCCTACTCCGACGACGACGACGCCAGGTGGTAATAATGGCAGCTGCTCGTCGAAATGGGGACAGTGCGGTGGTATTGGCTGGACTGGGCCGAAGTGCTGCCAGAGCGGATCGACCTGCAATGCCCAGAACGCCTACTATTCGCAATGCTTGTAGGGCGTATGGTGATGATAGAATCCTATCGGGTCCGGGCCTGGCCGTGTTATCGGCTGGTGGCACGTATGTACATATTAAAGAGTATGAGTGGTGCATGGTTGGTGTAACCCGAAGGCTGTATGTAAATAAGTTGCAACGTTGTATTGCTAGTCTAGCCATTTCTATGCATGCAAGGACAGGTACCTAGGTTCAGATGTATATGTATGATTTGACGATCTGTAAATATATTCTTTTACAAGATACGTGCCTTAAGTTGAATGAAAGGCACTAGATTAGAACGGCCATCTATATGTGCTGCCACTCAGGACATATGTCGAAAATCGGTGTTACATCCGTCTTCGTAACCTTAGCTCAGATCTAACTAGATCTAAATCTTGCTTGCGTTCGTCACACATAGATGCTGCGTTGTCAAGTCTACATGTACAGTTTTAAATCTTCTCGCAGCAAGCTAGCCGGAACTATGCAAGTGGGATGCCCATCTTCCAACTACCGTGGGGAATAAGCGTGTCTAAACCGGATACGTAATGCCGACCCGAGCCTACGAAAGCCGTTAGAGATGCATCTCATTCGCAACCCGGATAGATGCCATCATTCCAGCAATCCAATGCGACGAAAGGACCAGCGTGTTGGATTTTTTTAAAACCACGATACACACATGCGGGTATTCGCACACACACACATACATATACATAACGCAAGTACATATCCATATATGATCGCCGATGCAGCGGCCAGAGTTTACAGGTGCATGCTTACTTCAGCGCTGCAGTATAAACTATCTTGCTTGGAATACCTGGCACGATGCGCATGGACCGAAAAAGTCTCCGCCGCATGCGATGCCCAGAAACCCCACACGTTAGGAAGACACTAAAACTCTTGAACGACATCATCGGCTCCACGTCTCCACGGGCCTAAGCGAATCCAGAAACAGTCGATGATCAAAACGTTACGCCTCGACCGGCGAACCATGCTTAGTTGCGCTGCTAGTACTGGAAAGCGTCAGTGCCTATCCAGCTGCGAGGGATGAGGCTTGTAGAGGTAGGGAGCTCTGGAAGGTCCGGTGAGATCGGGGCATCGGGGTTAAGTAACTGTTACGTTGCTGTCGTGGGGGTGCCGGGGGGGTGTGGGTCCCGGCGTCAGACCGTCGCAATGTCTACTATAGGTACGGCTCTTGTTCCGAACGTTTTCGAAGTAGAGTTTCAGGGGCCCATTGAGTTCAGTATTTAAATACTAAAGCAAGGTTGTCGCGTGCGGATCTGGGGAAGAGAATCAAGACAATTGAATTCAATCAGTCGACTAGTCGGTCAGCAATCGAAAGCTCGGTATATCAAATCGCTCGTATCAAAAGATTCTCGAATATATTCGATCAAAAACGCCCAAAATGTTCGACAAGAAGCTTCCAATCTTCGTCGCCACCCATCCGCGGAGCTGCAGCACAGCTTTTGAACGGGTCTTCATGACGAGGACTGAGGATTTGGAGTGTGTCCACGAACCCTTCGGAGATGCATTTTACTATGGTATGTTCGGATGTCCGGATTCAATGCTCGGCGTTAGAGTGGTATGCTCAGTATTATGATGTTCATGTAGGGCCCGAGCGACTGTCGTCTCGCTATGAAGGCGAGAATCAAGAGGCGGTGAATGACAGAGAACAGAGCGGCTTCAGCAGCTCAACCTACCAAAGCATCTTGGATGACATTGAAAAGAAAGGCAATGCAACAGAGGTGTGATTCTTGAACTCTCCGATACGCATGGCACTCCATGTGGACGGGGAAGGCCTGATCCGCTGCAAATATTACCGCATTCCCATGACGGGCTCTGCGAGATCTGTCAATCTGCTCGACCTTGCGTGGCGGGTGTATATTTTATATTCTAACGCAACGTTTGGGACGAGCGGGTGGTGCTTATAATGTAGGGCAAACGAATCTTCATCAAAGATATGGCCAGCTACCTTGTGCCGCCGTCCGACCACGCTACCTACCAGAACGCCAAGTTGGCACCGTCGGCGTCAACGTCGGAGGTCAGCAATGGCAGCTCTAACGGCCACTCGAACGGAGTGCACAAAGAGAATTTGAACAACCCCACGGTTCTGCCGCTGTCGACATTGAAACGATTTCAGTTCGCGTTCCTGATCAGGCATCCGAGAAGGGCGGTGCCGTCGTACTACCGGTGCTGTGTGCCTCCGCTCAACGAGATGACGGGATTCAAGTACTTCATGCCGAACGAGGCGGGGTATCGGGAGTTGAGAGTGCTGTTCGACTATTTGAGAGACGAGAGCGTCATCAAACATACGCCTACGGCCAAGGAACACGCCACGAACGGTGTGAATGGATCGAACGGTCATTCAAACGGGACGAACGGGTCGAACGGACACGGAGAGGCCAAGCCTTATGAAGTCTGCGTGATCGATGCAGATGACCTGCTGGATCACCCGAAGGAGGTCATCCAGACATTCTGCGAGATGGTAGGCTTGGAGTTCGACGAGGGAATGCTCGAATGGAGTGCGAACAAGGGATGTGAAAGTTTCGATAAATGGAAGGGCTTCCACGAGGATGCAATTGGAAGCTCGGGCTTGAGGCCAAGAACTGTGGTACGTATCCACCGCCCGTATAGACGATTTATCGAAATGAAAGAAACAAGGCTAAGGGTTCACCCTGACGGTGATTCGGTGACGCGTAGAAGAAAGTACGAGATGCTGCGGATGAGAGACGCGAATGGGTTCAGAAATACGGCGAGGAAGCAGCTGCCATGATTGAAAAGACGGCAGAAGAAAACATGGCGGATTATGAATACTTGAGGCAGTTCAAGATCAATATTTAGGGCTGGCATGCATGGGAATCGCGCGAGCGGGCTGGCGAGTGCATGCAGAGCACATGTTTGGTGTTTGATGTATTATTCATGGGTGGACGCACATGGATTTACCAGGGCGGCAGGCAGTCACTTCCAACCTGCAGTTCGCCGAATTCGAAGGCACAGACGTCGCAGGCCATAACGTTAGGATGTCGTGCTCAAGCGGGCTGTACATGTTACGAATTACACTAAAAATATCGAGTACCTTGTTAGAGGTCGTCTTGGTAGCGAAAGTCTATCAGATAACGACCGCACAAATTGAAAGATCTAGGTAGATGCTTCGCTTGAAAGATATGTGGATTCTGCTGTTTGTCGCAATGCAATGCCGGCCGGCTGCGGCTCTGTGCAACGATTGACATGGCGCATGCGGAATCGGCCGGGTTTTCTAGCCCGCGGGCTACCACGGATTCCTTAGTCCGCAAACAAAAGTTAGGCAGTCCGCCTTCAACCGTGAGCTCGAGAATGATCTGGGGAATCTGAGCCTAGCGATAAGCTTGGGGGGGTTTACGACCGAACGAAGCTTAGTTGGAGTGCTTGGACGTGCTGATAAATCCGGCAGATGGATTACGTATGGCTGCAGGATGTATCGGTCGGTAGGCGCGGGGCAATGAGCCAGCGTTTGCCTCGTCGATGACGGATCGCTCGTCAGGGCCCTGGGGCCCGAGAAGTGCAGGTTGGGAAGGCCCGACGGAGGGTATTCTGTAGCACGAAGGGGTGATGTGATGACGGCGGAATGAATCATGGTCGTGATGTTGTTGTCGGGATGAAGTAAAGTAGTATGAAACGGGCTGCGTGGCTGGCCGCGTTAGTCAGCGGCGGCGGTGTCAGGAGATCTGCCGGCGTCGTTGGTTGCGCAGAGCCACCGGCCACGCTACTTTGCCTTCGGAGAACGACATCAAGACACATCGGCAACAACAGCCAGAACGGAGCCGATCAAGTCGACGGCGGAACTAACAGTCAAATAGACCAGCTTGCTCTCTCTCCCCGGCCTCCTATATTTTAATTACTGACTGACGAATCATCTCAAGCAGCATTTTAGCTTCTTCAAGTCCAAGTTTGACAGGTGCCCCTGTAGGATAATACAATCTCCGGAAGAACGCGACTCCGACGAAATTAACCTGAGAGCTGAGTGGAACTCAAAGGAACCAAGACAAGAGCAGAGAGACTCGCTCATTTCAACATCGTCATCTCCTATTCTCCCCTCTTCTTCTTCCATCTCCTCCCTCCGGCCCTGTTGCTTCGTCGTTCGAGCATCATCATCATCCTCCCTCGAACTACTCCTTTCCACCGACCGCACGCTCGCCAACCCGCCTTACCACAGACACGATGAGACCACAAACATCGCTGTCGCTCCTGTCGACGCTATTACTCCTACCAATATTCTCGCTCGCAGATTTCACGGGTACAGCGGAGGCCGATGGCGTCAAGTTTGATTTCAAGGAGTTGAAGCAGCGATCCGCTGTTGTCGTTGTCAAGGAGGAGCCTTCGGTACGTCGTCAGCAGTGACACGGAAGCGCACGGATAGCGTCACGACCGCTGTATCGCATGATATTAACAGATCCGTCGTTTCTCGGGGATATAGGAAACCAAGAAAACCTACACGATAAATCCAAATGTATGTATTACGCATTTCTCTCGTGATTCCGTGGTTCTGGGAGGAATCACAACACCAAAAGCCGGAGACTTACGTTTCATGTTTTGGACTTCAGGGTGAAATCGAGTGGGAGAAGGACGTCGACAAAGCCAATCGATGTGCGGACGGCACGCAAGTCTGCCTGGTCGAGTGGCCATGGCACGATGGAAAAGCGGACCCGGCGCCTCTACATATCATCCCCATCGCCAATGCTAAGAGCTCGAAAGACTCGGAGCCCGAGTACGCCATCCTACGAGATTCGGACAAGAAGGTCCTAGGGCTCAATGTCACGTTGCACGGCGGAGAGTATGCATATGGGGAGGAAAAATTCAAGCAAAGCGCCGTCGTAGAGTTTCTCTGCGATGAGAAAGAGGATGGCAATGGCGACGATGCGCTGAAGGTGGTCGGCTATGATAGATCGACATTGAGGTTGGAGTGGAAGACAAAGCATGCCTGCGAAAACGCTTTGAAAGATACTCCTTCCGGGTCGAAGGGCAGCTGGGGATTCTTCACCTGGTTCATTGTTATGTGAGTGAGCACATTTTGCATATGGGAATGCTTGCGGAACGGCATGCTGACGGATGTTCGACTTGGGATAGTGTGTTTCTGGCCGTCGCCGCGTATCTAATCTTTGGATCGTGGCTGAACTACAACAAATATGGTGCACGAGGGTACGTCCAGTTACCCGTCTGAGGCAGCAACCATCGTTTTATCCGACACGATTATACATATATATATCGAGTATGTTCTACGCACGAGAAAGAGGGATACTAACACGCAGATTCACGCATGTGTATGACGACATTTATTTACAGATGGGATCTTCTACCTCACAGCGATACCTTGCGAGATCTTCCATATCTCATCAAAGACTTCTTGCGAAGGGCGGTTAACACCTTTCAAGGAAGTGGGGGTAGAGGTGGGTACAGCGCTATTTAGATCTCAATTACACAAGGCCTCCCCAGTTTCTTTTTCGCCTTGGTCGTTTCCTAATGCTCGCTACTTGTTTTGCGATATACCCTTCCACTCATGAATGTCTTTGGTTCTTCCATTTGCGTTTTTGCTGGGTTCTTTCTTTTTTGCCTCTTCCTTCAATTGAATAACGTCTTTATGTGGGGTGAACTTTTAGTGCAATTGTAATGATCGTTTCTCCCGATGTCGATGGATTGACTGCTGCCCACAGATGGTTGTTTTCAAGCGACGGGTCGAGATTCTTGGGCCTGTGGGTAAAGTCACGCATTTATTGCCATGCATGTTTGCGAAGTGGGTTCTCGTTCCAAGTTTTTTGAGCTGAGACGGTGGAATAAAAAAAACTTTTCTCATTCTGTATTATCTTATATTGCACAACTCATCATTTCTTCTGGTTATGTTTAAATGGCGGTTCTACCAATTTTTTTCTCCCTTGGAAGCCTTTCGCGCGCGCACGAAGCCTGTATACGTAGATTTGATGAGAAATTCAAAATCCGACTAGATTTCCTACTCCACCATCGCGTGTCCGTTAATCAACTGCAAGCGAGAATCCCCCACACGGCCATCTGCAACCTTACAAACCGGTCGAAGCGCGATCCGAAAGTAGCAAAGATAAAGCAACTTCACTCAGGAGAAGCCAATCTGCAGCAGCATCCTGCAAGCTAGCCCAAGAAGAATTCCTCCTGCTCGGCGGATAGATCGGATCCGAAGAGACATGGCGATGGGGGCAGGCACGTCGGGCATTTCAAAGCTTGGAGCTCAACTCCCTCATCTTCCTAAGACTTGACTAAGAGCCAGCGTGCCTGCGAGGCTTTATTCGAGCCTGTTCGGACCATCTCTTCTGTCCTCCACATTCCCCATTCTCGTGCATATTCGAGATTCGCGACCTCCTGCACCGGCTATCTCGACCGAGTTTGGGAAAACATGGCCTTCAACGCTTCGACGGGCAACGCCTCGACAGCTATCGAGCTCTCCTTCATTGACGACACTACAACGCACCGCCACATAAATCCGTCGCTAGCGGACGAATCAACGCTCACGCGCGAGCAGTCGAACTCCAGCGACCCGTACTCACTCTCGCGGGCGCTCAAGTCGCCGTCTGAGATCAATTTGATCAGTAAAAATGCGTCGAACACAAGCCGCAAGCGGATTAAGAACCCGCACGCCAAGCAGGTCAACGGCGCTGAGCTGAAGGGCTTCTACCAGGCGCAGAACGACAAGATCAAGAAGCTGTTGAAAAGTATCGAAGAGCATAGGAACGAGGCGAGGGATACCGTCGAGGATACGGCGTTGAAATACAAGATCGCAATATGGGGTAGCTTTGTACGTGCGATTATTGTGGTGACTGGTGGTGAATATATATAGCTAACAGAACGTGATGCGCAGGCTGCGAATATATTGCTGTCTGCAGTTCAGATATTCGCTGCAGTCAGATCGGGCTCTCTGTCACTGTTCGCAAGTACGTATGCCTTCTGACATATATCATATCTATCATGATATCAGGCGTGCTGACAGCTTTGATTTTAGCTATGGCTGATTCCATCTTTGACCCGATGTCGAATATCATCCTGTTGCTCTCGCGCCGCGCCATCAAGAAGGTTGATTCAAAGAAATTTCCGTCTGGCAAGGCTCGTCTCGAGACGGCCGGGAACATCACCTTCTCTTTCGTCATGTCTGCTGTCTCGCTCATCCTCATCATCATATCAGCGCGTGATCTCGCTACTGGCGCCGAAGAACCGACAAAGGTTCTTCATATCGAGTCTGTGGTATCTGTCTGTGCGGCTTTTACGACGAAATTCATTCTATTCTGCTACTGCTGGGCGCTAAAGGATATATACAGCGATGTAAGTTCAATCCCTTCCGTCCTCCAGCAAGCAATGATACTGACAGATACGGGTGCAGGTTCACGTCCTCTGGCGCGACCACCGGAACGATCTCTTCGTCAACGCCTTCGGTATCATGACTTCTATCGGCGGCTCCGTGCTCAGATGGTGGATCGATCCGCTAGGCGCCATCGTCATCTCGATAGTCATTCTAGGTCTATGGCTTAAGACTGCCTGGGAGGAGTTCATGCTGCTGGTCGGCAAAGCCGCCGACTTGGAAATGCAGCAGCTGATCACCTATATCTGTATGCTCCCTCCATATCCGCTCTATGGTTATACGCGCGTCCTCTACCGTATGCTAATCGTTTACGACTATCTCCAGCGGTGACGCATTCGCCTGAAATTCTGCAGTTAGATACCGTCAGAGCATACCACAGTGGTCCGCGGCTCGTTGTCGAGGTCGACGTGGTGATGGACCCAGACTGTACGCTGAAGCATACGCATGATATCGCCGAAGAACTGCAGATGAAATTGGAGAGCTTGCCGGATGTTGAGCGCGCCTACGTGCATATTGATTACGAGACGACCCACTCTCCCGTAGGTTCAATCCACCGGACTGTCCTGTGAGCGCTTGCTGACTGACTGTTTCTTAGGAGCATTTCGTGAAGAAGGAGCTGTAGGAGTTGACGTGATTGTCGCTCCATTATCTCTACTTCGCACTCTGGTTTCAGCGGTAATATTGGCTTGATGTCGATCTGAGAACGCTATAAATCACACAAAGCACTCTACTTTTGCAACCTGCCTGCCTATCTCGATAGGGCCCCTCTTCTACAAACTGCAATATTGCTGTTCCTGAGGAATACTATCTTCTACAGAATGTCGTTATCGAGTATCGCATTCTATCGTTTAGACGAGTGAAGTCCTGTCTTAGCTCCTGAATATTGATATGTATAGGCGGTCTTGTCTTTCAGTTGATGTTCTACGTCGTAGCGCCGGGCTGCGCACGAACAATGTACGCATGAATATTCTATATTCTATCGATCAAGTAAATGAAGAAATTTTCGTGGAAACACGGCATATTGAAACCATGACTTATATATCTGGTCCGGCAAGGCCTTAGATATACCCTGAAAGAGGGCACTGCATATCGGCCCAACTCATGATAAAGAGCTTACGAGCAGCTGACACTGCAAGTGGCCCCGCCAGATGCAGAGTGCCATATCATCCGCGGCGCTGCGGGTCAACTCTATCGATAAGCAGACGCCCCTCCCGCTCTTCTGTGCCGGGTTCACCGAATCACGCCTCCAGATTTATACTCCTCCCGAACTTGGCGTACAGCTGTACCTTGAGCTCATCCATCTTGCTCTGCTCGCTCCTTACACGACCTTCCAGCTCCTCGATCTCTTCGTCGATTTCTTGGCTCTCCTTCTCCAGCAACTCGCGGACCTCCTCGACGCGCAGGAGCACGAACGCGTCACCGATCTTGTAGGGGACTGTGTCGTCGTCGTCGGACAGTTCGAGCTCGTTGGAGACGTCGGAGAGGTATTCTTTCTCCGTGCGCTTTTCGGACAGGGTCGCGGTTAGGATGCTGTGGCGGGAGTGGAGGGTTGAGAAGGTGTTGATCGCGGTTTGGTCGGCGAGGGTGACGGGCGTTTCGACCGCGGATTCGTCTTCGCGAGAGAGCTGTTAAGAAGAGGCAGTATGGTCAGCGTGATATAGGAGACAGTGTCGCAGGTGGTTGCTATGAAAGGGGAGCTTACCATTCGCCGATTCATCTTGGAGCTTGGTAGTGGGGTCGGTCTCAATCTTGGGATCGGGTTAGCTAGTGAGGTTTGGACTTTGATGTTGGAAAGTGGAACGAACAACACAGTGATGGCGGTCCCCTACAGAAATACTGGTAGAGTGCCGTGATACGAACGAAGTGAAAATGAAAATTGAACGGGTTACTGAAGCATTTCTAATATGCCGCTTTCACTGCCTGAGAGCATCTATTCCAGTCTATTCATTTACAGGAGTTTGCATATATAAGGTAACAGCGTCATGGGACCCGACAGGTTTCGGGTAGGTATGGCACGATAGATGCCGGCGTCCGACCGTATGCTTGTATTTTAGAAGATCTGGATCTTGATCGAATATATCACGAGGATGTCCCTTAGCACCCAGGTATAAATTGGTGCTTATTTCCATCGGTACTGGATGTCGGGTTTTGATCTCGTCTATAATCTCCGACAAGCCCGGATCCTCCCGACGGCGAGAGCCAATATTCAGAATATCCAAAGTTTCGAGCGCCGGGAACAAGCTTATAAAGGGCGACTATAAAATTGCAGTTAGATCTCACAGTCGATTGTAAAAGCGCGGTTCGAATCGCTTATTCGAGCTGGGAATCGAGACGATTGATAAGGAGGATGGAAGGGTGCCTTACCACAATGTGATATCCTCCTGGCAACCTTTGATATATATTGAATTCGTAGTCATACTCCCAGGTTGAGCCATACGAAGTTGTACTTTTACCGTCATCTTCATCAGTACCCTCAGCTTCGCCTTTATCCTCGTCCTCAACCAGATTCCCGGGTGCCGAATCGGCACCAGGCTTGTTATCTGCCTGGTCCATGGGTGTTGGTTGCATATTGGGATCAGCCCAGCCCATGGCCAACGGCCCCATCCGGAATGTTGGACTGGAATACTCCAATGAAATCTTGAGATGCTTCACTTGCCGTGGATCAAAGATGAAGCCGGCGTTGCCGGCCTCGAGTTGCATGAAGGTAGACTTATTCAGAAAGACATCGAGAGTTTTCAGCGCTGGTAGCGACCAGAATTTCTCTTCCGTGTTTTCGTCTTGGGTATCTTCGTCTAACGGATATCCGATCTTGCTGTACTGGAGCGTCTGCACAGTTCGCGTCGGCAACTCGAGAACTTTGTGGAGAGCGGTCAACAGTCGCGGATGTCCATCCATATCCGGCATCTCCGCTCCGTCTTTCCAGCGAGCCTCCATCCGAAACTGGAGTCGGAGAACCTCTAAATGGGCATACGGCTTGCTCGCATCAAGTTTCTTAATCGCGTCTTTGTCAATATGATTCTGGTATGAGAGTGCGATGTTGAGGAAGAGCTCTTTGAGGCCAAGGCACCCGTGCAGTAGTGTTCTTATGCCCTCGATGAAGGCGGGTATGGGGATACCATGATCGTCATGGTGGAACGACGCTGTTGTTAAGTTGGTAGAGCGTGGTAGGATGGTGTTGAGGAGGGGACTGATTCTGTCCTGGCCGGCCGCCGCTAGTGCCTTCAAGCGATCGCATGGGACCAGAGCGTAAAATTCGTCGGAGCCGTCGTCATCGCAGCATTCTTCACCACAATCACAAATCGACCCATGCATGCTGCCCCAGTTGAACCTGTTTATATATCCCAGTGGATTGTTCTTCACCAATCTCGTCCCGAGGATTGTAAGCTCCCTGCCCGAGGATACCAGTCAGTATGTTGTCACTCGCCACGCCAGCGCGCTTACGGCCACCATCCTATTGATTGTTCCGAAACGGCCAGCCCGAAAAGCTAAAGGCAGTTTGCACTCACCTGCACTTTCCGAGTGAGCCATTCTCTTCATAACGCTTGATCTGCTCGTTGTTGTAATCATCGGCGGGTGTAGGGTACTCCTTGAAGCTGAGTAATAAGTTACAGCTGGAATTGAGCATGCGCCACCGGTTGAGCTCATAGAATAAGCGGCAGGTTGTTGCGAGAGGTATTGCGCGAACGCAGCGGCTATATGACTTCGTTTCGCGGCAATACCTGATTCTGGAATCTGGTATGCAATTGCCGTCATCTTCGAATGCTAGAACATAACCTAGAATATGATCTAACAGTTCGGGCGCGAGATCTAGAAGATGTACCATATTGTAAAATTATTGTAAAGAGAATTAGAGTCGAGTGTTTCTGTTGTACAATTGTGCGAAATCTGATCAGGAATCTGAGGAGTATCGAATGCTCTTGCAATGTAGGAATGACTCGGGTAATTTAAGCTGTGTTTGGAGAAAAGAGATTCTGTCATCCAATTGGATCCAACCGTAGACATGGAGATGATATCGATACTTATTTATTGTCATGGCTAATGGAGCTGTGACCTCGTCAGCCTCAGGCGCGACCGGCGATTTTCTGGCGTGTGAGCAACGCGACGCGAGGAAAGATTCCTAAGAAGGAAGGTATCCCTTTTAAGTCACCATTTAATTTGAATATTTACGAAGCGTGATTCGAATACGAGATCGATGTATTCCGGAAAAGGACTGTCGACGCAGTAAAGGTATAGCTCACCGAAGTGACGACGAGCAGAAAGTATTGGGTCTATGACTCTTTGCAGGGAGTCCCTTACCCAGCCTTATTTTCTGATCTCAGAGACGCTCCCAAGCCCTCGGAGGGTCAGCGTCCCGAGACTAAGACGCTCCGAGCCTTGCAATGGTTATTTCTCTATTCAGAACTTCCGCGTTTTGGTCATGGGGTTCACGCAGAACGGTTGCCTGCATACATATTCTGTTTGGGCAAACGCCGATGTCGTTTCGTAAGAGAGCTTTTTTTGGGCGGAAGTCAGCCTTGTACTACCCATTTTCGATCTCCTGTCCATTCGATGGGCGATCATGCTTCAATCGAGAACACGTGCCACTGCATTACATTTCTCGATACGTAATTGTGTCGACTTACTCAGTGCTAGTATCGAATTTTGTATTGGTCTCCAGCGTCACGAATTAAATTCTGTAGATAGCCATATCTATGGCATGGTGTTGGTGATTCAATTATTGTCGAAAGCATTACATGCAAGCAGTTTCGAGACCAACAAAGCCTCCTGCAAACTAAAGGTACCGTGCCGAGACTAATATGCAAGTTCCCGGTAGCGGCACGGCTGAGGCAACAATCGGAACTCCTCTCGAGATCTCATGCGTGAACAATAAGAGGGTATTCCGGCAGCCTTGTAACAGCTAGAAGGCTGATGGTTTGTAAAGTATTTGCTAGCAGAAGAAGCCGTTCCGCGATTATTACAGAACCAAAGTTTGAGCTACGCAGTATCATGACAACTATTTATCAACTTCGAGGTCCTGCTGTTGCAGCTATATTTTTCTCAATTCATTATGCATATCTACAGCCAATATTCTACAGGGTTACTTAAAGACGAACTCACAGTTGATCTGAACATTCTGGATCTGGGTATATAAAGATTCAATAGAAACTGTCTTGTCGAAACTTCTAGCTGCCGAGGGATACTCACTAGAGTATCTACGCATACAGGGCATATACATATATACACAAGTGTACGTATGTCTCTAGATTTATTATCAATTCCTACGGTTTCCCGCGTCAACGCGTTACTGACCTATTTCCATCAACAGAGAACCTGCATATCTACCTACCTTGGAGACTGGAAGCTTTAAGACCAGTATATCGATCATCCCTTGGATTCCACACATACATACTAGAGGGTACGTACGTAGGTGTCACGATCTTCAGGCCTTGCATATTCTAACTCTGCGGAATAAGGCGACTCGACAGGACCATCGAAAGGATGTCAACAACTCCGCCGTTCCCCTACAAGCTCGTCATCCTCCGACGCGAACACCCGGACTGGAATCTGGCACATGTCTCCATCCTCGACTGCGCCGAGAACCCAATACCCGGCGGCGACATCGGCATGTCCCTCATCCAGCTCACACAATGCTGTAGCACCTCTCTCAAAGTCACAGAAAACGTCATCCAGAATATCAATGCAGCACCAGAGCTCAAGGATACAGGGTGCAAATACTGTCTGATCAGGATGGAGACAGGCGCTCGATTGGGAATTATGACTAGGACTCATATGGACAGCCGGTGCCTCGTGCTCAAGTTGGCAAATGTGGGCGCGGCATTCAAGGCGGCAGTGACAGAGGAGGAGAGGCCGAAGCTGCCGATGGGACCGATCTTCCCGGTGCCGCCTCTCCATTCCCGGATCGGCATGGACACGATGCACGATGTAGATATGATGGCTGAGAGGATACCTTCGCCACTTCGGCCATCTACGGGATTTCACTCCTTTTTTGAGGATGAGAGAGAGCAACACCCACCGGAGCATGTGAATCCTGCCAGGATGGTCAACGAATACCTATTGTGACCGTTGGCATAATGGCATGAGTGGGGCACAGCTGCAGGAAGTTGTTTGAATGCAGTTAACTTGACGATTCTGCGAGAGTTTTCATTTCAATCATGGCTCAATCTAGCGTTAGACGTTCGGTGCTTATTATCCAAATTCAACGCACTTGTAGGTTTGATTTGGCATTCTCCATTTTGTTTCGAAGGCGTGTTCTACAATAGAGATATGAGGGCTGGTTTTTGTGTAGTTAGAGATCACCATTGTCTCGAATGAGAATAATCTTCAAGTTTCATCGTCGTGCAATCGAATCGAAGGTAACTTTTTGAAGCGTGAACGTTAGAACTTAATTAACCGCACTCGTGCTGAAAACGGGTTAAATATTAGCTCATTTGTGTCCTTATTGCCTCGACCACGATCGACATCCTACTGGCCAGCTGGATCCATGGAGCAGAACCAGCTGTTAAGAACGTGTAGTCCATCTGGCTCTGCGTGACTGCTCAGTTAAGTCTAATCGTTTTCCTCGATCAACCGCCACCATCGAAAACCAAGTCACATATCAGAACACATCCCGCACCGGTCCACCCGATAAAACCACCAAGGTAATTTCCCATCCAAGGTTAGTTCTATGCATGCACTCGGGGGCAACAGCTGACTCTACTAGTACATTACTCGCGCACAGCGTATCTCGCCCGCCAGAATGCCGACTTCATCGAGTCTTCCGTTCCCCTTCAAGCTGGCTATTTACAAGAATGTCGGCGACAAGGACTGGAACGCTACCTACTGCATCACCTTCGATCACCACGTCAACCCCTTGCCGATCAAAACTTACGGCAAGAACCACATCTCACTAACAGGGTTCTGCCCCGGTAGCCTCAGAGCGATTAAATCTACCATCGATGGGCTCAATGCACATCCAGAGATCGCCGGAACCGACCTCTCGTGGGTTATTTATTCTGTTCACATCGATTGTGAGACTTGGGATAAGGAATTCACGATCGTTTTCCAGCTAGAGAACCGTTCGTATTGGTTCAAAAAGTATTTGCAGCCAGCTGGGGATTCTCCAAAGGAAGAATTCGACACTACGGAGGATGAGGATGAGGCCACCGAGACTTGGGGGGCCGAGAATTCGAAGACCGACACTTGGGAGACCGAGGAATCAACGAACGAGACCTGGAAGACCGAGACTTCGGCGAACGAGGGTTGGGTGACCTGTGAGGATGATGTGGTCGTTCTGGCACCGATGCTCGACAACACTACGATCTAATATCATTGATCAAATCATGATACGATTGGAATAAATCTATAAACTTGAAATGAAAACGAATATTGGCTTCTATTTTCTATTTGCTATTTACAGGGAGAGCTGCAATGTTTTCGTGTGTGGGATTTTTCTTTTTGACTTGATTTATATATCCAGACGGTGCTAATTTACTGGGGATAAGACGTGTTTGCACGTTTGCCGTTGGATTCTAGAGATGTTATACTTGTTGAATTTTCTTAAAATCGTTTACAAATGTACTGGTTAAACTGGTCAATGAGACTTTTTTGCTTGCGTTATGACACAACTTACGCTCGGTGTAACTGTCTATCACGCAAACCATTATCGTTCGTTTGCGTCGATTGAATTGAAGACTAGTATTCGGTCTGGCCGAATATTCGAGCACACACATTGTTGCCATTTGGCTAGTCTTGATGCCCAACATGCCATATCTCACCGACAAGCTGTGAACTGTCGAAAGAAAATGCGAGCAGTCCATTTTGTGGTTTAAATGAGAAAATCGAAGGAAGGAAAGATAACAAATTCATAAAGCCACGCTTGTCCCGGGCATATATCTAGTGAATGATGCACATGAAAAATGATATGACTTTGATGGAGACGAATTCCGTACCCTTGAAATCGACGAGAAGGGTAACGTTATAACATAAACGCGTTATTGCTTAAATTTTAAAAAAGCATCGTCCGTGTGCACGAGTTCGAGAATCTCTGGCTAGACACGCAATCGCTCGAACTAACTCTCTCAAGTTCAGACCCACGCATGAGACGTTAAATGTTATACAACAATACACCAGCCATCAACATCATGCTCACAATCTGGCCAGCTAGCAAAGGAGTGTCCTCACACACACATACTCGACGTCAAAGATCCGGCTATACAGCTGCCTAAGATCAAGTCAACTGCTCAGCACCTTCAAACTGAAGACCGGATATACCACCAACAAAATCCACATAATTTCAGATCTAAACAACCTTCTACCGCTATGGTTTGCAAAGCAGGCTTTACCTCAGAGCGTTTCCGCAGCATACGCTTGACCAAAGATGCACGTACGGAGACATGGACCTGCATCGAAATTGCAAAACCGCCACCCCCCGATCTCGCGCGAATGGCTCCCGCGAGGAGGCACAACCCATGGGCGGTTCCATGGCCATCTTACGTCCTCCGCGATTACGAAGCGATTTGCCGCGCCACCTATGAATTTCTCGAAGGCTTGGAAAGCGAAATTTGGCGAGAACGAGAGCTCGGGTACGCGTGGTGTCCGCACTTAATGACATATAGGGCCATGGGCCCCGGAGACTCGATATACGAATACAGCATTACGTGCGAGTTGCTTACGATTGAGGAATTTCCAGTGTAGTCAATACCTGGTTCTACTTTCGGATGGACGAGCTGTAGCCCTCCCTCATTTAACAACTGACAACCCAGCGACTGAATCATACACCGTTCGTCTATATCTGAATGAAAAGAACTCGCCATGATGGGTTACAGAAATACAAAAGCCCAAAATGGGCTGGCTGCCATAGATTGAGGCCTATTGCGTACGATACCGTCAACGTCGACTCCTCAATACATCAGCTATGTCTATGTGGAGGCTGAACAAAATCCTGGCCGGTCCAATATCTCATCATCACAGCTCGCGATTCCGCCTGGGACTTTTCGCTGATCTTCGGGCCCAGACTTACCTTACTTTGAGGTGATCAACCAACCTGCAGGGAGAAGCTGTACGGGCTGTTCGACAAACCATTTCAATCTTCTTTCAGAGAGGAGGCTATCGTTCGATTTCATGGTTGTCAATGTTTCCGTCATGCTGAAGGTCACTTTGTATTTAAATCTCAATTTAATCGGAGTCTAGTATATAACCCGTTAACCCTGGAATAACGTATGAGCAGATGTATATCTCGAGGTTCCACGTGCCACAAACGCTACACATGGAACACTTCGCTGGAACTTCGGCAGGTAATAATAGACGAGAGAGTCCTGTGTGGAAGCCTCAGGAATAATATAACGCTGACATTCGTGCGATTCTACGTTTTCAATCACAACCTCACATCGCCGCGTTGCAGCTGTTGCATCTCCCATCCTGGCCCACTCACCACGACGCCTCTCCACCACCCCACACCATGATCACCCTCCACGACCTCCTCAAATCACCATACACCCGCAACTTCTTCCTCCTCCTCCCCTTCCTCCTCCTCGGCAGCCTAATCCTCTTCCTCCTCTCCCGCGCCGACACCCTCCGCGCCGGCGCAGGCCTCCAACCACCTCCACAAGTCGAGGTTGCTCCAGCTGCCACACCCACCAACGATGAAGATGAAGATCCGGTAGAGGCAGACGCCGCCGGTATCGAACCCGGCTATGAAGAAGAAGTAGACGTCGCAGAACTACTAGCAGAAGCTGCCGGCGGAAATATACCCGACGACGATGGCGAGGACATCGAAGACGGGCGACCCGGTCCCGCGGCCACCCGCGCACCAAAGCAGCGGGGCATAGTCGGCAAAAAGAAGGCACGAAACCTCGAAATGCGCGATAGAAGAAGGTACGAACACACTACTTTCTGTCAAAGAGATTGACTGATCGACTTACTAACGCATGAACGCAGAGCATACAACGAATTCCTCCAAAACCAAGCCCGCGAACGCCGCACCCGCGAACGCGCCCTAGAAGCAGACACCCAACCCGCCCTCTTCGCAGAAAAGCAACGCCGCGCCCTCGCAGAAATAACCATCGAGAAACGAAAACAGAAAGAACGCGAAGAACAACGCGCCCTCGAAGCCCAAAACGCAGCATACATAGCCTCTCTCCGTGCGCTAATCGCCCAAATCTCGTCGTCCGGGGAATGCGGTAAAATAAGCCTAAGGACGCTCGGCCACCGCATCGGTAAGGACGAGGAATGGGTGCGCCGGACGATGAAGACGAGTAAAATCCAGCTGGACCCAGCTGGTACTGGCAAGGTTGTCTCGCTGGTGACAAAGTCCGGGTGGCTGGTGAGGGTTGGTAGCGAGGAACTCGCGACAATCGCAGCGAGGGTTGAGAAGGCGGGAAAGATGTCGTGGGAGGACCTGGGTAGCGAGCTGGAGAGCTGCCTTAAGAGGCTGTAATATGCATTTTGATGTGAATGTGGATACTATGGAGTCGGGCGTATCTTGCATATCTTAGACTATCCACACCAAATTCTGTCCTGAAATCCAAAAATCAAACATCGTAGGTGCAAGCAGGCTCGATATAGACCTGTCTCAACAAGACGGATGTTCGTATGCTGCAAAGCATGAATTCTCATACGATAAGTTCCCTGTAACCATCGACACATATATCCCACTAAGTACTTACTGAGGTATATTGTGTCAAGCCGCAGTGCCTTCTTAGTCGGACATCAGTTCATATAAAATAATGAGGACCTTGTTATTTAGCATATTGTACGGGAGAACGGTGATATCAATGGTCATACTAATCACAAGCTATTCCAGCATCTACATGCTACAGCACAAAGCTAATAAATATATCCAAAGGATTCAATTTTCCACCAGCTAGCTACACTAATTACGACCAACCAAAAAACCCATCCTATCCAAGGACAAGTCCTCACATCCTCCCTCCACATCCTCCCCCTCCTCCTCCACAATATCCACAAAGAATAAAACCAACATGCATGCAGACAAAAAAGCAAAGCACAAATCACACGCAAAACGGAACAGAACACAAAGCAGTGATACAGCACCTCATCCTCCATCCGGTCGCCAGACAACGGAAAGCAGACAAGACGAATCGAAAAGCACATACAAAAGCCAAAACCACAAATCAAACGACAAACAGAAACAACAAACTACAAAACACAAAAAGCAGCATGCACAACAATAACAACAATGCAAAACACGAATCAATAACGAGGAATACAACGTCAACGTTGAAGCAGCGCAAGGGGGGGTATACCTTCTTTTATATATCTTCACAATCAATCTGGAAGTCTCAACCATTCTTTTGTACGGGGCAAAAACCAAAAACCAAAAACCAAAAACCAAAAACGAAAAACACAAACAGCAAAGATAATACAAAGGCTGAACAATAAAACAACATCCATCATAACGCCGTTAGTATGGGGGTGAGCAAAGCTCATGCATTATTAAGGCAGTGTAAAGTACAGTGCATATACAGATATCGTCGACAACGTTCTGTGCTGTGTGTGCTATACAAGTCACAAGAAACAGAAGTCAAAACAAAACGTCGCACAAAACAAAAAAAGTTATACAAACCTGTACGAACAAGACGCACGCACGAGCGATCATGCAGTATAACAAAGAGTCGCCTCATCGGAAGAATAATAAAAAATAACGCCCGTGATGCAGTAAGTAGGTAGGAATAGAAGGAAAAAAGACAAAAAATGATATCGAAACACGAGGCAAAAGGACAAACGAAGCTGTGACATGCTTCACGCCGAGAAATTCGTGGTCATAGACCGGACATTTCGTTTCGAGGATGGTTCGTAAGGACATGTTCCCGTAATCCGTAATCCCAACAGGTCGTGTGCTCGAACAAAGAACTCACCGACGTCCGCGAACGCTACCAGGCTTCCTGCTTACGGCTGTCTTGATAGTACGGCCGAAGGAGTTGGTTTGTTGCGGCTGGAAGCCAAACAAGTTCGCGGGATCGCCGGCACCGCCCATGGGGGCAGGCGTGGGGGTAGGCGTCGCTGGGTTTGAAGCACCAAAGACGGGAGCCGATGGTGCAGGCGAGGCAGCGTTAGAGGCGGCGGGCGCCCCGAAGGTGAAGTTGCCTCCAGGGGCAGGCGAGTTGGTACCCGACCCAAAGTTGAACCCACTGGTAAAAGAAGCCGATGGTTGTTTGGTAAGCTCCGGGCCAAACGGTCCGGGCTGGGAGGTAGCGTTGGAGCCGAACGTGAACGACGAGCTGGTAGTGTTGGTGTTGCCTCCAAAGTTTGGTGCCGAAGTAACGTTGAAGGGCTGGTGGGTTGCTGTGGAAGTCTGAGCTCCGAACAGCGAAGCCGAAGAAGCGGGAGCAGACCCAAAGGATGGCGTAGGTGTGACACCAGAAACAGCGCCAAACAGACCATTGGAAGTAGGTGCGTTGCTAGCAGCACCAAACATGTTCTGCGATGGAGCAGTGGTAGAAGCACCAAAGATACCGCCGATAGCAGGGGCAGATGTCCCAAAGGTGGTGGGAGCGGAGGTCGAGGCTCCAAAGATGGATGGAGCGGCTGCGGGAGCAGGGGCAGCAGAGCCGAAAAGACCAGTAGATACCGGCGTCGCAGTGGCCTTACCACCAAAGACGAACGGTGTGTCCGCTGGCTTAGCAGTTGGCTGGCCGAACGTGGTAGGAGCGCTAGACGTGGTGCTGGCGCCAAACAGGAACATATCCGAAGACGCAGTGTTGCCGCTGGGGGCAAAAAGGTCCTTGGGCTTCGAGGTGGCGGGGGCAGCGCCAAAGACGAAAGGCGTGCTAGTGTTGACATTCGCAACGGCGGTGGTATTCTCGTTACCGAAAAGAGGCTTGGAGTTCATGGATCCAAAATCGAATGAGGCAGGCACCGTTGGCTTGAACGATTCAGCCATGGAGGCAGAGGCGTTCGTGACCAGACCGAACTCCTTGGGACTGCGGGTCTTCCTTGCAGACTGGGGGGTGTTATCGATGTCCATGCCGGAATCATCGTCGAAGCCACGCTTCTCATTAGGAGATGGCTTGACGGCTCCGAACATGCCCATTTCGGCAGCGGTAAGGGCCGCAGACGGAGTAACAGGGGCCACGGGAGCGGTGCTGGTGATCGGTGCTGGTGGAAGTAAACCTTGGCTCTTGATATCAGAGAGAGAACCTTGTCTCGGGAGCGAAGCGCCATTAACGACGACAGGCTGCAGGACATTGGTCGACTCTTCTCCGGCCTCTCCAACCTGAGGTTCACTAGCGGTAGACGATGGAGCGGTCACGTCGCTCTCAAAGCTCTGGGCAACTTTGCCAGTAGCTGCATGTGCGGTATCTTCAACGACCGTAAAAGGTGCTGGAATATCGTTAGTGACAAGTTCAAGAGGGTAGCTATTAAAGGATGACCAACCTTTCTGGGACTGAACGGGATCAAAGAGCCCGGTCAGACGAGCCTTGGCCTTAGAGCCAGGAGGACTGCCTTCCTTGCCGCTGTTACCTTCATCACCCGACAATGGGGGAGAAGGAAGTGCATTCTCAGACTTCGAAGAGCTGTTGCGCTTAAGCCCAGACCTGGGCTTCGCAGGTGCTGTTTCGAAGGGATTGAAGATCGGGAAGGAAGGGTCGATCTCTATGGAACTTTTTTCCACGCGACGGCGGGCCTTGCGAGGCGGCGGATTATCACCGCTATCGATATTCGGGAACCATGATTGATCATCTTGCTGTTCTTCTTCGTCGAGCAGGTTCAAATTACGGTTCTGAGAGGCACTTATTCTCTCCAGCGATTCCAAAATTTGAAGACCCCGCTCGCGCTCTTCGGGGGTTGGCTCATCTTCTTCAGAAGACTCTTCAGTAGCTGCTTTCTTCGCCTTAGCAGCGGCCTCCTTCTCTTTCTGTTCCTTTTCAAGCTCACGCTGGTACTTTGCATACGTTGCCTTGAAAGCAAACGGGTTCTCATCATCCTCGGACACGTAGGCTTGACGTCCTTTTCCCTTTCCCTTCGGGGAAGACTGTTCAGCGGAGTCAGACTGAGTCTTTGCTCGATACTCGGCACGCTCCTCGTCCAATGTCTTTGGCTTGACCAGGCCTCGCAGAGCGGCACTAAGATCTGGGAGTTGGTCGGGTCGGGGTACGGGGGCGGCGGCTGCAGCAACGTTCGTGGAAGGTGCGGGAACAGGCGGCGGTTGCATCTTCACGGGCGATGGAGGGCGTGCTTCAGGGACCGGAGCAGTCTCCTCCTGGGTCGGTGCGGGAACCCAATCAGGATCCCGAAGGACACCATCTTGGTCCCAGACAACGAAGTCTTGATCGCCACCATGAAGGCGCAGGACACGAACGCGCTTGGGTCCGCGAGTCTGTCTCAACTCAGCCTCCCAGTTGCCGATGCCCTTTGGAAGTCGTCCATCTTTGATGTCGATTTCAAAAAAGATGCCCGCGTCTTCGGAGTCCTCATCCCAGGCGGAGAAGCAGTTCTCAAGGCTACGCCATTCACGGGGCGCCTCGGAAAAAGAGTCTTGATAACGTCGCTTGTTAGGGTTGGAGGAGCCTTGGCCAATGGTTGCAGGACGCGTGAAGGTCGCCGGGACCGATGGCTTTGTGGCGGGAATGTTGGAGGTGTCAATGTTTGCGACAGTGTTGGCTAGCTTTCTGTTCTCAGTAGGTGGAGAAGAAACAGGCGACTTTTCAACCTTCAGGCTTTCGCCGTCAGTGGCCTTGCGCTTCTTGATCGTATGCGTCTCAGGGGAGGAAGCCGCGGTTTCCGCCTCTTGAGGATCAAACAACGTGAGCGTGTGGCCCTGGGCGAACGAGACCTTCTTGTTCTTCTTGGTGGTAGTTCCATTTGGCAGCAGATTACCCTTGGCCAGAGCCTTAGTAAGTCTCTGGGCTTGGTGGTATGCCTCACCGTTGGCAGTGTAGTCGGTGCGGTATCCCTGGGCCGATGGGAAATTATCCTCGTCCGAGAGATCCGCTTCGTCGTTCTCCCATGCCTTGGTGGAATATGGAGTGTAGCTCTTGAAGGTTGCGGGTCTGCGTTGCTCCGGTGGCAGCAAGCGAACGGCTGGCTTGCTACCTTCGCGACTCTTACCGACTGCGTTGGGAAGGTACGTCTGAGAGATTGTGTACCCAGGGAGGGTTCGCTGCTTTGGCTCTTCCTTGTCCGGACTCCCGATTTCGGGGTCGACGAGTTCTTCATCTTCATCTTCATCTCTAATGATGAGATCTTCCTCTTCGACTTCGAGATCATTAGGCAAGTCGTCGGTTTGGATAAGCTCAACACGTTTGTAACCGTCCCAGTACATCTCGCCTCTCTTGCGGTTGAGGTCGTAGCGCGTGAAGACTTTGGCAAGGGAGCGATCGTGGCGGGCAACAGCGTGGATCAGCTTCCAGTACCAGAGATCACGTTTGCTGATCTGTCTCTTGTACTGAAGACGGGCCTGCGAAGCGTTCTGAGATCGGTCGTAGGACTTGATACGAACGCAGGGAAGGAGTTTCCACAAGTGGCGGAATCGAGGATCATCTCTATGGACCTCGA
Organism: Orbilia brochopaga; assembly: GCA_036872635.1. NCBI lineage: Eukaryota > Fungi > Ascomycota > Orbiliomycetes > Orbiliales > Orbiliaceae > Orbilia > Orbilia brochopaga. The sequence continues at coordinate 785,896 of JAVHNQ010000003.1, read as the reverse complement.
AGGGCTCTTGGGGCAGTTCGACGTCGCGGGGTTGCAGAGGTGGGTCGCTAGGGAGACGGAACTCGAGGTCGTACAAGGTTTGATTGGACCATTCTTCTTTCAGCTCTGAAAAGTTCATGTGCTCGTGCATCTCCTCGCGCTCTGCGCGCAAAAACTTGCGGACGCGGCGCGAAGGGTTTGGCTCCGTCATGTGAGAGGGGATGTAGATTTTGGGTAGATTTGGTCTCCAACGATTGGGATTACCCCAGAAGGAGACAAAGGTGAGTTGGTCATTGAGACCATGACGTTTGAGGAAAGCACGGTCAGAGAGAATCTCAGCGAGTTTGGCGATGTCGATTTCATCATTGGTGCGATTGAAGGGGAAATGTTCACGGAGCTTAGGAAACCGCTGCTCACGGAAATTGTGGGCGAGGGAGGTCATGGTCCAACCAGTGTATGCTGTGATGAATTTGATGTTTTCCGCGTCGCGGGAGGCATCGGTCTTGAAATTCTGTTGGAAATGATCCTTAGTAAGGTCATATCGGCCATTTCGAAGACCATTGTTGGCATTGGTATCTTTAACGCTGTTTTCCTTGTTACACTCAGGGTTCGAGGTCGCCTTCTGGGCCCGCTTCGAAGCCTTCTTGGTAGCAATGTCGTCTGGTGAAGAGGATGAAGGTCGCTTTGCCGTGACGGCAGCGGCGGCGGTGTAAGGGTCGTGGATGGTAGAGCGTAATACATCACGCCATTGCGGAGCAGAGTCTGTGGGTTGTTGGGCGGCAGGAGGTGCCTTAGGCAAAGAGTCACCGAGCTGTTGGACTTGAGCGGCGACTTGGTCGGCCCATTCCTTTTGCTTCTGGCGTTCTTCGGCCTTTCGAATTCGTTCCTGCATCTCTTCGAATTCCTTCTTGCGATGGTTGATGAAGAGTTCAGGGTCCAGCATGGACTGGTACTGTCGTCTGGGCTGGCGTCCGACGTAGCTCAGCGCCGCGGAAGAAACGTATTGCCACCATGATTGTGATGACGATGAAGATTTCGAATCTGTGCTGGCATTGCCTTGGGTGGTGGTGGCTGTTCGTGTTGCCGGCATGATGAAGTTGTAGATGGTATCAAACCAGCCCTGTAGACGACGGAAGCGAGAGTGAGATTAGCACATCGAGTGTCCGGAGAGGTAAGAGGTGTCCAAGAGCGGTCAAGAGGGAAGAGAAGGGTATGGATGCGTTGGGGGAGACGAGAGCGAGAATAATTAATGGTGCGACAGGGTAGACGCGACTACGAGTGATGAGGATAGCGTGGAGGAAAAGAGAAAGGCAGAGAGGGAAAACGCGTAAAGTGGGTAAGATTCCCCAAAGGGGGCTTTGATTCGCCGTCGGGGAGGGAAGGCACGCCTTAAAGAGCGCGTAGCGGGGACATTCGCTTCCAAACAAAGGGGGGAAAGGGGACTTTGGTGCCCGCCAGAAGCGGAAAAAAAAGCAACCGTCAAAACAGAAAGGACGGGGCTGGGCGAGCGACCGAGCAGTCCACGCTGGGTGAAGCGAGAACACCACGCGAAAAACGCAGAAAAACAATGGCGCCAGCGAGGAGCTGCAGAAAAAAAAAAGAAAGCGAGGGGCGAGGAGATTGAGAGATATTGAGGAGCAAGCACTTACTTGTCGAGTTTTGGAGACGCCGACGGCGGCGGCTTCTCGAATGGCGTTGGAGGCAGCGCGAGCTGAGCTGCTGCTGCTGGCGGTAGGGTTTATCAGAGCCCGCGTGGAGACTCTGTTGCGACGGACCGATCGCACCGGGCCAGGTGTGACGGGCCAGGCGCCGACAGGATGCGGCGTGGGCATTGCAGATGGAGGCTCGCGGGACATGGTGGGAGCTGCACGTCGCGACGAGAAGAGATGACGGGGAGAAGAAAGAAGAAGGAAAAGCAGATGGTAAGGTGAGCTAGAGGAGCGAGATACTCATTCGCGTGATGGTAGCGATGCGATGAGGTTCGCAGCGATGGTGATGGTGGTTGTGGTGGTGGGATGGAGATGGGAATGTGGGAAGATGGCAAGATGGCAACTCGCAGCAGCTGCAGCAGCAGAACAATGCAAAGCGAGGAGCAGCAGAGAACACTTTTTTGCAGAGGAGGAGGATCTAGTTCGAGAAGGCTGCTTGGAGAAGCAACGGTCGCGTTTTGTGAGGAAGCTCGAGAGTGGACACGAACAAGATGAAGATGGGAGATGATGATGGTAGGAAGGGAGATGGCGATGAAAAGAAGTGAAGAAGGAAGGAAGGTAGGAAGGAAGGAGCGATGGGATGGCGAGATACCCGCAACAACGAGAGAGAAGGAATGACTACCAAAGCAAAAAGAGCACAAAAAATAAAAGGAAAGAGGCGAGCGATTAGCAGATGCACTCGATAATCCTCAGCGCTGAGCGACCGTGAAAACGGCGAATCAGACGGTGGTAGATTGTGATGGCAGCGATGCTGCGATGAAGCCGTCGATGAGGGCAGCTCACGATGCGGGCGGTCTGATAGACGGCCGGGCGGTGAGGACGAGAGGTGTTGAGGGAAGAAGAGGTGATGTTGCGAAATCTATCGGCCGAAGGAGATGGGAAAAATGGGAGGGCGAGAGGGAGAGCAGAAAAGTGGGCGGGCCTTCCCTTAAGCTGGGCCCGTTTCCCACGCTGCTAGCGGTATTAAGGCGCCCTCTCCCAGCCCGCCAGTCAAACAATTCGCAGGACTGCCCAACCGGGCAACGCGCCAAATCTCCACGCCAAATCTCCAACGCAACGCATTTCGCACGCCGTTTGACCCCCTGTTCCCAGCTGTACGCCCGCGACGCGTATTCCCAGTCATCACCTCTCTGGCTCCACCAGCCAATCAGAACTCTTACATCTCGCCTTCAGCCCCTTCTCCGCCTGACTCACCGGAGATTCCCAAGATGGGCGATAACTCGGAAGCCGAGCCTCGATCGGGCTGCTCCTCCCCGCCCGGCTGCCCCAGCCAATCACAGCCCGCCCTGGCGGAAGCTGGATCCTGCGCGTTTCCCTTCGTTGGAGTTCGTTCGAGCTAACGTCCGGCTCGATCTGAATACGATCCTGCTTTTTCTCTCGTTTCTCCCGGCAGCTGCTCTCATGACGTGACGTGAGGCCCGCCGGGCGTTTCTCCTGCGTCACTCTTTCGTCGAGTCGACCGGGGGTTTTCTCCGTGTTCTCCATGTACTGTACCAAGTATCTCCGGACACACCTGCATCTGCACGCCGGTAGTATACATGTGCGTACATACGGAGTGCAGAACCTGTAACTGCAGTCGACCGTCCAGACTAAGGTATACTCGGTAGAAGTATCCAGGAAACGCTGGTCGGCAGCAGCCAGTCAGCCGTGGCCACCGCCCGCCTCACATTCGTCCGATCGCGTTCTGCGTCCGTAGTATGTAGTATACATGTAGTAGTATACTGGCAATGACCGGCGTTCCGTGGATGGCCCAGCCATCCCCAGACCGTCTCCAGAGTAATCGAACGTCCGAATGCACGCTGGCCAATTTAACATCTCCATACCCGCTGCTGCAGCGCCTGCCTTCACTATCATCTCCCATTCCGGCCATCACGCGGCCGCTTCCACTCTCGTGCGCCCGGCAACGAGCTGCGACGCTCTCCCGCCACGCCGCGGCTGTGCTGCCATGCTGCCGCCATGCCATTCGCTGCCCTTCGCCTATCTTATCGATAGTGCGTGATCTCACATGTCGGCCAGACATACATAATAACGTACATACAGCAGCTTCCGCCCGCCGACTAGCTCCAGCTCGCGTATTGGTAGCACTTATCCATTGGCCATCTCTCGGCCGACTGTCGCAACATCGCACTTCGGAGGACCTCGTGCAACGATCCCACAACTCAACCCCTCCAAAACATAACGTTATAAACACACTCATTGCATCGAGCGATATATCAATGTTCGTTAATGTTCGTTCAACGGCTGAATTACCACGCACCAATCCCACGCCAGGACGATGGTGTCATCCAGCGACATGGCCATCCACCAGCCAGACCTCGACATCTGACAATGGGGGCCACGAATCCGCCCCACCATCACCGTTAGCCACACTCCGAAAAGTCTCCTTCCGGACGATGCTGATAAATACACTCATCGCACCAGCATTCCAGACACGTATCACCCGCTAGAATCGTTGGTCAACAGTATAACCACACTATCGAGGAGCTGTACAGACCATATATCAGGGGGTGGGGGTTCAACGCCTATATAAACCCATGGTAAACCTCTGCATTCTCAACATCGATCGATCAATATACCCATCAACATAGCAATCTCATACAAGCCATTAATTGCACATATATATAATAGGATCCGTCTTTCTTTCCTCTCATATCCGTCGAGGATTTGATACATCTACTCGAAATGCCGACATCTCTAGCTGATCTCCCCAGCGTGAACGAGAAATTCTGGGTGTACGTCCCCCTCCCCTCCCTCACACCACTATAATATCAATAATACTAACAAATATATCTAGTAACGCGACGTCCAGCTACGACTCCCTCGACTGGCAGCGCCGCTTCACAAAGCAAGTCTTCAACTTCATCCGCGCCCAAGCCTCCTGGCTCGCCCTCACCTCTCCTCCAACCACCGACGTCCACCTCCTCGATTACGCATGCGGCCCCGGCATCGTCTCCCTGGTACATCCACCTCCCACCCTTCTCTTTATTATACCACCCCCTCCCATACCACCACGCTAACATCGCTACAGTCCCTGCTGCCATACGTCACGTCAGCGCTAGGAATAGACGTAAACCCCCACCAAGTAGCAGAATACAACCGCAGAGCAGCAGGCTGCAACCTCCCTCTCGAAAAATGCCACGCAACACCCGGTGACCTCCTCTCCACCCCGCCCTCCCCGGCCTTCGACAGCCCAGAATTCGATTCCTTCGACTACATCGTCTGTTCGGCCGCGCTGCACCACGTCGACGACCCGGCCGAGGCCGTCAAGCGGCTAGCGGAGCGTCTTAGGCTAGGTGGACGGCTCGTCATTATCGATTTTCTAGCGAAGGATACGGATATCGCGCCGGACGAGGAGGAGAGACGGCAGTTGAACGAGGAGTATAGAGTCCGCAGTCACGATAACACTCATCTTACATCCGGTCCCATGCCGCCCAGTCAACATGGACTTGGTCACGACCACGGCCACGGCCATGACCACGGTCACGACAACGACCATAGTCATGACCACGGACACGGCCACGGTGAGGGGAAGAAGAGACACGGTCCACACGGGTTCAAATTGGACCAAATGAAAAAATACTTCGCCGACGCCGAACTAGCCGACATCGACAGCGTTATAGCGCCGGAGAAGATCGTAATCGAGGGGTTTGGAGAGTGGGATGGCTTTATGATGCAGGGCACGAAAAATTCGGCTCTCGTCGAGCTCGAAGAGCCTATACCGTTAATGAGATGATGTCGGTAGAAAGCAGACATCATGATTTCTAGTTTACAGTTCCTAAAAGGATGCGTTTGCCGTGCACTGTTTGGTGGTCTAATAACATTTCTGTGTCAATGATTCTAGTCTCGTACGCTAGATCTATAGACTGCACGTGAATCAGTTCCGTTCTCGTAGCCTCTCAGCTTTTCTACGTGACTTACGTAGAGCCCATATATCATTTTGATAATAATGGCGATAGCCATGATAGTAGCGTACATCTGCATCTTGACCATGAGTGATCTGACCTGACGGCTCATGCATCGTATTCATCGCGTAGGAACATAAGTCGACTCATACCCTTGTTTAGACCTCGAGTGGGATATAGCCGTTGATATTATCTACTCGTGAGCCTCTGCATTTATGCTGCGTCTGTGTCCCTCACACCCGCTGTATACGACACGCGCGCATCGACGTGGGAACCCCCATGTCCAAAATAACACACGCAACACATAGTGTTGCGCCGTTTCAACCGTGCATACGCAAATGCCATGACTGTAGCCTTGGTGCCAAGTCTAAGCATGACGATGTAGCTATCCATCTCACAACCCTGAAACCGTCGATAGCGAAGCGGTTGTTAGTATCTTTATATCACCACATGTTAGAGTTAACGATCCCCACCAAGTAGACATCCTACATGATCCGAAATTTGCGGTGATTGATCATTTTGTACCTGGTACCCAATTGACGCCGCCGTGTCTCGTGTGCGGACTTTTTCGCATATAGTATGGTATCCCGCTGTATCGATATACTGAACAACATATCCTGGTACAACTGCAGCAGGTCCGCCCTCTGGTTCCTCGGGGGAGGGGTGGTAACTTTGCATGCAAGCTATTGCTGGGCATGTTCAGTGGGTTGTCCGGCGTTGGATACCCGATTCCTCCATGTTGGCTGGACGTCCCTTTCAGGAGGAATTCTAGCATTGGGTGGATAGGAACGGAGTCATGCACGGAAACTTCGTACTATCTTCTGCCCTGTATCTGCATATTTTTCTTGAGGCCTCGATGTATCATTGTCTCCTCACGCAAAATTATCGTTTTCTTCATGTTTTGTCGGGCTAAGATGAGGATAATGGACCCAGAGTCGTTTCTAGGGAGGCTGGAAGTTACTTTGTTGGATCTGTCATAATATTCAAGCGACACCGGCGCGCGCCATTGGAGAGTATGAATCGAATTCACGAAGAAGCTTGGGCGCCTAGGAAAGCGGTCTGCTGCTGAGGATGATGTATTTGATGAAAGATTTTCTCACGTAGCTTGCTTCTTTGTAGCTGCTGTTGGTAATTCTCGTGGGTTATCGCCTCGTTGAAGCTCGTATGACATGGTATCGAGGTTTCGGGTTCGACGATCCCTCTGTCGTATCGATCCCGTGGTAGAGTCGGTAGGGGATCCTGTGGAGCCAAGAGTTGCATCGAGCACTCCTGGTAAGATGGGTCTTGCTGTAGAACTGTGGCAGAGGAATGTCTGTGAGGCCGAATAAACCGTCTGCGAGGATGTCTGCGGGGGTCGACGTCCTCGGCACAGACGTCTAGACTGGGATCTGGATCTAGTCTGCATCAGGCGCTGCTGACACCTCATCGTAGTAGACTTCGTGAAGTCTCATACGTCTTCTTCCTCCTCATCTCCGTGGTGATAAAGAGTGTCAAAGGTCCTGGATATCCAGGAAATCTTCTGGTAGTTAGATCTCCCTTCGCGGTCAGCACCTGATGAACGCTAGTGAGGCAATTTAATGACAGCAAGCATTAAGTGGATTCGGATTAAGTCCCCGGGAGGTGTTTTGCGATCACTTGGTTGATGTAAAGTTATAATGATGGTTACATGCTTAGCTACAGGTAGAGACAGCGTCGTTGCGGATTCGGACTGTTCATCCGAGCTTGGTCTGGTAGACCAAACTGCGTGTCAGTGTGGCCAAACTCAACTTAGGATAATTTATATTGATTGAATGAGATAGCAAAGAGACCCTCGTTATGGGTAGACGTCTCTCGCCACGCCGTCTGATTACCATGGTTTGCTATGAGTGCGGCTAAATCAGGCGGCCTGCAAGGAATATACTACTGTGCATGCGTTGAATATAAGGCTGCAAGTTTGCCCGAAAGTCTTGGCCAGCTGCAGTCCTGAATTGTTGCAGCCTCGACGACAAAAAATGGTGGAGGATTGAATTTGGCGTTACAGATGCAAGGCTGTCCCATAAAGCCAGCCGCATATTCTTTTGCGTCGATACTGGGAGTGTCCTCATGGGCATCAATTCGAACTTTGCAGGTATATTCGAACTGGCGTCCGCAGGTCAAGGCCCGGGAGAGTGTATTAGCCAGCCAGTTACCCGTAAGAAATCCCCAGAGCATCTCAGATCATTACCCTCACAGATCCCAGACATCAGATTTGGTCGTGGAATTTCAATAGATATCGAATTTATCAATTTTGAGAGCCTTACTTCCGAGCATTTGAGCTTTGCGCTTTCAATTCACAGGATCCCTAAAGTAGCTAACACGGACGCTCAGCCTCATAATGGAACCGGGAGGTTCTGTCGATATTTCTAGTTCCGGGGTCGGACCGTTCGACGCCCTGTCCCCAAGCGGCGAGGAACAAGTCCAATACCTGACTCAAGATGCTGGGGAACCGTTTACCTTGATGTCATCAACGTGGAGATTGGAGGACAGCTTGCTGGCTTCCGGAAGAGACGACCGCAATGTATTGCGGCCAATTTCAAAGACCGATTGGAGACATCCGCTTCCTATTAAATACGATCGCGGAGAACTACACGGTTTCCGCAAGCTTAAGAGAAAGTCGAGACGGTCTAAGCGCAGTCTCGGGGACGCTGACCCTCCGAGGCTTGAGCCTAAACGAGGAAATTATGAGCGCTCTGCCAAGATAGAGGGCTCGAATGAATTGAAGGCCCCGATTATGCCGATATACTCTCGCCTGTCCTTGCAGGTCAAGCAGCTCTATGCCCAGACGTACCAGTCAGTATTTAGCAAAAATGGAGAAAAAAGTCACATCTTAACAAGCGCCGAGGAAGTTAGTATTGAAGAAATGCAGTCTCTTTCGAATCGATTCAAATTATGGGTGGGAGCAAAGTCTCCTCTGCCGCTCATCTGGGGGTTCTTTGGCTCTCCAATTAGAACTATCGAGTCATCTTCCGGAGCATTCTCTCTGATTCGCTGTAAATGTGTAAGTATTTCTTTCTTTCTTTCTTTCTCCAATCCAATCCTATATTCCCATGGTGCCGTCGCTTGAGTTTCACTCGCAAAGGCGTAGATGGCGGTCCAAAAGATCGGTAATCTATCCTAATTCCTGACTAACTCACTTACTGTGCGGATTAATAGAGTTGTGGTCGAAGCTTCGTCATAAATAAACCTGTTGTACATCAAGGCGAAGGACTTGCAAATCTTAATAGAGCCTTCGCTATGCCCAGGATTGGGACAACAGCTTGTATGTCGAAGACTGTGCTCCGTATATTACAGATCATATGATCTTAGTTCAAGAGTTCAAGCTCGCTGATTTAGGGCACTTATAGCTGCTGCCGGATACCTTAACACTGCCCTGGTCTTGCAAGCCGAACAGCAGGTTAATGCGACGAACGCACAAAGTCGGCCTGATTTACGAGAGCCCGTTGGCCTTAGTGATAGCGTCAGTTCAGAGAGCACTGGTGCGGAATCATCTTTCAGTAATGCAGTGCATCGCCTACAAGGTCTCCGTGGCGCCTTTTCGGGACAATTATACAGTATCCTCAGCATTGCCTCAGGGGCTTTGATGAGGCTTTTTTCTCGCGCTGATTCGAGGTCGAAGCCTGCTTTATCATCTCCCAGGGATGTCTTTCTCTGCTGTAGGCGTTTCGTGGACAAACAGGACGTGTATGGCCCTGTGTGTGTTCGGGGTGCCCATGATCAACAGTTCTACCGCAAGCTTAGGCGAGCATACACGAGTTTACGAGGTAGTATTGCCTGGTTTTCGCTGCGAGATGTAGCAGGTTTTAAATTCATCAAGGTGAGATATTCCCTCCGGTCCGAATTAGCCACCAAAGTGCTGCATTAACTTACTGGAATACCACACGGTATACGCCGGCAGTTTGAGCCTTTCCACGCGAGCTATGTCAGCTGTTCAGATGCAGAACAGCTTCCATTTCCCGGTCACGCCGAATATGAGCTCGACTATCCGTACGGCTATAATCCTTATACCTTGCCGTTTAGCCCTCCCATATCGCCAGAAGCTATGCTATTCTTCTATCAGAACCCCGGGTGCGCACCGGCTATCGAGGACGGACTTCGCTTCATCCCGAAGCGAGTGGTCCGCGATCCAGACCCTCCCGCTGAAGCATGGGGCCTCTATGCAGAGGAAGGCTTGAATGTACCACGATTCTTTGTGGTTATCCTTGTAGTGGTCCTAGGAACTGTTGCATTTGTGCCGTATTGGCTATCCAAGCATCCGGGCGACATCCAGAATGCATTTACACCCCCATCTTTTGCATTGTTGATTATCGGAACGGTGTTGATTGCGCCGGAGTTTGTGGGATTTACCAGGAAGCGGAAGCAAAGTTAACATTAAGAGGAAGTGATTAACAAGTAGATGGATGCTGAAATTGGCGGTCTCAGGATGGGTTAGATACAATAGCGAGATCCACACAGAACTGTCTTTATCCTATCTTCCACTTCCTTGTCTACCAAACTACAAGCTACACTACGTGTTTTATAGACCAAATGTCCGCGTAACACGACCGGGTTGGTTGGTTGGGGACGTCAAGCGCAACACGCATTGCTAGATACCAGGTGGCCAGCAAGTGCAAGGAGACCCAGCAAAACATAGGCTTCAAGCTTTGTAAAGATAGATCTCTAACAGAGATCTAACGGTAAAAACGTGCATTGCTCTCTAATCTCAATTGTTCCTTTCTCGTCAGGGAGCCTTCTCCCTTGGAGTAGATCATGAATGTCGTAGGCCTTCATACAAAGTACACTACGGAAAATGCATGAGAACCAACAGATTAAGCGAACCCACTGCAGTACTAGTGCCTTTTCTTTTCCGAACCCAAAACGCCGTTCCTGATTGCCGTCCGAACTTTTACCAGTCCTTTTTCCTCCTTTTATGATCTTGCCAGTCGCCATGCAGTCGCTCTCATTAATGTAAAATTTTATGATAGGGTTTTCTTGCTGTGTACGTCGTTCTCACAGCGAATGCGTCGTTTGAGATTGTGAGCTCAAGGCCAATCGCTAAATCATGATGCTGCCCCGCCGACGCTCCAACACAATGTCCCGCCACATCCCCACATGCGGGATCCCTTCTTCATCCCATTCTTCCGCGTCGTCCAGGTAGAACCCGTTTCTCGCCCACCATCCGTGTGCGCTTGTCTGCGCGTGGATGTAGCATTTCCCATCCCACTTGATGCCTTCGCTGGGGCTATCGAAGCGTCCCGCGCTCCCCTCGGCTTCAGCGTACCGCAACGCTTCCTGGACGAGTAGCTTACCGAGCCCCAGGGTCCGAAAGGGCTTTAAGACGGCAAGTCGACCGAGCAGAACGTACGGCTTCTTGGATACCGGGGGTGGGATGAGCCGGATGGTACCGACGGGTGTTCTGTTTTGGCTGAGTTCCGAGGCGGAGGTAGTACCGTCGATAGCGTGGCGATCCTTCCTTTGCGAGGAGGAAGAGGAAGGCGGTGACACACGGGGGATGGAGGCGTAGACGACCCAGTGCATGGAACCTTGGTCGAATTCGTCCTTCTCATTTTCCTCGGGCACGCCCTGCTCTTTGACGAAGACTTCGATCCGAACGGCCATGGCGTCGGCAAAGGCGGGGTCTGTGAACGGAGTGGGGTGGATAAACGGGGTGGTTGAGGCGTTGAAGGGCATTGTGGCGACGGTGGAGTTCTAACGGCGCAATTGGCGATGTCGAGGAAGCAGCTTTGTTTATCGAGACGAGAGTCAATCTCGAGATGTAAAGTTTGAAATAGTTCAGATGGGTGAGGGACAGCCCTGCTGAGGGGTCGATGATAAAGCGGTCCGCGAAGAAGTCTGAAATATCTTAGCCTGCACTGCGCTTCAAAAACGTTGAGCGGCCGCGGAAATTTTCAGAAAGCAATGGAGGCAGTGTAAAAGCTGTCGAATCAGATACGAACGGCTATGCGCAGTCGGCCGTTTTGCGGACTTTTTGTAAAATGCCAGGCTGGATGCGAGAGCGGATTTCTTGCAGATCTGCGGAGAACGTGGAAACCGCGCGCACGCGCCTTTTTATACCACGACGGGAACTGTCTCCTGCAAGCCATCTCTGCTCAGCTATCTCCACCGACGCAGGCAACCAAGCGAGACCGCTCTGATCCTTCACGCAAGCAATTGCAAGCTTTTGACCAGCAAATTAGACGAAGCCGAGCGAACCGCGTGGAAATGCCGCCCGCAATCAAGCTACAACCTCCGACAATTAAACCCTTCGACGGTTTACGTGAAGGAAACGACCCGATCTTCAGCGTCGTTCCTGAACCCGCCTAGTGCAGCGCAGCGGACACCACCCACCACGCCGTCCGGACTCCAGGAACCCTTGCCTGACTGTCCCCCTCAGAGTTTGAGAAGGTGCTACCTCACACGGGCTAGCTTGGCCCGCTTCCTGTTCTTGGTCAACCCCACAGAAGTTGGGCAAAACGTGTTCGGATGGCGTGCATCATGCACGATGACCGAATGGCTTGGGGACTGAGCGCCCGCCAAGCTGGCGCTAGCTGTCGCGAGGGTTTAGCTGCACAGCTAGCTTGCGACCTCCGACGACGCTACCAGTCTCAGATTCGAGTCGTGCGTAACTGCCGGATATAACATTGGCCGGGCACAGAGCTTATATTATATTTCGTCTGCAGGTAGATGCAGGTGCGGTGTGCTGGCGGGTGGTCTGAGAATGTTCCTTTACGTTTCGGCACCGGTTTCCGAGACTAGTCGGAGCCAATCTATCGATGATTGCAGTCAGCTGAGCCAGTTTTCTCGTAGGAGGGTCGGTTTAGGCATTACTTGGGATGGAACCGTCGGGACTGATTGGATAACGATGAGCTGCTCGCAGACATGCCGATGATTGTGTCGCTGTTCTACGCTATAACGTTAGACGGCGTCGACTGCTGCTGCTCCAAATGTTGGCAACGAGTACGTACTCTCGGCAATCCAGTCACGCAGGGCACTACCCAAGGCTGTGGAAAGACGTCACAACAAAACAACATGCTGTGCCTGATGCCTGCAGCTCTGAAAACATCCGTGCGAATAATGTTATGACGGTCGCGCTAGATGATACTCTCGGTTCCAGCCGCGGACTATAATATTACGACGTGGTATCGATTAAGATAGCGTAATTTGGCGTCTGTGCTAGCATGCTAAGTCGGAACCGTTGTCCGTAACGCCAACAATCATAGTCTGCTTCAGATTGACTGCAAATCAATATTACTGGAGGAATAGGACTTCCAACACTGTTTCTCACATTGAACAGTGTTCGCTACGATGGATAATGTCAGGGACTACGCCGAATCGTTTTGGTCTAACTACTAATTCTAGGGTTTAACGAACATGACAGCCTCGCAAATGTAACAAATAACTGGAAAATTAACAATTGATACACCTCGAGAGCGGCATTCAATGCCTGGCAGATGGTAGTTGATTTAACATTGAGGTTGCTGCTATACTATTTCAGTTAGCTTGACATAAAGATTTTGGTCGACGATAGAAAAGAACCTTGTGACTATCAACATTTATCAAAATGATACATGCCACCAACGAGGCAGAAAAGTTGGTCAGGGATTCAACTTCATGTTTGGGGCACGATGGCAATTGAATACCCATATATAGCCTATATAAATATGAGCTGATTGCAGGCTATCATTTTCGCTACATCTGCATGCATGTAATCTAACTCTTCTACCGTCTACAAGCATATACAAAGCAATACATCGTCCTTTCTTAGGCGTTTTCAGCCCGCCCAAACTCGAGCAGCAAGTATCGATATCATTGATGGCCGCTTCATTCGCGATTGGACTTCGCTATGCATTTTAAAATTCCTGTCGTTGTTACGGGGTTTCTCTTAGCCACTGTCGCAAAATGTCTGGATAAAAATTCTACAAATGTAAGTCGCGGCTTCCGGCGGTATCATGAGCGGATGATAGTAATACACACGTGGTCGCTTGGACCACACGGATTGTAACCAGTATTCGCGTATGACAAGGCTTGCAAGACTGATGATACAAATCACTAACGCATCATTACTATTTGAATACACACGCTCACGTCACGAGAAGCTGATATAATCTTATGTAGTCACGGACAACTCGAATAGAGATCGGATCCCATCCCTACTATCCAAATAAAACGCGGACCGACAATAGTACCCGAACCGTTTCGACAAGAGGCAATCTGAGAGCTAGTCCCACGGGCATTACCTGGAACGCAACGTGCTGGAATGATCCTTGGAAGAAGGATGCCCCGTTGAATCCTAGCCTCCCCAAAAATATAACCCTTACGATACAGAATATCCTCAACAACAAAACATTATCTGTATATTCACCAGACTATCCAGGCTGCTCAAATCATTACTGTGATCAAACTTCCAACATTCTTGTCAGCATCTGCCAACCCGATAAAAATACGACATGGACAAAGCCGCCAATGGGCGTTTCAGATGTTGCCCATAGCCTCGGACTCCTGCGCGATGCAATCACAAACTCGAAGAACGCCTCTGTGACGTGCAACTGGCAAAAACAGCCGTACCGTGCAGCCGACCTGGTAGTCGATCTTCAAGGTAAAATACAACGTACCGGCTATGGAGAGTCAAAAATGGAATCAGACGCTTTGGCAGTATCCTACATGCCGGTCCTGGGCGCCTGCAACTACTGGGAGCTAAGGCACGGGGCTGTTTTAGGCTCCAGCAGCAGCCAGAATCAGTCCACGGCTGCAGATTGGTACGCGATCTGTGACGAGACTATCGTGAACCCTCCGAACAAGCCACTCACCTTCAAAGATATCAACGAAACGAAAGACCGCATTCGCAGCGGAAGCGTGATGCCTGTCTGGGATTACTCTTACCACCCGGACTATCAATGCGGTAGACACTACTGCGACCCTGGAAACGACGTCTTGATATCGCTCTGTGGCAACTCGTCTTATATCCCATACCCCACAACTTACACTTTGAAGCTTCTGGAAACCGGAATAGACGCATTGAAAGAAAGTCCGAAGAGGGCGGCGAATTGCACTTGGAGGCACAGATGGCCGGGCAAAGAGCGAGACTATCGGATCGACTATCTTGTTGACTGGAAGCTGGATCTGAATGTCTCAACTGATGCTCTAGACCCGTACTTGAAAGTCGGCAAGGTAGATCTGGGCGAGTCTTGCTGGAGTTTCCTTGGCAAGATCAAGCAAAAACCAGCTCCCATAGTGCCGGTGCCGGTCGAAACAACATACCCAGATCCCGTTCCAAATAGCGATACCGGCATGATCAAGACCAACGGCACAGAGTACGTCGGCTATGTTATCGGTGCTGGCAAAAATGAAGGCGGTTTCAACCGTCCGGACCTAGAGTCTATGCGCAGCTCTTTACGCGGCAACGAAACCCTACCGAAACTCCTTGTCAATAAAGACCTTTCCACCGAACAGATCACCGAACAAGACTGCCATACCTTCTGGTGCTATGACGACAAAAACATTCTCTTCTCACTCTGCGGCAAATGGTACCCGCTCACCGCAACCTCCCGGCACAATGACTCCCGCTATCGGAATACGACATTGGCAAGACTGACGATGCGGTCCATGCTATCGGCGTTTATATGCGCGGACGATGAGGAGCCTGGAGATAACTCAGCCTCTGACCAGCACAAGAGCGGTTTGATGAACTCTATCCATCCCCGAGCCGATACCGATCGTACCGCCTGCTCTAATGTTAAGGCCGAAAACGTGGATCGAAAATCCAGACAGTTCCCGTATCGGGGTCTCGTACGTCAGTTCAAAGACGGGGAAAAGTATAGTATTCAGTTGGGACGGATTGAGAGTGTCACAAAGCGGGGACATAAGAGCTGTAAAGAGTGGCAAAAAAAGACTGATGTAGTTCCGGCTGGCCGGTGATTTGTGATGTTATGCATTGGCTTGCGCTCGTCGCCACATTCAGTACTAGGTATCTGTAGATATCTATATCTGTCAGCTATGTTGCCTTCCACACTTGGCCAATTGAGTCGCACAGAAGTTCAGCGACAATGCCCGAAAAAAAGCTACCACAAGGTCAACGCACATTTGATCACCTCCTAAGGAAAACATTCTCAACTTGATATGTGTAAGAGTAGTCAATAGTCAAGGGCGAAAAAATGCTAGATATATACAATTTCCAATATGCACTTATTGTAAATATCCACAATTTGCCTGAACATAAGACTAGAATGAGGTTTCCCCATGTCAGACCAATCCTTAAATTTGATCTTCAGCGGAAGCACAGTGAAATGCTGTGCATACTCCGGTACATTCTCAAGAGCTATTCTCAAGCCTGGAGCCTTTCACGGTCCTTCATAGCAGATATCGCCGAGGCACTAGCAATCTCCGGAGCCCTCTTCAGCACGCTTTCTCATGGATATTAGCAGTCACATTGAGCGTCCTACAGCACGCATGGAAGCTGCCGGCAGTTCCGGCCAGAGTATTTAAAGAACAGCTGCCATCTCTCGGACTCACCTCCTCCTCTACTCCTTCTTCTCCACTAATCATCACTCATCTTCATCCATTCCCTAACGTTCGATGGTTAATAGCCACCACCTTATTGATGTGCTTTTGGCTAAGACCCCCACTCATGCCTTATACATCTTATATTCTTGGCATGCTGCAGCTGCGTGGTCACCGGTACGATGACTTTGCTGGCAGCATCGCGATCTAAATGGGACATACCTCATTTTTACCTCCCAGAAATATATAATTTCGTGCCTCCTGTCACACGAGGTATGCTTCTTGCTCATCTCATATATCAAAACATATCCTCACCGGTACGTTCATGGCCACCTCCCGCCTCGTCTCTCATGACTCAGACTTTCTGTCAAGAAAATGCAAACCTCGTCTCAGCTACTAATGTTAACGTGAAACAGATTTATATACGTCGCATATGTCATGCTTACGCATCAAGAGAGGGCGCAGCCCGATCGATCGTCGACCTACTCGTCTAGACGATCTTATGTCCGCTCCTCCTAGATCGTCAACCTACTCGTCTTGACGATCTTATGTCTGCTCCTGCTGAATCGGATTAAGTTCCCGCGATGTTTTCAATACATGTTCGGAAACCTCGCATGAACCTACATGAGAATTATGGAAAACTCTCGAGAAGTCCTCAGCCACCAACATAGGGCTGGAGAAAATCCTACGAGGTGAATCTGTAGGGACGTTGCATCTCTATGAATCTAGAGCAACACAATATATCTCTGGGGTGAGGCTGGAATCAGGCTCTACGTGACTGCGCAGGTCACTTTGGGTCATCCTGAGAGACCCTGTGCCGGCGCTCAGATGAGTCGGCGCAGCTTCGTCTCTCCAGAATGACCAAGAAAATATATGTTTCTTGGGTTCTCACAGAATGGCAAAGAAGACTGTCTCTTGGGTGAAAGTTGTTCAAGTTCTCAAAAATCCAGTCCTCGATTATGAAGTATGCATGAAGAGCGATGAGATGCAGGTATATAAGTCACAATGCCAATCTACCAGATCCAGAAGGTGAGTTGACGCGGCAGAACGATCCATTTGATACGAGATAACGGTCTAACGCCTGTTATGAAGTCTTGAGCAGACGTATCGAGACAGTCAGAGATGAGCTTGCCCAGGATCGGCGAACTCCATCCTCAGTTCAAAGGTGGATCAGGAGCCGCGGTGACAAGTTTAGGTAATATCGGATGAAAACACATTAGACACAAAACAGATGGGGTGCGCATATGCTCTTAGAAGTAGGGTCGGAAAGCATTCATCTCTCCGGCTTAGCAGTGTGTTCACATGAGGCAAGTTCAATTTCTCGCCGCTACGCTTGTCTATCGGAAGTTCTTGTAACTAACCAGGGTCTTATCGATTCCCGTCTTAGATCTAACGTTGGGATGCAACAATCATGACCTTGATACATCCCGGACGACGGTCGAAATATTTCCTATGTCAAAAGGGAATCTACTTTAGAATTTTCGATTGCATTTGACTTCGGGGGTCACATTGCTGGGCTATTGGTTGGTGGCCTTTAAATTTTTCTGTTCGGGATATTCTTTATGGGCAGCCACTAATCGCC
Organism: Orbilia brochopaga; assembly: GCA_036872635.1. Classification (NCBI taxonomy): domain Eukaryota; kingdom Fungi; phylum Ascomycota; class Orbiliomycetes; order Orbiliales; family Orbiliaceae; genus Orbilia; species Orbilia brochopaga. Next base: position 768,233 of record JAVHNQ010000003.1, on the reverse strand, counting down.
AAATATCCAATGAGCTAGGATCCATTAGAAATAACTAACTGGTGTCGAAAGACCATAAATGCTCGAGACACGCGAGTAGCGAGAGAGTGTGTGCAGAGATCGCAATCAGTGCCGCAGAGACAATAATCATCAGGACGATATATGGCGGCAACTTGCTCAGAATCGACTATATGGATGAAGAAGTCCCCATACTTCAGCACGAAATACTATTGCTGATGGCCAAATGACCATCACTCCGCAGGAATAAAGAACGCCGTCCGCCACGCCGCCGCAATCGCCTCCCAAGAGCTCTGCCTCGGGTAAAACGCCACCCAGGAAAGCTGTAAGAGAAGAGACAAGAGAAAAGGCAAAGAACTGCCAGTCTAAACATGCGCTAGGTCGTGCGGAGTGCCGCTTGGGTTTTCGACATATATACTCATCAGTATGGTGATCTCGATACGAGGTTCACGGCATCGAAATCACAATCGATGCAATCATATCAAGCATCCGCCACTGTCAGATGCACCAAGGCGACCGGGCCGAACGAGGTATAAGATTCCACTTCACTTTCTCGTTGCAAGACCTTCATTGGAATCCTTCTGACTGGCTCTCAGATCGCCTCGTCTAGACCAAAGCACCGTTCACGGTTCTTGTCAATATCATATTTAATTCGCAAAGATATAGTCGAACTCGTCAGGTCTAGCGAAAAAAAAAACTATGGACAGGCCGATTAAATAAACTTCGACTTATTCAACAAGCTAGTCAGAGGAAGGGAGCCCTCTCCGGAATCTCTTGGGCCACCACCGGACCGAAGCTTCGGCTTTGTCTAGAAATTCTTCATGTACATAAGAGGCATGGAAATTATTCACCAGGATGAAAGACACAGACCGCACCACAGACTTAAAACTCATGTAACTATAGCTACGTGGCACGGTGCGCGGGCCATGCATATCGACAGGAGACCTAGTACAAAAACAGCCATGAAGATCAATATAACCGTGGCCGTGGATGCACCATCTACGAGAGCCCCACCAGATCATCATGAGTGAAAAAGCGCCCGGTAATGGGCATGCAATAATCAGAATAAAACTCAACTCGGGCGAGGGATGAGCGCATGTTTTATACCAGCTCTACCGTCCACAATACGAATTCTTCAACATATATATGCATCTATTATAAAAGCCGCGCATCAATATTAGCACAACTACAGTTCATGTATATATCATAAATTACAACAATACAATATCAATCTTCGATCACGACAATCGCCAAAAAAAAAATCAAAATCCTAAGAGCAAATTCCAAAGCAGGCAAGATCCAGATAGTCTCGAAGCCAGGCGCTGAAGGTGCAGGGCAACAGATCCAGATAGAATAGAGTGGTGAATACATCACGCACAATAATGGCCACAGACTAGTCTTGGTGCCAAGTCCGTCTGGTTGCCAATGTGGCTACAGACGAACCCAGCTTGGCACAATAAAAATTACGAAGTATCCTAGTACCATAGAAATGAATGCAATGCCACTAAATATCTTATATAAAATATACTACAAGAATAGTACCACCTCCCCCTCTTCACCCACCCCTCTCTCCTCACTCCTCCCCCTTCACCTCCCTTCACCTCCCTCCCCCTCTTCCTTCACCACCACAATTGTACAACCATGCAGAAAAAAAAAATGCAGAGAGTGGATATAATACCAAGGCCATGCATGCACTATATAAACAAGCAACAAATAACAACGTAAAACCGCTCTCACCACATACCATACCATACCAACCGTTCACTACAACAACACTAAGAGAAGCATCGAATGATCACTCATCATCCGTGTCCGTGTCCGTATCCGTATCGCTACCTTCCTCAACCTCACCCTCCGTATCGCTCTCATCTTCCTCCTCCTCGCTGTCGTCATGGTGGTGATGGTGGTGTGCGCCCGCCTTCTTCACCTTTTGTCCGCGCGACGTCGCCATCAGTCCTGCCAGTGAGTCTACCAAAAAAAGTCAGCACAATCCAACACAAATATTCAATACAATCCAATCCACATTCACAAATATACATCTATATAGATATATAGATATATACGTATACGTGGAATAGTAGAGGGTAAAAGTGATAGTAGGGACCTACCCTCATCAGGCTCGCTAATCTCATCCTCCTCGCGCGGCCGCCCCTCAAACATCCGCGGCTCCTCAACCTTGAGCACAACGCTCGCCTTATAATCCGTCCCCAAATACGCATCGCACACAAGGTGCATCTGGAAATGCACCTCGCCCGCATTCGGCGGCGCCCCAAACTGCAGCTTGAAAGTCTGCACCTGGAAATTATCCGTCGCCTCGGGAAACTGCAATATCGTCATGGGCGCGATGATCATCTTTCCCGTGCGTCGCTCGGCCAGGAAGACATGCCACTTGGGTAGCGTCGCGGCGGGGAAGAACGGCGCATGCGCGAGCGTTGGTAATGGCGGTTCCGAGCCGGTCACGAGGGGCGATTTCTCGACTTCGTTAGCGGGGATGGTGGCGTCGGCGGTGGCTTTGGTTTGTGTCTTGGATTTCGCGGGGGTCCGGCCGATGAGGGCGTCGACGTCGTCCTCGGCGGGGTCTTCGTCTTCGAGGTCCTTGGGGTCGACGGGGGGCGGGGTGACGCCGGCGGGGACGACGCGCGCCTTGATGACGAGCTGGCAGATGGCGTGGGGTGTGACGGTTTTCTCGCCTTGGACTTTGAAGAAGGTCTTCTCGACGCGGATGATGGGGATCTTTTGGGCGATGGCGATGGCTTCGGCGTATTGGGCGTCGGTGAGGGCGTCCGGGCCGACGCAGAGCTGGCGGCGTTTGGCGTCGGGGAGGGCCATGAAGCGCTGGATGGACCAGTGGTCTTTTGCGCCGAATTCTTCGATTTTCTCGCAGAGGGCTTCGGTGAAGTAGGGGAGTTGGAGGAGGGGGGAGCCGCCGGGGGGGATTGCCTGGACGAGGTTCTGGTTGATGCGCATGGAGGCGAGGATTGGTTTCGTGGCGGCGAACGCGAGGTTGATTGCCAATAAAGAGTTGTTCCACAGCACAGCGTCTTGCGCGACGTCGAGTTTTTCTGTAACTATATTAGCCTGGGCTTGTCATGCGGATTGGCCTGCAAGACGGTCTGAGGGTTAAAAGAGAGGTAAGGATATCGTACCAGCGTCGAGCTTGGGGTCTTCAAACTTTGTCCGGGTCAAATAAGCCCACAGCAGTCCATAAGTCTTTCGCTTCCACCCATCCAATTTTTCCAAGGTACTCATAACCCCATAGGGCACTTTATCCTTGATAGCAGACTCGATAACGTGTTCCTTGCCCTCCATGCTCTTCTCATCCTTCCTAAACTTCTCGAGCCCACCCGCGCTGAGTATCTCAACCGCCTTCTTCTCATCGCAATCCTCCTCATAACTTTTAAATAAGCGACCAGCGGTCTCCATCAGCACGCCGTCCTTAGTATATCTCTTCGTACCATACCACCATTTACCAACGTAATACGGCAGGACGATGCCAAACATGACGCCGTAGAAGGCGAGGACCCAGTATTTGGAGCCGTCGGCGATGGTCCACTGGGGCAGGGCGATGCCGATGCTGTAGGACTGTTTGCCGTCCGGGTGGCCGTATTCCTGGTAGTTTCGGCGGATTTCCTCGTCGGTGAGGGCTTTGTAGGCCTTTGTGATTTCGACCCAGCGTTCGTTTGCGTCTTCCATTGTTTCGTTGCCTTTGAGTTTGACTTTGTCGGGGTGGAATTTGATGGACAGTCTGCGGTAGTGTGATTTGATAGCTCTCTCCGAGGCGGACTACATATTGTTAGCACGACATATTATATGATGGTATAATCATATGAATGTATAAATCATATGAATGTATAAATCATACCATGGAGATACCGAGAATGGTGTAGGGGTCCCATATTTTCGGTGTCAGAGCCGACGATGTAGCGATGAGGTAGATCATGTAGGCCATCAGCGACCAGCCCGTAGCCAGAAATATCATCCTACAATAAATTAGCCGTGCCTTCTTCATATAATCGTAGTATCAATCAATGGTATTAATCGATAATATCAATCAATCATATCAACTCATACCATCAATCGATAGAATCAATCGACAGGATGAATCAATAGTATCAATTGATAGTATAATTTCATACTATATGTAGTATAATCTCATACTATATATAGTATAATCTCATACTATATATAGTATAATCAATTGATCATACTACAATATCATACCAAACATCATAGAAATAGAATGGATAGATGGATACCTCTTTATCCGTCGGGACTCCTTTCGCTTCTTCCGTTTGTGCTGTTCGATGTGGTCGTAATCGGCGGGTTTGAACGAACTTTCTATGCGAGGATTGTTCTGCAGTCCAGTTTCTGTATATATTCGTCAGCCAATCCAGTATAATATGATTGATTCCAATTCAATCAATCCAATTCAATCAAATAAATCCAATCCAATCAAATTTGAATAAATTCAAACCAATTGTATTGCATTGCATTGCATTGTATTGAATTGAATCCAATTTAATCCAACTCTTTCTATTATATTCGATAATGGGATCAATCATATGACATACGTTTGCTGGGGGCGAATGTGGAGTATGTGACGGGTATCAGCGCGAGCAGGAGCATCGTCGCAACAAAGTACGGGAAGAATTGCCCCTAGAATGCACATTAGCATCAACCCATAGCAATAGCATCACAATCACGGGCGAGAAGGGACAGACCTGCTCGTCATAGTTGTAGTCGGTCGACATGATGTCGACGGGAACGGGGGAGGGATGGCCGGTGCAGCCAACTCTCCGGGGCGGTCAGGCTCTCGCTGTGGGATTGTTGGATCGCGGCGGCGGTGCACGTAGTGGTGGTGGTGGGGTGTAGGAATGCTGTTGCTAGCGCGGGATAGGAGATGTGAAGAGAAGCTGGAAGAACAGAGGCAGCACAGAAGAAGAGGGATGACGAGGCGACGCGGGAGGGTATGATATATATGTATGTATTGTAGTAGCCGGCGCTGTTGTTTGCGACGGTCGTGGAGGGGAGGACGTGGCGTGGTAGAAGCTGGTGGAACTGGTGGATGCAATGGGTGTGTTCTTTGAGAACACCGTTTTAGTTTTCGATAGGCCCTGGCAGCGTTTTGCGGAAGAGGTCACTTTGTCCTTTCTGCAGGTGGCGACAAACCTGCCTGTTGCGGGCTGCGTTGCCTGCTGTGTTGTGCCCCTCGCACCTCGGCGCAGATGAATTCTCGGCGGCAGGAGACCATCAGAGATGACAGATGATCTCCCAGGTGATTTTTCTCAATTGGCTGATTTCTGAAGGCTCTCAGGTGAAAATGAGGCAACATTGCTGCTGATGGATTTTCAGACAGTCTCATAGTATATTTATTATACGGGTACCATATGGTTGGGTGGCGCTGTGGCTGCTGTATCTGTCATGCACCCATGGCAGTTCAGGGCGCTGTATGGTTGCTACATGTACCGCAGCTCTGCAGCTCTGCACAGCACATGTTGGGTTCTAGACTCTGTACACGACTCAGACTGGCATCGATCTCTCTGGCTTCCCTGGTTTCCCATACGATTTCTGCTCAATTCGGCCTACTGATATCGGGATATGGCATTGCTGTCGACAGAATTTCCTCATGAGTCTCATACAAATTTCATGTTCGTTGGGTTGCTGCTGAAAGTTTCATAGGTGGGCACTCTGGCCACCGTACTGCTTGGTCACTTCAGGGCGTAGCATTGGCAACATGCATTGCACTGTATGGCTTCCATGTATTGGTTGTTATTCTAGGCAAGTACACCTCTCTGGCTCCTCGATTCCAGTAGCCCTGATTTGTAGACAGCGTCCCTGACACTAATCAATCTCTAGGCTAGTTCAGCATGTCCACTTGATTGAATCAGGACCAAGCTGCTAGCTCAAGCCACGCTCCAGCCAGTAGCACGCTCCAGACAGCATTCGTCGGTCGGTGGGCCAACACTCGACAGCTTTCATCCGATCCACTGCAAGGGCACGTCATAAGCGACCCCAAAACCGGGCACGATGCATCCACCAGGAACAGCTTCAGATGACGAAGTATGATATCTAAAGGTCGCCACTGTGAGGCTGTCAAGCCTCATCCCGGCTGGGGAGTGCGATATAACAATGGGTGTAGCTCATCGGAGGAGGACAGTCCCAACTTATCAACCTGTCTATGATTAGCTTGACGCGTATCTACTAGTCCGTCGACATGATGCGAAAGAGGCAGTCGAATTCTGCAACAGCAACAACACCTTTTCTCCTCCTCCTCCTCATCTTCAACTTCATCCACCATGTCGGCGCCCAGACGCCGGATCTCCAGATCCCGTAAGCACCTCTCATACCAGCACACCACACGTCAATTGCTAATACTGCGCGATAGGCCAATATCTGAAAACCGCACGATCACGGTCGTCAACAACTGCAGCTTCCCCGTCTATCCCGCCTTCCTCACCACCAACGGCACCGGCCCCTACACCACCGGCTTCCACCTCGCCGCCAACCATCGCCGCTCCGTCCACGTCGGCCCCGACTGGTCCGGCCGTCTCTGGGCCCGCACAAACTGCTCCTTCCACCTCTCCAACGCCACCACTTCCACCATCATCCGCCCCGTAATCGACAACATCACCATCCCCGCCGGCCAGAAACTAACAGGCGGCTGCCTCACCGGCGACTGCGGACCCGCGATCCAATGCCTCCTCTCAGGACTCGCCCCGACCACCCTCGCCGAATTCACAATCACCGGCTACAACCAACAAACCTACTACGACATCTCCCTCGTCGACGGCTACGACCTCGACATGAAAATCACCCCCTCCCACAACTCCCCGTCCTTCCCCCGCGCGAACAACACCCCAATCTGCATCGCCTCCACCGCCCTCTCCTCCCCTCTCTCCGGTGCCGCTCTGATGCAAAACACCCTCAACGAATCCTTCACCTTCCACTCAATCCACCGCTGGTGTCCCCGCGACATGCTGCTGTTCGCCTCCCAGCGCGGCCGCGCCTCAGTCTTCCCCTACCCGGACGACAACGACCCGAGTATCGGTGGCGGCTGGACGCCATGCTTGTCGGCCTGCGCATACACCAACAGCGACTGGGACTGCTGCACCGGCGCCCACGATAAAGCCGACACCTGCGGCCCGAATCTGTACAGTCGCCGGGCAAAACAGGTCTGCGGCGACGCATACAGCTACGCGTACGACGACTACCTCAGCACCTTCGCCGTGCCGAGCGCACCCGGCGATGAATTCGAGGTCATGTTCTGTCCAGGGGGCGTTAGCACCAATATACTCAAATCGAAACTGGGTAGCGGCGCGGCTAAGAAAGTTGTAGAGACGTGGCTATGGATTACCATAATGACGATGGCTGGAATGGCCGTATTATGGTAACGGTGACGCCAACGTGTTGTACTCATAACGTATTGCTGTTGCTTCGGGGTAGACTACCAAGTGACGACTAATCAGATATTAGCACAGTACACGCCAGGGGTATCCGCCTAGGAAGGTGGATTTCTGATTTGACCCGTGGGACTGTTGCAGGCGACAGTCTATCACTCCTTTTCATAGTCACGCACTGCATTGCATTTATGATACCAAACGTCAATATAAATGCGGGTATTTCCCGCAGTGCACTTAAGCTTAAGCTTCTATACATCGCAGGCGCGATGGTCGCACAAACGGATAAAAGACAGGGCTGAAATTAAGGCTCAACCGCCAAGCAGCATAACGGCAAAACCGCGATCCCTTAAAATCCATCAAACCAAGTATACGTATCCTAGGACACATCACACGATGCAATGACAGGATAACGTTATCAACCGTGTGTACACATAGTATATTTCAGACGTATAAAGCCCATGGGTGGACCTTACGCTTGGCGCTTGGCGTAAAACTGCGCTAATCATCTTGGCTTTTGCCGCTGATATGATTTGGCAGCCATACGTTACATACATGGACACACACACACATACGCCGGGGCTGATTTTATTATCGATCCTGGCATGCATCTGCGCTGGCTGGAAGGAAACTCCAGCCTATCTGCGCGTGCATGCCCTGGTTACAAATCACATTCCCCCCCATCTATATTATATATGTATATATGTACAACGATGAGCTCTCAGCTTCAAGTGCACTTCGGTCACCCACTCACTTTGATCCGAATTTCTCAACCGATAACGTTACGAAGTTCAACCTCAAACCGCGTGATACCCTGCGCAAAACTTGCAAAATCCCGCCAAGCGCGCCGATAACCAACCGCATCCCAGAATACGAAGTATTCATCAAGAAGCACAAGCAGCATGCACTCTGTAGAGAATACAAATGTACCATCGACCAACAGCAGCGCCCCAGCCAAGCAAAATAAGCTCCACCCACACTAATACCCCTGTCCCACAAATTCTCGAACGAAACGGCCAGTCAGATTATGTCATCTTTACGACTGGCTACCAGTACCACTGCCCTGCACTGCATACCGCCCACCCTCAGCCTTACCGTACAAGAAGTAGTATACCCTAGTATGTAGAGAAAAAAAAGTTAACCTACTGGTGCGCCCACAGGCAAAAATGTAATACTGGCGCGATCGATGCATCCGCGCAGTTCGGACCACACTGCAAATTTGGAATTATATCACACTCTAGTATACATTGCCACGGCTGAATGCAGTGTCGTAGGGTACAGTACTATAGGGTGGCCCGCATGCCATCGATCTCGTCATGTTAAGAGTAATCGCGGCTATTGTCCATCATGTCATTACTGGCAGCATGTCTGTCATACCTTCCCTGAATACCTAGGTATTAGCTGTATATAAAGACCCAGATCCGCCCACGATACCCACCACCATAATTATCATACCGTAATCCGAACACATCCGAGTATACATACATCGCCACTTATACACATATATACGGTACCAGCACTTTGCTAAGGACCAGACGACAAACGTCACACATAATACCCACAAAATGCAGTTCAAACCAGCAACCATCCTCGCGATAACAAACCTCCTCCTAACCCTCTCCGCCGCCGCCAACCCCGTCGCAGCGAACGACCTGGCCACCGCTGACCTCCAAAAACGCGACACCCACATCCTCCAGGTTCGTGCACTCCTAATATAACTCTACCAACGAGCGCAAGCTTCATGATACTGGCACAAGCTAACGATAGTAGGCTCGCGTGCCGAGACGACGGGGCGGGTCGAGCGGCGATGACGACGAGGAAGACGAGGAGGATAATATGGGGAATAGCACTTCTACCGCTAATACCAACAGCGCTCCGTACGTACCTTTCTCTCACTCTTTCTTTCTAAGCTCCACCAAAACTCGCCTGGAGCGTATATTATATATATACATCATGCATATTATAATTTATATGATGATGGTGCTAACTAGTCGGTCTGTAGGATGTCGCTAGGCTTTAATGCCGCGTTGGCTGCCGGCGCCGGTGTTATTACTGTTGCAGCGTTGATGCTATAATCATGCTTGCATGCATGCATGCATGTGGGATATATGAAGGGTTAATGAGTTTGGGAATTTATTTGGGATATCTTGGTATTGATTGATAGATTGGGAGGTTATATTATCTTTCTGAGCAGACTGTACTGGTTATAATATGGTTATGTCTTGGTCGAATGCGTGTTATAGTTCGCAAATCTGGGATTATATAGCGAATTCAAATTTTTTTTATATGGAGGAATAATGGGTTTATTAATTGATCGATTGCAAGCCGGACTTTTCTGCGAGATTTATTTACCTGTCTACTTTTAGTTAATTATTTCACGCGCGCAGCAATTCGAGCAACTTGAAGCTTTGCTATATTTACTTTCAGCATCGAAATCTACCACTTCCGCTTCTTATCCACGACGCATAGTATCATCCTGTGATGAAAAATCGACAGATCGATAAGTGGCCATCTATAATGTCTATCGCAAGTATTCAACTATCAAAAAAAGCCAAGGGTATATATATAGATGTCATGAGTTGAAAAAACATCTTACAAGTATCACAATCAGAACAGCTCCTCCTCACTCTTTATCGACCCCGGATCGATAACCGCCATCCCACCCTCCCCATCGACAACCTCATCCCTCACCTCCTCCTCCATCCCCAGCCCCTGCCCCCCAAGCTCCGCCTCCCCACCCGCCGCCAGCTGCCGCAGCAGACTCAACGGCGCCCCTCCCGACGGCCGAATCCTCGTCAGCCCGCTCAACATCTCATCTGAAAAGAACCCCCGTCGCTCACCCGGCGGCAACCGCCTCGCCCGCTCTTCCACCAACCCCTCCAGCAAACTCGGGTAATTCGCTACGAAATCCGTCACATCCTGCGCGTGTCCCGCCAGATTGACATTCCGCGAATCAGCCGGCGTCGACATGGGTACTTCAATCAGCTGCTCCATGCTCTGCCAGTCGATTTCGTCGGCGTACTCTTCCTTCGGCAGCTGCTCGTTGAACTCGTACGTGCCCGGCTGCGCTACGATGTCTTCGTCGCGGTAGGTGAACGGTGGTATGTGGACCGGCTGGTCGTTCGGGCGCGGTAGCACCTGCTGGTTCGCTGGGTCGACGATGCGGTTATATCGGAGGTAGTCTTGCGGCATGAAACTGTTGAAGTTGTCGAGATTCAACATTATGTTCTGGTTTGTGGCCTGCACTGGTGCGGAGAGCTCGGATTGGAATCGGCGGTCCGTAGGGCCTTGTCCTTGCTGGGGGGTTAAGCTCTGACCAAAGGGATTCTGCTGCTGGTTGTTATATGTTTGTGGTATCAGCTGTTGGTTGTAATCGGATTGTGGTATCTGCTGCTGCTGCTGCGGGAAGCCTTGGAGCTGGCCAAAGAATGGGTTCTGCATCATATTCTGCGGCTGCTGCTGTTGCATAAAATTATAATTCTGGTTCTGCAGCGGATTCTGCATCATCGACGGAAACCCGCCCTGCTGGCTCATCTGCTGCTGCGGAAGCTGTAGATATCCTGAATTCTGCCCGGGATACGAATTCTGTATCTGCATCGGAATATACCCAATCTGCACCATGCCCTCCGGCAGCGGCTCATCCGGCACGAGAACATACACCTGCCCGGATCCCTGATTCTGTCCGAGATACGGATTCATCATCATATTCGACCCAAGCATGCCCTGCTGCCCCATATTCGGATTCACCATCTGCTGCTGCATCCCGTATCCCGGATTCTGAGTCAACGCCTGCATCTGGTTCTGCATCATGACAGCCTGCGCGTACTCCAGCGGGTTCATCCCCGCCATCGCCTGCGTGAGCTCCCCGACGTCCTGGAAGTACTTGATCCGCAGGAACTCTGCGATCTCCGGAATCGTCAAGGAGTCAGGATACGACTGGTCCAGTATCTCGCCAAAGGTTACAGGCGATATGCTCTCAAGCATCTGCTCCAGAACCCGCTGCGGGTATCCCAGCTGCTGTGTCCAGTACCGTGATAGCGCCTGCAGCGTCTCGATCATCGCGCGGTAATATTCCGGATCCTGCACCTTGTTGATGATATTCTGTGCGCGGGCGCTCAAATCGGCTATATCGTTCAGCAGCTGCGGCTGTGTCTGCAGGTTGCTTCGAAGCTGTCGGTACTGCTGCTCGGATATCCCTAGCGCGTCGGAAATCTGCCGCAATTCGTTATCGGACGCCAGCGACAGTCGCTGCTGTAGATTCTGCGGCGCGCCGCCCAATAGTCCCTGATCCACCGACTGTCGAAGCGCCTCCAGCTGATTGCTCGCCGTAACCTCCACCGGATCCGCCTGTTGGCCATCATGAACCACTTGACTCCGACTGCGACTATCGTCGCTCGCCCTCTCCCGCTTCGCCGCCGGCAGCGTAAGGTCGTTTCCCCGCAACGTCACCACCGTCGGCGGCTCACCCGTCCCCTCTCCAAAGCCGGCCCAGCGCGAATCCACCGTCAAATCAACCACCTCCTGTCCAAAGTCCGTCACGAGAAGCCTGTTCTCGAAAACATAATACTCATCCTGCTCCATATACCCAAATATCGAGGGGTTCTTCTTCACCGCCACAGCACCCTCAGGTATCAACCCGGGCCACAGCGCATCCCCCTCCGGAATCTCACCCCACGACCAAAACCGCACAGACGTAGCGGGAAACCCCTCCACCAGCCCGGCAAGCTGCGCCCACCGAAACGTCATCCGAATAGCCTGCTCATCATACGCATGGATGATCAGCCGCGGCAGCCCCTTGCACGACTTTGCCGCCCAAAACCCAATATACGTCGCCCGCCGCTGCCACGGCTCAATCTCCGTCTGTTCAGGATACGACAGCGTCTCCGGGAACTGATCGATCTCGATACCGACGGGGCGCGTCCCGCCGCTCTGCGCTATAACCGTACATCGCTTGACGCCCTCGAGCACGCGCGACGACGCGTGCCGTCCGGGAACGCCTGACTCGCGTAGAAAGTAGAAGCCCCAGGCGTGCGTTTGCCGGATGTGGAATAGACCGACGGTCAATGCCACCAGGTTGTAAACGTACATCTTGCCGAGATCGCTAATATATCGGACGGTATGTAAGTGCGCGCACGTGTGAAGACGCGGGAAAAACGTGGATAGACGAACCGGAGTAAGGCTGGCATTCAGCGTGCGTGTCATGGCACCGCCTACCGGGCTGCGGTCAGCCCGTTGCCGTATAAAGTATCAGGTCTATTGCGCGCATTCGAGTCCGATTCTAGAACCGCTTTCTACGCTCGTAGAGATGCCGCCGAGGGCTAATAGCAACTAACTTTATTCCCATCCCAGTTATAGAAAACACCGCTCGAAACTAAAGTACACGCCCGCTGTGAGGTATGAGTGCATGATCAGAAGAAAAAAAAACCGCCAGCAAAAACTCCCAAGAAGAAGAAAGGAAATTCGTCACACGGAGCTCCATAGAAGACAAGGACGAAAATATAGACATGAAGAGAAGACAACAGGAATAAAGGCGTAGACGTCATCATACACCAATGTCTTCATGGAGCAATGCAAAGCCATAACAGACCTAAAGAACCCCCCATAAGCAAAAGCAGAAACTAGAAAAATCTCCCCAGACGAGCAACCAGATTTATAGACCTGTTTCGCCATTGTGAACACCGGGATATTGCCAACTCCTGGTTTAAAAAAACATCGATCCCCCGTTTTGCGCCATCTCAAATGTACAGCCCAGCTTCGCCTGCGCCTCTAGCTTGATCAGGTTGTTATATATACTTTGCCGTACGTCGACCGCATCGTCAAAGTCGTCCTTGACGTGTATGATAACCACCTTGAGCCCCTGAAGCGGCAATGTCGTGTCCTCCGGATTAGCTCCCGCCGCAGGCGCCGGTGTGTCGCTGTGTTTCCGCGGCGACGACGACTCCCCGTCGGTTCTCCGTCGTTTCCCGGTTTGAGATCGCAGTTGGCGGGGTGGCAAGCCTTGTAGATCTGTCGGCGATCGAGGGACGTCGCTATCGTCGCTCTGAGAGTCGATGGGATCGAGGGTGCCTTGCGTGTCCGCAGCTCCGAAAGGGTCAACCTCCAAGATCGAGTCGTCGTTATCGGCGGTCCGGCGCCGCTTAGGCATGGAAAACCGCTGGGCTTCCCGCTCTCGATGGAGTAGCACCTTGCTTGCCAGAACTTTCAGTTCCTCGATGACATGTTTGGGCGTCAGGTGGCCGTACAGATGCTCGTCTTTCTGGGTGATATCGTAACTCGACTCGATGAATATTGCAGAGAGCACTCCACGGTGCATCTTCTCCGCCGCGTAGTTCCAAATGTAGACGTTCCGCCGAGGCTCCGAAATCGACACGCTGTCAGGCTCCACATCGCCGAAGATCAAGATCTCCTTCTCGGTGAAATCGTCTCGGATGAAGAAGCACGACGAATCGTAGACGCATTTCCTCTCGTATTTTGGGCGATCGCGGATGCCTAAGCCTGTAGCCGTGCGGAGGGGATGAGATTTTTCACGCGGTCCACCGTCCATTACTATCGCCGCGTCGCTACCGCGGTGCTTGTGTTGATGCATGCAGTGTCCGTGCGAGACGGGCCATGCTTGCACAGACAGACCATCGACGATGCTGCGGTACTCAATCTTGCCATCTACCCTCGAGGCGTCAACCAGGCGTTTGTAGGTCAGGAAGCCGACGCCCTCGTTCTCGTCCGACAAATTCGGCCATATGATGTCGTTGAAGATGTACTTCTTGAGCGCATCGATCGTGGGCGTCAGGCCAGCGATGACCTTTTTCCGATTGCCGGGGTTGATGCCAGCAGTGTTGATGACAAGGCCGGAGATGTGGTCCAGATGCGGATGAGTAATGCAGTAACCCCCGACCAGTTCGCGGAAAATGTGAGCGGCGTTGGCGCGAGGGGTTTTGAAAGGGAGGTTCGCGCCCTGAAAATGCGATGGCGGAGAGGAGGCGGTGGTTTGTAGCGTTAGCGATGTCATCGACGGCGCCCTTCGCTTCGAGGATGTAGGCGTCGTCGGCGTCGTCGGATGTTGGCCGCCCGGTGTGTTTTCTAGGATTTTGATGATGGACGCAAGGTGACTTCCGGCATCGACGGCTAGAATTGACCCGGGCAACCAGTCCACGGCCGTCGATCTGACCAGGAAGCCCGTGACACCTTCCTCGCTGGGACCTCCTCCAGCTCCCTGCGCGCGATCCACGCAGCGGTCAGCGTCGAGCTTCCGACGAGGACACAGCGATCGGTCGTGTGACACGATGCCTCCCTATTGCCGCATTTTCGGGTTTGACGGGGTTAACGTACCAGAGTTATCACCTGGAAAGCTGGAGGACTGCTAAGATTCGCCAGCTTGACGGGAACTATGGGGGCGGCCGGCCCCACTTTGATTAGATTGCGTCCGATGGCCCCGGCTGGGCTGCGAGAACTGAGCGGATGCAAACGTCCAGGCTGTACTCCGTAATCGAACCAGAAACTATAGCGAGAAAATCTCGCCGTTTGGAGGATGCTGCGGTCTCTTCGTCCCGTTCTGCTCGAGGGACGTTGGAGCGGTCACCAACAAGCCAGCGAGCCTAAAACTGCCAAGTTGGGACTTGCGCGATTCTATTAATACGACGAACGGACTGCGTTCTGGAAGCCGACTGATCGCAGATGGGGCGAGGGAGGGTATCGATACGACGCTCTTATATAGGTAGACCAGAACGGACGAACAGCAGCAGATTGGACCAAACTAGGCCCTGCATGCATTGACCGACATGACACCCCAGCCAGTCAGCGAAAATTTTTTGTTCTGGCCACTCTGGTGGACTGGGGGGCAGAGGCCTCGAGGATGTGGGTGTGAGACAGGTACCTGCGATTTGTGCGTAATGCCGTCAGGGGGAAGCGCAGGTGCGCAAAGGTTGACAGTCACTGCTGGCGGGCCCACGTGAGGCTCCCTGAAGCCAAATCGGATCCTCCAGCCAGCGGGTCGTGAATTCGGAAGTCCGATCCCGTCGCGAGGCGGTGGCGCTGTGATCGAGTAAAAAATGAATCGTCTGCGGGTCGACAATGTGATCCTCGGTCTGTAGTAGGGAAGAGATGAACATCCGGACAGGCAGACTTGAATTGAAGTGCACCGAAGAATTCAAGCTGCTGCTCGCTCGCTCGCTCGCCAGGTAACGGGCCCTCGTCTGTACTTGGACTACTTCGTACTTGGACTTCGACTGCAAGCCTCTTGCGGCTGGCTAGCTCTAACAAGGGCGTACGAGATCTAACGGACCGGCTAGTGGTTTGATTGCAAGCCACCAGTCATTGGGAGTTAGCTAGGGGACAAGTTACTTCTGCCTGCGAGGAATGCGCAAACTGCCAGCTATGCAGGCGCTTACCGTGAAGCAATGCCTGGCCTCGATGATGTCCAATCCCATGTCGTTTTCCCAATAACCACCTTCCGCTTTCGTGCACATGCACGGTGATGTCGACGCCCAGGGGACCCCTCGGCGAATGGTGCGATGCGATTGGACGTTGGTTTGTTCTTCGTCGGCGCCGGCGATGCGGCAGCACATTTTGTGGAGGTCCCGCGCCAACGCCGAGAAAACGGGTGTTATTAAGAAGTGCTACTTATATTATGGCGGCATTTGTGAGGGCCCGACTTCGAGATGCTGCACACATTCCAGACGACATGCATGCACGACGGAAGGCTAAATGCCTGGACGACCGCCTGAGCAAACATTCCTCCCGACTAACTCGTTCGGTGCTCCTTGCGTATATTAATCTATCCCCGTATTATAATAACATGGCAGAGTATCAACGTAGCTGAGCACTTTGGTATACAATCCAAGCTTGTCTTATATGAGCAATCGCGTGCGCACAGACGTCCAGACTCGCAATCATCAGCCCTGCAGCTGTCGACAAGTCAATTCCTCCACCACGCCTCAGTTTCTATCATGAGTCACTCCTCCCGCCGAAGTCCCACTCGTAATCCGGCTCGGCCGCTATCTCCATCACCTGCCACATCTCCAAATCCCACGTCCTGACCCTCTCTAGGCGCGGTCTGGAATCATGATCACGTTCAACGGCAAACCTGATCTTCCAAATATCCAAAAGTCGACAGTCCCAGGAAATCAGCGCCAGTCGTTGGCATCTCTCCGCGAGAACATGCGACCTCTTAGCGTAGATTCCTTCAAAGTCCCGAAACTCTTGTTCGAAATCCGGGCCGCGCGAGAGATCCTTGAAGAGTTTTTTCCCTCGATCTTCTGAAATAACGAGCTGCTCCAGGTTCGGGAAGACTCTCAGATGTTGAGCAGCCTAATTAACATGCAGACGTCCGTCAGCTACTGGATAACTGTTATAACTAGTCCCGGAACCGCTTACTACTCACCTTTTCCGCGTCGAATGACTCGTCATCCTCGAATTGTCTCCAGCACCGGAATATCCTGACATTCTCGAAGGAACTCGTATCAACCGACACTATCGGATTCCCCAATACCCCTCCATAGTCCAGTTCGATCTCCGTCGCCTTTGGTAGTTTCCAATACGGGAGCGGGGCAACATTCCCCCGATTTTTCGTCGATTCCACGAGAAATTTGTCATTTTCATACAGAAAAGGTATGCCGGAATACCCTCTGGCACAGGCACTCAATCTGAAGCTCTCAACATGGTCTGTTGCACCGCGGAACACCTCCATCAGCTGTCGGAGCGCACAATACGACGACTCGGCCCGCCCGTGCCAGCTCTGCACGACCAACGAATCGATCTCAATGTCCAGTGTGCGAATCTTCGCCACAACATCTTCCGTCCTAGCGTCCTCTTCCGCTAGTCGCTGCCATGGCGAGTTGGCCCACTTGTTCACGTAGCTGCACACTACCCTTAGCTCTCTGAGCGCCGGTTTCCGAGCCAGGATGCAGGACAATGCTGCGAGAAAGCATCTGCCTTCCACATGTCCCGTATTTACGAGCTCGATTTTGGTGACCAGCGGGAACGCTCTTATAACTTCTAGCGACAGCCATCCCAAATAATTGCAAGATTGTTGTGCAAACATCATCTGGTACTCTGGGTCCAGTGTGATGCGAAGTTCTCTGGATTATCGTTGGAAACCATTAGTTAGACGGCTCACCAGGTTACTTGTGACATCAAACAGCAGGCCGGCGTGATGCTTGCAATCGACTGAAATCAAACGGTAGAGATTTTAAACATACCTGACGTAATGTTCATTTGGTAAGAACGCCTCCATATCGCGCCGGTGGTACCAGAGGGCATCTTGATACGTAAAGAACAATCCTGGGAATTTGTTATAGGGATAGCACACGTCCATCTTTCGATATATGATGGGCTTAGCGATATCCCGGTGCCATTTGGACGTCTGGCTGAAAGCTGCTCGGTCTTTCGCCGAGAGCACGTCGCTCGCCACAATAGCCTCAATCATCTCGGGTGGTAGTTTATCCATGTCTGCTAGGTGTTCGTTCGCCGGCTCGGACGCGTCTTATCCTCAAGCTAATAGTTCTTTCGCTATTAATATATCATAAGTCGTAACAGCAGAGTGTATTGATCAGTCGATGGAAACTTGATGAGGGGTGCTTGTTACCGAATGCTGATAACACTACATTTCGACTGCGCACGATTGAGTTGAAAGTAGTCTCGGGGCAGTTGAAAGTTAACCCTAAGGTTCATCATACATACGCAAATTGTATCCCAAAGTACCACATCGAAACTTGAGGTAATATAATTGCCTCACGAAGCCCTGCATGCAGCCGCTACATATAACAAGATTGAATGAAGCCATCCCAGACTCTACGGGATGAAATAGCTCCAAGATAGGTATATAACGATTATCAAAAAATGGATATCAACGATAGTGCTTCTATTGCATACGTCCATCTATAGCTATGGCGCTGCCGTAATAATTCTAGAGCCCGCCTCTAATAAAACCAGAGGGCTCTCTTCTAATAATTGCCTTGCGGTCTCGGGATCCAGGAATGTTCAACACCCGATATCCCACACAGGCAATTCACGAATGCAATATAATACCGGTATTCAAAAACCGGACGAAACGAAAGACAAAACCGACACAAGTAGGAAACGCACGAATAAACTTCCCCCCTCAGTCCTCCTGCAGCTGCTCCGTCGTGCGATTCGTATGCAATATCCCCCCTCAGATGAGATAACCATCTATCGCTGTTGGATGGATCAGCGAACCAGTCTCGAGATAGCCCTGCTTAACATCCTTAAGCCGGTCCGGCAAGTTCTCGGTAATTTCCTCTCGTGGTAATGGATCGTGGGACCAAGAAACCGACACTTTTTTCCACGGATCGATGTCCTCGACATCCAAGTCGACCGTGGTGGTCATGATGCCGTAATTCTGGCCCATTATCCAACGCAGGACCTTGAGCCTCGGGAGAGCGTCTTTGATGACAGGAAACTTCCTGCGGCAGAGTGGCGGCATTTCTTCCTCGACGTATTCCCAGTCGGTAGCGAATACTGGATCCCAGATCTCCAGCTCTTCCAACGCCTCAAACACGGACAAATTCTTCGCAACCTGTCACGAAACCTAACATCAGCCTGAGATCCTCAACACAGAGCTGTCGCAAGAAACACAACTTACCTCGGCCATGTCACCCGAATTAACGTCGAACATAACCTTCAACTTCCTGACACCGACGAGGGATCCTGCCTCGAAAGACGCGAGCGGAGACCATCCCGGAAAAGAAAGCAGGTGCAGATGCGCCACTTTCAGCTTTGGCATCGCCCACGGCTTCACAGACCCGTCCTGCAATATCTTATCGGTCTCAGCGATCTTGGAGTTATGTGCAAACACCTCGAACGTCGTCACTTCTCCAACCGCCCCCCTCAACACCTCCATCAGCTGCGCGAACTGTTCATACCCCATATGGCTGGGGTCGGATCGCCGTCCAATTATCATCGACAGCGACTTCAATCGTGTCACGATACCATTTGTTAATATCTCCATGATCGGTGGCAGGTCCGCTTTGACTCTGTCCTCAGGTCGAGGACCTAGCCGGTGTCGCAGCATAAGATGCTCCAACCGGGTCTTCGTGACGAGCAGGTTTGCGACGACTGTCAAGTAACCTGGCCAGGTGAGCGCCGCGCAGTCATCGAGTTCGACCCGCACGAGGTTCTCAAATGGTTGGAACAGCTCAACGAACGATTCACCCTCGCAGCGAGGCTCGTAGCAACGCATGATGAGGCCAACGTCCTTGTAGTACTGGTATCCGCCCAGCACCGACATTTCACTACATCGTGCAACGATGACGCATCGAATCAGCCGACTGCTCATAGACACCATTCGCACATCACGTTGCGTGTCTGTCTCGGATTTTGTGCACTTTTGGGGAAGAAAGCACAGGGTCGGATACGACGGGACACTAATCATCTCAACCAAAGCTTACCGAACAAGCGATGCCCTCTCCGTGAACGCAATTCGCTTTTTATCCTCAACCTTCGCGGGACCGAATATCTTCATCAGAAAATCGATAAGTGGCTTCAGGAAATCCTCGAACAGCAGGGCCAGCAGCCCGATCCATTCCTCAAGCACAGACGTTGACTGGTACGGCGCGACCCAGTCGAACTTGCGGTATAGCATCGGATGTGCGATATCTCTGAAACGATGGCAGGTAGCCCCGAAGGCCGCCTTGTCTTGTTCCGTGAGGTCATCATAACTGAGGACCTGGGTCACTAGCTCCGTCGGCAGAGAAGCGATCGTGGTGGGGCTAGCCGCATTCGGCTGCATTTCCATTTTGAGGAAGCGACCGCGAACGCTAGCAGCAAGTGCTATGAGGTCGGTAAAGATGGTATAGTATCGTCGTGGCATTTCGGATGGTATCGGCACGGATGATGCTATAGATGATGATGATGATGGAAGGGTATGGGAGGGTGCCGTGATGAAAGCACTCATCACAATTGATCAATAGGTCGTACAATACGGCGACTGACCGTTCACGCAGAGCGGGGAGCGGAGCGCAGATCCAAACGTTAACGTTTGAATCTCTGGGAGCTTCAGCGCGAGTCAGGATCTATATACACGTACTCACGCCTTACCTGAATTCCCCTGGCGCTGCATTAGTTCGCTGGACATTTCCTCTTTCGCCCATTCCACCTTCAGCTGAACAAACAGCCGTGCCAAGCCGGACCACTAAACGTCTACGATTCGAACATCAGGCCCGGAGTCTACACGCCGATTCGCTCGGGCCGTGACGGTCGACATCGGGTTCCAAGGAACCGTGCGGGGTGATTAAGTAAGTGAAGTCTGGTTGCGGCCCGGCAGCGGGAACAGTCGACAAAAAGCGGAGTGAAAGCCACGCGAACTTCGATCCAGCTAGCTTGGATCGTGCGGAAACCCAGGTAGCATTGTTCGTTTAAACTTTCGTGTCCGACGACCAGCAGTCGGTTCAACATGCCACGAGGGTGTTAGGTTCTTCTGGCGAGCGGTTCCAAGCATTCCCCGAGTCGTGGACATCGGAATCTTGGATCCATGGGGTTAGTCTCGCACATTCGGCGAAATTTCTCATATCACAAGGTTCGGAGCCTTATAAATTTACTCCACCATCAGACGATCGTTGTGCGGCACACTAATTTGGTATCTCATATGCAAGTTTGAGAAAATCGACCCGGAACCGCTTTTTACCTGGCGCCGTCACCGGAAAGAAAGTTTGCGGGGGTGTCCTGGACAAAGCGCGGCATGCATATGCATGCCGAACTATAACAATTATCGCAGCAATTTGCAATATTTGCCGACGGGTCTTGGTGTCTATACCACAATAGCTTGAAGACGCCCAATGCCTAGCCAGATGGCAGCCTAATCACCAAATTTTAACGAACCTGCAGCATGCAGAATGCATGATCGGGTCCATACTGTACACCATATTCTAGCCGACGGACGCAGCTTGTGGTACCTCAGAGGTACATACCACAAAACAAAAAAAAATAGGAAAAAAAAAAAAAGTCGCAATCGGTCCTACGAAGACGATATGTGATGTTTGAATCCAGGTGAATGCTTCATCGTCGTTTTCAGCACTGTGGAAAATCATCTAGTTTCGCTGTATCGCCTGATACTATTATTTTTACTAATCGGCGCTAGTGCGCCTTTGCATATATCCGCCATTTCACAGCTTAACTATTATAAGCTGCCACTGATCGAATAGTGAATATAGCAGTTTTAAATTCTAGTTTATATATACAGGGAAACAACCATTCTGAGCCGTGAAGAGACAAGAACATACTAATTAATGGGCTAGAGCAAACTTATAAACCGACAGATGCCCTTACTTTGTACTGTATGATCTTGCTTCCAGACCAGACTGGATCCAACATGTACAGGCTTTGGAATTTGACACTTATCAGAGATTCCACATATATGCAGGTGGTATGAACACAATAAAGCCAACTAGGGGTAAGGTAAAACCCAAGAAAAAACTCCATATATATCAATATATCTTAAGCAATCGATCGAATGTTAAGTTCAGCCCGATCACTCTCAACTTAATTTCTCCATTGATAGTGCGAACGACACCATACCTCCCCCGGGAGTCTGACCAGCCATCAAAAAACTTCACCGGAAGGCTTCGCTGACGGGGTTTGTCCAGGCAAAAAGCATCGGGACACATGTACTGTATATTATCATTCCACTCCAGAAGCTCATATAGATCGTTCGACAAAACGCCCATCTGGGACAAGCTGAAAGGAGTGCAGGACAGCGTTCCCAGCTGTATCTCTTCGAGATTCGGGAAGAACCGGTCAATCATCTCTAGAATCTGCGACACGTTAGCAAATTAAACCTCCATGTGTATGGCGTAAAGCAATGATGGTGCACCAGTACATACTTTCCCGAACCACCCTTTATCGAGCGACAGTGTCTGGAAGTCCGGCAGAATCAAAACTCGAACTCTCCAAAGAGTCTCCCCGTCCATAAGAGAATCCAAGGGAAAAGTATGCGGCCAGGAGTTGTCAAGAACTAGGTTTTCGATTCTTGGGAAATTCCAGAGTTCACTGTCGATATCCATGTGATTCTCCTGATTTTTCAGCTTGCCCGTCAGTCTGTGAAAACGAAGCTCGAACGTTTTGACAGTGCTAGTCAGGTTCCGGTAGCGATCAATCAAGGGTAAAAGAGTCGATCTATATAGATCTATGCTCCGACCCATACGCTGACTAGGACCAGCGAATTTCAAGTTCAACTCAAATGTTTCCAGGGACGCAGTTGCAGCTGATACAGTTGAGTTCTTAGCGGCTGTCTCCTCAGAAGCTTGGAGGGTGCGATCACGCTCCAGGGCTCTCCGCGAGATGGAATATGACTCGAGGTCTAAGGTAAGACGCAGGCACTTGAGCCGAGGCCGGGTGGTCAAGATCCAGGTGATGGTATCGTAGTATTCGTCCCAGCCCAGGCCGCATGTTCCAAAGATCGTTAAAGATTGAATGTTGCAAAACGGAGAAAGCAGCCTAACCACAGTATTTGAAAAGGGGGTGTCTTCGAAGATTATTTGAGTATCCGCCTGGAGGATCGCATTGAATTGTGCGTTTCCAACCTTGTATAACTTTATGGCGCTAGAGAGCAGATATATATTCATTAGCAAAGCATTCGTCAAGGCCGGGGTGTGTCATATCTGCATATCATACCGCACATGTTGATTGTAGGAGGCATAAAAATTGTATTTTCTTAGAACCTGAGGGCTTATAACTGCGACCGTTGTACGTAGGAGCTCGTCCATCGCGATATTTCTGAGCCGTCTGCAAGTCTTTGCGAGTTCCCATTTGTCGGAGCGATCTAGCAGATCTACTATCTGAAGTAATAATTCGTCTGGGAGTTTGTTAATCCCGACTAACTGTTGCTCCTGCGCAGATACCGCCATGGTCGTTGAAGGTATTGCTGCCATATTCCCTAAGTTTGTGGTCTCGTAAGGGTACGATCAACTGATCAGAGCAACTTTGAAGAGATATGCGTCCCGTAAAAAGAGAACAGTGGTATGATCAAAGTGAAGGGTATGCGGCTGAGATATGTGAGTATGATCCTAGACCCGGATATCGATGAACGGCGAGCTCCAGAGTCCTATTACTCAAGATCTTAAGAAATTGTGATGGAATTCTTCGGTTGATTGAGCTGCAGTTTTTGGTTATTCTTGAGAAGGTATGTGCTCATTCGATGGGCGTACTACAGGCTTGATCAGTGTGCAAGGCCAGCTATCATGCGGTTAATCGAGGTGGTTTCGGGGCCTTGAGCTCCCCACTTTTGGTAACCTGACAGGGCCCGCTCTTTTTTTAACCTTATCAATATATTACCATTGATAATTGCGCATGTGTAGACAGATCTCAAATCCGTGGGTGAATATCCCTCTCTAATACTTTCCTGATCTCGGACCACTATAACATGCAACAAATTGAATATGACGTAGGGAAAGTAGCTCTAGCTCCTATGAAAAAAAAAAACATCAATGGCCCAGATGTTGACTGCCTGGTTTACGACAGTCAATGCGTAGAGAACATTCATTCTGCTTTTAGCTGGTCTTGAGAGCCAAACTCTCTGGCGATACTTGGGGTGGTGCTGACTTTCGAGACGAGGTCACTTCAAACGACCTCTATATTCATAAAGCGTTACGAAATTTAATCTTCACCTTTTCTTCTAGAGTACATGCTTAAATAAGTCTATACATAACTACATATACACAGTGCTCATGCACATGACTTCCGCTTCTATAGCTACTAGTTACCCCTAAGCCCGATCTCCTGGACATACTGCTTAGGCAAGCACACGCTCGACCCGCAATCCGACCCCGACAAGAACTTCGGGCAACTATTCTTCACACAATGATCTCCAGGCGAGCACCCATTCTTACACTGCCGTGTAAACCCCCAAGTAAGACACACGCCCATCCCATCCCGCAGCTCATTGTCCGTCCCCGCACAGATCTCCGGACTATCCGGGTTCTCGAAGCACTTCTTGCCGGATTTGCCGCCGCATCGATTCGTCTCACCCTCGCTGCGGCGGCCGCCGAGCGCCTTGACGGTGATGGACTGCACGCAGTAGCCGCAGTATGCGCCGTCCATGGGGCATTCGCGGCGGACGTTTGCGCGCGGGATGCAGCGGTATGTTTTGCCGTCGTCTTGCGGGCAGGTTTTGTCGGGGGTGGTTCTGCCGCCGCCGCATTTTTGGGGGGAGGGGAGGCAGATGCCGCGGGGGTCGTCTTTGAATTGGTATTCACCGACGCAGGTTTCGTCGGAGTCGCATTTTTGGTTGCCGCTGTTGCACCGTTTGTGCTTGCCGGTGGACTATAGGTATTTTAGACGTTACTAGAGTACAATCATTGCGATTGCATGTGTGGTGGTGGCTGCCGTACTTTGGTTTCTGAACCACAACCTTTGTCGGTCTGGTTTACGAGCAACCGTTATACATATATCTATAGATTAAGGGTCGACTATTAAAGGGACTAGGAACTTACGCCGCCGGTGGGAATGGCCGCTGCAAATGCTGCGAAAACCGCTAGGATAAGAGCTGCCTTCATTTTGAAATTTAAAGAACGTATATACCGATTTATAAAGAGTGAATATATATATGCAAATAAAGAGTGGCTATGGGATATTACTAACACAGTGGTAATCTGTATAATTCGATGTTTTACCCAAGGACAGACATCAATTTATACCCACGATGGGAACACAAGGGTCTCGTGCGCGACCTTCATTTCGAATTCGATATACAATCATCTGATGGCCGGTAGGAAAGGTAAGCAGTCCCATCGAGCAAGTGGTACTTAAGAGCTTAAAAGTCGTTCGTTAGCGTCTACGCAAGAGGTAGTTGCAAGGAGGGTCAGCGTCTTCGAGGACCAACTTGGGCAGTGTAGTCGCTGTACTACGTGCCGTAGCTAAATTGGCTGCATTTCCGATACTAAGCGACTTGGCGTTCGTCTGTTTCGCTTGTGGGGAGAGTATGCCTGTTGGAGATTTTATGTGCAAACTTGGCGCCTCTTGGGAATTGTTCAAGTCGGTTTATGGGATGATTCTGTCTAGTTAATTGAGTGTAACATCTTTGTAAGTGGATAAAGCTTGCAAGGAGTCAGGCCATAGTTGTCTCGTAAACCAGACCCTGCCTTTTGCGTTGCAAAAAAATAGGAATTTTTACGGGAGGAATATATTTCCCATCTGCTATAATGGAGTAACCTTATACGTTATAACGTTAGTCCACTGTTACATTGCTTTTTCTAGGATTCCTGTTGTAACTATATCTGGAATTAATTTGTGTTCTAGACATTACTGTATATATGATGAAGCTTTAGATAATTTGATTATTGTTCATTCTAGTCGTCAAGAACAGTGCGTTTGTGGCGAACACATCAAGTTATCATCGTGAGGGGCTTATTGCCGCCACGCATTGTATAATATAGTGTCTGTAGCGTGCCTGAACCCATGTTAATATTTTAGAATTAGATTCTGATTTTCAATAAGGTAGCATGGCTGTCGTCTATAGCTGTACGGCATCCATGATCGCATCTTTCGCCCTTACTACGATCATATGAACGTAGCCGTTGAAATGCTCGAACCGTTATATATGCAACTGAAAGCTATAACAAATCTGAAGCTTTCTGCGTAACGGCTTCAAAAAGGTCCAATTCTCAATATTATCAAGGCTACGATACCAAACCCCCACAAATGCCCACTCTCCTATATAAGTATGCATAATATAGAGTACCACTTGCAAGATTACACAATTATAAAAAGGTCAAAGACGAAGGAACAAGCAAACGATCGATCAATCATCCATCTTCATTCATTAGACATTATTATGATATCCCAATATATATACCCCATACTCTCACAACCACTCCTTCAAGCCACTCGCTAACCCAAGCCGAACCATCGATACTTATATACCATACCAGCCTTAAAAGCAGAGATATACCGATATACACACCCTCCTCCCACCAAACCAATATCAATATTCACAACGAACTGTCAATTTACAGATATACCAAGTACACCCCCACCACCAGTCATTTAGTACTTAGGTGTACTATGTAGTACGTGATCACGCAGTCTTCTGCGGCAGAGGCGGCAGCTCAGTACCGAAGATGCGGTCCCAAAAGCGCGAAGTCACGCCGAACCCATTCTCATAATCGGCGAAATGGTGTTGCAAATGATACTTCTTCAGCTCCTTGTAATAATACGGCAGACTACCACATTCGTCAGCACCCCAAAACCCATAAACACCATATAACACCATGAAACGGGAACTTACTTCTTATGATGCAGGAAATAATGGGTCAGGTCGTAGCAAATATACCCAAAGATGCCGCCGCAGTAGACCCCCGTGGCGACATACCAGTTCATATAGAATATCGTATGCGCCAGCTTCCAGAAGGGGGTGGCGAGGACGACGAAGAGGGTGGGCGGCATGACGAGGCGGTATCGGTCCATGGGCAGGTAGTGGTGGATGCCGTGGAGGAGGAAGTGTAGGGTGATCGCATAGTTGTTGTCGGGTAGCCATCTGTAAACGGTCAGTCAATCCGAACTGTGGCCAAAAAAACAGAAAGGAGAGAAAGAAACGGCACTAGTAGTGCGGACAGGTTGCAAGAGGGGAGGCAAGAGCTGTAGCGGCAAGCGCACACATTGCGCACTCTTTTTAAGGGTGTGGGAGGATTGAGGGAGGTATGGGACGTACTCATCCAGGTGGAAGAGGAAGCGGTGCAGACAGTACTCTACAAACGTCCAGATTCCGATGCCGAGGAGAAAGCAGGCGGCGACGGACTGCGGTGCCAGACCCTCCGAGGCGCGGTAGACGCCGTAGGAGACGCAGGGTATCCAGAGGATGGGGATAACCCACCAGGGGGTCTTGCTGGTGAACTCGAGAAAGTTGCCGAAAAGAGGGGCGGACTCGCCGCCGCGGTAGTGACGGGGCCGATGGACCTGGCGGAGGTAGAACGCCTTGGAGAAGCGGCCGCGGTAGACCTGCATGAACATTGGCTTTTCGAGGTCGATGAACTTGTGGGTCTTGAAGTCGGCGTCGATGTCCGTTGGGACGGAGAGGTCGTCGGCGGAGGACATGCCCGTGGCCTCGAAGGCGGGTAGGTCCGCGGCGGGTACTTTCACGGGGAGGAGGGCATCGGCGGGGGAGAGGAAGCCGACGAGGGAATCCTCGAGGATCTCGTAGGCGGCGTCGGAGTGGACGTGGGAGTCGGCGTCGACGAGGATGTCGGCGACATCCTTGCCGGCGTACTGGAGGATGAGGTCGTCGCCGCCGGGGTGGTCGGGGAGGAAGTCGGTGAGGTCGTAGACCTTTGTGCCGAGGGAGACGTAGCAGGACTTGCGGGAGGCGTGGGCGGCCAGTTCGGCGCGGGAGAAGGTGGGCAGGCGAGCGGACGGCATGGCGATGGAGGGAGAGGCAGGCGGAGGGAGGAAGCTTCGGTCGAGATTTGAAGCTTCGCGGCGTGATAATTTTATTTATACGAGCGACGCGGGAGTCGGCGGACCGAAGAAAGGGGAAGCTTTGGCCGGCCAATCAGCACGCGTGGTGTGACAAACAGGTCACAACAGGAACGGGGAACCGTGGACTCCGGGCGCCGGGGGACCAGTCGACGACAGACAGCTGGCAGGACGATGCCGTCGACGATTGCGGATGTCGGTTGCGAGAGGTGGATGCGATGAGGGTGGAAGATGAAGATGGAAGTTGAGCTCTGTGGAGGTGCTGCAAGAGCTCAGCTGCAGCTCGTCACCCAGCGGTGGCCAGCCTCTGAGCTGAGCGGAGCTGCTGGTATCGGAGCTGAATTGGGTTTGAGCTTGAACAGACACGAGCGTATACGCAGATATCAATCAGGAGTTCTCTATCCGTTGAAGTTGAACATATGTTGACCGTTAACTGCATGGGGATGTGGGGTTGCCCATCTTTACTGTCAGCCGGCCTGCGACTGCAGGCAGCTGAAGCCCTGTCCATGCAAACTAGAGCGAGCGCAGACTCCTTAGGTGGGTAGTCGACGATGCTGCATATTGTCTACGCCGCGATGTCGACGACGACGACGACGTGCAGCAAAGGACAAAGAATTCAATGCAATATTCATAACATCCGAAAGTCTGCCGAGAAAACCAAGTGTACTGCACAAAATATCCTGCACACGGGCGAATAATGGGGCATGGTGAGCATGAGCGGTAAGATTTTTTTTGAATTTCTGTGAATGGTACTACTATTCAGTGTGTACTACATGTACAGGAGGATTGTATCATATGCATCCCGGGCCCGAAATACTTCAAGGAACTTAAATTGGATATGACTACTGAAATTGTATATTAATGTTGCCGAAGAGACTGCATAGGCGACTCGCTGCCAATGGTCGATACAGCTGTACAAATGCAAAGCCGTCTACAAAACAGACATCATATCACCACCTCACGATATATACGACCAGAGCTACAAGCACCCGCAATATAAACCTCAACCACCAACTCTCTCCGCAACAACCTTCACAATCGACCCGATCACCGTCATCTCCTCCTCCACGCTGCCCCCACCGCCCATCGCCGCCAAACTGATCGAACACCCCAGATACACCGGCCTCCGCACCCTCCTCGCCAATAACCTCGCAATTCTCTCCGCAGTCTCCAGCGTCGCCATCTCCGGTATCAACGGCGTACACACCGTCCCCCTCTCATTACCCTGTTCCATACACACCATTAACACTCACTCACACCATATACACCAACCAGTAGACGCAGAAAGCAGAATAGTAGTGAATATGATACGCACCATTGACGGCATAGCGTAGACGAAACTCCCAAGCGACACCTTCCCCACAGGAACAGCCGTATCCCCCACCCTCATCGGATTCACCAGAGTCTCCCCACCATCTTGAGTACTCCCCGCCGACGACGGCACACCCAACGGCACCGGCACCGTCCCAGACGACCGCGTGCTCAGGAATACGAGGATGTGTCTCCCCGCGACTGTGAGCTGTATGTACAGCGTCGTATCCGCCGTCCGCGGCAGCGGCAGCGCCAGCTCGTACGTCTGTGGATCTGTGGGTGCGGGTGTATCGATATCTGAAGCGCTCGCGGCGGCGGGTGTAGGCGGTGCGTACATCCTGCCGCGTACAGCCACGAATGTATTCCTGCGCTGTGAGGCGATTGTACGCTGGAACTATTGCTCTGTGCTGTTGTATATCGATCCTGATGATGTGATGGTGGGGTTCGCTGTCAATTGTGTCACTGCGGCTTGGATCCTATATATATATCAACCATCAGCCATCAGCACGCTCCCAGATTGAAGATTACCATTGCCGCAGTACTCATGAATATCTCAGTCGATATCGATATCACAGCTGACGGTACAGATGTTCGGACGCACCTCGGTGGCTCAGCGTCGATTTGAATCTGATAATGCAGATGTGTATACGGATGTTGTAGCAGTGAGCGTTGAGGTGTCGTCGCCAGAAATATTTCATAATCAATAAAATGTGTTTAATCCTACAATGTCTATATTCTCAACCGCCGCCAAATCCAATTGATATATAAATGCCGTCTACAAACCACATACATTCACGTCACAAATCGAATATATAAATCCCCACAACATGTATTGATTTCGTCTGCTAAATCCCCAAATCCCGAAACCAAGGCTACAAAAAACACCAAAAAAACAGCAAAGACACCCGCTCGCTACCCCGACTGATATCATCCAAGCACAAACGAAAAAAGTCAGACCAATGTTCAAAATCCAAGTACCTCCAATAGTAAGGAAAACGATGGAAACAATGTAGTATAAGTGATATATGTAATTCAGCGAGCGTCAGACAAACGATATGATAAAAAAGAGGAGAAAAAGCGAGGTGAACGCCCGGTATGAGGAAACAAGCAAATGGTCGTGACGAGGGGCGCTGTAATCCCACTTTTTAGGTCTGTACAGTAGTGTGTGGCGCGAGTATACAGTCGCGCTTCAGTCGATAGAGGTCCATCCAGCCCTCCAGCCCAATCCAATCCAATCCAAACGATGCCAGAGATATCTAATTGGCATTTCCGCTCGGCCCCTCGCCGCCGTTGTTATTCCGCGACGAGATGACCTCTCCGTAGCTCGGGATCGGCGGCGACACCCGCCGCAAGATAGCCTCGCTCTGGCTCCGCGTCCGCGTCTGCAGCCGGTGGGCGCTCGTCGACGGGCCCAACAGCCGCCGCCGCTCATCCAGGAACCCGCCGTCCGTGTCGTCGCTGCTGTCCTCCTCCCCACCGCTAGTGTATTCCGGAGGCGGCTGCGACGGATTTATCGGAGCCAGGCTGATCTCCGTCGGACTGCGCAGCGGGCCCGGGCTCGTCGGTGGTAGATTCCGCGGCTGCGACTGCGTGTGCGTGTGGCGATGCGACTTTCTGCTCCCGCCGCTCCTTCGTTTTCCCGACGTCGCAGTGGAGGCCGGCGACGGCGGCTGCACGTTCGTCGTCAGCTGCGGCAGGTTCTGCGATGCTATCGCTTGGTGGTGCTGCGCGAACGTCCGCGCGTCCATCTGGCTTTCCCCCTCGCGAACACCGGCTCGCCCGCTCTCGAGCAGGATGCTGCCGGCTTCGTTACCGTACGGCGGTGGCGGTGCGAGACTGCCGGTGATCGGTGCCAGTCCCCATTTCTTCACGTTGGCCTCGATGAAGACGAATCCCAGCTGGCCAAAGTTGATGTGCAGCTTCGCGGGACCCTTGGCGCCGACGGTAGGGAAAAAGTTGTGCGACTTGAGCCCGTGGCAGACGTCGTCGAGTTTCTTGCCGTTGCGGGTGAAGAAGATCGTGCCGGTTCGCGGGCGGTAGCCGACGCCGATGACGTCGCCTTGTCGGTAGAGACTCGCATACGGGGTGCCGATGAAGGGCTGGTTGTACCGGCGGCTGCCGTCCGACAGATACGCTACGGAATGCTTGTGGTAGCCTGCATAGAAAAAATACACGTCAGCTTCGACCTGCGGCATAGAGAATGACGAGGAACGACATACCAGGCAGGCGGAACATGGGGTACGGCTTGGTGGTCATTCCGATCGATATGAGCGTCGTCTCGGGCTTCTCGAAAATCTTCGTTTCCCAGTAGTAGACTTCGTTCTGTTTGGGCACGGGCAGGTTGCTCTGGACGGAGCACTCGGTGTCGAAAAATTCAACCTCGGTGCGGGCTTCGACGAAACAGTTGGCGATCTCGAGCTCGGCTTCGAACTCCCAGGCCGAGACGCCTTTCTCCTGGATGGCGAGGAACTGCGATAGCGAAATGTCGGTCGGAACGGAGTCGGGCGGGTTGGCCTCGATGAAAGCTGTCAAAACGGTATTAGCACATTCATCCATAAACATTCTCATAGATCCTCCAAATAAAAAAAAAAATAGTGATGATAATAGTGTGAACTCACCCCTCGCTCGCCAGTACTCTTGCCGGTCCAACTCGTCCATGGTTTCCAGAGCCTCGGCCTCTTCCCGCAGGAAGGCCTGCTCGTCGTCAAACTCGCCGGGTCGGCCCAGCCGGTCGAGCAGTATTCGGCCACGATTCGTGAATTTCAGAAAATATATGACAGCGATGACCATCAGCACGAAGGCGGCCGACCCGAACGCCGACAGAAGAGCGATCAGCACCCCCCGACCGGGGGAGGTGTCGATTTCATAAGCCATTACCGCCATCGTGACGGACGGACGACGGATGCCGACCGTGAAGCCGTCGGGGGGCAAGAAACCAGATGGCGATGGTCGGATGCGATCGAGGATTGGATGGTTCTCAGGTCCGACGGCGGAGAAGAGAGGCGGAAGGATATGGTTGTCAGGCGACCGTTGGAGAAAGTGACAGAGATTCCGCTTGTGGTGGTGGCGATGGTGTGCGGGGACGGAATGGTTGATTTCCCTCAGCCGCCCAAATTATCGGAAATCAAGCAAGTGACTTGTATCGTATCAGGAGTCTATGGCGCACGGCTTCGATGAGGGAGAACACCCGGGTCGGAGGATGTCCTTTGGTGTAGAAGGTTGCGATGTGGGTAAGGCAGCAGCCAATGCGGCGATGGTGTCGAGAAGATGTAATAAGAGAAGATTCGAGTGCGATGGAGGCGAAGGCGAAGGCGAGGGAAAGAAGCGGAGGCTGCCTGCGGGCGGGTCAGCTGTGTGTTGGCAGCCGACGGGCCCACCTTGTTTTTTTTAATTCTCGCAGTCACGGCAGAAAGACCAGCCGGTAGACGCTTCCGCCAGCCTCAGGTGGTTTCGGGTCCCGATGGTAATATACACGGAGTGCGAAGCAAGTGAGTATTCCTGCGATCTGGTCTCCCACCGGCTGCGACTGGTTGACGTTCTCGGAGGGGGCTGCTGCTAATGCCCGGCTGCGATATTTGCTATCAGGGTGGCGGAGGCGGTGAGCACGACAAATCCTGCCCCGTTGGAAATCCCACTCTCACGGACGATTACACTACACGCAAGGAAGAATAGAACAAGAACAATAACAAGAAATACGAAATACGAAAAAAAGACTACCTGTCGAGAGGAAAGGAAAGAAGAAAGAAGAGGCACAAGCTGCTGGAAGGTCCAAGATTATACCTCAGCCGGGCATCCAGGTCGAGAGCAGCCTCGAATCAGGCTTCCGCTGCTGCCCTCGCTCGCGATAAAACAGGTCTCACGCCAGACTGCGAACGCGGCCTAGTGGCCTCCCGGACCCGGCGGGCTGTCCAAGATGAGACCTGAGACTGCTTCTGACGGGTAGGCGCCGCCAGAATTAACCTCGTTCTCGCTCTCGAAACTTTGACAGGAGACGACTCCTCCAACGGCTGCGCCGACTTGAAACCGCGTCCTCGTCCACTCACTCACCCTCACTCGCCCTCTCTTCGACCATTCTCTCCTTTTCTATGAGATGAATCGAATCGGCCCTAAGAACGCGGGCGTTCGTGGAGCAAACATTTTGCCGTACATGTCCTGCACGAAGCAGCAGCAACTGAACCTTTCTCGCAAACATGAATCAACAGCCTCTTGCAATTAACACCAGATTAACATTGCCGGCAGGTACATTACTGACAGCGATGTATGTGCTCACTTCAACGTACCCTCGGCACGTACGGCTGATACAAACGATGCGCATTGCCTCGCAGGATTACATGCAACTTCGTATTCCAATGTCCTCAAAATGCATACGGCGTACATACATCCCATAGTTACTTGCACTCTTCATGGAAGGAAAACCCGCCAGCCGCATGGATCTCCCCTCGCCATTCACCAACATGCAGCGCCGTCCCATACACCCAGCGCGGCTTTCGTAGTAAAGTGGACACTTCACTCAATGTATTCAACAGCGCTGCCTGCGTCTGCGTTACGGTAGGTAAGTAACTTTATTCTCTATTCGTATCGTTGCGTTCCCCGCGACTCGATACCGGACGGTACCTGCACATATTTTGGTGCCATGTATTTTTATATCAATCTGCTGCTGCTGCTGCTGCTATATTTGTCAGTCGCCCGACCTTCTGCCTCCAGCGCTGCAGCGGGCGGGCGCACGGCCAAGCAGGCAGGGGGAGGCCCCGACTTTCGCCCTGCGTGCGCCTGCTTGGAGGGCGGACAAGGTCTGCCTGCCTGCGGTTATGCAAATCACCATCCATCGTTTTAGTTATCCTGATCCCCGGGATCGCTGCTATATTAAGAGCCACCCGAGCAGTTCCACTAAGAAAGCCCGAGACTGCTAAGAAAGAGACGTTCCGACTCCCTCCAACAGCTAGTTCGATCCCCTTATCTCCAAATCCAGCGAACAATGGCTGCACGCGTTCGTCGCAGACCGAGCGAAACCAACGTACGTTCACGTTCCATTGCTCGTTTGCAAATCAATCAATCGATCGATCAAATCGTGAAATATGCATGGACTCCGAGTCTGAAAGAAGCCTTACGAGTATGTTTGTACTCCGTATGGCGAATATTATTCCTGACACGGTGAAAATCAGGGTCGACTCCGTCGGCAGGCAGTGTTTCTTTTCAAGTTGATTGATTTGGTTCGTCTTGATTGCCCTCACTTCGCCTCTCCGTGAAACGCTAGCGCTGCACAACGTTTAATTCAATATCTCCGCGCTCACGTAATATATATACCATTATAAATATAATATTTTTTAATATATGCCGCGAGGTCCCATAGCACCCATCCAGCATATCGAACTCGAACATCTGGTATTAAATTGCAATTGCAACTCGCTGATTATCCATTCAAAAGTCTGCCACGCTTGCGCCAATGGCACGACAAACAAACACTCGCCATGGAGACACAAGCTGGATACTTGCATTTACAATTCAATCGATCGTACAGGTACAAAACGGCCGGCTGCGTGCCTACCCCGAGAAACTCCATCCCGCAGCATCCCTGAAATGGTAGCACCGCGATACGAATACCACCATCCCAGTGCTTGTTAGTCCTGGTACACCGTGCCGACCACCTACCTCAATATCACGAATGTACCCCGTCGCACAGGGTCGACTGCCACCATAGGCCTAGGCACGCACTACTAGATCCCCGGGCCCGAGATATCACGATAGCACAGCATAACATTACTCGTACGTTCGTGACTCGACTCGCACACCTCACTTATATAATTACTTCTTAGTACACTTCGGACGTACTGCAACAGTACAAGTATCCTTGTCCGCTGCACGTGTGATAACATGTAATATCGCGTGCATATGTCGCCGCCCGCAAGCAGGCAAGCAGCACCGCACAAAGGCCAGCTCAGCATCATATCATCAATCTCGAGACTAAAACTACCTACTAGTATACTAAGTCAGTAAGTACTTACTTACTTGAGTGTCCGGTCGTCGTGAAAACAGTCGGTCGCCATGTGCAGGCCCGATATGGTCTTCCAGCTGAGCATGAGGGCGCGCAGCCACATGGCGTCGCACGCCTAACAAGCCAGGAATGCAGCTTGAGAGAAACGCCCTGACTGAGCGCCAGCTGCTATTTCACGCGGAGCATTTTTTTTTTTTTTCTACCACTAGCCAGTACTAGGCTTTTGCTTTGCGTCCCGTAAATTTCCGTTCATCTGCGAATCTTGATCTTTGGAATGTGAATTACATCACAATGAAATAAATGATGCCGAAGATCCGCCATTTCTGTCGTTCCGCGCTGCCAGAATTTGTGAAATCGCCATGCGCAGCCGGAACTCGAGTGCACAAACCTTCCAAATCGATTCCTCGAGAGTCAAAATAGTAAAAAATGGCATGATTATAGAGAAAAAAAAAGTTAACGGCTGCAGAATTAGTAAAAAAAAAGGCAAAAGAATCGCCCCCTGCCAGGCTCGAACTGGCGACCTTCAGATTGCAGCTTGCGAAGTTTCCTTCGTAAAAGTCTGACGCTCTTCCGATTAAGCTAAGGGGGCAATACATCGGCCTGGCAGTCAAATGTCATTATCAAGCTCGTTTCGGTCGTCATGTTGCATTTTAGGTTGCTCGGCTTGCCAACACAGATGTTGTGATACAAGTAGCAACCCTACACTGAAGCCCTGGAACGTCATGTTGGGGCTGCTTTACAACATTAACCAAAGCGCATGGATATACTTGTTGCCTATAGATACATTGACATACATATATGCATAGCGTAGCGCCTATCTGATTCCACGCGCTTCCATAATATGGACCTATACGGTCATCCCCAGCATATAATAGAAACTTCTTGTCCACTAGGAACTATCATCCATTGAATATAGGATCTAGTTTACGAGACAATAGTATTCTGCCCGCTCAAGCACCGGTAAGACTCGGGGTCGCATCGAAGCCGGATGTATAATGAGGTCTCTTGCGTGGGTTTGACGTGCGTATATCCATCTCGCTCGCCGCATGCCGTCTCGGGAAAACTGAGATCGATCACGGCGTGGATTTGAGGCTGTTTCGCTCCCAAT
The DNA here is from genome assembly GCA_036872635.1 of Orbilia brochopaga. Taxonomy (NCBI): domain Eukaryota; kingdom Fungi; phylum Ascomycota; class Orbiliomycetes; order Orbiliales; family Orbiliaceae; genus Orbilia; species Orbilia brochopaga. The sequence continues at coordinate 732,013 of JAVHNQ010000003.1, read as the reverse complement.
GTGAATATCGCGACTTCAAGCGCTCTACTATTACATCCGTTGGCACCATGTATAGTTCCTTTTCTCTCAAATATATTGATCAAAATCGGGTATTGTTTATATTGTCCAGCATCTTGGTTCGAGCACTAGATAACTACGCCGACACCCTCAAGCATACCTGAAATATAATATCGTCAATTTGAGGATCATATAACATGGCCCCGATACTCACGAAAGCCCTACTTGGGCTGCTCCCCGGTCTCGCGACAGCCTACTCCATCGGCTGGGGCACATGGGACGAGCTCACATCGATCGACTACACGCCAGTCCCCAAAATCGACCGTGCTAACCCGCCCTGCAACGCCATCCCAAATCCTCCCGGCGACACTCTCGAAATCTTCGTCCGCGCAGCCTGGTACGAGACTCTACCATACTACATCGCAATCTACGGCGTCCCTCCCACGCCCGAAGAAGCCTGCAGCCCAGACACCGTCGAGGCCATCTACGCGTTCGACTTTTTCTCGAATCGAGAAATGCAGGGCGCGTGGGTCAGCTCACCGGACGCAGCATACTGGCAGGAAATCTGGCCGAACTACGGACCCTCGACGCCCGTGCACGAGCTGATCAACTACTTCGAACTGCGACATCCTCAGATCTTGGTGCCGATGCCGGATGCACCTGGTCCGATAAAGTGGGGTGTGGCGGAGGAGACTGTGTATACCGCGCCGTGGGACTATGTGCCGCCGCCGGGCAGCCGTATTTTTAGCGGCTCGGAGGGCAATGGGATGGATATGGTTGATAAGCTCCCGATGATTGGAGGTGGTAGTGTCGCTGGTGGGATGGGAGGCGGCACTGGGATTTCGTTGCAAAATGTACAAAATGTACAGGATGATGAGATGTATCAGGCCGATCAGGGGATGGGAGACGAAGCTCAGATATACGACCAAACTTTCGGGCAGAATATGCCAGACTATGATTGGGAATATTGATAAATCCTCATGGTTCCGTCACTACGTCGAAGACCGGATGCAGTTTGAAATCGGAATGAAAGGAATCAGCGTTCTATTGATCAAGTTGTCTTGTCTCATAAAGCTGGACAGCCTGGGCTAGCGAAGAGGGTCGTCTTTAAAGTTCATTGATGCTATTTTATTACGAGATTTATATCTACACGTTAACCCGAAATCATGACGGCTCGTCCTTCTGGTGAACTTGAATCAGATACAGGCTATGTTAGCATATGTGTTAGCAGCCACAAATACAAGACGGGCAGGTATATAAAACTTGGATTTTGATTTGATACCATGATATGATATCAGCATAGAGCTGCGCAATTGTATTCTGATCTGGTTTCATACGAAGGGTAAGTAGTATACGGCTCAACTATAACGAACAGTACCTTATCGTCCTTCCGGTCTCAAGGCCAATATATGGTCGCGTTACGACATTACATTACAACTTAACGTAACAAAACGTACTGCCAAGATTGGTGGATCTCTAAATAGACACTCAGCTGTCAGTGTTTGGTTTGCGGGGCAATCCCAAAACGTTGTGGAAATTTTGTGTTGCGTAACAATCATTCGCGTAACACAGCTGGCGTTGGCAGGGAGATCATAGCAACAATCAAAACAAAGCGCCGTGACGTTTCATCGAAGAACATCGATGCTCCACAATTCAATACTACCATATGACTTTTATTAGCCTCAAAACCTCACGATAACCTCACGATCGCGATATAGAATATGCCCGTCGACGTCTGCCGAAAGCGCGGCCTCGACACCGCCTTCAAAGACAGCAGACCCAAACGATTGCGCTACACAAACATCCACGGCACAGACCCCACGCACCTAGCCTGCGACGAGGCCACAAACAGCTCGTACATTCTCGACTGGCTGCGCGAGATCCGTAGATACGACTCCCTCAACTCACCAACAATGGACGGTGTCGGCGCTGGACGCGGCCGCGAAAGCCCTTTACCTCCACTACAATCCCTCCACATCGACGACCAACAGCAGCAGTCCCCTACACCTTCAAAACCGCGAAACCCGTCCCCTAAGCGTGCGTACTCCGAGATTTCAAGAAGCAGCAATACCGGCATCCCATCCGCGCGCACTCCAGATGTCACGAAGAAGGTCACAAATATACCCCGCAAGATCGCTGCGGCGGCCACCAGGCGGAACAGCTCCAGCTCGCGGTCCTCGCAGGTCTCGACGGGCACCAAGTCCCGCAACACCAGTCCGACAAAGTACACCGCTTCAACGACAATATCGGTCCGCCGATCGCGGATGCGCAGCTGCGACCCGCCTTTCATATTCGGCCACAATCATTATCTGCTGCAGGGGAAGAGAATGCCGGTGGACGTTGTCGAGATGCGACGGCTGTTCAACAGCGATATATTGGTCGAGCAGTCGCTCGACCGCCGGAAAATGGTATGCAGTCGTCTATCTGGCCTGCTGCTGTCTCACCGTACCAAATACTGATGTGTGTATCAATGCATATATAGGACGAATTGAAGGATGCTTATCCGGATGAACATTTTGCCGAGCACCTCTTCACAGACACGCCGAAGCACGGCGACGCCCTGTGGGAACATGTCGAAGAGATCTGGCTGCGCGGCAACGAGAACTTCCATAACGACTCAGACGAGGCGTCATGGTCTAAGCTCGTTGAACTAATTTGGGAGGGCATTCCCAAACGCGGACTTAAAGCTGCCCGGCCCTCCCTGAAAGTGACACCTGCGTTAGTCCTCTCATATATCCTGACGATGAATTGACCGCACTCCCATCGTACTCATGCTAATGCTTAACATACGCTACATAGCATCAGCCGTACGATTTCCGACAACGTCCGCTCGACTAAAGCGCCTGACCTCAAATCTGACATCCTAATCGAAGCAAACCCCTACTTCCCCTCCCCCTTCCAGCAGTCCCGGGACGCCGGTCTTCGCCCACCGCCCGAAATCGAGCATTCCTTCTCGCCTTCTACACATCCTTCGTCTGAATACTGCCCAGCCTTCTGTGCAATAGAAGTCAAAGCTGAGCGCGGTGACGCGCAGGAAGCGCAGACGCAGGCAGCGGTGCTGGGAACTGCTATATTGATGAAGGCGCGGGAGATCGGCGCGGGCGAGGACGTAGTACCATGCGTGCCGGCTGTGATGGCGATAGGGAAGGCTTGGAGCCTCAACCTGATATACGAGGAGGCTGACAAGGGCGTGGTGAGTATTCCTTGATTCTGTGATGTTTGAGCACCCATGGAGTCGATGGCGCTAACGAGGGTGTGTAGGTCATAGCAGGCCCTTGGCCGATCGGCGAGACGTATTCGATTCTCGGCACGCTGAAGGTCGTGTTAGCAGTCGAGGCGATGCGCGAGTATGCGAGCGGGAAGTGGTGGGCGGATTTTGTGAACGGCAGTTGCCGGACGCTGCTTGACCAGCAGGTCTACGATTACGAGGATCTCCGAGAGGGCGACGTTGAGGAATCTCTCGACTAGTGCACGCAAATTTACCCATTATGCCAGCATTTTATAAATTTACAACAACCCTGCCATCTACCTACATGTGCTATCATCAATATTGATGGTACAAGACTTACGATGTGTAACATGAGCCCCGTCGACGACACGGGCAACACGCAATTTTGGAGCGTGCAGTATTCCAAGCGTGCAGTTTATCCCGAACCGCCTCACAACTGCCTCAATCTCGATTAAACTGCCTCTGCAAATGATCGCATCAGTGCATGATTGGGGCTCCTCTGCCATGCGTTAGCCATCGCTCTCACGATCGATCAATATCGTGCTCGAGTATCCGAATTGTACACGACATGCGAATACCTCTAGCACGCACCGAGCCATGCGTCTCACCGTCACCTTAGTCGCCATAATTCTGCCCACACTGGCATACACCTACCAAATCGCCTTTACGGGGCCAAACTCCGAGGAAGATGGCTACGAATACACTCCTGCCATCACTCCAGATTACGAAAGTCTGTCAAGACTATGCCTGCCCACCCCGTTGTTCGAAGACGGACCTCTAGAAGTCCTCGTCCGCGCAAGGTCACCAGGCTACGACGGTCCCATATGGCCCTTCGAACTACGACCTGATATCGACAGCGTATCCTCACGGCCGGTACCCGCTTACATTGCTCTCTACAGCGGAGAATACACGCTTGCAGGACCCTGTAACCCGCGTGCTCTAGAGCAGATTATCGCGTTCGATGCAACCGCGCAGGACGTCCAGCTCGTTGCTAAGATCGCTAGCGACGACGTGACGTACTGGCGGGAAATAGCCGACACGGCTGCGGCGGAAGAGGAAGCCGCGACGGGAACGTTAATCGGCAGGTTGATTGATGAGTACCGGCTTGCGCCTGGTGATATGTTGGTGCGGCTGATGGATGGGGATTGGCGGGCGGACGGAGATTGGGAGAAGATAGGTGATGCGGTGACGATATTCGGGTATAATGACGATATCTTTGCCGTGCCGCCATTGCAAGGATATCAGCTAGCGGATGGCGACATGGCGGGCGAGGAAGTTGCGGAGGAACAGCGAGCGATACTGAACGAGGGGGATAACGATATGACAGAGGTGCTCGACGGATCACGCTGGCCGCGGCTAACGTATAAGGATCTTGCTGCGGGTAGTCGGAACGCGGTGCGGGTGCGTCCAGCGCAAGGGGATTTGTTAGGGGAACAGGAGGACTTGCCGGACTTTGACGAGATGGATGAGTATGCGAATGTGCTGGGGCCGATAGCTACGGAGCGACAGGAGAAGCCGTCGAAGTATTTGCCGTGGCAGGATTACCTTCCTGAGGATGATGAGTCACCGCTGTTATCGCCTAGGAGGAGGGATTACGATCCACCCGTGAGATAGATGATCTATCATTTGGTGCACTTCTCAGAAAATCATTCAACTGCCTACATCATGTTTTATAATTAAGACTGGCGCCAGGACTGCGGTCTCTCTCGCTGCTCAGATAGTCGGTGCTCTTGACGAGTGAACCGACTGTCCATTATACGAGACAAATCACAATACTGGTCATATATAACACGATCATCAACATTTTCAAGTCAATTGTAATCCCAGTATATTGATGAGGCATATTAAGCAGTTCGTGGATCAATGATACTCGTACTCCATTAATTATATTAACATGAACATTAAGGCTTAAAATAGAACGTCGCCGAGCTCAATATAAACATTACAGCCAGCAAGCTAGCATCATAACGCTTCATTAATGCATTCAGAAACCAACTTACCTCCCCTTCGCGCACGCGACACACTCATATTAGCTTCAGTCTTGTCCACTTATCCTCCCTCACACAGCCTCAGGCCCCTGATACACCCCATTCCCAACACTCCGACTCCGACTCCGCCTTCCATGCCCATGATGATGATGATGCCCGTGTCTCCCACCAGCACCCGCAGCACCCGCAGCCCCACTGCCCTCAACAAACGTGCCCCAGCCCGCCTTCCTCGTGAACACCGCGTTCTCGAACCCGCCATACCCCATATTCTTGCCGAAGCTGATGCCGTCGTGGCCGCGCGGCAGGGGGATGTGGTTGTACCGCCAGTCCCAGATGGAGGCGTATACCATCCTGTAAGCGCCGAAAGCGCAGATGGTGCCGATTATCGCGCCGGCGAGGACGTCGTACCAGTGGTGGAATTCGTCGATGGTGAGGGAGCCGCCGATTAGGCAGGCGCCGAGGAGGGGTGCGTAGACTACGGTCATTTTCCACATTTGCGGGTGGTAGTTCGACCAGAGCTAGGAATTCGTACGTTAGCACCGCCCATCCGAAGTTATGTATGTCTTTTGTATATGGGGTAAGAGGTGGAGGTACCTTTAATTTGGCATTTAGCCACAGGAAGAGGAACACGAATCCCGCAAAGGCAGCGGTTGAATGGCCGCTGGGCATGCTTTCCAAACTATCGTCAATCTGGTCTTTGTCGCCCCGACAGACCGCCCTCGTGAACATTATGTATCCGAACCCCGTCCCGCCGTTCGCGCCGGTTCCTGTCGCGGCGGCGCTGACGTCCGGGTCGCAGACGGCGAGGAAGTGGGGGCGCAGACCGCCAATCAGCCATTTAATGAAGACTTGGAAGACGGCCGCGTTGATGAGAGAGTAGAGGAGGCCGAGGATGGCATTGTTGGCGTCCCAGAAGGACTTGATGCGGATTTGGAGGAGGAGGATGAAGGTTATAGGGATGATCGAGGCGAGGAAGGCGGCGAGCCAGATTGGAATAATATTCTTGCGGAGGGGACTATTCTAAGCGTTAGTAACGAATTCTAAGTCCCATTACGAGTTGTCGAGAAGGAGACTTACTACGCCGTCTCTGGGAATACCACTTCGCCGTTATTAAAGTATATAGGAAAATTCCTAGTCGGCGCTGGTGGCGCTTCATACACCTGCACATTCATTTTGTCAGCCGTCATGATCCTTTAAACTCTGTATGTCATATATGGCTGATATATATACGCACCCCAAGTCCAACTGCGCCCAAGGCTGCCATAGTCAGGATGTCCAGCCATACAGTCCTGACCCACCCGCCAAACGTCGGCCGTCGATTGATAAACGCATACGGCGACGATGGCGCCGCACCCGTCGTGTTCGGCGCTGTTCCAGTCGTCGACACGGACGGCTTGTCACGCCGAACCGGCGAGCGACTGCGCGTGAAGAAACCCATGGCTGCAATATACTATTAAGATAGCCGTATTATATATTATAATATATATGTCCTGGGCGCCTATGGGCTTATATCGCCAAGGGCTGCAGTGGGGAGTAGTATTCAGAGAGGGCGAGGTGCCGGTTGGCCGTTGAAACGAGCAGCCGTTCACCCGAGGTGGACAAGAAGGACAAGACTGCAGATGAAGCTTGTCTTTTGCCAACGGCGGCCCGCCGCCGCCTCTTATAAACATGTACACGTGGGATACACATTAGATACATTTCGTCATGGCGCCCGTTTGATACATCGTGACGTCTGTTGGCTGTAATGTGTTCGTGCATTTATGGAAGCTTGTTTAAATGCTTGTTTAATTGGAATGACGTCGGTTGTCTCCGCGAATTCTTGGCGCTGGAGGTGCAGCGCAGCGTGTCGTCTGCAGCGGGTAACGGTTATGACATAATCTCGGTTGCCGGCACGGACTTTTACTGTGAGGGCAATACCCGATTTGGCTGCTGGATATCGATGAGAGGTCTGGTATCGAGCCTGCCGACGGATAATTATTGTAGCTTGGGAGAGTAGCTCGATGTGGTCGTGTTTATCGCTGACTTTGCATGTTTATCTATGTTCTGGGTTCACCAACCCTTGCACTTGTCTACCAATGTTGTCTACGACTGTTTTAGAAATTGCAACAACCAGAATGGTAAATTTATTATTCGTGTTTGTTAAAAGATTAAAGCTTGATATATTTTACTAGAATCACAGGCGACATGCGCACTTGGTCACTATATCAAAACTGCAAGCCGAGGATATCAACAGCTGACTAGAAAATCCACTGTCGTCTCCATTGGCCGCACCTACACCCACCATATATGCTTACATCTCAACTGACTGGGGCGTCGTGCTACGAGGGCGTCGTCGGTAGGTCGGTACCTGCTTTGCAGGGCGAAACCTTGCGTGCTTCAATATTCTACGTGGGCAGGGCGGAACCTTGCTACTTCTCTGCAAGTTTTGTTTGAAACAGATGGGATTGGGGAAGAACCTGGTTCCATTTTCTCAACAGCATTTGAATATCGATCGATCGTTCGTTTATCTCATGTAAGTGTAATAAAGGTAGTAAAACAGTTCGTCCCGCCTGAACTCCGGTGAATGAGTAGCAGCATGCTTGTCGATGCCAAGGAAAGCAGAATGTCCCATTAATGGTAGAAGCGGTAGAAAATATATAACATGGAAAAGAAGGTAGTGAGAATGCTTTTGCGGCAAGACGGCGGCTGCGCGCGTTTACCGATTGGATTTGGCGACACTGGATAAATAGAAGAATTAGTATGGTTGCGTGTAAACTTGAATATTGATGGTAGAATGGTAGGGACGTACCGCTCGAGCTCGTCCTTCTTCTTGATGGCGTAGGAGTTGGAAGATCCCTTGGCGGCGTTGATCAACTCTTCGGCAAGGCACTCGGCGATGCTCTTGACGTTCCTGAACGCAGCCTCGCGGGCACCGATGGTGAGCAGGTGGATGGCCTGGTTGACACGGCGGAGCGGGGACACGTCGACGGCCTGGCGACGGACGGTACCAGCGCTGCCGATACGGGTGGAGTCTTCACGCGGGCCGCAGTTGACGATGGCGTCGACGGCAACCTGGATGGGGTTGAGGTCGGTGAGGAGGTGGATGATCTCGAAGGAGTGCTTGACGATGCGGACGGCCATGAGCTTCTTGCCGTTGTTGCGGCCGTTCATCATGAGCGAGTTGGTGAGACGCTCGATGATGGGGCACTTGGCCTTGCGGAAACGCTTGGTAGCGTAGCGGCCGGCGGAGTGGGGGGTGTAGACGGGAGCCTGGATCTGAATGTAGTCCCTGGAGCGGCTGTTAGCAAGGAGAAGGATCGCGGTGGGCTAGATGGATATCGCATACTCCAGGGAGATGTCGCCGACGCGAACATCTTCGTAGGTCCACTTGTTGAACAGCTTCACGGAGCCGATCTCATCGGTGACATCCTTGGGGAGGACGGAGTGGACGGCGACGGGCGCCTCAACCTCGACTTCTTCGACGTCGGACATGATGACGGATGATGGGATGTTGGAGGTGGAGATGACGAGGGGGAGTTCTTGCTTCCTTGATTCTGAGGCTCGTTCGTGAAGTTGATGGAGGAGGTGTCTCGTATAGGCTCGAAATATTGGAATTGAGCGTTCCATGTTGTGTGTAGCGGGTTCAGGTGCTGCAAGGGCACTTGCCCTGGATTTATCTAATCTGATAGACAAACAGATCTAATCTGGAAATTTGTGTTGTCGGTTACAACGAGATTGCATTGATGCCAAGACATCAGTTCAACAACACCAAAATCTGTTTGAGGTAACAATTCGCTCGAACTTGCAAGTGCTTGAGACTAGGCCTTCATATGATATTTCCGCACAGCATGTTATGTTACCCTTATAGATACAGTGGTGAACAGGTATTATCATGAGGCGTCTCGCGCTCTGCTCCTACTAGTCTGTAGTGAACAGTTCCAAGAAACGGCCGATACGCTGCAATTGTAGCTGTTTCCTTATCTAAAACGACGGCAATAGCACACCATGAGAGGTGTCAAGCTCGTCGCCAAATCCTGGCTGAGATTCTTAACTTGGTACGAATAGGGAACATTGAACTACTCTGCTGCAAGTGCTGGTTTGGATTCATCATATAATTCCGTACCCTCGATCGCCCAGCGGGCCACAACAACGCGGCTCTCCTCCTCAGATCCTTCTGAGCGACGATGCCGATAGCTCTAGTGTTGCATCAGCGGCTGGCCGCTAGATGGGATCAAACGCCTGATGGATGGATGCGGCGCTGACAAACTGGAATTTGACCAACTAGGATGCCAAAACCAGCCGGCCCATACATGTGTGTGGGGCTGCGAAGCATGCCTGTCACGATGAATCATCACCGAGTGGATGCATGTCTTTGCTCCGGAAATGGAAATGAGCACATGAATTAATCCACCATCGGCATTGTCGACAAGAGTAGCTGCCAAGGTTGGAGGTATCGACAAATGATCAGCAGGTTGGGTTGGCATTCTGCTGTGGTGTCTGGCCCCAAGACTAAGTAATTCTGATGAAAATGGCTGACAACCTTGACGGGCCCTCAGCCAACGGAGAGCAGACGTCCTCCAGTGAGATGCCGTCCTGTCATGTTACGCGGGTGCCTGCGTAACACAACACATCCCAAATTGAAGATGCAACTCTCCCGTCTCCACGTACACCGAATGCAATGTCGTGCGAATCGGCTTCGTCATGAAATACCATCCATATACACCGGCTAATATAAATGCGTCTGACAGCGCGCCGCGTTGCATTTTGCGTAATCCCAAAGCGGTTACGCCAGAGCTGGACCCAGGCTGGCCCTTTGCAAGCCTTTGCAAAAGTCTGGTTTTCGAAATTTCGAGACCATAACGTTGGACCCTTGCATTCGTCAATTGCAAGCTCGCTCGGAGGCTCTCTCTCTCTCCACTTCCACAAATCCCCAGCCCGCCATTCGCTGACGAGTTCTCCACGCCGCCAGTTACGTCGCCGCCCACGAGCTTACGTGATCCGTTCACGGTCCCAGCAGGCTGGTTCGCGCCAGCCAAGGCCGTTGGTGGTCGCCCGTGCAACGTGTTGCCTTCGGCCCCCGCGGCCTCCGTGCCGTACGCTTCGATGACTCGACTGCCCTTTTAAAGCTCTGACGATTTCCGCGGGCAGCACGCTAATCCACGGAGCCCGAGAAGAGGCGAGCGCTGCTTGTCCCGATAGTATACACGCACACAACTGTTCTGGACTTCCACTTACCTAAACATTGTCTTATAATCATGGCGCATCTCAGCGCCGACGGCAGCGGTGCTGGGCCGAGTATGGGCGCCGCGCTTGCCAACGTGTTGACCCAAGCTGTGAGTGCGGCCTGATATTCCAAGATGCAAAATAACTGTCTGAGAGAGATGGTCTCGCAAGCATGGCGAAAAGGACAGATTTTCTCGTCTGTGTGCATTATAATATTGATAGACTGATTCGCTGATGATATGCTTCGATCGTGGCAGTGCGAGAACTGTCGGCGGCGGAAAGTGCGTTGCCCCATATGAAATCAATGCTGAATGATGAGAAATCGAAAGGCCACTTGCACGCGAGGCCTCACGATTGGATGATGCGATATCTGACGATAACTTTCGATGCGCCGACTGCTCCGACGCGCAGGTCAAGTGCAACCGGCAAGATCCGTGCTCAAACTGCCTGACCTCCAATCTCGAGTGCCGCCCCGCCAAACGGGTCGTCGAACACCGTCCGCGGGTCGTCCTCTCCTCAAATTAGTACGTACCCATTACTTCTTTACCTAGGTACTTCCCCTCGATCTTCATTCGCCGTGTCCTTTGGGCTGGCTGGAAGTTTGGTTCACGGGGTGGTACCTTTATGCCATTTTACATCATTGTCGACGCTTGATATTTCAGATCGCGGGCAAATCGCAACTACCCGCTGAGATTGTTCACGATATGTGGATATGGAGAACCGCATCCGCATTTTCAGGATGTTGCGTGCCAAACTATCCTTCTCCTCCCGGCCGCAGCCAGATGTCCGGCCTGGCTTGCGGGACCAGTCGCAGTCAAAGAAATCTAAAACCGTCACAATCGTGACCCCGTCGCTGACTGAAGTAAATCTAAACAGCCAGCGATCCATCGACGAAATCAACAGTCGCCTCATATCAATCGAACACCTCGTCAAGAATCTCTCCATCAGCGACCCCGTCCGCGACCGCCTACCCGATTACCGCAAACCCAAAGGCGAGGCCGCCACCTCCGCCGCCGCTACTATACCCGGCCCAACATACAGCTCGACGCCCTCCGACGGCCTGCCGAGTACCAATGCGCAGACCCCGGCGCAAGCGTCATTCGAAGGCGACTCGTCATTCGCGACACAAACCGTCCTCGCTGGCGAACTAGCGGGAATATCAGCCAGTAGGAGTCAGCAGTCCATGGAGATTCTCGATGCGCTGAGCTCGTTGAAGGACATGATGAATACATCTTCCGTAGACGACGGGTTGGACGACCTGTGGTTTGAAGCGGACGAGAAGCCGAGGGGTCTGCCCGCCATGGAGCTGCTACCCCCACAATTCGTCCTATCGCTTCTTAAACGGCTAAAAGGTAAGGCCTATCAAATACATCCTATATCAGTCCGATCGATATAATCAGATCATTCCCCTCATCCAGCGATTCTGTTATAGCCCGCATCCGTTTCGAGACTAATATTCCTATGCAATTGCCATCGAAAAGACTATTGCAATAAACTAACGACAGACAAACATTCAGAAAACCAGTCGATACAATACATCGCATACGTCGTCAACAATGAAAATGCATTAGAGAAACTCTGTCAGGCCGTCTATTTCCCCACGGAGCCCGTCACGCTCGGGCAGTTGACGAATATGCATGGACTCCTGTTCTTTCTCCTGCAGGAGTGCGTCGCTGTTGAGGATCCGATTATGGCGGAGTGGGATGCTATCGGGTTTATGAGGATATGTGAAAAGAATCTGCATATCGGTTGTCAGAGCTATGAGGTTCTTGCGGTGCCGACTTTGGATAATATCAAGGCTCTGGTTATGGGGGTTAGTCACTTCATTGCTTTATACATTGATATCGAGTACACCGATTTCTATCGTTCCGTTGAAGTATACAATTGCGAATGGTCAACTAATATTCAATTCCTGCAGATCGTCTTTGCGCAGTTCAACTCCAAGCCGCTCCTCGCATGGACGCTGTGCTCCGCCGCGGCAAAACACCTCTTCAGCCTAGGCTTCCACCGCGAACGCTCACTCAAAGGCGACCCACCGCAACTCGCAAACGAAAAGCGCCATATCTTCTGGTCCGTCTACGGCGTCGACAAGAACCTCTCGCTAAACCTCGGCCGGGCGTCCAACTTCCCCGACTACGATATCGACACGGAGTACTTTTCTATCTCGGAGAACGATCGGATCGCGCTGTGGGACCACGCGGCGTTCAAATTTGTCTTTCTGAGTCGAGTGCAAGGGCAGGTATACGATAAACTGTACTCTGCTACTGCTCTGAAAAAGTCGCAAGCGGAGCGACATAGCATCATCGCCAGCATCGACGCCGAGCTGCGCCCCTGGCTGGAAGACTGGCGCAGTGTCAGTATACCAGTCATTCTCCCCTATAGCCACGATATCAATGCTAATTTGTACATAATAATGAACTAGATCGAGGAGTCGTGCCGGTCCATCCTCCCGCCAGATCAATTCGACCTCTTCTTCGGCCCCATGGAAATCATCTACTACGCTTTACAAACAACCCTCCACCGCGCCGCCTCGATGGGCGAGGGCACGCGCACCACCGAAATCACAGCAGCCTGCTTCGAGGCCGCAACCGCCGGCATGCGCAGCCAGATCGACGAGTTTCTGCCGAAATTTATGAGTAGATACACTCCGAATCAGCGGGCCGCATACGTGTCCTGGTCGGTAATCTCCTACGCTGTGCAAGTTTCCCGCTGTCACCCTCACCCTCACCATATCCACACCCCTCTTCAATAACCTCGACAACCCCGCCATATCCACTGTCCATAAATATATGGCTGGCTGTATGTAGCTTTGCTAACGTTCGATATTTGGTGCAGGATCCTGCTATACACCTCCTTCACACCGCTAATCGTCGTCTTCCTGCACGCAATAGCATCAAACAGCGCATCAGACGTAAAACTCCTCCACGACTTCCTCGACTCCATCGAACCCATCTCCGGCGTGTCAAAAGACTGCCGGCGCCTCTGCGAGGTCACAAAGGTCTTCTGCCGCGTCGCCAAAGCGCTCGTGGAGGGCCAGCAGCAGCACCTCCACGCGCCGCTAGCGCTGGGGACTTATTCGCATACGTCTAATACTTTATTGTTACCGCAGAGTCAGGATATGGCGGGGCTGGGGGGTGGTGTTGAGGGACGGTATGATGGTGGTGGAGGCGGCGGCGGGGCCGGGGTGGGTGGACAGCTGCCGGATATCTTTATGCAGGATATAGATGGGGTTAGCGGGTGGAGCGAGGAGAGTGTGGAGGCTATGAGTACTTTCTTTGGGAATTGGATGGGGAGTTCGGGACCGATTGTGGATATGTTGAATTTGGACTTTAGCAGCTGTTTTTAGCAGCAAGGTTGCAACGTTGGCGGGTTTATAAGCCAGGTCGAGGTGTGGGTTTATCAGTACTGTGCTTGAGTAGGTAGGTAGAGTAGCTAGCAATAGTAAGCTTGACAGTGCGTCAGCGTCCGTAATAGTAATAATAGACATATATTTTATCCCAAGAACCGTATCCAGACCAGCTGCGTGTATACGCCGTAGACGCCTTTAAGCCACCTTTGCGCCCAGCTTCCACTTTACGAGACGAGTAGGCGCTCTGTAGACGGCGAAACTTCCCTTGCTAAACCATCAAATTATATAAATTTGCAACGACGGATATATGGACCGGGTATATGAGGACCACTTAACTGGCAATGTCGGCGACGGAAACGGTCTTATTACCGCCAAGCCGGACTCGGGCTTACCACTATATCTCCCAACGCACGTCTCGGAGACTCGGCGCAACCTTAACTCCAAGCCCATAGCCGCATCTCCGAGTGCCCGGAGAAGCCTGTGATTGGTTGATATAATCGCGAGACGACTGGCGCGCGGATTTGGTCGTTTGGCGGGTCTAGGCGCGCCGCGACTCGGTGGGCGACTCCGGTGTCCGATGTTTTGAGTGCGGATTTGTGCGTGAGTTCTCTAAGGGTATTTATATAATGAAGGGGGTGTAGGAAGGATGTTGGATACTGGTACCTTAGTACATCCTCACCTTTCGTACTTCGTACCCTCGTTTGTAATATATAATATATTCGTATCTTTTTTTCTGCATAGTAATTCTAACCCGCGAATAACTATATCTGTATCTGTCGATTGTCTGTTGCAGTCCTAGATCATATTGCAAAATATAATACTAGGGTCACCTTTTTGTAGTCTCGAGAGTCGTATTTCTGCACTTCTTTGCCTAGACGATACGTGTTCCCGAGGGCGTGGAACTCGGGTTGCTGATTGGTATCACAGTGGTGGTACAAGATCCGAATCGGGCAGTCGTCTACAACTGCAACGTCAACACACAATTGCGGATATCGTCGACGCATCTGCACGCACCGCTTCACGATGTCGCTGTCGAGCATCAACCACGAAGCGGAGAGCATCGCGCTCCCTGAGCTTACTGGTGCCACAGTGGGGAAAAGCAGCACGGATGCCATCGTCACTATACCAGATACTAGTAAACAGGAAATGGAAGAGAAGGAGAAAGATAACTCCGGAGCCTACTGGGTAAAGACACCTATACATTCAACGACGTTAAGTTCATGGCCGGGTGGTAGCACTGACACTTTACAGCGTGTATTCAAGTACTCGTCCCCGGTAGACCGCCTGCTTTACACCATCGCGGTAATCATGGCCATAGCCAGCGGAGCCTCACTTCCACTTATGACCGTCGTCTTTGGCCGCTTCACCTCGAAATTCACAGCCTTCGCCGACAACACCTCCTCCGGCGAGCAATTCCTCCGCGACGTCAACTCCTTCCTCCTCTACTTCATCTATCTGTTCATCGGCCGCTTCGCCACTACTTTAATTGCGACGACATGCGCCACGATCGCTGCGACCCGCACCGTCCGCGCGCTCCGACAAGCATTCTTATCCCATCTTCTCCGCATGGACATCGCACATTTCGACAAGTCCGGCAGCGCGGCAACCGCCACACAAGTCACCACCAACGGCAACAAGATAAACTCTGGCATCGCCGAGAAACTCATCCTAGTCGTGCAGGCTGTATCCATGTTCTTTGCAGCTTTCATCGTCGCGCTAGTCGTGCAGTGGAAGCTCGCGCTGATTACCATGATGTCTATCATCCCGCTTACAATCGTGATCGCGAACATCTGCATTGTGTTAGACGAGAAGTGCGAAGCTGTCGTAACGCGACTGTATACCCGTGCGTCGGCGCTTGCGCAGGAGGCCTTTTCGTCTATTCGTGCGGTGCATGCGTTTAGCGCCCAGGAGAAGCTTGTTGAGAGGTTTGATGAGTATCTGATCGAGGCGCATAAGGAGGGGGATCGGAAGAGTCCGATTCACTTGGTGTTTTTCCCGTTCCATTTCTTCTTTATGTATGCGGGGACGGCGTTGGCATTCTGGCAGGGGTATAGGATGTTCCGGAGCGGGGAGATAAGTAATGTTGGGACGGTTTTTACGTGAGTATTATACGTGTCCTCGGGCTGTATTCTTCTGAATACGCATATTGGCTGCTGTATATGCTGGGATAGTCTCGGTGCCAAACCCGCCCGGTTGCCAATGTGATGCTGGGATTGTGGGCGTAAACTTGCTGATCTTCTTGGGAATTGGTTTAGGATTCAGATGTCGATGATGATGGCGGCTTCGGGGCTGGCGCAACTGTCTCCTTACGTCATGGCTATTTCCACTGCCTCTGCCGCCGCGGCGGAACTATTCGAAGTTATCGATAAACCTTCCCAGCTGGATTCTTTAGACGCATCCGGTCATAAGCCTGACACTTGTAACGGCGATATCGTCATCTCTAACGTCGACTTTGCCTACCCAACCCGACCTACCGCACAGGTCCTCAAAGATTTCAGTATCCATTTTCCTGCCGGTAAGACGACTGCGCTCGTCGGCGCCAGTGGATCGGGGAAAAGTACTTGTGTGGGGCTTTTGGAACGCTGGTACGAGCCGTTATCCGGCAGCATTACACTTGACGGGAAACAGTTGATGGAATACAATGTCAAATGGCTGCGTTCGCAGATCCGGTTGGTCCAGCAAGAGCCCGTCCTATTCGCCGGCACGGTATTCGAAAACGTTGCTCGAGGCTTCTTAGATCACCAGCGTGCGCTCCCTGTTTCACAGCAGCGGCAACTAGTCAAAGAAGCTTGCGTTCTCAGTAACGCGCATGAGTTTATCACCCAGCTACCCGAAGGATACGACACGCAGGTTGGCGAACGGGCCAGCAGGTTGAGCGGTGGGCAAAAGCAGCGTGTAGCTATCGCTCGGAGCATCATTTCGAACCCACGTATCCTTCTGCTTGACGAGGCTACCAGTGCGCTGGACCCCAACGCGGAGAAGATAGTCCAGGATGCACTCACACGTGTATCCAAAGGCCGCACGACAATCACTATCGCCCATCGTCTGTCCACTATCAAGAAAGCAGACAACATCGCGGTTATCGCGGAAGGTGCAGTTGTCGAGCAAGGAACTCATGAGGAACTCATCGCCCTGGACCGCCACTATGCTGCCCTCGTTCGCGCCCAGGATCTCGGAGACAAGGGAGAATCTGCCACCGGCTTCACTTCAAGTCCCGAGGACGACGGCAAAGACGACTTCGATCTACCCCTGAGCCGCACTAAAACCGCGGCATCGAAAGCCGAGGCATCAATGGCAGCAAAGAAAGCAGCAACCGAAGGGACACTCCACTATGGCATCACCAAGTGCATGTGGCTCCTCCTGTCCGAGCAGAAAGGCATGAACGGAACCTACTTCATCATGATCATTCTCTGCGTGATCGCCGCGGCAGTCTATCCCGCGCAAGCTATCATATTCTCCCGCATCTTCAACGTCTTCACTTTACCTCGCGCCGAAGCTGACGACAAAGCCAACTTTTTCGCGCTAATGTTCTTCGTTCTCGCACTCGCTAACATTGCGGCCTATGCGCCTATGGGGTGGATCTCGAACAGCAAAAGCCAGATAATGAGCCATAACTACCGGAAGGAGTTGTTTGCTATCGCGCTTCGCCAGGACATCACCTTCTACGACCACGAGGAGAACTCATCCGGTGCGCTGTCGGCAAAGATAACGGCACTCCCGCAGCAGCTGGTAGATATGTTGTCGATGAATACGACGTTGATGATAATAGTTGTTTTGAACGTCCTCGGCAGCTCTATCGTGGCTTTAGTGTATGGATGGAAGTTATCATTGGTGGTCTTAGCTGGTGGGATGGTACCACTTATCGCGGCTGGCTACTACCGTATGCGACTTGAGGTCGCGCTGGACGAAGCTAATGGCGACCGCTTTGCCGCCAGTGCTGGCATCGCAAGTGAAGCTGTCGCTGCAATCCGTACCGTCGCATCGTTGACACTTGAAGAAGAAGTCCTCGCAGCATTTAGCGCGAAGCTTGGTGAAGTCGTGACAAAGTCCTTTGAGACGGTACTGTTGCGGATGGCTCTCTACTCTGCCGCGCAGTCGCTCGACTTCCTGGCTATGGCTCTAGGATTCTGGTATGGCGCTCGACTCCTCGCGCGCGGTGAATATGATGCGACGCAGTTCTTCGTCATTTTTATTGGCGTCATCTTCGCAGGACAGGCAGCGGGCCAGTTCTTCGGTTTTACAACGAGTCTAAGCAAGGCGGCGGAAGCAGCGAACTATATCTTCTGGCTGAGAACTTTGAAGCCAACGATTGCAGTAACCGAGGAGAACAAAGACCGTGGGCCAGACGGTGATGACGATATCACGTTTAATAATGTGGGCTTTGCCTATCCGCAGCGACAACAGCACCCCGTTCTCCGCGGCATAGATATCACGGTACGTAAATATAACATTGTACATTCGACTATTGAACCGAATGAACCAACTAACGAGATTGGCATGACAGATTCATCCCTCCCAGTTCATAGCACTAGTCGGTGCTTCCGGCTGCGGCAAAACTACTATCATCTCTCTCCTCGAGCGCTACTATGACCCGACGCACGGCTCCATCCTTCACGGCAGTACTCCAATATCCGGCTTCTCTCCACTCCTCTATCGCTCTCACCTCTCCCTCGTGCAGCAAGAACCAACTCTATATGCTGGCAGCGTCCGCGACAACATCCTACTAGGCCTACCGACTGATACCGCCACAAAATCTGACATCGACGCCGCCCTTGAAAACGCATGTAAAATGGCAAACGCATACGACTTCATAATGTCGCTACCTGAAGGGCTAGATACTCCCTGCGGTGCCTATGGCGCACAATTCAGCGGCGGCCAGCGCCAGCGCATCGCTATCGCCCGCGCGTTGATCCGAAACCCGCGTGTGCTGTTGCTTGACGAGGCGACTAGTGCGCTCGATACGATGAGTGAGCGGCTGGTGCAGGGTGCCATTGATGCGGCGAGGAAGGAAAGTGGAAGAATTACGGTTGCGGTTGCGCACCGACTGAGCACGGTTGTGAATGCGGATGTGATATATGTGTTTGCTGGGGGGAGAGTGGTGGAGCAGGGTACGCATGGGGAACTGTTGGCGAGGAGGGGACGGTATTATCAGATGTGTTTGGCGCAGAGTTTGGATCGCGGGGTATAGAGAAGAAGTTATTTATATATCTGTGGTGGAGGGTAATGTGTGAATAGGAAGTGGTTGGATTCGGTTTTGAAAGATCTCCCCTCTGGTATATTTGCATTCTGTGTTCGATTTATTGGGAAAACTTCGGCCGGGAATCTTCTTCGATCTATAGATTAATTTCTTGGCACAACAGAGCAGTTCCGAAGTATCCTGCTCGATCGCTCTTTGATCTGGTAATTGTTTTAATTAATTGAGATTTGGATTCCATTAAACATTCATTTTGCGGGTAATGTGTGTGAGTTCCCTTGGTCGATTGAGTGTCGTCTAATATATATCCTGTCAGAAGCCGCCGCTAGTTTCATGATATACATCAGTCCACTGATACTCTAGTAGATAGGATGCAAGTTTACGGCCTTGTAGGTAGAGTCGAACTTTGGCAGGCGGCAAAATAGATCTGTCGATATACTCTAGATCTATCGGCAGCTTATAATTATAGAATAATGGGGCAATGAGCTTTGTGACTAGGTAGTCAGTTATGTTTGGGGTTAGATTAGAGGGCATGCATATTTATAGGCTAGCAATCAAGACGATTCCTCTAGACCATAATGTTTTATAATTTATCTTACTGCTCACCGAGGCCCGCGCGAGCTTGGCAAATATAAATCCCAATCCGGATCCTCCAAAAGATCAGCCACCGTTCTCACCCTCTGCGCCTCCAAGTCCTCCAAAATACTCTGACCCTCATACGGCACCAGCGGATTCATTTCGATTGAATTTGGATTATGCAGTCTATATCCTGCCGGTCCGACCCCCGATTGCTTCCTTGCAATCTTTCCAATCTTGATCTTTCGATTGTACTCGCTCTCGAGCTCTGGTCCTAGCGTAATCATTGGATTCATCTGATCTTTCGGGGCGATAAATACACCCTCTGGTGCCGGATTCTTTTCCGCAAGCGCCTGGTACTCTGCTTGTAATTGTAGCCGCTCATTGGTAGGAAGCTCAAGCAGGTCTGTGTTTAGCAGCGGCGAATAATCTGGATGTTCCACTTCCTCCAATGGTAGTGGATTCTCGGTGAGTATTACCACGCCTTTCACCACTCGCCATTCCGTGTCGATAACATTCGGATCTTTCGAACGGTATCTGAACGCCGCATCGCCGGGCTCTAATCCTAGAGAGACGACCTCTGACCACAGCGAGCTGGCGTAGCCGATGTTCTGGACCAGATTATACACATTGCTCGCCTGCATCTCCGCTCCCGGTGTATAAGATTCCAGGCCGTCAGCGAGTAATGAATATGTCATGTCCGTCGCGACGCTCTGCTCGACGTTTCCGGCAATCTGGTAATATCTGACGATTAGCTCGACAGACTCGTCGGTACAATCGTCGCCATTGAAGAACGTCAAGGCTTGCGGCGGACTACCAGTATCAGGACCGCTGCGGACGCGGATGACAGTTATTTCAGTACCCGGAGGCAGTCGGATGCCGGCGCAGGTATGGTCAGCGGGGTTGCTGGGGAGGTAGTAATGAGGATTGGGACCATCGGAGTAGAAGGGTGCAGGTTGGAAGTCGAGGAGATAGGCGGCGGTAGAAGCTGGTGAGAGGAAGATGACTGCAAGGGAGATAGAAGCGAGCATTGTAATGCTAAATGTTTTATCCACGGAGCCTGAAATCTGCTGAGCACTCGAACACGCCGACAAGAATTGCGACTCAATCTCAATCTTTGATGCATGTCTGGGAAAGTAAGTTCACACTCAAAAGCGTAGCATGCGTGCGTTCGCGTGCGTAGGAAGTCATCTCCAACTTTGAGCTGGTTCGCGTCAGATTAAACATACATCATGCAAAGAAATACAGGTAGAGATGACGGTACTATTGATTGATTAGTATGAAATAATAAACACTGTTTGTTTGTTAAGCTCGATTGGTTAATCGATTGATTACGATATTAATACAGAAATGGGAAGATTCCCGAAAATTGCATGTGGTTTCATCAAGAGACTGCATGAAAGCTGGTAGCCGTATAGAACCTCCTCTCAGTTGAGAGTTGTATGTCCAATTTGGGATCGCCCCGCAAGCATTATATTATATCGATTTCTTTTGTTAGAGAAAATCGCACCTTTTCACAAGCGAATATTCGAATTAAAAGTATATGGGTCATGAACTTGATCAGTATTGCTCGACTCGAGTAGCCTCTTGCAAGTCGATCAACACCCCGGCTTTAGAACCTACTCTAGCTCTTCTATCTTGTCATGAGTTTCCTGACTCTCCATAACAGCTTCATAAGCCCGCTGAATCTGATCAGTAGCGAGGTTCCGAGCCCGCTGGAACTCCTGCTCTGCTTCAAATTGGGCTGCCTGCAGTCGCTCTGCTTCTCTCCGTTGAGGCTCAAGAATCAGATCTGAGATTGCGTACTGTCGTCTGAGATGCCAGATGATATCGTCGAATGAACCGGAGTCCGCCGGATCAAGTCCAAATGATTGTTGGAGTTCGTCTCTTATAAAAGTAGGTACCAGGGGCATTTCATGCTTAAGGAGTTCCATTTGCTGGATGAAGTTCAGCGGAAAGCCAGCCCTGTTTCGCATGTTCTGGACGAATTGTGACTCTTCTTCAATCTTATTGTATCCTTCGGGTTGATATTGGGGTTGAGAAAACCCGGGGAAAGCAGACTCTTCTTCTTCGAATAGAGATTGATGTTGTGTGTCGTCATACTCGACCTTCAAAGACATCCTAGACTTTTCATCCGGCTCTGATTCAGTCTTGAAGATGGGGTTTTCGTATGGGTAATCTTCCCAAGTATATCCATGATCATACGGATCAAGATTTCCCATCTCAATTGCGTTCGGATCGTTTCCGTCATAATAGTACTCCGATTCCTCCTTTAGATATCCTGCTGTAGGGTCCTCGTATGCGTATTCGTCGTAGAAATCCTCGACAGGATAAGCATCTTCGTACTCTTCTTTCAAAATTTCCTGTACGGATAAATCAGGGTTTGCACCGATATCTGCAATAGCCTCCTCCTCGTCGTATTTTATTTTAACTTCCTCTTTGAGCTCTTTAACTTCAGGCTGCTCTCTCATGATACCTTCCGCCCAATCACCACCCTGGATAGATTCGAATCGCAGCCCCGGGATAGTCCGCCCATGGCCGACCATTTCTAGTGCTATAGGAGCACGCGAGTTCAGCAGGTCTGGAAAATAGGTATTCGCGCTGTCCTGGCCACTTAATATGTCCCGCATCAACTCATCGTCCCTGATCACGTCCATATTTGCATTGAATCGGTAATACGCTCTCGATAGATCCCAAAACTTGACATCTGCAAGAAAAGGTCTTATCCGCTCAAGCCCCTGAGCCTTGCCGAACCCTATATCCATCAATATTTCACCAGGTTGCAGCCCTGTGTCCACGATATACTTCTGCCAATCTGGCGTATCGGGTTTCAGCTCCTGCCAGGAGGTGAACTTTGGTAGAATCCCCGTCTGCACTGCCAGGGGACCCCAATCTGCAACCTGAAGACTATTCACATCGTTGCGCGGAAAGAAGTATGCGACAAGCGATGGTTTGTTCCCATCGCGTCCGCAGTTATTGGCGAGCTGGTAGAAGGCGAATGCCCAGGGAGCTCTCCCAAATAGTGGAGTCGTCCATACTTTGAGAGCAACAATGCGATTCGGGGAGTCAGGGAAATCTGACTCCCATCTGGTGTAGTCGATACGGGTGCAGGCTTTTGGGTTCGGGCCAGTGATTTCTTTTGAGATTCTTTCTCCTTTGGATATAGGTTGAGACTGACGGACGAAGGTGAAGACGTAGGCAACCGTGAATGCCGGGAGGTATATGAAGCGGAATAGTGTGAGAATTATAGCGACTCGCATGGTAGGCTAGCGAGCATCTAGGTCGGTAAGTATATGCAATACCTTGCAAATTTCCAACCCTTTTCCAGCCGGCATTACTGTACTAAGATGGGATTAGCGCTCTTTCGTGGACTTTGCAATAAGTTTATGTCAATATCATACTATTAGAACTGTTGTATTCAGGACCGTTGTACAAGTTTTCTCGGTCAGAACAGCGTTGACGTTAACATGTTAGGTCGTGCACAAAACTCCCGTTGACTTATTGTCTTTCGAGGATCTCTAGTATAGCTGTCTCGCCGTGATAAGCTTCCTGCATCCTGATCTCTGGGTGGATAGCATGAGTTCCCTGTGGGTGCACGTCCTAGTGCGCGAGTTCTATCGAGCAAATTTATCGCAATGCATAATAACGTTTTATCCGGAATCGACGCGCCGCTCATCCCGTTATAACTCTTACAAAACCCGGCCAAAGCACCAATTGTAATATATATATATATTGTCAAATTAATCCTAGGTGCTGAACCTAGAACTATTCTCATCGTAAAAGTAATAGAGAACCTGACTTTTAGAGAACCGACTAATACAGGGTAGACAACCCACAGGCACTCCAGTACATACCACCTTGCCCATCTGGATGCCGCAGTAGCGATCCCGACTATAGGCGTGCCACGAAACCCGCAAACTAGATACGCATAACTACAATCTTGCAAATGACTCAGGTGTGTTTATGGGCCACGGATGACTTCTGAATGAACTAACTGGCAGGAGCATTTGCGAATTTGCCTGGCCCGGGCAGCAATGGCAGCAGCAAGAGCAGCCGCGATTCGGAAACCTCCATATGGTCCTAGCTCAACATATCATGGCACCCTAGAGTGTAATCTACATTGAGACGCTGGAGAACCGTAAATTCGCGCTGGAGCTTTAGTTTTCAGATCAGCGGCGGTAAGCGGAGGGCTGCCTGACTCAGGTGATCCTGTGCCTGAAGCAACCCTGGTTTACGTGGATGGATTGCAGGTGTCGCCGTTCGCTCGCGGCGAGACGTGGTAGTGGTGGCAGAGGGCCCTCACAGAATATGCCTCCGGTTAGAGCTGTTGTCCTGCATAATGCTTGCAACCACTAGCTGACGTATATCAGAGATCCCACAGCTGGATCGCATAAGGAATACCTCAGCGTCTATCACCCGTTACCCCATTGACTTTTGTATGTAAATTTACGTTATCAGGTTATTCTTCGTCGTTATTGCATTGTACCATGTACTCAGGTACCTTTCGAGGACCATTATCTGGGAAGAAGTAGAACGATGATCAAAGTGTTGGCTGTGGGCTAGTTCTCAGGCCGATGAATGATTGTGAGCAAGCTTGAATTGAGACGAAGTTGTGAAGGTGTCGTTGCGGGAGCCAAGTATTAATTAATGCGGCGCTCAGACGCCCAGCCCCTTGCCTCATCAAACGTTGCTTTTTCAAGCGAGTCCAAATTTGCCTTCCAGCTTCCAGAAAAAGTTTGACACCCAATCTCTCTCCTAACATCACCACATCATCAGTCTTCATCATCGTTACGATCGACCATAGCGCGTAGACGACGTACCACTATTGCAAGGAGGTTGCCAGGCTTCCTGAAAAGTGATAAAAGAGGGTTTGGAACTCCCATCTCTCCCATTTCTACGCAGGGGCCGGACACAGAAGAACAGAACCACATCCTTACATTTCCGGCAGTTCGTCACACGATTCACTCCTTTCGCCGACAGGAGCCTCTCGCCGATTTCTTGTGAACGCCATTGACAAGGCCGTGCGTCTTTTTTAATCAACCGGTTATCTGCGATACAACCCGAAGGACATGTCTACTCTCGATATCGAAGCCCTGGTGGAGGAGCCTTTCCGAGCGGAGGCTCAGGAGGCGGCGGAATCCAGGAGTCGGGGCGGCGGATCCACCTCCCATCACGACGACGACGAAAGTAGACGCAGTGATGCTGGAAGCAGCAGATCCAAGAATAGAAAGCGCCGTAGCAGAAGTAGGGAGAGTGAGAGGTAGACTAACCCCATATCCTCCTCCCACCATGGATGCGAATCTAGACAATTAACTTGCGTTATTCTTTGCGATACAGACACCGTTCCAGGCGCCACGACGATGACAGGTACTCCGATAGGTATTCCTCCGGCAGAGACCGTGACAGAGATCGAGAACGTGACCGCGATCGCGAGTACCGGGATAGAGACAGAGACAGAGACTACCGCGACCGAGAACGGGACCGAGACCGAGATTACCGTGACAGAGATCGAGACCGCGATCGCGATCGCGAGCGTGAACGTGAGGAACGTTACAACTCCCGAAAGCGAGAGCGCGAGTCTGAATATGATGACTACTATACCCGCAGTCGTCGTCGCTCACGATCTCCGCACAATAGGTCCAAGTGAGTTCGCATCAAGAGTTCACGAATTAGGGAACTGCTTACTAATATTTATTTAACAGGTCCGGTTCTCCGAAACTTACCGAAGACGAGAGAGATAGACGCACCGTGTTTGTTCAACAACTTGCTGCTAGACTCCGTACCAAGGAACTGGTCGCGTTCTTTGAAAAGGTTGGAAATGTGAAGGAGGCGCAAATTGTGAAGGACCGCGTGAGCGGAAGATCCAAAGGGTATGTTCGCCACCCCTTGATAGTGCGTTCAGGTTCGCTAACCGTTATCTCCAGAGTTGGCTATGTTGAGTTCAGAGAGGCAGAGTCAGTCCCTAAAGCTATTGCGCTTACAGGTCAACGGCTGTTGGGAATTCCCATAATCGTTCAACTTACAGAGGCAGAAAAAAATCGACAGGCTCGTGCCGAAGGTGGTCACCATCATCGGGATGAAAATCATCGTCACACGATTCCTTTTCATAGGCTCTATGTCGGAAATATTCATTTCAGCATCACAGAGAGCGAACTGGAGCAAGTCTTTGCGCCTTTTGGTGACCTGGAGTTTGTTCAATTGCAAAAGGAGGAATCCGGACGCAGCAGGGGATATGGGTTTGTTCAGTACGTGTGCCCCACCTCATTCACGCCATTATGCACATGCTAACCCAGTCTTGTAGATATCGCGACCCTAATAACGCAAAGGAGGCATTGGAAAAAATGAACGGGTTTGATCTCGGCGGACGCCTCATCCGTGTCGGTCTTGGGAATGACAAATTCACACCTGAGTCTACTGCGCAGATCCTACAACGCTTCAACAACGGGCAGCAAGCTTACGAAGGTCGTCAGCGTCATCACCAGAACCAAAATATCAATACCAGCGGAGCCGCCAGCGCTCTTGACGACACTGATGTTGCCGGTGTCAACTTCAATAATTTCAGCAGGGACGCATTGATGAGGAAGCTCGCAAGAGTTGAGGAACCTTCTCCCGAACAAAATGGGGAAACCAACGGAGAACAGAAACAGCGACGACCGGCTCCTCTTCCCCCAAAGCCCGCAGCTCCGGCAAATTCTACTGTTGCCAGCAGGTGTATTGTTGTTAAAAATATGTTCGATCCTTCAGAGTACGTTGCTCAAGACTCCCGCCCCTTATTTCAGAAATACGACGCTAATCAACCTTCTTCGCTTAGGGAACAAGGAGACCACTGGGTTAAAGATCTGGAAGATGACGTTAAAGCTGAATGTGAGACTAAATACGGACACGTAGTGCACATTTCTGTCGACCCCAACTCTCAAGGCGACGTTTACATCAAATTCGATAAGATCTCCGGCGGCGAGAAAGCCATTCAAGGCTTGAACGGGCGATTCTTTGGCGGTCGTCAAATCTCCGCACTCCCAGTCGTGGACGCAGTCTACAGTAGCTTGTTCTCACGAGTGAAGGCTATGTAAGCTAGCCGCCGCTATCAGTTGAGCAGGATATCTATGGTATGACGACGACCAGTTTCCATCGGGCTCGAAATATGGAATCAAGAACTCACTTTTTCTGAGAGGCACAAGATACCTTGACGCCATCCATATCGATACGAGGCAGTTGGGCCTCCACATTTGAACATACATACATATATCCTCGTATGCACCTCACCCTTTTAACTCGAGGACCAGAAAAACTTCAAAACGATCTATTTCTGCTTAGGAACTCTCGACCCAATCACTCTTTCGACCAAAAGTTCAGTTTGATTCTGACAGCAACGACAGTCTTCTCCCTTTCTCCAACGCCGAGTGAGGTTTGATTCACACCATCCAAACGTCTCATCTGCGATGGAGAAACTTTTGATCTCTACCTTACGCATTATTCTGTTTTATAGGTTCCCCGCACACGACTCGGCTGTAATTGCTTCTTTCTTATCTTATCTTTTTTTGTTTCGTGCTTTTTGTTACTCCCCCGATCGCATTTTTAACAGTTCGTGCCCTATCTCACTTTTTTCATGTCTAGGATGGCAGAGGCTGGGAAGGAATTGTATCGCCGGCCCCATGCGTACCCAGTTTGGTGTTTGGCTGACCTACTCGCACTTTTTTGATTGGCTATAAATGCAAAATCAAGGAGAGGGATGATAGAAACTGAGCTGTTAGCTACCAAGAAAATGAAAAATTGAAGTATTGTCTGTGAGATGGCGTACCCACAGCCGGCATAGAGATGATTTACCTCGTGGCAAAGTGGCTTGGATACTATACTACATAACTGCGTCGTCACATATGAGGTTCGACGGTCTGCCGAAAGACCTTGTCTCGCAAGCCAGAGAGCCGGTCCTCGCGAAAGACCTTTTATTTCGAAAAATGTGTCATCTGATAAAACGGATAGATCATTAGCACTCCTAGGTATATTTGATTACTAACACGACCAGCCTAGGAAATCGGCTGAACATACATCCGCCATCGGGCAACTTTGAACATTGGCTGTGAATCAGTGAGGCAAATATTCGAGAAGAAAGCCGACATGCGCAACCAAGCCTTCTGCTTGAGGCGTCTCTCTTGTCTCAGGGCAACGTAGCACGAAGGGTATGTTCCATAATAGCTTGATTTGTAGCCAAATTATCCCATCTTTACTCAGCATCGAGTATAGCTGTGAATCCCTCGACATTTCCCATAGTTTCTCCACCAGCTCTCGGACTGTCATGCCCTTTGTTATCCACAAACGACGAACAGTGGTGATCCGGCCACTGGGAACATCGTATTCATAGATTGGAGTCTCTCCGAAGATATCGGGCGAGATAAGAACGCGAACGACCGCCCCGTCCATATTTGGCGAGACCTCAGGTCTTGTTTCATCATTTGCGGGGCTGAGCTCGATCAAGGGCTCGTCAAGCATCGGAGAACCAGTTATATCCGTCTCGATAATTTTGCAGCTGTAGTATTCATGCCAGAACCCGGGTGCGATGGGGTAGGTCTCGTCGCGAAAGGAGTAGGATTTAATGTTGCCATCGACGATGCAACAACGGAGGTTGACTTTCCAGGGGTTAAACGTGGAGTCCTGTTCATGTACGAGCAGGCGGTGGAGGGTAAAGTCGTCGAGACTGCGGTTGGACTCAGGGCGCCTTGGGCGGTAATGTTCGGCGCGGAAGTGGGTGATTAGGATTTTTTGCCAGAAGCTGCAGACGCGGCTAGCGTGGACGCAGTCGTAGAAGTGGAGATGAGAGAAGATCTTGAGGTAGATTTCGACGGGGAGGCTCATGATATCAACGGGGCGGCTCTCGGTATCCGCCATGGCGATAAAGGGTGAATGGGTCTCGTCACAGGTGTCGATCACCGGCCGTTGCGCATGCTCGTTGTAAAATATGTACGTTCTATAGTCGCTGTTGATGTGGCCGGTGCCGGCGAGGGACTTGAGTTAGTTATATATATAATGATTGACTTCAGTTTTACGCGGACAGTTTGTGGGTATACTTTTTGATAGATATCCTAATAACTTTATTCAATTCTACATGCATGCGGTCAGTCTTGATATTTAGAGTTTTGTAAATGTCTCTTGTGTTAGAGAGGTTTGTGATCCTTTTGTGGACTGCTCTCGTAAACCAGCCCCATGCCAATGTGTCGCTGGAGAGTTTGGAACTCGAGACCATTGGAGACTGGACACTCGGCAATAAACCAATAGACTCCGAAGCACGGATATCAAGAAAACATAGTCTCGGGAACTAAACCACTAATCCCTGATCGAAATCGAGTTGAGTGGGGGGGCATAAAGTTAAGTTAGGCTTCCCCCGTGGCCAGTTTGCTCAGCTGGTCCGGCCGAGAGTCGCATTGCATTCCTGTGTAACAGCTTGGGAAAATCTTTAAACATGTCAGATTGAAGTGTGGTGAAATTTCGTGACCAAGATTCATAGGTTAAAACCAGACTTTTCCGCAAAATCTGTTGTAAAACACAAGAGCGCATAGATCCCCATACCTAGCAGTTTCTTGAGGCTCAAATTTATAAACGACTTCAAGCTGAATGGTAGACCCGAGGTTGAATATGCCATCATTCACTTTACCAAGCCAAGGTCAGAACGAAGATATCTGCAAGCAAAAGAAACCAAGGATTGGACGGCCACGCCTCAAAATTGCAACATGCAACCGCGTTGGAAGACCGCTAGCGCTTAGCTGCTTGCAAGCTTGAGATAGCTGGTCATTTGAAATCACTGAATATAGCTATCGTACGCAATATTATCCACACGTTTACTCGGCGTCGTAAGTTCGGAATCATGATTGAATTAGAGCGATGGCGCATTTAAGCTTGCCGGCGCAAAAGGACATATGGTCGAGCGGTCGAAATATCGCTATAACTGCCTCGGCTGCCGTGCGGCCTGCAGATCTGGTCTACGAGATGTCGAGACCACATCAGCATTAACACTTTAACTATCCGTGCTTTCCACCAGATATCCTCGTGTCAAACACGCAATCGACGATAGTGCTATTGGTATCGATATCTAGGAGCATACGCCCCACGCGAGCTAGGAGAACATCTGGATAGCAATAGTGGACGCAGCTAGTGCTTCTCAACAGCCGCAACATGACCTCTGAGTACGAATCAGTCCGCTCGAGGATTCTCTCCAGTGGGCAGAGCTCCAGACGTAGTTCACTGGCAGATTTGACACCTCTAACACCTATTGATCCCCCGTCTGCACCGCAGCCACCGACGACATCCCTCCCGACTTGTGGCACCAACCTTCCAACTATACAACCGTGCTTCGTGCCGAATCTCGCCCACTACGTCAAGAAACTTTCCGAATTCCGCATCTCACAGGGCTTTGTGCATCTCCGTCCTTCCCCAATCCACCGCTTCGGCTATCTCTCGGAACCACACCAACAGTATCAGCACCTCACTGACCTCCTTCGCCGGATCGACGTCAATCTCTTCAACCTCTCTTCATTCCGACTCGAAACTTTCCTAGCCGCCCAGCTCACCCGCGTCGTCTACGGCAGCACTGCCCTCTCGCGGACCGGTACTAGCCATGCAACGACAAGTCGCATCTGCCACGCGATCTTTGCCTGCGCGGGAATCACGGAGCTCAACCTGCCAAACACACCCGGTTACCGGGCAGAGCTCGATGCAGTTACAGCGCAGGGCCGTCGTCCGGATATATCCAGCGTTCTCGGCGCACGGCAAGCCGTAGTGCATCAAACGCATGCACTCGTTTACTTTGTGCAAAAGCTCGTTTGCGACGGCGGTGAGCTTACGCAGGAGCTTATCAGAGATACGCATCATATCCTTGTGCGCGATCACGAGCCTGTCGACGATATTCCCTGGCAGAACTTTGGCGGTTGGTATCGCGATTATCGTATCGTAAGGCGCACTGACAACGGCACTGCTGATGCTGATACCGAAACTCTTTCTGTCACCTCAGCATCTACAGCGGGCGATAGGCGTACTGGTCACAATTATTCTGCTCGCAATGATGATTTTGACGATGGCCGCAAGCAGACTCGCCTACCGCTTTCTTCCCAGCAGCGCTCACCAATCGATCCGCGTATTGTGGAAAAGTATATGGCGGAGTTGCTGAGCACCTACAATATGCAACTGGCACTTTACCGCAGTCAGTTCGACAAGCGGGAAGTGACGCAAAGCGACCCACTTGCGCTGATAGCATGGCTTTGCAGCGAGTTTATGCATATTCGGCCATTCTTAACTGCTAATGAAGAGATCAGCAGGATTATACTCACCGGTGTGCTGTTGAAGGAGCTGGGAATTGTGGCAGTACTTGGCGACGGCGGGGACGCCGCAAGGAGGGAATATACTGGTATTCTTGAACGGGGTGAGCAGCGGCATGTGGTTGATGGAAAAGATGAAGCGGAGGAGGATGAGGGCGCGAGCTATGCGGAGTTTGCAGGCTTGATTGTAAGGAAGACGGAGAGAGGCATAGAGGAGTTTGCGGCCATGGTGGGAGCTTCATAATGTTGCAACGTTGGACGCGTTCTTGGTTTTCTGGAGTTCTACTGGGCGAAATTATTGCGGGTACTTGGTACAGATTGTTGTAATTTTGATTCTAGCCAAAGCCAAGAGCGAATAGAAAGTGTAGTATATCGTCGAGTCCTAAGTGTATTTGCAGGTAGCCGTTCGCCAACGTCACAGAATATGAAACCACGCCGCACAGAATAATCTGTGACAATTGTACAGCCCTCAAGCTCGATTGATATCTGCATGTTCCCATTCAGTCGCTAGTATGTCAGTGTGTACATTGATATAACCTGCAACTTCATATATGCGTATATAAGATGACATAAGTGATACCACGGAATGAACATTCAGTGCAGGGGCCGTCTGGGTTGTGCAGCTTCTGGTTCATAAATGTGCCTGCATTATCTAGCTGATGCGCAGCCTCATCGATACCAACCCGTCCACTCTTTAAAAGGAATATCAATTGAGCGAGATATATAAACTTCATGATACCTTAATGATCATTTCAATTCCTATCCCTTCCACTCACATATCCACAAATCTACCAACACCTCCATCGATGCAAATTCAGTAATATCTACGCTTCCTAGATCGACCTTAAAGTGCCCAGCTACGGTATTCGCGCCTGCGACGTGGCCACGAGTTTCAACGCGAGAGATCTCGAGATACGTACACTGCTGCCGTAGGGCATGTTTCCTAAATCAGCAAATGATACTCGGGCGAGGGAGACGTACCGAGATTCGCACGATCAGGTCATGGGAAATGATGCGAATATGGATATGGGGCTGGACATGGATATAGATAAGGATGCCGATTCGACTGAGAGTACAACATTCGAAGAGGCCGAGGGCCATCCAGTGGAAAACTTTCAAAATACTGCAAGCGTCGATATCCCAATGTACCATGTGCCTGTCTTCAACGCCCTCGATTACCTCAATATCCCACAAGCTTTGACTCCGGGTCTCGACTTTCTATTCCCCACTACGGACTTGCCGCCCTTGGAAGAAGTGACATCCGCCTCCGTTGAAGAAAGCATACTCCGAACCGACGTCCTATCCATGTTTCAGCCAGAAGATATCGATCCCGCCCTGCTCGACTCCAACTTCGACTTCGACTTCACCACAAACCAACCATATACTCCCCTCCTTTTCGACAGTCTCATGAATCCATCTCCCACGGTGCCTACTCTAGATCCAGATATCACAGATTTGACGCCGCCACTCCCACCGGTTCGACGCCGACGCCGTTCTAGAAGAACGAATACCCGTAAACCACCCCGCCCACGAAAGCAAACCCGCCAAAACATCCGCATCCCACTGACTATCGCCCCGCAATTCCTACGTCCCATACCACCCACTTCT
This sequence comes from Orbilia brochopaga, assembly GCA_036872635.1. NCBI lineage: Eukaryota > Fungi > Ascomycota > Orbiliomycetes > Orbiliales > Orbiliaceae > Orbilia > Orbilia brochopaga. Next base: position 699,567 of record JAVHNQ010000003.1, on the reverse strand, counting down.
ACTCCAGACACATACATATCCACATCTCAACCATCAACTACCCCTTCCTTAAATTTCCAGAATACCCCAACGCCAGCTGCGGGCTCCCAAAATGCCGCAGCACATACAAGTACCCCACATACATCCGCCTACCCAATCCCCAACCCCCCACCATCATATCCACACACTCACGCAGTGCACTTTCCAAAATGCGGCCACATCTCCCTAAACTACATCTACCACTGCCTCCCGCGCCCCCGCACAAAACTATGCATATGTCCAAGAATCCCTGCCGTCCTTCCAAAGATATTCTTCAGGAATTCAAACGACACGTTCGATGGTGAGTCTCCACAAAGTCAAAACGGCAACGGGAGAATCGTCGGTGCAGGTATGGAGCTTGAAGTTGATGAAACTAGTGTCTGTAATGAATGCCTCAGTTCCAGCAGGAAATCTAAGAGTGCTAGGATATCTCAAACGACGGGTAGAACAGGGTCATGGAAGCGCAGTAGCACCCCCAATGCTACAGAAACTTGTCCTGACAGTTAACCTATCGTATACCTGTATTATAATCTCACCCTATATCGCTATGCGAACTATTGATACGGAGTTAAAACTGAATTCTTGAGATTGTGCGATATCTCTACTGGCCTTGATGGAGGGGGCTAGGCGTTGGAATATAGATGCATTTCTAATGTTCCGTCTACAATGATTTTGTTACACTAGTTCACTATTCCCTAGCTTTGATTGTGGGGTTGACTGTTGTAAGACTGCTTGTAATTTTATCTAATATACGCCATCGAATCGAGCCTCGATCGGATGATTCTATCAACATGGGGATAATTGTACTACATATTGGCGGCCTCGCAAGACCCCGGAATGAACACCCAGCCATGGGCTCAGATCAAGTAAATATTTGAATTTAGCTGAACTTGAATCAGAATGCTGACGCACCGAAATCTCCTATAGCCTATACTTTCTTTAATCCCTCGCCAAAAGAATGCCACTCATCTCATTATCACTAGCTACCACAAAACATCGATACACGAGACATGACTAAAAATCGATATATATACGCACAATCACGCACGCACGGATACATACGCATCAACGAAAGAAACATGCAGATATATAAAAGTATATAAACCCGCATAGATCGATGCCACATAAACTAAATAAACTAACTACACCACCAAACCGACCAAAAGAAATCTGAAAGAAAAGTCAACCACAAACTCAGCATGGCTGAATGAAATGAAATGAAGAGAAAAAAAAAAAAGAAGAAAATGATAAGAAGCTAAAGGAAAGAGAGGAAGATAGAGTAAAATCCTGCTATTCACAATGCCAATGCCATATCATGCCTTATAGCCTCCACCCCACCTACCGCAACCAGGGACAATAAGCTTGATATTCATAGCGGACAGGTTCGGCCTCCTACGTCCAAACCGGCGCTTTCATCAAGATACTCTTCCCCCGCACTTCCACCGCCATGAATCCCGCGACCCGCACCTTCTCCAGCCCAGGACCCGACTGCTGCGGCTCACCAGCCTTGCTAACCGCAGGACTCTCCACCAGCGTCGTCTGGCTCGGGTTCGACTGCGACTGCACGGGCTGCTGCGGCGCCGATACCACTGGCTGCGCAGGCGGCTGGTTGGTACCGCTGGCGCCGGTGTTGCCGGCAAGCTTGCCTCGAATGCCCTTCAGCACGCTCTGCTTTTTACTTGTTTCAGCGCTCTTAACGCTGTTGGAGGGGTGCAGGCCCGCGTCGTCCTTGGGCGGGGGCGGGGGTGTCGCGCCGGCGCCGGATTTATCCACCTGTGAGATCGGCTTGCCGTCTACCATGATCGGTGCCTTCGCGGCACCGCCGTCCCCGCTCTCCGTGTTGACGAGCGGGGCTAGCCCGGTTTCGCTGCGCATGAAGACCGAGTCGAATTTCTCGCCGGGGAGTGGGTACCACACGCGCACGTCGCGGCTTTCTATGGGCAGGTGCTCGAGCAGGCCGACTGCGATGTCAATGATCGTGCCGACACCGCCGTCGAGGCCGCCGGGGAGCGGCTCGTTGAGGTGCATTGCGAGGCTGGCTTTCAGCTTCTCTTCAAGGAACTCCTTGAGCTTTTGCGAGTTGTCTTTGCCTGTTTGGCTTTCGATAAGCGGCTTGACGCCGTCGATTGTGGACATGCGCCATGCGCAGACTTTCGCGCTGAGGTTGTCGTCCTCCTCGATGCTTTGCGGCTGCGGGCTGTTTCTGCGGATGCCGTTCTCGATGCCCTTCAGATTTGCGCTGGTTGCAGGGTCGAGACCCGGGTGGAAGAAGCGGTCGAGAATCTCGTCGACGACCCACCGGCTTATCGCCGCGCGGCCTACGACTGTCATTTCGCGGCCGCCTTTGACTTCCGCGCCCGGGTTGACAACGGGTTGCAGCCAGCCGGGGATGACTTTCCACGACTGGCGGATCTCGAATGCCAGGTTCTTGATGGCACCGTCCAGCCGCTCGAAGCGGGAGGAGTACTGGTTGTCGTCGAGGGAGGTGCGGGATTGCGACATGCGCTGGTTAGCCATTGTGTTTTGCAGTCGCTCGATTTCCGCTGCACGCTCAAAATAGAGGTTCTTAACCTTGCGATATTTGGACTCTGCGACCGAATGTTAGTTCTGTCTTTGTCTGAATGTCCATGTCGCAGCTCTGAGCATGCGGATGTCATATAAATTCATGGTTTTGGAGGAACGTACGCAACGTATCAAATTCAGTCATCAGCGCCTGCACCTGGCTCGGCGTCATCCCGGAGCCTCCGCCGTTGCCCACATCGAGCTTGCCCGTCGGCGTCGAGCTTCGGTCCGCGCCGCTAGGCGGCTGCTGGCCAGATGGCGCAGTGGTATTTCCGCCAGGCATCGTGTCTACGGTGTGGATAGAAGCACCAGGACTAACAGGTGGATTGTTACTTGGTGGGCCTGGTGACAAGCCGCCGGTGGAAAGAGCGCCGGGAACTACAGCTGCCGTCGTAGTGATCAGTAACGCTGACAGATCTGAAGAGCTGCGCGTATACGCTGCTGTTGCCGGCTGTTGGATCTGTGGAGGCTGCTGTTGCTGCTGCGATGGCAACGCAGGCTGAGGTTTGTTGATGCCGGGATATTGAGCCTGAGGAGGCGGTTGATGCTCGGGTCGTGCAGGAGTAGATGGCGATTGCTGCTGTTGGTGCTGTTGATCTTGATGATGCTGCTGCGTGACCGACGGGGAGGCTCCGTACTGGCCGGTAGCTATGTTATAGTACGGCTGCTGCTGCTGCAGAGGACTGCTGTTGGACGTCTGCACGATTGATGACGGCCGCTGCTGTTGCTGCTGCGAGTATGATTGCGTGTCCGTATCTGACCGCTTGAGAGCACGCAGGGCTTCAGCGTGGTCTCGACTGGGCGGGAGCAAGCTCTGAGGACGGGGCGAGCGGGCACCCTGCGCGTAGTGGTCCGTACGACCGTCTTCGTCGATTTGCTGCGGAATATTGGGCGACTGTTGCGGGGTAGGCGGGTTGCTCTTACGCGTGGACAGCTTTCTGCCAATAGCAGAGGCCGTGGAGGACAGCGAGGGGGCACCGTCGGAAGACTGGTCGTGCTTGCTGTGTCTGTGGAAGAGACCGCTGATGCCGCTCCCGGACGAGGTAGAGGACGGCTGGTCCTTGGTCAGGACTGGCTTGCGCAACGTGGACTTTGTGGGGATTGCAGCAGCCGGCCCGTCGGTGGTGGAGCCGGCGTAGACGGTGCTGGCGGTGCTCGAGTAGGAGAGGTTATCGGCGGTGGTGCCGTCGGATAGCAGCGTTTGCTGGCTTTCAGCCGCACCGGAGCCCTGGCGAATCAGACCGCCGGCAGCGTAGGCCGCGGGAGGCTCTGGAGAGGAGGAGGAGACGTATTGAGGCCCGGCGGGGGGACCGGAGAGGGATTGATGGCGAGCGGGGCGAGACTGCTGTTGAGCCTGAAGCTGCTGGGCCTGCTGTTGGGCCTGCTGGAGCTGATGCTGGAGCTGTGCCTGTTGTTGCTGCTGCTGAAGCTGCTGCTGCTGGCTTTGAAGCTGCTGGCTCTGGAGCTGCTGAGACTGATGCTGGGAGGGATGCTGGAGATGCAGCTGGTTGTGCTGATGATGCAGCTGGTCGGGCGAGTAGGCCTGATATTCGGGCGACGGGAGCGAGGACGACGAGGCGTTGTTGGCGGAGGGCAGCGCCGTCGCCGAGCGGTTCTGCTTGTGGTTGTTGAAGAAGGAGGTGAGGGGCATGGCTGCGGCAACTGCACTGCTCAGCTCAGGTCCTTCCTTCCGCCATCAAATCAATCAACATCAGAACGACCGAACTTCAGCAAGCAAGCAAGTAAAACAACAGGTCTGAGAGCGAGTCGCTCGCTGCTCGAAACAGGGCGAATTAGACGCGGGGACTCCTGCTGAAAGAAGCAGCACTAGCAGACGGCCATTACAGCACTGCTCTTCCCCTCCGTCCCTGCGGGTGCAGCGCAGTGTGACTCGGCAGCCTGCACTGCAGCCGGCCAGACGTACAGCCGGCGGGCTGACTGCTCATGCTGCTTCCATCTGCTAGCATGCTGCTCGATTCTGTCTGTCTTCATCTGAGACGGCCGAAGCTTCCAGTATACCGCATGTATACTAAGGGGCCAGCCAGCCAGCCGGCTACCGCTATTCCAAATAGACCCCGCCGGCAGACGAGCTACCAATTGGGCCCTACACCCACTCGACAATAGGGGCGCGAGCGAGCGAGAAAGCAGCAGGCGAGCATACAAGCAAGCAGGGCCAGCAGGCAGACAAGCAATCAAGAAGCAAAGGGAGGGAGCGCACTCACACTGCTTCTGCTGCTTCTTCCAACCTTATCGAACAAACCCAACCTGTTAGCTACTAGCTAGGGTCGACTCACTAACGTTAACACCGCGGTACTAACTCTAGTGCTGGCGGTGGTGGTGTGCGTGTCCGTACGTATCAGGGTCGCTTTCAAAGCGAGGGAGGGGGACAGCGGGATGGCTCCTTAATTCCGGCGATATCGGTCGGTTCGAATAATGATAAATGGGTAAGTTTGTTCGTCCGTCTGTCGCTTCGATCGTTCATTCCTTCGAGAGGGGTGCTCCTGTCATGTCGTATCGTATCATATCATCCGTCGGAGGGAAATGGGAATCTACTATCTACGCAGGCAGGAGGGAGCGAGCATGAGGCATGAAAGTGCGGACGAACAGCCGTCAGCTCGCCCCCCGGCTAATCGTATTGATCGGGCTGGTGCGCATGCACTGTGCCCTTAATTCCTTCGGCCTTATCCTGCCGTCGGGTTCTCTCTCTCTCACTCATTCTTTCCCTCAGATTGTATTCTGTGTTCACTAAGCTGTGGGTGAAGGATACATACAGACAGTGATATTACCGACCAGGTCTCGAAGAACAAAGACGAACTAACTAAACGCCAGATTCAAGTTTTGCCCACATCCCGCCGATGAGCGATGTAAAAATAGCACACGCCGCCTGCTAGCCCCGTCAGCTTGGCCCTCAGCTCTCACTCTTAACATCACACGATCCGCACAATTGATCCATCCATCCATTATCAACCGTCAAAGCTCGCTGCTGTTGCTGCTGTACTAAGCATGCTGCCAGGATCCAGACCGGCCCCACCCGCTCAGAACAAACACCTCATACAAAGTGCAAGCTGCAAAGCTTGTCAGAAAATCCTATCCCAATCCCACTCCCAATCCCAATTCATTCAGCCTCACAAGTACTGTCCTCACGTTAGTTCTTACATACATACATGTGTGTGTATGCGAGGAACAAGCCGTACCGTCCCACCTGGAACAAACCTACAAGCTTGACTATTACCCCTCTTTCCGTGGAAAATTTCTGCCTGCAGCTCGCGCGGCCGTCGCTTGCATGCACCCACCTCTGTACTCAGCCTCAACGCCTGCAGGCACACGGACTCCATCCATTAACGTTGACCATTAACTCCAACCCCCAACATACATCCACCCATACATCCATACCTACATCCATACCTACATCCATACCTACATCCATACCTACATCCCGACCCGCACTGTCACGATCTCAGTTATCCGTCTGTCCATCGTGCATCAAAACATCGAAAAATAGCAGCCTGCATAAAATGGCATTGTCCGGGCTACACACCCCTCTCATCCGGTTACCCCATCGCGGTATTTTATCGACGCGAGATCCACTCGTATATTATAAAATGCACATCAAGTAGAAGCTGCCTCGAACCCATCGTGATATAAATAACTCCATCCGGAACACCAGATCCGAGACGCCGACCACCACGTTATCTATCTATCATGCAAGCACGTGAATTCGCGATTACTTGATCGATTCCAACTTATACCCAATTATCTTGTCTTGTAAACCAGACGCTGGATACAAGGCACTTATCCTGATATGTATATGCCAGTCTTGGGAACACTGTACAGTGATATCCATGCATATATCCTTCGGTCGTGTTGGTCTGGATTTACGAGCCAAGCATATATATATATATATCCCATATATTATCAACATCGTATAGCACGCTCTATAATACTGCCGTTGACATATGTGTAACCGGTCTCTGTGTAACCGTCCATCTCACACCGCTATAGCCATTACCCTCGAAGCCAGGCGCTGAAGGGGTAGGGCATATAGAAATATCACTATCATCTCAATGAGCGCTGGTTGCAAAAGTCGACCCCGCATCACAGAACACTCGACCGCTCTACACACATATCCATACCCATCAATCAAAGAGACACATAGCGTCATGGATCCATTCATAAACAATACAAAGCAGGCCAAGGGGAATAATCAAATACGATAATGGTAGTATACCAACCATCCATCATAACCATAAATACTAGTACTTCCACAGCAAGTACTTTTCCTAAATATTAGAAAATAAAAAATGATCATGAAAAAAAAAGATAAAAAAGTAGATATCATAAATAAACACTAAAAGCTGGCTCTGGCTCGATAAACATTACCAACACCGCGCCTCCCCACATCCACAACTTCTCCAAGGACAACGACATCAAGGTACTTCATACTTCCTACCCCCACTAACGGAACTTGGCAGAGCATCGTCCCATAACCTCGCCCTGGCAGACCAGCTCCGCATTGAACTCAGACCCGTCCAACGTCAGGTAAATATCAAAATACACACGGTAAAACGTGCCCTGCGGCGTATCCATGCGCTCAAAGTCCTTCTCCAAATTCTTGCGGCTGAGATCCGACGTCAACGTCACAACCTCCTTAATCCCTATTCCCACCAATCAAACCACGTTAGCACAACCCACACCCATCATCCACACACGAAATAAGGGAAAAGAATACGTACGTGAGTCCTTGGTGTACTCAGGGCAGACGTCGTCGTCACAAGCGTATAATATATCCTCGTACATAAGCGTAGCACCCGGCGCCACCTGTCTGAAGAACGAAACCTTGACCGGCTCGCCAATCTTGACTCTCTGGCCCTTGGTAACGAAAATCTGTCGGGTGTATTTGCACCTGTCCTTGCCGTCGAGCGATGGCACACGGTAGGCTTCGGGGTGGTGACCTTCCTTAAAGGGCTGCAGCGTCGCCATGAGGTAGTGGCGACGCGCGACACGCGATGTGACGACACGCTCGGTGATACCGGCCGTGACGGCGCCCTTGACGATGGCGGCGACGGAGTCCATTGGTCGGACGACCTTGTTCTGGAACTGCGGTGGCACGTGCAGCTTGATCTGCTGGAAGAGGTACTCGGACGCACCGAAACCACCGACAACCAAGACGTTCTAATAGAAATAAATTAGCATTTACATATCACCAATAATATGTTAGGCGTGTCGATAAGGTGCTCACCTGCAGCTGGCGGTTCTGCGCCTGGATGGCGATGATCTGGTTGCGCACAAGCTCCAAAATCCGGTTGACGACTGGCTCGAAGCACTGCAAAATCTCCTCGTTCGTGAACGTCATGTAACCCTCCTCGATACCGGCTTCGGGGAAGTCAGTCTCGATACCGACGTCCACAGCCCACTTCTGGCCGCTGTTCCGGAAATCGGCCTTGATTCGGTTCTCAAAGTCCATGATACACTTCGCGTACACCTTGCCAGCGGTCTTGGAGCCGTCCGGCAACTTCATCTTCCTGATCTTGGCACGCAGGATATTCGAGAAATTGCGGTTGAGCGCCGTGCTACCACAGCTGTCACCGGAACCAGCAGTACACTCTGCGACGGAGAAGGGCACCTCTTCTTCGACCTCATACGCGATCAAATCGACAGTACCACCACCGCAATCGACAATCAGCACGGCGTCGTGGATCTTGAGGTTCAGCAGACCAGCCTTGGAGCAAAACATGGCCGCGGCTTCAGGCTCAGTGATCAATGTGAGCCGGTTGTCGTTCGCGTCTCGCAGGAAACCAGCCTGGATGGCCGCCTGTCTGGTGGCAGCTTTGCCGGCATCGTTCCAGATGGCAGGGACGGTCAAGAAGTACTTGATGTTGCGCTCTTCTCTGTTGAAGACCTCGCCGAGAGCCTTCTGCAGCGCCGCGCGCATGGCCTGACGGAGCTTGAAGAGATAGTCGGCAGCGACATCGATTTCCGACTTGCCGGGCGGCAGCGGTGGCAGGTTGATCGGGTCAATGTATGTGTTGCCCGACACCATGAGCTGCAGCTTGAACCACTCGACCTATTCATTTTCTTAGTAATCGCGTTTTGGAATACTTATCGGAGTGGATTAGTGATGTTATACCTTCTGGACACCGGCTTTGGGGTATCCGGTCGGCGCCAAGGCGTCAGCAATGTCGGCGCCCCATCCAACCACCTTCTGATATTGGTCGTAGTAGAGGACGGTAGGAATCTGGCAAACGAGAGCCAATCACGTTAGCTCGTATCAAAAGCCACAGCGGGTTGAATTGCCTCTTTACCTTCTGCCGAGTGGTGTTTCCGGCACCTGGCCATTCTGTGATGATAGCTTCTTTTGCATCTTGTCCCGTTACGAAAGCGTAGGCGACACCCGAAAATGTGGTTCCCTACCGCAAGGTACGAAGGTAAAAAAAAGCGTTAGTTATTCCGTTCCATGGATTTGAAATATGTCGGATGGTGGAGCGCTAGTCTTGGTAAGACTGATTCAGCTGGCGGTGGTGCGCTCGTAGAGTCCGAGTGCGGCTGAGTGAGACCACAGCACAGCAGGGAAAGTGGGGTTGTGATGTGATATCGAAACCGCCCCAACATTGCTGACGGGAAACAAAACCGAAACGAGTAAGAGAAAAAAAAAATATTACGTCGAGTAAAATGCAAAAAAGTTCAACAGAACACGTGTGAAACGTATATGGTGAAAAGAAAAAAGTGCAATTCATGCGAACTTACAAAATCTATGCCGACAATAAGCTGCGATGTGCTCCTTCCGGCGCCCGGAACTTCATGAGCCTGTCCGCCACCTGGAGGCCCTCCTTGCTGCTGGAAATTCGCAGGTGGCCCTTGGCCTCCAGGCGGTCCGCCGTGAGGTACTCCGGGTGGTCCATGCGGAGGATATCCTCCCGGACCACCAGGAGGGCCGGGCGGATGGCCTTGGCCGTACGGAGGAGCTTGACCACCAGGAGGGTAAGGAACTCCAGGGCCCAGCGGACGGCCGTAAGGCGCGGTGTTTGTGTTTATCGGAGGCGGGAACTGCCCGTAGGGAGGTCCTTGAGGCATTGGAGAGTTTGTTCGACCTTGCGGGCCGTTGAGGTTTGGGGGAGGTCCTTGATGCGGTTGACCTGACGGAGGCGGGCCCTGCTGGAGATGCGGAGGCCTGATATTCGGCGGCTGCTGCTGCTGAGGCGGCTGCTGCTGAGGCTGCTGGGGGTTACCGGGCGGGCCAACAGGCGGCGTACGAGGATTGCTATGCGGCGATGGTTGTGGAGGTTGGCCTTGGGGAGGATATGGATTCTGACCTGGCGGGGTAGGTCCTCCTTGAGGTGCTCCTGTATAAGAAGGAGGCCGGCCGAGCGGGTTTTGCTGCTGTTGCTGTGCTGGTGGAGGTGTTTGCCGCGCAGGCGGTTGGTGCAGAGAGGACTGAGAAGCGGAGGGCTGCAGCTGGGAGGGACCGTTATTTGTAGAGGGCTTCCTGGCGAATCCGAGCTTCTTGAGACGAGAGTTCACCTGATCCATTTCGAGAAGAAGAAAGGAGAGAAGAAGAGAAGAAGAGAAGAAGAAGAAGAAGAAGAAGAAGAAGAAGAGAGAAGGGGGGAGAGGGGAAGGGGACAGTCGGGCAGGCTGGCAGACAGGCGAACGGCGGGCAGGCTGGCAGACAGGCGAACGGCGGGCAGCAAACGTTGGGAAGGCTGCCGCGGCAGAGGAAGAAGCACTTGCACTTGCAACTTTGTGCACGGTGTGTGTGGTGGAGGTGGAGGTAAGAAGGAAAGGGTAACGTTGGTAGCGCGGAAGTGACTTTTCAGCCCGGCCAGCTGCCAGCTGCTCTACAAAGTAGTAAGTACGTATTAGCAATTAGCACTCTATGCCTCTAGTGGGAGTATTGCTCGAAGCGAAGACTTTTAGCCTCAGCCAGCCCAGCCAGCCCAGCCAGAACGACATACGCCGGACGTATGCTATCGATTGTGCGGAAGAATTTCCCTTCCCAATGCTGCTGCACTAATGCAATTGCAAGAACGCCTGCGGGAGTGCACAAGGTCGGTTAGCACTAAGTCCAAGTCCAGTCGGTGACGATGATGTGAACGATGGCATGCCATTTCATTCATCCATGCCATGCAACAGCCATGCAGCTGGAGGGTAGCACCGGATAAGCAGAGCTTCCCCCTCCTGCCTGCCTACCAGCTAGCCAGCTAGCCCTAGCTCCAAAAACAGGACGTAGCAGGTGCTATCCTCCTGGAACCTTGGCTTCGGTCTGTCGTATCCGTCTGCTGGTGATCCAGATCAGACCAACTCGGGCGTAGGCACCAGACCAAACCGGCCGATTACGCGAGAAGGCGCCGCGCAAGATAAACTCGCAGGCGTTTTATCGTTCCTCAGACGTGACACTGGATGGTGGGCGGTACTTACGAAGATACAAGAATGTCGGGATTACGCTCTCGCTCAGGGGTGCGATTCGCCGGATCGTGCAGATGGAGGCCGGAAGCGGGAGGCTCTTGATGGTCGGTTGTGAAGGATTCGGAACGGATCCAACCAGGCGTGAAGGCTGCGGACGCTGCTTGCTTGGTGGGGCCGGGTCGGAAACGGCGCTAGGAATGGATCCTCGTCAGATCGAGTACGTGCACCTTCCCAGGAAGTAGTCGATATTCGATTGGGATCGATATCGGATGTGATGATGTTCGATGGGTTTTGGGCAAAAGGCTTTAAAAAGTCGAAATGGTAATGCAGCTTTGTTGTGGCAACTTCACAGGCTGATTGAGAGCTGAGGGGTTGGCTGGGGGGCAAGGTGGTGGCGGGAAAGCTTAGCTGGATCGATCGAGCTGCAGCTTCTGCTTCCAAACTGATGCTGATGAAGGTGCTACAGAGGTTCGAGGCAGCCCGCTTGGTGTATCAACGTCACTGCGCACTTTGGGTTTCTCGATCCACAAATTTCAGATTTGAGTTCTAGATCCGGCGTCTGGAACCCTGGCTGATGCTACTGTTCAATTTATACGCCAAAGCAATTCATAACCACGTTCGTCTAGTATACGTACTTATCACTGCGAATCTCAAATCTCACGCATCCTCCCGCTAGTCGCCTTCGGCTTTGTCTCAAAGATTCCTCTCGGGTTAGTGAGAAATTAAACTGTCAGCAACGGAGGCGGTGTCTTGCGGGCGGGTTCCTTTGATGCAATCGTGACAGACAAACTCGTGCTCTCACAGGGCATCGAATTAGCTAGGCAATTATTTCAGTCTCGACCAGAACCTTCTCGACTGATACAAAATCTTCAGCAAAACCGATTACAATTGATTATGAGATCCACATAAATATCGTCTCCTTTACCAACAGCAATATTCGACATCCTTTGAAACGGAATGTCGAAAACTTAAAGGATAAAAAATCTATCAAAGAAATACCAGTCGGTGCGCTTACCTCTGTACCCTGTTCTCGATCCGAGCTGCATGGTCAGCCGTAAGACGAAACATCTGCCGCCACCAAAACGCCCCCGAGGCCCGACAAAAGTGCATACATCCAGATTAATCGATTGCACATTGCACAATCGTTCCAGTAATCTCAATCGAGAAGTCACTATGGGAAAATTGAGCCTCGTCTACAGTCTTGATCCCGAAGGCGAATGCAAGATACCGTTCGATTGAGTCAACAGCACACCCAATAAATTAATTAGTAATATCGCGGTGACGCGATTGCATCTCGCCAACTTCTCGAAATATCGATAGGCAAATTCAGTGGCAATCTTTCCGTATGGGACAATAATCGATTATGAACAGCACGTACGGTAGTCACACCGTATATATGCCGTTCTCGACGAACAAATCCAGTACCAAGATATCAAGACTACGAGCGTCCATGTCTCCAACCGTCTGCAGGGAGACGAGGCTGGCAAGCGTGGGATTCAATTGCATAATAAAGCCAGCCACGCAGTAATAAAAACAGCCATTGCCTCCACAATCGACCGCCAACCGCCACTCAACCCTCTCAGCTCCATGCAGCTATATGCATGCGGCTCTCGAGCTCTCAGTCTCCCCTCCTCGCCCTCGCCCAGAGCTTCTTCGTAATACCAAGAGTAAGCCGTCAACACATACTATATTTTCTTCGGATATATATAGAGGTATGTGGCGCGTTACACATGCGCCACAAGCGGCGCTAACGCTCAATCCAACATTGACAACAACGACGCAGGCCAGTTATGACTCCAGTTGCGCTCTTTAACGGTATCGTCGAACCGCGTCCGCATACGTATATGGCTGCTGTAGGTAGATGTCCAGATGCAGCGGTTTGGAAAACAACAGCTCACCGTTCTCAACCGCATGCATGTGTATATCGGCAATCGAAGCACTGCCTCATCGATGGAAAAGCCTAGGCTTACCTCGAAGGATTGTATCCTCAGATCGGACGGCTGACTCACTATGATATCTTTGTTCAAGATAGGCTGATAAAAAGATGGAGTGAAGGTTATACAAGTCTAGTAAAACGAGCCATATTGGGCGCCTTGTTGAAAGATCATTCATCATGAATCACTGATGCAGACATGAACGGTCTCGGCCTCATCTACAGCCGAGATAGCTAAGCGATTTAAATCGTTAGCCGTTGCTTGGTATGGTATACCTACGGGGAAGGGCACTGGGGAACTTATCATACCGACGTACTCATGTCATAGATTCATCTCGTAAAACTAGAAATCCAATCCTCTGGACTAGCGAAGGTTATAGAGATAATGCGAATCCGATGCATGCATCTTGCCGTGGCGCGTCACCGACAGCTGTATTCGGTTTCTCCTTCAGCACGACCACACTACGGTGGTCGACCCGTGTCGTTGGAACAGCTATCTGCTCAGCAGCCTTCGAAGTCGCAATGCTACTGCTCCCCTGGCCGTCAGAAAACACCTGATCTGAGACTACAAAACTGCCGAATTTCGTCCTGTTGACCAGATGCTAGACGCAGAGGTTCGAACTTATTTGCGATTATACTGAGAAGCTTCTTGTCTTCCGATCGAACTTCGTGTCGGTCGCTATGTTAGTAGGACGGTAGTCTGATTTCATGAGGCAACTCAGCACCTCGGATTGGTGGCCGAATGGTTCATGTACCCTCCGCTGCTGCGACAGGCCTGAGTATATTCTGCCCGCCCTTGAAGCCTTGTTTGTAGTAGGAAGTGGCAGAGTTGGTCTCGTAACAAGACCGCATATCAGCGTGCTATCGAGTGAGATAGGGTATGTAATACCGAGATTCCGGGTGCCGCGGGTGAAGCCCCGAGCTATAGATAGGGCGGTAGACCTAGAAGGCGAGCAACGTAGCTAGCTACAACATTTCCCTTAGCAGGGTCTTCCCCAGCTTCCAGGAGTGCAACGTCTCCAAGTTCGAGGATCTTCCCTGCTCAGCTCATGTCGCACAACACTCAACGTGGTCATATTCCACTTCAACCTCGATCCATTCCATGCAACGGAGTTGTGTCGTGCCGATCTGGATTTGAGTAAACCGGTGAATGGTAAACGTAGGCAACACCGGTGGAATATGGCGGGAAACTGATCAAAGGTGTGCTTTCCAGTGTTTCTCTGAGATGTCAGTAGTTGAAGGGCATGTGTGTCTGTTTCCCTAGCTGCCAGTTCGCCTCGTAAAAATATAGATATCTTTATCAACGAAGGGGTATGGAATCTCCTGGTTCGATAATCAGTTAATCATTGAAAATTAGAGATTCCTTGGAAATTGAGTATCAGAGTCTATGAATAGCGTTGTAGATATGGATACTACGTCTATTGAGAGGGTAATAGTACAAGGGCGACTAAATCTGAATGCTGGAACACTTGGTTCTCGGGGTAGAAATGTGGTAGTGACGAATTAAGGTATGTAGATGAAAGAAGGAAGTTGTGCTGGTGACGGCGGTATACGAGTAGGAGGCCCGGCGGTATATTGGGCAAACGGTAATGGAATCCCGATCCAACATGGCCAATGAGATGAGCCTGATTTGTCTTTGTAAGCAGCCACTATCAATCTCGTAAGCCATATCGTACATCCAGCGGATGGCGACTATGCCCATTGGGGCCGCCTACCGCTTCGGGCAATGCGAAGCCGACGTCAACCAGCCGATATGCAAAATCCCCGAGCTTTCACGTACTTCCGGCACGGGTTCTGAAAACCACTCCGACACTTCATAAGACCGCCATGCGTACCGTCGATTGGACGGCTGTGTATAGCCGGCACTCGCATGCTAGATTACCACACGGTAAAATGTGTTTAGGGATGTCCGGACGTGCAGGATATTGCAAGGCGGTCCGAACATCGTTCCGGTATTTGCATGCTGTATCAGGTTCAGCCGCAGCCGCCCGGTGTCCGGTAGCTCGGTTTTGGCATCTTTATCCGACTCAGGGTCCTGATATGATAACGCAGTGCATGCATGCTCGGTATTTGGACGCTCAGCACAGCCGTTTGATGCATGCACCGTTACCGTCATTGTTCTATTGTTACATTTATCTTAAATTATCGTGTGGTGTCCGTATATCGACAGCGATCGCCGATAATAGGTGCGCGTATGCATGGGATTCCGATATATTTTATGCAAGAGATATAGACGTCTATAGTTAGATGGGTGAGTAGACAGGGTCCAACCAACGACTGGAGTTGCGACTGCGAAGACGTGGTACTGAAGCAGTCGCCAGAGCCTTGACAGACCATAAGTCTAAGTGCTAGCCTTGACATTATCATTACCTTTAGGATGATCATTGCTCTCATTCGGACCTAGAGCTCACAGCGCCGTTTACCGCTTTGGATGGTGGACTCGGCTAGATACACCCTGGCACCCTCCGTCATATGCAGTCAACAAAACCTTATTTTGTCCTATCATATACGCATAGCTCCCAACGTTGCAACGCACGCGTAGATCTAGAAAAGGAGAAGCCACAGAGTAATTCATCCACTAACCGTATCTACTAGTATAATACGAGCTGTTGTGCACGTTCCGATGCAGCTCGCCCAAAACATCTTAAAATGGTGTTTCGAAACAGACGGCTACGTTAAACTCTAATCTCCAAACACACGACTCTAGTTGATTTCAATACAAAACACCGATGCTGGGGGTAAGAGTTACGCAATATTATAGGTGGTCCATGCGCTGTCCGCGGTTGTGCCTGCTCGGAGAGGACGGCGCATGTCGCGTGCGCTAGCGTGGTCTGTGCGTTAGCCAGTGCTCCGTTGCCCCTCGAACGGATAGATAGATCGCCAACAGTCATCCGGTTATCTTTCGCTAATTGATCGATCCCGTTCCTGTTCGTCAGACTGGAGATTTCCCGCCATTGTTTCCCATGCAGGAGCTTGAAGCGATAATATATATATATACGAACGGGAGCCTTAAAACTTTGGCCGGAAGCAATAACCGGTGTTCCGATTCTCCAAATTCAAGTTATCGTCTGATATAGTCGCGACCCCAGATGGAATACCGAGTATCTACGGGCCATTGCCGCTATACCAAGTAGCTGGAGATAAGGCGATTGCGCGTCCAGCGCAGTTTCGAGTAAAGCCGCGACTCGGCCAGGTCCGAAATCGATCTGAGATGCTAGTTCTAGACCCTATTTGTGACGGCAAGAATCATGAGAGCTGCAGTCGAGTCCCCCTGCATTGCTCGAGTCTAAAATTCGAGCTGGTTTGTACCCACGCGAGACGTTATAGCTTTATGAATTTAGGAAATATAAGCCAATAAACGGCCAATCAAAGTTCTTGCAATGGTAATCGCACCCTTTATAGGTTAATTCTCAATGATACAATCTAAAGTCTTGAAACGTAGGGGCCTAGCTGTAGTAAAGAGAGGGAAAGTCTGCATTTTATTAGCAAATTCCTTCTGGCACATATTCCATAGGCTCTAGGAAGCGATGTAACGTATTAGTTCCTATGATTTCTACTCTTAGTGACGCTGTCCACGCCTTGTGGAGTGATATACTAACACAATTTCTGCTACGGTATCCGTTCCTTTGATGTAGCGTTGTGTCGTTTTGTCTTGTCTCAAGATGCCCTCTGTATCCGCAGGTTGTTGTCGCTACGTGAAGGATCAGGAATAGCTACAGGGGTAGTATGTCATAGAGCTCCTATTGGAATCTAGCAGTGCTAGCGCAAACCAATACTTACTCGAGTAAGAAAATCGTTATATGTCCTCTTGCTCGTTGTAATATACGTTGCAGTGCTTCGTCCAAAAGCAGGCCAGTCGATCAAGCCGCTGCTAGCTTCCCCACCCCTCGCCTTGTCTCCCCAATTGCGTGAACCTGCGTTGGCGCTGTGTCATTTTGGTGATGGCGTCGCGGCGTAACGCTGCCGCATTCTGTTCGTCTGTTTAGACTTTTCGGGCGGCCTGCATACGTTGACAATGGACCTCTGAGCAGGAGGCACCCGCGAGGGACTGCTGTCTCTAGGCGGGCAGTCCTGGCGTGTTCTGCCGCGCCGTGGAGTCGGACCCCCGCTGCTGCATTTGCATTCTGCTGTGCCTGCAGCGGCAAATCGCGGGGTGTCCTGTGGGATCGGAATTGCGAGAGAAGTCTGCCAATTGTTCTCCGGCGGGCCGACAAGTCGAAAATTTTTCATCGGGCTCCCTGCTCGGCTACAATGCTCGATCGAGCATGGCAGTCTCAGTGTCAATTCAACCGGACGTCTTACTTATAGGCCCTTCATGCCACTATCGCCGGGCGCTCAGGTTTACCGTCGCATAAGTTGCTTGAGTCATCGTTCGCCGAGTTTCAAATTTATCAGGCTCTGCGGTGCGCACATTTTCTTCGTTCTACCGCAATTGACGCCTTTCGAGTTCATCAACCTTATTGACCTCAATCACTCTTTAAACTTCTTCTTCGTGTAGCGAGCTAGCCTGCGCTTTTGTCATTCAGGCACCTTCTGTCTTCAGCAAGCTTCTCCACAGGTCACCGTTAACTCCACCGCCACCATGCCGATGTAAGCAAGCAAGCAAGCTACCTCGATCCATGGATCGATGATACACCATCATTGGACACCATTCTAACCATTATCCCATTATATTGCAGGCTCAAAGATCCCTCCCGCAAATACAAGCCCTTCAAGCCGCTGAATCTGCCAGACCGCCAATGGCCCTCCAAGGTCATCTCCAAGCCCCCGCGCTGGCTGGCGACCGACCTCCGCGACGGCAACCAGTCGCTGGTTGACCCGATGGTTCGTTCGCCATTTCATGTATTCCTTTAGCTCGAAGTACCGCCAGCTAACCTCCATTCTGCGCGCAGGACGGTGACCAGAAGCTGCGCTTCTTCAAGCTCCTCGTCGAACTCGGCTACAAAGAAATCGAGGTCTCTTTCCCCTCCGCATCAGAGACTGACTTCGAATTCACTCGCCGCCTCATCAAAGTCCCAGGCACCGTGCCCCCAGACGTCCATCTACAGGTCCTCTCTCCGTGCCGTGAAGACTTCATCAAGCGCACTGTCGAGTCCCTGTACGGCGCCAAAAACGCCATCCTGCACCTTTACCTCGCCACAAGCGAATGCTTCCGCCGCATCATCTTTGGGATGTCGGAAGACGAATCCCTAGCTCTGGCCGTTAGATGCACAAAGTACGCTCGCAGCATCACTAAAGACTCTGAAGACCCAGACGTCCGCGCAACCAACTGGCAGTTCGAGTTCAGTCCAGAAACCTTCAGTGACACCTCTCCCGAGTTCGTCATTCGCATCTGCAACGCCGTCAAGGAAGCATGGGGTCCCACGGTCGAAACGCCCATCATCTTCAACCTCCCTGCCACCGTCGAGGTCGCCACGCCGAACGTCTACGCTGACCAAATCGAGTATTTCTGCCGCCATATCTCCGAGCGCGAGAAAGTATGTGTATCTTTACACCCACACAACGACCGCGGTTGCGCCGTCGCAGCCGCTGAACTCGCTCAAATGGCCGGTGCAGACCGTGTGGAGGGCTGTCTCTTCGGCAACGGTGAGCGTACTGGCAACGTCGATCTGGTCACCTTGGCTCTCAATCTCTATACCCAGGGCGTCTCTCCCGGTATCGATTTCTCGGATATAGAAAAGGTTGTCGAAATCGTGGAGGAGAGCAACAAAATCCCCGTGCATCCACGTCAACCATATGGTGGACAGCTAGTCGTTTGCGCCTTCTCGGGCAGCCATCAGGATGCTATCAAAAAAGGTTTCAAAGCCCGCACGGATTCACGCGCCGAGTATGACGACCATTGGGAAATCCCCTATCTACCGCTAGACCCGCAAGACATAGGACGCACATACGAGGCCGTCATCCGCGTCAACAGCCAGAGCGGCAAGGGCGGCTCCGCCTGGGTCATCCTACAGCACATGCAACTCGATCTTCCACGCGGGCTGCAAATCGCTTTCGCCAAGATCGTCCAACGGCAGACGGAAATGCTCAATCGCGAGTTGAAGCCCCATGAAATCGTCAAGCTCTTTGAAGAATCATACTACATCAAGAGCAATCCGCGCTTCACCCTCGTCGACTATGACATCACCACCGACCGCGCCGCATCCCGCGGCCGTCCGCCACCCCCGCCTCCCCCGCCAATTAAGACTACGACTAACATGAACGGCTATCTCAAGCCAACTGAGGAGCTGGCTAAACGCCACTTCGAAGGAATCGTAGCACTGGACGGCGTTGAGCGGTCTATCCGCGGTGTCGGTAATGGTGCCATATCTAGCATGGCTAATGCTCTGCGGGCGCTGGGCGTCCATTTGGAGGTCAAAGATTACAAGGAGCATGCGTTGAGCGCAGGCACCAATGTGAAGGCTGTCGCGTACATTGAGTGTTTGCCGTCGGAGAGAGTGGTGAACGTGAACGGCAACGGCAACGGGAAGGCGAGCCAGCCAGAGACAGTATGGGGAGTCGGAGTTCATGAGGACGTCGTACAAGCAAGTTTGATCGCGCTTCTCGGTGCGGCGAGCTCGGTGAGTATCCTCCCTTCTCCTCTAGACGCGATTAAAGTGAGAGGACAGGGCTAACCATGCGGTCATCGGAATAGTTCCTGTCGAGCAAGCCAAATACGCCAACATCAGAGCACGCGGTCGAAGTAACAACAAACGGGAACGGCCACGCGATCACGGAGTTGACGCTATAACTTCCCGACAAACCCATATTTAACATATGATAATCAACTAGTTACGAGCAATTTTCAACAAACAAGAGAGAAGCGGAAAATGAAAAGCAAGAATGGATGTACGGACGCATTTTACTGGAGTAATCTTTCAGGCGGGCGAGGTGCGAGTACATTCTCGATATTGCTATGTGTGGTATGTGAGGCGCGTGTTCATCTCTGTCTGTGTCTACTACACATGTACCAGCTGCGGGCGGTAGGATACGGCGGACGAGGTGGATGGGGAGTATATAGTATACGTACTAGTACATACGTGTAAAAGTTATATGATCTATCTTAGAGCGGCGTGGTTTTGTATCTATTTTCTTTCTATCTAGCTAGCTTTTGAATTCATATCTTCTCGAGGGTACAACCAGGGCTTTCTCAAAAAGGGTGGAACTCAACTTCGTGTCTCCTTGTGTCCAAGGAGACGTAGAGGATTCTTTCTGAACGTCGAACTAGAGGCGGCTGCTCCCTGCCCGCTTATGCGTCCCTGGCTACATTTATATTGTTGTTAATAAGTGTGCCACAGGTGTGCCATCCGGTGAACGGCAATAAGAAGCTGCATATTTTTGCATGTTAACGTTGCATGGCACAGATGATGACTAATGATTGTTCTCTACGTTCTCCATATGCAGATATCTATGCAGATATGCATGCAGATACCTAGATTTGGGGAAAGAGTATAGTGTTGCGGACCTAAACGGCCAATTTTAAGCCGTCTTGTGGAACAAGACGCTGTCCTTCTACTTGTACCTGCGAAAGAGCGGGCTGGCTTCGCGAGACAACCTCTTTGATCGATTACGTACTTATTTTTCTTGGAAACCAAAATGTACAGAATATCAATTGAATCTGTCTTGGCCACTATATGAGCTTACGTCGTCAAACTATTTAAGCATAGCGGCCAAGAATACTTGATCGATCGGAAAATGGTTGCAGCTGCAGGGACGGGGAAAGGCTGTCCTTAGCCAATTTCGGTCTGGATGGATCTTTAATTGGAATTCGTGTATATAGCTATACCGTCATACAACTGCTTCAACGTTTAAGAGACAAGCTTCAACCCTTACCTCTTCGGCATAAGAGGTCAACGATTAATATATAGATCCATTCCGCGCAGGTACACGGTGAGAGAATTTACGACCGCCAAGATGTATATATATATTGAAGTGAATGAGGCGACGTCGCAACAGAGACGATATCTCGGCCGGCGGAATGGCGGATACAATACAATCTCATAACTCTCTAATGCTGACTCTTGTGGTTGAGCATCATCCGGTTGAGCCTGGATTTGCGGTTTATACAATGGGATTGTCTCGTGAACCAGAAGAATACTGGACGCAAAGCGATGGGATATATCAACAAAATTTTAAGTCCGCAGTCACTCTACCACTTCTGTTACTACTTGCATGTCTAAGGTGCTTTGAAGCTATATATTGTAATGTGGTAGCCATCATGTTAGAATCTGGATAAGCTTATCACGAGGAAACCTAAGCTAAGAGTCTGCAGTCTGTGAAGAAGGCATGATGCATGCAAATGCAATGCTCATGCAATTGCTGTGAGCATCTCACTATTTGGCCCCCCCAGCAAGCGCAGACGCCACCGCGGATCGCATTTACAGGCCTAATACTTTAGCTCGCGGGGCCGTCACTTAACAAAAGTTGCGTGGTCCAGATGCATGCACGTGGCTTCATGATATGAATCAAGGATGGATGATACGCGGATGGGCATACGCATCTCCTGACCTGTGCTATATTGTCACCAGAAACTAACTTTTGCTGTGGTAATGGTGGAGGCTATGGTATTATATACGAAGCTCAGGACAGCCTCAAGATCAGCCAGACGCAGGCACTTCGTCAATAAATACCCTTTCTAGTAGATGGTGCGTCGAAGATCCATTGTGTAAAGCAATGGAGGACGCCACAAGCCCAGGCAACAGCCCAGGCTAAGGCGCCAGCGCCCCGGAACCACAACACAGTCCCAACGTATATCCAACGCGTTGTTGCCGTCGCCGAGATCCGATCAATTTCACGGAACCGATTCTATCCAAATATCGCGAAAACGTTTGTTAACATCATGTCGCCGCTCAATTTTTTCAAGCTTGGGAGACATCAATGCCGTGTTTAACGCATGTGTCTTAAGACTCTCTACCAACCGCGTGGCCAGGCCTGGGGGTTGGGTCGACTAGGTCACGCCCACATCTAGAGGTCTATGCATCTTGCTCTGCGGAAAAGCAGATGGCCGGGCGGAATTCAACCCGCTCAAGTCAATCACCATGACAGCGGGCTGCGCCAGTTAGCCCGTTGTGAGCATAGCCGACGCGAACAGCGGAGCGCAAGGAGGCAAAACCTGTAGGCTGCCGGGCGCGCCGCAAGCTTCTCCGCGAGTTGAAGGCATTGATCGATTAAATCAGCCATCAACCAGCCGAGGGGTTCGTTAAATTTAATGCCGTGCGATCAAACGAAGCCATTTTCCATGGAACTGTAATCACACGCGCAAGCGAGAGCATCTAGATCTCAAAATTTCTCCGTGAACAGAGGAATTCAACCTACAGTGCTGGTACATATGTTACGCGCACATTAGTATCCCAATTGCAAACTCGAGCTACCGTATATCCATACTTACTTACCTAGGTAAGTTACCTAATTCTCCAGGAGCTAGCCGGCTGCTTAGATATCAAGGAAGAATAACTGAGGTATGTCTGGAGTGCCCACTAACCTCCAGCCGCGGCCGCGGTGCGGCGGCCAGCCCAACCACTGGTCGCCGGCCAAAGTTACCCCGCCTGCAATCCAGATGGATTGCAAATGACAGGCCACCGCCTTTTTCTTCGAGCCCTTGCTTATCTCTGTTTGCTTAGATTCATGGTTTAATCGCTATATCACCCGCTGAGGGGTCAAGCTTTCGGATTTTATCTCCGATCGGATTCGAAGTCTCTGTTCTATATTATATACCGGCCATAGCTACGGACTCGGATTAAACTCTCCTACTTTACATTACCATTTGCTGTCATATTAGTGGTCATAGGAAGACACTCAATACGTTGACGTTCGAGGATGGATTAGATTTACTTACTGGCATCGTCGTCAAATGACAACCGCATCGCAGTGGGATCTCGAAAGCGGAAAAACACAACATCTTCACCACTTATCGGCATCATCAACATATAAACTTCTCGCCATTGGCTCCATTCCGTGCTGCCTATAATACCCCGGATCAACCTCAAGACTGCTTCCTATAGCAGCAAACGATCGATACTTATCATTGTCTCTTTATACTTAATCGACAGATCCCTATACACACAAATGCCTAGCGAATTTACCCAATATTCGCTGAATGTTTGCTATCCACTTTCGCTGGTCCTGCTACTCCTGAGGTTAGGCCTGCGGAAATGGCGGAAGGAACGCTGGAATCATGGTGACACATGGAGCCTTCTGGCCATGTTGTTTATCGTGACGCGACTGATAATAATGAACATAGCTATGGCATATGGGTCGGTCCTATGTACGTATATCTATCCACCAAGTAGGCGCAACGCAAAATCACGCTTAGGTTTTTGGAGCAATTGAGCATTGTCAACTGTTAATTTCTTGATGCTAATGTTTCGATCCAGATGCAGCAACGTCGGAACAACAGTTCAAAAGCCAGAAAGAAGGGTTGACGCAAGATGCTATCGATAAGATTGTTATTGGCAGCAAGATGAACATCGCCGGTCGGATCATCCTTGTTTCGCTGTATGTCAAGTCCCTCGTTATCATGGTTTTGCAGGCACGAATTGCGCGGAATGGCTCTCGCACATTCGGCTTTCAAAGTCGCACTAGGGACTACATTTTTGGTAGCTTGAAGAACCGACTAACGCCTTTCCTACAACTCATAGTCTCTGGTCCCTCAAATTCATGGTTTTCGATTTTCTCTGGCGCATTATCCGCAAATTACCCTATGAACGCCCGATCACGATTACATACCTCGCTGCGCTCGTATCAACATGGCTTGCAGCTCTAATTGTGATTTTCATCGAATGTCGCCCCTTCACCAAATATTGGCAGATCTCTCCCGATCCGGGACAGTGTATACAAGGCAACGTATGGCTGATCACCTACGAAATCGGAAACCTCATCACCGACCTGATGCTGCTAGCTCTCCCATTCCCGCTACTTTTTATGGCACGAGTACCCTGGAAAAAGCGGATAAGGCTTTGCGCAGTCTTTAGTCTCGGGTTCTTTCTGGTCGCGACGTGTGTTATCCGTATGACCCAAGGCCTGATGCATGGTAATTTCCAACCGCAAAGAGGCATGTGGGCAAGCATCGAGGTTCTGATTGCGACTGTCGTGGCATGCGGACCAAGTATGTACTGCACGCTGCGTCGTGGACGCGACAGAAATACGGTTACTTCGGGCTCGACGACGCTGCGGGGCACCCGGCCGACCGCGTCACCGTCGGGCTCTGGAATGGGTTCCGCCTCGGGCCTCTGCGCGGAGAGTAAAGAAGTCTTAGAAAATACTGCTGGCGAGTCGAGGATAGGTTTAACGAGGAACTCAAGTGGCTCAACCAATGCTGGTAGCGGGTACTACCAGCCACGGCCTCGACCATCGTCAGGCTGGAGCGCCGGAAGCAATGAACGACATCGCAAGATGAGTGTCGCGAGCAGGGATCTGAGCGCTAACAGCAGGCACTCAAGTGTGAGCAGTCGCCACGGTCGTCCCATCTCACGGCAAAGCAGTCACGCTGGCTTCAATCTCGACATTTCAACGCTAGAAGGCGACATCCACATGGCAGGCACCGATGCTCGTCGGAATAGCGCGATATCTAGTGTAGGGTCACACAACTCAGACAGGGATCTAGAGTCGATTGGGGAATTGATCGATGAGAAAGGAGAAGGCTTGGGACAATTACAAGGTGATGAGGAGGAATTTGAACGGTTTTGGATCATCGATGAGGAGAGAGATACAGGCACTGGCGACCTCGCGGAGATGGTGGTCCAGGCGACGTGGACACAATTCAACGAAACTGATGACGCGACTGAGCGCGATCTTCAGGACGACTTTGATCCCGCCGGTGAAGAACCTCACCAGGACCCGATGATGCTAGGACTGGAGAGTGAAAAATTTCGATCTTCTGATTTCTTTTAGTTTTTGATTTGCTTTGAATTTTTCCATGATGGACCTTCTGGTGTTTCTGTTCAGTTAGGTCAATGATAGTAATGTATAGTACGATTTTATGATACCAAATTGATTTTGAGGAAATCAAGATTTACAATTCGAATCTGGCTGGCTCATTGAATATAGTTATCGTCCTGTACGTTGCATGTATACGAACAATGTAATAACATCCTGTACAGCCGTAAGGCCTTTCAGTCATTCGTCAACTATCTTATAACTCACATCTGGAATTATCAATATGTATATTATTGGTCCCCTCGTTGGTAGGTACCTACGGGGCATATATACGCCATTTTCAATGTTGTGACTACCTAGTTGATTTTCGCGCCTATTGGTTGGCTAGACTCAGATTTTCTACTTTCCGGATATTGATTATGATACTGTATATCTGTCGGATTTGCAACATGACCCCTTCCACTATCTGGCCTATACGAGCTCGCTCATACTTCAGGCCAAAATGACGAGCCGACAAGTAGCCGAGCTAACTATCTTCCAAGCTGCTGCTCTAAATTCTTCCATCGAACGACTCATCAATATCAAATCCAACCTTATTCCTATCATCGTCCGTGCTCATAGAGTCCTCGCCTGCGCGCGCTTTTTGGTCCTCCTTCTGCAACTCGGCTTCATCTCCTGTGTTCTCGAAGAACCCTGCTTTGTGATACTCATGTGTAGGTCGGTAAATTCTCATTGCTGTGTCATCAGTGCCAACAAGATCTTGAATTACGGCTTTCTTGTTGGCATTCCCTCTATTACTGCGCTTCGGCTTCGGCTTCACATTCTGGGTCTCTATCTTTGATGTAGCGTCGTCGTATTCAGATTCTTTCTCAGTCTTCTTCTTGTTCGCCCTATTGTTGCGGTTCGGCCTTGGTGTCTTGTCTTGGAAATCTGAAGACTCATCTTCATATTCTTCATCGTCTCCGGCTTTTTTCGCTTTCTTGGTGGTCTTCTTCTTTGGTTTCTCTGTGGGCTGCAGCTCGGCCTCGTGGTCGTTGTCCCTGGGTGTTTTGTCCATCTTCGCCGCTTCTTTGGTGTTTTTTATCCGCGGTTCGTGTGGATGTGCTGGAAAGTCGCTGTCGGCAGCCGGTTTGTGACCAGGCTCTGCAGGCTTGGTCTTATCTTGGATTGCGATTTGCTTTTGGGGGGCCGGGTTTTGGGGGATTTTCTCCGTTATGGTCTCGTCGCTGTCATGGGATTCGTTATCGTCCTTCCACTCCGCGTCGGAGTCATTATTGCGTTTGCGCTTAGGTGCATTCTTCTTCTTCTTCTTATCAGTTTTTTGTGTATGCTCGTGTGCAGGCTCTTGCGCACCAGTACCAGATCGCTTCTCTGATGCCTTTTTTGGTTCCTTTGGCTGGTTTGTCTGTCTCTTCTTCTGTGTCTGTTCTGCATTATTCTCTTGCCGGACGGTAGTCACCGTTGGCTCATCCTCGTCATCACTTTCATCTCCATCCGACCCTTCGTACTCGCTTCCCTCATCGCCATCCTTGCTTGACGGCGTGGGCGGATCCTCATAGTTGAGGTCCTCGTCAATTATTATGGTTGATGCCGTCGAAATCGGTTTATCCGTAGGTTTCTTTCGCTTCGCGTTCGGCTCTTTAGCTTTGTGTGACTCGCCCGAAGTTATTGTTCGTCGATGCACCAACTCCTCGTCATCAACGTCATCAACCCGCTCTTCTAATCGACGCCATTCCTCTAGGAATTTTTCCTTGATACATTCTTCAAATCTCTCCGGCACCTGTTGCGTATATATTCCCCATCCTTTTTCACTGTCATCAGCTCGGATGCAGTTCGAGTGCTTGAAGCATTTTGTTTCCAGGAATGGAAAAAACGGTTCTGTCACCCGCCAAACTTGAAGTTCCTTGCAATTCGGCCAGATGACGTGATATCTGCAAAGTTTGGTGTGAAAGCCAGCCGTGGGAACCGTTGTACCATCTGACAGCTTTGTATCCTTCTTTTGCATCTCTATCAGAGCATCTCGAAATTCGAGAAGGCGTTCTCGCTCCTCGTCGGAATAGTCGTTTCGGAGAAAAGGATCTCGATAGACTGTTACGAGACTCATGTAATCCTCATGATGAAGAGGGATACCGGGAGCTTTGAAAAGCATCGTTATCCGAGCGGGATTTCGCAGACTTTTAGGGTTCGGCTCGTAGGCAGTATTTGAGGGATCGAGATGATGTGGACAGTACTGGATGGGCACCAGAGCGGGGCAACCGCAATCTGGGAACGTGAAGATGGCATATTCGCATACCATCGTGCCTCTTGGGAATATTTCGCGATGTTAGGTCAGCAGCGCCGTGGGTGAACAAAAGGTAGAAGCCTACTGGCCACAAAAGTATATGGCGGGAGTATATCTGATCGCCGCAAGAAGGATGATCGTATAAAAGGGTGTCGACAGAGAATGATGTAGAGAGATCTCAAGGCCACTAGGACTAGTACCGAGACTAATCCTGAGGATCGCTATCGGACCTAGGAAACTCAAAATGGAAAATATGATGGCGATAGAAGGATTCCTGTAGTGTTACCAGCAGCATAAGTAGAAGCTCCCGCGCTATCCAGCAGTTTGACGACGACAGCTCCGCCCAGCTCGCCGGAATATATAGCTCTGAGCAGAAGAAAAGAGCGCCCCTAGTTATGGCAACAGCGTGAGATTTTCCTCAGATGCTCTTTGTTCCGTTTAGGGGTCGGGATTGCACGCGTCATGCGTCTTGCTTTCTTTGTTCTATCTACATGTTGGATCATCTGTATATACATGGTGGGTAAGTGGGACCGCCAGGCAAAATGACACAGTCGTATGTGTTGTCATCAGTTCTGAGGACGGCTTCGCCAAGCGCGCCCCATCGACTACGGCAATACCATTTGCCTCAGGAAGAGCTGTGTTATATTTGCAAATAATGTGCAGTCTGTAACCGACTTGCCAGCCGATGGACGATGATCATATGAATTCATGAAAAAAAAAAAAAGACTGAGCTCTAGCACTCTTTCGTGTTGGTCTGGCAATACGAGACCGATTGAGCTCCATTAGATTTCGTGTGTTAAATACATCGGAAACTCGATATGGCGCCGGACCATCCAGGAAGAAGATATTGAAGATAGAGTCTGAACTACGAAAGTAATAAGTTTGGTCGGACCTTCTGAGCTCGGACTGCGTTGGTTTACAGATCAGATAGGATCTGTTAAATATACTAGAAAATATTCACAGTCTTGATAGATATCGTGGGTATCTAAGATATGTATATCCTTGATGCTGTATGCCAAGTGGCCTCGGTGACCGTCCACAAAGCCGAATTTACGGACCTGGGCTCTGAGTTGGGCTCTGACCAGACCTTAATTTACTGGTTCCCTTCTTCTCGTTATAGGTCTTTTTACCGGTCAGGAGGCGCCTTTCCAGACTTTCGTCGCTTCCCGGAAGCGGGTTGAATCTCCAATCATCCCGAACTCTTTGCATCCATCGCTCTGCCTCGTCCTTCAGGTACCACTCAATTTCGGCTGCATTGGTACCGCCCTTGTTCTTCCTCTTGGTGATCTTGTTCCTGCTCTTATCTTTATTCAGCACCCTATGGTCGACTTTGACTAAGTGCTGCCTGACTACTTGTGGGAAGTTCGTAAGCAGCTCGAAGCACCGAAGATGGAAGAAGCACTCGATGTTGTCGTAGATGTTCCGCTTGTCGTACTCGTATTGTCCATCCGGGTCATTCTTGAACGTTCCAATCTCGTCATCGACATACTCCCAGTCTACCGCCACCTGGTAGTTGCCAGCGATGATGGTACGCGGATGCTTGTAATTCTTTTCCCTCATCTCGCCTGTAGCGGTACGGATTAGCTCGTGCGTTTCAACACCCTTACAATGACGATAGCGACACCAGGTCCGGTAGTGGTCGTCGTAGATCTTGGTGTTCGCGTAGGGATGCCGTTGGATCCAGAAGCATGGCGTCCGACCGGGACGTACGGTCGGGAAGTAAAGCAGATCGTGGATGTTGGTCTCATCGTACAATTTCACCTTTTTGTCCATTTCGAGATATGCCTGCTCTTTCTTGGACATGGAGCGGTACGCGCCGTTAATTGTTACTCTACGGCGTTTTGAGGCTGGCTCTCCCTCATTCTGACTCCTAGAAAATACTTCCGGAGAGGGCTCAGGAGTTGCGTAGGTTGTTGACGTGGGCGTTGGTGCAGGATATGACAGAGGAGCCGGTGGGGTTGCGATTGCTTGTGGTCGTCTTTCGGGAGATTGTCTGATGGTATTTACGGCTTCTGCAGGTGCATGGAACGGGACCTTAGGTATATAGGATGCAGCCTCTTGATGCGATTCTTCGACTTCATCCTTCTTCGGTCGCCCGCGTTTCCGTTTCTCCGATGGTTGTACTGGTGGTGCAGAAGGTGCAAGCATCCGCCAAGTGAATTCGTTCTTGTCTATCACTTGGAATCTTTGCTCGGACGTACTTGTGGATGGAGTACTGGGAGCATCAGGTACACCATATTCAACGAAGTCTAGCATGGTTGCATCCTCAAGCATGTCAGCACTAACGGATGACAGAAAACTGTCGATATACTCCTGCGAGATTTCTATGGAACCGGAGCTACGGCTCTCTCGTGGGTTCTTTGCTGAAATCGACGGACTACACGGTGTGATAAGAGGTGCCGACAATGCAGCGGATTGTAGTCCCGGGGTGGCTTGCGGAGGAAGCTTGAAGGGTACGGAATCCCTCTTTACGTGCTCATATAGCCTCCGGTCCAGAATTGGCGACTTCGACTCTGGGCTATGATCGTAGGTGCTCTCGTCCTTTTTCGACTTGCGGAGCAACTTTCTCCCAAACCAACATGTGGTGGTAGGTGGTATCACTCGTTTCGGAGGGGAGCGAATTGGAGGCTGTGCGGGCATTGGTGGTGTTGATGTCTGAAGGATGTCATATTGGCTCGGGTTGCTCGAAGCTCCTCGTAGCTGAGGGTCGATAAGGCAGTCCGGGACTTCATAGTTGCATTCGAAATCGTCACTAGCATCAGGTACGCACACGTCCGTAGACCCAGGTAGGTCTAAATAGAAGGCTTCATTGAAGAACTGGCTCGAGTGGCTGTTCGATGAACATTTCGACTGTTCTATGGTAAGGCTAGATGATTCGCTCAGACCGGGTGGAATCAGAGAAAGAATAGGATGAGGAGAGTCGAACTCCAGGGCCCAATCATTGATATAATCGTCCAGTTCATGGTCAAGATCCATGCCTTCAAGGCTAGCGGTGCTATCAAGCCCTTCGTTCATAGCGGTAAGAATTTAGGAACGACAGTTATTGTCTCTTATCTTGGTATTCTTAGAATGTGAAGCGAATCTTTGAGTTCGTGTTAGGATATTGCACTTTCACTCAACTTACAGGTAGATTACGACAGATTGAAATCGTGTTCACGAGCAATAGCTTTAGGGTAGTGGTATACACCATACTGATGAAATTCGTTAGACACTGGGTCCCCGTGACTGCAATGAGCATCGACGCTACGAGCTCTTCTTGTTGTGACAACCAGGGGCCAGGTTCTAGAATGCCACAAAGATATAACCATGAGATTTTGAATCATGAAACATTGGCTGTGGATAGAGACGAAGGCGGCGGCGTAGACTCGGCTATCGAGAAAGCCTAGTCTCGGGGCCAGTCCGCCCAGGAGAAAGCCTTTGCTGACGAAACACAAACAAGAAGACGCAACTGCAACATGCTATAAACCTCGAAGGCATTAGGATGAAGAAATGTGTCTTTGTTAGCATAAGGATTCGGCCACCTCGTATGCTGCTTGTGCGTCGCACGTGCCGCTTTGTAGACAAAGCTGTTGAGGTTTGAAACTCGGCGTTTGATGTATATGGTGGCCTCGCGTGAATTCACCACGGCCTCTGCATCAACCTTACTGCTGAAATTTCGCGGGGGTTTCTTCCTTAGCTCCAGAAGGCCTGTTTTGTCGGGCTCAGGATACCGAAATTAGTTATATGGTGGAGTGAAGCGGTCCCAGAAGCCCGATCGAGAATGCCAGTTGACTTTGGGCCTGACCCAACTTGCAACGATTCGACCAAAGCCCATCCATCTGTTCAGGTATAAATGGAATCAAAGATGACTTCTGATTGTAGGTAGGATCTCTCGAATCTTGCTTTCTCACCCCTGATCTTGCAGATCAGAGACCCACCCGTTGCGCTCTTCCGCTCCTTCCACGTCGGTCGGCGAAGAGCTGACCTGTCGGACAACCTTTTTCCGAGGCCAGTCTCTCGCAACGTCGATATTTCGTCGTGGCCACCAAAACTCGAGGAATATCATGATCAGATAGTCGATAACGGCACAGAGCACAAATAGCTTTCCTGCCCAGACACCACATCCGTAATATCGCTTCAATCGGTCTATCAATCGAGAGCTCCTGAGCCTCATGATTCCGTCGTAAACTTTCTCGGTCCGTTCCGCAACGTCGGTCCAGGAGTACATTTGTCGGATTTGGTCGTGGAATAACTCCGGCCTGATGGTACCTGACTTGATTGCAGATATTGCTTTTGACGTCGCGGCGACCAAGTCGTCTTCCTCGGGTTTCGCAAACACTGTCATCTCGCTCGGAAGGACCTCCGGTATCCCCCCTACCTG
Organism: Orbilia brochopaga; assembly: GCA_036872635.1. NCBI lineage: Eukaryota > Fungi > Ascomycota > Orbiliomycetes > Orbiliales > Orbiliaceae > Orbilia > Orbilia brochopaga. The sequence goes on along the minus strand of JAVHNQ010000003.1, from coordinate 668,157 downwards.
CGTACAGACGACATACAACCCACAAGAAGCCGCTTCAACGATAACAGTACCAAAGGCTTCAGTTAGAGAGGCGTGGAGATAGATGTGGCCACGAATCATGACATTTCGGACATCCTCGTGGCGAATCGGGCCCAGCATTTCGACTCGATCCTGTAGAACATTCTTCTCAATCATTTGCTCTAGGTCGATAGCCTTCGGCCCCGAGCCACCAATGATGAAGCGAACATTTTCGTGCTGAGCACATATCCGAGGGATGGTTGCCACCAATAAATCACAGCCTTTGTTGTAGAACAACCGGGATATAACGACGATCGTGATCGTAGAAGTGGGCGGTGGATTTTCGGCAGGCCGGAAGTCCTTAGAGACGAGGGCATTTGGTATTGCGGAAACCGTGAAAGGGTCCAGTGCTGCTCTGAGAACAGTGTTTTCTTTGCTACAGCTAGTCAGCAGCCGCTAGTGTCAAAATCAGGGGCGGACGCATACCAAGTGTGAGAAACACATATTACGTGGTCAACATCACTCAACGTAAACTTTAGAAGCTTATTCGTGAGTATGCTAGCAGCGTCCGCAAATCCGAACAGACTATGGTCTGTAAAACAAGTTTTCAACCCCATCGTTCTGGCGTGGAGCAAGCCTTCTTGGCAGAAGGCCGAGAGACTACCGTGTCCATGGACTATATCTATCCGTTCACGAAGGACAATTTGTCGGAATATCGGAAAGAACGAGAAGACCGTAGGTAGGGCAGACTCGCGGTATACAACCCAAAAAGGTACATAGTATACTTTTATACCGTTGGCAAGGTATCGGACGCCGGTGCGATCGCCGTAGGAGTGGGTTATGATGACGACTTTATGTCCTCGATCTATCAATTTCTAGAAACACTTCCTGTCAGTCTTCGGCTGGAATTCGGGATAAAGATACGTAGGGAAGTACGAACGCTGGAGACTTGGTAGATATGGCTCTCAACGCCGCCAGGCTGCGGGAAGAAGAAATCCGAGACCATCCTGACACGCGACACCTAACGTCAGCTCAGGACGCGCTAGGTAGTCGGGTTGTGCATACGCTATATTGTATGACATTTTGTCGGATGCATACGCCGAGGTACCTAAGGTAGCCTCAGCACCACAAGAGACCGTGTAGTCGGTAGACGGTATGAAGGAGATGATCTGGTCAGGTAGTCACGTTTGTTGTTGCGACGCTGCGACAACGTTGACCCTGTCGGCTGCCAAGACTCATCTTTCGCGACCAGCGAACTTTTGCGACAGCGAAAACTTCTAGCGCTCTATTCTGCAAACAACGTCATATTGCGATACACGACAAAAACTATGTCAAAGAAACGGAAGAGAGATACCGACAGCGTCGCAGCTGAAAAGCCAGTCCACGGTCCAATCGATGCCGACTCGAGTCCAATCGCTGCCGAAAGCCCGAAGACGGACAAGCCGCACAAGAAGGACAAGAAAGATAAGAAGGACAAGAAGCAGCGACGAGGTCAAGAGCGAAGTGGTCAATCTTCATCATCACGAGTCCAGTCCGCATCTCTAGCAGCTCCCCCGGACCCAATTCCCGGTGGTGAAAATGGCGAGGGGGGTCGCGGTATTCCCGAGAGTGTAGGACATCGGCGTCGCGAGGAGGCTGACAGCGACAATCTCGACGATTTGGCACCATTGAAGGAGAACGGCGCGGAAGAGGATAAAGACAAACGGAAAACCACGAAGGACGATGGACTATCAACCGGTCATTTATCGATACTCTCAAAATTTGACAAGTATCGTGCAGAAGTCCTTGGCGCTATTTCCAAAACCTCCGCTACAAAGACCGAACCCGCGACGGAACAATTGCAGGGCCTGCATCCTCTTCCTCTACCACCTCAAGCTCCCGCACAGAAAGTAGATCCGACATCTGTGCTTCCTGTCTACCTCTCTCAGCCTACGACAGTTCCGACCACCCAGAAATCTCCCTTTGACTCCTTCAACCTACCTGACCGCCTACTCGATCGCCTGCGGGACCTAAAGATAACCCATGCATTTCCGGTTCAGTCAGCTCTGCTTCCTCTTCTCCTACCGGCTGGCCAACAGCCCTCTTCGCTGCCTAGGGCGGATCTTCTAGTCTCAGCGGCGACTGGGTCAGGCAAAACCCTTTCGTATCTACTCCCTGTCCTCTCTAGTCTCCAGAATCGTATAATCTCACGGACCTACGCCCTCATAATCGTCCCTACACATGAGCTCGCTACGCAGGTTCAAAAGACAGCTCAGTTCCTCTCCTCGGGTACCTCTCTTAAAATCAGCACCGCTGTTGGAGCCCGTCCATTTGATGCCGAAAAGGACTACATCATTGCAAATGACGTCGGAAGCACTGGCGCCGACATATTGATCGCAACGCCTGGGAGGCTTGTTGAGCATATACGGAAAAATCCTCATTTTACGTTACGTTATCTGCAATGGCTTATAGTAGATGAGGCAGATAGGCTGCTGAGCCAAAGCTTCCAAGATTGGGTTGATATATTAGGGGAAGAGCTTCAGAAACCATTCGATGCTCAAGAGCCCTCAAAGAAAACTGGCTTTGACGTCACATCGCTGGGTCTGCGACCTATGAGGTGCGCTGCAGACAATGTCAGGAAAGTCATTCTGTCAGCGACAATGACTAGAGACGTTGGAAAACTCGCAGGCCTTAAGTTGAGGCGCCCACAACTTATAGCTGTAGATGACGTCGGGGGCCGTGAGATACCTATGGGTGATATAGACATCGCGGACGGCAAAACCGATAACAAACCGGTTAATACCGAGATAAAGGAGCTCAATTTCCTTCCACCAGCACTAGAGGAACACTGTTATCCTATATCAGACCTTAGCCAGAAGCCTCTCGTGCTGTCTAAACTGCTACTAGAGAATACGATCTCGAGTGGTATCTTGATATTCACGAAGTCAAACGAGTCCGCCGTACGTCTCGGGCGACTTCTCCAAATCCTGCTCGAACGGAAAGAACTTCAACGGTGGGCTGTAGCAGTCTCGACCTCCGACAAGCGCAAGAGGGAAATATCTGCCAATACGGCTAAATTCAAATCGTCCGCCATAGATGTCTTGATCTCCACCGACTTGCTTGCAAGAGGCGTTGATCTGCCGAATGCCCAGCTCGTAATAAATTACGACTCGCCGAGAAATGAGAAAGATTACATCCACAGAGTCGGCAGAACTGCGCGCGCTGGTAATCGCGGGGTTGCTTGGAGTCTTGTGGAAGAGGCGGAGGCGAAATGGTGGTGGGCTGGAATCGGGAAAGTTAGGAGAGGAAACACCGAAGGCATTTCGAAGGAAAGCACCCCCATTATCGGTGATGAAGATGTGGAGAAGTACGAAAGCGCGCTCGAGACACTTGGGAGAGAGGTGCGAGGACCGTAACATTACTAGAGTAGCCGATGTTTAGTTAAGATGCACATACGCATGGCGACGAGGAATTCTGATATCGATATATATATATATACATCTCAGTGCACCCTCACCGAGTAAAGCGTTCCTAGTCTTTGCATAATTGCATCGACGACCATTCTTAGGTTATTTATATCTGAAGCAGTGACTCTGAGCTGTTGCAGTGATTTTATTCTATTTACATCAGACTTACTAAGGGTTATAACTGCACAACGGAGCTAGTCCTGACACTGGCAACATATGGCAACAACAATTAAGAGAATGATAGCCAATTCAGAACGAAATTAATGTCGTAAAACTTAAAGCACGACAAATGCACGCTATGTCGATTGCATTCAGGCCTCAAGTTCAAGGTTTCTTCTGCTTCAGCTCCTGGCTACCATATAATGCAATGGCTGCTACACCCAAAAATGCGGCGACAACGCTGAATACCAAAGCCACGATACCCCGAGCAGTGAATCTAAACGAGGACAATTGGTTAGCTTTCAGTTTTGAAAATGGTAGGCACTATTAAGTCGCTCGAGATTGGACTTACCCTGCTGGTAGAGGCGGTACACTCAAGTTTTGTCCGGTAAGGTCCAGGTAATCCTCAGTATTGGCTGCCGCATTGCCAGTCACAGGAAGATTCTGGCCGGCGCAAACTTCCAGATGATCCGCGGGTATCTTCATGGTTTTCTGTATTACATCTGGCGCCTCAATGAATGTAGCAACGAGACCAGACTGAATATGCCACTCGATATGGCAGTGAAATAACCAGACGCCGGGATTATCGGCACGGAATCGAAGGACCATGTTTCCGCCTGGATTAATCAATACAGTATCGCGCCGCATTGGCTTTTGCGAGAACGTGACGGAAGGGTCAGAGACATTATAAAGACCAGCATCATCATCGCTCCGATATACAAGCTGGAAAGTATGTCCGTGGAGATGGAATGGATGTTTCCCCGGATCATTGTTGTTTACGACCAGCTCTACCACGTCGTTATGCTTGAAAACATGAGGATTGGTATCGCGACCATAGATTTCAGGTGTTAAAGATAGATTCCCGGCGTTCAAGGCACTGTAAAGAGTGGGTACTTTAGGAGGCGTGTAGGTGATGCCGTTGAAGAAGGCGTAATTGGCGCCGTCGCCAAGGTTGTCCATCAGGACTTCGAGAGAAAAAGAGTATGTAGGATTCTCCCAGATATCTTCGCCGTCAAACGGCACAAGTGTGTAGTCATCAAATGGGTCAAATTCGTCAACGAATTCGGGATCTGGGAGTGGCTTGGACGAGTCATAGATAAGATGGCCCGTAACATTCGGATTCAGTCCATCGGGAACTGCATCAAACAAATCCTATCGATAAATATCCTGTATCAGTATCGCGACAATCTCGTATGGTCTCACTTATAGAGAAAATCTCTTACCTCGTCCATGCTTCCTACGATTGCATAGTTCTGACTAGTGTCGTTCTTGGTCGTAAGCAAGAATGAGTACCGCTGGGCAGCAGTGATGTAAATCATTTCCGCCTCCGCTTCTTCAGTGTACTCTCCATCGACTTCGATAATCCGCATAGAGTGTCCTTCGATCCAGAAGTACTGCGCAGCGAAGGCGGCCATGTTTACAACGCGAACCATGTAAGTCTTGCCAGGGAGCACATTGAACGGTAACCCTTGTGTGTCATTCATGAGTGCAGAATCTGGTACCGGCTCAGCACCAGTAGGATTTCCCACTGATAAGAACTTGGAGAAAAGAGCGGGATTCTCATCATGATACCAGTCACTGAGAGAGATCACGACTTCCTCATCATATTTACCGGCGTACGGGCCTTTGGGGTCGCGTACAATGAACGGCGCACGAATGCCATCGGGGTATTGTCCTTTGACATGCGAATGGTACCAATATGTTCCGGGTTGATTGACCTACGTATGATATATTTATGATCAGAGGACAATGAAGGACGCGACGAATTAACAACTATGCCAGGCCGTGACTTACAGTGAAGTTATATGTGATCGTTTGACCTGGTCCTACGGGGCACTGGGTCACCCCCGCCGGCCCATCCATATATGTAGTCCCATTTTGAAATAGACCGTGAAAGTGTAAACTCGTCTCTGCATCCGGTAAACTGTTCACCAGATTTACAATGACTCTATCGCCCTTTTCGATGTCGATGGTAGGTATTGGCCATTGGCCATTTATGCCGATGACCTTACGGCTGAACTGGCCGTCTGGATTGGCATCTGTGTATGTTACATTGAAATTGTAGGTGACGGTTTTGGCGACAACCGAAGATACCAGGGACAGGATCGAAAGGGAAATCGCAAGGGACTTCATGTTGAAGGTCCCTCTGCGTTGTGTTGTAGATGGTCTTCAATCTTTTATTAAGCTGGGAGACGAAGGATGCCCTGTAGGCAAGATGATGAAGGGGATAGGAAGAGTTGCTGTCAACGATCTGATAAGATTATTTCCAGCCCTTGGTGGCGAGTCTGAGGATGGATTGAGAGATCAGTGGGGGAGGCTAACTTGCTCTATGATCCCGGTATGGAATTCGGACTCCATGAACTGCTCTGTTACGTATTCACTTTGCTCTTTTTGACATTGACAGCGCCAAAAGCCCGGCCAGATAATTTTGCCCAGCGCTGGTGGGTCAAGGAACTATGCATTAGTAGCGTGCACAGGGACGAGGCTCTACTCTTAGTTTAGCTCAGCTGGCTCGTGAATCCGAGAGGGTAAAAGTAGAAAAAGAAATTTCTCTGAGCTTGGGGGCGGATCAGATAAAGAGGCAGCGACCAGAAAATTCAATTTTAGACTTTTGAAAGTAGGCAGGTGCATGTATATGTACAAGTATGTCCGTGGTCGCAATTAAAATTCGGCCTATTGACAAGGATGCTCGTTATGCACTCCTCCCAACTGTTGAAACGTTCTGCAAAGGTTCGGAAATCGCGGCTTTGAGTCCAATCGATCGCCAATGCTGATCAAAAGGCTTAACAGCTCTTGTTTTGCATGGCATTGTAGGGAACCCATATGATCATTGATGTAAAACATATACATGCTCGAGCTGCTACAACTAACGGCCTGGCGCCATAAGACACCAAAATACTGAAGTGCAGTATGCTACTAAGCTACAGGAGATTTCTGTCGCTCTATGATTCCATCTGATAAAGTTAATTAATATTGCACAAAGTATAGATCAACGTTTGTGAATGAAATTTTTTTCCCGAAACCTATTAACTTGTAGCGGCGCTCCCCGATTCTTATTTTGAATTCCAGTTATGTAAATGACATCCCACTTCTTCTATCTGCGGCCGCACGAACTGACAAGGAAAAATCAGTTGGCGACTAACACGATCATGCAGGTTTGGCGAGGGGTGTGTGGGACTGCAGGGGGTCAGCTCGAACAGAGATTGGATATCAGGGCGCAGGCCAAGCCAGGGTGGACGCATTCTGATCTGATTGCCAGAGTCACACTGCTTCCCCTCTCGTGCGCGTATGATATATTTTCTCAAATTCGTGCTGCCGACTTCGGCTAACTGCGTTTTAGAAGAGACACACGGGAAGAAACGGGATACTTCGCTCGGATTCCGAACTCCGCGATCTCCAGGCTGCAAATCTGTGGCTGGCAGTTGAAAGTAGTCACTTGATGCCTAGCTCTCGGAAACCATGATCTGCCAGTTGGGTGTTCTTTGCCTGTCTTTCCCAGAACCGATCCCCGAGTTGCGTGGGGTTACCTTCCTACATCGGAGCCCTCAACTTGCAATTTTTGGAATCCAACATCCTCAATGACCCACTCTCGAAGTAAAGTTATCAGATCCGAGCTGCCAAGCTAAGCAGTGGCACCATTCCTGGTGGCAAGGATCAGAAACCTAAAAGTGGGTCTCATGCAGTGCGACATGCAGCTGAAGCGATGCCTATATCATTTCTTGGAAACTGCTTGTTCAAATGGCCAACGCGGCTGGAGGATGCCGGGCAGTTCTACCGATAGTTTGTAATTTTCTCTTCTCCTTCACCGTTTTGCCAAGTATTTTCTACATCATCGATGAACTACTTTACCCCTCATTTGGCGTCTTTAGTGCATGCATACACATATGCATTATAATTGCAGTGTGCCGAATTCCTGATTTTCGTGTTTTGAAAGATGATCACGAGCTTCTCGATTGCGGAGCAGTAACTTAAACGGCGAGAGGCTTTTATGCCGGGTAACGCCGTGATAACGTTATCGTATCACATACGCTCACACGACGAGTGTGGTCTGCTACGGTCCCATCCTTGGGTGCAAGGTGAGAAAAAAACGGCCCCGATCGCGCATCCTGCTAGTCACCGCCCCTAGGAGAAAGAAGATTTCCTGACCCCTGCCTTCCGGCCATCAGCTTCAAATTTTCACTTGTCCGAAATCCGTGGTCATGACCCTAGAGACGCTACTGGTTATGGCCACAGAGTTGAGTTGCTAGTGAATATCCCATTCGAACGAGTTCTCTTTCTTTCCTTCCTTTATTTTCTCGGTCCATGGTTTAAAGACGTTGAGGGTGATCTCGCTTTCGTTATCAGATCCGCCATCATTCTGCTTTATCTCTCGGATCTAGATCTACGGGTCTTTCAGCAGCAAATCACCAAAGATGCCGAACGTTTTTGCGGTGCCAGGTAGGTGTACAACATATACAACACATTGAACAACCCCTCAACGCCGAGTCACCAGCGAGGTGAAAATGATAGCGATATCGCGCGATAGGAGTGCTAACGCGTCTCTTAAAATCGTCTAGTCTTCTTTATTGTCTTTCGAGAGACTCTCGAAACAGCTATTATCGCCTCCATCCTCCTGTCTTTCCTCAAGCAGACCTTTGATACACCGGAGAGCGATAGGACAGCCTACGTCCGTCTAAGACGACATGTCTGGCTTGGGCTCATATCAGGATTTTTTGTTGTCCTCGCAATAGGCGCAGGAATGATTGGAGCATTTTACGGTCTAGGAGTTGATGCTTGGGCGAAGTCCGAGAATCTCTGGGAGGGCATCTTTTGCCTCATCGCCAGTGTAATCATCACAGTAGGTTTTCAAAGCAAACGATTTTGAGATCCATGAAATGGCAAGCAATCCGCGCTAACTTGATGCCCGATTCTCACAAAATAGATAATGGGTGCCGCCATTTTGCGTGTGTCGAAACTGCAGTCGAAGTGGCAGAAGAAGATAACGCTAGCACTTCAGACACCAAGTAAAACCACATCCTGGGGACAAAGGCTCGAGAAATACTCGCTTTTCATTCTCCCTTTCATAACAATCTTACGTGAAGGATTGGAAGCTGTTATATTCGTTGGCGGTGTTGGGCTCTCCTATCCCGCAAGTTCGTTTCCAATCCCAGTTATCACGGGTATTCTAGCTGGCTCAATCATTGGTGTCATTCTTTACAAGTAAGATCCCGTCTATTGTGCTGCAAATCAGCCGAGTATGACAAAGATCTCGCTAATACGCATGTACGCGTACTATAGGGGTGGCAACCGCTTCCATTTGCAGCTATTCTTGATAGTGTCCACATGTTTCCTCTACCTTGTTGCCGCCGGGCTTTTCTCGCGTGGCGTATGGACACTGGAGGCATATTCATATGGAAAGCTCGTTGGCGGTGACGTTGCCGAGACTGGTGCAGGACCAGGGTCCTATGACATCCGCAAAAGTGTTTGGCATGTAAACTGCTGCTCACCAAATTACAACGGAGGTGGAGGTTGGGGTATTTTTAACGCCCGTAAGTTCCTTCAACCTACGAAATTTTTGTTAGTATACTTAGTCGTACTAACTCACTGTAACATAGTTTTTGGGTGGCAAAATTCTGCGACGTACGGCTCCGTTATCTCGTACAACATCTACTGGATCGCGGTCATCATTTACTTCATTTTCATGTACTACCGAGAAAGGAAGGAGACCGAAGCGACTCAAGACTCGGATCTCGAGGCTGATAATAAAAACCGTGGCTTAGTAGCTGGGAAGACGCCCGAGCACAGTGGCGTTGAAGTTGACGAGAAGAGTAATTAATCAACTCGCACGCCTGAGAGTTTGTTGCGAATATTCGAATATGAGGATGTTCAGGGAACATTGTTGATCTGTCCACGCATGCATTGAATGACTCGCGGGTGTATTCGATTCCGTGTATTTACAATCACAACTTTCAATATTTTAGATAAGAGCATTAATTCATCCGTTCATTATGTTATTGATTATAAGTAAGATAAATGATGGAGTTCTATGGGTTTAAAATGCATCGGCCTCGCAGTCTAGATATTATGTGTTTAATGAATAGCTCTACCTGACCATCATAAACACACCCGTCCAATATACTGTATTGGACTTTCAAGAGTGATGTCTGAGGTTCACGAGACGCCCGTAGGTTGGATTCAATTGATCAAGAGCCGGGGACTAAGAACTTGTGATCCTGCAATGATCGCAAGAGCCTTCCGGCGCTCTTGGTAATGGTCCCGACGGTACATACCAGTCGTACTCTAATTCGTCCTAGATTACAAGTGGAAGTGAGCATGCATGTACTGTACGAAGCTATGATAAAGGAAGGTCTTATATATGAGAACTTACCACCCATCCCCATTTACAACAAAGATTATAGATCGCCTCACTGCTTCCGTTTGACGTTGAGAGCAGCTCTACAACCGCTCTGAAAGCGCTATTCAAAGCACCTATAACCCATGCGTGTCCACTGGAAAGCGCCTCACCAGCAAAAAATATCCTATCCTGGACTGGAGTCGCGATGCGAGGCATGATTGTAGAGAACTGAGCTGGCGTGAACAACGCAAACCCACCAACAGCGTACGGGTTGTCATACCACGAGTACGCGTGCATGTCTACATATAAGTCTTCCAGGTATTCGTATGTGACATTGTGGGTCTTCGCTAAATCGGTAAGGACGATGCGGCGGAGTGACTGAAGGCCTTTTTTGTCATGCAGGTACGAACTAAGGCGAGCCGCGTCCTGTGACCATGTCTTTTCACGTCTCAACGTCAGTGGATCGCTAATATATCTTAATATTACTGAACATCGATGCAGCATTGTCGGAACAGTGCACCGAAGAGGTATATGGCGCCCTTACATAGCTAGCAATCATGGTTCCTGGCGCGTCTTTAACATCCATGCCATAAGAAGGATAGTCATGTCGTCTAGTCGGCCTGTCTGTGTATGATTCGCCTCCAAAAATATGGTAAGGAAGGTCTTCCTGCCACCTACATATGATAGCATGTCAGTCGTTTGCAGTAGAAAGGACCGCTGGCTTGCTTCAGTAACTCACCATCGGTATTTGAACTTAATACCAATTTTCATAGAGGCATCGTAGTTTAGTTTTCGGATAGCACTTTTCCAATCGTAACTTAGTTTGAGGGCTGGATCGGTCATATCTATCGCTTGAACGGCTCCCAATGGTGCAGTATTAATAATGTGACTATATTTGGCCCATAGCTTCTTTGGATTCGAGGTTGAAACGTTTAAGCCGTTCTCTAATCGATGGTCTACTGCCGCAATTTTGGTAACAGTGGTATTCATATAAACAGGGCGGACAAGCTTTGAAAGAGCCTGGGTAACTCGATCCATACCGCCCAAAGGTTGGACCCTAACGACAATTCATTAAATATTCGATAGCAAATCTCTGCAGTAGTATAATCAAAGCGGAGCTTACCATTCTGTTGCTGAGAATAGCCAGTTTTCGATGGCAATCTGTGCCAAAGATAACTCAAAGTGCAAAGTACCATCATTAGCTGTCTCTAACCAATCGATCTCGATGTCTGTGAAACCTCTCTTCTCGCGTAAGTAGTGCCGAACGCTCATATCGTCATATTTGAGGACCTCCTTCCATCCTTCCTCAAAACTCTTCTGAAATTGCATTGTGAAATTCATGAGCGCTTGACCGAATATTTTCGTGGCGTTCTGTTTCGCAAGACTGTCGGGAACATTCCCTCCTTTAGAAATTCCAATTTTGAAAGGATCGCCTTCAATACCCTGAAATCTCCAGCGGAAGACATCGTTGTAATTGAACGTATTATTTTCCATCGTGAAGACGTATTTGATCAAATCGATCTTATCCTTAGCTGCGGTCTTAGGGTGGTGATTGATAACGTTGATAAGCGAGTAGTTTAGACTGGGGCTGAGCAACCGTTTCTGCCAGTCGATATTTGGCCACCGCATCGCACCTAGTTCCTATGCAGTTGAGTTTCAACTTAGTCTATGATTCTGGCTATCTCGTATTTCGGCGAGTGGGTAGAAGGAATGTTTACAAAATAGTCATAATATTCTGGTTTACCAGGCTTTGAGTTTTTCCATGCGGTCTCGTTAAATCTGTAAGTCCACATGCGTCCTCCTAGGCGCTTGGGATTCGCCTCGAGAATTTCGTATTCTATCCCTATGGACTCCAATAAGAGCGCGGTATACAAGCCGCAGATACCAGCTCCGATAACGCCAACTCTTTCGATCTTAGAGTGGCCATTTTGACGAGCGTTGTACGTAAACCTTTGGTAATTGGAGTCTCGCTTTAGGGCGTCTTTGGCAATCTGGTCTCGATACACCGGAGAGTGAGATGAGCTTGGTGGTGTATTGTCGGCATGTTTCAGTGAAGAGAGAGGGGCACTGATGGACAGGGCGGTACTGATGAAGCTGCAAACAACGGCCAATGAGATGGCAGCAGTGAATTGGACCATTTGTCACCAACTCAAAGTGGTTGAAGTGATTGCGTGCTATACAACTTATGAGAATTTTCGATGTCAAGGTGGGACTTCAGGACTTATATAAATCCCATCCCTAAGTTCCGATCGAACTCTAGGCTTAAACTGGAGAATCAGATCGATTTCCATGAGCGCCATACGAATCAACCCACTTGAGATTGGACCTTGATGAAACCAAACAGATCGAAGAAATACTCTATAGTGAACTAGTAATCTACGTCATGATCAGCGTGAATATGACCACTAAGGACCGTGCACATATATTTCATTGGCGTGCAGTTATTTTGATTCGCGTATCTTCAAAGTGTTGTTGCGAACCAATCCGATCAGATTTTGAATTCTGAGGAGGCTAATGGAAACCAGGAATGTATGAATGCCGGAATCAGCTGGTCGGAGATTTTAGAAACGATTATGTCAATCTTAAGATCTTCTGGGATATTTGGGCGGACAAAATTTTCGGGTTCAAGTGCGCGCCTGCGACTATTCTGTCGGTAAGCGGACACTATATATGGGAAGGGAAACCGGAAATTCATTGTATTATGTGATATTGGCCCGGTTTGGAGTGATATGCAAATGCGCAGGCGGAGGACTAAGAGCTGGCACGGGAGATTCCGACAAGATCCGCGATCCGCAGATACATCGAGATCATTTTGAGGCCGGCTGAGGCATAAGCTAATGCGCGAAAGTGGAGCAGATGGCGTTGACTTGGGCGGCGTGCTCTATTGTTATTGGAGTGTGCATTCCACAGCGAGCAGAAACGAATTTCCTTCACACCTCTCTCCATCGATGGCAAAGCAATGGTTCTCAGACTTGGCCTGTCAAAAGCACTGTTAATAGATAACATCGAAAATTCTCAGATTGTCGCAAATGCCGATAAAATTGCCCAGAGGATCAATAGAATACGAGTATGAAATCGTAGCCCAGTGCTGGCATGCGCAGCGGCTGCATCCTCCGGGCCGTTAACCACCCGGTGGAAATTTAAGTAGTAATTTCTCCCCTCGTCATGAAATAATCAAGTCTTGCGGGGAATCCATTCAATCAGCTAGTCTCGGGACCAGACGCCGGCTCGCTGTTTGTAACAGTAGTGACTATAACTACGGGAATCAACGCTTTCGCTCTGAACTATTTCTCGTTCTCGATTTCTCTAGCTTGGACCCGAGACTAAGCTTAGACATCAATCTTGCCAGGACTTGGTCTCGTTGGCACCAGACAACACGCGAGACCACTAGGACTGATTGTTGTGTGTTGTGCTAGTTATAGAAAATGTGTTGTCCGCCTGCTGGTTGCTGCTAAACAAAGTAATCATATAATTGCACAATATCTCGATATGTCAAAACTCCGACGACATGAGCGATATCTGCACGTCTTTTAGCCTCAGAGCCAAGTCTTTTCCGTACGTGTGTGTAATTCTGTGCATGTCTTTCCATGTCACCGCCAGCCCTATTTAGCTTGCAACTGTCTCAACCCTGCTTAGACTTGCCTCGAGCCCGATCCCGATGGCAATCGATAGCTAACCAGTATTGATTTTCAAGCCGCCATAGCAACATTATGTTTCTTGGAATAGTTTGTGATAAACCGCATACTTGCTGGGGCTGTATACTCGATTGAGGGCCACAAATTCCACGTATCAATGCCGGGTTTCATAGGACCGATGCCATCGTTGACGTCCGCATTAGTTCCCAGTCGTCCATTCGCAGATTGGGCATCTGAACTCTCGACGTCCGATAAAGACCGGGTAACGCCCTCGTCGATGTGAGAATCGGCAAAAAATTCGTTCATGTCCGCGACTTGTATAGCAGCGTTAGGCGGCTCTTCTGCTATCTCAGATAGTTGACCCCGGCTTGAATACCGGCTTTCAGAATTTTGCTCAGAGTTCATCTCCGCCATTGTCAAGTCGCTTTCCATTGGTATTAGCAAGGGGTTTGGATCATCACAGTGAATGCCTTCGTGAAGTTCGATATGGTCGAGATAATAAGGAAATTCTGCTTTATTGATAGTTCCCATGATGGGTAAGAGTTAATCAACATTCTCTCGATAACCGAAATTGCGGGATGGATGCCACAAACTTACGATCTGGATTTGCCGCTGAGAACCAAATAGTATCCACCACAGCACCTACTTGATCCGCAATCGGCCCGGTACATGCACCAGAATTTCCATGCTGCCAGACGAGCTCGCTATCATTCCAGCTCTTCCGCCCAGCCCATTCCGAATATACATTGCCTGTCAGGAAATCTGTCCGATAAATGGCTTGCTTTGTTTCAACCCAGCGGCCGTACACCAGGGATGCTCCGCAGATGAATGCCAGGAGGCTGAATATAGAAGTCATGGTGAGTATAATGTCTAGATACCGAGGCCTTTGTCCGTAGGGTTTTCAAGAGAACTGGCGTATATGAGGACGACTGGGAAAGGCTGTGAGAAGAGCATGTTATCTCAAGCGCTGATAGTATGGCAGCCCTTTCCCCAGATAGCTGCAAACATTCAATACAATGATATATTTCAGCTTACAACCGCTCGTACCGAAAGAAAATGTCCTATATCCTCTGCTGCCGGCTCATAGCTCACAAGTTCATCCGCAAACGACCATAAAATCCCTCAAATTGCGATGTTGGACAAGATGTAAGCACAACCAGCTATAATGCGATCAACCCTGTATATGGGCTTGATCAATATGGCCAAAATCCAACATTTAAAAGTTCTTAAATCCTTCATTGCCCTTGATATATTGGTCCAAATGATATATGTTAACTACCACGATACGCACTGTTCATATACACGCACAGCTCCCGCCCATAAAAATCACAGTCATATAAACTATTAGGAGAAAATACTGATGTTGCAAAACTATTGAGACCTTTGATACCCCCGATAACCCCCAGTCATATCTATGCCGCTTTCGTAGTCCGCAAGAGATTCCTGAGCTGTAACAAACTCACGAAGCGCTTGCAAATCGTTCGCCCTAAGCACAGGAGCCACAATCCCAGGTGCGATCCATCTCTGTGAGGTATCACTGACAAGTCTAATACTAGTCGGTCTTCCAAATCGCAGGCCCCTCTCTAGCATGTTTGCTTCTAGAATTAAGAGCATATCTTCAGATTCATCTTCCACGGGGAGATTGCGATATGGCTCTACCAAACTGTCGTAGTCTAGAACTTCGCTACTCGGAATTCGCGACAGTTCATCACGATTCTGTTCAGCGACATCAGAATTGCTGGGAGTGGTTGCATCGATAAAGGCGTTCATAGAGTCTGCACGGTCTCGAAAAAATTGTTCGTCTCGAACGACCGCCGCTGTGTCAAGGTTGATAACCGGGTCTGCGTTATCATTAATATTCGCAGTAATGATTTCTCCAAGGTGCATGTTGGGTTCCGGAAGCCCCAGGTTTTGGCGTGACGGCCGACCGTCATTTTCACTGGATTCGGAATTCGCGGGGCCGCGTTTTCGAAGCCCATTGCCGGTCCCACCCTGGGGATCACTTGGATTTGTAGCACCTTCGTCTCCATAATCAATTATATCCATCATGCCGACATTCGTGTTGACCGCAGGGTGGTTATTTCCAGATTGCTCAATTGCCATCCCATAACCGTCGATCTCATTCGGATCTGGTATGTAGCCTTCTTCGATGATCGTAGGAGCGTTCAGAATTGCATTTAGTCTCTCTTCCTCTGAAGTCCAGCCACCTGGTTGATTGTTGGCTTGCGCTAACAACTCTGGATTCAGTCCCTCGCTCCAATTTCCTTGGTCATCCACATCATATTCGATAGGTAGATAGATTGCATTCGGATCATTGCAATTATTTCCATCATGGATCTGGATGGCTGCCAGAACATAGGGCCACTCAGCTGCATATAAGAACCGCACATCAGTATTATATATTTGATGCGAGGCCGGCTATGGCCGTCGCTGATCTATGGGAGAACCAGACTCACGATTGACGTCTCCCGGAAAGTATCGCACAGATGTTAACAAAGCTTCAGGCTCTGTTAGGATATCATTTATGCATTCGCCACTCATCCATGAGGTATCTCTGTCCGTGATAACCCTGGGGTTATCGGAAACCCAGTGCTCCCGAACCTCCTCTACCTCCGCCGTTTGCCAATTTGGACGAAGTTGTAATGTCCATTTCTCCTGCTGTAGCTCAATCCAGCGACCGTTTGTTAGCCCCGCTCCAATTATCGGAGTCCAGCAAAAAAAAATATATGCTGGCTTCTGCTTCATGATATCGACTGATGCATCAATGTGACCACAGCCGGTATATGTAGAGATCGATCAAAGGCTGAGCATTTCACGAACCAAGATTTCAAGGTAATATTGTCGAAAATTTAGTTTGAAATCCACTAGTCCATGGCTTTGCTCCTCCGAGAGAATACTATGAGGCTATTATGATCGAAAATACCGCCAAATATCAACACGCCGGCTGAAAGCGTGACTGCCATATAGAACGGCCAGTGCAAACGGACGACGTTTTGCATGGGAGCCTTCTTGGCGGTGACATTAGCACAATGTGGCTCTCATGGCCGGCCTATTGAAATTCTAAAATTTTATCAACGCCCCGAACTAGCCGTCGCGGATCGTCTTGGACCTGTCCCAACGTCCCGTCGAAAGCACGAAGCTCTGTAGCATTGCCTAAAAGGAAAACACAACATGCAACGCGTCTCGCTTAGCCTGCCCGTCCTCGTTGCCATAAGTCCTGCCTTAATCCAGGCAAGATGGCTGGAGGCGACAACCATCATACCATTAGCCTACGATTGGGATACCGGCGACTCAATTACACGGCCGGGGAGTGCCACAAACTGGACCGATTGGACTATACCCGCAGAAACACTTGCCCTACGAAACTTTCTTAACCCAGTTACTATGGATGGCTGCTCCAACAACATTATTCGAGATCCCGGTGCCATCTTAGATACAATAACTTATTGGCGATATAACGTTAACCGTAAGCACAAATGCATATCGAGTTTCCTCAGTCTCCTGAGACTGGTAATCGCTAACTCCTCAGTTTCCCAAATTGTGTAGCGGATCAGGAATACTTTATAAATAGGCTAGAGATTCATGCAGGAAGCGACTGCAACGACGAGGATCCTTATATTATTGCATTAGACTCCATTGACGGCTATGGAGGAAATGAGTTTGCAGAAGAAATCATAGATGAGGCCGATAATATAGAACCACAACAAGGTATGAAGCAGCCCAATTCGCCCATATAGATGGCTTGAGAATGTTGCTGAGACTGTGGTCCCAGAAGTTCAAGAACAGCCCGAGGTACTTGGGTACAAAGGAGGTGACTTTTGGGAGCTATACAACTCTCCAACTGATAGAGAAAGACAGGCTGGGCTCTTTGAGGAAGAAGACTCTGGAATCTTTGCTTCCCAGTCTGGCCCATTCAAGAAGTTAGCACGGAGAACGCCTCAAGTTCCAGATCCTGACTCCGAAGAGGGTAAAAGTGACAAAACACCTCCACGCACCAACTTCAATAACCCGTCACGGGCAACATTCCGGCAGTTGAATTTCGACGCCCCTATTGGCAACGCGCCCTTCGAGAATCCGACGACCAATAACCCTCTGGTCCTCCCGCAGTTCAACTTCAACCCCTCGGGCTACAGACCGCAATTACAGCCTCCAACTGAAATTCAAAATAATCCGTTGCAACAAAGTTACGGAGGGTATTTAATGCAACGTATTCGATCAGCTCCCACAGAGGAGCCTGTATTCGAAGCTAGCCAATATGAGAGAAACAGACAGACGGATCAACAACCCAGAGCATTCAGGAGGCTTACTTTCGACGATGATAACGACATTGCGCAGGGAGAATATAATAGAATTGACCCGCAGCTGCGTCCCAAGCGCAACCAAGGCGAAGTTATAACATTTGAGGAAGGAGTCCAGGAACAAGACCCGAGTCCGTTGCTATGGAACTTTGGTCCACCAGTCTTCCGGCCGCGTGAACCAGGACAACCCGCCGCATTTAGACGGTTGAACTTCCCAGAAGAGGACATACAGTTCGAAGACATGAGACTCCAGCAGGATAGCAACATCCAGATTGAAGATCCAGAAAACCTTTTGAATGCCGACGACGTCCTACCAAATCAAGGAACGCAAAATGCGATAGATTTCCTGAGAAATGGCGGGACGTATCTAGAAGAAGAGCGTCTCGACGGGTCTATGGAAGATGTGGAGGACCTACCACCAAATGACGGTCGACAGAGACTCTTTATCGCGGATGTCGGGGGATATGATATCAGTGGGGATATAAGTTTCAAATTTGTCGTGGATCCATTGGTGCTACATGACCCTGATGCTCAACAGCATGTCACTTTTGAAGAAGCACAGGAATTGCTGAGAGGGCCGACCCAGCCAAACGACTACTAGCAGCCGTAGGCGTGAGGCTCAAACCGAATTGCCTTCCATATTTCAATTAATGTATTTGTGACTTATGTACTTGTAAATATGTGCGACATAAAAACTTAACTTTACCTGGCCTAATTATTCTTTGTTGCAATATATAAGCCCCGGCGAAATCGATCAAGATATCGCATTTTATGGAGGGGTTCGGATCAAATATTTGATTTTGGGGGATCAGGACCAAATCATCTGTGTTTCAATGGATCAAGTTCCAGTTAATTACGATCGATACGTCTGCTTGTCGCCGGGGTCAACCTTGATATCAATTACGTGTCCTAAATGTATGGATAGTACGAACTTGGTTCCTGCGCCTTTAACCTTGGGTTACTTCGATGATAGATACTTCCATTATATATTGAATGACGTGACATGTACCGAAACCTTCCTTCAAATTTCCTTCATATATATATATATATTGTACCATTGATTTGCAGATTCCACATGTCTAGCCACAAAATTAGTTATATACTTTCTCCAAAAGGCTAGCTATAGTACGACAGATACCAGTATGTTGGACTCGCTCAGCAATAACAAGCACAAGCTCGCATATACATATTGGCTCAATCTGAAATATTCACCACCGCATCGTACTTAGGAGCTACATATCGATACAGCTTAACGTTCACAAACGGGTTTTACAAGAAACGTGACGTTAAAGCAACTGGGACTATCCTGGTTCCAAAAATCACCCAGTACTAATCCAGCATTATACGCTTCAGCATACTCCGGGCAATAATTCCACACATCCCTATGAAATCCCCCTTCTGCAAGACAGTACATCTCACTGTATCCACCCGGGAAGCTCCCACTAGGTGGCCGAATGTCGCATCTTAGATAATTGTAGCCGTATAGTGCAACATCCGCTTCAGTCATCAAGTGGACTACCTCAAAGTACCCGAAATAATCAACGTTGGCGTATAGCGAGCCACCAAGGCGATCAGTGACAAGTCTCCCCTCAGAATCGAGACTGAATACCGAGGCAGCGGCGACGTCTGGTGTAAAGTGTGCATCGACCGCAACAGTCAAAACTCGCGGCGTAGATCCAGCCGCCCAATAATATTGGTTGTTGATATCTGGGGCATTCGTGGCCTGCAGATAGAATAGCGAGCTCGTGGAGCCTGGTGTACAAGTGACGGTCGTTGTATGAGTCGACAGTACCCCTGTTTCAAGGACACTCGAATAGTCGCTGACTACGGTAGACACATCAACAACGATATATGTATTCGTCTCGGTAATAAAGTGTTCGACAAGCTAAACAAAGAACAGGATCGATGTATCAGCCGCTCTTCTCAATACAATTGACATTTAATGAATCTGGAGTCTGCCTACACTGTAAGATGTCACCGTCTCCTTCAACCTAATAGTCTTCCTGACATCTTTAGTCACAGGTGGGGCGCATCGGGTAATAAGGCAGGAGCAAGCCTGTTTTTGAATTCCGGAAGAACATATCGATGTAGTTCGTGCAGGTCTGCGCTTAAGCAAATTGTCAAGAGCATTGCCCTCTTCTTCGCGGCGACGTGGCGGAGGAGCCGCAGTCGTTACAACGAATCTCCTAAACCCGCAGCTTAGACTATGCATAATAGCAAAAGAATGATGAATGAGGAGCGCCTTACTCAACAACGATTGTTGGAGTTACGGTGACTGTGGCTACTAATACATCCGTTGTGACCTAAATCATATTCACATTAGCACTGAATAGATGCGAATAGACCCGACATGGAATATGCATATCCTAGCGGCAATGCGACTGGAATCGATCGCACTCACCGTCAATTCCCAAGTCACCGTCTCGGTGGAATCGTAAAACTGTCCAAGAAATCCAATTAGCACATTCAGATAGATATACCTCTCGCCTGTACAAAGGAACGACTCCTTAAATTTTCCACTAGGTCCGAACAGTCATCAATTAAACGTACGACGACATCTCCCGTGTATGGAATAATTTTGGTCTTGGTGCTTGTCACTGTCACCGGATCCCCAGAGATCGTTGTCGTACTCTTCGAACACCCCAACACCGAAGAACACCAACTTTTTAATGACGAAATCCGGGTCTTGGTTCTTTTAATCGCATTCGTGCAGGACCTGACCGTCCGACAACGACAGGAACGGGGCGTATGCGTAGCAATGGCCGTCGAAGACAGTAGCAAACCCCAAACAAAGGCAAAAGCGGAAAATCGCATCGTCCAGAATCCAGGATCTAGAAGATTAATGAATCAAAATATACAATATATATATGCTAGGTAGTGTTCTCAGAATCCGTTCAATGTCATATATAGTTGACTCCTAATTAGTTTCGGCCGTTTCTGGTTCCAAGACATCTTCCAAGACTTGCCGCATCTCTGGGCAAAAGACAAGCTTTTAAGCAAGAACGAACCCAAGACCGCCAAATCATCAGCCCTGAATCAAATCGCCCCATTGACAAAATAGCAACCGGTAGAAAACCAAGGGATCAGGAGCAGAGTGCTTAAACGTAGGGATCAGTTCTCGCGCATGCTCTTGCATTCCAACTAAATAAGGTGGCGTTTACTAGTTTCAACCAAATGTTCAGCCGCAATCTGTTCATCGGATCTTTCCGTAGTCGCACTTACCAAATCAATGGTTACACTTGGTGCACATGATCCAGCAAAGTTTCGGTTGGTGATACTATCATATTGAATTTCTGAAGAATAATAGAGTGTTCATTGAAGACTACAAATTTTGCTAGCTAAAGAATCTATAGACGGTCGCACAATAACAGCCCATGTACCTACAGCGTGTGAAACAAAAGCGCGAACCTTGCGAATGGGGCTCAAAGATCGTGGGAAAATAAGCGGGTTGTGCAGGGGTACAGATCCCAGTGGGATCTGCGCTACGGCATGAAGAGCAGTCAAGGTCGGCAAAATAGAAGGAAATGGAAACGGTCAAATCTGAAAGGACCTCGCGAAACGGCGATGGGAAATAGCATTGATGGCCGAAATCGCCATCCTCCGCTCTTCTCGGGTCGCCTCGAGACCGAGCAGGGTGACCTTCGGCGATAATGTCCGCGGAACAGAAACGACTTCAGGGGATTATGCGAGTAATACATGGAATATGGAAGCAATATAGAAGGATTCAACAAACGCCAATACCTTGCGGGAAAAAGCAAACGAAGGGTTTTCGACACACCGTATAAACAATCTAATTTTTTGTCTCTCTGCCACCATTACCGCCGCGGAAAACCCGTGCATCCGACTATGCCTGGATAATGCTTCGAAAGTTTTTTTTTTTTTTAAAGATTTTTCTTTTCAAATGTTTTTCGGTTTTTGTGGTTATATATCATTCGAAGTTAGTGTCTCGAGACGGCGGGAATTTGAGGCACGGCCGGCAAACAGAACAACAATGTTTTGCTGCTCTTCCGAAGTATACGCTCGTTTTCCCAGTTGAACCAGAGCGATGCGCAAAGGTCTCGGCTAGGACAATGTGAGCTAGTCGCGTGAAACGTGTAATTTTGCAAAAGCGAGGTTATAAGGGTATCATATTATCGAAAGCGTCGCTGGGCGTCAATATTAAATGTTGGAGGAAGATCATTAGCTTCACCTTGTCTTTTAAAGATAATTCCCCTAAAGGAGGAATTCAAGACCACCGGTTCTGTGTACTGAAGAATAAAATGTGAAGATGTCGTTCAGGACTGCTTGCCGCGTCTTCGTCTTTTGCCACCGTTAGCACCACCAGAATTAGTCGGTTTTAGAACGGTTGAGTCCGGAGATAGCTGAACAGTCGGAATGACCTCTCCATCGGATTTTCGGTTGGTGGCCTTTTGTTCAATAAGCGTTGGTGGTGCTGTCAATGTTACGGCCGACTTTGTGGGAAGAGTAAAAAAATTGAGGGTAACACGAGGTTCCGCACTAGCGTCTCCACTGTCAGTACCCATTTCTGGTGTCAGAACAGGACTGCGAGGTTTCAATAAGAAGTGCGGCGTGATGTTTCGAGAGTTTAAAGGGGCATCCATATGCGTGGCGCTCGAAGTTCGGACGGCCGGGTGTGCTGCATCAAGGGGCAAAACATCCATCAGCGTTTGCAAGCGATAAAGAGGGGTCTAATGGTTGTGTTTATTTACGAGCAGAAGCCATCCTCAAGTTCTTTGCACCAGGTTTGTTCCGAGGAGCCTATCCTTGGACTGGAACCGGCGCATTCACTTTCGTTCTTTTCACGTCTCCCTATTTGAGAGTTAGCCGTCTATCATAAGGCCATTGAAAATACTAGGAGGCCACTCGGGTGCAAAATAGCTGTCCCTAGATGTAAGCGCCCTCGGATACATATTGTCAAGGAAAACGCACCTCATCAGCATTTGGATTCTCCTCCGCATGCGTCCTCTTCATTCCACTTTGCGAAACCTCGGAGTTGCTGACAACCTTCCTAATAACCTTCCTCTTAACAATAGGCTTCGAGGGTTTTGTGTCGCCTTTACCAAAGTCAAAGCACTCATCAGGGAGGTTAAAGCTAAAGGTGATCCTGTCAGTATGCGGACCGTTGCCGCCTCAAATTGAAACTAGAGACTCGGGAGACGTACTTTCTCAGCAGCTCCAGCTTCACGCAATGCATTTGCTCATCGTATCCTTCCCAGTTATGACACATGATGTAGAACTCTTGTGCAGGCCATGAGATATTGACCTGCCCAACCATACCAGGGGTAAGTTCGATTCCGATGTGGAAGGTGGTGATCCAAACCGGAACACCGCCTTCCTTCTCTTGTTCGGATAATTCTCCTGCGGTTTCGCCAGTCGCGGGATTTGCAGCTTCGGCCGGTGGAGAGTCTGGAACATGTTGCCCCATGGCGATTTTATGTGCTTCGTCTTCGTTGCGGCAATATTGAACTTTCTCGAAAGGCTTGACGTAAGGTCTGGCACTAGCGATGACCTCAGACAGCATTTCGAGCTTCATGACTAGGTGTCGGATCTTGGACTCAACCAAACCCGACCACTTGACGCTCTGCTCTTGATCCCTGGCGCTGGCCTTGACTGTAAGGTAGTATTTGTAATCTTTCGTAAAGAAAGTATGGCGCTGGAAAAGTTGATTCCAAGTTCCATTGCCAGTAATGATCCTGTCGACGATGTCTGCTGCCTTCGCCATCTCGCCGAGGATTACGGCTTTCGTGGAAGGTGTGATGTTGTGAGTGGAGCACATGGAAGGATACGCAGGAGTGATGATGGGCATGAGATGATTCTTATCGCTAGGATACAACTGTCATGACATTAGCATCTGGATCTTGCAGTGGATGGAACAGCACCTGACTTACCCTCGGATTCCAAACTCTAACATTCAACGGCCCATCCTCAATTGGTTTCAGTAGTACGGGCTGGGGCCAGTTCCACTGTCCAAGAATTCTGAAGAATTTCGAAACAATGACCGCACTCACAGCTGAAGGATACAGCTGACAAATCCGTGCTACAAGCATAGCCCAGGCAACTCCTCCTGGGAACCCATAGACGTTCCCATAGATCGCTCTGCACTTCGCCCAAATCTTGATAGCTCGCAAAGCATGCTTGAACACAGCAGGAACAGGAACAAGAGTCAGGATTTCGTCCGTGACTCGCGTACCGTTCAAGCTTCGCAGCTCCTTCTCGTCCAGGCCTCGCAAAAGATTCTTATCCTCGAGGGTCATATCGGGTGGTACTTGGGCAATGCCCAGCCTGCAGAAGATCAAGTCGATCGAGATACCCGACATCACAAACTTGATGATTGGAACGAACGCGTCGGGAACGGGCGCTAGTTCTTCGATGACAGGTGGCTCGTTGGGCTTGTTCAAGGCCTTCAACAGTGGCGGGTAGAATTTGAAAAAGTCCTCGCGGGTAACGAGCTTCGGCGCAACGACGAGTGTATCGATATCGGATCCTACACGCCCCGGTAATTCGCTGCGTCAGTACTAGCCCCGCGTCGCCCTCCTCGAAGTTTGTATGTACGCGAACGAATGCGACTCACCAGGTCCGACGACGCCCAGTCGGTAGCTCCCATACGTAAACACCTTCCCGCCGGCGCTGTTTGTCGTGAGTTCATTCTGATTCTTCGAGCTGTAAACTTGTCGCACAAATTCCTCGGTGATTTTCTGAAGTCGTTTCAAGACATCGACACTATCCTCAGGGCAACATCAGCGACCCGCCTCTACGCAAACGATGAGACCAAAGTGGAATTTACCGCTTCTGTGACTCTTCTGCACTCTCAAAACTATTCATAGCCTTGAGTTGCTCAATCAGGTCGTTGTTGATCTTGATCTCCTGGTCAGTCGGCCGGTTGTAGGAGATCGCGGGCGTAACGCCCCATTGACGCGCTGGTTCCTGGGTGCTGACAAAGGCGGCGGAACAAACGGGTTCCAAAAGTTAGCAAAGGGGACGAGAACTGGACGGAAGAGAGGTGGGAAGAGTTGGGGTGCCGAAGGGGGCTTACTCTGCCATCACGGTCATTGCCAATAGGGGTGTAGACAGGGTAGCGGAAGGTTGGTTATGGGTAGAAGAAGGCTGAGGGTGGGAAGGGAGAAAGGAAGGAAGATGTCCGGTTGGAGAGCTGCGATGATGCACCTTTGTGTTGTTTGAAGCCAGGGCCAGATGTGGCGCATGACATGTGGCTTATAACCGCAGAACAACTCGCGCAATTATAAGTACACCTAACTGCATTCCGCCTCGTCAAGCGAAATACGAGCACACGGGTCAAGGACACCTTATAAATGAAAGGCTACTGTCGGGCCGCCGAACTAATGAGCTTTAGAGTTGCAATTCTA
Organism: Orbilia brochopaga; assembly: GCA_036872635.1. Classification (NCBI taxonomy): domain Eukaryota; kingdom Fungi; phylum Ascomycota; class Orbiliomycetes; order Orbiliales; family Orbiliaceae; genus Orbilia; species Orbilia brochopaga. The sequence goes on along the minus strand of JAVHNQ010000003.1, from coordinate 642,924 downwards.
AATTGTGAAGCCAGATAGGAAAGGTCTTCCAGCCACCATTTGCTTATCCGCTGACAATACAATATAATGATAAGAGTTAGTCTCACGATAATTAATAACACCAGGTTCACCGAGAGGGACATCCCGCTATTCTAGAACAGAAGTAGTCTAGAATGCATATACGGGGTTTGATGTCATCAAACTCCAGACGGATATGGTAGACTAAAACCACCACCTCTCAATGATATAAGATGAGACTGAGAAAAAAGAAGGAAAGGACAAGGATATGCATAAGGCAGCCGCTGTATTCTGTACCACGGCATTTAAACAGAAATATTTCCCAGCCGGACGCCACCATCATGCATGCTATCCTCCGATTCATATTGCGGCATCTTACCCTTTCCTTTATCCTTATCCTCGTTCTCGCCATCTTTTTCTTGATATCTTCCAGGAGGCACTTTCGACCGCGTGAAGCTTGCAGCAACGGAGTCTGCTACTTCAGCGGTCTTTACCGCGACCCAGAACTCGGATTCGTAAATGTATTTCGCCATGCACTTGTCATCTAAAATATAGCCTGTCTTCGTGCTACCGCGTTCAATAATTCGGAACCCGTACATCTCGATCAGCTGGTATACCTCGTCGAGTGAGAACTCCAAGCTACCACGCCAATGTTCGCGATCGGTGGATGGAGTGTCGGTTGCTGTGCCCGTGGCAGATTTGGCGCCAGATCGAGTAGAAGTACCGTGATTGTCTCGGAATCCAGAAGGGAGGAGGTGTTCGTGTGTGTGTTCAGACGCGGCGGGATGCGTATTAGCAAGAACCCGAGGTGGCATGATGATCGGTGGGACGAGAGGAGCTGTTATACAGGCCGCGGAAGGCCCTAGAGTCAGCACTATTAACAGTATCTATCATTAATGTAGGATCCACATACTCTCTGCATCCTCAACGTGACTTTCGACTTGCTCAAAACTTTTAACTTCGTCCTTCTTGCTCTCACCGGCCTCGTTTTTCTCCGTTGCATCGGCGCCTTCCCAGTGCCACAAAAGTGGGCCATTATTGATCCAAAGCCCACCGTCAACCAGAACATTCCTGATTGTCTCCAGATACTGCAACAAGTTGCGAGCAGTATCGATGAAAAAGCAAGTAGCAACGCAGTCATATGTTTCTTTCGCCTCTTCGGTGTTGTAGCTATCAACGAACTCGCCAGCAGACATGGAGAAATACTGACTAGGACGATAACGATAGACACCTGGAGGCAGGGCCTTGGCGTCATCCGAAATCTGATACTCCATGACTTTGAAGAGCTCGGTGCCCGGGTGGACATCTGGGATAGTGATAGCACGAGTCTGGCCATCTCGCTCTCGGTGATGGGAGAAGCCGAGGCAGAACGGATGGATGGTGTATTCGTCGATTTTGGTGGTGCTGTTCGAAAGCATGAAATTGTCAGTAAGCCATGCATACAGCGAATCACTGGTGTCTAAGGAATACGCACTTGTTGAGAACAAAGTTCGACGCGAGGAGCTGATGATAAGAGAACTCGTTCCCCTCTGTTGCATAGCCTTTCTTGCAAATCTCGAAGGGCAACCGCCCCAGTCCGGCTCCAGGAACGAGAATCCGAACTTCGCATGGTGGTACGACCTTTCCAAGATACTTGTCAATAGCATCGAGGATTGGCCCATAGCACCGTTCTCTTTCAGCTGCGCCCTCCTTGCTCCAGTCTCTGAGGAATTGCTTCATAGTGCTTCTGGCCTTGTCCAGATCGGTACTATCAGCTAGACCCTTCCATTCTTCCGCAGAACGTACATCAATTCCAAAGCTGTCGCATCCTGATTTGAGAATCGCTTCAGCGAATGCGGCATTCTTTGCAATGCATTCATCTACTTTGTCAAGAGTCGAGCGGTACCCAAGTTCCTGGAGAATTTGCTGTTGGGGAGGTGGGAGAGAGTAGAAATTGCGTCGACGGCGGTGAGTGAAAGTGTAGTGAGCCGCACGGCGATATAGACTGTTGTACCACGAGCGTGGTAAGTATGAGGGACTTTCGGTTTTATCTTGCATAACTATTGCAAAGACAATGGAAATTTATAGATGGGGAAGACTTACTAGAAGGAGCCTAGGGTAGCAAGAAGGACCTCCTGGTCTTCGTTGGAGGCTGGATCGTGGATTCCTGTTGAAGGCCCATTTCTAGATTCAGTGTCCAGAACACGTTCATAAACGGTGAGAGTCATTGTTTATGCAGCAACAAGAAGGATCTACAATTTTTCCGTAAACAGAGTATTCCGGGGTGAGTATGGCGTCGGATGTAAATGAAACGATTCGAATAGTTAAAACAGAGGGATGGGATGTGTTATAGAATTGTGCGATGATGGAGTGATCAGGAGGTACGAAGGTCTCTGTATTATATAGAGCGTGGGGTAGAGAAGTGAGGGAAAAATTGGTTTCAGGAATTGTGACATGCAGCTTTTGCTTCAGACCCGTCCAATTTCAACACCATCGGAGAGAGAGCTTGTCGTAGCTACGATAAGCAGCAAATATTTGTGCCTTTCCTAGCCCTAGCTTCAAGCAGGACAGCAGTCTCTACCCAACGTAAGTATATCATCCATCTCTGGCATGAAACTTAGGCGCCTTGGGTATACCGACAAAACCTTGACATCAAATAGCGATAGCTGATTCTGACAGAAGATCAACGGTGTACCATGGTACCAGCGATATGCGCATATATCACCCTGCCTTTAGACGGTAACATCCTGGTCCCATAAACCAGACAGGTGTCAATGCGAGAAACAGTGACGCCAATCCCTGCAATCGGTTCAAAATATATTTCAAGAACCATAGCAACAGGTAAACTTCAAACTCATGAAGTCCACTCGTGCACACGTACCGTACCTCGTGCGTATGTGTGGTCATGCTGGCCGTGCTGCTCCATCTTTGTAAAGAGCTCCCGTCTACCCGTACCCTTGGGACTCAGCGGTACCAAAAGCGGCAGGGTGCTGCCAGGGCGCGTGTCCTCGTAAATCGTGAACGTCTGCCTCAGAGCATAGCGGGGTGTTATCGCGTCGTGCTTTGCGGTAAGATTTGCCGCGATCCCACAAGGATGCTCGAGGTCCTCGTTTTTGCTCTCGTGATCGTACGTGCTCGCGTGCTGCCCGAGTCGACGTTAGCTTAGCTTCGCTTCAGTAAGACATATCACTGGTGGCGTTCACAGATGTTGGCGGGGTTATCTTAGCCTTGATTGCCCTTGATTGCGGCGTCATATGTCGAGCTCGCGAGTGCTGTTACCTTCGCGTGATTATTGTGAAAGTTAAGTATTTTGACAGCCCGAACCGAACCGAGCCGTTGCGAATTAAGTTTCTCCAAAGATTTATCATCGTCTGCAGGGTTCATGATGTGACCGTCCACGGTTTCTGTTTACGGCGTTGACTATTTCTATATTGGTTCGCTATGATCGCATGGACGGGGCTCCTGTCTACTGGGATTGTTTCTATACATACAGCTATGGACCAGCTCACAACTTCTTCCTCTCTACTTTCGTGGCCCTTCCAGCTTTCAATCCTGCTGCAATCTCCCGATAGCTGATCCAGCAAAGCCAGCCAGGAATCCAAACCCACAGGGTATTGAAGAAGAACAGGTAAACCCATGTATACATGAAATTGCTCGTGTCCAACGCCTGACTTCCAGTCAGCCACTCGGGCGCAAACGTCATCCACCCGCCATAAATCTCTCCGACCGCAACGACTAGTATCCAAAACCAAACGTTCTCGTTACCCTTGGCGAGCAAATAGCAGATGTACAGCGCCCCGGGACCCTCTAACAGTACCGTCGGCAGCTCAATGGAGACGACTACGGGGTCAGCGACTGACCATCGCGCGTCGGCCTTAGCGTATTCCTGCCAAATCAATGCGAATGGGCTGTTGGAGTATGCAGCACCGTAAAGCTTTCCGCCGGCTGTGGAGACATAGCTGAAGAAGGAATGATAAAGAAAGCTGCCTTCAAGGGTCAAGTGCGTGAGCGCGTCGAACAGGTGCCAAATGAAGATGAATCGAATTGTGCCTGTCGCGGATTGAGGAAGTGCAGAGAGCGAGATCGCATAGGCGGCGATGAGTAGGATGAGAACAAAGACGAACGATATAATGGTGATCGTGTCAATTAGTTCGAGAATCGATGGAGGTGTTTCCGCAGCCATCGTGGCGTTGTTGGTATCCGCAAGTCGCGTGTTCGGGATGTCCAATCCACCTCTGAGATGAGACTTTGCTGAGGAGTGTCAATTGATAGAGGCCTCGAGGGGGACCTGTTTTTAGCCCAATAGGAGGCCAATGATGAGGAACCCGATCGGTAGAGGTCTAGAGCTAAGGGCGTTATCACGTCGTGGAGGAGAGGGGGAGAAGCGTAAGCTCAGTCTCCAGCAAAAGCTTCGGCTGACTTTTTCGTGTCACGAAAAATGTGTAACCAAACTGGCTAAAGGGGCATCCCTACCGCCTGCATCTTGTCCAGCGCCCAAACGTCAAACATTTAAACATCCACACAACATTTTTCCATGGCTGCTTGCCCATTCGCCCACCCCGAAGCAATATATCGAATGGTAGACACATATGTTGTATATCGATAATATGGCTTGTCAAGTCAGGGACGCGTGCCGGCCGCGGCGCAACCAATCTCGACATTCCCGCGCCACTTGGCTTTCCATGACGTCTACGGACGGGGGAAGCTCGGCCCACCGGCTCCATCCGGTTGAGCGCTCGTTTCCCCGCCATAGGCAGTAGCCATCATGCATACAGGTACGGACGGATTGATGGCCCTGATCCGACAGTCATTGAACTGGGCTATATAAAGAGTGTCTGCGATCCACTTTCGCCGTCACTCGAAAGCCACTCTCACCCACATCTGAAACGGAACGTTAGGACATTTCGACTTCGCGCCATAATGGTCGATGTCAGAGTCGGTCTCGTAGGCTACGGCCTCTCCACCAAAGTTTTCCAGATCCCGACGCTCAGCGTGGTCCAAAATGCCAAAATCTATGCTGTCGTGCAGCGCTCAGCGCCTCCGGACCCCGCATTGAAAATGACAGAGATCAATGCCGGCGATCACGTAACGATAGACTATCCAGATGTCAAACATTATCGTGACACCGACAGCCTGTTCAAGGACGACGACGTCGACCTGGTCATCATTTCCACTCCAAGTCCAGGCCATTACGCTCTCGCAAAGGCAGCATTGGAACACGGCAAGCATGGTACGATTCACTACCCATATCGCATCCTTACTAAGTGCACTAACGGAGGGATCGCATAGTCGTCGTCGAAAAGCCGTTCTGTCCCACCACGAAAGAATGCACCGAACTTATCTCCCTCGCCACCTCTAAGGGACTTCTCCTTACAGTTTACCAAAACCGCCGCTTCGACTCCGACTTCCTCACACTTCGCAAATACCTCGAGACCACGCCATCCTCCAAACTCTTGCATCCTACGATCTCCATAACCTCCCAATTCAACCGATACCGCCTCCCCGACAGCACCGCTGGCTCAAACCAAAAGGCGTGGAAGTCCGAAAACGTTCCAGGCAACGGCATCCTCTACGACCTCGGCAGCCACCTCATCGACCAGATCTTACATCTCTTCGGCCTCCCCGGCTGGCTTTGGGCGCATACAGATAACCAGAGGCAGACAGAACCACTCGCCGTCGATGATAGCTTCAACATATACATGTACTACGCCGCCAGCAGCGAAACCGGCAAACGTAACGGTGGTCACCCACTCACGGTCGAACTCAAGTCCAGCATGGTCTCGGCAGTATCGCGACAGAACCGGTGGGTGGTCAAGGGGTGGCGTGGCAGCTACAAGAAATTCGGCATGGACGTGCAGGAAGAGCAGCTAAGGGCACTCGGCGTAGCCGCCATACATCGGGACAACTACGGCGTTGAGGCTGTCAACGAGTGGCCGGAGATCACGATACCCCAGGCAGCGAGCGAAGACCTCCATCTGGAAGAAGTGTTCGGCAAGGTCGCGATGCTGAATAACACAAACGGGTTCATCAATAGCAAAGTCAAGCCAGAGAAAGGAGACTACGTCGAGTACTACCGCAATGTGATTGGCTGCATAGGTAGAATTCTTGACGGGGAGGATGTGAACACGGTGAAAGGAGATCTGCACGTTAAACCGGAGGAAGCGCGGGATGTGATCGGTGTGATTGAGCTGGCGAAAGAGAGTTCTGCCACAGGAAATCGCATAAAGGTCAGGGAACGGCTGAAGTATTAATGATATTATCAATTCGCACTTCGGATGGAAGGCATATGTGTAACTATGTATGTACGAACGTCTCAACGATGTGAGTCGGGGAAAAAGCGTATCGATACGATCTTCTAAAAACAGTGAGAGGAAGTGCGTCGCGCTGTCCTTCCTATAATGCTGTTAAATCGTCAGTTAAGAGATCTCTACCGAGCATGATCTTAAGGAAAACGCGGCGTGAAGAACGACGATGAGGTCAGATAAAAAAATTGGCAATATATGGTTATCCACATAATGTGTTCAGTACAGGTCTGATATGTTTTTTCATCATTTGGGTCGCGAGGGTATGAGTGAAAGGCTGAATATATGCTCTAGGCTGAAGGGGATGAACGTACCTGAAGTTGATTCCGTTTGGTGTCAATGTGGATGAAGAGAAAACGGAGAGAAAAAAAAATTGTAGCGCCGTGCGGACGTTTATATGCTGCCGAGGAGGAACCCTGTTCGCGTAACATTCAACAACAACAACACTCAACACATCGCTGACTAGGAACGGCTTTGTGTTGTAAAATGCTATGGGTCGAGATTGATCTGGAAGCCAGCCCTCCCAGCAGGCCACAAAAGTAGGCCTGGAGGCTAGATTGAACTATCATCGATGAGATTTAGTTTACGGCGGCTGCCTCGCTCCAATGATACCGGTTTACGAGACAGGATTATAGACTCGTATGACGGCCTCATCCTATGATATCATCTCGTCATCTCCCGCCTCATGGTTCGCGAAATAGCTCGCAGAGAGAATTAGGTTAACGTTCTTCTCTCTCTTCCATCTCCAGTCTACCCTACCAGATACGGACTTCTCAACAGGCGTCATTCCATCATTCTTTCATCCGCACGCTTCTTCGCTTTCGCGACAGCACTTCAGCCCCCTCCTCCACGCTATCGACGAAGCACATCTTCCAATCATCACACGACAGTCCTTTAGCAAGCACACATGCCAGCATCAATATGGCGAGTCTCACATCTCTTACGACGGAGTTGCTCAACGACATTCTCCTGGAACTATCGCCCGTCGAAATCCTGAAAGTACGTGGTGTCTGCAAACGATGGAACGAACTGATCGATACCTCCCCGTCGATCAAGGTGTACACACAAACGGGAATACGATTCAACGCAAGCGACCAGTATACCGGCAAGGCATCGAAGCTTCTTTTCACACCCATGGCTCGTGATGTCCTCCACACACTTTGGCAACGGATCGAACCGCTTGTATCCCCTCAGAATGGATATAAACCGCCATACAAGTTCAACAGACTGGTCACCAAACGTTTCAATACCCGCTTGGCGGCCTCTCCTTCTCCCACATCCTCCCTCTTTCCCGGTAGCCTCGACGCCTTTCTTGCTGCGCTCTATACGGAGTTTCTGCCAATCTGCAAACGAACAGTCTTGTCCTACCCTGTCGACCGACGCGTCTGCGGCACAGTCAGAGCTATCAACGAAATCGAATTAACAACCGACATTACCTTCCCGGATTCCTCCACCCCGCCTATGGTAGATCTACTCCGAAAAATCTTGAATCATATCTCCAAAAACCGTCCGCTCCCTCCCGGCAACGTTGGCTTGCCAAGGAGCCCTTCATTTTTTATTCCGACGACACCGACACCATGGAGTCAGCTTGTGATCGACCTTTCCGACTGCAACATGAAAGAAGCTCAAGATAAGCAGGATAAACAGTGGCTGATGCGCTTGCGAGCACACCGACCCCTAGCCAGTCACATGCACAGCCTTGCATTGATGACAGCATACATGGATATATTCATGTTGGTTGGGCTACGTGCTACGGGATCATGGATCGAGTTCAACGTCGGCAGCCCACCAGCTTTGATTCCTATCGAAAGGGAAATTTTACTCCGACAGGGCCTCTTCGACCGAATCTACCAGGAAGCAGCGCGGCCGACCTGCCGCAACTGGGTGCACTGTCTCGTACGACGATTCTTGAGCTTGCTTCCCAGCAGCGGACGGACGCGCCTCAGGTGCATTTGCTTTCGCCGACGAGTTTGGAGGACCATCCACGTCGTGGTCGTGCTCTTTATTTTTTTCTGCCACGCCATGTCGATTAAACGGGTCCGGGTGTACTTCTTCGGACCAAGGGATCCTCCTATACTCGTTGCTACCGGGGATTCGGCATCTAATTCCGACAGTGATCACCGCATTTCGGACGAAACTCTGAAGGATATGTGTATGGTGGTTGTGATAGTCGCTGAAATCATCAAGATCGCGACATTGATCCCTCTATAGTGCTATACTACACTGCTCACTACTACTATGTTCGATGGAGCTGCACAGCTTGATGAAACGCTTATGTTGTTTGCGAGACATCTGTATATGCTATCATAGGTTCTCACTAGTAGAGCCTTGTACATGTACATATCTATTTGATGACAGCGCCTGCATGGAATCATCTCACGCTCATATCGGAGCTTAAGTCGCCGCTAGTAAACATATCTACACATTTATTCATCCTTCGTACACGTTTTCTATATAGTAAGAAGTGCTGGATTGCTCACCAACAACCGTCGCGTAAAGTTTGAAGTTCTGCTGTCTTTCATCGGTTGCTGATGTGGTGTATGACTGTCATGAGCAAAAAGCCAGCATTCTGTTTGAGTGTGAAACCTCTATACTTGTTGAACACGCTAAAGTTCACGTATCCAATGGCTGCTAACTATCTCTCAGACTAGCAGATTATACGGTCGATAGCTTATATTACCATGTAACTGTCACTAGCGCGTATATAATTATAAGTGTCTATAACTCCCGAATAATTTAGTGCGGTAGCGACAAGGCATAGAATTAGACATCCGCGGTTCCAAAATATCTAAACTTTCTTTTCGGTTCCTTACCCATTGTAGCATCTGAATAGCTAGCTATCAGCTGAATAGGATTCTTTTAATTTGAAAATGCTCTCTTATATAGAGGTGCGGGAATCTGACACAAAACCATCTCATAATCGGTGAGGCGTCTCGCTCAGATAAGAGTCCGTAAAGTTTGATAAGCCAGCGTAAAGATACCGGTGTCCTTGAGATAGATAGCCTCTCAGTGTTAAATCTGTCCCCACACAGTTCCCATGAAATCCACGACGGCAACTCCCCCACCGCGCGTTCCTGACATGCTCACGCATGCTCAACTCACGTTGTCATTACACCAGACAATCACTACACTAAGCCTTCTATTCAATCGTTAGATCTCTTTATCGCAATGTCGTTGCCTCCACTCTTATTACCCGAGCTACTCGCGGACATCTTGCTGCACCTCTCCGCTGCGGAGATTCTCAGGCTCCGACGCGTCTGCAGGACCTGGAATTTCGTCGTCGACGAGAACCCACGACTACGGCTATACACCAGCACGGGATTCCACCCAAATCACATGGACTCCTATTTCCGTGGCCTTTACGTGGGCCAACCTTTCACGCCACTAGCTCGGGTTATTATCAGTCGGATGTGGGATAAGGTTCTACCATTCATCGGTCCCCAAGGCCGGACTGAGCTCATCAAACGGATCCGCACCGATAAGGCCCTCGTCAAGAAAACTATAGAGCTGGGTCTTGCGACACACCCTCGCTTCGAAGGCCAGTTTCCTCCGACAAAGCGACAACTTGCCTCCATGGTGGCTTTCGGCCCCTGGGGCTTCTACGCCGTGCTTCTCGCTCATATCTTCTACCAATTCCTTCCGGTTTGCCGACGTACGATATTATTCTACCATAACCAATGCAATATCTACGGATTCTCTCGTGGAGCGACGCCCCGGTGTGGTTTGGTCACCGAACTATTCCAAATGCTCACGCCGCTTGGCCGCGAAAGGTCGTGCACGGTGCATTTGCTGGCGAGTCTTCTTCGGATCGTTTCCAGTTATCGACCTGGTGATCCATGTAACGAGTATGGAATGAAACTCATCAGACACCGCGACTTGATTCACGTCTATCACCTTGACGACGAATGCGTGGACCTCAGCGCCAAACCTCACAGAATGATCATGCTGCAATGGCAGCAAAAGAGTCCTAGAGAAGAACCATATCGGGAGTCGATATACCAGAAGATACAGTTGAGCAAGGAGACGCTTGAGAAGTCGGACTTTATGAAAGAAGGACGCGCGTCCAGGTTTTTCCCTATGAAGTATCAACCCGGGAAACACTGGGGCCGCCGGCTTATGGACATACCTGGAAATATCTCCCTGTCTCTGTCGCTGTCAGATTATCGCCTTAAGACCCATGCTTCTCCCGAACGACGGCCTAAGTCTCGGATCTTTGACAAGATCGGGTTGAAGAAGTCTTCCTCGAAGGTATCTCGCGACGGCTTGGGCAACCGCGATCGTCTTACCATTGCTGCTCCTACAGCTACCACATCTGATCAAACCATCACAAAAGCGAAACTGTAACATCTGAATATCCTCCAGGTATTCTTCATTTTTCTTGGTTCCTCTTTTTTTGCCTTTTCAGTTTTCTCTTCTTCTTTCAATTTTTTTTTTCCGGCTTTGATTATTGTTTGAATTTCCTTTCCGTTGAAGCTCGAGATCTCACCAAATGATTGAGACTATTTCGTCTAGTGGACGATTGACGTTTTTAATTATCAACGTCGCATCGGGTTGACTTAGACGCGTGTATAATGCGTATGCTGTTATCGCCTTAGCTATTAGAAACGATCGAATGGAATTGTCTTAAAGACTCTATCTTGATTGCGATAACGTATCGGTCCAGCCATTCTACTGATCTATAAAGCTCAAGTTGTGTATCAGCCGCGAAAACTCCAAGTGGAGGCCTAATAATAATTGATCAACTAACCCCCACCAGTGCTTAATATCGTGTTGTCGACTCATGACAGTCCTGGTCGCTCGGGCGCCTCCTGAAGCCCCACACGCCGCAAAGCAGGGATCAATCGTGACTCCGTTCTCGGGACGAGACGTTCCTCCACAGAAAGTTGCAAACTGTGAACAATCATCTGATAGCAAAAGACTCATCTGTCGGCTCATAAACGAGCAGCTTTCAATATCAGGCACAATTGGATGCATGCATTGCAAGGCTGCGCTCGAGCAAACAGGTTGAACACGTCTTTCCGCCCCGCTGTGCCGCAGAGATGCAGTGCATGTGCATGTCCGCCTGTCAGTCAGACTAGCCTGCCACTGGCCGACGTCGATCCAGGCGCAGAGCCGTCAGTTGCTACCTGCAGCTTGGCATATTTCTTCTAGCCCTCCTTCCCTCGATCGAGGAGATAAATAAAGCCACACGATCCCGATGGAGCGCCTTCCATCTCTGCGACCTGCTAACACCACAGGCGATGTTAGCGCTTCCTTAATTCCATTCTCATGCTATCCCTTCGCTCCCTTTCGTAGAAACGGAAATAGTCTCTCCTTTTCACGAAGGACACTCGTTCGCACACATCCGCACAAGTGCTCGCGCGGCTGACACCGACGGACAATTTCATAAACATGGCCGTCCCGACAACACCAACCCGCCCGCTACCGCCACCGCTCGCACACCTACAAACACCGCCACAGGTTGCCACGCCGCCGCCACCAACATTCCGTAACACGCGCTCCAAAGACTTCCTCCCGGCCTTCCAATCTCGCGCCGCCATCCTCGCATCGCTCTACGCCGACTTTCGCACATACCTCGATTCAATCAAGCTGCTGCAATCGCAAGGCCATGAGCTCACAGAGACCGAGAGTGCCAAATTCCGACTAAACATAACGAAAGGCGACAAGCTGTCCAATAGCTACTGGGGCCTGCTCCGCGATCTCACGACCGCCATCCGCGCGATATATTTGAACGGGCAGGACCCGGAATCGACGCTTGTATTAGGATACTCGTCGGCAAAGGTTGTGGTGCAGTGTCCGTATTGCGAGGAATTGCACGAACATAGACGATTCAATGCTGGCATCGGGGTGCCGGTTATCTACCCCGCTGCCTGTGGCGCGTTTGGGCGGTATAGAATTGTGTTTCCCGGCGATATCGATAAACTGACGGGTGGGCTGGGGAAGGAGGCGGTTGGGGTTGAGGTTCACAAGAGTGGTACGTACTGGGTGACTGTGAAGGATGATTCTCCAGATTTGGAGAGTTTCTTCAGCGTCAAGTACAGACCTCGGCCGTCCCAGAATGCTACGCGAAAGAAAGTCGTAGTCAAGCAGGAGGTCGTCAAGCGGGAACAGTCACATCAACAGGAGACTATCGTTCAGGAGGTCGTCAAGGTTGAGGTATCTGTTAAAGTCGCGACTGATGAGGAGGAGAAAGAAAAGGCCGAGGAAAAGATGATGTTCGAGGCCTTCCAGCGGCTGGATATCGCAGAACACCACAGCTTCAATCCTGTATCCTACACACCTAGAGGCCAATGGGCGACAATCGCAAAGCTCCAAGAAATCGCCCGAGGGTGCATCGAGAAAATGAGCTCGCTGGACCAAATCGTCGCATCCAACACACCGCCGACCTACAAAGTCGTCGCCGAAAGATGGAAAGAAACAGCAGTCCAGAGAGACACTAGGAGCAAGGTGGAGCGAGAGACGGACTTCCAGCTATGCACCGTCACCGATGGAACCAGCTCTCGAGTCCTCGGCCTCGTCGAGTCGGATGGCTTCCGCACAGTCTGCAGCTGCATACGCGGACCGCACTACGCGGATATATCCGTCGTCAGCGGCCTCGTCGAGACCGAGCGCCTGGAACCATCATTGCCACTCAATAACAAGCAGCTACGGTTCCTTGTCCAAAGTCTGGCGAAGGAGATCGGCCATGAGTTTCCGAGCGAGATACCAAAGGGCGCTGTTCACTGGAAACGCGAGCTGGAGCGGAAGAACAACTCGGTGGGGTCGGCGCTGCAATGGTTTGCTTGCCATGCGGAGAAGAAGATGCTGGTTAGGTATTTGATGACGCACACTCGCTGGACTCCGGAGGGGTTCTCGCATAAGTTTTTCAGATTCAGAGAGTTGTTGGGAGCGGAGGCTGGCATGCGGTCGAGCATTTCGTTGACGAAGGATGCTCAGTTCTGGGTTAGCTATGATATCTGCGAGGACTGCGAGAGGTTCGTTGCTGGTGTTTGCAAGAAGTTTGGGATTCATTTGAGCTTTAGGAAGATGGAGGACGAGCACGAGCTCCCGAAAGCGGAATCCAGCAAGACTGAGAGTCCGGATTCAGAGAGGGATGAAGAACAGAAGCACAATTGAATACTTACGCCGTCGCTTGGGAACTCGGATACCCAGTCTCGCAAGCCAGACCGCACGTCAGCGTATACCCCATTTGCTTTGATTATCATATCAGCGAGTTCGATCGATCAAGTCTATTTTATTGTTTGATGTTCTAGCACCTTCACGCCATCTAACTTGTTTGAGTAGATGTGGGCTTAGGGTAGCTTGGCTTTGATACTGTTCTTTGCATATAGCAAGCAGGAGTTGGAGTTACTTGCATATCTATCATTTCCTGCGTACGGTTTGCTAGCTAGTGCTCTCTACACCAATACCAGCTAAGAATGTGATTATATCATCAATTTCATCAGGAACAGCGTACCAATGCCCCAGCTGCTCATATCTTCTCCACGTAACCTGAAAACCAAGTGCTTGCAAGGCGTAACTAGCCTGCTCTCCAAGGCCGCATGGAACCTTTTCATCCAGCGCTCCATGGCCTAGGAACACCGGGATTCGCTGTACAGGACTCCAATCCCCAAAGCCAATCTTGGCTAACGAAATATTCTCGCGTAGAAATCCGACTGCTTCCATCAGTAGCGTTTCCTCATCGCTAGCCGACTCCCCGTTCGCCTGCCCGTTGTCTTCACCTACCGCATCACTCGATGGCGCAAAGATATCATCTTCGCCCGTATCACCATCTAAGATTCCCTCCAACTGCTCAGCGAAGGGAAGCCAGCCACTCATCCCGATATACCCGCCCACTAGCTCCCCACAGACCATCGCATACAGCGAAGCAGCACACCCCTGACTCAACCCCCCGAGTATAATTCTCCCTCTGGGAATCCCAGTCTCAACTTCAACCTCGACGAGCCGGTGGATCAACGCAGTGGTATCTTGTAGTCCATCCACCGCGAGATACTCGCGATATCCCCACTGATCGTCGCCGTACATGTCAAACCACTGGTTTATCCGCATCCGTTTAAATTGGACGGCGCGTCTCTTAGTAGCGGTTGGAAAGACGAATTTGACGCCGGGGAACGTCTGTGCGAGGGTTCTACCGGTTGAAGAGGTGGATGCCAGGAACTCGGCGCCGACTTTCGGGCCGTTGCTGCCGCGGCCGTGGAGGAGGATTATGGTGTGCGTGTGGGTTGCGGATGGAGGGATGATGAATGGCTCTGGTTGGGGCGATGGCTGCGACGCTTCTCCCGAGGAGGGAGATGTGGTTGAGAGACTCATGCCGCCTCTATGTCTTTTGCAAATGGGTGTGGAGACATGGCTGTCATTCGCAGTTCAAGTGTAATTCTCATCTGTTCTGACGGATATTGAGATCGGTAAAATTGACTCTGGGTAGGAGAGAGGAGACGTGAATGTTAGAGAGGCTGGAAGAGGTGAACGAGGCGAGTCAGCGCGCGAATGCATCGTATGGCGATAAGAGTCATAGTTGCTTGTCGCGTTGTGCAGTCGCCAAGTCACGGCTCGTAGTCTCGGGGACGCTGACAGCTCGTCGTAGGGAGCGTGCAAGATGCGGAAAGGAGCGTGCACATGAGGGAGCGTGCAGTTGACTTTGGCGGCCGTGTTATACGCCTACTACTATGCGCATGTAGACTGGCCTCCAGACTACATGTAGACGACGCGAATGCCAGTATCGAATGCGGTGTCTCCTGCCTACCGTTGCCTCCAGCGCCCGGCCTACGAAAAAGTCATTGTTAGGATTTCTGACGCGTCTCTCCAGGTCGAGTTAAACAGGCAAAATACCTAGTAGGTAGGTTTTGGCAGTTTGAGCAGTGCCTCTCTGATTTCTGATATTTGGAGGATTTGGGTCCAAATGCAAATATGCATATGAATTTCATTGCCAGAATTCAGCTTTGACTGTCAGAACACCCAGGTCCCAGCACCCTGAGGCACAAACGCCGAACGGTACCGAGCGTTTGAACCGGGAACCTGGAAATCATCCCATGCATTGCACTAATCCAGTTCCGTGCAAATTTGCGAGTGGTAATTTAATGGCTCAGGTGGTTATCTCAACTTGAGGTCAATGTTCACGGGCTGTGGGTCCTAACTTTGAGCTTTGACTTTACCTACGCGAAAAGATTAACGAGTTCAAGATTGGAAAAAAGTTGGTCGACGTTGGTAAGGGATAGAGTACGCTTCGATCGATGATTCAATTATGCGGAATATTGAAATTCGATATTGAAATCGCTGATAGTTAAGGAATAGTACGGTTTAACCATCCTCAACGGATCTAGCAAAACCACCGTCGAAGCGCTTGAGTCCATTTCCGCTTCCCGTCCGGTCTACTGCCCCTTGTGCCAGCAGGCATCACCCCCATCCACCGATTCACCGGCATATGCAACAGCGCTCCATTCTTGAAATCCTGCTGCGCGAGCCGCAAAACCTCTTGCAATTCTTCCGCTGAATCCAAACCCACAAACTTGATCGCTGGCTCACCAATTTCAATAGCTTTATCAACCAGCTCCTTGCACGCCATAGACATATTGAGCGCTTGGTGTCGCTGCCATTCTTCGTTGAGATCTTTCGTTGTGAAGTTTTCTTGGGTGACATTTTCAAGGTTGCTGTTGAAGAGCGACGTGAGCTTCGGTTCCACGTCGTTCCGTCGCAGGATCGACCAGTTGAGCTTGAACATTCTGAGGACGTTCGTCCATTTTTCCGGGTCCACGAGTTCCATTTTCTCGAGCAGTATCTCCTCCCAGATGAAGATTCCGCCGGGTTCTGCGTGTGCCAAGTAAGTCTCGGAGTACTGATAATATTCAAATACGAAAGGATCTTTTCAGTCGCATACTCAAGATTGATAGACAGCTCTCAATGGCGCCGTCCCATTGGTCTGGGCCAACTGCGACAGACAGATATCGGACGTGGACGAAATCATATTTAGACTTCATCAACGGCACAAAATGCTCTCGTTGATGAATGTTCAACTCGCCGAAGCTGACGTCCTCCGCTTTCCGCTTCTCTTCAGGCGGGAAGAGCTCCGGATGCACGTCGTAACCATCGAGGACCGCGTTGATACCTTCTTCGCGCAGCTGCGCACGGGCATCAAACAGCCAGTGACTTTATAGACATTAGACGCGATTTCTCTTGAATTTATGGATAATTCATTGGCTATGCGTACCCTGGACCTGTTCCAATATCGCATATGCGAGGGCGTTGACCCTTCTCTGCGACCGAGCGAAGGTGTGATATGACTTGCTGTGGTAGGACCTTACCGAGCATTTGGCGAGTGATATTGCTCTGAAGTTCTAGGCTGTAATTCCTCGTCAGAATAATTTGAACCTAATGCCATTTGGACATCTATGATCGGCGAATACCGTTGTCCCGCCTCGTCTCCGGTAGCTAATGTATATTCGGCATAATCCTTCATCAATACCTCCCTCTGGATTGTATCGACTTCTGCCATGTTGGTGTGCGTTATCGCGGTTTTAAGTATATATTAGCATGGAAAGATAGTAAACCTAAGGTTTTACCACAAGATGGGAATGGAATTCGAATATATATAAGGAGCACTTCTATTGCACGCTGAGATCATCATTGCATTAGCGCTCAGGTCAAGGCGTTAGGCATCCTGTTCTGACATCCTGCTTCATTGCTTCCTCTCGCAATGTGCCTCAAGTGGATTCTGGCGGCAGAAGCGACTCCACATATTGTCCAAACCAATCGCGAAGAGCCTTGTCGGCTGCGAATCACGGCCAATCCGAACCGCCTTCGCGACGGCCGACTTCTATTTAATTCGGGCAGTCCTATCGGAGGATCTGGTGATAATTTGGAACTCGGGACCATGAGTATTAATATTAGTCCAATCGAATTGAACCCGATGCCGATCGAGCTGTTAACTGATTATAGGCATTGATCAAGTAGTACGTGTCGCTCTTATCAGAGGCGCATATCGACATGTCTACAGTTATGGAGTTTCCGGAATTGGTGCTTGACAATCTGCATGCGCATGCATAGGTATCATGCATGCAGCTGCGTCTGCAGCATGGTATCCGGCCTGCATGACTGGCTCCGAAACATACTGCAACCCGGGTTAAGTATCTCAGTTGTCATCCATCCCTTTACTGGTGTGTATGCTGAGTACGAGCACCACCTCGTGAATGAATTTTTCTCTTTGAACAAGTTTTTGAAAAGGGCTAATCTCATGCACTATCCTTTAGGCCGTTCAAGCATGTGCTTATGATCAGATGTTAGCTGTAACTTCGAATCCATCTTGAGTGTTAAACACGGTCGCGTAACGTTGCGCAACATGTAACACGAACCAACGACAATCCCTCCATCCGCCTGCTGGTGTTCGCTTCTGGAAGCATCTATCCGGCCTTGAGCTCGGGACTCTCAGGTAATGGTGACTGAAAGAGATAAGTATATCGGTATCGATAGAGATCTGCTGTCAAATATATGCATGCTGGTAATTAAGGTAATGGGGGAGCCTCGAGCTCGCTTCCGTCTGTACTATACATTTCTGGCCTAAAATGCGGCCATGCTGCCTTCACGCTTCACGCCTCGGAGTGTCTCGTCTCCCAGCTGCCACCGAGACCATAGCATCCCCAGCCAAGCTGGCTGGCCGACGAACAAAATCCATCGGGATCCGTTTTGCCGCCCTGCGGCCATCTCAACCCCTTTCTGATCAATTCGGCTCGAATATATAGAACCGTCTCTCCAACGCCGTCTAGCCGCACTAACGCGTTATTCGAGGTCTTCTCGATAAGATGCGACATCGGTATCGGCCACGATTTCAGCGATTTCGGATCTTGACCTGGATGTGAGCTCTATAGTTAGCCTCCGGTCTGGTCGATGTTGATGCTATGCATTTACTTCGGTCGCGTGGATTACAAGTACTCACGATAGCTTTCCTGTGCGTGCTTCAGCTCGGCTCTGCTCGGACCACTCCACGCGTTCCTGGCTAAATCCGAGTACTTTGTCTGCTTGCACATTACTGTCGCGATCCCCAGCGGCAACAAGCCGCGCTCTTCCTCGTCCGATACATTCGCAACATCAAAGTCCGAGAGCGGCGCCTTCGAGATTTCATAAAATCGGTTGAACAAGCCTTCTGGCATCACGGAAATGTCCGGCTCAACCCATACCACATGATCTTCGCCCTTCAGCGTTTCCGTCGTGAGAGTGTTTCTCAGGTTCGCCAACTCTTTCAACCCCTCCGGACCGACAGCGAAATTGGCGTTCGGCGCAAATACAATCTGAATCGATGCGATCGGTATATCGTTGTTCAGCAGAAGCGGGGTGTACCTCTCTACGGCTGCCGCGCTAGAGGTGAGTAAACCGAGCGAGATATCCTTCGGGTCGAGGCGCTGTCGGCTGATCATATCCAGGAAATCCTCGAGTCTACGATTGATCCCGGATTCACGGCTACGACCCCATGATCTATCGTCCCGCGTTTGAACCAATATGAGTGTAGATGGCAACTGGGCTGGGTCGTGATACTTCGTGATGAACGAATGCTTCTCTAGCTTGGCGCCCGTCGCCTGATCGACCTGGAGCTGCGTCTTTCGATACGGAACTTGGGCTCTGAACTTTGCGGGGTCTCGATATGGTCCAGATTTGGTCACTCCTATGAATCTGAGGTCCGGCGATGATGCATAGAAAGGGTGGCCGCAAGATGTGAGGACGACTAGGAAGCACCCGAGTCCTATGACGAAGAGTCTCCAGTAAAACGATTTACTCAGATTAAGAGACTTGATCCACAGCGCTGCAACAAGAAAGAGAAACGAAGCAAGTATCGACATTCCAACAACCAGCAGCGAAAACATTGCGGTCGTGCCACCGAACGCGAGGTATTGGAGTCGTTGCGCCGAGCTGTGGATGTCCAAAATTTCCTAGTCAACCTATCGACTGGGTCGGATTTCATCCACCTGCGCGGTTATCTAGCAGGAATGGTGCGTGATGTCGCTCGCTTTCACGCTATTTTGTCGTGAAACGTCGGTCAAAGGAATAACAGAAGAAACGTGATTTCGAAGAAACGAAAAAGTTGAACTCGGAAGGACGCAAATGCCATCTAGACCGCATTTTGTATCGTCCAGTCTTGACACCTGATTCCCAGGTTTGCCGCCCTAGGGGAACCGCAACAGACTGCGTGTACTGGTACTTTTTGGGGCCTTGATGCCTCTACATTCCAGGCGGGATATTTGAATCAAAGCGCGTACCCGCTACCGCTCCAACAGAACCTTTTCGAGCCGCTTGGCGGTCAAAGATGCTGTTGGATGTGGTGACGGCTGACGATTGTAGCTGTAAAACTGCCCAAAGCGGCAAAGATCCTGGCGCACGCAAACTGTTGCATCCTTAGGACTTAATGCAAACTGGCGGATGTGGCAAAGCATTTTGATTGATGCATGAGGCACGTACTTTGATAATTTTGAGAAATTGTGCCATACGCATGTACATGAGGGGCATATTTACATGAGTGCTCTTTTCGCTGGAGTGTCGGTCAGTGTAGTTCTAAGATTAGAGTTATCTCGTAACCCAGCCCAGGCTTCGTCAGCCAGTGTGACGTACTGTCTGATTTACGAGATCGCGAGACCAGTCGACCGGGTTATGTTGATACGAGGTAGAATCGCATGCGCCTACACAATGACCCATGCTAGCGCACGACTTACAACTTTTAAAAGCCTCTATTACGTACCTCGCTCCGTAGTCAACCGCTCCAGGTGTCCGGGGCGGCTTGGGCGTCTGGGGTACAGTTGGCACAAACCAACACCAACAAAATATGGCTTCCCCAGCTTTAATATGGCTTCCGGCAAACGTCAAACTCGGAAGCAAGTGCAAAAGTTTGACACTCTGAAGTCCCTCTTAGAGACTGAGGCAACCGAGCGATCAAGAAGGATTCGGCCAAAGATCTCACATCTTCAAAACTTGGAACCCGATTTTTCATGAGGCGATATTCAGCTCAAGAATCCTCAGAGTACGCATCTATGCGATCTGAGAAAACGTATCATGTATGCCATAGATGTTGTCTGAATACATAGTTATATTGATTGCCGATGATCTGGAGATAGCCCATTATATTAAGTGAGCTTAGTGTGGATGACAATTCATTGTTTCTACGACAGAATTGGCGACGCTGTTCTGGCCTTATTTCTTTTCCCTGTTGATATCTTGCGTTCAATATTGAAGTACCCGACGGAGTTCACGGTTTTCGAGAGGGCGGGCGCGTATCCAAAAGCGGAATGCGCCCAAATCCGGCAATTCTTTATCTCCGCCTTCGATCTCCGATGCCCAACGTCACCCACAATATGGCGTCCCGGAGCTCCAGCTTCCAAAATCCAAACACCACATTGTTCCCTCGTCAAAAGGGATCAGTCTCCGGACCTTCGGTTATCGGGCTTTCCTCTCCAGTACTCGTCCGATCCTATCCTGCAGCTGTCGCCTTCGGTTTACCCTATCGAACCAATCAGGATGGCGGCCCAGCCTGATATGTCCGAATTCACCAGCGTCTTCCGCGCGCGCATTAACCTCAATGATAAGCGGAAGGCGAACAAGCGGAATCGCCAAGCTCTTTCCTGCCTGCCATGCCGCTACAAGAAGCTCAAGTGTGATCGCCAGCACCCTTGTTCCACGTGCAGCAAACGAGGGGAGGATTCTCTATGCACATTCAATGCAGCGACTACCACAAATGGATCCAACGGAGTATCGAAAACATCGAGCAGCAGCGCCACGGAAACCAAAAAGACGGACGTCCATGCCAAGCTACAGAAGCTAGAGGATTTGGTCCAAGAGCTGATAAAGTCGGGGGCGGTAATTCCGAAATCTAACAGTCATGGTCCCGCACGAGGCCACAATAGTCGGCGCGCTACAGATACGGGTATATTGTCTGCTAGAACTTTAAAACCAGTGACCGAACAGCAGGTATCCGTCAGCAAAAGTGAAGATGACGGACGGGAAGACTCTACGAAAGACCCAAAGCACGAATCTACTGATCCGCCCATTCTTATGTGCTACCATGAGGAGTCTGGAGGCTACGTTGGAGCGACACATTGGGCAGCTCTTCTTAACGAGATTCACTGCGTCAAAGAATCTCTTGATGCAAAGACTGAATTTGATCCATCAGAGCGCTCCTCACAAACCACAATGTCAGGAGACTCCGTCGAATCATCTGATGATGCTGACCTAATCATCGGCTCTAAGTCTGGCCGCCTAACGCTTGAAGACGCAATAAAAGCGCTACCACCACGACATATTAGTGACAGGCTCCTATCCATATACTACAATCACAGATTCTCTCACGCGGTCTTTGTCCACACGACGAAATTCCGCAGGGAATATGAGGCCTTCTTGGAAAATCCCACCTCACAGACTATGATATGGATATCTGTCCTCTATTCTATCCTCTGCCTAGGCTCCATGGTTGCCTCACGAGTTGGCAAGGTCGTCACTCTGGACTCGCACAATGTGGAACCTACGCAGCTAGTCAACAAGGCACGTCAATGCCTCGTCGCCGGCGAGCATACCAAAGCCCAGCCGTACGTCATTGAAGCCTTGTTGATCTACCAATACTGCAAGTACCAGCTCAGTACGGAGTCAGACTCGACTCTATGGGCGCTCACTGGCTATGTGACCCGCCTTGCGCAACGACTTGGCTACCACCGCGATCCGAAGCATTTAAAGCGATTCACCCCGTTCGAGGCTGAGATGCGGAGACGAACTTGGTACTGGGTCGCAACGTTTGACATGATATTTTCTTTCCAGTATGGCATGCCGCCAATTATTCACGACGATCAATGCGATACAGAACCACCGTCGAATCATGAAGACGAAGATTTCGACGAAGACACCGTTGTGATGCCGCCTCCGCGTGCGCCATCAGAGTTCACGAATATGCTGTTCTATTCGCACAAGATCCGCATGATGGGCGTATTCCGCAAAGTTATTCAGCACGCACTGGCGCTGACGCCCCCGAAGTATGAGGCTATTGTCGCGCTAGACGAAGAGCTGCAGACACTGTACTCGGATATCCCGCAGGTCCTGCGCATGAAGAAGACTATACGTGAGTTCAGCTTTGCAGACTCACCATTCATGATTCTGCATCGAATGGTGCTGGAGCTATCATACCACAAATGTCTGTGCGTGCTGCACCGCACGTTCCTAACACACGAGAAGGATAATCCGCGGTACGAACCGTCGAGGCAAATCTGCCGTGAATCGGCGATGCGGATTCTTGAGTTACAGAACGATGCGTATGACGAGTGTCAGCCTGGTGGTCGACTGTGGGATGAGCGCTGGATGATAGCGAGCTTTACTTTGCATGACTTTCTTCTCGCCAGTATGATTCTATGTCTGGACATTAGCGAGAAGAGAGCGAAAGAGTATGTATTCCCCAGCCCACCCCTGTCATACATATTGTAGCTTTGCGGGTGCATGGGTCGTTTGTGGTTGAGAATGTTATATGCTAACGATTATTTGCATCTGCAGAGGTAGTGCACACCCTTGCAAACGCTGCTTGTCTGGTCTTCAGAAATGCTATAAGATTTGGTCCGAAAAGAAACATCTCTCCCGGGATGCTCGTCACGCCTCTAATGTCCTCGGTGCGATGCTCGCCCGCCTCGTCGCCTCGGAGGATGGCCGCCGCTCAAAGACGCCACAGCCCATTGGAGAGTTGGCACTTAACACCAATGCCGGACCTACAACTTCCAACGGACCAACCAACATACCAAAGCCGGTCGAGAAGACAACTGTAGCTTCCGCAGGCAGCACTTTCACTCCGGCGCCAGACTTTCTTCCTCATGTATCCACCACTGATGGTAACAGCCGCCAGTCTTTCGACACGCTATCAGGACTCGCAATGCCAGCAACGTACGAGCGTACAGAAGTCCCTAACGATATCCCGTTCGAAAGCATGCTTGGTGAAGACATAGTTATGGATGGATTGCCTACAATTGATAGCTTTGAGCCGCTGGACTTTGATACACTGATGGGAGACAGTGGCAATATAGACTGGGTAAGTCATTACGCCATATTTTAAGCATTTTTCGAGAGTTTATCGTGGCTAACTATGAATGTAATTATAGGGCCTCGTCGACCGATACCTATTCGACTCGACCAAACTAGCGGCGATGGCACCAGCTGGAAGTGCTGATCCATTTGACGCCGAGATGCACACGACGCCAGAGTCGGATGGGACGGACCCGCTGCAGCCGTCGTCTTCGGGGACTTCATCGTCGTCAGCATCAGCAGAAGATGTTATTTCATTTTATTGATATGAGATTCTCAAGTATGGGCGCGAGAGTATTAAAAGTCTGCTATTCTTCGAGTCACTTCTCACACTTTGATGGCCAGTCTGCTTTATGAGACCACCGCAGCCGGTACCGTTTACCAGACCACCGGTACCTAAAATTTTCAAAGTTACTCGCTTTCCGCATCTTTGCTGCATCTTTGGCGCAATCATTTCGATGGCGGCCACTTGCCCCATGTTACCACATATATATATACTTTTACTCTGCTTTATTTACGGAATAATTTATATAATCTATATCTCTACAAGCTGCCTTTGCGTTCATCTCTTTCTTATTTCGTCTATAAGGTCTGTCCGTCAAAAAGTGTCCATAAATATCATCTATTCAACAGTCCCAGAGCTGAGCGTCTTTAATATTAGTATCCCTTAGCAACTGTGCACTGATACACAATTATATCCCGCTGGAGCTAAACCCGGCAGAAAAATCAGCGATGCCCGCTGAACATAACCGCTCAATCCTCAGTATCCTGGTTCAAAGCAGCAGTGAAAAAGTCACGTTCCATCTAGAAGAGTATCTGTTAGCATCGTTTCCCTACAATCAATGCGGCGTTCACTCACTTCTGTAACTCTCCTGAACACTTCTACCAGTTGCGCTACCTGATTCACACTAAACCCATCCGCCATCTCCTCCAACATATCTACTCAACCCATAAAATCAGTCAGCTGTAGCGGCTCCTTGGGTTCGTATCCGGGGAATACTCGCCTCTCCGCTTCTTAACACCAGCTATATATTCAGCACTCGAATATTGTTCCACCCAGCTCCAAAATTGATTACCCCGAGCAGTCGTCTTACTTGCTCCATCCACCAGCCGGTTCTGCGCAGCAGCCTGGTATCCGAGACTACAGCTCGCCATCGCGACAGAAAGCGCCGCTGCATCCCCGCTAGCCCCGACGTCCAGCACATACCGTGTGTACGCCGTCGTGGTCGCCGCCTCAGGTGCTGCTTGTAGCTCTTCCTCTGTAACACCGAACAATCCGCAATACTTGACATGCAGTCCAGTTTCCTGTGTGATATCTGCAATCCCACTTGCGTGCACGGCGATCTGAGGGATGGTCGAGGACTTGTATGCGAGCAGCGCACTTGCGCGCGAAAACTGCACGAGGAAGAGGTAGTCTTGGCAGAGGTACCATTTGAAGGCGGTTGTGGAAATGGTGCCGTCGGCGATGCGCTTGACGAACGGGTGGTTTACATAATCGTTCCAGATGTCTGCAACGCGCGGATGTTGCGTCAGGTAGTCGAAGAAGTGGCCGGTGCAGTAGGGGAGACGGTAGAGACTGTAAAGATGGTTGACGGGGCCTGAGCCGCGGCCCAATGATAGGGAGGTGGAGATTGCACCGGCGACGTAGGTACGTGCGGAGGAAACCGCACTGGGAAGTGATTGATCGAGGGCGAGATTGCAAGCTATCGCGGCTATTGATGTTTATAGGTAGGAGTTAGTCAGGTGAGTAGAGGTGCAGAGAATGCGTGGAAGACGTACAGGAAAGACTGCATCCTGTGCCGTGTGTGTTTGCGGTATGGATATATGGAGAGGTGAAGACATGGACGGTCTCATCGGACAAGACGAGCACGTCCGCTACCATGGCTTTGTCGACATCTCGGGCGGCGACAAGACCGTCGTCGGTGAGTGGTAGATGTCCGCCCTTTAATAGCACAGCGGTAGACGTATGCTTGTGGAGCGTTTTGGCAAGATTGATGAGACTTGTTTGAGAGTTGAGATAGATATCCTCGAATTCATCGAATGCAGCTGCGGGAACATAGTGCGCAAGCAGATGCCGCGCCTCGGAGACGTTCGGAGTTATAAGGGTCGCCAGAGGGATAAGCGAGTCGCAGAGGACAGCTACGGCCGCTGCGGGTAGCAGGATACTGCCAGAAGTAGAGACCATGACCTGCCATTGAAGTTAGAGTGTGGCCTGGCATCATGATATATCGATAATGGCGGGGTGTAGCTCGACTACCGATGGGATGGGCGTACGGGATCAAGCACGATACGATGAAGTT
This sequence comes from Orbilia brochopaga, assembly GCA_036872635.1. Classification (NCBI taxonomy): domain Eukaryota; kingdom Fungi; phylum Ascomycota; class Orbiliomycetes; order Orbiliales; family Orbiliaceae; genus Orbilia; species Orbilia brochopaga. The sequence goes on along the minus strand of JAVHNQ010000003.1, from coordinate 617,324 downwards.
TGTACTTTTTAACAGTGGCAACGATAGTAGCTATTGTGGATTCATGCCCGAGCATTCCTGTGCGTCGAAAAGTAAGAGTCCCAGCTTATACATTGATCAAGCAAACAAGTGCGTAGAGGCTCATTGACGTCGATATCGGGAGGTATCCTGCACGTACCTATCTTGACGACATCAACGCCAATATCCTCAACGACGGCCTCGAGAGTCTTCTCGAGGAAGGCGGCGGGTACCACATGGATGCCCTTGACGCCGCTCGTATTCTGTGCCGTGAGCGCTGTCATCGCCGTCATGCCGTAGCACCCATGCGCGGCTATGACTTTGAGGTCCGCCTCGATGCCAGCGCCACCGGACGAGTCACTGCCGGCAATAGTGAGGACGCGTGGAGACGACATGATAGCGACAGCGCAGGACGTGAGAGAGTGGTTGGAAAGTGTGTCGGGGCAGTTGGATCAGGATGCGCTGAGCGCATGCATTGTGGTGTTGAGGATGTTGGACGCCGTGGTGGTCCCAACGCCGTGGTGGTCTCAACGCCAATGTTTGTAGGCGTTTTAACTTCGGTTACGCGACGCGGCGGGGATGAGATGCTATGGCGGGGCAATATGTTACCCACATTCCCGCCGTGTAACTGATTCAACGGTCGTGTAACAGTGTACGACCAGCATCTTCATCCGTCCCGCTTGAAACGTTTACACAGCTTGGTGTACAATGAAAGGGACGGATAGGTGTCTGTGAAGCTAAGACCACATTACATGGGAATGCTTGCAGCTCTGTGCGACTTCAACCTCCGCACCAACACCGAGCCCTTCATTCTCCAACATTGAGCACCATTTTCCGTGGATCCACACTCTCCCTGCTGACACACCACCACCTCATTCGCTGATATTCCAGGACTTGCACACCATGGCTCTCCGTCTCCGTGGTCCAGCGCGGCCACCAATGGCGATACGGCAGATTCTACGGGCGTCCACTTGCCACACGCGGTCAAACTCAACCTTCGCGCTCCCACTTCCTCCCGGCTCGTGGGACAGCCATGTTCATGTTATCGGCCCCGAGGTACCGAATTGATATCTGCACGGCTCCTGAATAACCACCCAATTTCTAACGCAATTACTCTTCAACCAGCACTTGTTTCCATTCCACCCGGACCGCGCATATACCCCGCGCGAAGCCCCACTCGATCATCTCCAAACCTTCCTCAAGAACCTCCACCCAAATATAACCCACCCTGTCCTCGTCGCCCTCTCCGTCCATGGGACCGACAATAGTTGCATTCTTAAGGCCCTCAATGACTTGGCTGCGTTGAATCCTAACCGTCCTCCTCGTGCCGTTGTCTCAATTGATCCACATACCATCTCCGACGATGAACTGGCAGCCATGCATGCGGCCGGTGTGCGCGGCGCTCGCATGAACCTCAAATCTTCCCTCGCCGAGCCCTCTGGCGCGGAATTTGATCGGACTCTGCGCGCGTACGCCGACCGCCTAAAGCCGCTGAAGACCTGGCCGTTACAGATTCACCTCTCGCTACACCAGGTCCCCTTAATTGCAGACACAATTCCAAAACTTGGCATCACAGTCATTATCGATCATCTCGCCGCCCCGTCTACGAAAAAGCCACTTCAACCCGCACACGAGCAGCCCGGCCACAAAGAGTTCATGCGCCTGCTCTCCCGTGGCGAGATCTACACAAAACTCAGCGGCATGGACCGCTTCCCCAATCTACCTGCGCTGGATGAGTATGCGACTGAAGTGGTCGCTACAGCGCCGGACCGCATCGTTTGGGCAAGCGACTGGCCGCATACAGGTGGCGTGCGAATGAATCCACTCGGTGATCGGTTGCGCCTGCAGGGCTTTCGCGGTGTAGATGACCATGGAGCGCTGCAGCGTGCTGTGGGGGTATACTGTAAGGGCGACGAAGATATTGTACGGCTGGTGTGGCGGGATAATGCGCGCGTGCTCTGGGATTACGCCGAGAATGAGTGATAGCAGCCAATATCATGCAGCATGTACCAGGAAGCGAAGTTTATAGTCACATCTGCAGTAACTCGACCGCATTTGGCGTAAAGCTGCATATCTGTACAGCGTTAATTGGGGGGAGTTCGCTTGTTTTCTTGGGGCGTTGCGATTGCGAAATTAGGGCGTCGAGGGCCTTCGTTAGACGGGCCCGACGTTCGCTATTGCAATGTTGGGTCACAAGTCGAGTTTGCCACGCCCGGCCACCGCCACCTCTCGTAGGTAGTTGGATTGGACTGTCCGCTGGTCAGCCGTCACGGCCCAATGGTATATATCTTTCGAAAATATTTCTGTATAGGGAAGATGCATGTCAAATTATATTTAAATCCAAGACGGCAGGGATCTTCGTCTCGACCTATATGGCCTATATCGGACGACGGACGACAGGGGTGTGGCGTTTTGAAACTATGACAAGTCGGGAAGTTTGTCACTCAGAGCTGCCGACATCTGTTTACCAGACCATCACTGGCTATGAAATTTAGCACCTGGGAAAGTTCGAAAAGAGTCGAGGAAACCTCCCGGCAGCAACCTAAATTGGCCCTCGGCAGTACAACGTCGCACAGCGCACCTAGGAATGAATGATCGAAAGTGTCCGCAGGCGCCTCTAGATGGCTGCTCATGCAGGCATCGGATGAGAGAAAGAACAATTTCGCCTTCAAATTTACTCCTCGCTCCGCTGCCCGGCGGATGCTTATTCTCTTTGGGCAGGTGGTCTTTGCGTTGCGCTCGGATAGTTCCGGCGAACAGCTGACAGTTAGTATATTTCTCACGGCCCGGAATTCGCATGGGCATCGACTCGACTGTCACGATGGTCATTAATACCCAGACTTCGGCCTCCTTACCGCATGTAATCAGTTCCTTTCCCAGCAGCATAAATACAGCCTGGGCAATTCAGCCCTTGTGCAAATATGATCATATATGATTCCACAATGTCCACACGCGTACACGCCAAGCGACCTAGCCGAGCTGGCCAATATGCCTAATCGAAAGGGACATGCAGGGACAGACACCATGCCAAAATTTCTGAGCCGGAACATGTCGTGGGGAAGATGGCCTGGCCGTGAAAACTTTCGCTCCGAGTAATTATCTTGTTATCAGAGTGGGGGCTGTCCTTGTTTCATGGGTGATCACGCAGGGTTACACCGGAGATGTCGTGATTGAGACTGACTGGTCAGCTTAGTGGGTCGTCTGCGCTAATAATCACAGCAAGCTCAGTTGAGAGTCCAGCTATTACTTATATCCATGCTATTCAAGCCACCTTGCGCTGCATATGTTGCTAAACTAAAGAGGTCAGAGTCACGAGTAAGGAAATAGCCCAATTGGAATGTCTGTTCGGGGCACAGGGAACGAGCCTCAGGCTCGACATGCAGGATGTCAGCATGTGCTGACCGATTGATAACGGTTGATGTCAAAAAGAATCTAGTTCAAGCGCAGAGGAAGATGCGGCCCCGAGAAGTATGGAGTTTCGGAAGCTAGCGGACATGCTCGATCTGCGTTCGCTAGTGGCTTGAGGCAACTCGTTCTCAACGACGTCTAGCTCACAAGTTAAACTTTCTCTGCCAGTAGTGGAGATTGCGTCTGGATCAAGGACTGGGCGCCCGGAGTCAAAATTTCGAAACGCCATGTTGCTCGCTATCTCTGACTGCCCGGGTACGTCTAATATCTGTGAAAGTTTATTACATAAGTAATAACATTGAATATGCATTGCTAGCATTGCTGGCTCTGATTTAGAAAAGTTCACGATGTACATACAATAGCATCCGGTGGATCAATCGAAAGGGCCTGATAAATTACTCCGCCTTCTACGGCCGCGTAATGCAACATTTTAATTGCTCAAATGTATATACATGCTCGATGCCACCCACCACACGCAGCCCAGCCCAGGTAATATATGCTGGTAGAGAGCCTATGTAGGATATGTTGTAAATTACGCAGGCACTTATCGAGACAACTTGGCTTGGCCTCTTGCAAGATTGTCAGAGTCAGCTTACAGGTTTCCATCATGTATTCTGTCCATGTCCCAAGCGTGAGTCAAGATGTCTCGCGAGAAGCGAGATGTAATGCAGCCGAATGCAACCGCAGTCGAGTCTCAACAGCCAACACTGACAGCAGCATCGCGGTATTCGTGATATCCATGGATCCAGCATCTGGCAACCACTAGGCCACGCTTGTAAAGCCATTGCAATCACTGACATCCTTCTGCTCTAGCGGGATTTTCCTGACTAAGACGGGAGGAAAACAAGCTTTTCTTGGCACAGGCTTACGCAGGCTGCCTGGGTTAGAACAGCAGGGGAGGGGCCGCTAGCAAGTTAGCTTGGACTGAAAATCTGTCCAAGGGCGAAATAAAAAGGCGAAAAGAAGCAGCGAGATTGTAGCCATTGCAGCGTACAATAGAGGGCAATTATTTAATTATCCCATGCATTGCGGTACTCTCGCGATTGGATACTGCTGCTGCTGGGGCCCGGTGGATAACAAACGAGATGGATAGAATCCTTTATGCAGGCTGCATGCAGCGCTTGCCAGACCTCAAGCGAAAGTCTAAGTGAAGGTAGGCTAGGGCCACGGGGGACACGCTACAGTCTCACAGCAGCCGGGCTGGCAAGTCTAATATGAGGTACACAAAAGCCTGTCTAACTGTTATTACATATCCTTTAGACATGATGAGAAAAAGTATAAATGGCAAATGCCCCCATCGGCCTCTTTTACCATGGTCATTCTATCGTGTAATCATCGTTGACAGACTCAGCACGGCTTCATGAACTAACTCCAACAGAGATAACACACCATTGTACCAAAGACAGCCTTCAACACTCACTCGTTTCTGTATACTACCGGCCTATCGAGTTTATGAATACAGCCCATCAACTAATGAACACTCTTTTATAGCCCAAACTTAGTGCGCTCGCTCCCGCTAGAGCACTCCATCGACTGTTGTCTCTCCGCAGTCATTACATTCGTTCATACCTGTCGATAGAGTCGACCCGGTCACCGACAATGCTGCCCCAATTCGCAGCTTCACACTCATTCTCCTCATGCCCGGTCCCCACTCCGCGACACGCCCTTCGTTTCTTCATTGCTTCGTTTGTCGCCTCCCTTCTTCTACTGTTATACATCTATCCTCAGGCCCTCGTCAACTTCGACCACTCCACAGCTTCTCATATGCGATGGAACCCCCCATCGCGTCCCGTATACCCTCACTTCCGGCAGATGCACGACGATCCGTCACTCCTTCGAACAGTCTTCCGCACCGAGGCCGATGACCGTCCACGCCATTCACCGCATACAAACCTCACGCTAATTCTCACTATCACCAATGACACGGCATCATGGGGTCGAATGACATGGACCGGTGGTCACAAGTGGCAGTTTTCCGACTTTATCGAACGCCTCAAAGGACAGGGCCTTCCGCCGTCATCCGTCCATTTGGGTATGCTCGTGAGCGACGAGGATGCCTACGCGTCATACGTCGACGAGCTAGCGTCTGCAACCGATCTGCCGTTCGCACGCGCGGAAATATTATACGCTCCTTCGCTGCCCACGGAACCCGCCCCAAGTCAAGGGTACGCGACTCGAGCCCACCGACATAGCCGGGAGGGCCAAAACGCCCGGCGACGACACCTTGCGCGAGTGCGTAATTTCCTCTCCAGTCAGGTGCTCACGCCGGCGGTAAAGCACGTCATCTGGCTGGACGCCGATGTCTACGAACTTCCCAGTGGTCTGTTTACGCGCTTTATCGACCTGGGCAGCATACCCATCGACCAGAACATCAGCAACCTCGTCAAGAATGCCGACACCGCAAGCAGCAAGCAAACGAAAACATCGGTGCCCACAAGTACTAGTGCCATCAGCCGTACGCGCAGCAGCAGCAGCGCAGCTGAGAGTACCGGTACCGGTACCCTCACGAAGAGGACCGCTGCTAAAGAAACAAAAAGCCAAACTGCCACCAGTGCATCCTTAGCAGCCAGTTCTACTCCACAAGGTCCTCTACCCATCGGTCTCCTGACCCTTCGCTGCGAGACTCGTAGAGACTACGATTATGATCGAAATGCCTGGGCCGGTTTCGGCCACCGCCCGACCAGGCCAGAGGCCATGGCTATGACGGAGGGCCGGAAATTCCCAGGTATGGAGAAGTGGGCGAAAGCGCTGTCCCAGTTGATCGAAGGCACCGGAGACGACGAGCTCGTCCACCTAGACGCAGTCGGCGGAACAGCGCTCTATATTCGTGCGGACCTGCTGCGCGAGGGTCTTTCCTTTCCAGCATACCTGGTGTCTGGGGCGAAATGGGGCAAGGACGGCGATGACGGCGTCGAGACAGAGGGCCTGTGCTACATTGCAGAGAGGATGGGATACGGATGCTACACGCTGGGCGGGCAATGGCGAACGAAGCATTCAGACGCCTAAGCGGAGCTTCGACTTGCCCTCTCTCTCGGATCTGTTGCATACCCTGCAGCATCTTCACATCATTTGCGAGTTATGACTTATCCTGCATGATACCAGAGGTGGCTATACCTCACTGCTAGTTGCTCATAAACTACAGACATAGCGAATTTCTTCAAAATTTCTTCTCATGCGTCGCTTTTTTCTCCAAGCTGTTCTCCAGCAGTTTTCGGTTCTACAGCTATCACTTCGCTCCATTCAATTCACTTTTGTATTCCACTTTCTTGTGCGCCTTATAAATATGGGGCTTTATCACGTATACATATGGAGTTGTGAGGGTGGTTTCAGTCATCAGTTACTTTTTCATTAGTTATTTTCTTTCATTTCTGCTCTCTTTTTCTATTCCCTCTCTTTCTCTTTCAGGTAGAGCATGAGATTTGAAGATGCAATGTGCATACGGTAGAGGGTGGACGGCGTCAGTGGGATCTGGGCTCATCAGTGAGTAGATGGTACATGTAAATACTTATGGCCCATATGAATAATGTAATGAAGTTGAGAAAGGTACCTATACACTGGTCTCGTGAACCAGACGTGCCATCCTTTTGGCCTGCGAAGATATACGCTGAGCTTTCGATTCATCTTCGAACTACCGTGCCGTCTGGCTCACGACCATCTTCAACTAGTCCCACCACAAACCCCATGAACTTTGTTACTTGCACTACACAAGTACACTTAGTCTCAGGACCAGGCGCCGGCTCGCTGTTTCGAACAGCGAACTTGAAGCGCAACCCAAGCGCCCCAGTGCAGGATTGGCCTGCTGGGCGGACTGGCTTCGGTACTAAACTATGCCAACGTTTGGATCGACCGAGCTAGCCTCAACCAGGCGCCGAAGGGTCAGGGCAACCCCCGAGCAGGGGTAACCTTGACTCTGAGTGTGCTGTGCGGAATACCGATATCTTTAATATTCACCGTTGAACATTACGTTATCGACACCAAGAATCTCTATAGAGCTTTGTCGTGTAACCAGCCTATGACGACCATAATAAGATAAGTCAACCTGGTAACTATATATTCACGTTTAAATGTTAACATTCATGCAGGTTCAATGTCAATATTACACATTCAGTGTTAACATTCACATTCAGGCATTAACATCCACATTCGAACATTCAATATTAACATTCAACATTCACAAAATTGACAATGTACTGAAAGCACAACAGATGAACCACGAACTTTTAATTAGACCAATTGCTAAGCTTTTATATATAAGGTATGTTACACGCAATAATCATCGACATCAATACATTATTATCTATAGCGCTGCACGCACGACTCCAAGGCCTCACGGTCGTAAACCACGCGCCCACGAACACATGCATCCAGCAAGAATAATATCAACCAAGAATTTCAAAATCCACAAGTCTCAAAATCAGACCGACGTACCAGTCTGTCATGACGAGACCGAACGAGTGAAAGAAGAAAGAGTAAAACTTAGACACCAGAAGACTCCCCGTCATTACTAAAGATACCAGTACCTTCCGAACACCGCCCCCCGCGTACGTCCGCTATTAAAGCACTCCACCCATCCTGCCGACGTGAATCGTAGGCCGAGCCGGTACACCAACAACTTAGCTAGGTATACACCCTAGCATAGTAGAAGGGTACCCGGCGCCGGCCGATACAAAAGAAAGTAGTACAAGAAGTATGTAAAGAAATAAATATATATAAAGAAATGATCTGCAAGGTCGGTGACCTTACAGATAGTGTCTCGTAAACCAGACGCCGGTATGTCTATCGCGCTCGGGAGCGCGTGACTACCGGCTATACACGGTATATACAGAAGTGATATCGTGCGTATATCGTGTTTTTTTCCGATTAGTGCCCATCGCCGTCCGGGCTGGTAGCTTCGGTCTCCCCCTTTTTATCAGTTGGTATGATCTTGATCTCGACGACACTCTCGTCGTCGCTGTCCTTGTCTGTTTCGGTTTCGGTGTCCGTGTCCGTGTCGGCATTGGGTACTGGCGGCGTGGATACCGCTACGCCGACGGTTGAGGGGTCTATTGATACGGCTTCCATACCGTGGATATCGATTGTGATGCTGTCACGCTTGGCTTCGCCTACATCACGCTCGTCAGGCGGGTCGCCGGCGTCGCTGATGGACATTGCGATGGCGGCGGCGATGAGTTCTGCGTCCTTCTCGTCGTCATCGTCGTCGTCGCCGTCGATGCTGGCGATGTCTATGGGGCTCATGATTGTGCTGTCAGAGACGCGGCGGCGTTGCATTGCCATTTGTCTGTCGTCGCGGTCGCCGCGGCGGCGGCGGCGGATGGCGGCCTTGACGAGCGGGCGGAAGACGATGATTAGCGCTATGAAGACTATGCCGCCGACGACGCCGCCGACGACTGGACCGACGAATTTGTAGGTGTTTGGTGCGTAGGGTTGCGGCCTTTGGGTTATGGTCGTGGTTGGTGCGGTGTTGGGCTTTGACGGGGCGGTGCTGGAGGTCATGGTCAGGGTGCTAGTTAGGGTGCTGGTTGCGGGGTGGATGGTGGTTGTGAGGGTTGCGCCGAACGCTGAGATTGCGGCGTCGTCAGCGCCGACGGGGGTGAGGGTGGTAGAGGGGACGAGTCTGCGCGAGGCGATGAAGGTCTGGCCGTGGGTGTAGTCGAAGACGGTGTAGGCGGCGCGCAGGAAGGGGAAGCCGAGGATGTAGTCGGCGGTTGTGGCGGCGGGGTATTCGGACATCGGACGGATGAAGATGTTGCAGGTGTCCGGGTCTGAGGAGGAGGTAGTCTGCAGGAGGGCGGAGGGGATGGTGATCACGGTGCCGGCGAGGGAGAACTGCAGCGAGCGGACGACATTGCCGCAGGCGGCAGTGTATCCGGCCGATGTCTTGGTGGCGTTCGCGAACAGGCTGATAATGATGCCAAACATGTCGTCTTGCAGCCAGAGATATCTACATTTCGTCAGCTTGCTTCGCGATATAGGGTTGTTATATTGATACTTACGGGGTGAGGGAGATCTCTGCGACACCAAGCTGGCCGGCCTGGCTAGTCTCATCGATAAGGGAAACGTTTTTCAAAGCCGTCGAAACCCAATAGAGATCACTGAGGGGCATCACGCCCGGCCTCTCCGCGGTGTACGCTGACAGCTCGCCGTAGAACTGCGACTCGTCAATCCCACCGAAGCCGATTTGACCATTTGCGTAGTCGACTTTTCCATCATCGTCCACAGTGCCGAAGGACAGCGAGTAGGTCAGTGTATTGATGATGCCTGCCTGCTTCATTACAGACAGCAGCTGGGGACCGGACTCGTTTGTCGCGGCGGTGGCTGAGAGTGACAGCTGCGGACGGGATTGCCAGGTCTGCGCGAGGGCGATGCCGACGTTTGCGAAAGATGTAGTGCCCATCTTAACCGTATCCACAGCTTGCGTGCCGTTGATCTATCATATTTGTGATTAGCTATGCCAATATATAGGTGTTATCAGTATAGTTGTGAGGGACATACGGTGTCTTCGCCGACGGGCAGGTTTGTGACATTATCCTTCGGTGAAAACGTCGAACTGGATATCGTGTCTTATCGTCTATTAGCATTATATGCGAGTGGTGGAAAATGATAATAGACTAACAGAAGCCGGAGATCTGGGCGTATTCGCACGCGAGTGCATTGGCATTGTCCGCGCAGAAGCTTCGTTCGGTCTCGCCGGACGGTAGCATTGGTGCCCAAGTCGTCCCCGTCATGCTGATCGCCAGCGTCAACGGCTGTGGTGGCGTCCCGAACGATACATTGGTATAGTACACTGCGCCGTCGTCGCTCTAACTCGTCTGTCAGTAACTCACGGTATATTGAGAAGATAGATATAGGTGTATGCGACATACCAACCAGATGGGCTGCACGAGCCCCTTCGCGTCCCGCTTGTAGACGGCGACGGGATCCCGTCTCACAATATCGGAAACATCTCTCCTCGCGGGTGCTGGTATCGCGCGCCCGTCGCACAGCCGGCCGAGCAGCAGGAGCGCGGACACCGCGAGCAGCAGAAATGTGTTGACGTTGCAGAACATTGTGTAACCGTACGTTGGAGAGAAGACCAGAAGGGGTAAACAGCGATAACACACACGCCGGCCTGCTCGGCAGGTAGCTCCCACTCGAACCTTTTCGATCAGACGACGGTTATCGTACGACGGTGGTTAAATCGACGGTAAGGATGACGATGATGGTGAGATTACATTGAGGTTGAAGGAGCGTCGGTGGAGAAAGGTCAGTCAATCAATGCATCTACAAAAACTACCGTGGACAACTACTGTGCAGAGCTGCACCCACGAGCCGGACTGGGATCTGGAAGAGCAAGAGCGGAGGTGAAGGGAATCCAAAATCCAGAAATCAGGGCAGGCGAAAATGAGGGTGGTGCGATGATTATCTATTCCATAGTGCTGGGGAATACTTGGTACATTACCAAGTACACTCTCCCACTTGATGCATTTACTTAGTCTGCATGCACAAGCACAAGCACCATCACAGAACGGTGTGTAGTTCCATGTATGTCTGGACACGGTCCTCGATATCAGACGATGTTAAGAACGGATGAAGGATAGCGGCATCCGACGGGGCACGTTGACTGGTGTCGCCATCAGAGGCAATCACGCTAGCTGCAGCTCCACTCGCCCTCCACCGAATCAGGCAGCAGGTGTGAGAGAAACGCCACGGCCCATCACATTTGCGAAGCGAGGCGGCCGCTTATTGGCAGACGAGAGCAAGGATGGCGGAGGTTGCCTCGAACCGTGGCTTTGGCGACAACGTGGGAGTGGACTCTCGTCTCTTCTTGGCTGTGAGCAAGTGTCGACGGGGGCATTTTCAGCAGGGCAAAAAACGCCGACAGCGGGGATGGAACAATCCTCGCTTCGAGATGAGGTTCTGCAGATGTGTTCGAAAGAGTGATTGTACACAGCTTGTAGTCTTGGATGTCGTGTTGTAGTATCCTAGAATCGTGATGTAGTACAGTGTGTTCCTGGTATAAGATAACGTTGAACGTTAACCCGGTCGACGGTCCTTCCATTCGAGCAAACAGCCGTGCAGGATATATGCGGTGCACATGCAGACGTCAAAATAAAGAACAGCGCCCTCGTTTCCATGCACCGTGCCTGTTCTGATCAACTGATGCGTGCAGGAACAGAACTGTGAGAAGTCGGGTTGCCATGTGCGCGGCTGAGGGACAGAAAAACCTGTTTATTTTTGCTTGTTTTTCCCGCTGAAACGCTGAAACCGCAGGCTGGATTGCACTGCACGCTCGGCCAATGACTGATCCTCGGCTGCTGCGTTGCTGATCGGCACGGCCTGGTTGCCGGGATATCGCTGCTTCTTTCTATCCAATCGAATTCGATCACGGACACTGATGTTCATTGCGGACGGGAGATGCTGTCAGGAGGGCCGCTCACGGGCTGTGGCAGAACTGTACAGTACAAGTTACATTGCTGTGTCAGTCAGTACTGGTATACAAAGTGCAGTCACTCGCTTCCGATATTTGATCGGCTGTTTGCAAGCTGGAATGAAACCGGACTTAAAACCTGCCAAAATTTCAAAAGTCGCAGATTGTATCACGATAATATTGATTCAGGAATGCAAATCTAATGTCGTTTAATAACTAAGATGCTTCATTCTAGAATGTTGATATAAACGATCTATTATAATATCGTTAGTGACATTGTATCGCAATCGTCGCGGATGCCTCATATGTACCCCACACGATATAAATATATGCAATATACGACGACACCATCAGTACTTCTATATTCTACTACAATACGAAGTACGTGCATACGATTGTAAGATCCTCGTCATAAAGCACAGACAGCTTAGACACCGGACCAGCCACCAATATATACTCCAAGATCCTATTAATTATCAAATGTCCATCTGCTAGCTAGGTATGTACCAGTACTGGCACATGTCTCCTTACTCAGCACGTATGTCCCGCCAATTGATATTACTCGCCAGGCGCTCGATCCGAGTTTGCCTGCGCCTGCACATGTAATGTACACGTGTGTATGCAGGGGAAATGCACTACAATCCAGGGCTTGCAGAATTTTTGCCAGAGGCTTGACACAGAAGATTCGAATTCTGCACTGGTACCCGGACCATGTATGCAGGTCTAGCTAGCTGGTACCTGGGCGCTTGCTTGCCTTCTGCATCTCATCATATCCGTCGGTTGATCAGTCAGTCGAGGGATAGCTACCTAGCTAGGACCGTATCAGTTAGTGTATGATGCGATGAGATGGGGTCTGATGCTATCTTTGTCTTGAGTGTTTGGTCTACAAGCAGAGCTAGAGCCACTGTGGATATTTCCTGGTTTACCGGTATGAATATGGGGGGTCATATAGCTGTAGATGAGATGCAGGCATGGCTTGGTAATATCGCGGTCGTCAGGCCGGCCGCTTAGATAACCTTAAAGTTAGACGCTGACTCCTTTCCGCTGTCGATATATTTGTTAGTCTTGGGGACGCTGTATATTTGTATATTCTATAAAGTGTTTTATCGGCAAGACTATGGTGCTGCAGTGTGTGGTGTAGCGACTGCAAAATATAATCACATATTTGTTTATAGGGTATTGTTTTATAATTTATCGGAATTGCGCAATTCTAGCTTGTATTGATCAGACTGGGAAATCCGGGCAGATATATACATTCGATGTTAATCAAAGGTAGTGCACGACTCTAGCTCTCATTGCGTATTATAACATACGTATATCTGTCCGACTGCGGCTACACCGATCGATATATATACGATACTGCAGTACTGTGGTAAATGCAAGCCTGTTGACAGGGCATGGTAGACGATCCGCATTAATCTGTCAAGATATCGACGACGACTGAACGGAAACAAGAACCGGCCCGATATCGATTAAGCAAATCTATAGATAGGCACTTTGATAATCCGAAACTGATATACGAGTCGCTGGATAATGAGAGGCACAGATACATATGTGACGCTGCTACCGATATATCTGAAGATCACTGCATACCATCGTATACTATAGATAATTATAGAATCAGCGAGCTCCCTCTCAATTTTAAATTAATCACTACGCTGCAACCCCAGGAGCTCTACCGATCTCTACTTCGTATACTATTCCGAAAATTCAATCAACCTGCATACTATCCTAGGCCTCGCGAAAAGTCAAGTAACGCTCGAAATTTTAAAATCCGTTTGCTGAGAAAAACCTGTGCACGACCCCACTTTCTTCCTTCCTTCTTCCCAACATTCTTCTCACACGCAATAATTCCTATTCAGTCCCACCGACGAACACCACCGTCATACTTCCTGCCATATCATTGGCTGCGTGACGGCTTCCGGCGACCCGATGCACGCAGCTTCATGCATGCATGCAATGGCCACGCGTGCATTCGCTCGCACGTTTCTAGCACGTTGCCGCCACAGACCGTACGTGACGCTTAACTGATCATGCTATAGACCTTCTCTCCACTCCAGTAGACGAAGGTACCTACCTACCTACCTTCTACAGCACGTATGGAACCCTCTACAGTCCGGTTGACGACGGAGGGGTGAGTAACTAAGTAGAAGTAGGTGGTCTGAAGAACTTTATGGTGGCGGTACCCGCTGCTACAAGATTGGAGGAACACAAGGAAGGACGGACCCACCGCCCCACGCGTGCTCGACGCACGCATCAGGCCATCAGCACAGTCGAGACAGTAGCGAGTTTGCTCTAGAAAACCCCGGTCCGCAGTTGATATGATAAGCATGCATGCATGCATGAATGAAGGACGGGATTGATTGAACTTCGTTTTGTCATTTTCATGTCCGGGAATGTGCCAAGTGAGTCGAATTGAATTCATGGGATTCTGCTGAAATTACGTGTGGTAATACAAACCGCTGTCGTTTCAGGAACGACGGTACGTACCCGTCTGCTGTGGCACCGAGGCGTAATTACCGACAGACACACTTCTAACACTTCTAACAGAATACCCAGACAGCTGAAGCTGAAGAGAAAATAGGTATCATTATTGATTAAATGCCCGGTATCACTCATACGTCTAATACCCTATTAAGAAATCACAACACGAAATTTAAATGGTGAAGTTAATAGAGCGCTCGGCTGTTCCTGAATTGCCAGGTACCAACCCTGCAAGCAAACCTATCGAAACTCAAGCTTGACAGGCTCCGTCCACGCCCCGTCGCCCCTCGCGCACATCTCCGCAACTTCGTACACTTCATCTAGGAACGCGGGTCCAAAGCTCCCGGGACCCCTGACCGGCTTCTCATCCGTACTCGATGCCGACGCGCGCTCTGCTGCGACATTGTATGCGAGAATGCCGGCGAGGCAGCTGGACAGCTTGTCGTCGCGAGAGACGGCGAGGACGGCGGCCAGGACCGAACCGAGGGCACAACCGGCGCCTGTGATGAGTGACTGCAGTGGGTGGCCATTGCGGACGAGGACGGTGCGGTTGCCGTCGGAGAGTATGTCGGTCGGGCCGGTAAGAATCACGATGCATCCTAGTTCGGTTTATTAGCATATGTGGAAGCATAGGTGGCTATGTATTGTGTATTCAATATTCAAGCTTACGTTCTCTTCGTGCGGTTTGCTTAACAACATTGACGAGGTCGTCGAGGCCGCAGCTGTCGCCTGCGCTGTCGCCGGCGTCGACGCCCTTCATCTGCACGCCCTCGCCGGCGAGGGTGCGTATCTCTCCTTCGTTGCCCTTGATCACGTCGATGTAGCCTGCTTCGCGCAGTATCCATGACGATAATTCTCGCCGCATTCTAGTCGCGCCTGCGCCAACGGGGTCGAAGACGACCGGCTTCCCCGCGCGATTGTTCTCGCTGATCGCGGCGGCGTACAGCTGCTTGTCGGCGAGGCTGCCGGTGCCCATGTTGACGAGACAGGCGGAGTGCGGGGCGATCTTTGCGAGCGCTGCTGCTTCGTCGACAGCGTCAGACATGATGGGGCTGCCGCCGATTGCGAGGGTGACGTTTGCGCTGAATGTTCTGACGACGGCATTGGTAATATGGTGGACGAGCGGCTTGCGCTCTTTGACGGCGCGGAGAGTGGTGATGACGCGCGAGAGGATGAGCGGGAGGTAGAAGTCTGTGAAGATGGTGGTTTGCGAGGGCGGCGGCGGGGCCCATGGTGGAGGTGTGCGCGAGAGGGTGAGGAGGTCTGCGGATGCAGCTTCGGGATCGTCCGCGGCAATGATGGCGCTGACAACAGCGATGCCGGCGAGGGGTGTCGCGGAAGGTGGCCGCGATTTGTAAAGGATGGTCTGGACGTTGTTGGCGGATATGCCGCCGATGGCGACGGCGGGCAGCGGGCGGATCTCGGATACAAGAGTGAGGATATCGCGGACGCCTGTGGAGTAGAGTGGTGGATTCGCATCGGGCTTGGTGGGGGTGGGGAGGACCGGGCTGACGCCGATGTAGTCGCAGGTGGTAGCGGCGGCGAGGGAGGCCTCATCGAGGGAGGAGACGGAGAGTCCGATGATGGAAGAAGGGCCGAGGAGCCGGCGAGCGGTGTCGTAGTCAATATCATCCCAGCCGATGTGGACGCCCTCGCAGCCGACGGCCAGCGCAACGTCGACGCGGTCGTTGATAAGCAGCGGAACGCCGTGGCGCTTGGTGATGGCGTGTATGCGCTTTCCGAGATCAATGAACGGGCGTGTATCCAGGGTCTTTTCGCGCAGCTGGACGATCGTGACGCCGCCTTTAATTGCAGCCTCGACGGTGTCTTCGAGAGAGCGGCCGGGCGGGAGCAGCGACGAAGATGTGACGAGATATAGGGAGAGGTCGAGCGGAGGAGCTGCTGGCGGATCGGGAGGTGGATGAGGCGGCGGCGTCGGTGGCAGGCTGGGTGTAGCGACGGATACAGCGTCGGAAGACATGGCAGACGCAGCCATCATCGAGGCGGCGACCATTGAAGCTGCGTTCTCCGAGTCGTCCATGGTGATAGCTCCTATGCTGTAGCTTGGTGGAAATGTATCTACGTATGGATGTAATGAGAATCAAATGGGAAAATTTATCAACAACTGTGGACGGCGGGATGCAAGAGTATATAAGACCCCGAGGATAGATGCACAGCCGTTGGCATTGCGTCGTTGTCGTCGCCGTCGTCGTCGGCGAGTGACACCAACAGGAGCAGTTCGAACAAGATTTGTCAATACAGCGAGCTCATCGGCGCAGGGTCAGGTCATGTTGGGCAGCTGCGGCAGATAGCCGAGCATGCCGAGAAGAGCAGGTGCGACGGCTGACAGCTGCAGGCAGAACTGAGCTGGAGCTGGAGCTGCAGACAGGAGGTTTTGTCGGCTGTAGTAGTTGATTGTGATGAGCTGTGGATGGGGGAGAGAAATGGATTCAAGCTTGTGATTCGGCGAGTATGGTTGAATGGAGTGACGTGATGCCAAAGACGTCGAGCTCGCATAGACGACATTGCAACACAAGCTGATGTGGTAGGAGACTATGTCAAGAGGAGATGTCAACGGAAAACAATCGATGTTGATTTTGACGACACGGCCCATTGAAACCCGATTTAGTGAAGACGCCGCGCCGGAAGCCGTTCCTGATATATCGTAGTGGGGTGGAAACTATATATAGCGTGGTCTCGCTCGCCAGACTGTCCGTCAGATAGTCCAATCTCGGGAGCTAGTCTCGGGAAATCCATGCATTGATATTAATTCGATGGCCCTGGCTCTCATAGAGCTGCTGGCAGCTTAGTCTCAATTGGTCTGGCAAGCTAATTCAAATTCTCCGGCATTAAGTCTTGATCGAGGACAGTGATCTTGCTCAGTGTGGCAAAGGCCTTGCCAGCTAACACATGCACATAAATCATACCGGCTACCAGACGGATCTCGCGCCGTGTCGCAATGGTCCAATATTTAGCTATAAAACCACGTAGTCTTTTGATACACGAAGTAGGAAGCTCGGGGATTGTGAAGATGTCTTTGATTTTTACGCCCTTTTTGCTTGCGTTCTCGTTTGAAAAGAATTGATAGGACAGAAAACGTATAGAATGTGTCTGGTATTCCGGCGTATATACACACGACGTATACGCGTATATAACTATACGTAGTTCCTGTACTCGGTATCTATTAGTGTATAGGCTTAGCTGTCTGGCATTTGTACCAATATTGCTGGCATCCCAAAAGATACCGCATTAATTCTCATCCCAACTCCAGAGAACTTTTTACCGCACTTAATTTTGCCCAATTTAAAGTCACACAAAAACACTAGGCTCAAACCTGCAGGTATAGGATTCCAGCCGGCTCGATCGATGACTAGTATCGGGAATTCTGTAAAAGCCATCAAAGCATCATCCACTCGCGGCAAGCTGGACGCCTATAGTATACGCATGATATTGCAGAAATATCACGACCAACACAAAACGAGAAGGTGCCGGTGGGCCAAGCATTCGTCGCGTATCCAAAATGTCGCAAGCGCGACGCATGTTCTGCTGGCATTGAAAACACCAAACTCAATCTGGTCCGGGGGGCCGGGAGGACATTTCAAAGTCGAGCTGAAATCATGGGCTTTTGAGAACTCCGACCACATTGCCCAGCTACTTAGTATATGTCTGCGGCACTAAGGTTATGTCAAAATTTTCCGCTTTCTGGTTACACTGCGGATATCAGACCATTTCTCCATGATACACACGTCGAGTTGAATTTGGATATATTCTATGCTGACATATATACATTCATAGAAACTATCATACAGCATTACAACGATGCGGATTGATATAGAAGATCCTCCAGCATTCGGTCTCCTTTACTTATGGTTGAGCAATCGCCGTCAACTATAGTATTCGCAAGCAGAGGGCGTGGCCAGTCGAATTCCACGTTCAGTTGTGGGGGAAGGCAGAGCTGCAGTCGCTTGAATCTAGCAGACGCAATATGGTGCGCACATGGGATCGCATTCTTCAAATCATCGGACGGTCGATGTTAGCACATCAAAGATATGGTATGGTTTTAAGTTCATCAGGGCAGGGATATGATAGTGGCATCACGATGGATACTTTGAGATGCACATCATTCAATAATACTGGAAGATATGCACTTACTCTTGATGAGAGAGTCATAATCAGGGACAGCAACAGCAATAGCAACGACGATGAGCTGAGCGACGAAGACGGCGATCGTGAGGAGCTTCATTGTGATGGAGGTAAAGAAGTGAAGTAACGAGTAAACGTAAACTTAAGATCGAACTGGCGAAAATATCAAGGGGTATCTTTATACTCTGTGGAGGTGATGGTATTTTGGAAATGCGATGGCCGATCAGACTCTTTTTATATGCGGAATGGAGCTGCACGACAATTATCCTGAGTGCGACGCGGTTGTTCAGTTTGGCTCGAGCTCGCTAAGTTGAGCTCTAGCGCCACGCAGGGCTCTGCAGGGCTGGGCTTGTTAGACGGAGCTCTAGCGCGTGCGCTCAGCTGTCACACAGATGGCTGAAAAAAATCCTCAGGTCGACTCCACAAGTGATAGTGTCGCGAAGTTGACACCGGTTATAAAGGGACAGCACTTAATATAGCCTGCACAGCTGCTTCTGAGTGAATAATTTCGATGAAGTAAGAATTGAGCTTGCGTGAAGTAGTATTCTCATTCGGATTATGAACTTGATGGATTCACGTTGAGCTACCTCAGGTGGCCTACAAGCAGACAGCGAATCTGATTTCACCAGGTTGTAGCTTGTGAACCAGATCGACGTGTCTCAAATCAGATTCTCGACGAGTCAATTATATCAGTACGATCTTGCTTGATGGGCTAAAGAAACGGCACGTCCACGTGTTTCGTTTACCAGAGAAAGTAACAGTCAAAGTCGGCGGCAGCTCTCGCGTAGTGAATTGAATTCTATATCAAACTCGTACCGATCTGGCGGTTCGGGCTAGAGTCACATATATCTCAATTGTAACTTTGAACATTCCAATTTCGAGATATCTGCTAATCCAATCGGATACAAACATAATATTTCATGTACTTCAGTCTGTGGGGCTCAAACAAAAATACAAATAATTCCTTAAACCATCCCCTCTCATAAACATCGATTAAGCCACAGGTAAGGAATGTCTTTGCTAATGTATGAGCAACAAATACAATCGTTATATAGCGTTGAGCTAATCGATCCTAATTGAATCTAGCATATTCAAATGATGGTGCAGACAGTGCTCCGTACATTATATTGAGGTTAACTACTGGTGTGGGCGGGCAATTTAGCACCAGCATAGAGGAAAGCATGTTGGATCGCATCCTATATTGTAACATTCGACCGAGTTAGCACAGTATACCATGAAAGGAGTATGGACGGCATAATTCGACCAAGTATATATCAAAGATATCTAATACTAGTCTTGAAGTAATTCACTTACTCTTGACGATCTCTTCGGGTGCAGGCGCGGGTGCAGGAGCAGGAGCAGGTTCAGGAATAGCAGCGGCCGCGGCGACTGCGACAAGCTGAGCGACGAGGACGACGGTTGCGAGGACCTTCATTTTGATGGAGATAGTGAAAAATCAAGTATATGAAGAAGTAGTTTCTGACGAGCTTGGTCTCGTAGAAGAGCGGAGTGATGATTTTGTGCGATCTGATGCTGTGGTTGCTTTGTTATGCCAGCTTGCAAGACAGTTTTGACGGAGATATCAAGGCAGCTTACATAGACGGGACACAGCAGGAGCATAGGTATCTACACAACTCAGCCTGCAGGCTGGTTGCACATAGCTAGTGATAGCGATAGCAGCTGCAGTGCTAACATTCCGCGACGTGCATCTACATAGCTGAGAATCGGCGATCCTGCGGTGCTCCTTGCTAGATTTGTCGCGGGATCGGCTCGGTTCGCCAGTCCCGGCGACGCCCGCATTCTACAGATCCACTGCATTCGTTGTGTATCGACAGAGGCTACATTGCACTTGACTGTATCTTCCTGGACTGTCCAGTATATCAGTGCCATACATACATTATTGTCGCCGGTAAACGGAGGCTTTGAACACTATCATCGGGAACTGGAGTTGATCTGTAGTTCTGTAATTGATCGATAGTTCGGAATGGTGGATTGTCAAAAGATCGAATGCATCTAGTTTAGAGCTGCATCGGAGGGATAGTTGTGAGAACTGAAGTAGTGTCGTTAACCAATTCGTCGAGCTTTGAGGGCAGATTGATACTGATGTTGAGTGATTAGCTGACGTCACGCGCCGTATTCATCGTTAGTGGTAATTGCTGCGTTGGGGTTGTGCTGAATCTAGTCATATCTGATAAAATTGAAATACGATGGTCTCGCGTGGGGGAGCATTGGGTTTTGCCAAATATATTGAACATCGAATGCGCATGCCACACAATGGCGGGAAAGTGATATGAAAGATAACCAAGAGCCGAGATATGATACTAAATAGAGCTATGTTTCTTTATTGGATTAGCCGGACCGGACGAAATTTAAATGTGCACACGTGTTTGTATGCTTTTGGACTCGAGCTTGGGGTCTCAGATACATGGTCAATAGAGACAAAATGAAGAAGCAAGATGAATAGTGTTAATTGGGTCAACTTGAATGGTTCCAACCAGTGTTTAGTTTTGTTGCTCAACATCATTTCAATTTGATCTGTAGTAGGTACAAGAAGTGTGGTTAGGAGATGTCCGTTGAAACACAACAAATTTCCGTTTTGGTGGTTACACAGAGCCCGTGATGTTCTATAAAGAGGACTGGATGGGTTATTCCGACGGCAATTGTGACGTTGAAAACGTCAGGTGTCGACGTCTGCTTGTTAGCAGCACCTGCCCGTGGTAACGGAGTGGGTCAGACAGCAGAGCTCCACCGAAGGGAAACGATGTGTTGGCAGGAGGTCTGTGTGGAGCACCGTTTCCCGGCGAACGAGCGTGACCTTTCCCGATTCGGGAGCGTGCAAACAGGCGGCGGCGTAAACAAACTGCCCGTTGGATCACAACACAGCAGCCGGCAGCTGAAGGCAGCGCAGCGTTAAATCATCGCGGCTGCCCGTCGACGTTTCTTTTCCGCCTGTCCAACTTCATTCCTCAATCAATTTGCCGTTTGCAGCGGTTTCCTGTCCTTTCTGTATCACCGGGGCCGAGCTCCTGCATTGCTTCTCTGCTTTATCGCCATCTTACAATCAATTACCTCGTAGCTCCCCTTTCTGCATTCCTGCTGCTGATGAGCTGGCCGTAGCTTCACCTCGCGTGCGTGCTCGTTTCGACCCATTGCCATGTCTCCGCCTTCCTCTCGCTCCACCTCATCTCGTCCCTCAATCTCCTCCTCCCGCAGCACCCCGCCCACCGACGACGGCGAGTCCTCCGCCAGAATGCCCGCCCCGTCGGCCGACCCGCCGGCCGATAAGACCGTGGCCGCTGCGGCCGCCGCTGCAGAAGTCGCACTGCCATCCGAAAAGCCCTCACGCGTCTCCCAATCGCAGCACGACGACTCCGAAATCGACGCGATCTTTGAGCAGACCGCGTCGGAATCGGAGTCCCCTCGCCGCCCTCCATCGATCCCGGAGGACGACTACAGCGGGCCCAGAAACTACAGCCGGCTGAGCGTTCGCGACTCCGACGACTCTGACGACGACAATGGAGTCTCAGGCACCCCGCCTCCCAACCCCTTCGGCCCTACAATCCGCTCCGCGACCCTCAACACCGCTAAGCAAGTCGCTGGCGACAACGGTGCCGTCCTGCCCTCCGCGGTCTGCGAGTCTCCCAGCCCAACGGCCTTCTCCCGCCGCCGCATGTCGTCCGTCGGCACCAATCGCGGTTCAAAAGGCTCAATCTTCCCGGACCCATCAATCTTCTCCCCATTCTCTTCTAGCAAGAAGAAGAAGCCCGCTAGAAACGGCTTCTCGGGTCGCGGCTTCTCCTCGCCTAGTAGGAAAAATGGCCGTATGCTGCAAGTCGCACCCTCTCCGGATCCATCGCCTCTCGTTCTTCTCCATGTAACTCTCCTGCCTCTGCCCGCACAGGGCCCCGCATCCTCAGTCCTTGCAAACCATCTCCGCAAGATGATATCTCCCACAGTCGTCGCCCGTGGTCTGCTTCTCCCTCACCCCAACGACGACTACGACGCTCTTCTCGAGATGATTGCCGAAAACCTGGGCCTCGACCAGGAAACCCCACCGCCATTCAAGCGCGCGCCCACTTATATTGCTGACGACTGCGCCTCACACTCCGAGGGATCCTATGTCGCTTCCTCGGACGACGAAGCGGAGCCCGTCTGTCCAAACTGCTCGCGGCGCCGCTTGAAACCGGACCCGCTTCGCCATGGTCGCCCGCGGCGGCTGCGACGACCCTTCAAAAGCAACGAGAAGTGGTACTCCATAAATGTGTTTGCATCGAACGGTCTGATGCGCGCTGGCGCGTGGAGTCGCAGCTGGGAGGAGATGGAGCGGATTGATGTCGAAGTTACCGTCACGCCTGGCTATGAAGACATCGAACCTACCAGAAGTCTCAGGCCCTCGTCGCAGCGAAGTGATAGTAAGAAGACGCTGCAAGGTAGCTTTCAGTATAGGCGTCGTATGCATCCGACCATGGTTGGTGTAGAGACGACCACGGATGAAGAGATGCCGCGGCCTCGCAGAACCTCTGGTAGCAGACGACGCACGTCCGGCCCACGGAACTTGAGTGGCTCGATACGCAGCCGGAATGGCAGCAACTACTCAAAGCAAGAGCCGCTGAGCGAGCTGGAAATTCTCCCTGACGATGATAAGGGTAAGGAGATATTTTCAGACGGGCTGGACACTGACGTCCCGATTTTCGAGCCTCCCGAGCAGGAGAGTGGCAGTTTTGTTCCCATCTGGGAGGACAAAGACGCTAAAGAGGGCAAGGAAGCTAGACCGGAACGCATGCGTAGTGAAGACGCCTGGACGACGGACGAAGAACCCTCTCAGAACGAAGTTCAGATCAAGCAAGAGGAGGAAGTTACATCGCCCTCTGAGAAAGGAGATCTTGCTCCTGCCGATAGATCTGAGGACGAGAACCGCCGTCTCAGCGCCTTCACTATGAACACTGCCATTCATCATACCATCGCTAGTTCTTCTCGTGGGACGAGTTTGGATAGAGACTTTCTGTCCCCTAGCGATAATCTGTCGCCTGAGCCCGAGATCATCACCCCTGCGGTCTCGCCACCCATGGAGCGCAAGGTCACCAATCCGCATAGACTCCATCCATCATCGCGCCGAGGCAGTCGCGAGATCAAGCCCGCAGAGCTGCGGAGCTACCCGCCAAGCGAGAAGACCTCCCGGCCGAACTCAAGCCGCAGTCCCGAAAGCATGGCCATAGTCGGCCTGGCACTTTCTGACGACAGCGACGAGATTCTCGAAGACCTCGAAGGCGACAAGGAGAACCATCACGATAGTGTCGACAACAAAGAGAACATCCCCGTCGACATTTCTGATGAGGATGAGCCTTCCGCCGACTATCCAGCTGACGACGAGGATCCTGAAGAGCTCAGGCCCACCTCACCGCGCAGCAGACGGGCAGTCACGCCCAGGACGGCGGGTCCGTCTCCCATGCCTTCAAAGTTCTCGTCTCCAGCTATGTCACCAGACATTTCTCCAATGGTTTCCAGAGCCAATTCTCCCCATCCGCCTAAACCTGAGTACGCACGCCAGCGCCGCAGGAGAAGCAGCAGGAAGAGCTTTGACAAGGCCTTCGAGTCTCGGGGGCACTCGCGTATGAACTCTTCGAGCAGCAATACCATGCCCTCGCAGACTGAAGAGCCGCTTCGTGGTCGCTCTGCTTCGCGAAGCACCCGGCGATCCATGTCGCCGTCGCCTGAACCGCGCAATGACGAGAAGGGACTGGATCCAGAGCCGCCTGAGAACATGATGGACAAACTACGTCTTATGATCAAGCCTACGATCGATACTCTCTCGTCTATACCGCTACCTACTTTGCTTCTCATCGCGATTCCTTTTGCTGGCCTCATCGCATTCAGCGTCAACAGCTATGTTCAGCAGCGCAACCTCGACTTTATGGTTCGCAATTTCATGGAGAACCAAGTCGCGCAGCAGATGCAGATTCTTCAGCAGCAACAGCAGGTCGTTCAGGCAGCCCCGGCGCCTGGGCACCATGCTGAGCAGGAGGTACCGTTCGTTCCGCCGGTGCAGGTTGCCAGCCATGGCGGTGCGGTGGAGTCGGAAAAAGGCCCCGCCGCCCCTGTCCTCACGCCCGAGGAACAGGCGGAACTTGAATGGCGGAACGCGCAGAAGAAGGGTCTGGAGCATGAGAGTGTCGTTTACGGCATCCAAGTTGGTGGCAAGTGCGTCATGCCGCAGGAGGTCCCAGCAGCGATAAGGCAAGCCGCCCGGGAACGCGAGAGCATGTCGCACAGCGACGACGGCAACGACAATGCCGAAGATGTCGATGCAGGTACTCTTGAGCCCGAAGAAACCGAGTCCGATATCAACGGCGAGGAGGAGCAGATCAATTTCGGCAACATCCAGCCGGAAACAGAGGAGGAAGAAGTCCCGAAGACCCCGCACATCCCAGCTATGGATGAGGCCTCCGATTCCGATTCCGATATCAACTCGCCCCGACAGTACGCTACCCCGCCGCTGTCGCCGCCGCATCCGTACCGCAGCCGCTCGCGCTCCCCGCGGGCGCGCAAAGTCGGGGTGCAGCAGCCGTACGATTACTATCAGCAGCCGCCGCATATTCATGAAGATGCCCACGATCGCGTCTCGGAAGCCGGTGATGTCGATATTGTTAAGCCGCAGATACGCGATAACGGGCTTGAGGATGGCTGGTTCAATGAGATTCCGGAGATGATGCTGCCGCCGCCGCTGCGCGAGATTCCTGCTAGTCCCAGTCGCGTGCATGCTGCGGAGCCGTCGGCGGACGCTGTGCACGATTCTGTCGTGTCTGAGGCCGAGGCTGAATCGTCGCCGTCACCGTACCAGGCCGTCGAGCATTCTGATGAGTTGTTGAGTCCCCGTTTGAAGGGCGATGATGGACGGGAGTCTGAGGAGCAGGAGCACTTGGGCTCGCCGAGACAGGAGGCCCAGGAAATGCGGTCGCCAAGATCGGCGTCTAGACGTGCGGGGTCGCCGAAGCAGCAGCCGCTTGGAGATTCGCCGTCGCGGCCAGCATCACGGTCTCCGTCCAGAAATGGCCGTAGTCAATCCCGCCCGCGCCCGTCGTCCCGCAGCGGAAGCAAGTCGCGATCAAAGTCGCGCGGACGCAAGAGTCCTGTCATCTCGAGCACTGCGCCGGCTGCCGCTGAATCCGTACAAGACTCCCAGTCGGCGGAGGCACAGACTGGTGACTCGTATGAATACGAGCCGCTGAATCTGCATCTTGGTAAAGATGGTGCGGAGAATGACCCCGCGCATACACCTGTCGTTAAGGGATCCCCGCCGGTTTCGCCGTCTGCCGAGGCGCAGAAGGAATCTCCGGAGTCGTGGCGGGATCGGTTTTTCGAGCGGCTGTTAGGAAGGGATAATGAGAAGGAAAAGGATAAGGAGAAGCCGTCGGGAAAAGAAGAGGCTGACGCCGCCACAGCCACTGTTGGCGAGGATGCGGGTGCGCAAATGAATGTGAATGAGGATGATACTGCTGCTGGCACGCCGCCTGCGTCGCCACGGCAGGAAGCTCTGTCTGGTAATGATGAGGTGCTGTCCGCTGAGAAGGAGCTGGATGGTGACGGTGTGGTTGTTGATGATGGTGCAGCTGTAGCGGAGGCTGAGGGTGATGTTGAAGCTGAGGCGGATGGTGAGGAAGATGGCGAGGAAGATGAGGATGAGGTGCAGTATATTCCTGAGAATTTAATGGAGGAAGAGTATGTGTTTGAGGATGGCGAAGGGGACGAGGATGAGGATGGGGAGGATGGCGAGATTGACGGTGAGATTGATGGGGAGGAGTTTGATTATGAGGGGTTTCAGGGCAGTTTGAAGGATGGGTGGTGGGAGGAGGAGCGGCGGTAGGTATGTGTACGTTGTGATTGTATGGCGTTCTGGTGGATTTTGTTGAATTGTTTTATATGATCGTATGTTACCTTTGGTTAATGATGTGGATTGGGGATGATGGTGGTGGATACTCTGCTCGGATTTATTTTTAGCTGACGAGTTTCTTATGTATATTTTACCGGTCGATGTTATCTATTTCTTTTAATGTAGTACGCCGATTATACTTTATCATTTTCAATTTGGATTTTTTGTGCTCGACTTTGAAGCTGTGCGATTGCGGGTCTAACGTTGACTTCTGTGATCTTTCGTGTCCGATCGATCGTTGGATGCATGCCGATACGTAGCTGTGGTTGTGGCTGGTGTGTGTCAGATACGGATTTTGATCGTGGTGTTGGTATAGTGTAGCGTTGGTGTGTGTGGGTGGTACGTGGAGATAGCGTCGTAAGCTGGTGCATCATGTTATTGGTGTGCATGTGGGCAATCGTGGTGATAGCTCGGTCAGTTGGTCTGGGGGTACTGTGGCTGTTGGGAGTTTGCGGAAGGGGCATGTTGCGATTTGATGTACGTAGTGGTTTTGATCTGGTGAAGTGGCTGGTTGGAGACCCTGCTCTCCGGCATTGCTTAATAGTCGGCGATTGGCGCAGCATGTAGGGAGCCTGGTCTCGTTGGAAGATTTCATCACGGAGGATCATACGAGGATGAGTCTTCGTTGATCGATGCAGTTGGGATAGTGAAGGAGAGTGTGTCAGTCTGCGCCCCAGCCCACTTTCTGGCAGGCATGGCTGTGAACAGCCGTTACGGACCTACCCTCGTGGAACAAAGCAACAGCTGTTGAGCATCCCAAATGCTAGTCGGGAACATTCGATAGCTACCTGCTGGTTGAAATCTGCAGCCAGCTTGCCTGAACATCTGTCAGGCCCATCCCGGTCGCTCGCGTGACGCGGGAACAACCTCAAACAACACGCCGACGCGTTGGAAGTAGTTCAAGTAGCTTCTTCCCAAAGAGGAAATCCAGGCCGCTCGGAACTCGGTGCCAAAAAGCATAGCCGAGGCACGGCGTCTTCACAAGGTTTCGTCGGAGCGAGCGCAAGCATCACGACCCGGCGCGGCCGACGGCAATGCAATGCCTCCATCTCGACAGCCCCGACGCTCGGGCTTTTCCTCACGCACATCCCTCCGCATGCAGACACCCACCGACACCTAGCTAGCCACCAATCAACCAGCCATATATACCCGCTCCCGGCATTCCATCCACCCATTCCATTCTTTCCTCCGTCACATCCACGAGTCGATTTCCAACCCAATGCCCATATCGCTCGGTGAATTCCTCTCCATCGGCCACTCATCCGCAGACCCAAACGAGCAAGACGACCAGCCAGTAGCCATGCCCGACAGCACCTCGCAGACCATCAAGCCGCCGCCGCCGCCGCTCCCCCACCACAGCCTCATCGAGAGCACCCTCGAGCTCACCGCCCTAACCGACCTCGGCCCGACAACCTTCACAAACACCCGTCCGCTATGGCGTCCGCCCAACGCGCGCGGCATCTTCGGCGGCGCCGTCATCGCGCAGAGTCTCGCCGCCGCGATCCGCACTGTGCCCGACCACTTTCGCGTGCATAGCATGCATTGCTATTTCGTCCTAGCCGGCGACTGGACCATCCCCGTTATATACACCGTCGAGCTGGTGCGCGATGGCCGCAGTTTTGCTACTAGGACGGTGCAGGCGCGGCAGAAGGGCAGGTGTATCTTTACTACCACTTGCAGCTTTCAGCGGCCGAGCGAGGGCAAGGGTAGCTTGGAGGCTCAAGAGCCCTTGCCCGAGCGGCTGCCCGGGCCGGATGAGTGTGATGGCGGGGAGACGGTGGCGAGGCGGATGGTCGCGCAGGGGAGGATGACGGAGGAGGGGTTTAGAGAGTGGCAGAAAGTGAAGGAGGGTGATCCGTTCGAGAGACGGGTGATCGGGATTGCGAACAGTAAGTTACTCCGAATACATTGTTGTCACGAAGCATTTCTGCCGGAGTCATCACACATGAGATATCACAAGGCGCCGAATATCGATAAAGTCTTATAAAACTCAGGCATACATTCTTCATCTTATGAAGATTTGTATTCCCAAGTTTCATAGAAAATTTCGGATTTCGGTGGTGGGATTATCTGCCGAAGCCAGCCCACTGTCCGTTGTGGTAGTCAAACAGACAGCCAATCCTCTGGGCCAACGAAGCTAGATCTGTCGAGGGTTATTTTGCCCGTAACATACGGCATCACGGCCAATGATTGTCTCGTTGCCAGATCCGTGCCTTTGCGTCCAGCGTCTGGTTTGCGAGACAACGTACGGTGCCAAAGTGTATGTTGGCAACGTGTTGCGGGGAGATTTTCCCACAGCCGTCGTTGGAATCGAGACTACTTTTCGTCATATCCTTGCTGCTCTGCAAGAACTCGTATCCTTTCGTCCAATTGCTGCTCTGCACTTACCCTCTACACCATGCTCTTCCCTCGAATACGTCCTCGCGGAAACGTCAAAATTACCTAGGTGTGTACAACATCCGCTAACAGCGCTCCAAACCACAGACACAAATCCAAACCCCACAACCAAGCGCATCCGCTCGTGGATCCGCGCCAAAGGAACCATCGACGCCCCCGCCGGCGCCGCCCCACACATCGAAGCTCTCGCCTACGTCTCGGACTCCTGGTTCCTCGGCACGCTAATCCGGACGCACAAAACTGCGCGCGTCGGCATGATGGTCTCGCTCGACCACACAATCTACTTCCACGGCGCCTTCCGCGCGGACGAGTGGATGTTCCTGGAAAGCGACAGCCCCTGGGCGGGCGACCAGCGCGGGCTGGTGCACCAGCGTATATGCGCCAAAGACGGGAGATTGATCGCCACGTGCTACCAGGAAGGCTTGGTGCGCGTGAGAGATCTGAAGGGCGAGGAAGAGGAGGCGGAGGTCGCAACGAGCGGTGGGAACGGCGGCGGCGGCGGCGGCGGTGGCGCAACTGCGACTGGTGGTGCGACGAGGAAGGAAAGTAAGTTGTAGTTGAAGGTTGTAGGAACGTTCGTGGCGCGATGGTGTTGGGTGGCTGTGCATGGCTGTTTGTATAGTACATTATATATATAGATTGGTATCCGCGCCGTCTGGATTCTGGAATAACGTTGGCTGCGGCGGAATCTGTGCATGCTTTTTCCTATTTCCTCGGAGGTTGGCCTTAGCCTCGAAGCCAGGCGCTGAGTTTGCATTAGACCCTGAAATACTTGTAACCGCATGCGCTCCGCTACGCCCATCCTGAGATGTGGGTTGCGATGTTGCAATGTGGCGTGGAGGGTCTTTTCTTCGACTGTTTAGTAGCTTGCGTTCATATTCAGTGCGCATGCTCGAAACAGCGAGCCGGCGTCTGGTCCCGAGACCATGCGCATGCATGGGAATTGGGCTCGCTCGGTGGGCGCGCGGGCGGTCTCGTAAGCCAGGCCCGTGAATGCATCGTGGAGTGATAGGACATGCTAATAACTGGTTCGGATAGGTGCTTAGCGTATGATCGTGAATGTTCAGCATTTTTTAATTTCTAGACCGAGCTCGAGGGGTGGGACCGGCTAGGGATAGTTCTACAAATTCATGCGACTTCGATATATATATGTATACTGATAACTCGGGACTGAGTAGGTAATTTAATCGTTTTATATATATACATAGGTACATACCTAATCACGCACAATGTCGGAATCTAAAACGACGTTCGAACTCGAGCGCACCTTCTTTGACTTGATTGAACCTCAAAATACATCAGTATGCTAGCTACCAATCTAAAATATTCTGAAACTAAACAAATGGCAGGTTATTCGCACCATAGGAATAGGGTAGCAGATCAGCGCGCGGAAGCTAGCTAGCTCAGACTTCGTCGATAGAAATCGATAGCTAAGCTAGGCTGGTCAGCCAGGGTTGCTGCTTCCTTGGGAGTGGCCCGTATTGGTCTCGCAAGCCAGGCCGCAAGCCAGGCCGCATGTCAGGCCGGTACCATTAGAATTTCATGCTACCGAGTCGCGGGCCACAACAAAGACACTAATCTCATATTGATCCTGCGGTCGAATTTCGACTTCGATACTCAGAATCCGGCGGTGCGGATACCCAGTACCTGGCCGACGGCTGCGATCAATAGCGTTGGGATACTGTCGGAGCATTACAAAGATTGCAGAAATTTCATCCAGTCCCAAGAGTACATTCCACGAATTCCTTGTTGTTAATATGGTCCTTTCATCACCGGACCTAGTCTCGGCGGACCCAGCCACTTTCACCGCCTCCAGAGAATCCATTGCTGTGAAAGTTTTGGCGGACCCCTCCTTGGGTTTTTGATCGGGAATCAGGTCAAATAACCGCCGAATTATGTCCTTGGTATACTTTCTTATAGAGGTGGCCTTGAACACGAACTTGTGGAGGCCTCTTGAGTTGTAATCCTCACTCACAGAGGTCCACGCTTCGATGTAGATTGCCGCCAGTTCGTCAATTTGACGGTCGCTCAACCGGGTTCCAGGAGCTAAATCTGGTGCGTCTGTCACAATTACATTCGCATGGCGATTGATTGTGATGACTTCGAATGTAAATGGAGAGTTGCCGCTTCTCAATGCTATAGATACGGTGGTTCTGTGGAAGCCACCTCCTTCTGAACTTTCCCCAACTGATTTGGATAGGTTGTCGTGAAACGATCTGTCGGTGCTTCGTTCGTATCTTAGCGCAGTCCCTTCGGGATCCGAGTAAACGGTGAAGGCCTCTCCGCGCTCCCAGTGAAAATCAAGCGGCTCCTTGAGAACGGTATTTTTAATCATATTTAGATCGAATCGTGCTCTGTCCCTAGGACTGATTCCAGCTAGTCGATGAGCGGCGAGAAATACACTCATCGTTGCAGTGGTCTTAGAGTCCTTATCTGTCTCATATCGAATCCATATAGTCCCAATTTCCCAGGTTTTGCGGCTAGGAATACCCCCGGCTCTGGTGATCTTTAGCATTACTATGTACAATGCCAACATTTCCTCCGTTCCTAGAAGTAGAGTCCAGATTTGTTCAAGTCGACTTGAAATCCCATGGCCGTTCGGTCTGTTCCACAAATTCTCGGCCTTTGCAACCAGCATGACTCCAGGTTGGGTCATCATATCAACATATTCTTGCCGCACAAACTCCAACACTCTGATAGTATTATGCGCGAGCGCGTCATGTAAAAATGTGATTGATACCTCCGTCCACTCATCTGGGAAGGTGACTCTATGGTAGTTGGCTTGCAACCAGGCTCCAAGTAATGCACTTGCCAAAGATGGAACAGATCTTGACGAGGGGAAATTGTGAACAACCAAAGCTAAAGGGCTTGTTACTACCAAACGGCCGCTGCGAAGGTGTTTTTTTGGCTCTTCTGGGACGAGGGATAACGAAGATATGCGATACTCAATGTTGACTTTCGACCCGGCTGGAGTGATGCCGGACTCGCTGAAATTGGGTTCCTGTGCTATACCTTGAGCAATCAGGGAAGTGTGACTTCTCATAATCCTTCCGTGCCCTCTAATATTCGGCGCTTTCGACGTTCTCAAAATATTATTGATTGTAGTCATAAATTCCTTGATAGGGTTTTTTATGACCACAGAGGTAGATACGACTTGCGGCGGGTCCAGAGGCGTGTCCGGAACACTGTCACGGGACAGATACTTCGTAGTCTGCTCGTAGCGTAGCGCAGTCCACCACGCAGTATTATAGCAGCCTTGGAGCAGTGTGTCGTCAATGAGCTCATCCGGCGGTGTCTTGAAGCTGGTGGCAGCTCCCGTGTGGTCTAAGGATCCGCCTCCAGATGTCTCCGAACTGGGGACGTAATGGAACGCGTCGTCAGAAGGGTCTTCGAAGCCGGTCGTAAGTGGGTCTCCTGCGAGATTGTCTTGGACCATTCTGACCTCATCTTGAACGTATGATCTGATTGCAAAATGTACTAGGATAAAGGGCATACGCTTTTGATAACGTGTACGCCCCTCATCCTTGGTCCAGCCGAATTCGATCGATTCGATATACGGATCGCCTAACAAACTCCCCCACTTATTCAAAAGAAGTTGAGAAGCTCTCCCCTCTCTAGTAGTGGATGTAAACTGGGTTGCAAGGACGTCGAAGACCTCAGGATTATCCTTTCGCGTATATGTGAAAACACGTAACAACCTAGGCTTCGGGTATCCGGTTTGGAGTTTTGCGAATGCCACAGCTTCGGGGGATAAGTTCTGGAACATGATGTGCCGGATGAAGGAATTACCAGCGTGACTTCTCCACGTTTCAAATGTCGCGCGAGCAATGTCTCTGGACAGAGCATCCTCCCTTTCATTTGAAGGGAGAAGGGGTGGATAATATTCATGTACCCAGGTCAACTTGAGCACTATATGTTCTTCCGGTACAGAGATATGGCAGAAAAAGTTCAACTCAAAATATGTTGAGCGGACGAGGTAGTATGACGGAAAGTTTCTGAAATATCCTGTATATCTTGAGAGGCCCTTTAAATATTTGAGATAAGGATGTTCTGTGAGGTCAAAGCTATAGCGTACAGTTACTGTTACCGGCATGTCTGCTGGAGCGCTGGGCGGTCTGGCTTCGAGACTAGCTGGAGCATCGGCATTGCCCTCTAGCTCTACGCCAACTACCGCACGCCAAGCCCGAGCACCTTGATCTTGATCATCGCTAGATGGTGGTGAACTTTCCAATCCCACGATCATCATAGCAGATTCCAATTCATGATAGAGAACAAAGCTGATGCTGGATATTCTGGGTTTCCCGAGCGCCTTGGGAAATTTTACCATCATGTCCAAAATAATTTTGATCGGCTCTATACCCCAAAGTGCCATTTCGCCTGTCGAGGGTGTATCATTAGGACCAAAACGGAATACGTACCCACGGCCGCCCTCGGAGCCGTGAAAGTCATCACCGGGTACATCTATAGCATCCCCTTGGTGATCTTTTGCCATCTTACGCAAAACTCTTATCGTGTCTTCAGCATCCACATCCTCAATGACGATATATTTTAGAGAAACAAAATAGTCGTAAGATATTGTTCTGTAGTCCACTGACTGGGGATCCAAATACGCAATATTATCTGCCCATTGAGGATTCGTACCCAATTTCCAGGAAACGAGAAGCTGGTCGGCTAGATCGTTTTCGTCGGCCCATTCAGAGTCCCACAATAGGAGCATGTGTCCGTTGGTTGAAGAGAGGGTTTCAAAAGCAACCCCGTGCGGCTCTTTCAGTATTGTCACGCGTCTATAGGTCGTATCTCCGAGATCAACTGTCGATAGACTCAGACTGTGTAGAGCTGCAGTGACCGCGCCTACGTTTTCATGTTCCCGGGCAGTGAAGAATAGTTGAAGGTTGGGAGGGACCAGAACAGCCCAAGGTGATACGTCCGCCCCATACCCTGTCAGTGTTTGACGGCTGAATTCCGATTCACCTCTCTTGCGTGCGGCTTCGATCGCGCGATCCGTCTCGGGATCATCATCTGCAGGCTCTTCGGCTTCGCTCTTTTCGAGATCATCCGCAGTCGCCTTCCCTTTCCCTTTCCCTTTATTATCTGTTCGCTTCAGAAGCTCTTGTATCTTCCAGGTGGGATAGCAGTCACTCGCAAGAGTGCCACAATCATTTTCGAACTCCTCGAGCTCGTGTTTAATGTGCTGAATCTGAGAGTGTGAACAATGGTGAGCTCTGAAAGCGTCGGGTTTGGTCCATAGGCTACCGTGACAACCTCGTTCTGCGGCTATCGACTCCGATTTGCTACGGCCTGACCACCAGGAAGCCTCTTCCTCCCGGAAGATACCTACTTCTGCATTCGTTGCAGAAGCTCCAGGTGACTTATACCGGAGGCTACCATCGTCCTGCTGCTTGCTGTGCTCATACTGCTGTGATTTCCCTGATACTGGAGCATCGGGTTGAATAGCGAAGCTGGAAGTTCTTCCATTGCAAAACCATAGGATGAGAAGAAGATATGATAAAAAGCTGGGAGATCGGATTGAAAGGAGACACGATTTCGCCTTTGCCTGCATGTTGACTGCTTGTCCATATGAGGTTCGATCCAGATCTATTACACGCTGACCCGATGATAAAATTGCATCTGCTGATAGTCGGAATCCGCGGTCATTCCGGTTGATTCAATGTGCGTTATATGTAGGTTCGAGCATACTCTTAGGATATTTGTGATAGTGCAACCTTTTATCCTTTCGGGATTGGGAATATCACGATATCACGATGCGATGCATGCACAGCTAGTTTTTGTCATGCGGTTGGAGGCGAAGAAAGCACAACTCCTTTTGTGCAATTGTGCCACCAAATTTTGCCGTTGAGCATGAGATAATACAGATTTTGTAGTCGCAACGGCCGTTTCATGTTAGAACACCGTACAAATGGCATTTTCTGACCCTGATCCGAGATTTTACAACCGTTGTAACGTATTTATAGAGCCGTACCTCTATACTTCGCTCACACGAAACAGCTTTCCGAGAGCATGCATGGGTAGCATTCACAACTCTACTAGTTCGGAGAAACAACCTGTATATACCTAGCTTCTGACTCAACTTTGCGATGTGTGCATGCCTTCCAAAAATTAATTTTATGCATCGGGTCGAACGACGGAAAGACGCCAGCATTCTGGAAATGACATAAACACCATGATAAACTGAATCATAATACACCAAGGAACAGAGAAAGACATGACTGTCCAGCACTCAATTGATCAATAGGGTTCTAGCATGTTCCTCGACCCACTAGGGGAGGATTAAAATACCATGCGCCCCCCCCCCCCCACCCCCCCGATTGACCAAAATATTATAATCATAGCTTTTCCTCTGTATGTGATTAACCGCCACAAACTGTACGACATCGCCTCTTCGGGCGATCTTGGTTGAGAACCACCCTGCATCCGTTTTAGAGAGATCCCTGTATTGGGCGAGTTCGAGGGTTTACAGAGGGAAATGGGGCCTTTTCGACTTTCAAGCGAAGACTCCATTTGTCATCGCTGGTAGCTCTCTGCGGGACGCAAGTTATAGAAACTATCCTGTATCTGCCGCCGAGGTTGTTTGGATAATTTTGGAGCATCGCTGCAGCAGCGGCGACTTCGATGGAGCCTAAGAGCAACAGGCCTCCCATATCTCGATCAACTTCTAGACCAAGATTACCAGTAGTTATATCTTTTGTCAAAAATATCTTGGGCCCCTGATCTGGTACTTGTTTAGACTGCAGAGCCGCAGCTTGAATCGCGACCTGGATGTATATTGCCGTCTGAGCGGATATCACATCATTTGTAATAGTTATCGAAACAAGCGAACATGGCTCCATTTTGGGGTTTAGATGTTCGTAGTAGTCACACGAATCCCGCCATGCCTGAAAATAAACACCAGCTAAAGCGTCGACATAACTCTTGTCGATAAACGGCTCTGGCAAGAACTCCGGAGCTTCTACCATGAAGAGATTGATCCCTCCAGTATTTCTTTTAGTATGTCGAACCTTAAAAGTATACCAATACAGACCGTCGAGACTTTTAAGCATAACAGAAATGGAGCCGCGGGCGCGATCGATGACATGAGTTTGACGTAGGAGATCAGTGCGACCTAGGGAATCCGTCGATCGATGACGGTCCCTATAAATACCCTGAAGGTGGAAAATACCCACCCCCCGCTCCAGAGTATACCCCGCGGGCTGCGTGTAATAGAAGAGGCCGGGGTGGGTGGGATCTAATATCCGCCGGTTTTTGGCATTTGGATGGTTGAGAGATTTTAGAATCACGACAATCTTAGGGGCTGAACCGTCCTTGCTGTAGTGGATACACAGAGCCCAGGCATACCAGTTACCACCATCTGACTTGCCTTCACCGAAAATATTATATCTGGTAAATATCTTGTGTGCTGCATTGATTTCCGCAGTACCATATAGTAATGTCAAAAGACGCGCAAATCTGAAGTTTTCGAAATTGGCAGGGGTGAAGCGATCCATGAACGGAAGCGTTGTCTTGAGGCGCAACGGCGGGTAACCGGTGTAGACCGTCAGGACCGACGAAGAAATGAGTAAATCGGCGTACTCTTCGCCGACCTTTCGTAGAATACGCTCTGTCTCCGGACTTATCTGTTGAAATATGATTCCTCTCCATTTGTTAAAACCTGTACCCGTTACCCTCGTAGTCAGCGCAGGAGGAATAGTGTGAAAGCCAGCATGTGTCCATGCCGCAGTCAATGCATCGGCCAACGATGAGAAAGAACCTGCAGCGCTGAGCTTACGGACAACCAGAACGTGGGGATATGACCACCGCGGCCGCGGAAGACTGTGATCACCGGAGTTTGCATTTAGTGTCACTGAAAAATGATACTGCTCGTGGGGGCGCTCGGCGTCGGTCACCACAAAGTCTTCAAAACGCGGTGTCGTCACGGTAGCTAACACGAACTCCTTTAGTGCTGCGAGACGTTTTCCTGCTTCGGTTTCATCATGCGGCGTTTCCTCTTTGGCGAACTCGGCAACAGACTTATGAATCGGATTGGCTGAGCTGGGAACGAGTGGCGAAATTTGGAACTTTCGAAGGATTCCCTCCCTGGTTTGATCTGAGTCGGGAGACATGCTCGATATGAGCCTGAATTGCGCAGGTTTCCATACCGCTCCCTCACGAAGGAGGAGTAGCTGCGCGAGCAGTTCTGCACCTCGTTGTATCATATCATCGACAAGGTCGGCGAGCGGTATCTCGGGACGCATGCTCAGTGCTGGCTCTGAGAAGGTGGCTGAATGCGGAGATAGGCTGCTCATGACTTCGTCAACCTCTTCGGAAGCAATTTGGCCTAGGCTGGCCTCGTCCTGCCCGGTGTACCCAAAACTTATCCGGACGTGGGGAATAAGTTTGGAGGAATAACTCCAGCCAAGCACGAAAGCATTGACATACGAGTTTCTCAACTCCGGGGTCTTCATAATATTTGCTAACGGTTTGCCTTCTCTGGTTTGTTGAAACATGTTTGTCATTTGGAAAAGGGTATCGGGATCCCTCTCTTGCGTGTACACATACGCTTGTGCCGGCAGGTCTTTGAGGTGTGGACGTAGGAAGTTCTGGGTTTCTTCCGATAGATGGACGAACGTGATTTGGCGGATAGGAGCATTGCCAACTCCGTGACGCCATGCTGTCATAAAAGCAGCCTCGAATCTCAAGGCGAAAGGCGTTGGCACTTCCACTGTCGTAGCTTCATTTCCATCAAATAATCCACTGAACGCAGCGTCGCTATACACTATATGCTGCTCCGATGCCGATACCAGAAAGAGAAAATTGGTGTGGACTAAACTGTTGGCTACTTGATCAGGGCAGGCTACAAAGATCGGGAAGTAGCTCGGAGGGACTTCTGTATTAGCTGGCCGGAGGGGATGTGGCTGAGGACCATCTTCTAGCATCATGCGTACTTCTATCTGCATCTCTTTAGCCGGGTGAGGTATTGGTGTTGGGGAAAGGCCTCCTCCGAAGGGAATGGGCGAATCATTCATAAGCGGCTCTTCCATCCCTGGCCTCCATAGATCTACAGTTATTACAGCTTTCTTGTGGTTTTCGGAAATGGCGAAGCCGATACTCTGTATTATGGGTGAGCCGAATCCTTTATGAAAGTTCAGGAGTGCTTGCTTGATGCCGTCTACCTCCGCGGTACCGAATAGCGCAAAAAAGCAGCCATTACGTCCAAGGTGATATGCCTCATCTTCTTCTGACATGAAGTTGTTTTCGGCCATCACTTCGTAATTGCATCGATATCCGACCGCGTCTTCGACTGGTTCCGACTCGCCATGCGCATCCCCATCCATCCCGCTTATAGCCCTGCGATCCTCAGCAGGGGCTATTCCCGAATTTGCTATCGTGTTGAGTACTATCCAGGTATTCGGGTTCTTGATATTGACAATTGAGATAACGCTCAAGAGGTTGCCATTGGAGGATGAAATAGAAGCAAGAAGTTGCTGCTGGTCAACAAGCGTCTGTGGGCTCTGGTCATCGATCTGAGGATCGGACCCCAGCATCCAAGAGAGAAATAACCAGTTACCCCACGCCGCAGAAAGCCAGCTCTCGTCCCAGGCAAGTACCATGTGAGCATCGGTTGCCGACACAAGTGCCCGTAAGACTGCGGGTGGTTTATTGATTTGAACGGGTCTGTAGGAAGCTGAATCGCGGTCCCAATCGTCCGCGCCGCCCATCTCTAAAACGGTTGCGACTGATGCAGCACTGTAAGGATTTAGTTGATTACGCGGGAAAACCTGAACTATAAGATCGCTTGCGATGGTGGAAACATCTACATCTTCTGAACTCTCTGCTCGCCGGAGGTTTTTGGAGTCAAAGGCACCTTTAGTGTACGCCTCGTTGTAGATCCAAGTAGGGTCCATAAAGTTCCAGAAATGTTCTTCTTGTAGCTCTAGATCTGTGTATAGACCCGAGTTTCCGAGATTGATACCCGGGGTACCCGCTGCTGCCCCAACGTCTTCTTCTCTACTAGTGTCCTTCCCTTTTCCCTTATTCCGACCGCCTGTACGCTTATACAACTTATCAAGCTGGTGACCTGGCGAATCTTGGATTTCTTGAGCAGAGTTTGTAATGGTTTGGTTGTCGGGCAACCCCCTGGGCCCCAGTCGTTCGATAACATCCGGCGGCTGAAGCGTAGGCTTGGACGTACATATCGGCTTCTGGATATCCTGTGCGCATGGAACTGATAGATAGCTCTGCTGAGCGCTATCGTCGTAAGGGCGATGCGAATCTCCTTCGCAAGTCGGCTTAGGATTGATGGCTAATCCGACGACGAGAGTGCTGTTCCTGCTGAGCCATGCTGCCAGAACCAAGCAAATATAACCAAAGCGTTTGTATCGACTTGTCATCCTTGCAATGGATGGTAATTGAAGCTTTATGGTGTGGCATTTAGCAGCATTACACTATATATGCCATCGATAGATCCGCTCAATCGCAGCCGCCGGGGTAGCGTGAAGATTATGTAGCCAGCAATGCAATGCTCCGTGAATGTATCTTTTATGGTTTAAACACCGTGTATTGTTGATTATATGTACGTAGAATGCCCAGAGTTCGTCAAGGTGGAGACGCAAGGGAGGAAGCCAACACTCTATATATAACCGATGTGTGTGTTTAAATAAGAGGGTCTTGTATCGGATGCTATCTGATGGCCTTCAGCAATGTCGCAGGGATATATCGATACCAGTTGGAGGGCTTTATCAATGTTAGCATGTTGCATGTTGCGGTAATGTGTTCTCAGACGTTGGATTTTTCGGTGCACAGAGTGACTTGGGTTGTCTCGTCGCGCAATGTTGTTGCGCGTCCATTCCTGCAGCCTAGTTGGATTTGAGTCCATGGGCTTTCAAAGTTGGATCTTGCTCTGCTAAAAGAAGAGGCGACACCTGGGCATGTCAGCTGCTCGTCTCAGAACTTGTCAGCTACTTATAGTTGTGCGAGGGCTTTCGGCAGGAACTTTTGGCATAATAATTTTGGCAACCAGATCTATCGATCTGAGGTGTCTTTCGAGACAGTTGGATATCAGTATCAGATGCAACTGGCTAGTGTCGGGGCAATTGACCTCGTAAACCGATCGAGCTACACGTTGGGCCTGGCGTAGCTATGCCCCGCAACTCTGCACCCAGTAACATATCAAATAGGACATGCATATGGTGCGACAGGCTGGCAAGGGTGATCAAACGGCGCTGCAGCTGATATCTAGCTGAACTGTAAGAAAAGAAAATATATTACTAAGCTACCAACGATAGACAT
Organism: Orbilia brochopaga; assembly: GCA_036872635.1. NCBI lineage: Eukaryota > Fungi > Ascomycota > Orbiliomycetes > Orbiliales > Orbiliaceae > Orbilia > Orbilia brochopaga. Next base: position 577,278 of record JAVHNQ010000003.1, on the reverse strand, counting down.
TTCGACAATCTAGATATATGTATAATGGAATTCGTCTGTTATGTACACAGGGGCTTCAAGTTGGAGAGTCCGAATAACTATCTTTCAGGTGAAGAAACCAATGGGGTGAGAAAAACAATTATTCTAATATTAAGACATCAATGAACATGAAGAAGGACGAAGGAAATGGCGGGGACCAAGAAAAGTGTGATAATGAAGAGGATAGAAAAACAATAGAGAGTATCAGTAAATGCAGAAACCGGTCGATTGCTCGTCTGGGAAGATAGGTGATGCAAGTCGAAGGCTGAGGTAAACGCGGTGGTTCGGTAGTCAGCGGCCGCCTAAGCCTCACAACTGCTACAGTCGGCTCGGTCGTAGAGTCTTGTTGTCATGCATCACCACATTCCATTCTCTAAAGAAGGGATCCGTCCACTATAGGTTTGAACCAACATTTATTTTAAATCCCCTTGCGACCTGTGTAACTCCGGCAGCCATAGAGACGGACCGGGGCTAGCTAATAGACGATTCAATGCTGGGTTGATGTTTAGTGCTTGGCGAGGCCGAGCTCGATACCACCAGTGGCGCCGAGAGCCTTCTTGATGTCGCCGTAGATGGCAAACTGGAAGGCAGTCAAAGTGCCGACCATGAAGAGACGGGCTGGAAGACCGGTAAAAGATCCACGGAAGCCGAGTTCGCCAGCAATCTTGACTAACCGCGAGACAGTGCTCTCGCCAGGAAGACCCCTAATTGGAATTCACATGTAAGTACTAACCCCCAAGTTTAATTGTTTCGAGCGTATAAATGTGTGAACTCACTTGGTCTTGTTGATCTTCGACAACATGGTGTCAGCAGGCTGGGAGATGATGGCAGCGGCAAAACCAGCGCCAAGACCAGAGCTCAGGTTGACAACAGTCTGCATGCCACCGCTGGCAGTTGACTTGTCAATGAGGTTATTGTAAATGCCTTCCGAGATCTTCTCAAAGACGACGAATTTAGCAATGGTGTATGGGACTCTGTGTGGAGTTTAACAATTTAGCTAACCGACCCTCCTGGATTGCGTAGGTTCCTTGGCACTTACTGTTTGAACAGAATTGGGCCGAAACCGCTGTAGAAGGCACCAACACCCTCCTGTGTCAAGATCTTACCGAAGCCGGTGACGAGGCCGCTGGCGAAAGTTGGCTGAGACACGAGACGGATACGGGTGGCTTCAAGAGGGCAAAGGGCGATGTCTGCGAAGAACTCGGCGAGAGCGGACGATCCGACGTAAACAGCTGTCCGATTGTTGGTAGCGGTCTCGACACCCTGTAATGGAACGGAGTTATGATGGTCAGTCTTGTTGATGTCGCATTGAAGTTGTGGCGTCTGAAGAATAATCAGGGCATGATGAGAGTGGTCTGGACATACGAAGTAATCGATAGACTGCTTCTTGAAGAATTCGTATCCTCCAAACTTGAAAGCACCCTGAAGGAAGTAGCCGATAACGGTAGGACCGAGACCCGTCAATAACGCGCCAGCACCTTCGTTCTGGATGACCTGTCTGAATCCACCGATCATACCCTTGTTGTAAACAACAGGGTCGAGCTGGATTCGGGTTTTTACGCTATTGGAAAAACGTCAGCGATATCTGGTCTGATACCTGAGGATAGCGGTGAACATTGGGACAAGTTCGGCGTGATGTCGACAAAGAAAGGGCGGAGGGATACGATTGCACCTACACATCGACAGGAGTGAGGGCGCCGTGGGTTACGGCGCAACCAACGGCACCGGCGAGAGCGAACCGCGAGTACAGATCAATGCCGGTCTTCTGTTTGGGGGCGGCGATGGCCTCGGCCTTAGCTGATATCGCAGGAGCCGACATGTTGTGTATATGCGAGCGCGGGTATACGTTTGTGGATCGAGTTAGGAGGTATTCGAAGAGTGGTGATTATGGGACTTGCGAAGAGTCCAAGTCAGCTCGACAAAAGAAGTGAGCTTGATATATGAGTGGAGAGGTGTAGGTTGACGTAGCTGAGAATGAGAGAAGAGAGAGCGAGCGGCGGTTGATGAGAGTAATAATTCTTTCCCTGGCTACGGATATTGATTTGGTGTGTGTGGCGGCGGAAGAAAAATTTGCTTGCTTTTGTTTTTCTCGTCATGCAACGCAACGATGGACCGACAGAATACAGCAGGCGTTTGCCAAGGGCATCTTGACTGGCCAGCTACGACTTCCTTACTTGCTTAACCTAGGCCGTTAGGCCCAAGAACGCAGAGACTTCGGATCAAATTTTCCCATTCGGCCAGGAGGAATGTCCGCGCTTTAGCGGACATCCTGTCCCGACCCACCAATGCTGCACCGACACAGCTGTGCCTGGTCTCAGGCCCGTGAGCGAAATTTAGAAGCCGAGGCGACGGCCGATCGGGAAGAAACGGTTGGAACTCTCAAAACGTCTCAATCCACTGGGGCGCTAGCACTTCTAGTCTCGGCGGCAACTCGGATTCGAGCGCTGGAGCTGAATCGCACGATCATAACAAAGAAATCCGGCTTTGAACCACGATGTTTGTTAGTTGACCATCCAAAGGAGGCCTGGAAATTGTTAACGGCGGTGCTGTCTCGAGGTTGTTCGAAGTCACCCCTTTTCACCTCACGGCAACTGCGGCCAAGCGAGTACAGCCTCGACATCCGCAAGAATATGTCAGTTTCGTGCTCGGAGGAAAATTACTTCAATGCATCTCGAAGCATTCCATGCCCGGAGTTAATCGGAGCACAGCCGACCTGATCCTTATCAGGAATCCCTACTTTTGGACCAATCTTGAGGCTCATCGGCACAACGTGCCTTTATTGGCCCGCGCACGAGAGCTCTTAAATCCGGATTAAACCCGAAGGTAAACACCCTGTGCTACTTATGCCACCGCCTGACCCATCAGAAGCCACTTACAGCAACGTTAATAGACCAGCGTGATCGATGTCAGCAGATATCCAGACCCTTGAGCCCCATTCATCTCTACAATTCTCGATTTAGTCAGTCGTGGGGCTCGTTTGAATAGGTCAGCTGTGTTTTGCAACATCACATTGTGTTGTAGTGCTTGGCAGTATAGCGCACCAGGTCAACGGGTTACATTGATCCACAACATAATTTCCCTGGCTCATGGTGGAGATCTACCTTCAATTGGCATTGAATGAAGTGTAGTAGTCAGAAAGTAATTATAATGACGTCCGATGAGCCTGACCCCACCTTTCAAAAGTTCCCACAAGAATAGTATATCAGTATTCCGTCACCGTCATCGATCCGAATCGATTCTTGTACCGCGGGTGGACGCAGTGAATTATACTAAGCTCCATCTATGACGCGAGTATGCGGGTTGATAGTGGTGGTTCACGCCATTCATTCTGACAGGCAAACGAAAGACCCTCGTATATACATATAGTGTAAACAGCCTGGTGGCTAATAGTCATTAGTATTTGCAATTTGATTAGACAAATGAATCAGGCGATAGGGTCCTCACGAACCATCTACTCTGTAATCTCGACACACATGGTATTCCCATTCTTAAAGTATCAGCATACCACAAACAACCGAAAGTGCAGCTAACCAAACAAGCTGTCTGCGTTATCCCGCACAACTGTTGAATCTAAACATAGTGACACCATCGAGTATAGACTCTATGGGCCACTACTATACTACAATCGTGCAAGAATCTATCTTAGTGGAAACGTAGGACATAATTTTGTGAGATATTCGGCGAGAAGGTTATAGCAGTCCTTCAAGTACCCCTCGCTAGCCACAAGAACTGCACCTGGAGTTGTTCAAGCTGATTCAGTGCCTCTTTGACTCTGTTCTCACTCCTCCCCTCCGCCAACAGTACTTCCCGTATCGTTTGGAAGTATCGGATGCAAGTATCGCAGTCCAAAAGATTGGCCTCCGCGTGCTTTAGGCTCGCTAGGATATTGGCGGCGTGTATCTCCCGCTCAGTCGGCACTTGGGTGCTGATGTTCTCGTTCTCGCTACGGGCTTCTGGTGAAGCCTCTACATCACCGCCCGAGGCATCGATTGCCCTTCCTGGGCCGGCCCCTAGTCCGAAGCGGCTACTAATTTCGATGACCTCTGCTCCTGCTTGTGTAGCTGCAATTTAGGATTTAGTGACGCCGTCAATCAAAAGAAGCCGACAATGAGAGAAGGATTGTATCGGAGGCCGTACCTTCTTCGTTCTCCGTCTCAAGTACGTCTGATCCGGTCTGGCCACGTCGATTTACTCGGCCTTCCGACGTATTGATATCGTGGTGGTCATCTGCTTGGGTGGTGGCAGCCCTGCGCCGGACGCCCTTGATGACTTTGACATCATTGGGCTCGCACGCTACCTTACGCTTAGTGCAAGCGCGGCACGGATCGTCTTCGGACTGTCGTTCGCATCCAACATGTTTCTCGTAACAGAGCTTACAAGCTGCCGGCCGCTTAGGGTCGGTCCTGACACGCTTCACCTTTGCAAGCTCGGCAGTCGCGGTAGTATGATTCTTTCTCTTTCTGCCGCGTTTGGCGGAGGGCTTTGGACCAGGTTTCGCCATCTCGGCTGGTTTGTGTGGGATGAAGGGAGTCGGGAGGGGGAGAGTATTGGAGGTAGAGCGCACGCTTGCGGTAGTCGTTTGAGGTGCCTGTGTAGTAGAGGAGTAGATGCCTCGCAAGCAAGAACCATTAGTTGGGGGAGGATAAGAGTCGTCGTCGCCGGATGGTTCAAGCGAAGCAATTTGGGGGATCCAGATTTTCGGATTGCAAGTCGTAGGCACGCTTTTGGGGGCAGAATATTCACGAGTGTTGAGATTTGGGAGTTTGGAAATGTGAGTGCCTTCTACTAAAGTCACGTCGTTTTGGGGCAGCGCTGTACGTTCCATTTCCATTTCATTCCTCCACGGACTGCCACTTTCCTGTAGAGACTTTCCGGCCTTTAGCTCCATGTTGCAACACTGCACCAGAGCTTCATTTGCAGGCGGAGACGCTATCGTCTCTGCGGCTGCGAGCTTGTTATCACTGCTGTCGGTTGATATATCGCCGTATTCTTCCGCGATGGGACTCAAGTCCAGCCATTTCTGCGTGTGGATTACTGAAGATATGCGGACTTCTGTATTACTGGCGACGTTGGGTGAATTCTGACCAAGGAGCGTGCTGGTGTCGCTGCATGGGGGTTCCATACTCGGCGATTCGGGGAACAACTTCACTCTATCCGAATATTATACGGTTTGCTTCCAAATTTATTTATTGGCGTAGATCAAGTTCAAAGTTGAGGAAAGTGGACTTCCAATAGAGGCATTACACCCACTTGTGAGGCTATACGCCGGCATTATATATCCGGGAGCTTAGAAGGATGGCACAATCAGTACCTAGATGAGGGAATATATATGCCAAGCCTATAAAGTTGAAGTCGAGTGTCAAGTGTCAGTCAGCCCTGCCTCAGAGCTGCATGATTCGATGCCGCCCCGCGACCGACCTGAAGGTGGCCCTCACATAATTCGCCGAGAGACATCGCGACATCGATATAAGACGGCCATATGGCTTACGACGACAAAAAAAAAAACGCGAGGGGAATTTTCTCCATTGTAATTCAAGAGTTAGAATAATCTAATATATGGCTTGTTCCGATTCCAAGACCCTTTCGCGTTGTCTAGAAGAGGTCTGAATACTTCTATAGGTGGTTGAAAGGCCAGGCACGGCAATACTCCAGCCTTGCGATCTAGATATACTAGTGTAGCCAATAAGAGACACAGAAAAACAGGTGTGCTGTACGAAATCAGACACGTTCTTACGTGCGCCACATAACTATGCATGGTATGGTCATGATTGAGTGTGGATACTCGATATCTCACCAATAGTGCGCTAGTAGATATCTTTGTCTTATCCAAGAATTTCCCTGTATTTCGTAGATGGCATCCGAAACGCACAATCGAAAACCCTCCACGGAGCTGGCTAGGAGAACAGATACAATCTGAAACAGCTATACTAGAAATCTGCTATGCAACCTTACCTCGTAGAAGCCAGCTGTAGTTTGATACTGACAATCGCGGGGTCGAGTCTCAGTACGGCTCTATGTTACACAAACCGCGACTGCTGTCTTAACACTGATTGAGAATAGGTTGACATCGCCAAGGAGAGTCACAGCATTGAGCCTGGTTCCGCTTGGTTCTTTACGAGGTCGCAAAGGCCTTTTTAGCGGCAGATCACTGATTGTGCAGAACTTGGTCAATTGAATTAGGTATCGTAATTACGTCAAAATGCCCGACCCTATGCATCGACGTGGAGTGCTGGTCCCGCGGATGGCTTCACATTATTATTGTGTTGTATTTTCTGGATGCGTACTAAAATGTGTACTTCGATCTTCGCCGTTGGCAGTTTGGTTTACGAGACAATACTTAGATGCCAGATTCCCAAGGGTGAACATACTGAGAAGAGGTTGATCACAAGACTGGGTAGGAGAATACCATATGGCGGCCGCAATTCGTGAAATGCACCCTACACTAAAAAGACAAAATATTCTCGCATGACTTAAATTCGTCAGCAAGACGAAGACGTCAGCTGCTCAGAAGACCGTTTTGGACCTAGGTAACACAAATCGTACTATGCATTCGATATTCGAGAATAGAAAGCTCCGATTCACAATCGTAGTTGTATGTTATATCTAATTATAACAAATGTATCTTAAATAAACATGATGTTTGAAAGAAGAAGAAAAGAGAAAAAGGCGAGGGCGGGTCTCTAAATGTCCCCCTATCTCGTGCTGACTTCTAATCAACCCGATAGTAATGACGTTGTATGTGCCGACGATTTTTACGCTTGGGCTGATACTGTTTCCCCGAGGTATACGTCCGCGGCCAATGCCCTCGTGTGAATTCCACAATCGGTTCGTGGTATTCGGCGAGTGGTATCTCGGCTTCATTGACTTCAACATCAGCTTCAACATCGCTAGCCCTGAACGCAGGCATGACGTAACCCAGCTCCTCGAGCCTCCAATCATCCCAAAGGCAGGCTGAGAAGTCGACAACCTCTTTCTCTCGCCAGTGGAACGGACGGACCCAACTGCCGAGACCCGCAGCCTCCTCCGATAGGAATGGCGTATGACCCGACTTGCACACTCGCAGTGGTGGTGTATCAGGAAAGTGTTCCTCGAAACTGGATCCCCCTGGGGTCCATACGTCGCCATTAAGATAGTCGACGAAGTATCTTGCCAGTGACTTATTGCATTGTGGCTTCCAACAATCAGTGTATAGGTCTTCTAGTTGATCTTTCAGATCTCGAGATGCCGGATGTGATGTTAACCACAAGGCCATTTTGTTTGGGAAATGCGCCGTCACGACCATGCCGAACTGCCTCGGCGCATATTCTGTTCGCAAAAGTAAAAATGTAAGCGTTCTAGATGCAGTACTCAAACGATACAGCTGACAAACCGGCTGGAAAAGCCACTGCAATATATACATACCACACAAGGATTTTAGGTTATCAATGTTGGTGTTCTCAAGGAAACAGTGCTCCTTGCGATTGTGGTGTGCCACCGGTAGCAATTTCTCCCAAAGGAAATCGTTGACTGTCCTCACGGCCATAAAATCCCAGAAGGACCAGGTTCCAAGCACCGAATTTACCATCCAAAGCTGTTCACATTGCTGCCGTATACTGAAGAATCTGCGCTCGAGTATGTAAGATCCCATGCCGTAAACAATCAGAAACACCCAATATCGATATAGGGCTTTGATGATCCGACTCATTTCCAAGGCTGTCGCTTCTTCACGTACGCTGTAGCCAAACCTTGAATGCAGCTTCTCCTTGACGATGAGAGTATACAGTCTATGGATGGCCGCATGGTTCTGGACTAGCGTTTCCCTTGAGACTTCTATTCTCTGCCCATCTGTATCATGGTACGCCGAGCCAGGCGCAGTGTCGTCAAACCGGACGTATTGCTCACAAATGCTTCTGATAGCTGCCGGGTCGTTATCTCGCAGTGTTAACTTGTAGGCGAAGCTGGCAGCAAAGAGGCTTTCTCTTCTGCATGCATCGAGGTCCAGTCGGTATTGTGGAAGATATAGCTTGAGGTAATGATTCTTGAAGGTCTCGGCGTATAAGCGGGAGGACTGCAAGAGGGGAATAAGCGTTCCCGGGGTGTCAATTATATGCTCAAGGAGCTCGATTTTCGATTCCACAGGCAGCCGTTCAATTCCCGGCGGCTGCAAATTGGAAACGTCGGACGTCATTTTGGAGTTACTATTGCTCGATTCTAAATATTTGAGGTAAGATGAAGAAATAGACTTGTGCCACGAAGCTAATATTCACTGTCGAGCCAAAGTATGTTAAATAATCGAAGGGAGGGATGAAATCAGTGGCCATATTTGAGTCTATTCGATGAGTCGTTTTATGGTCCTTACTTGCGCGTCAATATGCTCTCTTCTACATAGAATTGCTAGAAATTTTGAATCTTCGCGTAGTGCGTAAGCGGACTTATGCCACGATCTTGCAAGCGAGTTGGTTCGTGCAACATCTCACGACTGTAAAATTATATGCTCATACATACTATTATTACGCAAAGGCGACATAATATTCTCAGGGACGAAGCCCTACGGGGGAAAGATACACTTTGCGTCAAAATTGCTCTAATTTCTGCCAAAAGAAAACCAAGATGCGGGCCCTCGCCTACTACGTTGCCTTCCCCTCTTCGTGGCAGCGGGTGGAGCTTCAGCAGAGACCTCCCCTCCCCCAATGTTCTCCCTGGGTGTACTCGCACATCTTGGCCTGACATCCCTGGGAGCTCGCTGTGATTGTAGAGGTGCTCGCTCGTGATTGGGACGAGGAGTCCTGCTTTCGGCTGCGGAGAGGTTGTTGCTACCCGCAGAGATATCAGATGGAGAACGTGGCGGCGTGGGAGGTGCCGCTACTCTCGCATACATGGCATACTGATCTGACGGGCTCGATCTGGAGAAGCTACTCGGATGGGGATTAAGGTAAAAGTCTTCGGTGTAAGGTTCAGACAACGCTGACTGGGATGGTGCACATATTGGTCTGTACATATTGCGAGAATATGACATGATTGGCGACGGCATCTCGATGCCCAATGGAGACAATAACGACCTTTCGGGTGGCTTGGTGTCAGCCAGCCATTCTGGGGGTGACTGCTGAATCAGGTTGATTGCAATCATGAAGGACCTTTGACCGGCGAGATAGTCAATATCCTCAAGCCGGATTGTCGTCTTCCCCGCGAATACGCCTGAATAGTCATCAGCTCGGACAAGGCTCCGTAAAACATAAGACGGACCAGCAAACATCGAAGCTTGTTTTGTCCTTGTCGATGAAGATGACTCAATCCCTGCGTCAAGGTTAGCCTCAGGAAATTCCAAGATAGCTAGGTAGTGGTGTGCTTACAGCGGTAAGATAGCCGAGTTTCCTTACTGCTATCGAGGCGGATGTTGAATAGTATTCGCTTATTCTCGTCGTCTTTCTTCAAAAGCAAGGTGCCAGACCCCATGAAAGACTCGTTGATTCGTATTGCTTTCGCGCTCCTAGAATTGTAAAATGCCCGAATGAGCCAAAGGAGTTTCCATTAGGATATGAGAGAGGAAAGATCGTTAATATCTTACCACTTTCCGGCAAATTCGAGCTTGTGCCCGCCGTGGTGTTCTCTCGCCAGAGGTACTGGCGGGACAAATGGAACCGGTGGCACTGCCGCCGAATCCACCGTTCTCGTAGAAGCGGAAGATACCGACCTCCGAAAAGAGGGCCGAGAGCTTGCTGGCCTCGTACTCGAAGGGCGGATAGGAGGCGCTGGTGGCGACAATGGTGTTGATCTCACGATTTGGCGTTGAGAAGACCCGACACTACGCTGGGAGGGCGCGGGGGTTGATGGTGGTTCGTTGTAGAAGTCCGCCGCAATTTCAGTATATTCGGGAGGAGGGGTAGGTAGTCCGTGGCTTGAAGCCGGAGACCGTGCATACAGTGCATCTGAGTTCAAGTGACTAGCAGCCGCTGGAAGTGGCGGAGGACTTGAAGCGCGGAGCGGCAAATGTGTAGCTGAAACCGACCTCAATCTCGAAGTGGCGCGCGAGTTTACATGACTAGGCCCCCCTCTCGACGAAGACACGGAGCGGATGCTCATAGGTACAGGTACGGCAGAGCTCCTTCGCGACGTAGGCGGTGCGACTGACTGACTCCGGTTCTGTGAAGTACCTGAAGGTCTTCTTTCGCTCGCAACTGAACTAGAGCGTGTTCTGATTGATGGCAATCTCGATTTTCGCAATGCCTTCTGTTGCGCGGGATTATTGTCTGTATTGTCTGGTGGCATTAAGGAAAGTCGATTTCGCTGCTCCATGAGAGCTTGCAGCATTTCGTTTGTTTTTGTCACCATGGCTTCGATGTTTGCCCCTCGCTGACTTTTCGTACGCACCCAATAGTTAGCAATCGTCTATCGTGAGATTGGAAGGTAGACAAGTCAATTCTACATACTCTGCTAATGTCGCCGTCAATAGGTTTAACATGGCAGTATAGCCAACGAGCCCACTCCGATAGCTCGCAATCTCAGACTCGTTCAAGGTCCAATTGACCTTTTTCCACATGCCGCTCACTCCACCTTTTGCGGGCTTCTTCTTTCCAGTGACCTCACAGGCGTCGTTCAGTTTCGCAAGCTGCACCAGCGTCTCCCTTGTCGATGATATCACAGTCTCTAGACAAAGCAATTGCTCTTCCGAATAGCCAGAGGACATAGGATTAAATCGTTGTTGTAGTGTTGCGAGCGTGGCATTCAAAGCTACCATCTCATTGCAAACCTGGGTTATCTGATCCGGCACATTTCTCAGCGTGACGGTGAGTCGTGTGAGGTCGATTGTTAACCGAGAAGCGAGGTTCGCAACGCCCGCGATAGTGGAAAAGAGGGTTACGGGCTCAATCATCGTTTCTTCTTGTCCTTTCTGCTTCTACCTTTTTATCTACAACGCGAAATTCGACGGTGAGTTCTACTGTACTGGCTCTTGGTGGAGATCTGTTTCCCGAGTGTTGGAATGTAAGGAGTGCCCGTTTCGCAGAGAGTGGAATGGAGGCGGGAGGAAAGTTGAGAGCTGGGAGAGACTGGGGACTTAAAGATGAAATACCCTCACGACGGATTCATCCATGTCCAAGAAGCTGAGAATGCCAGGAAGACGTCGAGAAGACGGAATCGGAGAGGAGATCAAGATCGCTCGGGAAGAGAGAATGAGAAGCGGAGGCAAATGGGTTTTTATCAGCCGTCCGGGTCCATCATAGCATTCCAGACGCCCAGATACCTTGCACCGCCGCCGCATCGCGAGCCTTAGAGCCTGTCGAGGCCCAAGGTACACTGCATGTACCTGGCAGGTAGTCGTTGGTTCCTTGTCGACAGAATCTCTTTCCAATACCATTTGCAGATGGAACTCTTCCGAAAAGGCGCGTCTACCCCTTCGTCGTCGTCCGTCGATCCCGATGCCCCTCTCGTTTGCAACATTCCCGTTGAAGTTGGGGCGACACAACCGGGAGCCGAACCGTTCGCAGCAAACTTGCATACCAGGCGACGAGGGAGCGTTCCTGACGAAGCGCTGATAGCCAATCGATGGCCAAACCTTGTTATCTTGCAGGCATGGGCCGCAGAATTTCGCCAATTATCGATAAGAAAGCGCTTTTGGGACCGTATGCAAAGCCCTGGGGCTTGGATTCTTTTCCTGGCCGTGGGACTACAAGGACCTACGGATGTCAGTATCAACGTATTCGCCTTGTCAAAGCCTTGTTACCTGACCTTTGTACGTGATGTGTACCTCCATGCAACCTCGAGCTGTCCATTTCCACGAGAGCCCGGCCTTAAGCCTTGTTTGTGGGGTTTACACCGGCTCAAATACCGAACTAGTCAATCCAGCGATTGTTGGACACGCGTCGTTTGCTGATGTTCCCAAACAGGATCAATCCGGCGGAAAGGTATGTAGGTTCGAGGTTGCTGTTGGATTTCATCGCGCAACACACTTCGAGAATCTGCGCCCATCTTCTGGCGCGATTACCGCTCCGGTCGAGACGCATTACGCACTTCGCCTGACGTCAAAATCACGTTGACAATATCCAATCTGGCTTGAAACCAGACAACACACAAAATACCAAACGTGTCCAAGGCTGCAACTCTCAAACGAGGCCAGCGATCTGCCGGTGATGGCTGCCACCCGGATGCGACAGACCTTACACCCTGCCCGTCGCCCTGCTTAGGGGTACAAAGAATGGTACTAGTCTTCAGCTCAGTCCGCTTGTGTCCGTTTCCACGACTTGGCGCACATGTACACGTAAATGTACAGGTTGAAAGAACATTGATTGATGATGGCGCAACTGTCTCAGTACATCATTTCTGCGTCGTCTTTTCCGCCGCCAAAGCCAACTCTTTAGTTCGAATACCCAGAGGATGAAGGCATTTCACTAAGGGGCCGATTCAGTGACTGAACGAATGCAAGAAAATTGGGCGTTATGTGATCAGACTCCCTGACGCAATTCTGACTGTGGACCATTCGGTGCTCTTCGCGCCAGAAGTTAACTTTACTCTGGCTGTTCGTCCCACTTGCTTTCAACGCTACCCTTATCCATATTCAAACTCTTATTCTTCCTAAACGGGACAGTCGTCATCGACTCTAATTTGTTCAGAACATCCGTCCCCGCTAAAACCCGTTCCTGCGCTCCCAAATCTGATTCGAATAACTCTGTGCCCGTGTCCGGGTTCTTCCATACCCAACGCTCAACCGGTCCGGCTGCAGACTGTACGACCCGCTTGTCGCACTTCCACCCAAACAGCGCACGGCTGCACCATTCCCCATTGCTTGCAATCATCCGACCGCGAACACTTGGATGGATTTCCTCGTTGGTGACACTTTCCACACCTGGCCGGCCGAACACTCCAGCTCCAAACGTGAAAGCCCGTTTCACAACTGATCTTGGTGGATTTGGAAAATACCCGCCTGGGGTCCGGACCTTGCTACCAGCGCCCTTCATTATGCCCCTGAAAGAATTGAATATTTTGCCTGACGCCCAATTGTTGCCATCGGGGCCCTTGTTCAATGACTTGACGTAATCAAGGTCGAATCCGAGGAATGGCGATAACTGCTCAATCATCCAGACAAGAGTGAGGTCAGATAATTCCTGGTCTGCATACCCACCGCCTACATTGGTATGAACTAGGTTGCTCGTTAGTAACTTTTCTCTGGTCACATCCAGACGACTTCAGCAGATAGGGATATACCTCCTGGGAACCAAACTTGCTTGAGGTTTGGTATTATATCCCTGTGCCGTTCTTTAGGAGAGCGGACCGGCAGTCGCCAGAGGGTAGGCGTGAACGGCAACCGGCGTTCGTCTAGCGCCAAGGCATGGAACGCATTCTGGGTCGCTGCAACCACATGTATCTATCAGCTTCATTCCATCATACTCACGCTATATTCACGACTTACTAGGAGAAAGATCCGTGTCATGAAACTTGTATTTCTCATTGCATTTGCACTTCTCGATAATCGGGCTGGTCGGGATTCCGAGAGCTCCCACAGTATCCTAGAATTCAATTAATCATCAGCCCATTGCGGTCGCGACGTCAGAAGATATTGAATTTGCACATACCCAACAACCAAGAGCTCTGATCGTGACGCCCTTGATCCTTTCCCAGCCCTGCTTATTGATGTACGATTGATCTTTCAACCTGAAGTTGACGTAATCCTCGTATATCTTCGGGAAGCTCTCCATGCCTCGTCGAGTCAACACCCCAATTCTATCTATCAATCCCGCAATAGATCTGGCAGTGAACGCGCCACGCGAAAATCCGATAATAAAGAGCTCGTCGCCAACATGGTAGTTGTTGCTGATAAATACGAACGCTTCGCGAACATGCTCTGAAAGGCCGAGACCGGTGCCGCCTGAGATATATCGTTAGAGCAGATTGTTAGATCTTATTGTGCTAGAGGAGGTAAATCGGCTGTTACCTGCAATCAATCTGCCAAATTTCGATGCGTAGGAACTCCCAACTCCACTCTGGTAGTATACAATTTGCGTAATGCCGTCATCGCTCACACTCTTCAACGATCGCGCGAAGCGAGTAACGTTCGTCGGAAACCCAGCGTCGCCATTATCAGAATCTTGCCAGGTCCCATCACAGCAGATAATGATTCGCTTGCCTCTGTGACCATCAGGCTGAGGATTTGAATTTGTCGCGTTGTCCGCATCTGGTACTTCGAAACCTAGCGTACTTGCTGGGCCCGGGCCAGCGTCCAACGAATCCGAAGGCAGTAACGGACTTGCGGTACTATCACTTCTAACGGCATCCGTTATCGCGTCCAGAATCTCTGAGATGGGTTTCGCTGCATCCGGCGCGAGAGTGACAATATCATCTAGCGTCTGGGCAACTGATGAGGTAATCGGCGCAACCGCCGCACTACCTGGAGGTCCTGTTGCATCCAGAAGATGGTCGCTGGAAGTAAGTGTATCTGAGATGTTCCCCAACGAGGTAGAAACAGTTTGTGCTGTCTCTATCGGCAAGCTTTCGATTTTCTCGATTGCACCTACTATGGCTTCGGTAATTGGATTTGGTAGACCACTAGCTATACCTAGTTGTTTGATATCTGCAGAAGACGCTTCAGATTTCAATGCAGTCGTTATAGTTCCGAGGGCATCGGATACGACCTGAGCCGAAGATGCTGGAAGAATGGTGGCTGGAAGTTCAGTTGCATCCGCCACAAGATCGTTGGCATGAAGAGAAGTAACTACGGTCTCGAGTGCATCTTTGACTGAACCTGGGACCGAGACTGGGAGAATTTCCAATGGATCTTTATCACCAGGCGGAATCAGACCAGCAGATTTCAGGGCGTCGGATACGGTGCCAAGAGCATCAGAAACCGTCTGCGGGTTGGTATTCGAAAGACTACCGCCGTTAGAAACTGCGTCGGAGATAGGTAACGGCGGTAAAATTTGAAGATCTTCCTTCTTGCCTGGGGCGGGGTCTGAGAGAAGATCTTTGGATTTCAAAGCGCTTGCAATCGTAGCTAGAGCCCCTGATGTCGAATTAGGGTCGAGAACAGGAGGTACGTCAGTGGTTTGGTCTGGAATCAGATTGTTCGCTGACAGTGCACCTGCGACAGTTGAGAAAGCAGTGGAGATCGACTCCGGCGCGGGAACTGGTAGGGCACCGGCGCCCAAAAGCTTGATAGTATCGTCTACGGGATTCCCCGTCTTCAATACATTGGTTAACGCGGCGAGCTTTTCGGGAACGGCTGTCGGGTTTTCCACTGAAGCCACAACAATGGCAGGATTAAGAAGCCCAGACAAGAAGCTCTTGCTTGAAGCAGCTAGTTCATCGGGATTCTGTGTATCGGAGGCGGATAATCGCGAACCAGCAAGTTGCAAGGGCCCCTCAAGCTCCGACACTGGCTTGCCCGTTTTCAGAGCACTCGTGATAAGGCCCAGTTGCCGAGACACTATTTGAGGCCGTATCGATGGATTTGGAGGATCGGTTGCGCTAGGAGGAAGCTTCAGTACGTGTGTAATTGTGTCGCGGTCGAGGGCACTCGTAGTAGCATCTGGCTTACGCCCAATGCTCTCGGGAGGAAATGGTGGGAAACTCCCTCTCTTCAGGTTCCTGGAGATTTTTGGTATCCCAGGCATATTTGAATCTCGCCGTAGTCAAAAGCGAATGCATATAACGAGAGTGGAGTCAAGTACCCAGAAAATTTGAAGTAGGAATGATCGAATAGGTATACTAACGCTTGACGTACAGATATCCACCAGGTCATTATTTCAAATTTCAATGGTTCTAAGGTTTGCATTTGATCGGAGCTCAGCGCGCCGTGATGATCAGGAATGACGGTCTTCGCGCGGTATTTTCTAAGTGAACGTTTGCGAATTGGCACAAAGTACTCGATCTATTTGGCCGGGTACCAGTATACTATTGGATTGGCAACATAAACATTCTGGGGATGTTAGGTTGCTACCTGCATTTAAAATGTACATCATCAGTGTATCATGAGTATCATCATGAGTATATATATTTTGTCATCTACCAAGATCCTAGGATCTGCACGCACTCTCGCAACATTTTGCGTTGTTCGAGCGGGCCCGATGTGATCGAAAATACCCCTTCAGGAGTGCGGCGAAGTATTGCGCAGCACCACATTGTAATTATGGTAAACCTAGCACACACCAGAAGTTTGATGCAATCAGGCATGGTCGATCGTGATTGTCACTGCAAAATTCGATCTTGCAATTCGATCTTGTAAAATACAAGTCACATCAGCTCTCAGATTTACACGACACAAGAGACTAACGACACAATAAGGTAGCTGGCGGGAACAGCCGTTACACAGGATAGAGCCAATGGTACCATGGTGCAAACTCGGTAGGATCGGCTATATCGATATATTTGCCACGCAAGTTAAAGACTGGAGTGGCTATACAATAGGCTGAAGTAAAGCTACAGTACTAATTTTTCGAACGTTTCCTCCCTGCGTAGTGGCGATATGGTTGCATAGAAGTGCGTAGTTTCGTGCCCAGCCCAAAGCGGGTACCTGACCAAGTCAATTTCCGGGTCTGTGCTACATGCAGTATACGATCCAGATCATCCTCGGCAGTTGGCTGATCGTCAGCCTGGCTTCAAGTTATGAATCTCAAATATACTGGTGATCTAGACTTTCAACCAGAATCAGATCTTGCTACATAAAGGCGCCTTGGGTACAGCCATCAACGATCGATCTATGCATATCGGCTTCACGCATACGGCCCCTACCTGCAGTCTCTGTTTCCTTCCTATATCCGAGTACCTCCAGATTTCTTTGGGTAGATCACTGTCATGAGACTCGAGACACAAGTATTGCTTTTCACGCTTCTGATCGGGACGGGGCAAACTCTATCCAAACCCGCCTCAGGGGCCCGCCAGAGTAATTCGAAACTCTACTACCGCGACGCGCCCGATGCTTCTGCAAGCTGCAACTGCGGGTACTATATACCCGAATCAGGCCTCACGTTCACCCACTATGTCAATCTCAGGCCCGAAGCCCTGAGCGCGAATGACCTCGCTAGAAGTCTACAAAAACAAGGTTGGACTATCAGCAATCGTCTACAGAAATCTTCGCCGAAGTACATCAACTACACAACTTCCAATATTCAACTAAGTATGGCCTCACAGGGACTAAAGAAGGGTTACAAGGCGCTTCAGCTATACGTCTCCGGTGGGCCATCTAATCGGAAAAACATTCCAGGAGCAGAACTCGGTACGATTATCAAGACTATCCGGCATGGCTCTTTTCGGTTCAATGTTAAGACCAGTACTATACCCGGCGCTTGCCACGGCATGTTCTTTTATAAAGACGATAATCATGAAATCGACGTAGAAATCTTGACCAGCCACATCCACGACGCCACAAGCTCACAGGATCCAGGACCGCCGAAGGCAGGCTTGCAGCTTACAGTGCAACCACTGACGGCAGACCAACCCTCCAAATATTACAAAGTGGTACCATTCGATAAAATGTTTGACCCGACGAGCGGATTTCACGAGTATCGTTTCGACTGGACCAAATCTGGAGTGAGATATTATGTAAATGGGAAGACATACAGCTCTGCTGCCTACATACCGCAGACAGCTGGGCAGATTCTTGTCAATAACTGGAGCAACGGGGATCCTTGTAAGCCGAGTGCCCCATATCTTTCGCGTGACTGTTTGCTAACGCGAGCTTATATGCAGACTGGTCGGCTGGTCCACCAGGGAAAGATGCCATTTTGTCGATAGGGAGCATCGATCTCTATTTCAACGTTACAGATCCGACGCTTATCCGGGCTTGGGACACTGGATGCAAGAAAAGCAAAAATAAGGAGCTTTGTGGTGCTGCTAAGGCCACCACCACTTGAGTTTTGATAGGAAGTGACTGTCGTGTCTAATATTTTGGAGTGACTGCAGCCCGTGGGTCTCATCATGGGGAATAATAGAATACCGGCTGCTGTATCGTAAATGTGTATCAGGACTGTATCGAACGGTTTCGCTGTATAATATCGGTGTATGTATGGACTTTCGCTACTTTGCAAATTTGTGCGCCGTGTGGTGAGGGTCTGGCAGCATAGCTTAAAAGTTGGTGCTAGTGAATCTCACAGCTCCTAGGCCACCAGCTAGACCAAGCCAAATTTGATAATTACTTGTTACTACAGCGCTGCCGGACTTACGAAACTCGTATTTCAAATGGATATTTTCGAGTGAGTTTTGGGGGTCACTACCTATCGTTTAAAGGCGGATTGTCAGCAAGATTCTCGATTCTACTATACGTTCTTATAATCATCCAATAGCACAGACACATCTCAATCAGAAATGACCAAAATTCTGTATCTGGAATGTGGTTGTGCCGGCACAGATTTGCCGCTCGTATAGTAAAGTTCGGCTTTCTGAAGGCACAGACTTTTGAACCCTTTAGATCCTTCCAGCTTCCACATGATAAATACGAAATGATATTAATGTAGGATCGGACTTGAAGCCGCCTTAACTTTGAACCGGGAAGTATTGTTGCAGAGCTGTTATGCTTGCGGCTCGAAGCTCGTCAATGTAACATCGTCCGACGCAGTCTTGAATTCGATTATGGGCTCGAGGCAACACAGAATGTTCTATTGCATCCTACACCTGTAGACAGATCAGAAACACGCGACGTCAACACGACCCGGATCTATACTTGCAAGAAGATTGCTATCCCCAAAAATGACAGAGACAAGTAAATGGATAGCGTGGAATGAAGGTGTAAAAAAATAAGGTGAATAAGAAGTCACTGACCGTTTTCCTGTACGTATTACCGCTTCCAACTTCATGATTAGCTTTTGGTTTACGAGACGGCTGCGAACCCACGTTCGCTCGCTTATTCGAAAGAAACGACAAAAAGAGAACGAGCCAAAAACTTGCAAAAAATCAATTCTAGGGCTCCACCGCGATTCGAACGCGGGACCTCTCGCATCCAAGTTGAAGAACCCAAAGCGAGAATCATATCCCCTAGACCATGGAGCCTAGTATGTGGTTGTTATGGTGCAGGCCGAGAATTACGTTTATCAAGTTTTGGGAACAAGGCATAGTTGAACTTGCCTTCAGCGCTATCAATAAAAGTTGGTCCTTTGAGCTACCGCTCCAAGGAGATTTCGTCCGTCCAAACTCAAAGGCACATGTAATCAGAATCTTTAGTTCCGTGTGCTTTTATCGATCGAGATGCCCCCAAAATGACAATTCTGGTGGTCGCGAAGCTGCTAGCTGCTAGAGTGTCAGACCTAGGGTTCAGCAAAAGCAGAACAAATCACAACGGTTATACGAGGACTTGTCGAGCGCAATGTAGCTATCAGCTACTTGCCGTCGACTAACTCGGAAAGATTTGAGAATGACCAGCTGATATCGTATTTCGCTGGACCTTGCGTCCTGGCAGATATTGGCGCCTAGACATATTATCGATAGCTGTTGCCAAGATAGCTTCGTGATCACCAGCAGCAGGGCATTGAGTGTGCTAGAGAATTGCTTTCATGGCAACATGGCTGTACAAAATTTTACCATTTTGGTAGGTCCACAGCTTTCGAAGGCAACCGAGTTGCCGAGATACAACGTTCAGAGCAGGCCCTTAGATCGTAGTCGTTTTTTTTAAAAAAAATCCTCTACTCGTAAAAGAAACACGGCAACAGAAACACGGCGAGACCCTGTCGCAATTTGCCGTCTGATATCACAACAACAGCGAACTTCTCCGATCTGATTTTAGTAACCCGTCCTGTTCTGTTTGTCTTTTTCTGTTCGCTGGGAATCCAGATTCCGGTATCAGTATTTCACTCAACCCAGGGGCCAGGTACGCACCGAGGTTTCAAACCATGGCGTACGAACACACTGAGGAGACCCTCCGCGCGCGCCCCTAGCCTGGCACGAGCCAATGGAGTCTGATATATATAGCTTGACTTTCCATTCCCGAAGCTAAATTGACGGAGTAAACCGTATTAGTATGCACAGTTGGGTAGCCTGCCGAGGAGCCAACATCACGTCGTTTTCCCAATGAATTGTGCAACACACCTACCAAATTTGGCCAACAAAGAGATTGAACAGGAATGTAGATACCCTCGCCACCTGCTATGGTAGGTTCTATCTATTGCAGGGCATACCTAGTCAAGTGATTGGCGTTGCCAATAACTGACAGCCTGAAGAAGAGGGGGCGAAACTTTCAACATGCCAGTATAGTACACTAGCTTCTGCGCTACAACGTGAATTATCTGCAGGGCATCAAATATGCAGGACTGCTAGTCTAAGTCCCAGGCGGGAAGATAATGAAAACTCTATTGCGCCAATATAAAGTCAACATCGGAGCCCCTTTTGCGTCTACAGGAGATGCGAAGCGATACCACCCATTCCTTCCTTCGGTAACCTCACCGCAATCTGTTCTCTTCCTTCAAGGGGAGGACAAAGAGTGTGCTCTCTGACATCCGCCAGGCCAGTCCAATTCGGACTGATACTGGATGTTCGCGCTGTAGTTATACTACAAGCTGGTATAGCCTACGGCACGCCAAACTCGATCTCTCTCGGTCCCGGTAACTTTTGGGTTGCTGCATAGCCACCTAACAAAACATGGAGGAATCAAAGGCTTCGAAGGTGGTCGAAGGCGGCGACCTTGTCATCCACCAGCAGGAGTCTCCAACCGTTCCTGTCTACTACGACGAAACTCAGTTTGTGCATGAGGATGGTACGCCAACAGAGGAAGAATTGAACACTCTACGACGTGTCGCAGGCAAAGTGCCATGGACAGCATATACAGTCGCGTTCGTGGAACTGTGCGAACGGTTCTCCTACTACGGAGTAACCCAAGTTTGTAAGTTGATAAGCATCCGATATACCGCGATACCAGCATCAATCGCTCTATAAAAATCCATGCACGGATTGTTGCATATGGTATGCCGTCGCTTAATTAAGAAACGGTTCTAACGATCTTCCTGTTATTAGTTACCAACTTTATCCAGCAGCCACTCCCACCTAACTCCAGGACGGGTGCCGGAAGAATCGTTGAGCAGTCGGGAGCTTTGGGTTTGGGTCAACAGACCTCGACTAGTGTCACTAACTTCAACTCGTTTTGGGCCTATATTATGCCACTCGTTGGTGCTTATCTCGCTGACCAGCATTGGTTCGTAATCATACCTCTCACGATAAAAATAGAAGACCAGGTATCCTGACGGTGAGAAATCGTATACAGGGGTCGGTACAAGACAATCATGGTCTCCATCGCATTCGCCATGGTTGGCCATATTCTCCTCGTTATCGCTGCCATACCATCTGTGATAGAGAAGCCCAAAGCTTCTTTTGGCGTGCTCATACTCGGTATCGTTATCATGGGTGGTGGTACTGGTGGATTCAAGTCCAACATCTCGCCACTCATTGCAGAACAATACACAGAGGACAAGAAGAAGGTTGTCACTCTGCCCAGCGGAGAGCGAGTTATTGTCGACCCAGTCTTGACAATCTCGAGAATTTACATGTACTTCTACCTGATGATCAACGTTGGTGCACTCATCGGCCAGATTAGCATGGTTTACGCTGAGCACTACGTTGGGTTCTACCTCTCTTACGTATGTGTTTAAATCCTCCCACCACCCATGCTTAATCATCTGGAATTTGAGACTGTTAAGCTAACCGTCATATTTACTTATAGCTCCTCCCAACGTTCCTGTTTATCTTCTGTCCGGTAGTGTTGGCAATATGCCGGAAGAGTTACGTCAAAACACCGGCGACATACTCAGTGCTTGCTCGCGCCCTGCAACTCATAGGGCTTGCCTCTCGCGGGAGATTCAGTTTAAACCCTATCGCAACTTACAAGAATTTCAATGATGGCACATTCTGGGACAGCGTCAAACCATCCAATATTCCCGCTGAGCGACGTCCTGCATGGATGACCTTCGATGACCAATGGGTTGAGGAGGTCTCTCGTGGCATCAAGGCTTGCAAAGTCTTCCTCTACTACCCTCTCTACTGGATCACCTATAACCAGGTATGTACTATTCCTAAATCAGCTCCAGGTCCGTAGAGAACTCCTCAGCTAACGCATCTATTACCTGCAGATCAACAACAACTTGACCTCTCAAGCCGCTATTATGAACACACACGGTCTGCCGAACGACATTCTGGCCAACCTCAACCCCTTTTCTCTCATTATCCTCATTCCGATCTTTGATCTTGGTCTCTACCCGACCCTCCGGAAACTCGGTATCAACTTCACACCTATCAAGAAGATTACTTTCGGCTTCATCACGGGTGTACTGGCGATGATATGGGCAGCCGTCCTCCAATATTATATCTACCAAAAGTCGCCTTGCGGATACGAAGCATCAAAGAAAGGTTGCGACCCAGCCGATATCAACGTGTGGGCTCAGACCGGATCTTTTGTCCTCATTGCCATCTCTGAAATTTTCGCGTCGATTACCGGCCTCGAGTATGCATTCACCAAAGCGCCCACAAACATGAAATCTCTGGTTACTTCCATCTTCTTAGCCATGAGCGCGTTCAGCACGGCTATTGGTTTTGCCCTTGTCCCCCTGCTCAAGGACCCCCTGCTTGTGTGGAACTACATTACTGCAGCTATCCTTGCTACCATTGGTGCTATCTGCTTCTGGTTCCAATTCCGGAGCTTGGATCGCGATGAAGATAGACTGAACGATCTGAAGAAGACAACTTTCGTTGGTCATAGTGAAAATGCGACTGCAAAGGTAGAGGCAAGTGATGAGAAGGCGTGAGTTCTGTTGAACGCTTACTGTCGGTAAACTTCCAGTATACCCCCTTTGTATTTTTTCTGTTTGTATTTCTCGTAATGTGTGTCAAGGAGGCTCTACTGTTATGGTCAGAGCAGTTTGGGGATGAGTTTGAGAGGACGCGGAATGTTTGTTTAGCTAGAATCCGACTTACGAGGATAGTATATTATATGATGTCCCCAAGATCAAAGTTTTCCATTGTGGTGGATATATGTGTATATACCTATACGTATCTCATATACAATGATTGTAATAGATAAGCTCCGAGAGGACAGGTGAATTATGATCCGCGAATAACCCCCATAAAGACTCCTCTTGGAGGCTCATCTTCTCCCAGAAGTACTAGCGTCCTCGAGGTTAACTAGAAAAAAGTGTTGCCTGTTGCATTCGATCCCGGGCTAGCACCCCAGGTGTAAATCCACTTAGGTAATCTAAACTACTATTTTGTATTATAATCTGCTGTTTTCTAAAACACTATTTAACAGATTTAGTAGATTAAAAGATATCTTATTAAAAATCTATAAATACTTGCTTTAATATTAGAATTAATAGTATACTAACTAATTATAATTTATAATATTTAAGTATTTATGGTTAATCTATATTATATTTTTTAATAATAAAAATAAATATTTTATTTTTTATTATTATTATATTTTCTAATTATAAAAGTAGATATTTTATTTTTTTAATTAATATTAGATAGTATATATAGTTTATTATAGTATTATATATAATATAAATTATTAATAATAATTATTAATAATTAATAAAAATTTATATTATTTTATAATAAATTAATTATTTATATCTTATTTATTAGATAACTAATTCTTGTTTTATAGGATTTGTTAGTTAATCTATTATAATATTTTTAAATTATTAATAACTTTCCTTTTTTCTTTATTTATTTATTGAATAATTTGATAATTAATAATAAATAAAATCTTAAACTAATAATAGTTATTAATAGGTAATTATATATAAAATTTAGTAATTAATAACTAGCTACTAATATATAAACTAGTAAAATATCTAGGTTTAATTTTACTAATAAAATACAACTATCTAATAAATAAAGTAATATATATAGTAAATTTATATAAATAATCTTATAAATAATAAATTAATATTAAAAGTTTAAATTATAAATATTTTATTAATTATATTATTAGATATAATTAATTATTATTTATTATTAAAAAGTCTAAAAAAAATATATATTAATAATTAAATAAGTTTAATATTAAGATAAAAGAAAATAAGATATATTAAATATTAAAAATATATTATAATTTAATATTTATTAATAATTATTAATAAGTTTTATTAATATATTATAAAATTTTATAATATAAAGATTTTTTTATAATATAAAATTTTAAAAATATATATTATAAGCTGGTATAATAAACTAAATAATTAATCTTTAGATTTATAAAATTTATAAAATAAATTATAAATTAATAATTGATAATATAGTATAATAATATTTATTAATCTTTTTACTTTTTTTATAGTCTTTAATTCTTTAATATTTATATTTTTTTAAATAATTATTTTTATATTTTATTTATTAATTTTTAAATATTTAATAGCTAGTATATAATTTTATTATTATATAAAATATTTTAAAACTAAAATATATTCCTAGTTATATAAAGAAATTTATTAAAAAAATAATAATTATATTATAAATATTATATTAATAATTTAAAAAACTTAAAATTATATATATTAAAAGTTATTTACTAGTTATCAATCTAAACAGCTAAGAAATTATTTAAAGAGAATTTAAAAAAAGTCTCTAAACATAATTTTAATAATATATTTAATAAAAGTTTTATAAATTATTAAATTATTATTTATTAAATAAAATAGATATTTAGAGATAATATATAAAAAATTATTAAGAATTATAATATAAATTTTTATTTATTTAATAAATATATCAGTAATTATCCAGGCTTAAATACTTTTTTTAAAATAATATTAATATTTTTATATTAAATTAAAAATTATATAAATTACTAATTATTATAAAATAACTTTTAGATTAAAACTAATTTTAAAAAAATTTTAACTAAAATCTTAATGAATTAAATTTAAAAACAGAAATTAATAAAAACAACTTAATAAAAAATAGATTAAAATAATTTATTAAATAAATTAAAAAAGTATAATAAAAATTAATATTTAATAAATAATAAACTTATTAATTAAAAGTTAATAATAATAATATTTTTATATTTTTAATAGTTTTCTAAAATAAAAAGATATTATAAAATAAAAATATTATTTTTTTATTATAATTAATAAATTTTTTTCAGAATCTTAATTAATAAATTATATTATTTATTTACTAATTTAAAATTTAAGATAGATTAAAATATTTAAAATTATTAATATTTATATAATTATTTTATTAGTAAATATTTCTTAATATAATTAAAAATATAAAATTTATAATACTATACTTAATTTAAAATTTTATATATTTATAAAAAATTATAATTATACCAATAAAGAATTCATTTAATTTATAAATATAAAAGTATTTAATCAAAAATAGGAGTATATATAAAAAAAAAAAAAAACTAAAATAGATAATAATAAAATTTTAATATAAATCTTTAATTAAAATATAATTAAATATTTAATATTATTTAATAAAATTAATATCTATTAATAATATTATTATAATTTTAAAATTATCTAGATAAAAACAAATAAAAATAATAAATAATAAAAAAAATTAAAATTAAAGGAATTAGTTTAAGTTAATAAAAACCCTTAATTTAATTATAAATTTAAAAAATTATTTTTTAAATTCTATCTTTATTAATTAGTCTATAAATATTTAATTAATATTTATATTAAATTTATTTATTTTAAATATACCTAATAAAATTAATAAAGAAAAATTTTTTGATAAATAATAAAAAAATAAATTAAAAATATTTTATAAAATAATAAATAATTTTATAATAGAAAGATTAATCCCTCTTTCTAAACTATTTTATTAAAAAATATTTTATAAACAATTAAAAATTAGAAAATTAAAGTTTATTTATCTATCTAACTTTTAGATTAAAATATTATATAATAAAAATTAAAATAATATTATAATAATAGAATACTTAATAGAAATAAAAAAATTTAAAATTAAAAGAATTCTTAGTAGAATTATAATAATTTTTATAAAAAAAATAAACATTCCACTACTTATTTTATTAAATATAAAAATAAATATTTTTAAAACTCCAAAATCTAATACTTAAAATATATATAATATTTATTTAATATATATATACTAAATATTTATATATTATTATAAAAATAGTAATTCTATTATTTAATTTAAAATTTAAAATTAATAATAAAACTCAAATTTATATTTAAAAAATTATATTAATAATAAAAATATTTAATTAATATTATTAATTAATACTAATTTAGAATAGAATTTTAATAATTTTTTATAAATACAAACTTTTAAAAAGATAGTATTCTTAAAACTATTATAAATATAAAAAAATTAAGTTTATTAATCTTTTATTTAAATTAAGATATAATATATATATATATATAATATTAATATTATAATAAAAGTTTTTTTTATTTATTTTAAAATATTTTTTAAATTTATTATTTTAGATTAATTATTTATTATACTTATTTACTTTATATTAGTAAAATTAAAATAGTTTTTTATTTATTTATTATTTATATAAATTTTTTTTAATAATTATATTCTTTTATTTTAATATTTTTTAGAAATCTTTTTAAAACTTATTTTATCTTATTTAATATATTTTTAAAAATTATAAAATTATAAATTAATATAATTTTAATAATTATATTATTAATATAATTAATTAAGTTAATATTAATATTTTTTTTAAATTAAAAAAATAGTTAATAAAAAAAACTTAAATTTTAATAAATTTAATTATAAATTTAATATAATTAATAATCTAGATCTTAATATTAATAAAAATATATCTATTATAGATATTAAAAAAAAAATTAAATAAATTTTTAATTTTATAAAATAAAATAGTTTTAAAATCTTTTTTAAAGTTTTTATTATACTTCAGCCCAGTACCAGATCAAATATACTTCACTCTGAAGTCTCTAACTCTCAGCTGCTACTATATAAGATTTTTAATAGAAAGAGATAAGTATATATTAAGTATAATAATAATTATTAAAATAAAATATATAATAATAATAATAAATAAACTTATAGCTATTTAAATATTATAATTTAAAAATTAATTAATAATTTTTTAAAAAAAATTATTAATTAAAATAAAGCTATTTTAATTAAATATATAATATTTTAATATATAAGATAATAAAAAGTATTAATATATTATATTTATTACTTACTACTTATTATTTATTATAAAAAGTAAATATTAAGCAGTAAATATCTATATAATATAAAATAATATCACAACCTATATTAAAAGAATTATAATAAAGATAATTTTCTCTTATAATAATATTAAAAATAAAGTTTTATATAATTAAATCTATCTATATAGTTTTTTTTATTATTTATAAACTAGTCCTATATAAATTATCTTATATAAATAAATATCTTATATAAGATATTAATTTATAAAATAGATAAGTATGATACTATTTTATATATTATATAAAAAAAGTATCTATATAAATAATTTAAATATTATATTATTATTTTATAATACTATTCTTCTTTTTATAAGAATTAATAATATATTAATTTAAATATAAGAATAATAGTATAGAACAAAACAATATAAGTTTTTAAATATAATAAGATTATATAAATAAATATAATAAAATAAATTTTTAGTTATTAAATTAGATAGATTTCTTTTTTTTTTTTAATATATTATTTATATAATAAAATTTTTTTATTATTCTTTAGTATATTTATAAATTATTTTAAAAAATCTTTTATTAATTATTATCTTAATTAAGTTTTTAAAATTAAAAAGTATAAAAAAAAATCTTAAACTATATATAAATTTTATAAATCTTTTAGTTTTAATTATTAAATAGATTTTTTAATAAATATAAAATATATTTATTATATTTATTAAAGTTATAATTATATTTTTAAAAATCTTAGTAAATTTTTCTTGTTTTTATTAGATATAATATAGCTGATATAACTAATTTTTAATAATAAATTATATTTTTTATTTTTTAAACAAAACTTATATAAATCTTAAATTAGTAGAGAAGGATTAAATATTAGTTTTTTTTAAATATTTTATTATTTTTATATTTTTTATCTAGTTTATTAATTAAGTTATTAAAGTATTATTAAAAATAATTTAATTATAAAAATAATTAAATTTAATAAAATTAAAAATAAAAAGTATTTTTAAAAAAAAAAAATTTATTATTATAAAAATAAAAATTTTTAAAGATAAATTTAAAATTAATTTTTTAATTATATTAAATTTAGATTTTAATTTTAAAGTTTTTCTAATTTCTATTAATAATAATATTAAATTAAATATTTAAATATTATATTATATTATATATTTAAAAAATATAATTAGTACTAATTTATTTTATATTATATATATATTTTTAAAAATAATTTTGTAAGGTTTTATTATATAAAAAAAATAAAAAAAATAGATAATTAGCTAGTTTCTCTATTTTTTCTTTTTATTTTTTATTTTTTATTATAATAATAGTGTGTTTTATTTATTTTAATTATTAATAAAAGCTAGTTTTTAAGCTAATTACTTTATATTTTTATTTTAAAATTAAAATAAATATTAATATTTTAAATAAGATATTTTATTATTAAGATAGTATTTATAAAATTATAAATAAGTTTATTTATATTTTAAAAAAAAATAAGTTTTATATTTATATAAATTTTTTATATTTAATAATTATTATAATATTAAAAGATATTATTTTAAAATAGGTAAATTTTTTAAATTATATATTATTAATTAATTTTATAATTTCTTAACAATTTTTTTAGATCTTTTTTAAAATTATTATAGTTAATTTTATTTTACTTTATAAATATTAAATTTATTAAAATATTATTTAATAAATTTTATTAATATATTATTTTTTAATTATTATAAATCTTTTTTTAATAAATAATTTTTTTATTTAATTAAAAATTTATTAACTAATATTTTTAAGTTTTTTTTATAATTTAAAATTTTTTTAATTTTATATTTATTATAGTTATCTTTTTTAATTTCTAGATTATTTTTTTTTTTTTAAATTTATTTAATATTAATTTAAATAAGGTAATATAAAATATTTTATAAATTTTTAAATTTTTTAAAATATAAAATTTAAAAAAATATTTATTTAATTTTTTAATTATAATATATAATTTAAGTTTTTAAAAATTAAATTTTTAATTAAATCTTTTTATTTTAATATTTTTTATAAATAAATATATTTTTTTTTTTTTTAAAAAAGAATACTTTTGTTTTTTTCTTATTATAATTATAAATTATAGTTTTAGTTATAAAATTTAATTTATTTATTAAATATTTATATAGTTTATTTATACTTTTATAGTATTTTTTAATTTTAAGTATTTTATTTTTTATAAATAAAACTAGTTATATAGTTTATAAATTCTATTTTTATAATATTTTATAAAATATATAATTTATAATTAAATATTTTATAAAATATATAATTTATAATTAAATATTTTAATAAATTATAGGTAAGTTTTATTATTAATAATAATATTATTTAATTATTTTATATATAATTAAAAAATAATTTAAAATATATTTTAATTATTTAAATTTTTTATTCAGAAATTTTATTAATTTAAACTTTTTTTTTAATTATTATATTAAACTTAATATTTAAAATATTTATAATATACTTTTAATATTTATTATTAAATAATAAGTTTTTATTATAAATATATTTTTCTTATAATCTATATTAACTAAATATTTATTTATTATAAATTATTAAAAATTTTTTTATTTCTTAAGAATTATTTTATAGTTTAAAAATAATAATTTTAATTAGTTTATATATTATAATTAAAATTTTATTATAAATTTAGTTTATTAAAGGGTCTTTTAAAAATAATAATTTTTATATAAAATTATAAATTATAATTTAAAATAGTTTAGTAGATATTTTATTTAGTTTTAAATATTTATATAATATATATTTTATTAATTTATTTTTAAAATAAAAATTATATATTTTAATATATTTTTTAATCTGTTGTTTTATTTTAAACTAGAAATATTATTATATAATAAATTTTTATATTTTTTTTATTTTTAAATAATTATATATTAATATATTGTAGTATAATTATAAAATTTTTTATTATAATTTTTTATTTAGGATATAGAAGAAATCTTTAAAAAGAATATATCTATTTTCTAAAATAAAAAATATAGTAATTTTTTTAAAGTTTTAAAATATTTTTTTTATTATTATATTTTTCTAATAGCTTTTCTTAAATTTAATAACTATTTTAAATTTAATTTTATAAATAATAAAATTAAGTTTTTTATTAATAATAATAATATCTTTTTATTATTTTAAAATAATTTTTTTATTTATAAAAATATCTTTTATTAAATTAAATTATTAATTAATAGTATTTATTTTAATATTTTTTTTTTTTTAAAATAAATAATTTTTATATTATATTTACTAAGGATTTTTTATTATTTAATTTATTATCTATTAAATTCTTTAATAATTAAAAAATAAATAAAGTTTTTATAATTTAAAAATATTTTAAATAATTTATTTATCTAGAAATAGATTTTTTATTTTTTATAAATATATAAAATAACTATAAATTTTTTATTATATATAAAATATCTTATTTTAATAATATTAAATTTATAAAATAAATAAATAATTAAGTGTTATTTATTATTAAATAATTTTTATAATAAATAAGCTTTTAAGATTACTATTAAAATATTAATTTTAATTTATATAAGTAATCTATATATATATAATTTAAGAATTAGTACTATAATAAATATTTTTTTTAATATATTAAAAATATTAATTTATAATTATATTATTTTAAAATAAATATCTTTTTTAATAAATTTTAATAAAATAAAAGCTAGGTAATTATATTATTAAATAAATTTTTTATAATAATTATAAAATCTTAAAAATATTTAAATTTTTTTAAGTATTTTTAATATAAACTAATTTTATATAGTTTATATTTTTTTTAAATTTATTTTTATATTATATAAAATTATAATAATTTTTAAAAATTTAATTTTTATTATTTTAAATTTAGATTTTTTTGGTTTAATCTTCAACTTATATTAATTTAAAGTTTTAAATATTTAATTAATATATTTTTAATATTTTAAAGGATTTTTATTATAAATAAAGATATTATTTAAATATATTATATATATAATATTAATATATATTTATAAAATATAATTTATAAATATTTAAAAAATAATAAATATATTAATTAGTTTAAAAAGTATAATTAAATATTTAAATAATTTATATTTATATTAAAAAATAATTTTTTATTTTTTACCTAATTTAATCTTTATATTATAATAAATATTTGTAAAATTAAATTTAATATATATTTTTATTTTTAATATCTTATTAAAAAATTTACTAATTAATAATAGTAATTTTTAGTTTTTAATTATAATTATATTAAAACTTTAATAATTAATATAAATTTATAGTTTATTAAAATCCTTTTTTTTTATAAAAAAAATTAGATATTTTATTAATAAATTAAATAGTTATATATATCTTATTTTTAAATTTTCTTTAATATATTTTTTAAATATTTGTATTTTTTAATTAATATATTTATATATAAATATAAACTTTAATTATATATTTTTTTTTAATAATATTAAATATATAAATTAATTAATTTATAATAATATTTAATTATTTAATAATAATTAAAAGATTTATTTTTTTTTATTTAAAATCTAAATAAAGATTTATATTTTATTAATAATTTAAATTTCTTTAATTTATATTTATATTTATTATAAAATTTTAGGTTTATTTTTTAATTAATTTCTAATTTCTTTATTTAAAAAATATTAAATAAATCTAAAATATATTTTTTTAATTATATTTTTTTAAAATAATTATTTTTTACTAATTTTTTAGTAGTAATATTTATTAAATATAGATTCTCTAATTTTCTAATTAATAATTAAGTTATATTTTTATAATTATAATAATTTTAATATTAAAGAAATTTTTTCTAATAAATTTAGAATATTAATAATATAAGTTTTTAGATATCTATTAACTAATAGCTATATATTAGTTTTATATTAAATTTATTTTAAAATTTTTTATCCAAAGGCTATAATATAATAAAAGTTTTTTTTTTTTTTAAAAAAATAGTAGTTTATATTATTTAGTAATAATAATAAATAAATAACTTTCTTTAACTCTACTATTTATTAATATTTTTATTAAATTTTTATTAATATATATTATAAATATAAATTTCTTGTTTTGTTTATTATTTTAAAATTTTTAAAAACTATTAAAGATTATTTTAATTTACTTTTAAAATACTTAAAATATTTTTAATTTTTTATATTATTTTTATATATTTTATAATTTTTAAAATATTTGCTAAATATCTATTTTATTTTAAAATATATAAGATATTTTAAGTAGAATTTATTATTTTAATATATATAATTATAATTAATAAATATAAATATAATTATAAGATAATTATAATCTTCTTATTCTTTAAAAATAAAAAAATATTAGATATATTAATTATAATAATATCTAAGTTTTAATACTATTTTCTTTTAAAGATTCTTTTTATAATAATATTTATTAAAATAATTATATTATTCTTTAAAACTTTTATAAAATTTAATATATATATAGTAAAGATTATATTATAATAGTTCTTTATTATTTTTAAAGTTTTTTTTTAATTTAATATTATTATTTTTTTTATATAATTTTCCTTTATAATTTAAAAATTTTAGTTTTTTATTATATATTTATTCTTCATTCAATTTAATTTTATTTTTTATAAAATTTTTAAATAAATTTATAAAATTTTTAAAATAATTTTTTATTTTATTGCTTTATTTATTATATAAATATATATATAGTATTAATTTTAAGTTTTAAAATATTTTTTACAAAATTAATATTTAAAAGATTTAAAAGTTTTTTAGAATATTTAGTTTAAATAATATTCTTAATAATAAAAATATTTAAAATAAAATATTTATTCTTAATAATAATTATTATATAAATTAAAATATTTATATAGTTAAGTAATTGTATTATCCTATTAATATAATTAATATTTTTTATTATAATAATAAAAAGTTTTAATACTTCTAAAATAAATTTTCTTATTTTTTAGATTATAAAAAAAGAGGTTATTATTATTTTTAATATATAATTAATAGATTTCTTATTAATTTACAAAATATTATTTATAAAAAATAATTATATATTTATAAATTATTTTTTAATATAATCTATATTAACTTTTAATTTTATTATAAATATAATAATATCTAGTTTATTTTTAAAATTACTTTTATCAATATTATTAATATTTTTTAATTTTAATAAATTTATAAATAACTTATTTTCTTATATAAATTATAAATTTATAATTAATATAAATTTATTGTTTATAAAATTAGTTATATTATTAAAAAAAAATTATAAATAAAAAAAATTTTTAAATTATAAAGTTAATAATATTTTCTTATTATTTTTATTTTATATAATAATTTTAAATATATTTATTTAATTTTACTAAAATTAATCTATTTTATAAATTTTATTATTTTTTTAAAAAATTAATTAAAAAAATATAAATAACTTTTATTAAATTTTTTTATAAATTTTTATATTTTTTTTAAAATTTTTTATCCAAGTTTTATTTATAGTAAATATAAATTTTAAATATAAAATTAGTTTAAAGTTAATTATCCTTTTTTTAATTAAAATATAAAAAAATATATTTTTAAATAATTATTTTATTAATTTTTTTTAATAATATTTTATTTTTATATTAGTTTTATTTTAAAATAAAATTTTTTTTAAATTTTATTTAAAATTCTATTAAATTTTTCTAATGTAGAGATATATTAAATTATTTTAATTTATTTATTATTTTAAAATTTTTTAAATCAATAATTTTTCTTATTCTTATTTTAATAACAATTTTTTTTAAAATATCTAGACTTATTATAGAAAAAATATAAAAATATATTAAATTTTTATAATTTTTATTTTTAATATTAAATAATATTAAAATTTATTAATTTAAAACCATAAATTTTATTTAATTTTTATATATTTTATTTAATTTATATTTAATTTTATTAAAATTTCTTAATATTTTTATTTAAATAATATTTAATAAGATTATAGTATTTTTTAGAAAATTATCTATTTTTTTATAAATAATAAAAGATATTATTAAGTTTAATAATTATACTTTATATTTTATAATATATTATATTCTTTTTAATAAATTTTTATTTAATAATTTTTAATTTAAATTAAGATTTAAATCTTTTTTTAGTTTTATAAAATAAAATTTTATTATTATAATTTATAAATAGTATATATTAATTAAATTACTAAAAAAAAAATTTTATAGATCTTATTTATTTAAGTTGATTTAATTTTTTAAATACTTTTTTAATTTTATTTTTATATTTATATTTTTATTTAAAAAAATTTATAAATATAAAAAATATTTTAAAAATCTTATTAATTTCTAGGATATTAAATTTCCTATCTTTTTTTATAATATTATTATATATTTTTTTATATATTAAGTAAATATTGAGAATAGTTTTTTTAAAATATATTTTTATAAATATAATTTTATATTATTTTATAAAGAATCTATTAAGATAAAAAAAAAAAAAATTATTTAATTAATTAAGAAATTAATTAAATTTTTTAAATTATTTTTTATATTTAATTAAATTTTCTATTTTAGATATTTTATTAAATTTTATTAAAAAAGTTAAATTTTTAATTTCTTAATTCTTTAATTTATTAATTAATATAAATTAAAAAAATAAATATAAAAGTTTATAAACTATATTAATATTTTTTTAAATATTAATTAAAATAGTTTTAATTTATTTTATTATAGTATTAATTTTATATTTTTTAGGTATAATTCTATATTTTTTAAATATAATTATTTTTATATCTTAGATTATTACTAATATTATTTTTAAATATTTTTAATATTTATTAATTATTTTTTATTATATTATTTTAAAATTTTATTTTAATTTATATTTAGTATTATTTTTTATTTTTTTTATTATATTAATACTTATTTTTAAGATTTATATTTTTATATTTATTATTAATTTGTTTTAGTATTCTTATAAACTATCTATATATTCTATAATTAATTTTAAAAATAAAAATATTTTTATATTTATTTTTTTTTAATAGGGTATTATTTGTATTATTACTATAATTATTCTTTTTTTATAAATTTTTAAAATATAAAAATTATTAATAGATTTTCTATATTCTTTATTTTTATTATTTAATATTAATTTAAAGTTATTATTATTTAAGTATAGTTTTTATAGCTTTATATTATAAAATTCTATTATATCTTTATATACTAAAAAAAACTTGTAAATTATACTAAAATTTATTATATACTTATTAATTTTTTTTATTTATTAAAAATAATTAATTAAAATATTATACTTCAACTTAATATTAAATTAAATATATTTTATTCTAAAATCTCTAATTTTTAGTTGCTATTATATAAAATTCTTAATAAAAAAAGATAAATATATATTAAATATAATAATAATTATTAAAATAAAATATATAACAATAATAATAAATAAGCTTATAATTATTAAAATATTATAATTTAAAAATTAATTAATAATTTTTAAAAAAAAACTATTAATTAAGATAAAACTATTCTGATTAAATATATAATATCTTAATATATAAAATAATAAAAAATATTAATATATTATATTTACTATTTACTATTTATTATTTATAATAAAAAATAAATATTAAATAGTAAATATTTATATAATATAAGATAGTATTATAATCTATATTAAAAAAATTATAATAAAAATAATTTTCTTCTATAGCAATATTTTAAAATAAAATTTTATATTTATATAATCAGATTTATTTATATAGTTCTTCTTATTATTTATAAACTAATTTTATATAAATTATCCTATATAAACAAATACCTTATATAGGATATTAGTTTATAAAATAAATAAATACAACATTATTCTACATACTATGTAATAAGGGTGTCTATACAGATAATTCAGGTATTACACTGTTATTCCATAACAATTATTATTTATTTTTTTTTTAAGTTTATTTAATAATTATAATAGTTTAGATAAAACAGTTTTTTAAAAAATAAACTAATCAAAAAGTTTAAAATAGAAAAAATAATAATATAAAATAATTAAATTAATAATATTATTTAAAATAATAGGTTTTGGTAATATAAATATAGTTATTAATATTATAAATAATATAGATTTATTAGAAATAATATAAATATTAATTATATCTATATTTTAACTAGTAGATTTAATATATTTAATAAAAAGATTAATAAATTTAAAAAATTTAAATATAATAATAATAAATCTAAAATCTTTAATTATATTATTAATAGATATTATAATAGTATTAAAAATATTATTAATATTATTAAATTTAATATTAATAAAGATTTTTAAAATAGTTATATTATTAATATTTATAAATCTAGCAATAGAAACCTTTATAATAATAAAAATAAAAAATTTAGAAATAAAATTAAATATAAATATAAATATTAATATTAATAATAAAAAAATAAATATAATATTAAATTTATTAAAATATAATAATATTAAAATTAATATTAATAAAATAAGTTATCTTAAAAATAATATTTTAAAAAAAATAATCTATTTATTAATTTTATATTTTAATTATTTATTTAATTAATATTTTAGTTTTAATAGATATTTTAAGAATTTAAAAAAAAAGTAATATTTAAAATATATAAATAGTATAAATTCTAGTTATAATATAACTTAAATAATAATAAGAAATTAAAAAAAAATATTTTATTATATAATTTTTTTATAAATTTAAATTATATTAATAATAAAATCTTTTTATAAATCTATTTAAATAAATAAAAATTAGTAAAATTAAAAACATTTTTATAAATATATATTATTTTATAAATATATAAATTTAAAAAAAAATTTAATATTAATATTATTTTATTAAATAATAATACTATATATTAAGTTTTAAAAATAATTTTTAAAAACTAAAATATATAATATAAAATTAGTTATTATATAATAAAATCTTTTTATTTAATTATATTTAAAATATAATATTAAATAAATTTTATTTTAAAATTTTTATAAATTATTTTAGATTATATTTATAAAAATATTAAATAAAATAATAAATAAAATTTTTATTTTTTTTTCTACTATTACCTCTTTTTTTAATATTTTAAAAATAAAAAGTAAAATCTTTATTTTTTTTTTTTATTATTATTATTTTTTTTAATATTTTAAAAATAGAAAGTAGAGTTTCTATTTTTTTTTTTATTATTATTTTTTTTTTAATATTTTAAAAATAAAAAGTAGAGTTTTTATTTTTTTTTTTATTATTATTTTTTTTTTTAATATTTTAAAAGTAAAAAGTAAAGTTTTTATTTTTTTTTTATTATCTTTTTTTTTAATATTCTAAAAATAGAAAGTAAAATTTTTATTTTTTTTTCTTATTATTATCTTTTCTTTTAATATCCTAAAAATAAAAAATAAAGTTTCTGTTTTTTTTTTTTAGCTATTATTTTAATATTTAATATTTTAAAATTAATAAATAGAATATTTATTACTATCTTAACTCTTAGTCTTTTAAACTTTTTAATTAATATTTTAATTTTTTTTTTTATTTTTATTTTTTTAATTTTTTATAATTATTTATTAAATTAGGATTTAACTAATAAAAAAAAGAATTTTTATCCTTTAATTTTTTTTTTTTTTTTTTTTAAAATTATAATTTTAGTTTATATATTTTGATAATTTTTTCTTTTTTAATTTTATTTATATATATTTATTTATATTATTATATTTATAGTATTTTTTATTTTAAAACTTATTATATTTAAAAATTTTTTTTTTAATATTAGAAATAGAATAAAATATCTTAGATAATATTATAATATTAGTTTAATTTATAATACTAGATATTAAATATAATAATTAAGTTATATATTTTTATAATATATTATATATTAATTAAATTAATATATTTTTTTATTAAATAAATAAATATTTAAATATCTTATTAGAGTTTATAAAATTAATTACTTTATATAATCTAATCCTATAAGATTAATTGTGTTTGTTAATAAGTATTATTAATTATATTATTATTAATTTTTAATAATAAATAATAATCTTTAATAATTTTTAATAACTACTTATAATAATTTAATAGAAAATAATATTTAAATTTATTTTTTTTTAATACTAACTTTTATAAAAATATTAATAAATATTTTTTTTTTTTAAGCTTAAAGAATTAATATTTTTAATATTATCTTTTTTAATAATTTTAATATATTATATAATTAAAATTCTTAAAAAACTAAAATACTTTTTTTATATTATAACTTTTTAAAATTAATATAGTTAACATTTTTAATAAAGTTTTTAAAATTTTTAATTAAGCAGTTTTTAAAAATTTTAAAAAAAAATAAAAAAATTCTGTATTAATAGAGATAAACTGATATTTATTAAAGAATTTTTAAAATTTATAATTTATTTTTCTTTTATAATAATTAGATTAGATCTTCTATTATTATAATTAGATATATATCTAAATAAAAATATATTTAATAATTAAAAAACTATTTTTAACTAAGATTTATTTTATTAAAAAGAATAAATTTATAATTTTTATAGTTTTAAAATTTTTAAAATATTATATAAATATTAAAAAAATTATACTAATTAATAATAAGAGTATTTAATTAAAATAATATTAATTTTCTAATTACTTTATATATATTATAATTATAAAGTAGATATAATTTATAAATTTTTTTATATATATTTAATTAAAATTTATATTAAAGTTATATTAATATATATTTATTTTAATTAATTAATTAATTTACTAGTATAAGAATTTTTTCCTTATATATTAAAAAATCTAAAAATTATTTTTAGATTTAATATTTTGAAATTATTTTAAAATATTTAAATATTAAAATTTTATTTAAAATAAGATTTTATAAAAAAATTTTAAAATTTTTATAAAATATGTTAGTATAGCAATATTTTTAATTTTTATAAATTTTTTTTAAATATTTAGATTTATTAAATTAAAATATAAAATTATTTAAATAAAATTTTCTTTTTATAAATAAAATTTTATATAAATTAAGAGATATTTTTTATAAATTTTTAAAATTTATATTTTATATACTTTTTTTAGAGTAATTTAATTAATTTATTAATAAATATAATATTAAAGGAATCTGAATCTTAATATATATTTAATAATAGTATATATTTTAGTATTAATAAAAATTTTTAGTATAAATAATATAAAACAACAACTATTTTAAAAAATTTTTTAAATACAAAATTACCAGAAAAATTATTTGTATTATTATTTTATATTAATAAAAAAAAATATTTTAAAATATAATTTAATAAAAAATAATAATTTATTTTGTTTATATTATTTTTTAATACTAAATAAATTAAAATTATATTTTTAAAAATAATATCTAGAACTAATATTATATACAAAATTTCTTATCAATACCTTTCATATATATATATATAAACTTAAATATCAAATTTTTTATAAACCTAAATATAATAAAACTATTAAAAAAATTAATAATAAAGAAATAAAATATTATTTCTTTAAACTCTTATCTATTATAATTTTAAGAAGAATTTCTAATATAATATAAAAATAATAAAATATATTTTTTTTAAATTAGTTAATAATTATTTTAATAAAAAACTCTCTTACTATTTATTTATTAAATTAATATAAAAAGATTTAAAAAAAATATAATATTTATTAAGAAAAATAATTTTAATATTTAAATCAAGTTATTTTATATTAAAATTATTTATATATTATTATAAAAGTTTTTATATAAAATTAAATTAAATTTTAACAAAAAATTTTTTATTAAACTTAAGTTTTAAGAAAAGAAGAGATTATTATAAATATTACAAAATATATATAGAAAGAATAAAATAAAGTAATTAAAATTAATTTTTTTTTAATTATCTTTCTTAAAATTAGTTATTAAGAATAAAAATTTATATTTTTTAACTAAAAATCTAAAACTAACTTTAATTAAGATTCTATTATCTTTTTTATTTTAAAAATAAAAAAATAATATCTTAATATAATTTAATTTATAATAAGTTTTTAAAGCTGGAACTTACTATTTTAAACCACAATAATAAAAATTTATAAAAAATAATTAAAAAAAAAGAAGTTTAAAAACTAGTTTTAAAATAAAATCTTTTAATAATAATTAAAATAATTATATTATATAAGAAGTAAATTTTAAAAATTATTTTAAAAAAATTTCTAATAGTTTAAATTAAAAAAATAAAATAAAAAATTTTTTTTTAAGATATTATTATCTATTTATTATCTAAAATATAATAGAGAAAATTATAAATATATATAATTATTTTTTTAAAATTATTATTATAAAGATTTTTAAATTATAAGCTATTTATAATTAAATATATAATTAAAAAAATATTATAAAATTTTTATATATTATTATAAAGCAACATCTATAAATCAAAAAAATAATTAATAATTATTAAAAAATTATTTTAAAATTCTAAAAAATAAATAATTATAAATTTTATATCTTAACTTTTAATATACTTATTAAAATATTAAAATTTATAAACTCTTTAAATACTTTTATTAATAATAAAATCTATAAATTTTAATATCTTTTTTATTTTAAATATTATAATAACCATATCTTATATTTATAAATTTTTTTAAATATTTTTTATATAATAATAAATAAAAAATTTAAACTACTATATTTTTAAAAAAAAAATATAATTTATATAAATTAAATTTAATCAATTTATTAAATAAACTATTATATAAATTTAAAATTTATTTTTAATATTATATTTAATTTATTTTAAAATTTTTATATATTTATTAATAATAATATAGTTATAATTTTACTTAATAATTATTAAATTTATTAAATATAAATTAAAATTTAAAAAACTTAAATTATAATATAATATACTAAAGGGTATATTATTTATTAATATATAAATAACCTAATTTAATAATTATTATTTATTTATATAATATTAATTATAAAATAAATTTAATTAGTTAATTAAATAATAAATTTAAAAATTTTTTTTTATTTTTCTAAAATTATATATAAATAGATTTTGATAGTGCTTTTAATAAAAATTATATTAATATAAATATCTTTAATAATAATAAAGATATTAATAATTTAATTATAATTTTTAAAAATTTAAATATACTATTAACAAATATTAAATAAGTTATAATAATAATAAAAAATCTATTTATTATTATTTTATAATTTAAATTATTTTATTAATAATTAATAATTATTATTAATTATTATTACTAAATAATAATAAACTCTAATTATTTTTATAATTATTAATAATTAATAATAATTATTAAAAATTATTAATAATCTTAATTATATTTAAAATCTTAAATTTAAATCTACTTTAAAAATAATAATATAAATAATTTTTTAAAATTTAAAATAAAAAATAAATTTTCTACTTATCTTTTTTTATTAATAATATTATATTTAAAATTGTTAATTTCTAAATAATCTAAATTATTAATTTTATAAAAATAATTAATATATAGTTTTAATTATAAACTTACTTAATTATATTAATATATATTATATACATTTTTATTATATTAACTTTAAATATTTATAAATTAAATATAATAAACAAAATTTCTATTTTATTTTATTATACTAAATTCTTATTTATATAACCTTAGGTTTAATATAACATTATATTCTAATTTATTTATAATTTAATTAATAAGATAGCTGCTAATTTTTTTATAAACTAGCATCAGCTATTAACTAGTAGATTTTTAATAAGATATCCTCTAATTTACTAAATCTATTAAATAGTGTTTTAGAAAACAGCGGATTACAACACAAAATGGCGGTTTAGATTACCCGAGTGGATTTGCACCTGGGGTGGGGCTAGTCCCTGTTCATAAGGGCACCCTTGGCCCGAAATGGCAAACAGATCGGCCAAGTCGTCAACCCCTCCTTTGGCCACGCTTGGGCTCGGGTTCATCCAATCCTCGAATGATTGGAGTTAAGATTGTTC
The DNA here is from genome assembly GCA_036872635.1 of Orbilia brochopaga. Lineage (NCBI taxonomy): Eukaryota > Fungi > Ascomycota > Orbiliomycetes > Orbiliales > Orbiliaceae > Orbilia > Orbilia brochopaga. Next base: position 535,067 of record JAVHNQ010000003.1, on the reverse strand, counting down.
ATGTCATTGAAAGCAGACGGAACAAGTGACCCCTACTCCAAGATCAAGATCGAGTCCAATAGTGTAGATATCCCGATGTATAGCTCGTCACTCACAAGATCCTAAGAACGTATGTGCCACACCTCAAGATCAGACAGTGTCTCAACAAAGCGTTCGGGCATAAACTCTCAATTGTTATTTCTAGGTCTTCACCTCGAGATCCCCAGTCCTTAGATACGACCAGAAGTACAAACTGAGGTTGAATGCAGGTGCCGGATACGGTTTCCCTCCTCTAGCTCTCCAAAGCGATTGTATCTTGGTACTTACTAATTATCCTACTGGCCGTCATGCTCTGCGTTCATTTCTTGTCTTTAATCTACCAACTTGAGACGTATAGAGACTGAAGGTTCATCTACCGCTTTTAACGAGGTTATAACCATACGTTTCTGTGCCGTGGCTATAACCGGCTATCCAGCATGACCGTCTCGTCTGGCAATTTGGAAATATGAGACAAATCTGAGTCAAAAGTCCCGCATGCAAGACCGGACCAGCAAATGGCAAACGAGCCAGACGGCACATAGATACATTAACAGTATTCACACGCATGGCCAAGGCATTGTATATGCATCTGTCCCCTCCTCTCTGTGACAGTGGCGCGCATTTGACGCATATCCCATGCGGCAGAAGTACTGTAGTAATATTGCAGACTGACGCCAGAAGAAGAGCCGTGCGCGGCGTGCATGTGTCATGCCATGCTTTGTGGTGAAGATTACACGAGAACATCAGTACCTACAGATCGAGAGCCTGAGCTCGGGTAGCATGGTTGCATCGTCCGTCGAATCTGGCGAGCCTTGGATGATATATTTGGGTTGGAGCATGCTGTTGTGTTGATGTTAGCCTCATGCACGAACGGTCCCACGGGCCCACTTTGAGCATCTGGCACAATGTCTCAAATGCTAGGACCCGCAATTAGGCAAGGGTCATCTCCGTGATTCTGAACTGAGTACAAAAAATAGCACGGGTGACTATAGGCACAGGGCGGTGCGGTAGGTGGGAATCACGGTTGGAAATATCATGTCGAAAGGCACGGCAAAGTAGCCTGATTATAGCTGCAAATACTGTTGTGCACATCTGCATATGCACGTAACAAGTCGGTGAACTATCCATGTCGGAGCACTATCGCCATGGTTGGCTTATTGGTTTGGGCCAATACCTTAAATTTACGACAGCTTACATATAGCTTCTCGATATCTGAGATGCCCATATGACAGCTATACGGTACCTAATGGTAGACATTAAACATGAAGAACATGTTTTGTCTTGTAAACTAGACGCCGAACCCCAAAAACATAAAGGTTGAGTTGAAATTACTAAGTTGCGGAGTTTGAATGGACGTTTATGATCAGGTATCATTGTGAGATTGATGTACAGATTGCAGTCACGCGTATTGACATGTCAAATATCCAGCCAATCCACTATCGGTTTTGTAGATCAGAGTCTGAGATAGGTATATAAACTGAGGATATTGTCATTCTGCTACTGACATCCCGAGCTGCATCGTGTAATAAAACTCGCCAAGCTAGAACGGCTCCACTGACGTCGAGTCGCGATATAGCGGAAAAGCCCGAATTCGAATTTTAAGACGACCAGCTCCACAGTCCAAGTGGATCTCAATATCGAATCGACCCCGCCCATTGTTTTCTAAAACGTGGAAGTGGCGACAACAGAAGTTCCATGACCCTTCGTTAGCTCAAGGCAGCCGTTGATGCGTTGAGAGCTATCCCGTTTCGACCCCACCCGACCAATAACACGGCATTCTGGAAACCGTCCCAGAACGCCACGTTCTTGTCCGCGCTTGAGATTGTCCGACCGTCATGCTAGAGACCACATGCTCTGCTCGGCTGCCACTGCTTCTTACGGCAGTCATCCACTCGCCGTGCCACCCAGTTGTCTCGAGTCAGGTACTGACCTGACGAGAATAATTTACAGGATAAATTCAAACCCCTCGTGGAGATCGAGCAGCCCGCCACCTTACGAGGATGCAATCGCGGGAGCTGTTGGTTGCATTGGTTTTCCTTTTGCAAAATCGATATATGCTTCGTACTGTGCGTTTACACATGATAAGGGAACGGAACTGGTCGTTTGAAAATATCCGTACATATGCGGCAGGTGGCCCACGTCAGTATATGCAAGCCGACAGCCATACTTGCAGCACGATGCCCGACCGGGCTGCCGTCAATGGTGCAAACCCGGGCACAACAATTTAATCTGACAGAACAGCTAACTATATGTGTCTGCTCGTACGTTTGATAGCGATAGAGCTTTGCTTTTTGGTTTTCTTCATGTAGCTGTTGGCCCTTTTCCGTTTTGCCGGCTCTACGAGGTCGCCGAGGAGCAGCTTGAAAAATTCCTCATGGGGATGCTACTAGCTATAGCTATCTAGGATTTTGTATCGGGGCTCGGGTATCCCGTGATTGATCGATCTATGCCGCTTTTCCCATCTTGAAGAATTTGGTAGCCATCCCGTAACTCGTGCTACCACCCGAGATCGAGAGATTAGTTAGCCCGAGAGATAATGTTCGTTAGGCTGGAGATTTCGTGACGCGATGTGCCGCCAAACGGATTGATTTCGGGTGAGTATTCCGGGAATCGCAGCCGTCAGATTAGATGCGCACATCCAGTTCCTGCCTCTTCACTGCCTACGATCCACTCCTGTTTCGTCGCAAGGTCGGTGAGCCGTTTGAGGATGTCACAGTTCCCAACGACACCTTTCCCTTTCCAACATCTGCAGCCGAGAATTGTGGCGGCCTGGGGGGCAATGTCTAGCTAAGCGGCCCTGGATGCAATGCAAGCTCAGCTTCAAGGCACATGCACGCCGGATAGCTAGAAACACCTCTCACCAATAAATAGTATTTGCACATTTCGCCTCATGATAATAAAAAACAGGAAAAAAGCAAAAGTCTCACCGGAAAACAGGCGTATCCTGGGGTACCCATCGAATTGTGATCGAGGTTGTTGCTGCGCAGCGGCGTTCACGCCGGAATTGTTCAGCGCCAAATTTAAGATCCATCTTAAGGCTGCCCTTCATTTTATCTATCGATACCCCCATGAAATCCCAAGCTACTCAATGGTGGAATACCCGAGAGGCGTCTGAAAATTCGAGCGCGCAGGCAAAACCGCTCCGACCCTCAAATCGAGGCCCGCCACCCTCCTTCTACAAATTGCCCTTGTCCCCTCGATCCGGGTATCTGGGCTCTGGCAAGATTTATACGAATCGGGACCGCACACTAGGCTATATAATTTCGTCTCTAATCCGCCTGCCCTCCTCGTGGATCGTGGACCTGGGGCCCTTATCGACTCTTAAAAGACGCTGGTTCCGTCTCCTTCCTAATGGGATGCTTCCTGCCGCCTCCCAGTCTCCCAAACCCCGTCGACGGCGATATCTGGCTGTAGCCGAATCGCGTACCTGATAACGGGTTTCCCACCATAAGATTTTAGGGCTTTCCGAGAGCGATTCCGATACCAGATATCTTCTCCCTGGGTCCCACCAAAGCATCGAAGTTATTGCGCAGAGAGGGGTGATTTCCAATCTTTCGCAATGCTTCTACCGCCGCTTGAGGTCATGCTATCATGGCCGAAACCCAACTATATAGATCCCGACCGAAAGGGGAACTACCTGGCCCCGCTAACAATTATCATGATGGTCATTTGTGGCATCGTGGTAACGCTACGTCTTTACGTCCGATCGTTTATCCTCAAATCTTTCAAAGCTGATGACTGGCTCATTATTCTTGCTACTGTGAGTATTGCTGGCCGCTAAACCATTTTCATAAATATTTTTACAAAAAACCATGACTGACTCGAGGGTATACACTAGCTCACAGCGATGGGCGTGAGCATCACGTGCATACTATCGCAAGGAGCGGGCGTAGGGACTCATATATGGGACCTAACGCAGGATGAGGTGAACAGAGTCCGCATATGGTCTTTTGCGACGCAGTTGACTTTCACCTGGAGTGTTGGTCTGACCAAATTCTCCATCTTGCTCTTCTACCTGCGATTCTGCACCACGAGATCGTTCAAAATATCGATATATGCTTCTATGATCTTCATGTCTGCCTGGCTCATTACCTGGACCTTCCTGGTGATATTCCAATGCGTGCCTGTCAGTGCGTACTGGCGGTTGCCGAGAGCTGGTGACAGGTGCATTACGCTCCAGAATGAGCTGCACCTGCTCCATGGCACTACGAACTTGGTCACGGATGTGTTGGTGCTGTTGCTTCCGATACCAAGTTTGTGGACGTTGCAGATGCCATTGAGGCAGAAGCTGACACTTGTTGGCGTCTTCACACTGGGAATTGTGTACGTTTCCAACCCATGGTCTCATTATCTGAGAAGCGACATCCGTATACAGATTACTAACAACTTTTTAATATGTTTAGGGCACCGCTCTCAGCCATACTCCGACTCATATATATTCAAAAGGCGACGATTTCCTGGGATGCCAGCTGGTGGTGCATGGAGCTGTGGGTCTATACCTCGCTCGAAACACATGTCGCAATCGTCTGTGCTTCGATACCTTCGCTAAAGCCGCTCGCCATCCAAATCTTCCCCCGCTTTGGCAGCACCCGCGGATACACCCACGGCACGGCTATGGAGATCAATAGTTCGAGTGGTAGTGTCATGCGCCGTACTCAGTTAACGTTTGCGGGTGCAAGCAGCACGACCAGCAGAGTCGAGCGGTCGGCGAAAGTGATGAGCATTTACCCGCTCAGCACAATTGGAGGCAAGTCGGAAAGAGGGGAGAGTCAAGAAAGTATCGTTCCTACAGGCAGTGGGAGTGATCGGACCGTGGATGTCATCACCAGATATTCATCCCCCGGGGCTCCTCCAATGGTGCCACCGAAGGAAGGTGTGATGGGGGCGCCAGCGAGAAGTGCAGCATGGGACAGCAGGAAGTACGGGGATGATAGGGCTGTTTGAGGGCTGCAAGAGTCACACTTTCCTTGAATTTTGTCCAACGTTCCAGTTCCAGTTCATTCTATCACAACAGCTTTTCGCAATTAATTGTGTGTTGCTGTGCGATTGGACGGATATTCGGCTCGAGGTTCTTAATATTCTGACCTCGCCTATGTTCTGCTGTCGTGCTTCTGGTTGCTTCTCGGCGTGTCTGGAGTTCTTTATCGATCCGATCCTAGGATCCTGCCATGATTTTTGCTTCTCCTATGTTAAATTTGTACATGTATGATGACCCGATGATACGACTCCCGTTGCAAATATATATGATACGCTAGTGATAATTAACAAAGTTGACGAATGTATAGTAGATCGAGATTCATCGAGCCTGAATGCCAAATACTTCAAATATCCATTAGATAATGCTCCTCTGGACGATAAAGTGGTGCCATAATCAGGATCTGATAGTATTATATTGAGCCCCTCAACGGATCAGTAATCGAATCAATCGGTTCCGCCGTCGCGTCCCCAACAGGCAGCGGCCGCCAACGTCTGTTAAACGCTCGCCTACAAGCGTGCTTCGTCACCCGTGATGCACCTCAGGCTGCCTCGCGGCGTGCCTTGAGATCTAGCGAGCAGTTACGTCCGCCGCTTACGGGTTATATGCCGACGTGCTATCAACCCTAAATGCCTACTTTGAGTACATTTTCTGAGTATCCTTTTCCATCCTTCTCGATACTTGTTTTTCTTTTGGACGTTTAATCGGCAAGATGGATAAAATTAATATCGATGCATGCAGGCCTAGCCTCCTGGCAGGCAAGCCCCTCACACAGTGCGAAAGAGAAGGATCCAGCACGGGTGCAGAACACCAAAGCACGTCTGACGTGTGAGCCAGTCCTAGCTGAAGCCGCCTGGGATCCGCTCTGCAGTAGTCCCGGGCTATTCCCGTCCGGGTTTAGCTGAGGCTGCCCGCCCGCCTGCAATTGGCTGCCGGGATGACTCAATGGAGCAACAACACAAAGCCGTCAGCGACGAGTCATCCAAGGTTCGTCCCGCATCTCGAGATGCATCTGCCCAATGTTTATGCCCGCGCTCGAAGATGGGAGTCAATTGCGATTGATTGACTGTGTGTGGGATCTGAGCATTTAAGCAGCCTCTCCCGCAGCTGTCAATGGAACTTGATTTCTTTCAACCATCTTCACTACACGTTTCTCCAGTTTTAACGGTTCCGATCTTGCATCCCGTTCAATTGGTTTTCCTATATATCATGCCTCATCCGCGGTCGTAAATTCGATTCACATTTTTATATATTTTTATGCAAAGCGCCCATACTTACCATAGAAGGGTCCACAGAGCTCCTTTTCGCGCTCTTTATCGCATTCTCGGTTTTCCGTTCGTTCGTTCGAACTCAAGAGTAACAATGGCTGGAGGCGAGCCAATCCCAGAGAACCCTCTGATAGGGCAAGAAGTGTAAGTCAATTAATCCTCACTTGCGAGAGATCCTGCGAAAATTCCGTCAACCTTAAACCCGTCAAGGCTATGCGTCTCTGCCCATCATTACTTGCTCGCAAATGCTTTTTCCCTCATGCGGGATCGCTTTTGGCATGCAGTGAGCATTTTGCCATTCCTTCACTTTTGTCAGCCTCGTCATCTTCCATTGGCCATGTTGGCTCCCCAACGCCGGCAAGCTGCAGAATGACCTGCTGAATCGTGCATATGTGCATGTGAAACAATCGCTATCGACGCGTAACATACCCCACGTCGTTTCCTAAAATAATTTACCCATCGCAATCCTTATTATCATGTGTGCGGGGTGTTTGGTGTTTGGTGGAATCTTTCGAACCGTACAGAACTAACCGTGGATCCTTCACCAGATTTCCCCTTGAGGACAATATCGCAACAGTAGCAGCTCAAAAGCAGCCCGCAGCCCCCTCTGAAGAGCCAGCTGCTTCTACATCTACGGAAACACCAGAAGAGATGGCGACGGTAAATACACTTGAAGGATCCGCTGTCCTAACAATCCCGTCGGAGGAACAGGAGGTTATCAAGAGCTTTTGGGCCACTTCTGACGGAATGGAAGAGGAGAAGGAGCCACCAACTGTTGATATCACTCTTCCGGAGCACCGCGAAGCAGGCGAAGGGACGTCAGAAGGTGCTTCCAGTCCCCTGGCCACAGAAGAGCCCGCAGCTACTGGTGAGGCATCAACCCCTGAAGCTGTACCGGCAGAAAACCCACCCGCAGATACACCGGCAGAAGTACCAATGGAGGAGCCGCGGCCGGCGGAACCCACGGAAGAGACGCCCGCCGCGCCTCCGGCGGATGGAGAGGCGGCTGCCGAGACGCCAGCTGCCGCCCCGGCACCAGAGCCAGAGCCAGAGGTGCCTCCAGCTCCCGTCGAACCGCCTCCAAAGCCGCGCCGAGAGGTCGTCTTTCGAAGGAGCTGTGCGACCTGCGAGAAGGATAGCTCGCGCAAGAAGTGCTACACAATGTACTGTCAGGCATGCGGGGACTACTTCGCGAAGATGTTTGAAGACGAGGTCGACAACGAGGAACTCCGCGCCAAGGTCACCGAGGATGTGCGACCAGCCTGCAATCCAGGCAGCGATGACTCTGCTTATTGCAAGCAGTGCCTTCTGGACTGGTTCGACAACTGTATCTCCTGGGTACGTCATCATCCGCCACTTCTTGCAAGAAAAGAACTCAAGCTAATATACCTTGATATCGATAGCCACATCGGGAACCCCTCCCCAAGCACGATGGCCACTCTATGCTGCCGATAGTTGAGCCGTTTGTATCTGCGGGATACATGGCGAGGCTCAAGGAGATCCAGACCTACTGGGAGGACAAGGAGAAGATGTTCTGTCCGGTGCCCACGTGCTCCACCTATGTCCCCAAGACCTCTTACACAGTCGTAAGAGAGGTGGAGATGTCGAAGCAGGTACCGAAGCCAAAGGAAGAAGAGAAGAAGGAAGAAACACCCGAAACTCAGCCGGAGACTGCGGCTGCTGAGGGTACCACTGAGGGTACCACTGAGAGTGCTACCGAGGGTGCTACCGAGGATGCCCCAGCAGCGGATGCGGCCACGGGTGATGCAGCTGCTGATGTTCCAGCTGCTGGTGTTGCAGTTGCTGATGTTGCAGTTGCTGAAGCTGCAGTTGCCGAAGCTGCAGTTGCTGAAAACAATGCCGCCGAAGCACCTGCCGTCGCAGGCGCTGTCGCTGAGAATACAGTGACGGCCGAGGCCACTGCTACCGAGGTTGCCCCCACCACAGCTGATCCGGTCGAACCTGAGGCTACTCCCACTTCGACTGAGGTGGATGCAGCTGCTGAGGTCGCGGCTGCTGAAGTCGCCCCTGTGCAAACTCCTGCAGAGGCTCCTGCAGTTGAGGCTGCTACGCCCGAAGCGGAAGCCGCGCCTGCTGAAGCTACTACGGCTGATGCCACTCCAGTCGATAGTACTCCTGCTGATGCTGCCTCTGCTGAAGTTGCCCCCATTGAGACTGTTGAAGCTGAGGCTGCTCCTGTCGAGGCTGCTCCTGCTGAGGCTCCTGCCACTGACACTCCTGCCGCCGATGCTTCTGCCGCCGATGCTCCTGCTGCCGAAGCCCCTGCTGCTGAGACAACTGCAGAGCAGACTGAGGCGGCTCCCGCGCCTGAGCCGGAGCCGGAGCCAGAAATGGAAACCGTCTTCTACACCGTCGAGAAGGAATTCAAGTCCCAGCTAGTCGTCTGCCCAGATCCCGCTTGCCGCACCCCAATCTGCACTCTCTGCAGGTCCCACTTCCACGGCCTCGACACCCCCTGCGCCTCTCGCACATCTTTCTTCAAGTCATTCATGCTGGCCAAGTACGCCAATCCCATAACAAAGACCGAAGGCGAGAAGAAGGAAGGCGAGTCAAACGAGGAAGATGGCGATGACGACGGCGACGACGAGTACGAAGAGTTCCCCAACCGGTTCCGCCAGTGCGTCAACTGCCGCAATCTGGTCGCTCGCCACACGGGCTGCGACCACATGACCTGCGCCTGCGGCTACGCGTTCTGCTTCTACTGTGGTGGCGATTACGGACGCTACCACTCGTGCATAAGCGTCGACGAGTACAAGGAGGGTACTAGCGTCGGCGGCATCAAGATCACAAATGAAGAGGGCTTCATTGACGAGGGCGCAGAGGTGGTCGTCAATCCAGCTGGAATGATCGGGAAGGAGGAGCAGATTGCTAAGGTCGCAGAGCTGCTCGACATGGTGGAATTCGTTGAGGGGGAAGAGACGAAGAAGGTGTGGAAGGTCAAGGGCGGCTTTGAGGATATTGCAGAGAGAGTCGAGCTGCCGTTCTCTAAGGAGGAGGAGGAGCGTCTTGGAAAGCCGATGAAGGCCTGGAAGGGCAGGTATTAGAAACTTCTGGAGGATGAGGCATGATTTAGAGATTGTCTGCGGTCAACTCATCGGTTATGATTATTGTTCTTTTCGAGGTTTGTAGTTGTTTGCATTTGCTATTTGCATGGGGTTTCCTTACGTCTAGCTAGCGCTTGTCGAGGAGTACGGCGTTTAGGGGAAGCTCCCGCCGAGAAGCCAGGCTTCCATTCCTTTACATTCTAGCGTGTTGATAATGCTTTTCTTTCAGCGTACATACATACATCGTTGCATCCCTATAGTTTATCATGTTGTCGTTCATGTTTTGAATCGAATTCATTTTATAAGTACTTCTTAAGATCTTGTTCAATAGTATCATCATCTCTAATCTTTATAATCGAAATTCAATCGCTGATGCAACTACTTTGAGCTTCCGTAAAACATGTAAAACACGTAAATTCAAAAATATAGTCCAAGCTTAGCCTAAGCAAGCGACATGATCAATGATGTAGATGAGGACCTGTAACCCTCTCGCAGCAGCAAGTATGCCTCTTGGAGGCAAGTGGTCGATGCCCCCAAACAAGATATTTGCCTCTGCTTATCTCTCGAGGCTCCCAGTACTTTCTTCCATCGTACCCATACTCCAACTTGGTGATTTCCCATTCGCAGCAGCTGCCCACCATTGCTCGTGGTAGGGCGTCTCTGAACCCGGGAATCTCGTCTCCATCTACTGTAGCAATAATCCTTCCAACCTGACCCGCGATAGTACCACATTCAACTGTTTTGATAGCTCGCGGGGCTACCTTCTGCTTGAATGTGAAAATCGCTCTATCTCGATAATTACCCAGGCTGTTTTCCTTCAGTAAAACCGCGCCAGGAGAGGTATCTGGCCAGCTGAGTATCGTCTCCAGCTCCGTTTTGAATCTAGTCGAGCAATCAAACTTCAAGTTGAAGGTTAGCTGCCTAACGAGTGGCCAGCATCTCCTATAACTACACCGCGACGGATGCGATGTTGATATCTCAATGTCGCCATACTCTACCGATGGTCGTGGTGGTGGTGCATTAATTCTGCTGTCGTAAAGTCCCTGCGGCCCATGGCAGAAGAAGTCACGAACAAGTCTGCAAAGAACTCTAGTAGTGAGTACCTTGGATGCTCTGAACGGGCGGCTGAAGGTCTCGGCATTGATGCCAACATCATAATCCACGAGTCGGTAGTTGATCTTGAGCTCCTCGATGATGTTATATGGTGGCTCCGGTGGTAGCGGTAAGACTTTCCAAGTAGGTCTTATCCTTGCTTGATGAACCGGGTTCGAATCCCCCTTCTGGTATGATGCCGCTATGTCGAGTTCGTAGCGCATGCCCCGGCCTGGTTTGGTGGATTTCAGGCGGCGGTTAAGGAAAGATTTGAACTCCGCCCTTATTTGTCTGTTGATCTGGAGCATCGGTAACAGCGGGTAGCGTGGATATGCTTTCAGGTAGTCGATGCTTCGGACGCAGCTCGAGCTGGGGTTGGCGCTGACGAGCGGTAGTCGTATGTCTCGATTTTCGTCGACGTCCTCGGGTTGATAGAGAGGAGGAGTGGAGTCGGCGGAATTACATATGTCAAATATCTTCTCGTAGATCACATCGCGTAACTCCGGCGGGATCGAGAGAATCAGCGGCTGAGCCATCTTGACGGTGTGATATAAATTGTGAGCTGCGACCCAGATATTTAGGTATGTCTAGTGCCCTGCGAGCTTCTAGGCTACTATAGCGAGCTATATGTGCAGGGACCGGTGGCACTCTGCAGATCTGTGGGAGAGTGAGGACAGCATGGAATATGACAGATGCATGTCTGGCAGAAACATTTTGGGGGGTAAATGGCGCAAATGAGGCGACGCAAGGAAAATTGGCTTAATCTATCTTACCACCAGATTGATATTGAACTCAATAACGTGAGCGGGTAAAACTAAATTTATACTTTGCCTCAACGTGTGCTCGAATCGAGATGAATGATCGCAGAGGCGCTCACAAAAGCTCACCGCCTCATTTCAACTGTCAAAGCTGTGGGTAGAAAAAACTATTGCCATGAATTTAATGCCTACACGTGTGAACAAAAGCTGCTGATGACTCTACCAATACAATATTATTCGCATAGACCAATATAATCCCGAATCGCGGCTCAGTCTCGAGTAATCAATACTATCCACTGCAAGCTGACACTCTCGCCAAACTCTACTCTTTTACATTTCATGTGTATTTGGGTACTGAAGATGCGGTTTTAGTGCTAGATGGCTTTGTTCCGCACAAATAATATACGCATAAACTATGGCATGCAGTGATGACACTCGCGCTGCACACTGAGGAGCCCGTGCAATTGCATTGTTTGTAGCAGTTGTCAATGTTTTCTTGTCTGCAAGCTGCATAACTTGGTGTAGTTCCGCGCAGTGCAATATCTAGGAGCAAATATCAACATGTGAGGCCATGTTTGCCGATCGCGACACAAGTATATTAGGATAGGACTTCAAGACATCATATATTAACATTACCCTAGCCTTTCGTAGACTGAGTAGGGGAAGAAAGGGCGCCGCAGATGTAAGGCTTACCTCGTTTAGCGGAGGTGGTGAATATGAAACTCGGTCCCGGCGTTGATGATGCATTCATAGTGTCAACGCTTAAAGCCAACGACGAGAAACTTAAGGGTGACGAGAAGTCCATTGTGAAGCTGCATGTTTCTATGTGAGCACAAGAAGAAAGTTGGTAACCGTATTGAACTTGACAGAGATCCTGTTGAAAGTTGATAGTTCGCAAAATCGATAGACCAAACGGTCGAGAATTGAGTGAAGAAAGTGAGATGTTAGTATTTTGGTATGCTTACTGACTTGAGACCGATCTAAGTTAGTGATCAGAGTATGTCGAAGACATTTTATACCATGTACGTATATTCCTTCAAGATGTAGACCTATAAAAGTCCGCAGCATCCAGATGCATCGATGGCGAGCCATCGACTCCTCCGAACGCACGGACTGATCTTAACAACACGTCGATGATACTTTCGTGCGGAATCCCATGGCCTCCTAGCTTTTGCGAAAACTCTATAGTTTACGTTGTACTAAAGTCTCGATTTGGGTATTGGATGCGACAGATAGTATTGATACACGGCTTCGGATCTTTGCATTCAGCTTCGACCTGAAGGTGTATCTATTACCGGGCACCGTGCATCATGTTGCCAGCTAAAGTCCTCGACGGGTGTACAAAATCCAGGACCCCACCGCACGCGGCAACATCATGGCAGTCGGTACCGGGATCATGATAAGCTGGTCAGATGGCTCCAGATTTCCAAAATCGAGGTCTCTGCTAGGAGATGGTCACACAAAGATGTCAAATTCGATTGTCAACACCGACTTATCTTTGCGGCTGAGATTTAGTTAATTGCAGTATTGTGACTCTATAGATCACAAAATCTCTAAGATAGCCATGGTGGCCATCGACATCCCTTTATTCGTGCGACGAAGGTCAAGGCTACCGCCACGCTATCAAAACGTGGCAATCACTGGTACTGCTCGAGAAAGTCAAAGCACGAGTCCTATATCTAGGAGACTTACTAAAGCTAATGATTCAAATTCAACTTAGGCCAGCTAGTTTATATTTACATTTGGAATGTGGAATTGTGCAGCTGGTCCGGAGACTAATTGCGCAGCATATGATCCGGACTGCCTCGGCCTAGGACAAGATCTCGAAATGTGTTTCACAAAAACGGGGAGGCAAAACGGATGTGGCTGCCTAGTTACTTGATATGCATATACATTATATCGAAGCGTAATACTTGCGAGTATTCACAGAGCTCACATGATAGCTACAGTATTGCTCGTGTTCGTTTCTATCGCGCAGTTCTTGACCAACCCTAGTGACCTTGGTTTGTATGCCTGCGCACTGGCCTGTTGCATTATGTGCGTTGCGCATGCAATATTGCTCGCGGTTACTCCAGTTATAACCCTTAGAATCACATTCCGTAACATTTCCTACCATTGGAATACCATATACACCAGAGTTTAAATAAATAACGGACCGCCAAGGCTCTTGCAGGCATAAAGTTTGCCATTGTCTCCTGAAACCCACAACCGACCTGTCACGTCGGATCTCGCGCGGCACTTACCGCCACAGCTGTGCCGCACCCGCGCATACAACAGGGTCCATACCTTCCCTTCCCAAACTCCCAGCAATAGATTCGTATGCACGCTACCCGGCGAGCAGATGTATCACTCATCACACATGTAAGGTCTCTAGACGTCGACCGGGAACCAATTACGACACTGACTCGCTCCCACCTACCGCTATCATCATACACATGGATAAGGAATGTCTCATGCATGCCTTTTACGACGGCCTCGTGATGCGGGGCTTCGCCTGGCGTCTGTAATCGGATCTTCGGAACGGGGTGGTCTCGCAAGGAACGGGGTGCTTGTACGTATATTTAGTATATGGGTGGCCTTGGACCCGGGTCCCTGGACCAGGCGGCTATACGAGCGTCTTTCTGTGGGATGTACGATGGTCTAGTCGCGGAGAGAGCCGGGAGCGCCTAGGAGTATAGTATATTTACTGGCCCTCGACTCGCCTAATGTGAAGCCTTGGCTGGGTTCATGCATAGCCTCTACGGCTGTCTATATCGACCTTCCCGAGTGATGAGTGGTAGTCTGGAGTGCGCGTATATGCATAGAGCAATCATGACATGACAGCTGTTGAAGAGTATCTTCCCCGGACTTACATGCTCCACTTTGCCACGTCCGATGCTAGCTGGCCAGCTGTATAGATAGATGCCTGCGGCTGTGCGGATCCACAAAGCGCCATCTATAGCCATGCGTGCAAATCTATTCGGCCTCGCCGCTGCATGCAGCGAAACCTTGAGGATCTCAGAAAACTCTCCAGTCTAGGTAACTGGCTGCCCAAATTTACACCAGACAATAAAGAACGATCGCACAACAATGCGAGTATAAATTCAAGCAACCGAACTGGTGCTAGCACATGCCTTCCCCGCACTCTTACACGTAGTCTATAGTCTGGTCGTTAGTGTAGAGCTAGAGACCGTGCGAAACTCATACGATCATATCCTTCCTCAGTTAATACAGCTTATGGCTAGCCCCCGCAGTCACTAGGGTCCGAGCGTGCAAATCACCTTCCCAGCATCCACACCTATCGACTTCATGACTCAGGACATCAGCTAGGTGTCCATAATCACTAGCATTGGGTCCAATATCTGGTTTACGAGACAAATCTATATACATCCTCAACGATGCCGTCGCAATCGGGCACGCCGGAGCCAGTAGTGTCTCACTACTACATCCTGGAAGTCGAACACGATGCCACGACAGACCAAATAAAACGGGCGTTTCGCTGCCTATCACGCAGGTATCATACGGACAAGAACCCTGGCGTAGATGCGACACAGAGGGCCGAGCTCAACGCGAAGTTCACAAAGGTATGTAGTCGCATACCAATCGCGCATATTGATTAAACCTATACTATGATACAGCTAGCCAACTGTATCTCAATCCAGCTAGAGATCTAACTTAACTAGCTTCACATATTGGATTAAAGGCCCCACTTGTTGGTATTCTCTTTAGTTTGCATGTGGATGTGGGGGCTAACATTAAGTACCAAATAGCTGTACGAGTCGTATAAGTGTCTCGTCGACAAGCACGCCAGGCAGACATACGATACCAGATGCGCCAGCATCGTATTCAGCCGTACGTGAAACCCAACTTCCCCGGTAAGGCATAACCCGGGACTCATACTAATCACCAAACGGAGACTTATAGACGACGAGGACCCCGGCAACTGGTTCAGACAGCAGTACGAAAGGGAAAAGCAGGCGCGAAAAGAAGAGGACGAGCGCCGACGAAGGGAAGAGCGTGAACGGAATGCAGCGAGGGCGAGGGATAAGGAGTTCGAACGTGCGGAGCGGGAGAAATTCGAACGTACAGAGCGGGAGAGGAAAGAGGAAGAGGCAAGAGCTGCAGAAGAGCAATTGAAGGAATTTCTAGCAGCGCTGTTCGGTCTTCATGGGGTACGAAAGAGTGCGCAGAAGCCAACGTCTGACACTACATCATCGCGAACGGCGAAATCAGAGTCACCAGATGCATCTACATCTGGCACACCGCCGTCGTCTACGAGTCCGCAAGAGTCCGATGAGGTCCCCAAATGCTCACATCCTGACGAGCCAGAATACTGTGCAAACTGCTACGCACGTAACTTCAGCCCAGCACCAACATGGAGTAGCGGTGCACGATGGTCAGCAGGGGAGTACGACGCTCTAAAAGAGCTGCGAAAACAGTATCCGTGCGGTCCCTACGCATGGGATGTTATTGCGAGTACACTCAACGATCAGTACGGACGCGGCAGAAGCGTCAGTGCTGTGAAGAGCAAGTACTACAAGTAGTACCGTTCGTGCGTCGCATGCAGGCAGGCATTAGATATCAATTGGCTCTTAGTGCTTATGCGTTAACGCTATAGCGGTGTGATGCTTGAAAGACACCGCTGGTGGGCGGATACAATGCATTGCAAGTGGGCTAGTCGTTTCTAGAACACGCTGTAGTTATATATTTAACTTTGGTGGCTTGTGGGGTATGGTTCGACAGAAGTTCTGGGTGGTGGGGATGATTAATGCAAGGCTGTATATATTGATTATGCCATTGCCATTGGAATGCTAAGACTGATGCTATACTGATTTGGCTGGCTGGTAGAATCACGAACGACTGAACATCGACAAAGTCAGTGGAAGCTAGCTTGTTTACAGCTAGGTTGAAATAAGCTTAGACAGGGTGGGGATAGTGGGGGGTTGTTTACGGAAGGCTTGCAGGCATCCGGGCTGATATTTGGACGCTCGGCACTTACCGTTCTTTCAGATTTACGACGCATGGTCGCTATCGGGGTTCCGTTGCTGGAAATTGGCCGTCAAGACCGATGGTATCCGAAACGGAGATGCTTGCCTCGCATGGTTCCAGCGGTAGCATTTCGAGACGTAATACGAGGGAGGGCGTTTCAAAGGCCTTCCCTGCCGGAGTTTTAAGGTAGGTCCTGTGACTTTTTCCAGCCGCTGATACGGAAGTAACCATCTGGGTATCTCTGGCCTGTCGTCGACTTGCCGGATGGATGCCCCATGTATGGGCCCGATGGCTTACTTGCGCTATGACGCATCAGCACATGAAGGACTACTGATGCATGTCGGATGGCGCTACTGTGGAGGTGGCAGATCGACGTCGACGGGCGTGCACATGCTACAGGTGTCTTGAGCTTCGAGAGGGTCTCGAGAATGTGAGATGGCAAGTACCTGCATTTACAAAGCGCACCGTGGCAAGTGCCGCAGGGCTATCCCGCTCGATAGCGCAGTGTTGTCCTTGGTGTTGGATTGATTTGCCCAATGGAGGATGCTTGTTTTTCATATTCTAGACAAGGGTGCGCCAAGAATCCAGAAGTTCGGGAGCGACTAGGCCGCTTGTGGGCAATTTTGGAATCGTCGGGTAGACGGGCAACTCAGCCACGACTGCTTTGCTCGCTTCAAAGAATCCGAAGGGGAAAGAGGGCTGGTTGGTGACACAGAGCCCCCAGCGAGTTTAGAGATACTTTGTCATGTTGGGTTGCGCTTCGGAAGGCCTCGAAGCCGGACAAGGCGGTTTTCTCGAGAATAGAACAAGCAAATGCAAAACCCTAAATGATCACTAAGCTTGGCCGAATGCGCAGCTTTAGTGTCCAGTCCAAGTAAGTAATGCTCCGGCGTCCTCGAGACTGCGAATGCTTCCATGCGAAATGTCATTTCGAAGGAATTTCGATTCCATGACAAAATTCCGCAGCCATGTGAGCTGCAAGAGAAGCCTCTTGATATTCTGGAGTTCTGGCGAAATCACCGGGCGTCATGCTTTGGCAAATTATGCTGTAATTAACGAGCGCCCTCGCTATCGACTTGCTCTGACCGGGACATCGGCGAAAGTGGAGAGAAAATTCTTCGACGCCATGCGCCGGCGAGCTTGAATGGTGGCGCTCCGGCGTGTTAGGTGCATGAAAGCAACTTGTACAGTGCGCACTTAGTACGGCCCAGTCATGAGAAACGAACCTTATCCTCGTGCCACCGAGGCAAGTTCGAGTGGCTTTTTTCGGGCTGCCGCGCTCGGTAGGTCCTGCCCCGTTGCTGACAACATTCCCTCAAAGAAAACCGTCTCGGGTCGTCCGTCGGTGGAAACGGTCAAAGCCGGACGAACAATGCAAACACGACGGACAAGACGTGCATGCATCCAGGACAGAGCCCTCTTGATTGACGTTATCGGAGCGGCCAGAGCAGGCAGTCGCGCGACGACGTCGAGAGGGTGCGGCCTTGAAGAGGTTCGTTTTTGGAGGGCCCGGATGACTGGGACACGCCCATGGCGAGACGGATAGATTCATGCCCATGGTCCCCTCTCCCCAACAAGCCCGGCCGGGTGCGCATTGTTTTGGCCAACATCTGCCAACATGGCCAGCGGTTTTTTTCCCGCAGCCTCTGGATGAAAAGCAAGCAAGCGAGCAAGCGTGGTCCGATTGTGCGTGTATTTTGCTGGATTGCTGTGGCGAGAATGCTACTTCGTATGTGTATTGGGATTCCAAGACTCAACATGTCAACAGCTGACGAGCTAGCTAGACGCAAGTACCAGCCCGTCGAGTGTTTGCTCAAGACTGACAATCCGCGGCCCCGGACGGGCGTGATAGGGGAGCGAATTGCGACTGTCCATGTCGCGAGTGTCGTCGTGGCAGACACGAGCATCCAGCATGTATACATATAATGCACATGGGCATGTAAGGACATACATGCTTCTCATGTATGTATCATGTATCATGGCATGCCCCCTTTCTGGCCCGCCGGTGGGTGAATTTTTCGTCGACATGCAGGACAGGGCAGGCTGCATACATACCAGCCCACACAAGCCCCCGTCCCTGGCCGTGTGTGCGCCCAGCCATGTTAGCCTGAAAGCGCAGAAAAACGAGCAGGATGGAGAAAAAAGAAACGGCGATGGAGAATGCAAATGGATGGACGGGTGATGACAAAGGGTGGGATCGATACTTCTTGACTAGCAGCAGGCTGGATTGCCCCCCTCGGCCCCTTGCTGTGTAATGTGGGCGGCGCATTTAAAAGCAGAAGGACCGCAGCCGTTGGACGATATTCTAGAATCCCATTTGGAAGCCCTCCTCTTGCACCTCCTCTCTTTCATTTAGCCACTTTGTGTGCTTTGGCCGTCTTGAGTCACTGGGCGTTCTTTCGTCATTCCTATCATTCCACTTGCCTGCCGGAGGCTGCGATAGCGGCGCTGCGACTCTCTTTCGAAATCCGGTCGGCTGTCGACACTAAGTGCTAAGCATCCATCGGTGGTAGTTGTTATAAGTAGACTGCAATAATATATCAGGCGCGGGTGGCCCACCGTTCAACGTTCCCCTCTTTCGCCCTGCTCCACGCTCTCTCTCATCTCTAGATTTCTGGCCAGCTGTTTCGCCTTCGACGGAAACAAATACACCGCTATCGCCTCCCATTTCAGCCTGGACCGACGGCTGTTTCAGCATAGCGCACACATACTCGCTCGCTCCAAACGACATCCGGAGAAACAGGCAGCCTGATATCCGCTTTCGTAGACGGGCCGTCGTTGTGGTGTTCTCGCTCGTCCTCACACATACACACACCACACGGTCGGCGACAACCCAACACATACCAACTTGCCCGCCGCTGCTTCTTCGCAACGTCTGGCCTCCTCAAAAACACAACCGTCGACGGGATTCTATATCTGACATACTGAGGACATGCCTGGAATCCCGACATTCACCTCCACCTCCTACCTGGCGCTTCCGCCGACAACATCCGCCTTCTGGCAATATGTCTCCTCACCTCTCCTCAGCCACTCCCTGCAAACCGTCCTGTCGGCTTCGAGCAATCCGACAAAGAGATTCACAATATCCTCCATCATCACCTCGTTCGCGCAGTTCCAACATGTCATCGGCTCGATAATGTCCAGCTCGGACGATGCCGCCGCGGAGTACTTTGACTGGTTCCTCCTCAATCAGCTGAACCTATCGCCCGAGAAGATCAATGACCGATGGGCTGCCGTACGGGAGGCCATGAAAGAGTCCCTGAGCGCCCTCGTAGACGCCAGCTCGAAGGCCCACCGACGGAAAAACGTCATCACGCACCCCGCCATCATGGAGGCGAGGGAAATCCTGCACGAAATGCAACTAGACGACCAGCAGAACGGTGTCAAGACCAGCAGCCACTCACCTAAGCCGCTGACCAAGCGCTTAGCAAAACAATGCTTCCTAGACGTCGAGGAACACACTCTTCGCAGCGAATTCATGGCCTTCAGAAGGGATACCCCCGGCCCTAACGGTCGCTGCTCCGCCCCGACTCCCCGCCCGGTCTGCCCGACCTCGATACTATCTCTGCGAATCTACCACGACGGTCTGCTATCAGTGGACTCCAAGCATGCATTCCAAGCGCAAGGCCCTCCACGGACGCCGAATTCCAACAGGATGTGCCAGCCGAAGGACTACCTGCAGTATCAGCTGCGGAACAGGCGATTCCCCAGCCACCTGGAGGCCCGCGATTCGGCATCGTCGTTTCTAGAACGCCAATTCGCCGAGGCGATGCACATGATGCCCATTCGGTATCGGGCGCCCGTGGAGCCTGACCTGGAGCTCTCCCGTCTGTTGGACTCATATGACCCCGACTACGATGGCAGCATCGATAGCGAAAAGGCCGACGCGATCAGCATATCCATCTCCCCAAAGTCTCGAGCCGGCAGCATGGTCAGCATCCATCAAACCGCGCCATCTCCAATGGAGTTCCCAAGCAAAGAAGCTCCAGCTCCAGTTGTTCGAGAGCAGTTTCTTTACACAAGACGGCTGAGCGGTGCTGGCAGCGACGTGAGCGAAGTCAGCACCATCGGCAAAGTCACGAGGAAGAACAGCCAGTTCACCTGGCGAGGGGATTGGGAAACCGAGAACGAGGATGAGTTCTACCGCGAGGCTCTGAAGTACAATCCCAGCAGATAATTACACATTTTTCACGACTTTCACGGCACACGTTTACCCATCTCCTTTCATCGACATGCCTGGGAGTATTATCTGCTTTCGCGGTCTTTCCTTTGTCTATTGCTGTTTAGCGTGGTTCTCGGTATACATATAAATGATATCCAGGTGATTGGCTTTCTGCTTTCTGTTACATACTCGTCGACATTTACATACTCATCTACGCTCATTCACATTTTCTGTCTATTGCTTCTACATTGTGTATATTTTCTTTTGATATTTCTTTTCAATTTTTTGAACGGCATTTTCACGGCGTCATGAAGGCATAGAAATGGATCAGTTGTTACGTTTTGCTTTCTGTTAAATTTATTTCTCAATTCTGTCATTCATTCACTCATTTCTTCGTCATTCTCCTCCTGGCTGGCTGCATTTGCATACTGCATGTGCACCAATATGCCCATTCCAAATCACTGCAAAATACACCATAACATATATGTATATAAATATGCTC
This sequence comes from Orbilia brochopaga, assembly GCA_036872635.1. Taxonomy (NCBI): domain Eukaryota; kingdom Fungi; phylum Ascomycota; class Orbiliomycetes; order Orbiliales; family Orbiliaceae; genus Orbilia; species Orbilia brochopaga. The sequence goes on along the minus strand of JAVHNQ010000003.1, from coordinate 514,259 downwards.
CGCAAAATCCACACGGCATGAACATCTTTGCCACCCACCACTGCATGCCTCTCCTAACCATGAGGCCACTTTCTATCTGCTTCACTAGATTTCGATCTCGCCACTACTACATTAATCACCACCACCACCGTGTAAACCACAGTCGGAATCCGGCTAATCGCAGCACCACGCTAACGCCATGCAGGCGCTGATGACGTTTATACGCGCCACGTATTTCCCTAGCAAGTGTGCTTATCAAGCCCACCTACATACGAGGGAGCGCTTGGTCCTCCGCTGCCGCTCTTTCCGTACGATCGCGACCCCGCTCGAGATTCGCATCGTCCCATGCTAGGCTCTTGCCCCGCTCGATGACCACGTTTAGTGAGGGGTGTGCATGTGATGGAATTGGAGCAGAGATGTCGCTGGTTACAACGTGGCGGTCGTTCGACCCCTCGACGACGGAGAGGGTGGACACGCTGTTCCGCATTCTCGACGGCGTGCGAGAGATTAGACCGCCCAGACCTGAGATATTGTCCGTCACGCGGGAGACCGAGCGGGATATAGACCCTGGTAGTTGATTCCCGAGCTGCGGAATGAATAAGTTAGTGATGACCGAACAAGTCGATTTATAAGCCCGATGGTATAAAGCTCACCTTGATAACGGGGACGGTGATACCGTGGACGACGACGCTCGCCATGACGGCGAACCAGATGACCAACTTGGTCGCCGTCATCATCGTCCACACGCCCTGTAACTGGTCCTCATCCAGCGGCAGCTTCTCCGTCTCTCTAAGAAACTCCAACGTGACGTAAAGGTAGAAAATCGCGCTGACGCCAATCGGACCAAAGTACCCCGCGAAGACAGCCTCCTTCAAGCTCTCAATCCGCGGGATATACTTATACAACAGCAGTATAATCGGTGGCCGCCGCAGCACCAACACCAGCAGCGCCATACCGATGAGTCTCCCCACCGGTATCGCATCCGTATTCCCAAACTCCGCCCACGGCGCCACCGCACCGAACCATAAAAATATCGTAATGTTCAGCAGCATATCAATCGTCGGCTGCAAGCTATCGTCCAGGGTCTCGAGACGAAACCAATCGTCCAACGTGAACACATTCCCCGCGATAAAGCACGCCAGCACGTCATCCGTCCCAATCATCCCGCAGGACCCGACGATGAACAACGCCAGCGCGATCGCGAATACGAGAAAGGACTCACGGTCCACTAGCTTCTTCTCGCTCGCCCAGTGCAGCAGGTCCTTCGCCAGCCATCCGACGACGGTGCCGTACGCCACCGACAGCAGGATGGTATATAGGACTGTCTCTGTGAAGAACAAGGAGACGCCATGCCCGGTTCTGTTGTCGAGGACGGCGAATCTGTAGATGTATAGCGCGAGGAAGAGGAACGGGTATCCCAGGCCGTCATTGGCGCCGGACTCGGCGATGATGATGCGCTGGAGGGGTACCGGGATGTGCTTGTCTGCGAATTTTCCCTTTACGATCGTATTCGACAGGATGGGATCTGTGGGGGTGATACAGGCGCCTATGGCGAGTGCTTGGACCTGGCAACATCGTCATAGGTTAATAAATGTTAAATATCGAGGCACACACTGATAATACTGCTGCACCCATACCATAGACAAACTATGACGGAGGGTGCTCTTGACGGCGACTAGATTTGAGAACTGGGGGTTGAGCTTACATATGACAAGCCCGGGATGATCCCGTAGACGACGGTCCCGCTGACCAGCCACATAATCGTCATGACAGGCCCCAGCAACAGGGCCAGCGACTTCCACTCATAGATGAGATATTTCTTCGGCAACTGCACGCCGGCGAGGACGAGCTGGACGCCAAGAACGAGGCGCGAGAAGGCAAGGTTGATGGCATCCAGGTTCTCTTCGGAATTGTCTTTCGCGTAGGATAACGGCCGTATGAGGTTTGCGCCATAGGGGCCGAGGGCGACGCCCATCAGCATGGCGATTACTATAACATCATGGGAATTATAACCCTTGTGTAAGCTACCATTTTTCGAAGAGGTAAAAAAAAAAAATTGTATTTTGTCGGTTTTTAGTTTGGATGACGTAAACGGCAAAACAAGCATAACAAGCATTCGGCCAAGATAGCTTGGAGTTTTCAGAATCTCTCGGCAAAAGGCTACAGCATCAACGTTGGGAATTTAATTTGAACTTCTCGTTGTTTAGGGGCTCCACATACATGCTTCGGAAAGGTATAGTCGCTCCTTCACAAAGAAGGATACGAGCCCAAAGATGAGCACGAAGCCGCCAAGGATCGTGCAGACGATATTGAACTCCGAGATTATGAGCGTCGGCATCTTGCAGCGGCGTTCTCCCACGGATGTTGTAGAATTTGAAGATCTTGAACCAGAAAGTATACTAGGACTGACGGTTGGATTCGACTTCGATTTCTCAGGTTATGGGCAATTCCGACCCTCTGAGAATTAGTTGTTATTGAAGCAGGAAAAGTGAGGAGAACGCCGCTGCAGTGACGCTGAAGACCACCATTGGAGTTTAGTCGTGGACCTCAGAAGGATAGATCGTCCGTCTCGTCTACAGGAGACGAGAGTTCGAGCTTGCTGTCTGTCGTGCTACTACGCGCGGATAATGACCGGGCGACCTGGATACTGGGGATATAGAATGGCTGGGTTGGTTTCGTTAATGTTACTGTTTCTACCGAGGACAAGTTACAAAACAGTGCCCTCACTGCGGCGAGTGGTGCGCCTTCGAAGTTTATAGAGAAGAGCCTGCGAGACCAAGAGGAGCTGAAAACCAGAAGATAAAGTAGGTCTCAAAGATAAAAAAGTTTTTCGCGGAGCTCGAGCTCGATCGAGGAGCCGGGTGGTCTCATGGCCATTTCGGGCACGAGTCCTTCGAGGCAACCATGCTGCGTGTCACATTTGCCGGTTGGCCCGCGCCGCACGTGGCGACATTTTAAATTCCAACATCGTCAACGAAATATCGGGGATAATACTGTATAGATAAAGTGTATTTACCGCTAGCGGTTGAGAAATTGAGATTTTGAATAGCCATCCAATTGTAAGCTAAATACAATAAAGCAATGCTATAACGCTATATACTACCTCAGAACATAAGTTCAAACAAAGCAAATAGACGATGCTAAAAGCTTATTCGACCAGGAGGAACTCGAGGTATGAATCTTGGGGGCTCTCTGGCGTACCACTTAGTAGCCTGCGAATGCTCCGTCGCGCCAGATGAAATCTTCAGATCTCAGACGCAATTTGCCTTGTTCCTCTTTCGCTATCATATCCTTAATCAATTGCTCTGTTTCATTCGCATAATAGCGCTGCGTGATTTCTGACTCGAGTATCTCTCGCCGCGGCGGGTGGATCACAGCCCTCACCACAGCCTTATTCCCCCGCGTCTTGGTGCCTTTAACCGACACTAGAATATGGTTTGACCCAACCACAGCATCCTGCGCAGGCTCCATCGTGAGGTCAAAGGTTCCGGTCTCACCAGCTTTCAGATTTATCTTGTCCTTCGACACATCGGTGACAACATCCTTTTCGTCAACGGCGAAAATCTCAAAGCTATCGTCAACACCACCAGTATTGACCACCGTCACGGGAATTGTTACTGTCTTGCCAGCTTCCAACATTGCTGCTTCAGCTTTTGGAAGATCAAGCTTCACATGCGACGGGGATATCATGTGGAGTAGCGCACGTTGGAATTCCTCTCCCTGGTCATTCACACCTTTCATGTAGACCATAAAGTCGTCCGCTGGTATCGACGAGCTTTGGCCCTCGAATCGCGTCCCGTGATGCGAAAGCTCGCTGTCAATTTTGATTGAGCTCTGTTCGGCGATAAACTTGTTTTGCTTCGCGCGGAACTCGAATGCGCCCTTGGAGAAGTTTCCGTGCATCCAGGCTTCAGCAAGGCTAGATTGTCCAGTTACTGGCGACCCAAAGATTGGGAAAGCGCCCTCGTGGCCTGGCCGACCGCGCATTTCTGTGAACCTGAAGCCAACGAGGAAAAGATCGCTTTTACCGGATATCGACAGCGTGTAGTCACCGCTGCACTTTAGAGAAACTGTGTAAGTACCGGCGGGTGGTACCAATATACTGATGTTCAAGGCGATATTGTCGCTCAGTTCCCGCACACGAATGTTCTTGTTCATCGATGGGTCAAGCGGGTATCGCGAGCCGTCTGGCGAGAAGAGCTCGAATGATGATACGCCACTTGTGGAAAACAGCAGCGACTCCAACGTCGAGTCGATCGGAAAGGTATAGTTGACAACGTCGTCCTTTTGCGCAGCTCCACCAACGGAGAGGACCTCGGCAAGGTCAGGATTGGACAGCATTTTAAGAAAATCTGCCGCCTTCTCAATGTCTTCATCTTCGCTGACTTTAATGACGTGCCCGCCCGTCTCGGCAGCGACTTCGCTCCATCCAAGGTAGTCGGTGCCGGTGGCATTCTCCTCTGCATCCCGCTTGACGAACTGTATCGGGTGAAGCTTGTCTCTCGTCATGGCCCTGACAAGCGCGATCCCGTGCTCATGCACATTTTTCGCTGCGACGAACGTGTGCCACGCGTTATGTAGCATAGGGGCCCTGCGGTAGAAAACAGACGGATCCTCTCTCTTATGCAGTCGGATAAAGTCGTCAACGAGATCCCACCACTGTGGATAGTCGTTCCACAGCGAATTAAGACCCAAGTCGTTGCCGAAAAGCAGAGCCCGTTGATTCATGGTTATTTTGCTGGTGACGACGCCGATAATGTACTGTCTGCTCGCGATAATGGCGAGATTGGCAGCTTGCTCGTGGTAATCGACGTGTGGCGAGAATTTACAGCTTTTCGAATCCTTATTGATACCCTGTCCCGCGTATAACACGGGACTCCCGAATAGCAAGGATGAAGTGTCGAGGAGCCCGCCGTGGCTGCATTTGTATTTTGTCGGTTTCTTGAAAGCGGGCTCACCGCCGTAGTAGCCTGAGGTCAGGCCTGCGGGAAGAAGATTCTTCTCGCAGCCTTCTCCACATTGAAGTGCGTTCTCGCAAGGGTTGCAGGTATTGACCGTTGGCCCAAGTGGATAGAACATTGTACCTTCAACTCCGAGTCCTGGGTGCGGGACTAGCTTTTTTGCTCCCGTCGAAAGTAGCATCTCTAAATAGTTGCTGTGTGAGTAGAAATCCTGGACGGTATGCAACGCCTGACCTAGAAGCTTCCGCGCAGCAATCGAATCGTTCCTTCTGACTGCCTGAACCGTCCAGTTTCCAAGATCGATCAGCCGCTGTTGTCCCAGTATGAAACTCTCGCCGTCAAAATGTAGTTCACCGTTAATCTGATCCTCGTCGACGAAGGCGTTTGCGCCGGCTATCTCCTTGAGGGCTCTCGTCATGGCGGCGCTGGGTATCGTGGCCGATCCTTTGCCAAAGTAGCCTTCCCAGATGACTTTGATGGCATTTTTGGTCTGGGTTTCATGGGAAATACCAAAGAACCCGAAGGCCGCTTTGGTGTCCGTTGGTATGAAGGATGATGCATGCTGCAGAATCGCTAGATAGAAAAGAAGATGCAACGCTACCACCGTGAATCCCCTCATGATGGAGGTAGCTTAGTTTCCTACCGCGCATAGACAAAAGGGATGATAGAGAATGAAAGAAGTATTATCTTACAACGAGCTCCTCGATCAAATAGGACGGTAGCATCAGGGAGGCCAGGCTCAGAGCATCGAGAGAGTATTAGAGCGGCAACATAGCGGCCGTGTCGGGACAGCATAGCAGCGTGAGCGGAACAGCGTAGCAGCTGGCTGGCTATCCTTGATAGGCCACTTCATCGACTTCATGGCCGATTCCTTTTACTAAATCTTGAGTCCAGTCTATCGGCCCGACTCATCGTTCCGACCAATGGAAAGTATGATATTGATCAATTTTACCATGAAGATGCCTCCTTAAAGCTATAACGTGCTCTAACCGTGGCGAAGATATCGCCGCGCGACGCCGGCCACGAGTGATACAGAGCGAACATCAGTCAACGCATCCCACGAGCATACAATGCCCGCAGTGGTGGAAAATCACCTCAAGCCAGCAAGAAAATATTGTGGCAAATTGAGTCTGACCACGATACCGAAGATCTATTCGCTCTAGGCGTAATATACGACGCAACTGATACATGCAGTCTGTTTGAATTCGCAGTTATTCTGATCATATGATCGTTACGACATTTTGTCTACAACTAATCCAATATAATCCCAAATCTGTATATACAATTCCAACATTAGGGGCCGGAAATCAATATCTGTATCCTCTGTATTTTACACTAGTCGACCTTAGGAACAGCATGCATACAGATTGGCTCTTCTAGAGATGTTTACAGCCGCTCTATCTATGTGTCAAAATGAAAAACGAGAATGACAATGGTGTTCCGATTGCAACCTAGTTCTCAATGCAATGGCTTCCAAATATGTGCTATTATATGCTCGCCAGGTAAGTATACGCTGTCCCTGACCACTGCAGCCCTAATTAAAGCTACTGCAGTGTACCTACCTCTAGTATATCCAATCGATCCGATTGCATGCTGCCTAGCTTTACGGATCAAAACGATTTTACTATGGATAAAAGGTATGACGTCTTTCAGCCTTACGAGAATATCAGTTTCGAATCCTACTCTATATTGTGCCCAAAATCATATCGCTTTACGCGTATACAATTGTCAGGCCAGCTACCGTAGAATATCGATAAACGCGGTCTTGATCAAGACTTTGATGTAGGGTGAAAATCATGCATGTAGTAAGAGTCTTGTGTATTCCTTGGGTAATATCCACCAATTTCAAAATCGTCACTGCTTGGCTCTCTTACAGAATCCGGCGCACTCGGCAAAGATATATGCATATATATACCGTGACAATTGGCTACACTGCCGGCCCCACGATAAAACTTAGATCTACTAGTACAAACGCTGGACATTGTATATATACGCACGGCCGCCGCCAGTGCGGATTTAAATTAAACACCATTTCGTGTTGATCAAAGATATACATGAATCAAATATACCAGAGAAAGCCTGTATAAATTCGTCAAGCTTGCAACCTAGGAAAACTAATACCGAGGGGGAAAAAAAAACCAAAGCTTCATAAAACCATCTCCATCCATCAATCAAATAGGGTATTAGGAAAACATGAATGAATGGACGAAATGAAGAACCATGAGATCATAAATATATCTAGCGCGTAGCATAACATGCGGGGGAGAAATCTCTCAAAATTCAAGGTGAAAACATTTAGATCTTCTCAACGTGCTCAACGGGCTGCTCCTTGACGGAATCTCCGGAGTTGTCGATTGCACCGGCGACGGAGTCGACCTGGGTCTCGGCGAACTTTCTGGCGGAAATCTTGTTCTCGAACACTGTTTTTCAAGTTAGCAATTTGAAACATAATATTTTTTGGGAACTTCAGAGTTAACTTACGGATATCCATCTCCAAGTAAGTCCTGTTCATCGGCTCTGGCAGTCGGAAGTAGCAGTAGATGAAGCACAGGAGACACGAGCCAGCCCAGAAGAAGCCGGCTTTGCCCTTCCAGTTGAGCGAGTCGGCGTTGACAAGACGAGGGTTGATGATGTTGACGATGATACCGATGATGTTGTAGAAGTTTCTGGCCAAGACGATGGACTTGGCTCTGAGACGAGTTGTCGACATCTCGGCGACGAGAGCGTAGCACACAGGGCCAACGGTGATATCATAGATGAAAGTGAAGACCTTGAAAAGAGTGTAAGTATCATTCGGCTAGAGCGGAATGCAACAAGCGAATTGTGTTGTGGTACTTACCAGCAGGGATGAACCAATTGCAATACCCAGGTTCTGCTTCGGGATACCAAGACTACCAATAACCATGAGGGAAACGAAGAGACCGACGAGACCCCACAGGTAGAGTGTTCGGCGACCGAATCTTGTCATGAGAACCCAGGAAGAAAGAGTACCACAGATACCCAAGGCGTATTGACCCATAGTGAAGTCGAACGACTTGTCAACGGCAACACCAGCCTGTTGGAGGAAGTAAGTGCCTAGGAGATACTTGTTAGTCTAATGCAACTATTTGAGACTATTTGCTGATAAGAATTCTGTTAACTTACTGTAACCTTGCAGAGATGTACCACAGAGCTGCTGGATGGCCCAGACGACGCAGGCGATTTCAGTTCGGCGCAAGTCAGTGCCCTTGAAGCAGTCCCAGTAAGTTGTGCCGCTGGTGATCTCCTTCTCGAGCTCGTTGGTGCGGATCATGGCAGAGACAGCCTTCTGGACATCGACACCGCTGTCCTTGCTAGTGAGGCGGCGGACGGCGTTTTCGGCATCCTTGACCCGGTTGTGACGAACCAGCCACCAGGGAGACTCAGGTGCGAAGATGCAACCGATGATGATAGGCACAGGCCAGATCCACTGCATGGCGTAGGGGATTCTGTAAGACCACTCATCGGTGCGGCTCAAGAAACCACGGAGAACGGAGCTGGCAATCAACTGTCCGATAACCCAGCACAAGTTGACGAAGGTAGTCAAGTAGGCTCTGAGCGCTGTTGGGCAAACTTCAGAGGCATAGGCAGTGGTCAGGGTCTGGAAGACACCCCATGGGATACCAAGCGTGATAGCACCGACAAGGAGGACCTCGATGTTTGGTGCGAAAAAAGGAATGAAGATAAGGGCGGTCAAAACGCTGAGGGAGGCAATCATAGTCTTGCGGTAACCGTACTTTTCAGAAACGATACCGTTGATGAACAGACCGATGATCTCACCGACGAATGTCGCGTTCGACAGACTGGTTTGCCACTTGGCCGAGATATTGTAGGTACCATCAGCCTGCTGATAGCCGTATTTCTTGTTGAACTCGGGATATCCGAAGAAATTTCCGATCAAGACGAGATCGAAGCCTTCCATGATAATGGCGCATGATAGCAACATGGACCACCCGATGGCATACGGATACCGTTTGATACCTTCCTTGAGGGTCATTCTGACCTCCTGCTCCGTTGCGAAACCGCCATCGTCAACAACTTCGACATCGATCTTCTGGTCGCCTTTGGTGGCAGCGTCTTCTTGCGCACCCGACATATTGGAAGCTGTTGCGATGTGTATTGGGAAAACTCAGATTGTATGGAAAGTTAACAGAAAAGAGGAGAAGAATGGGCGCAACCGGCGAAGTTTGATGAGGTCTTCTAATAGACACTGCCCATCCAACGTCAGATATGCGATTTGAGGGAGTTCGAGATAGATAGTGACGGCAACAGATTGCCGGGCCACGTCCTCTTATATCTTCCCCGTCTGGAGTCGAACGGTCTAGCTAAGCTTGAGGGTGGGGTGCCCCAGAGTAAACGCCCGGCCGGATTCGCTTCGAAGGATGAATACAGCATATAGTGAAACGTCCCATTCTTGCGACATCAGGAAGCTGAGTATATTATGCAATGTATTATTCAATACAAGGCAGTTATGTCTTTGAAAGAACAAAGCACAGCGCAGCGATAGGACTTGCCATTCACATACAGGGCTCTAAAACATTCTGACATTTGCGTCCTTTTGCTCGCCCGCAACGCAACCCCTACCCATGCACCCCAGACCCCGGGTTACTGAAATTTTTTCGGTACTTGCACAGCGGTGTGGATGTTTTGCTTCTTCATTAAACGTTGTATTTTATGGCATGGTCTGGCGTGCAGGCCTGCGAGACATCGTTGTTCGTAAAAAAAGTATATAGTGATGCAATGTCGACGCTATGGCCCATACGAAGAGTAGAGTTTGGGCGGAGGCAGCGTCCCCGACACTAGTGCGTATGTGTGTATGTGTTGGATTGTTGTCTCGCAACGGTTAGCCTGTATCAGCTTGAGCTCTCGACGTCTCAATTGTTGGCTACACTAAGTTTCTAGGCCGCAGTGCATGCACTAACGTGCGTAAATGCAGATGCAGAAGAAAATTCCCCATCGACGAAACCAGTCGAAGCCAAACTCAGATATCTTCAGAATCCTGTCTACAGCTTCATGCATATGCAATGCAAGGCGTACGAGCCTTGGTGTCCGAATGTAATAGCTGACATTGGGCAACTTCGCATCGGGCGCTGAGTCAGTCGAATAATACCTATCCGATAACAGAAAAAATGAATGAATATTATAATACTACTAATTAACCGTATTGTAGGCACACCCTTCCCATTAGTGTGGCAGCCGGCGACAGAAGTTTTCTAGAATCTGGCGGACCCAGTTGGCTAGTGCCATAGCGCTATAGTGAGGTTCTGTTTGCCGCCTAGCTAGTCGGGCGAGCAGTACATCTTGTAAGAATTAGATCATCACGATCGAATTAGAACGAACTATTTGCCATCGCCAAATACATTGGCGTTATGCATATGCTCATAAATTCACAGATGGATTGAATGTCGTTCAGCGCAATTGCTGGATCGTCTATCTTATGGCTACGTTAGTCACTTGCTCAGCTGCCCGTTTTTGATACAAGAATTGCGACCCCCAGTATTCGGTTCCTGGATTCAGCGCTAGCGGCTAGTGCCAATGCACCGCCAACACTTGCCGTGCTACCCATCCACGCAGAGATCTCGAGCCCTCGCGCAGATCCAGATTCGTTTTTTTCTTCCCCTCGCTCGAGTTCTTTTCGGACGAGAAGCTAGCGATGCGATTCAGGCTTCAAAACACCATGTTTCGCTAGAGTGTGGGGCAGAAACTCTGGAGATGCACCTTTCAGCTCCTTGCAGCTGAGCGGTGGCACCATTTGGGCGTTCGTTAACAGCGGACGCGGACGTTGTGAGAGCGAGCTGTGGAGACTTCCCGCCGCCAGGCTAAACTAACTAGACTTTCCGCTACGGGAACCAGACGCCTGGCAGGGGCACTAATAACTAGGCAGTCCTGGGCAGTGCTGGGGCTAACCAACCTTTTTCCATCTCATCTGGAAGCCTCAACTACGGCCGCTCCGCCGCAAGTAATAACCAAACTTGGACTCAACGAGCATCGGCTTCAAAGGATCCGGTAGTCGGCACTCCGAGCTAACGAGTTTCAAGGAAGCAAAGCGAGAAACAGTTATGTCATGCATGAGGGTAAAGAGCGTTGGACCTCTCAGCGTTGAGCTCCCAATTACTGACAGGCTCGACTGTTTCACAGTGAGGCAACCATCGCGCACCCACAAGGTTCACCAGCCGCAAATGCGGAGAGTTTTGACTCTATTGTCTTTTCTCAAAGCAAGCTAATAGTCTCCATAGAACTTCATTGTCTTCTTTGACTCGTAAATTATAGGTCAACTATTGGAAACATGACGTGACGGAACTCCGGAATCGGACCACTGTTCGAACATTCGCCTGAATTTGTCTGCTAATAATTGCCATCTCAAATTATGATACTACCCCAGACCCCCGCTTTATTATATGTTTGAGTCTACCAACAGCTGCTGGTAGGTATTCCTAATTTCCCATGAATAACGGTTTGTTGGACTCGAAAACGACCCTAGAGATATTTTGTGAATCCTACTTAGTAGCCGCATTCTGACAAAAACCGAATCGCGATATCTCCAAATGGCTAGCCGGGGTCTAGGGTCTGGAAATTGGTAGAGCTATACCCGGGAACTTTGTCGTCTACCCTAGTTCGAATGTTACCGCAAACCTCAGGATATACCGTAATCCTGCTTGCAAGGCCAGGCTCTGCCAGCAGTACACAGCTGCCTGGCTTGTTCAGTTGGGTCGACCACTGATGCAATGTTAGGTAATCCTGGACTAAGCTGGTTGCCTCCGCTGCTAGCGAAGCAAAGGTGACATGGTCAAGCGTCTATACGCTGTAAGCCATCTACTCGGTGTTCAATAATGGTCTGATGGAAAGGAATTGGTCACTCGAATCGACAGATGACCGAGCTAGGCTCACCACCGACATTACAACAATGTGGAATACACCCTGGAGGATATGGCAGAGTAAGGACTGACTGACCAGCTTGAACGGCGTCTACCACGACATGGGCTCTCGGTACTATGAAAGATTTCTATAATCGGGACCATACCAAACAAGCCCATGTAGAAGATAACGTCGTGGGACATTCCGCGGCCATGGTGACTGGCTTAGACACCGTAGACTGTAGACATGGTTCTGCGACAGGCTTTGACACTGGCCAGAATTAGCCTTGAAGCCAGGCGCTGAGGAAGCAGGGCAACGGTCAGAATAGTTGGTTTGGGATGACAATGCACACGAAATATGTGTTGTTTCCAGCGCTTGGTCGACAGGTGTTTGATCGCGTTTGATCCGAGCTTTGTGTTGCGTTGTTCTAACCTTGTTAGAGCCAGACAACACAAAGTCCAATGTTGCTCCGACGAGAGCCTGAAGGTGTTTGACCGAGCTGATAGCTCCAATTTCGGTGTGTTGTTGGGCTAGGGCTTTGGAGCCCTGGTGCCATTCTCTATTCGGCTAGTGGCTCGCCACCCAAAAATTGTGTGTCGGGGCAAGTGTGCATCTCGAATCTGCATCATCAACATCGACAGACATCACTCTCCGGCAACGCTTCCGGACGACAAACCATCCGCCCATCATGTCGCTCGTCAATCCCGAGAAATCCAACTTCCAATATATCGTTAGTATTCCCGCTCGATGCAAATCGCTGGCTTCCCGTCGAAGGAGATAGGGTGGATCTTGTGGAGGATCGTGTGGAGGCTTCAGGAGCAGCTCGACGCACCACGAGATGGAAGATAGAAGGACATCACCAATTTCACGACAGAAATGCTGACGGTGGAATCTCTCATGGATTTAGTTGCGTCTCCTCAACACCAATGTTGACGGAAAGCAGAAGGTTATGTACGCCATGACCAAGATTGGTGGTGTCGGTCGCCGATACTCCAACTTGGTCTGCAAGAAGGCCGATATCGACCTGTCGAAGCGGTAAATACCCCCAGCCAACAGCGTGACAGCACGAGAGAGAATAGACATCTAATAGAAATATCACGCACAGTGCCGGAGAGCTCACTATTGAGGAACTCGAACGCATTATTACCATCATTCAGGACCCTACCGCCTACAAGATCCCCACCTGGTTCCTGAACAGAAGACACGACATCGTCGACGGCAAGAACTCGCAGATCCTCGCCAACGGCCTCCAGAGCAAGCTCCGTGAGGACTTGGAACGGTTAAAGAAGATCCGGTGTCACCGTGGCTTGAGACACTTCTGGGGCCTGAGAGTCAGAGGCCAGCACACCAAGACGACTGGGTACGTGACCGCAGTCCAACTTTCTCCGAATATCCGTGCATCATGTGATCTAGTGCTAACTATGGGTGCAATATAGTCGTCGTGGACGTACTGTCGGTGTGTCGAAGAAGAAGGGTGGTTAAGCGTGTCGTCTCTTTGCTCTTTGTTTCTAGATACACTTTTCTTATGTCTCCTTTTCCCGACGATTTCCTGTTACCTCCGGAACTTCTTTTCCTCTACACTGTATTATTGTGGGGAATGCATTAATCCTCTGTCTATCATGGGATAATATCCATACGGCGTCGATGCTTTCGATGTAAACATTGCACCCTTCTTTGAAGACCTCGATTCTCCAATTATTATACATAAATCGGAAGCGTTTTCGAGAACCCTTCTCTCGTAAGATATTAGATTCTGATAAGAATATGTAAGACTTGAAAGATCTGAAGAGCTCTTTCAAGGGTAAGTTTGATGTCTAGACGCCAGGCCCGCTCTCTATGAACTCCGAGGAATGCAGACCCAAGATACAGCCGAACGCAAGCTAGTCAGAATAACTTTTAAGCTACCAGTACCGATCAATCCTCATCATTTGCGACAACAGCCGTATCCAGAACCTCCACCCTGCCTCTTCCCTTTGCTTCCTTTCCCACCATATCGTTGATCTGTCGGTACATCCCCGGCTCACAGATAACCTCAGCGTTCCACCCATCGCCACCAAAATCTTCGTCCAAGACCTTGTCGCACATATCTGTGACAGTCGGTTTGACCTTTTTGGCGACCGCTGACGGGAGGAATATTCTGAGCCGCATCCTCGCTCGAGCTATTGAAATCGGCTGATAGTATAATAGCGCCTTGATAGCCTCTAATGCCTGCGATTTTGCCGACTTTGTCGTAACGACGCCAGTCCATCTTGGTGGTTCGTGATCTTTCGCCTTCTCTTTGCCTTTCTCCCCGTTCTCCTCCGCTGGTCCTGGTGCAGAGCTACTGCTTTCTCCATTGCCGTTGGTCGCAGCTTGGCTTTTGCTCATCAACCCTTCTAGGGCCTTTTCGATCATGCCTGTGGTATAGACCCTTCCGGTACCGGGGTCCACGCATTTCTCTGCGACAATTTGGATCACTTCTTTCTGCAGCATGTCCAACTGCTGCCCTCGTTCCTTTTCTCCGACTTGCAGCTCTCCTTTCGCGAGTATGTCGAGAATGATCTCTTCCTGCGACTTTCCAGGCCATGCCTTCTGCAGATCTGCCGTCGGTGCGACGGCACCTTTCGAGGTGTTCAGGAAGATTTGATGGATTTGAAGGACCTCGTCAATGTCCTTTTCGACACCGTTTCGCCATTCGAGGACTTTGTTCTTGTAGCATGCGAGCTCGAAGCGCTTTTTCGCTTTGCGCATGCGCACGATGGAAACGTTGGTGAGCTTGATCGAGCCAGAGGGCTGTTGGACGCGCGACATGGCGGCGGTGGGGTTCTTGAGTACGGTAGGATCGTCTGTGGGTAGGTGTGAGGATGCTTGTGCCTTCGACGTAGGCTCTGGCGCGACAGGCGACTTATACAAGCTGCGGCTCCTCCGAATGGACCCTCTCGGTTGGTAAGCAATTGTCGGGTCAGCCTTGAAGCCGCACAGTCCAACGTCAGATATTTTCGGTGGGTTGTCCATGATGACGCTAACCGTCGGCCTAGCGCTCGCCTTGGCGGCCAAGACTCACCCCAATGACTAACATGTGTGGGTCTCCACACTTGCACAAAGCTTCTTTCTTCAGAGCCAATACGAGGGCACCACCATCGCCAACCCCGGTCCTTTATCATCGACAGATCCCCAAAACTACCCAGAAAGGAAGCTGCTGTACTTTTTTTGTCAGTGATGCCTGTGTTCAATGGGCCGGCGCCGCCCTTTACCGACAGGTTGGCTGTGTCATTCGTATTGGACATATCCCAATGCAGCAGATGCAGAAGCACTCTCCAGACTAGTCCAGCTGCTGATAATCGGGACGGAACCATGGCGGGCGGTATCTCTCCCTCATATCGCCCTTACCCTCCCCCCATTCACAGTATTAAGATTCACTCAGGAAGCTTACGGGCTGGTGTAGCAGAGAGAGTCGAATACGCATTCCGGTATCTCACCCAAGCGACGAGCATTGACGAAACGAGGCGCAATATATATCAAAGATGTCTGTCGGGATCGAAGAATCACACGAGCGTCAGCCGGTAGAGTACGGCGAGGCTTACGCCGTGCCGCTTCACAGAATCTCAACTTTACCGCCAGGATATGACGAACATGACCACAGCCACCACAGCAGTGATCATCACGACGATGCGCCTCCGAGATTCGACGAAGTTCCGTCTCTCGAGTCTCTCCCTCTTGCAGGTATCCCAGGCGATCGAAGTTGGCTCGCGAAGTTCGGGCTCGTTATAGCGAGTGAAGACCCGCTCACGGTTGAGGTTACCCCGAACAAAGACAAGGACCAGTCTCTTCTCTACGACCTTGGCCCAATCCACGAAGCTGCTTTGAGGAACGACTATGCTCTTCTGAAGCCGCTGGAGATTTCTTTCGCCTGCACACATATTGACGAGCGCAGTTCGGAACAAAAGACAGCCCTGCACTACGCCTGCCAGAACGGATGCTTCGAGACAGTCAAAGCTCTCATTGCCTCAGGCGCTAACGTCAACTCTCTCTCACTTCGGCGCGCAACGCCCCTGTCGCTTGCTTCTTCGGCTGGATACCTCGAGATAGTGCAGTACCTTCTTTCTCAGAACGCAAAGCTCCATATACCCGACGCCGGTAACCCGCTTTGCGCTGCTATTGCAGCGAAACATGAAACTGTGGCTCTCTATCTCCTCGAATACGGCCATCTGGTCAACACACGAGATTCGGAAGCAAACACGCCATTGCACCATGCTATTCGCAACGGGATGCTTCCACTTGCAAATATGCTGCTGGACAAAGGTGCTAACGTAAACGCACCGAATCAGGAGTTCTTGCGGCCACTGCATATTGCTGCGAGCAAAGGATTCAGGGATATGGTCGCGCGATTAGTCGACGTAGGGGCTGATGTTAACGCTCCACAGAACGGCGTGGAGTGGTTCACCCCGTTGCACTACGCGGTTCAAGGAGGACATAAAGAGACCGTCGCCCTGCTGCTTGAGAACAAGGCGAACGTCAACGCCAAAACTGCATGGAAGAAGTTTGGGTACTCGCATCCAAAGTGCGAAGGAGAGATTTGGGGCTCTACCCCGCTCCATCTGGCAGCCACAGGTGGATTCCCGGAAATAGCTCGATTGCTGCTCGATGCCGGGGCTAGCATCAACGAGAGGAGATGGGATATGCAGACACCTTTGGTAGTCGCGGTCGAGAGAAGGTTCCATAGTGTCGCTCGGCTGTTACTTCTGCGCAAAGCGAAGACGGAGATCGTCGCGATGGAGAGGCGAGCAGCGATACATGTAGCCGTTGAGAATGGCGATCTGGACATGCTGCAGTTGCTCTTGGATTTCAAGGCGGATGTTAACGCCAAGATGATGAGGACTTACACCCCACTGCACGTGGCTGCAGAGAAAGGAGACTTAGAAATAACAAAGATGCTGCTGAAAAACGGTGTCAAAATCAATTATGCGGGCGAGGAGGGAGAGACGGCAACGGATATCGCGGAGGCAGGCGGATACGGTGAGCTCAAAGAGTTCCTGATCAATAACGGCGGCAAAGGAGGGAACTACCACAAATCATTCAAGGTACGGTATCTACTTAGTAATCTTTACAATCTTGAAACGCTAGATTCGGCCGCTAATCGAGTGTCTTCTAATATACAGAGATCGGTCCATTACGGCTGGAAGTCGCCGGAATGGGCAAAGTATGCACACGTCAAGAAGTGAGGTCTAACGCAAATGGTATTGTTTCCAGATATACCCGGTTCCATTATTTATGTTTCCTGAAGTACTGCTGTACATATTCCACTTCTGTTGTGACTCTGAATTCTCAATTCTCCGTTATCGCATCCAGCGTCTAGCATACCGTTCTTGACTCTTTTATACCTGCATCTGTGTGTTGCCGTTGCAAGCGAAGGCGCCACGGCGCCCGCGTTGTGGCGCTTTCGTGATGGATGGATACTTGGCGTGCGTCATTGAGAATGCCATTGGGAAAGACCCGTTGGGATAATAAACTTGATAACTCTGCGGATAAGCGGTCCATGGACGCTTCCTTGCAATAGACTACTGTCTCCTAGTCCGCTATTCTACCTCGAGATTGCTCCTGACGATCTCTACCTCCAATTGAACACTACTCTTAGAATTGACACTATCTCGTAAACTTCAACTAGCTTGAAATTAGACAAAATGTCGTCAACTGGTAAGAATGGATCGAAATGATCGAGTGCCCACCTGAATCCTTTATTACACAGATACAGTATAGCTCACAGGCACGATGATGACGCGCAGGTTTACCTCCGCCCACGCCGGTGAATGCGGTGATGCTACAGGCGTTCGAGTGGTACGTTTCACTTGCTTTCCCACGTTTAGTGCAACTCAAATCTCAAGCTACGATATTGACTGTGGTGTAACACAGGTATGTCCCTGCCGACCAAAAGCACTGGAAGCGCCTGGCCAAAGTCCTCCCGGGGCTCTCTGATCTCGGCGTTTCGAGCATCTGGTTACCGCCAGCATGCAAAGCAAGTTCTCCACAGGGCAATGGATACGATATCGTAAGTGCGCCTTATACACCTGCTTGAGCCCACAAGATCCGAATATTTCCCACACAGGTCAAACATACACGATACTGACTCGCGGCCCGCGCGCAATTGTGTCCTATAGTACGACCTCTACGACCTCGGCGAGTTCGATCAGAAAGGCAGCCGTCCTACAAAATGGGGACCGAAAGAAGACCTTATCGCTCTCCGTGACCGCGCCAAAGACCTCAGCGTTGGACTTTACCTCGATGTCGTTCTGAACCATAAAGCTGGCGCGGACCATACTGAGCGGTGTAAGGTTGTCGAAGTCAACCCGGACGACAGGACACAAATTATCACGGATCCCTACGAGATTGACGCTTGGTTCGGGTTCGACTTTCCGGGGAGAGGTGACCAGTATAGTAAGCTAAAGTATCACTGGTACCACTTCAGCGGCACAGATTAGTATGCATATTGTCCCTGCATCTGTCTCATATTCGTCCATGGTGCAATTGGACCGGCTATGAGATACGACGCTAACGTACTCCGTAGCAACAATGAGAACGGAAAGAAGGCTATTTATTTCGTCGACGGCAAAAACTGGTCATCAAGCGTCGATACCACGGAGAAAGGCAACTTTGACTACCTCATGTTCGCCGACGTGGACTTCAGCCATCCCGAGGTCCAGGAAGACGTCAAAAACTGGGGAGTCTGGATCACCCGTGAGTTGAACCTCTCAGGCATGCGGTTCGACGCCGCGCGCCACTTTTCCGAAAACTTCCTGCGCGAGTTCATCCATCATCTCGATGAGCAGGTGCCGCGGAACTGGTTCTTTGTCGGCGAATGGTGGCAGGATTCGGAGGAGAATATGCAAAAGTATCTGGATATGATGGATCACAAGTTCTCGCTGTTCGACACGCCGCTATTTTACAACTTTTGCGAGACCAGTGTTAATGTCAAGAGTGACTTGAGGCAGCTCTTCGATAAGACGCTGGTTAGGAGTAATCCTATCGAGGCGGTGACGGTGGTTGGGAACCATGATACGCAATTTGGACAGGCGAGTTATATGAAGATGGAAGGGTGGTTCAAGCCTTTGGCGTATGCGATCATCCTGTTCAGAATTGATGGATACCCTTGCGTCTTCTATGGGGTATGGATGTCGCCACCATCTTGTCACGAGTAAGTATACTTGAGGGCGCAGCGGCTGACGTGGAGCGATGCTATAGGATCTATTCGGGATCAAGAATCCGGATAATGAGGAACCGCCAGCTTGCGATGGGAAAATCCCAGTCATGTTGGCAGCTCGGAAATTCTACTCGTACGGCGAGCAGAACGACTACTGGGATGAACCGAACTGCGTCGGTTGGGTGAGGAAAGGGACCCACGATAAGGTTAGTCACAGACCTCGCAGGGTATGATTTATGGCTGTCCGCTAATCTCTCGGCCTGTAATGTCAGTCATACGGTCTAGCTGTCGTGATGTCGAACGCGGATGCTGGCACCAAGAGAATGAATGTTGGTTCAGAGCACGCTGGGGAGGTATGGACGGATGTGCTAGGGTGGGAGCAGGGTCAGGTAGTCATCGATGATGAAGGGTGGGGAAACTTCACCTGCCCGGGCGTTAGCTGCGCTATCTGGGTCAACAAGGATGCCCCGAGGAGAGATGGATTGGGTGATTTGTAAGTGATTTGCAACCTGGATTCTTGGGATACGGTTTGCAATACGCCTACTAATACGTACTTTGGTGCAGTGATGCGGACATTTACAAGGAATAATTTGGCCGTTGAGATAATTATGGTCGACAGCAGAACGGCAGCGACTATATAGATATAGCGATCTTTTATCAAGACAGCAATTTGCGAAAAGGACAGGGGAAAATATTAAATGGATGCAAGTCTTTCTTAAAATACAAAAGTTACATCGTAACTGCATATATAGCAGCAGAAATTTGGAGACACAATTGATTCATATCCAGAGAAGCCGCTCCAAGGACTCCCTATCTGTGTAATACTGAGAACATATAGTATACGAGCAGGCGGCTAGGTGCAATAACACTTATGCCTTACGCCCTCGAATCACTGCTCGAACTTGTGGACGGACTCGCCCTTCGATGTCTCCGAAATGGTCTCCGGTCATCATTCCTGCTCCTATTCCACCTTCTCACCGGCGAGCTATCGTTTGACGCCAATGACCCCGCCTCCTGTCGCCGGCGCCCACCTCCACGCCCGCGCTGATGCCACCAGGACGCCTTCCTCTTCCACACAGTGAACATCATAACAACGGTAGCAAACGTCAACAATATAACAACGACGGTCAGACACCACAATGCTGCACCAAATCTGGCCCTACTGCCGCCTCCGACCTCGCGAGAATTCACATGCTCGCGAATGATGACGAAGATATACCACTCGATCGCCATTGCGACAGTCGCCATCACCCACGAGATGAGCGTGAGTGCCATGGATCCGATGGAGAGGAGGTACCCGGAGCGAATGGAAAACGCGCAGGCGAAGAAGGTGGTGGCAGCACAGATCGGGTGCAGTATCATGACTTTGGTGAGAGAGTCTACGTCCTTGTTATTGTCGAAGAATTTGGTGCCGTCAATGGCGGTTTGGACCTCGAGGATTGGGTAACCGACAGATGGATCTGAGCATGATTTCTCCTGATACCTACGAGTATATGATTACATTAGTCTCAAGAGTCGTGAGTATATGTAATGAACACATGGCGAGCGTACCCTTGTCCCAGCTCGATATTCTGGATGCAATATCCGAAGGTGCCGTAGGTAGCGTAGCTATCGCGGCCACGCGACAACGGAACCACCTCGAATGCGCTCCCGTTCTTCAAATCGACAGTCAGAAGACTGTAGTCGCGCCATATTGGACCGGAGAGAGTGATCAATATCAGCAGGATTGAGCTGGCGAGAAGTCCTGTGGTGGCGCTGAAGTGGAAAACCGCAAATGTGTGCTTGCCCATGTTGAAGGTGTCTAGGCGCACTCGGAAAGCTAGAGCATAGCTGTAGAGATAGCATAGTCGATATTATCACTAAAGTGCTGTATGGGGGTATACTTCAAACGGTGACTCTAATGGGTCGCACGTGCGGCCGTTCGGTGAGGCGATTTTCGACATTTGAGCGGATTATGGCAGGGCTGAAGGCGTCGAATATCTCCATAGACCAAAAGCTAACTGATATCATATCTCGAAGATGTAGGTTGAGGGAATAAACCCAATATATTTTTGGTTGGAAGATGCCATTGATATCTGCTAGATTCGAAATGGAGGGCACAAATTCGTACACTGTGTTGGATGCATATACGGATGCGAAATCATATACCTTGTATACTTGGAGACGATCTAGCTATACCAGCTTTTCTAAAATATGATATGGAGGGAGAAGGCAATAGACCACATTAAGAGCTGTAAAATACTATAAGGGGGGAGGAACTACACGAGAACATATGATATCAAACACTGCTCATGTAAACGTTGTAAACCTGGTCCCCGCTTTCGTGGTGGCATCGATTTCTTGTCTGCACTTTACGTAAAATTGCGATACAATGCATACCAAATGACAGTTCGGGATAGCTGTGACCAGAAGTGCATGATGTGGAAGCAGAATTCGGTTACCTGCAGTCAGTGATTATCATTAGCTGACGGCTACTTGCATGTGTGGTAATTTGGCGCGCAGCAAACCTACCCGGTTATAATTACCACTAGTCACGGATAAGGTCACGAGAAGGCCTGAAAGCCATCCAGATGGTGAGAAAAGGCGAATGGCAGCGGGATTGAGGGGCGTTGAACATTGCTTGTTACGGTGTTAACAATAATAGGAGGTTGCAGTGTGGCTTTCGGAAAAATCCACGTCGTTCGGCTGCTGGTGTTTTGAATTGCGAATGCGACCTCTGAGATTAGTGAGCGCTTAGACAACGGCAGGCAGAAGCGTCGACGCATCTACCAGAACAGAAAGCAGCAGCAACAGTCTCCACATGCCTCGAACGAAGAAGTCGCCTTTCTTTCCTGCGCCTTGGAAATTCAAACCAGGTATTCAGTTCACCGCTGCCATCGCGAGCTAGCATTCCAAGACATGCCTCCGACGACTCGACTCCCAGCAAGGACGTAGCCACCAACGACGGAAGCACTCTGCGAGGTTTGCCCACGCGAGTCCTCGGCGGCCCACCTTCCTCTTCGGCAGCCTCGCCCGACGTCATCGATGCCTCTTGCCTTGGGTCCCATGTCTCCAGCAGTTCCGGCATCTGTGCCCTGGAGCTGGGTGCCAATGAGAGAAGCTGCTGGGAGACCTTGGAATGCCGTCAAATCCAGGGTCTGCCAGCGACGGATTCGGGTGCAATCTTAATTGATATATTGCCCGCTGGGCTCCACAGTCAATCTTTGACCTGAATGAAGAAAAAGCATCAGCCTTCGACGACGGAAATTTCTGGCCGCTCTGACGGAAAACGGGCTGCGAGTGCAACTTCGTTTTGCTAGCTGCTTCTTCTTGCAATCGGTGGCGTCCGACGTAGCCGAGACGACGACTCCTGAAAGCCAGCCTACGATTTCACTTCCTCACCACCGCCCATTCTCTCTCCTCGAATTCCTCTTCTGTTGGTGGTTACATTGTAGAAGAGCTGTAGAAGCCAATGTGGATGTTTTGAGCTTCCGGCCCTTGCATTTCTATTACCTACTCGCTTTCTTCTCGGCCGCACTCACGCGTTTCAGATCTGGTGTCGGTACGACCTGCTGAGGTCCTGGCAAGATGACCCTCAGGGACAAGCTCAGACATATTCTCCATCCCGGGAGCAAGAAGAACTCGGTCACCAGCCCGACTACCTTGGGTCCTACGTCGACGAATACCGCCACTTCCAAATCGGATCCAAACAAGCCTCCAAATGCTCGAGATCCTGGCTTTCGCAAGTCGTTCAACCTGGGAGAATCAGCCGGCAATGAGGCCGTGACGAGCCCAAGAGACATCGACTTCAACCGTACGGAGACAAAGAATACCGTCAGCAATGGAACCGATCAAATGTACACGCTGGACAAGTATGATCAGGATTATCTTGCCGTTAGCCCGAGAACCAACATAACAGTGCCGGAAGGGACTGGTGCCAACAAAAGTCTCTCGGCCGTCACGCCACTAGACGACGAGGCGAAGACCGCGTCGGGTCAGGCAGTGAGACCGAATACCGGTGGTACGACTCCAAAGCAAGAACACAGCCAGTTCATCGATGGAGAGAGAAAAGGTCAGAGTGAACACCGTGGATTTAAATGCCTGAAAAGTCAATTGGGGACTAACGTCGACATGCCGGATCAGCAGACAGCGGATACGTTGAGCCGAGTCCCACGCGAGACGCGCCAACGGTGAAGAATTCACCAACTTCGGAGCACACAGCGGTTTTCAGCCCCGAGCCAACGACTACCTCTCAGGGTACAACCGTGTCACCGCCACCTTCGACTGATGAACGCGCCGACACTAAACGCGCTAGCAGTTTGCTCGCAATCCCCAATAACGCGACCGAAGATGGAACATCTAGCATCTACAGCGACGACTCAAGCCGGCCTCAGCTGCAGCAAGTTGACAGCAGTGCCTACAGTCTACCCACTGCTGACTCGCCCGTCCTAACCCCTTCTGTGGTTCCGACAGCGACCGCCCATCAGCAGCGATACACGCTACTTGTTTCCGATGTTCTCCCCATCAATCCAGAGGCTACGCTTTTCCCTGACCAAACGAATACGAACGGTGGCGATAACAACGACTTTCTCGCTGCCGTGAGAGCTAGCTTCTCGCATGGCAGCAAGGTCTCGCCAACCGATTTTACGCCTGATGAGCCTGATTCATGGTCGCAGGGCCTGATCGCCGATATCGGCAAGATTGAAGGCACCTCACCAGACCCTGTACCAAGATCCCCGAGTTTCCAAAATAAGGCCGTCACTCCCATGGCTACCATTCCCGACTCCAGCCTTTCCGCTGACCAGCAGGCTGAGGCCTTCGCTGATATCGTTACGGCAAATGTGGCGAGACTGAAGATGGGAAATACAGACCAGGAACAAAAAGACATGCCTCAGGGTATCCCCGACGTAGCATCCCCAGAGGAAACTCCAAACGGCCAGACAACCAACTCTACCCCTTCAACCAACAGACCGCCCCTGGTCCATGACGACAGCGTATACGCTGTCACCAAGGAGATTCCAGGCGCATTCTGATATGGCGGCATGTATTAAATTGATAGAATGATCACATCACAATCCATCTTTAGCGACAAATCAGAACGGCTCTATTACTTCACAGTTCATTTTATCCCGGTTTGCTTTGGAACAGGAGCATGCGTGCGGTATTTCAATTGGATTTGTTCGGCACTGGTTACGAGACTGGATTCTGGTTTGGAGCATGGGCTTTGGTTCTAGTTTGTGGAATGTATCGTATCTGTATTCTATATGAATTTAAGCAATAGTTGGGCATCAATATACACGCCCGCGATTTCTATACAGACAACCACACTCTATATACAACTCTGGATGAGCGTAAGCGTAATATACAGCAAGGATATAACCGCGATGTATATTTCCTCATCGCGGCGTCGCCACTCGTACAATCTCAAATCCTGCATCTCCCTCTCCATCAGGCATCACCGCCGAACTCGCCCTCGTCAAATCATGCCGGGAGCTCCATCTCTCGCTTTCCCCATCACCATAAACGTCGAAAACACCGACACCCAACCCCTGCTCTATATAGTCAAGATCATCCTTCGATATTCCCCTCCGATGGGGCGTTAGATATCTGGTACTGTCATTCTCGAATCTCCCACCCGTCTTCACATCCTGGTTGTCGATATTTGACTCTGATGGCTGCAAGATGAGTGTCGACGCTGTCCTTGCTTTCTCCGACTGGCCAACTTGGGAGGTTTGCTCTTGGTCGTCCAAGAATTGGCGGCGGTGGAAGAAGCGCGGACAATTGTGGTAGACGGCTTTCAGGCGTGTTCGGGACGTCAAGTGATTGAGCGCGGGAGCGCAGGCGCATATTATACCTAGGTTTAGCTCGATTCTAGACACCATCATTAAAACAGGAGGTCAGAGTTTATACGTATACGGATATGAGACGCAAATGACCATATGCAGGTCCTTAGATCAAAGTAAGGTCGGGTCATACAGTGTCCACTGGAAGCCCCCGGTCTGCCAGGTTGTGTCAACGTCGTAGGCGATGGCGTGCAGATTTGCTACCTTCATGCCGCTGGCGAAGCATACACTATTATGGAAAACAGTGCATATTAATTTCAGTACAGCATTTGGGTTCGGTAGTATAGTATATATCGACGGAGTCCATACAAGAATCCCAGGCTGAACAATCCCAGCGTTAACAATTTTTCTCGTTTTTTAAGTTGAAGCCTCCAAACTATCGGAATTGGTAATAATCTGTAAAAAAGTCATAGACAATAACTTTATATCAGCCTAGATCTTGGTATACGTAGGAGGTCGCATATGATACCGTATTATAGACTGTGAACTCGATACTCACACTATCACCACATCCAAGAACATAAATATGACGACACCGGACAGACTCAGCGCCACCCGATCCACGCCGCACTTGGCGGTGAATAGCGCATCCGACCATATTATCGGCATACATGAGAATAATACCGCCAGAAAACTCGATATCGTATGCGCGGCGTTGACCAGCGCGGTTATTATAACGGCGATACGAAACCATAGTACTGGACTTAGTCGATAGTAGAAGAGGAGTATCGAAGATTTGATGAAGAAGTGGCAAAATATCACAAAGTGCTGGAGTATGATTGCGGACTGTGGTAGCCGGTTCGTAGGTATTGATATCAGCATTCTTTAGATCAGTAATGTATCATGATATCAGTTGCAAGTGGTACTGTGCTGAAAGTCATCTGCTTACCCCCAAGGTATGGTTCCACTCATTGTATGGCACATCCCAGATGTGACGGCCAATTGAATTAGCTATATATAGCGAGGCAATGCGCGCGCCTGTCAGCTTGTAGACTTAATAAAACACTATCGATAATGGATATGGCCATATATGGGTACAACCTGTAGCTATCGTAATGGATACTGCAACTGCAAGTGCCTAGGGCTCCATGTTAGAAACCATGAGAATCGATCTCGAATCTGGTGATTGCCTCAAATTACGTACACCGTTCAACAACTATGGGTAAAAAGAAACAAACGGGGTGTAGAGTTAGGACGGCAGTTCAAAATAAAGGTACTCACAAGGCCAGGTATCACCAACCAATCCTCCAATCGAACCAGTCTCGTCAAAAACTTTCTCGTAAAGAACCTCAGTAGCACTGCCACGGCCGCCAGAATTGGCAGTACAATCGCGGGTATCATAACCACATCCCTCATACTCCCATGCGGTAATGTCGCAAAATGCCCTTTGAGAACCGTCGCCACCACAAACCCAGGCTGCTGCCCTAGAAGTTCAAATATCGGAATTTCCTCCGCCGTCTTTTGGAAGTCTATGCCTAGGAGATCGGAGACCGATGCTGTGCAGTTTGGCTTCGCCCGCGCGAACAAGTCATCGGTGGCTTGTGTCATTGTTATGGTGCGGTAGAATGGTGTTGAATAGGTTAACGCAATGCCGATTTTAACGATATTTTTATGGTTGAGCTCGAAGGAGCTGGGGATCGAGATGTCGACTGCCATAATTCGTTATGTCGGCCTGAGCCACATCTATATTTCCGTGATGTACGTATAAGGTGCACCTGACGTCCTTCAGCGACTCAGTACCCGCCGAGCAGTTCCCTAGGCGCAGCCTGCAAATCGGGTTTCTTGTCTTCAAAACAACTGAGTATAGTGATAGTCGTGCCGTATGCTTATTTATATCACGTCGCGTGTAGCATCATGAATGCGATGTTTCTGAAATCGAGCGTAATTCTAATATATGGATATCTGCGTATCATGAGTCGACATCCGATCCAGTCTTTGCATGGCGGGTGCATCGGTGTGATATAGACTATTTGGACAATCTTATCCTGTAGTTTGACGCCAAGCTGTACAGGATTAAAGATTATCAAATCCAACGGGTAGCCAAATACTTGCAAGTTTCTGTCATATATTTCATCCTGAATTGCATATTGACGGCATATTCCGTCCTCGCTGATTTGCAATTGCGCAAGCTTGCCACAGCGCGACTAGGGGCGCTATAGCAGCGATTCAATCAATAGGCAACGCTAGAGCTTGTATTTATGTTGTATGCCTGTGCGTTACATTGCTCACCGGATGGTCCTGAAGACTGTTAATGAAATCATCCAACAATCCTAAAGTATATGATAACAACGCTATGGGATCATATCTATAGATTGAGTTCCCCACAGTGCCGATATCGCGCGATGCTCGTAGAACCGGATCTACAGAAGGCCACCCTTGTAAACGATCATAATGATCCGGGAGGGCCGTATGTGCACCCTGATAGAAACGAGTTTCCGCGATTCATGAATCACCCTAAGAAAATCGCCAGCACGGGAAAGACAGGAATTCGCCACGGTGCGTTATATAACGGTGCACGAGTTTGAATTAGCACGTTTCGTGTATCAATAAACTGTTGCAAACTTGTAGGGCACAGCTCGCTTCAGAGCCTAACGGGCGGATATATCAGGCTAGCCGGAGGATCTGTTGCATAGTATACCGGGCTATAGATGCTTACTGCGGGACTTTATTCAACCATGTTCAAGCTTACAGTCTTGTCTCCTCAGTACTCAAGGCTGTCACGGTAGCTGTGGACCCTTTATACCTGGGGTATGTGATGTAACGTTAACGCTGGGAATTGCACAATTGCAAGGTGTTGTTTTCCTCCAACTCGCAGTAGAAGTTCGCATACAGATCATGATCTCGGATGCGTGCAATATGACGAGTAGTAAACAAAGAATACGTTTGATGCATCTCTGAAAATGGCCTGGGTTGTACAGCTGTGCTACCTTCACTTCCCAAGATCGAAGGTGACAGGGATTACCTTGCTGATATGCAGGGATATAGGCTGCTCTGCCCTTCAGCGCCTGGCTTCGAGGCTAGGGTTGTAGTTCGCTGTGTACACACGATTTACGTGCTAGAAAGAGTGCCAGAGGCGGTTGAAGGGCCGAGTTTAATCGCGAATTTATAAGTTTCAGAAATCTACGATCTCATGGAAACATTAGTGCATTTGACATATATTGAGCCAGCAAAACGATAGCATTCGCTCTGAATCAATGCCGTGGAAATATGGCTGACGAGTAGTCTCGGGGCTAGACGTCGACGCCGGCTTATTTGGCCTGCTGGGCGGTCTGGCTTCGAGACTAGCTGACGAGCTCAGCCGCTATCCATCATCCGAAAATCCGATGGCACATTCAAGATAGAATCGGGATTCGAACCGCGTAGATGAATATGATATTTAATTCAATTCAAAACCGAAAAAATATATAACAGAGTTATTACTTCGCTGAAAATACTAGAAAGCAAAAAACTACCTTCGTAAAAGCTGTATCACACGAATCAAGCTAGCGAATGCCATATTACCCACCCCAAGTCCGACTGCTACAGACTACTACTCCCCCTAACGCTCCTCAACTGCTTCCGATCCGGCCCGAGTATCGTCTCGTTCGCAGTAGCGCTATTCCACGACAACTCAGTATAATACACCATCCACAAATCCTCCCAACACAGCTCCAGATTCCTCGTTAAGAAATCGCGTAAAGTAGCATCTATATTACACTCCGCTACCGAATTACTAGTATCCTGAGAGCCGGGTTCGACCGGCGACGGTCCGTAGGTGGCTATATAAGCCTCGACGACCATGCGGACCCAGAAGGTCATGAGGGTTAGTTGGGTGCGATTGTTGTTGACTTGCGCGTATGCGAGTTTGGAGATGTATGTGTGGTTTATTTTGGACTTTTCCTTAGGTAGGATATTGAAGAGTTTGTGGAGGAGTTCAGCGTGGTCTTGCCAGGTTTTGGGGCCATCGTTTGCGGCTGTGGTAGGATCGGTGGGTGTCGGCTGGGCCTCGGGCGCTGGTGGTTTGACTGCGGTAGGTTCCTGTAGGTCTACCCAATCGTCGTCGTCGTCGTCTTCATGAAAGTTTACGATTCTGACGCCGAGGGTTTCTGGAACTGGGGTTTCGGGATCCGTTACGCTTCGTGTCTGTTTGGGTTCGAAGGCGGATATCCAGCCGGCGCGCTGCACCAGTTCTTCGACTGTCGGAATCCGCACTTCGGAGACTACGGTTCTCCAGTCTTGGTCCAGTGCCAGGTTCGGGGAGAAGTTTGGTATGACTTTTCCGTTCTTTGGCGGTCTGAAGTTCATTCTGGCGGGGAGGCCTTTCCAGTCTGCTTCGGGGTAGTATTGCTTCCACAGGTCATCCGGACCGAAGGCGTCGGGATATAGGATGTTGATTGTTTCGTAGGAGATTCTCATAAAGTCGATTGTTGGGTTGCTTTTGAGGATGCCCTCCATACCCGCATGTACGATTTGGATCCAGAAGTATGCTTGGGTTTCGGAGTAGGGCTCCAACATTGGGTTTTTGGCCCGCTGGCGGATCGTGTCTGTCTGTAATTCTGATAGCGCTTTCTTAACGGCGAGGCCACGGCGGCTGTTGGTTGCTTTAACACCTTGCAGTGTTGCGTAGGCCCATCTTTTCAAGCGACGGGATGTTTGGTCTTCCTCGTGTCTTTTTAAGTCGTAGCCTGTGGATGTTTTCGCGGGCTTGGGTTCGAACGACGACAGAGGTTTCACGTCTGGTGTAACGAGGTTGTCCTTGGCGTTGGGCGAGAAGAGATAGAGCTTGGTGTAGTAGTCTTTCCAGAGGCCGCCGAACATTAAGTGTGGGTTCTTCTCAAGGAATACGAAGAATCTTTCCGGCCAGTTTGCCTGCTGGGTACCGTATGGAGGCTCCTGAGATTTGTGCATGGCGACGTACACCTCGTTGACCCAGAAAGCGGTAAGGGTGCGGTGGGCGGTATTTCTAAATTTGCCAGGCGCAGCTTCCTTCAACATTGTGGTGAGATGTTCTAGAAATATATCGACGGCTGCAAAGACTGGCTGTTGGGGCGACGTCGTCTTGGAGGGGTCTTGTACGACTTTGCTTAGGATCGCGTATGCGACGAAGAGATGATCTGCGTGATCCCAGGTATCAAGCGTTCCTTGGTCCATCTTGTAGAGATAGGAGTCGGGATAGCGGTATGTGATGCTTCTAGTTTGCTTGAGTTCCTCGATACGCTTCTGGGTCTCCTCGGCAGTAGGAGGTGCATCCGAAGGCGGTGTAGGGCCCAAGTTGGCCTCGGTACCTTTGGTATCTTGGGGGACCCAGCCAGTGAGACCTTGCTTGATACCTTGTAGGACCTCATCGAGGCCTTGGCCTTTGACCGTAGACAGACCGTCTGAGTCGAAGATGCGCCAATTGATTTTATACCCCGTACTCCGCATGGTTGTTTCGACGGCCGCCCTGCATTTTTCCCGTAGCTCGGGTGTCGTGCCTGGCAAATCCTGCTTGTTGAACATGATGCCGACGAAGGCAATGGGATACATCTCCGCTGCCGCCGTGACCTGGAAATGCAGTTCTTCCATGGCCTCGCTTAGCCTTTCGTCGTGGATGTTCAGGACGAAGAGCATGGCCATCCCTGGGGAAAAGTAGTGTCGGACCAGCGGCCGTATCTTGTCGCAGCCACCAATATCCCAGAAGGTGATATCATGGTCGTCGACTTTGACTGTCTCGACGTTGAAGCCAATTGTGGGGATGGTGGTGACAATTTCGCCCAGAACGCACTTGTAGAGGAAGGTAGTCTTGCCGGCACTATCGATACCGATGAGGAGGCACCTGGCATCTTTTCGCTTGATGTTCAGGGCGGTCTTTACGAGATTGACGAGAGCGGCCATTGTGTGGGAGGATCACCAAAGCGAGGCCGAGAGATGCGTTGAAAATGTTGCAAAATGACAACCGCGTTTTCAGGCCTGGGAGTGCACTGAAGCAACCGTGGTTGTGAGACGACGGACGGGTATCGAGGATGCTCCAGACTCGACAATCTTACGATACCGCGTCCACGGCGACCTTGAAGGGGTTTTATGGAGATATCTGAGGATGTTGACACGTACGCGGTTTGCGAATCTTGCGATGGATCAGGAGTTCATGAGTCACCAAAACCGCAGGTCAGCGCCGCTCAGCCGTGTCCGCGTAGTCCCAGAGATATCTCACGAAAGAGCCATACCAGTCCTCTGCTGCTTGGGCAGCGCGATGAAAAGTAGTTCAAGCATCTGCCAGAGCAGCCATTTGCGCAAGAGCGGTCAATCGAGCTCAGCCCCGCGTCATGCCTCGATTGACGCAGGCCAGGATCCATTGATCGCAGGTGCACAGTTCGCTACCACCAGCCACCAATCCTACTAACGTTAGAGCTAGCTAGCTATTTCTATTGCCAACCAGCGCCACAGCTTGGGCTCGATCGAGAAAAACTCGAATGCAAACCGCCGAGATAGTGCAATGACTACGAATCACCACCTGGTATTACAAATCCGAGGCGAGATGTGAATTGCATCGGCTATCGTCACTCTCAATATCCAGGCAGCCGGGGCCCTGCGTTGCCGGCAACCTGTTTGCGAAGCTTGCCATCCCCACAGTGGAGATCGCGCCGCATGCGGCCCGCCGAGAGAGACCCTACAAAATCCCACAACCGGTAGAGCGAAAACGTTGCGTAACGAATTCGAAATTGAGGCGGGCTTACCGGCCTGCCCTGGAATGAAGCCGAATCGCAAGTAGGATTTCTCTACCCTCAGATATCACGATGTGAGCTACTATAAAACTAGAAACGTCAAATACATCATTCTCGTAAGTACTGCATACCACACCGAGTTACATAACAGACGACATGAAATTACGGCAAAGAGCCGCCCTGTTAGCCCCAACACATTGTGTCACAATTGGATCACACCAAGATCTGCCATGCATATGCAAATCGGTCAATCGATGCAATCAGCCTCTCCGCAGGTCTATGCAATTGGCAGATATCGCTGTTGTCGGCAGCCAGCTAACGGTGCAGCTGCCTGCTTGGGCTTATCGTGTCCGTAGGTACTCCGTATACACTCGCTGAAGCGCTGGCTTCTATCGACAACACCGTCGCTGCCGACGACCAGCTACAGACGGGCACATGCGCCCGACTGAGCTCGCGCGCAGTTGGGACCAGAACATCCAATTCGCCCTGTCGCCCTGGCTCAAGTTTACGACTTGGTACCTCGTAGACCATGGGGCCAGTGGTACAAGATTATCTTCTCGAGTTCATCAGAACCGACTCTCGCCCGACCTTCGTTTTCGACTCCACGAACGACGAAATTGTCTACACCAACCTCTCACTGGATGGCCTCTTGGGCGACAGTCGCAGCAAGTTCCTGCAGGTGCTGCAGCTATCAGTGGGCACTGAACGGCCGCTTATAGAGCAGCGGGCCTTCCTGCAGGTCGCGTACAAGAGCTACCAGGTCAACCTCAGGAGCATTGCGCTCAACGATTTTCGAGAGGGCTACTATGTTGGCACATTTGACGTCGACGGCTCCGCGCCTGCCACCGCGGGTACACCTGAGGGACGGAAGGGTTCAGTATCGTCCGAGACGTCGCGACATAGCGCTGACAGCAGTTCATCCCAGACGCTGTCTGTTGTGTCGGTCTCGCATTCGCTGTCTGCGGGACAGCAGACGGTGATACAGTCGAATGGCGGGATTCTGCCTCGGTTGGATTGGACGTGCGAAGACTGCCACATCCCGTTTGGAGATGCTCGGAAACACTACAAGCTGTTCCACTCAATCGACTGGTAGGTTGTTCACTATTAGTGAACAAGAATCGTGATCAGTTGAATTGTGAGCTAACGAGCGGTGTAGGGGCAAAACTTCTGTCGGACCAATGACCTCCTGGTCGACGTCCTTGCGAGCGGTGATAAATGCCATCATGTACATGACGCAGCCCTTCGTACTCTACGCTGGATACGACTATATAAACATCTACAATCTCGCATGGGGATTGCTGGTCGCCCAGGAACGACATCCCTACATCATGGGCAAGACGGTACCAGAAGCGTGGCCTGAAGGCGCCGATTACCTCGTTCCACTGATTGACAAGACGCTACTTGGAGAAACTGTCATCCGGGGTCCGTACTTAACTTCATTCCCGCACCGTCAACAAGCAGCTGACCAGACGTACGTACGAGTCACGATATAGATGCCGCGTTATTCTTCCTCAACAAGTCAATCCAGGGCGAAGAGTCATACGTCAGTTTCATCCTATCCCCCGCAATCGACGACAATGGCTTCTACCTCGGCACATTCGCCAATGCAGTCTTCGAGACCGACATCGTCATCAAGAAGCGCCACACGAAAAGCTTACAAACCCTCGGCTCGAAGCTCGTATCCGTCAAAGAACTCGGCTCGCACGACGGCTTCTGGACCGCCATCCTAGAAGCCCTAGACGACAACCCGCGCGACTCCCCCTTCGCCATCCTCTACCGCGTCAGCGGGAACGGCCGCCGCTGCGAATACATGGGCAGCCGAGGCCTAGACCCCAAGGTCTGCGGCGACATCGACCTAGACGGCACCGGCAACAGCAAGGCGCAAGTCTTCCGAGACCGCCTGATACACACCTACGGCCACGCGCGGGGCTGCGTCCGCGAAACCTTCTCCTCCTTCGAGATGACCCACCTCCAGGACATGCCGTTCCGCGGCTTCGGCGCCTGCACCGACGCCATCACCCTACCGATCCGAAAACACTCCGGCGGCGTGCAAGCCTTCGTGATAATCGGACAGAACCACCACCGGCCGTTCGACGGTATGTACCAAGAATACATCACCAGTTTCCAAAGCGCGCTGTCAACGTCCGTCGCAAAGATCTGGAGCGTCAAAGATGAAGAACGGCTGCAACTCGAAAGTAAATTGGCGGAAATGGCCCGCGCGCACACCCTTCAGATCACCGAGAGCCTAGGCAAGAAGACGAAGGAGCTGCGCGAGAGCGAAACGCTGTTCACTCGGACGGCGGAAAGCGTGCCCGTCGGCCTGGTCTGTATCAACAAGGAGGGGCAAATCATCTTCGCGAACGATGCGTGGTGGCGCATCTGCGGCATGGACCGCACGGGCGGGCCGGACGTCTGGGACAAGTATCTGTACGTCGAGGACCGTGAGCGGATTGTTAGTATCTTCAACCGGACGGTCGAGGAGCGGGGTAGCATGGCGGAGGAGTTTCGGTTCGGGAATGATACGACGCCTGGCAGTAGGGGGTTTACGACTTGGTGTCGGAATTCGGTGCATCCGTCGTATGATGACGATGGGAACTTTACGGGCTGGTTCGGGACGTTGGTCGACATTACGAGCATCAAGCTGGCGGAAGAGTACCAGCGGGAGCTGACGGCCGAAGCTGTAGAGCGGAAGCGGCAGCAGGATAACTTTATTGTGAGTGCCCACGAAAATATTGAATACTTGCGGTTGCTAATATAGGTGTGACAGGATGTGTACGACAAGACCCTGAACAGAAGCGGGAACATTGAAAGAGTTTGTGCTAACGCGGATTTCCGGTATATAGGACAAGTCACGAACTAAGGTAGGAATATCGTCGCACTTTCGAAAGTAACGATAAACAACATATAAAAGGCGTCGTATATTGACAATCCCAAAACTAGAAACCCATTGTCTGCGATTCTTCAATCCGCCGACGAAATCCAGATGACTCTAACCGCACTAGTGGACATCGACGCCGACCCCGCCGCTCTTTCAGCGATACAAGATGCCGCAGACACCATTCTAGCCTGTGGCGAACACCAGAAGAAGATCATTGACGACATCCTGAATCTATCGAAGCTCGACGCGGGGTTGCTGACTGTCGACCCGGTACCGGCGCAGCCGCACGAGGTCATAAGGCGGGGTATGAGGATATTTGTGCCAGAGCTGAAGAGTAAAGGCATCAGCGCGGAGTTCACCGTGGGTGACAATCTGCCTCAATTGAACATCTCAATAGCTTCTGAAGTTGGTTAACAATTGAGTTAGATGTCAGATAACTTTTGCAATGATTGCATTCGGCACTGGTGGCTGGTTGATCCCGCCCGGCTAATGCAGGTCCTGGTGCGTAGTCCCAGATTGTCATATACAGTATTGTGAGCTGGTCGGTACTGCAGTTGGCACTAACGATAGTATAGATTAACCTTGTCACAAATGCCATCAAGTTCACAAGCCAGAAGAACGGCAGGAAGAAAATTTGTGTCGCATTGGATTCGTCGAAGACTCGGCCGACGTTCGTGGACAACTTTTTGGATGGAGATAACAACAACCCGAACCGTGGACAGTCGATCTCAGTGAATGGAGAAGGGATGTATATGCTGGTGCACGTTCGGGTGAGTAGAATGAATATCTAGGAAATAAGTGTGATTGATATGCTAATGGGGTTGTGAACAGGATACTGGCATTGGTATTTCGAAAGAGATGCAGGCTGTCCTTGGCCAGCGGTGGCACCAAGCACCAGTGAGTGTCTATCCACGACGATCGAATCGTCGAGAGGATACAGATATTGACCGGCAGGTAGAAAACCCACGTCTCATACGGCGGTTCCGGACTCGGACTCTTCATCGCCCGACGGCTTTGTTTCCTACTCGGAGGGAACCTTCACTTCGACTCCGAGCTAGGAACCGGCAGCACCTTTTCCTTCTTCTTCCACACCCAGCGCACCGACCCTCCGCTTACCGCACCGCCTTCCGCAGCCCCCGAAGAGCCAGTCCGACGATCCTACACATTCGCCAGCGAAGTCAAGACGGAAGCCGAAGACACCACAGCCTTCCGTCCCCGCCGAACATCCCAGCCGCCGCCGATGAAGGTAGCGCGAATCAACAGCCGCAAGCTATCGAGAGTTAGAAGCTTTAGCAAGCTCGGAGCGGGGTACCGCGTGCTCGTCGTCGAAGACAACATGCTCAACCAGAAGATACTGATGAAGCAGCTCATCGCGCAGGGGTGTGATGCTGTAGCTGCGAATAACGGCGAGGAGGCACTAGAACTCGTAAAAACAGGGGAGAAGTTCACCATCGTCCTAATGGATATGGAGATGCCGGTAAGTACATAGTTACTAACTTCGCCAGGCGGCCATCTGACGTACCCGCGGGGCGTAGCGCGCAGCTGCAGTGTTGCTATATAGATATATGTACTGTGCTGACAGATCTTCGGGTTCCTTGCAGGTGATGGACGGGGCGACGTCTACTGGGCTGATACGAGAGATGGAGTCGAGCACCGGCGGACACGTGCCCATTATCGGCACGTCTGCGAATGCCAGGATGGAGCAGGTGCAGTTTATGATTAACGCCGGGATGGTAAGTAAGCTGTAACATTATTAGTTTTGTCTATTCGGACGCCGAAGGCGCGGACGGCAGCGTATCCGGTTCGAGGATTAGTGATCGCTAATATTATTAATGCGTAGGATGATGTTATCACGAAGCCGTTTCTGATCCTCGAGCTTATGGAGAAGATGCGGCAGGTTCTTCAGCGGCTTGATAGCCGGTAGATGCAACTATTAGCTATGATGCATGCCAGCTTGCATGGCTGAGGCACGACAGCGGCGGAGCAGTTGGTGAATATTCTCGTGATCACGATTCCCTCTGCTGCGCTGACGGGGGGTTGCCTTTCCGTCGGTACATTCACTTTGCTTCTCGTCTCCCTTTCCTTTATTATTGTTTTGAGTACGGTTGTCAGTCGTTAGTTAGTTGTATTGTATCATATTTTTTGTTGTTGTTTTTAGACTTGCTTCAGGCGTTACACTTATCAGGATATGGTACTGCGATCGATCACTGGAGTATACGAGTATATTTTGAAACTGATTTGGGGAATAGTGGGGTTAGTGCTGAGCTAGAGCTTGTATTACTATTCATATAAATTTGGGAGTTGCAGGCGGCGTTCGTTGTTTATTTCTAGACAAGGCGCTCGGGATTCGGCTAGCCGGATATGTTACATTACCAGACTTCTAGTATTACGTGATCACTATACCTGTCTACTACGAGATGGATCGAATTTGCGAATTGCGAAACGATGTTGAGGCCAGCAATATATCATCAATATGGCTAGATGGTCACAGCCGATGCTCAAACAGGCAATTCCAAGAGAGTCTTTCACCGATTCCACACGCAACTCAGAAGACAGTTCGAGGTCAATTCTACTTAGTATTAGTTTCGCAGAGCTTGCTCTGTGTGACGTAGCTTTTACTGGCCAGTAATTTCACCCAGACGGCGAGTGTCAGCAGGCTGCAGCTTGATTAAAGGCGGCAGGGGAGCTGCGCGAGATCTTGGCTGGATCTGGGCGATGACAAACCGTCCCGCTGCGGTTGGCTGGGCGGGTGCTCAGTCAGCGGTTTGTCAGGATGCAGCAGGAGTCCATCTTACGCGGCCAGCGTGGTCAAACAGGAACGGTCTATGATGTTTAGTGAAATGTCCCGAGGGTGGACGGCCGGGATGGATAGCGTGGAGATCGGCCTTGGTACCTTGATTGTGCATATGCGAAGAACAGGCTGAATCGAAGGATGGGACTGGAACGCTGTAGACCGCGGATGAGATTCTCGTCAGCAGAGTGCATTGCTGTGTCGATATTGCCCATCTGTGGCGGCATCAATATCGAATCATGCTGACATATCTTTTAAATTTTGCGAGTCTTCATGTGCACATCACAATTGTTCAGAATGAGTTCTTGTAAATTCTGTCAATTGGTATAACGTTATACTATGATTTCGCCAATCCTGATATCATGGGCGATATATTCCGTGTGAGATGAACAGCTGTGCATGCCAGGCCGCGCCGAGGATGCCCAGCGCCAGTAGGAAGGGCAATCGATCGCAACAGCTGGGCCGGTTTCGACGCACGGTGGAGATACATACGTATGGACGGACTGCGCCTCCTCCAATCCGTCAGTCGACTGCAGCTAGGCACAGAGTATCCCCACGATTGATGCCGTGCAGGGAATAATAATCCCGCCGGATTGATGCGGCGCTGCATCTCGATTCGCCCACGATCGTCGACGGAAGCGCAGGAATCAGGTGGATAGATAAGCTTGATATAGCTGAATGTTCGTGACGTCCGCGATTGAGGCAACGGAAAACAAGTCATCAAGAATACTCAGTAGTATTGTAGCGGGGAATACTACCATCATGATAACATGTATCGCACGCGCTGATCGAAATTAGCCTTCGTTGGCAGGCTGGGCAAAGATGCCTATCCCGGGCAGAGACACAAAGTCTGTCTGAAGTAAGTTAATACTTCAGTTACAATGTCAATGCTTCTTTCTTTTCCTTCGGATGCGTGTGCGCACGGCAATGCACAACTGGTAGCACATGTACCTAGTACTATTAGTATGTATGGCCGTTGCATTCGGCTTCCCTATAAATATGATACAGATGGCTGCATACCTCAACTTGCGCTTACCCGGACGAACTCGACCGTCCGGCCCCCCGGAACCGTCTTAAACGCTACTTGTTTCCGTACGCATCACGCCTCGAATCGAGCCAGGGGAATCAGGACAATATAAGTATTGTTACTGCTAAGAGGCTTACGTCCCCCTTATATATATCGCGGCTAGCAGCCGGCCGTGTGGGCTGTCGAGTCGTTCTGGAAGGGCGATAACGCGAACGTTGCTGGCTTGAGTGTCCTGCTCGGGAAGGCTAACCTCGACGTCGGGTCGCTGGGCGTGTTTGCGTCGGCTGTATCACTGCGCTATCTATATTACCTTGCCATTGCTTCGAGGCCAAGAAGGGGCTTGCTGCTATTCGTCTCTGAGGTTTCTTTCCTTTGCCTTTTTGATTTTCGATACATACTCCGTACATCTATCCACGGTTTCGTTGGTGGGAGGTTCGATTGTGGAGGAGATAGTATACACACGTTGCATACATTCCGATCAACGGCCAACATGCAGCTGACATTGAATACCGCTGCCCTGCTTCTCGGTTCGTACAAGTAACTTCCTCATCTGCATCTACAACCCCTGCTGACATGACAATCGCCGGCGACAGCGACTCTCGCGCGCGTGTCGAGCGCCCAGTTCGCGCGCTTCGTTCCCCCCTCCGACACCTCGCTCACCTACCGCGTCAACGTCCCCGCCTCGACAGCAAACTCAGGCTCCGGCCCGATATTCTTCCAAATCTCCGGGCCCGCCAGCAAGCAATGGATCGCCGTCGGCCAGGGCACCGGCATGGTCGGCGCGCACATCTACGTCATCTACGCCGACGGTAACGGCAACGTCACCATCTCACCACGTACGGGCAAGGGACACATCGAGCCGCTGTTCAATCCCGATGCCAGAGTGACATTACTCGCCGGCAGCGGCGTCAGCAACGGCCAGATGACCGCGAACGTCCGCTGCGATAACTGCCTGGCGATGGCGAACGCGCGGGCCACCGACACCCGTTCCACATGGCTGTGGGCCGTCAAGAACGGCAGCCCGCTCGACTCGAGCAGCACGTCTGCGGAGATAGTACAGCACGATAACAACGGCCTCTTCACATTCGACCTCACCCAGGCCACCGGCGGTGACTCCGCCAACCCGTTCGTCGCGGCAGCACCATCCCCGTCATCCGCGCGTACCGGCACCGGCGCAAACCCGACCTCCAACCCATCCAGCGCACCCGCCTCCCCCTCCAACGCCGCCGACGCATCCGGCGCGTCCGACTCCGACTCCTCCGGCGCCGCCGTCATCGCCGTAACCGACACAGCACGCATGCTCAAAGTCCACGGCATCCTAATGGGCCTCGCCTTCGCCGTCCTCTTCCCCCTCGGCGCCATAATCCTACGACTACTCCCATCCCCCCACAAGGTCGATATCCACATGGGCATCCAGCTCATCGCCTTCATCCTCGCAATCGCAGGCCTCAGCTACGGCATCATGCTCGCCCAGGACTTCGGCCTCCTGAAGAACAAACACCCGGTGATAGGCATGGTTGTCATGGGCGGGCTCTTCTTCCAGCCGATCGTCGGACTGATTCACCACTGGCTGTTCAAAGTGAAGGGAAAGCGGACGGTGCTGGCGTATATTCACACGTACTGGGGTCGCGCGTTGATGATACTGGGGATGGTTAATGGCGGGCTGGGATTGCAGTTGGCGAATAATACCACTGGTGGGAAGATTGCGTATTCGGTTGTGGCGGGCGTGATGGGCGCGGCGTGGCTGCTGGCTGCGGGTATCTATTATGCGAGGGGGGGAAGTCAGGCTGCATTGGCGGCGAGAGAGGCGGCGAGGAAGGAGAATGCATCGGATGGTGAGAACGGCGCCAGATAGTGGGTGTACCAGATGAGAAAAATGATGCTGGGTGTATGGATTGCTTGGTTTTGGGATGATATTTCTATTTATGTCTGGCGCTGTGATCGTGTGGGTTTATCCATTGGCTGCTTACCGTTCGTTTTAATGAGGGACCTGATATGCGAGCATGTATCATTATCTATCTGTTACCTGAAATTGGTTCCTTCGATGGATTCATTCTTATACGCAGA
The DNA here is from genome assembly GCA_036872635.1 of Orbilia brochopaga. Classification (NCBI taxonomy): domain Eukaryota; kingdom Fungi; phylum Ascomycota; class Orbiliomycetes; order Orbiliales; family Orbiliaceae; genus Orbilia; species Orbilia brochopaga. The sequence continues at coordinate 474,007 of JAVHNQ010000003.1, read as the reverse complement.
GGTAGCGTGTGCACTTCTTCAATTAACTGTATCAACATGTCGTCCCTGGTGCGTGCAATGTACGAATATATATCTATGAGTTGAGTACGGAGTAGTTCTACTATAGTACGAATTACCTTGATCGATCAACCAGATATTGTCCTACAGGCGGAATTTGCAAGGGAAAGTCGATCGACATGGCGACGTCAAAAGTTCACGCTGTGTGCAGCTAGCTGTGTCATGACTAGTCGACTCTTAGTCTCGGTGCCAGACGCTAATCTTGCCCACAGGTGTCGACTCTCAACTCAGCCATCAGATCAATTGCATTTCAGCCAGTCAACCTCTCTCATCACAATCGATAGACTTTACGGGTATGCGCATGAATGTTAGAAATATGAATTCCAAAGATCTGATTTACACAAATGCCATCCCGGCAAGCAAACTCTACAAGTTCGCACTCATATACCATCTACTCTCATGCATACATCATACACCACTCATCGATCCCCAAAACTCAAAGACCAAAGTAAACATAAAACACTAAAGGCGGACCGCGGCCACCAGCATACTCTACCGAGCACCCAAAGAAATAAAATATAAAAAGAATGTCCACGCATCCCATGCAGGCAACAACAAAAGAAACAATGCAACATCCAGCAGATACTCCCGCGAAACACCTGGTAATGCTGTAGTAGGTACGCAATGCAGACACTAATGAGGGAAACCGCGCCCGAACAGTGTAGTTCGAGCATGCAATGAACGGAGACATTAAGGAAAGGCGGAATCCCAACGATCGTTACCCATGCAATCAATCAAGACATGATGTGAGATCTAGAAAAGAGCGAATACCGCCGCGACGGCAAGCAGCAGAGGCGAGGCAACGCGAACGGCCGACGAACCGCTGCTGGGACCAACCGGCGGGGTGACGTTCGGAACGGTAGTCTGGATCGTCGTTTCCGCCGTCGACGTCGAGTTGCCGCTGACGACGACAAAGGTAGACCGGAGGGTAGTGCTGACTGGCGCTTCCGTGGTCTCTTCTCCAGCTGCACCGCCGCCTCCAGCAGCCGAGGTGGTCGCGGGTGCGGCTGTTCCGGAAGTCGACGAAGCGGCACCGGCAGATGTGGATTCGCCTGCTTCGGAAGTAGCGGCGGCACCAGAGGTAGCTGCTGCACCGGACGAAGTGGCTGCGGCCGAGGAAGCAGCTCCACCAGAGGTTGTGGCGGCACTGACAGCTGTGGTGGAGGAAGTAAATGTAAGCCCGGGCCCTGAAGAAGAAGTAGACGCACCCGCACCAGATCCCTGGGTCGAAGACGTAGCGGCGGTCGAGCTGGACACCTGGGAGGAAGAGGATCCGGTCGCACCCGGGGAGGAAGAAAACTCACTTGAAGTAGATAGAGCAGTGGAGGCACCCGCTCCGCCACCGGTAGCCGAGCCGCCCGCAGCAGACGTGCTCGTCGTCACAGACGTGCTCACGGTCACAGAAGTGCTAACAGAAGTGCTGGTGCTAGTCGTGGTTGAAGATTGCCCGGCGCTCTGCTGGTAGCCATTGCCGCCTGTGATCTCGATCGAATCGGAAGAGCCGCTGGTGTCCTTATACCGGTACCTGGTAGCGCCGGTGGAGTAATCCGTGATTGTCATCGACGAAACAACCATGTCGTAGGGACCGGCAGCAAAGTTGATCGGACCACCGGCCCAGTCGACGGTTCCCTGGGCGTTGCCGGAAGCCGGATCACCACCTGGCCATGGGCCGAATCGGACCTGCATGGGGGTTTGTGGGTAGACGTCTCCAAGGTCGGCACGGGCCAGGGTGCGGACAGCAGCTCCATCAATAGACCAGACGATCTGAGTTGGGTTCCAGTCGATCGTGTAAGTGTGGAACGCGTTCACAGCGTCGCCAACACCGTGGTTTCCACCGTAGATGTGCACGTCCTGGTTGCCCTTTGAGAAGATGTTGGTTTGGAGATTGTTCGGTGAGCCGCCCAGCCATTCCTGCAGCGTTGGAAAGCAATCGTCAGTATACCAGCCCTACATGCAGATATTACGAGAAAAGCTTAAAGATGTAAGATATTGCTCACAAGATCGATTTCGTCAAGGTCGTCACTTTGCAGGATGAACGAGCTGACGACACCGGCGCCGGGGGCGGCCTTCATTCTGACATCGATTCTACCCCAGAAAATGTAGAATTTCGAGGCCAGAAGCGGCGAGTCATAGGAGCCTTGAACCCGCATGTGCACGCCATCGGCTTCGTAGGAGATTCTGTTGCCGGAGTTGAGGACTTGGAATTCGGGCGAAGCAGCTCTTTCCGCTGCAAAGTCGTAGGTGTAGGTGGTACCGAGCGCCGGGTTATCCTGGAAGCCTGTGTAACACAATTGCGTTAGCATACGTTACTCACGCTGAGGATGATTTTTCTGCAGGTATTGAAGCGGTGCATGATTTTCGGTGGTGCAGATGCATCATGTATGTACGCGTATGCGCATGTATGAGTGTATGTACTTACATCCTTTCAGCGGATTGCAGCTGGAGCTAGTCTGCGCGAGAGCTGCCGGCATAAAGCCCGCTGCAGCTACCAGGAACAGTCTTTTGGCGAACATTTTCGATATATTATGCAGGGCAGGTCTCTGGTGAAATTCAAAAAGAATGGTCTGGAGACGCTGGACTGGATAGCAGATGGAGTTTATGATAATACGAAGGTGTACTGATGAAAAGACGGCGAAGTAGACCCTTTTTTTCTGTTTTTAATAGTAGCTGTTGCTGCTATTTCTGTCGACAGGGTCTGTCTGTTATGGCGGGATTTCTATTCCAACGCTGCTGTTTCGATATCTTCGGGCTGATCGCGGGGCAGCAGCGAAAAAAGTGTTGCGCAAAAAGCGAGTGGCTGAACGACGGCCGTTTGATCCAACAACCTGCCTGATTAGGAAAGGGAGAGGACGTAAGCAGATAAGCCGGGAAGGGCTGCGGCGGGCTAGACCAGATGCTCCAGCTGCTCTGCGGCACCAATAATGAGGAGGCTGAGACGACGGCTTAATATCCCGCTCAAGGCGGAATGGTCAGAGAGCGAGCGACCGGGTTAGCAGCGAGTGCGAGATGCAAGGGAGGAAACGAATGCAGAGCCGGATGATTAATCTATCTGCAGAAGAAGCTTGGTGGTGAGGAGGAAGCTGGCTGTGAATACCGCGATACCATCCGTCCCAGCTTCACCTTATATACCTCGAGTCGTAGTCGACTCAAGTGCTCACTTTCTGTGCTCTACCAGCTGACGGGGCCGAGCCCGACGATTGCCAGACTTGACTGCATCCTGACAGATTTCTGCTCCCTGGAGACGAGGGTCCCGCATGCCCGTATCTGGGCGTCCAAACCGCAGTCTAGTCGCTCAGCTCCCTACCTTGGGATCCGGAGCCGGGTCCGACTTGCTGCCCCACTGCGGGCAAAGCATCATCGTCACATTATATCACAAAAACCTATCGCTGCTGCCGTGCCGTCCGACGTCCTGCTCATTCCGGCGCGCGAAGTGGAGAGACCTCGAGAGTGTGATGGGGCCCGTCATCGCGCTGTCGAGCTCCGGTGGGAATCACGCCGCCGCCTCTTTGGGTAGCATCGCAGGTCTCTTCAGGGTCTGGATTGCGCTACCGTGCAGGGTCCGGCTGGCTATTTGTCCTCGTCGGTTGCCTATACTTAGACGACCGTCACATTCCTACCGGCGTCCCCACGTTAGGCTAACAGCAGGAATACGTACTCTGAGAAATTTAACACTCACCAAAGAGTGAATCCTTGGAAGCTTGGGCCAGATATGCGGTGGCGCACAATCTTTATTATGACCCAAGAAGTTATAATAATCGTGAGATGGGGTGACTTGGTCCTGCCTGTCACATTCCAGCGATATGCTGTTAACTTGCACTTGCATGTTGACCGTTGGGTATTGGTCTGCAGGACGAGGTTACATTGCCCGCTGCAAACTCAGACAACCCGCAATGGAAGGGACGAAAAGCTATCGGGATAGGAAGCTACTTCATCCATAGCTTTCCCAAGCTCGAAGTGCTTGTACACATCCTGGCAATTGTCTCTCGTCAACCGTGATACTTTTTATAGTTGCTGGGTCAGACCACAGACCTTTGCATGTCATGGGACATGTTTGTTTGGATGTTTAGAATTTTCCCGACGCCAGGGTCCAGGCCGCCACCGCGATAAACTCTACGGTGGTGATACGACGCGGTGTTGCCAAACTGGAAACCAGGGTTGCATTTTACACACCAAGACAGATGACCGGACGGATGATGACGAAAGCAGCAAGTTGATTCAGTCGGCGCCGTCGTGGCGACACGGTTGATGACAGCATCGCCGCTGCCCGTCGACGATGTGAGAAGCACTAGCCGAGCGAGGGCAGCTGCAGCCCGGGACGCCGCATCACCTGACGCCGATAATGCGACCTCGTGTGGCTCGTTGCCTTATCTAAGAGTACCCGCCGCACCTGTCAAGCCTCGTAGGGCCGCAACGCACAAAATGCAACAACTTGCAACGCGACGATCGCGACTGTCGCGGACAATCGATGGCAAAAATATTAAGCTTAAAGTTATCAGTCAAGATCCGGGAGCCTGTTTCCTCTCAGACGGGCTTCGACTGTAAATCATGGCATATGCGGAAGTACTTGTTTCGAACCTAATCCAGCGACGTGTACATATACAACGTTGATACAGACAGGACGCGCGCTCGATCAACGTATCAATCACATAACCATGGCAGTACAGGAATTATTCCCTTTCGTCCTGTCTCAATAGGATTCTAGCATTCTAATTGCTTCGGTAAACATGCTGAGCATCCTCAAGTTCGCTGGTCCCGCTGTCCTTGTCGGCAAGGCAGCTGCAGCGTCTCCTGTCGCCCGCCAGATAACCCGAATTGACCCCGGCGACTGCCCCACCACCACCGAAGTCTCCTACACCTGGGAAACAAAGCCCTGCACAGACAGCTACTTCTCTCCTTGGACCTACCCCACCAACAACTGGGCCAATGCACCCACCGTCAACATCACGCTCGACGGCGTCGAGGTCGTCGCAACCGTCGACACGGGCTCAACGGGCCTCGTCGCGTCCATATCCCTCTTCCCCCACAACAACTTCACGCGACAAGACCCCACTAGCATCTTCTACAGCAGCAGCCACTGGCTCGAGGAAGGCTACGAAGAATGGATCGATATGACGTTCGGCCCATTCTACATGCGCACCCAAGCCATCATCAAGAACCGCGAAGTCTGCTGCCCCGGCTACAACTCCACCACCGACGAGCCCCGTTGTCCTTCTGCAAAACTCGCGCGAAACTGCGAATGCTCCGGCGGCTGCACATCCACCTCTACCTCCCATAACCACCACAAACGCGCAACCCGTCCCGCACCCCCGCCGCCTGTGGCATACATGGGCATCGGCTTCGGCCGCGGCGCACCACAAATCGACAACGCCTTCCTCGACACCGTCACCTTCAACGGCCAGGCCATCCCGCCCTCCAGCCAGTCCTACTGTCCCGGCTACGTCATCACCACCGACGGCATCCACCTAGGCCTCACATCCGCCAACACGCAAAACTTCACCTTCGTAACACTACATCAAACCAGCGTTGACGGGCAACGCGACTGGTCGACCGCCACGATGCAGTACCAGATTGACAATTCAACGCAGCAGAATGGTACAGTGCTGGTCGACACTGGTATTTCACAGTCGTATTTCCAAAGTATGCCGCCGTGGAGGGCGAATAGTACGGTTTATTTATCGGTACCAGGGGATGTGGATACGTATACGATTAGGTATGAGGTTGATGAGACGGGGAAAGGGTGGAATCCGATGCAGCCGACAAGGTTTGGGGGAAGTCCGACGCTGGGGTTCATCAATACGGGGAGACACTTTTTAAATTGCTTTGATGTTATGTATGATCCTGTTGGTGGGAACTATGGGTATCGCTATTTGGGTGATACCCGGGCTGCGAACTGCTCCAGCTATGTTAGCCAGGGTTAATTTCACGTTCTTATTGTTCGAGTTTCAAGGTTTGTTCGACGTAGAGGGTTTAATGACTGGTTCTACCAAATAGCGTTTCATTCCCAATAGATATAGATCATTGTAGTTTATGTGCGGAAATTACGACAGTGGTGGTGTTTTGAGTAGATCTTCAAATCAATAACGAAAGGTCAAGCCGTCCTCCAATGTCGCCATACAATCATGACTGCATCAATGTAAATATCATTAATATTCGCTGAAAATCACAATCATAACATCAACGGTTCAAACCATCGCGAATCTCCAGGAACCGCCGGTAACTCGGCGCCGTCCACTTCCGAATCGCCTTCCCCCACACGATCATCGGAATACTCAACGCGACAAAAAATATCTGGAGCACCGCAATGATAATATACGACGTCTCCGTCCCCGCGCTGGCGATGAAGTCACTGCACGCAAACGTGAAGATCATACCCAACGTGTTATTAATCACAGCGACGCCCACCATGCCCTCGATCACCATCTCCGGATAGCAGTCGACGAGATACGCCATGGCGATATCACCGGCGCAACCCCACCCGAACCCGATGAACCCCAGCCCGACGTACGGCCGCTGCCAGGCCCAGCCGCGCGCGCTGCCGATGCCGAAGATCAGCAGACCGGCCGGCGAGATTATGAGGTTCGCGAGGCCGAGGTACAGACGGTACTCTGCTTCTTTCACGCCGTTGTTTTTCTTCGCCATCCACATTACGAACGAGTCGCTTAGGGGCCCGGCGTAGAGACAGCCGATGATGGCGCCGATGAGACAGGGGACGTTCATCAATGCGACGCCATAGTTGCTGTAGTTCCACGGCTCGTCGTACCAGAGGTCGTCTTCCGTCGTTAGGTAGAAGGTCAGCCAAGCATCCTGGGCACCCCATTGCAGCCCCGAGAAGATGACCGCTGGAAACGCGAACACGCGAAAGCTCTGGATCAGCCGCTGGAAATACTGCTGAGCACCCCATCCCTTCAAGTTGCTCGCCGGCGTAATCAACGCGATGCTCTCCCAATACGTCTTTGGCACTCTTGGATCCTTCCCCGCATGTATCAGCGGCTCCGGTCCGGAAATTCCATTCAGCGTGATATTCCTCTCGGCCTCACCGTCGTCCGTCGACGTCTTCTCCCTCGTCGTGCCGATATCAGCAGGCTTCTCATCCGGCACAGAAACCCCCGGCGTCTCGGCAGCATAATGCCGCAAGTATCGCTCGCGGTCGAAATAGGTCTCCTCCAGCCCGAAATAGAAGACGACAAACGAGACGGCGTAGAAGATGCAGCCTAGCCAGGGTACCCATCGCCAGCCCAATGACCCGCCAGCGATATACCCGCCAATCAACGGGCCAAGATACGTCCCGATCGAGGTCGCGAGGATGTAAATGGCAAGCGCAGTGCCGATGCGGTGCGAGTAGAATATGTCGATTAACGACAGCTGGACAATCGTCTCAGCAGCCGACTCGGACATGCCCACGAAGAGCTGGTTCCCGATCGTGTCTCCGATCGTCTGGACTTTGGCAAACCAGATCGATCCGATCAGGCCTAGGATCATGGAGACTAGGTACCCTATTCGCCTGCCGTACAGGGTTGCCAGTGCGGCAACAAATGGCGCAAAATACCCTATTCCAGCGAAGAGGACACCCGCTGCGTCGTTGTAGATATTGTATCCGATGCCCTGTACGCCAGAAGGAGACCATCAGCACTTAACTCCGCTTTGCAGACACATCGGCCCAACACATCGATTCTCAGATGCATCTTGTCAGACAGTTGGGTAATACCAGCTCATCGCGGACGGAGTCAGCCGTGCTGCCCGCATTGTTCGCAGTCGCGCCAGTGAGGCCGGTGTAGTAGCAGACCAGCAGCGCACTCCAATACCGCCTCTGCCAGCTCCAGTTCAGCGGGTCGTTCGGACTGTCCGTCGGGTGCGGGTGGAGGACGATGTCCACCTGATCGCCTTCAAAGATCCTCTCCGTGCCAGGAATCTCCTCGACTCCATCGCTGGTGCCGCTCATATTCGAGTCGAAAAACCGGTACCGCTGGCGAACAATCGGACACTCGAAGACTGGATATCGATGCTAGGGAGGCATGTGTGAATTCGAGAGATGGAAAGCTGCCACTGTCCGCAGGGTGACGAGAGGTCCAAACCGTCCCATTTTAAACATCTGCATTCCAGAGCGCTGCTGCTCGAATGCTGCGCTACAGAATGGCAATGAGCTGAGAACTAAGTATACTCCCGGCCGATCGCAGGCCGGGGTTGTCTGCCCTTGTACGATCATTCCAATTCCGTGTTCCGCCTGTCGATGAGATATCGCCCGTTGCCAATTTTTTTCTTGCCCAAATCTTGACTTTTCTGACAAGCCGCCTTGGCCCAGCTGCCTGAAAGATAAGGCCTCGGATACTCGGCCAATCCAAGACTCTGGTTGACGAAGGCTGCATCCCTGCAGGTCTGTCTGCGTGTCTGACGTAGAGCCACCAGATAAGCAGTTCGGCTGGCCGTACGTTTCAGGGCGACTGACTGGAGGTTTCTCTGAGATTTTCACGACTCAACTAGCACTCTTGTTCCTGAGCTCTGTACGGAGTACTGTCAGTTTCTTTAATGAAAATTCAGCCTCATACGTGAGGGAATAGAGGAGTAGAGATTATGCGACTGACTGACCTGCGCCAAGCCTGCCTGATTGTGAGCATCGCTTGGACAGTGCTTGATAACTTCGCGTCGGCGACTATTCTAGTTGCAGAAAGGATATGTGGGTCCACGCTGGTTAGCCTGTGGCCAAAAGTTCGAGGTACCTACGTTACACAGTGCTGTGATCGATCAAACAACGCAAGCCCGAGTTTCTTAGCATATTGGTGACAATGACTCAGAATATCGATATCGCTATGGTATTAATGGCACAGCTAACTATTGCAAGAGAGAATCGCAACCGTGGATTAGCAAATATTCTGCATGATTGAATACTTCTACATTTTGAGCAACACTATAATACATATCTATGTGGCTTGCCAATTCAAAGAGTTCCCAGCTGATCTGACCGGATGCATGGATATATATATTAGCGATCAGGGCACTGGCTTTGAAACCATGTTAGCGGCATGCTCGATGACCAGAGGAATGTAATCTGGTGTTCCGTAGTACACGGCATTTCCATCATCCGGACTTGGCCCCGTAGACAGAAAATCGGCGTATTGCCAATACATGTCCCCCGCAATTTCTACAGCATTGTCAGCACATGTCCATGAACTTGAGAATATTAGGTATTGAAGATAGAATGAACCCACCTGTATCATGATAAACGGTGTCGAGCCATGGCAGTCTGGTAGCTGTGTGATTCGCCGAGATGTCACCATACTCCTCGAGCACAACCGGCTTACCGAGCTTTTTGCCAATTGCATCATGCTCCAGAATCCACTGCGAGCCCCATTCATACGGCATGCTCCCTACAATTGTTTTCGTTAACTGACGTCTCTCGTAGTCTCCAGTCTGTAGCTAGAACTCCTACTCACATGCATGAGGCCACAGATGGAAGACTCCGAAATCCAAAGTCTCGATACTCAGATTCCTCTCGAAATCGATACCTTCGACCCCCTGGTACGGATACGCCCCATCACCACCACTAACGAGCCAACCTTCATCTCCAAGGGTGACCATATGTCTGCTGTCCAGCGATTTGATATACTCGCTAGTTGCTTTCGCCCAGTTGAAGATAATGTCGGTGGAGCAACCATGGCAGCGAGGCTCGTTGCCTAGTTCCCAGGCAAAGATGGCGTTCGAGTGCTTGTACCGGCGGACGACGGCTTTGATGTATTTGCGGTATTGGGCTTGAGCGGCGGCCGAAGTGTACCAGTTGGTGGCGTTGGTGCCAAAGTAATTGTTGTAAGCGTTGATACCGCCATAGTCACCCTAAATTAATGACGAAGGTGAGCTAGCGTTCTGGACTCTAGCCTTGTCTCGTAAAACCAGACCAACACAACCTGCGCCTACAGCATACCTGCTTCGCAGGTCAAAAGTACAGTAGTTCTGGTTTCACGAGACAAACTCTAGCCCTCCTTTGACGGATTGCGAGATTGGAAGGTAAGTAAGATACGAGAGCTACACATGCTTACCCAGTTGTTCACGAAAGGGACGATCAACTTAATTCCGTAGTGAACCGCTTTGTCCACGACAACGTCTAGCCGCTGGAGGCCGTCGGGACCCAGATTGATATACGGTTCCGATCCCGGTATCATCGCTTGATAGTAGACAGTTCCAGGCGCCGGAATCTCATTCACGTCGTTGAAACCCCAAACCCGGAGTACCTTCACTTTAGACTATTCCCACACTCATCATGTCAGTCACTGCCCGTTGGATCACACGATCTTCAACAAAGTAGTACCGAACCTGTTTTAGGTGCTTCATAACGAGGTCGACGTCGCTATCGTTCGTGAGAAATCCGATCCAGTATGTGTTCGTTCCCACAAAGTACTGGACCTTTTCGTCGATCTCGAAAACCCGCCCGACCGGTTTGCTGAAAGCCGCATGGTTTGGAGCGCGTTCTAAGAGCGCCGGGAGCGCTGCAGCTACGACTGCCTGGGCAGCGGCGAGAATTGTTATTGCCGTCTGAAGCTTCATATCGGAGTCCTGGAGCGCCTCTATTCAGGAAGAGCTGTCTTCTGAGACGCGAAGAAATGGAAACTCTCGGGAGCAACCCCATTTATATAGGGGCTCCCGAGAAATCCATATATCCAACGGCATACTAGAACATACGATACTAAAACCCACTTCTGTGCAGCAAAACGCAAATCCATCGAAAGATGATAATAGCCATCCGGAGCCGATTATGCTAAGGCGCCGGCGAGACTCGAGCCGAAGTCGCCAAGTGAAGTTTCAAAACTGCCTGTGGGGAGAATCAGCTAACCGGGATGTTTATGCGACCCAGCGGAAGCCACTCCCTCTCGTATCCGTACCTTAAAAGTCCAACGGAAGTTTCGATTCTACGACCAATTTAGCCAATCATCGAGCTGTGGTACCATGGACATTACCTGGTAATGAATTTACCATCCCGGAAATTTAGCCGCCAACGCGGTGGTAATCCATATATGCCGGTCCTTGCCTGGCATGTATGGAACTTTGGTGCTCTCGGATCGAATTGTTCCGGCTTCGGTATATTTGCATCAGAAATGCGTATATATATCGAGGCTCTCCGGTAGTATAATGGGGGAATGATGAGCGTTAACACTGGAATAGATATGCAGTGCTCATTAGCTCGCAGGTATACTAGCATCCTGATCAGCGGAAGCCCGTAGCCGCATATAAATGAAGAGATTCATTATTCAGGCTCAACCGCTCTTATAAACTTAGGCTATAGCATATCTTACTCCATATTGTCGTGGTTGACTAACTCCGGACCGATATATATCTATCCTAACCTGAGGCTTCAAGCCAGGGAAGCGTAGCTCACAGGGTTGCATGTAGATGTATTTCAATTATTTTAGACGAGGATGCAAGACGAGAACAAGAAATATCACTACACGTCTCTCAGCCGACTAACCTCGAATAATAAGTACTCGTGTAGATTTGTATTCAGGATGCAATTATAACAATGTACAGGGTATCGTCTTGCCAATGACGTCAATCACACGTTCTGTGTTGACTTTGTTGTCGCACAGACTCGGCGTCAATATTTAGCCTGGTGGTGCCTGGAAGCCCTGATTCATGATATTTGGTGCGACACACCTCGACATCCGAACCTCGATTCTATATTCCGAAACCACAGTTCAACACCAAACAAGAGCCTTAGTATTCCCCTGAGCCTCGTAGACGTCTGACTCGCCTGGGAGGGTTTACAACGCGCTGAACTTCTGCGCAATTGTATAACGGTTGCCACCAGGGCCCCAACAATTGAGTCGACATCTGTATCACGCCGCCGCCAACGGCCAAATAGTAAAAATGATGAACAGAGGTTTAAGAACACTCAATGCGCAGCACACTCCTCTATATCGATCTGCATTCGCTTTTACAAATCACCAATCGGCACATCCGCCACGTTGCATTCACATGAAACATACATCCGCGGCTTCGACGTCTGATGCATCTTCGGCAACCGGCTCGACAAATGCTTCGACAACGGCGAAAGCTACGTCAGCCGAAAACTTTGACAATGCTACTAAGCCGAAGAAACACACAGTTGCAGAAGCGGACGAGGCTCTGAGAGCAGCTATGGGCGACATCGATGGTGGCGGCGCGAGCTCCGTGGAGATGGAAGGTGGCAAGTTCGTGGGGCTCCGTAAAGGTGTGAAGGATAATATGTTCAGGGTCATATAAAATATGCCTGTGGGAACTGTCAATATGATTTCGGTTGCAAATTTCAGATTCACGAATTCTTCGAGTCATGGCGCTATCGCCATAGTATTCTGTTTCAGAACGAAAGAAAAATTGTGACGGCCAGTCGTCGCATCTTCGGACTGCCTGTAAGATAAGCGCACGGTCTTTACTTGCATGATGTGTGTCGGTTCGTTTTTCGGCCTTCCAGATTTGCGATGGTACCATTTCTTGAGCTTCAGTATAGCTGCGCATTCGATATTCAATTAAAGTGCGTAAATGCACATATCGCAATTTTGTTTAGTAGGCTTATATGGAGGAAACTTCACAAAGTCGTTGCCTGATATCTTCGAAGCTTTTTGCACACTTTGTGTGGGTTTCCTGTCCATAAACAGACCACTGTACACATAAGCACTTAGCCTGATGCGATTATTAGCTGCGTGAGAGTGTGGATCGATTCGTTGATAGGACACATTTCCGTAATTTATATCCGCTCTAGTCGTGATAATATGACAGAGCCAAGCAATCATAACGTTATAGCAGTTACAGATTAATACGACTGACAGCGTGGCAAGGCTGTGTTCTCAACGTCGCAGAGCATTGCTAACCACCGCCGTATTGGGAAGTTTCCACATGCTCGTTATCGCTACTGGGCAATCTTGCGTTGAAGCCAAGTTGCAATTGCGGTTTCGTCTTGGCGAACTCAGCCAACCGGTTCAGCCGCAGAGGATTCCAGCCGATGACAAAGCGTACGTATCACGTTTGGGGAGGAATGCAATTGCAGAGTGCACTGATGACAATTTCGCAGAAATTGATTGGTTTGGGTACTATCCAGCTATCCATGTGCATGTGGATCCATGGAAGGAATCAGCAGCGACATGTGTACGTAAGCTGAGGGTTGCATTATCGCTGCCCTTGTTTAGCTACATTAGACTTTGTGTGCTTTCTCGAGTACTCGATCGCCAGTATCAATGTTAATGCATGTTGCAAAGGAGTCATTTCAAGTCTGAGAAGGAAAAAACTTCCTCCAAGTCCTATTATTTGACTTTTCTTATTATCGATCAAAAATTGAGAATGCAATAACGCGATATGTGCATGGCCATACATGATTTACCAGTAGCATACATCCAGATATGGACATCGGATAGGTGAAACACATTCGAATATTCGTGAACTTATCAGTAAATTCGCCTCCAACAAACAATTGAAGATTCATCAAGTCAGCCAGTGCAGCCGCCCAACTGATTTGCAATATGGATGAACTTCGGATGTATATTCGTGCTATCAAAGCCTGCAGCAAGCAGGCATTCTTTCCATTGATCCGATAATTTATCAATAGTGGGTATCAATCAACACGAGCACCTTTTATCATCAGTCAGCTTACGGAAGGTCCCCGTAGGGATATACCCAAGAAGCTGCAGCTCGAAATAAAATATCCCAGCATATTCGGCTCAGATCAAGCCCAGCATATTCGGCTCAGATCAAGCCCACCATGCAGCCTCGCGATCTGCGGTACCATTTCACAAGGGGAAGCTGCAGGTTTCCGCCAAGTCTAGAAACAGTGGCGGGATTGAGAAGCCACTACGCTCAGTTCCGCTAGAACTGCACTGGCGCTAGCTGGAACGACGATAGGTCCAACTTATGCCCGCTGACGTCTCGAGTGGAAGGTCATTCATTGTCTTTCAGGGACGAGTCTCCGTTGCGCTTTGCCGTCCATTCGGTCCCCACTGTCACAGCCCGTCTGTCATTGAGGACCCAGGAAACAAAATACACAGAACAAGTGGGACCGGCATAATTGCGCCATAACTGCTGCTGGGACATACCCTCAACGACGCCCGGTAAGATAATGCGGGCCGTTGACGTGGGATTTGTGGTGGCTGATTTAAAGTTGCTAGCTTCTGGTCTATCTAGAATGAGAAATCTCGTGTGACAGCATTCACGTCCCGAGCGACGACCCGGCAACCAGCTGCGGCTAGCAGGATATGGTTTCTTCATCCCAAGTGCAGAGGGGTGGGTAGGTCAGCAGATTAAGAGGGCTTAGGCGTAATCAGTGCAGTAGTGCTAGCGGTTTCATCCGCTTGAATTCAGCTGCCATGCCTCGGCAGCGTGCTTTTGTGGTTGGGGGCATCAAATCGTATTAATACAAGGCATTCTGCCGCCGAGTTTGGGACAGAAGATACGCATTGGGAATCTGGGCGACTTCCCATTTAAATAATTTTGTCCCGCCCCGAGGAGTTGCGGTCGTCTTCAGCCTTATCATCCATCTCCTTAGTATCACCAACCACGACGTTGGGCTTCGAATCGCCTGTATTTCATCAATACATTGTATATCGTTACACGAACTCGGTTTCCGACATGTCGATATCGCAATTTCTGAGTTTTGAGAGGGATCAAGTGTCCCATGTGCTTGGCGTGCTGCTGGGACTTGGCGTCGCCTGGGTAAGTATATCATGAAGCGCGAAGCTAATGATATCCCATGTGCATTTGCGGAAATAGTTCGGATAGCAGATAGCTGACATCGATAATGTGCGGACATCATAGCTTTTCAGCGTCGCCGTCTACAGAGTCTGGTTCCATCCACTGGCCGGCATTCCAGGTCCCTTCTTGGCAAAACTCACGGACTTCTACGGCGGCTACATAGCCTCCAAGGGCATCAACCACTATCATTTATACGAACTCCACAAGAAATATGGTATAAACTCGTCCTTGCCTACATATCATGTTGCATTCCAGCAGGCTAGACATACACTAACCGACATCGATCATAGGCGTCGCTGTTAGATATGGACCTAACAGAGTATCCTTCAACTCTGCTAAGGCTATCAGAGGTATATATATATCTCGAATAGATGTAGTAAATTCGAGACGATCTAACACGGTACATTCATCTTGTAGATATCTACAGCAGCACGAAGCCGCTCCAAAAGTCCGCCGGATACAGAGCACTACTATTGACTGGCGGAATCCCCAGTCTCTTTTCGTCCATCGACAAGATATTCCATGGTCGTCGCCGACGCATCATCGGACAGGGCTTCAGCGAGGCGGCCATGAAGAGCTACGAGCCTATCGTCCAGGAGCGCATCGACCGGTTCTCCGACGTGCTGATTCGAGACGCTGACAACGAGGGCTGGGGACGTGGATACGACATGTCCAGACTCTGTATGCATCTCCTCGCCTCTCTCTCCTCCACATCATATCCACAGCACAGTCGTGATATATGATAATATTAGCTTGGTATACTAACGGCTATATAAGGCGCCGGCTTAACCTTCGACGTGATGGCGGCACTCATCTTCGGCCGCCCCTTCCGCATCCTCGAAGACCCCAAGGGCCTCTCCTATGTCATCGACGCAATCATCTCCGCCGGCCGCAGCGTCGGCATCTTCCACCACCTCCCAATTTTCGGCAACAACGAGTTCTTCTTCAGGGTCCGCGGCCTCTTCCGCCTGCTCTTCCTCAACATGCAGGACATCCGGAACATCAAGCATTTCCTAACCCTCAGCAACGCCATGACGGAGGAGCGCAGTAAAACAGAAGCCGCACGCGCAGCCGGCGAGGACATCGTCAAAGCGCAGGGCACGCCCGCCAAGGACATCTTCAGCTACATCCTCGACGCGAAGGACCCGGAGACGGGGATGCATCTATCCTACACGGAGCTTTGGTCCGAAGCCCGGGTTATGATCATCGCAGGCTCCGACACCACATCCACAGCACTCGCCGGCGCATTCTACTACCTCTCCCGCGATCGCGAGATCCTGGAGAAGCTGCGGAAGGAACTACACGCCGCTTTCGCAACGGAAGGCGAGATATGGCCTGGTGCGAAACTAACGGCATGCACGTACCTAAAGCACGTTGTCGACGAGGCGCTACGCATGTCCTCGCCCATCGGTGGTATCCTGTGGCGGGAAACGCAGACGGATTACATTGTCGAGGGCCGCCATCTGCCAAAGGGGACGGACGTGGGTGTTCCAGTGTACGCTACTCACCATAACCCGGAGTACTATCCTGACCCGCACACCTTCAATCCGGACCGGTGGGATGAGAGCGTCGTTGGGGCGGAGGCGGTAGCCGCAGCGAAGTCAGCGTGGCTGCCGTTCCAGACGGGTGCCAGGAGCTGCATTGGCCGGCCGCTGGCGATGATGGAACTGATGTTGACGCTAGCGAGGACGGTGTATAAGTATGATATTCGGGTGGAGGCAGGGAAGGAGGAGATTGCGGAGACGGAAGTCGTGAAGGGGGTCAGGGAGTTCAAGACGCGGGATCAGCTTACCGCGGCGACTGTGGGACCGTTCATTCAGTTTAAGAGACGCGAAGAGACCGTGCAGTGATGGGTATACGCCTATATTAAAGTCATTGCATTGCGGGGGTATCTGTATACTTAGATAATAATGTCCTAACGTTATGATTCGAACCTCATTTTCCTTACGTCTGCGAGTGCTTGTAGTGTTAATTCAAATGACCATGGCCATTATTTCGCAAGTCAACTAACCAATTTCCTATTCAATGCATCGTCATTACTATAAGGAACACGTATTACGGCGCGCAAAAGCTAGGATACACAATGTAGTATCCATCATGCTCCCCCTATGTAAACACCAAGGCGTAATTATATATATATCCAAAATTGACGCCCAGCAGAAGCTCAAGTTTGTGCCCATGGCCAGGAAAATTGGCTTACTACTTATGGCTAGAGCAAATCGTTTGTCTCGCGAACACAGTTGAAAGCGCCGTATACGTAGCGTAAACAGATTTGAAAAGGGAATTAAAAGGCTTTTCTATACGAAAAGCTGTGATAGGGGAGCATTTATATAACTTCCTGGTGCTACAAAACCCTGTTGTAGATATAAGATTTATCACTACGTATACCACACTTTCAACTGGGTTCCATCATTACAAGTCTCCAAACAAAAAAAAAAAAATATATATACTGACTACTAGTAGTATATAATCTTTTGCTTCAGCCCCATTTGTCGCCTACGCGGTAGTTGTATACGTATCGATCCAAAGAGAGATATTAAATTAATATATAATGTTAACCTAGACCAAACGTGCGGTCCGGCGTATGAGATCTACCAACTCCGACCAGCTTTTGCTGGACTAGCTAGTGGATGAATTCCACCCTGAAAGCATACTAGTAGCTTGCGGTTGAGTGTAGGGGTATATTGACTATTAAATTCAGGATTGTGATTTCTCGAGACCTTGAATCCTTTATCCAATTTACAAGCCATACCAGTTACCAAATCGCAGACGCCTCCAATAATGCAGATAGAAGATTTGATTATTACATTACCGCGCTTGACTCTTGCTGTAAGGTACTTTACATTACATTACTCATATCTCATCAAAGTAACACAGACACAGCCGCAAATACTACACAACCTCTTCAAGCTCCGTCACCCGCTCCGCCTCCGCCGTCTCCTTCGCCATGACCGCCGTCCCATACCTAACCCACGCCTTATACGTCCGCTCATGCTGCTCGCCAAAGCGACTCTCATAATGCCTCAGCAGCTTCTCAAGCAGCTCCAGCATCGGGTTCTCATACAGCACGACCCCTCGCTTCTCCCACACGCTGGACAGCGCCTCCATCGAGCTCGCGGAGGCGCGGTGCATCTCGCCGAACGTATCGCTGCGGTACATTGTCGAGCGGCGGAGGAAGACGATTGCGTTCTCCCACTGCGCGGACTGGCTGTATACCATGCCGAGGAGGAAGGATAGGTGGGATGAGTCCGGCGCGCGGTGGCCTAGGTCGTCGTTGCGCTGGAGGGCTGCGAGGAGCGTTGCGGCGGCGCGGGTCTGGAAACCGGCGTAGAATTCGGCCTTGCCGATATCGCGCAGCGCGTCCGCGTAATCTTTCGAGGTCTTCTCGGATTCGTGGAGGGAGGAGGTTAGGCGATTGGTTTGGGAGAGGAGGCCGCGGGCGAGAGGTTTTTGGTTGTTGTTTAGCAGGCCGCGGGCGAGGAGGGCGAGGGCGGCGATTGTGCGGCCGTGGCGGAGGCCGTGTTTAGTTTGGCAGCGGGAGAGGAAGTCTTGGGCGAGGCGGATGCCGTGGGGGCCCTTTCTGCTGAAGGGCAGCGCTTGGGAGAGCTGGTAGGCGGCGTCCATGGTGTGTTGGTGGAGGCGCATGCCGAGGTTGTCGAAGGAGGCGACGGCGATTTCGAGGACTTCAGCGGAGAGGTCCGGGTGGCAGACGAGGCCGAGGACCATGCCGAAGCAGTGGAGGGCGCGGGTGACGAAGTAGTTTTGCTTGCCGTACTTTGCGACGAGGGTGGGGAGGTAGAAGACGCGGGCGATGTCGTCGAGGTAGAGCTTCACGGATTCGAAGGCCGTGGTGCCTGCGAAGAGGCCCCAGAGGGCGGGCATGTTGGCATGGTAGAGTCTGGAGACGGGTTCCCAGTTGACGGTCCAGGTGAGGATGTCGTGACCGCGGTAAGGGAGGGGGTCTTCATCGTCGAGGTATTGGAGAATGTCGGCGCAGACGGGGAGAGGGAGTGGCTCTGAGGATTCCGTGGGTGTGTAGCCGAGTGCTTCGATTTCCTCGACGGTGGGCTGCGGTTCTGGGCTTTCGTGGGAGATGACGGCGAGAGCGTTTCTCTTGACTTTGTCGAGCCATGCGACGCAAATTGGGCGTAGGAGTTCGGAGGCTCGATGGAAGTCTAGTGTGGGAATGTTGGCGTGCGCTTGGCCATGTTCAAGGTGGCTTTGCATGGCATTCTCGACAACTTCTGGGTCTGTGAGACTTGGTGTGTCTGGGCCGGAGGGAGGGCCACCGGGAGGAGCATCGTCCCGCCGGTCCGCTGGCTTCTCCGCTGTCGCCGGGTCTGCCCGGTCCAAAGTCTCGGACGGGATGGCGGGGACGGATTCGTCGACAAGCTAGCCAACCAGGTTAGCCTTTCATCTGATGTCTCCAGTGATTCAATTGACAAAAAGTAGCCATTGAGTCTGAGGTAGCCGGTGGCAGCCATTGAGTGGCCGCGGGGAGCGATGCTCACCTGGTAGAGGTCCGGGATTGAGCAGTCGCCTATCAAGCTCATGGCCATCATTGTCTCCTCGATGGGAGTCAGCGTGCTGTCCTCCTGCAGCCATCTCGCGGCTTCTTTCTGCAGCAGGCCGAGGGGGTTCTCCTGCCGCAGGACATCCGAACAGACACTCGGGGCGCTGGGTGTCGCCGCGACGAGGCCAACGTCCGGCAGCTCGGCGTCCCTCGATCCTGTTTCTCGACACGGACAGGTTAGCAGAGAGCAATTGAAGGTCTAACGTTATACAGAAGTAAGCATATTCGGGCACGCCGACACGCCACGTAACGGGGACCCGCCACGAAGCCACTAGGGCATGCGCAGGAAGTCCCGTGCCGGATTCCGGTGCATGGTAGGTGACAGGCATATCAAAGTTCACCTACCCTGCGCCTCATTCCTGTATCGTTTAACGACCTTGTCCACCTTATCCTGGGGGATCTTTTCCCCGGAGTCCTTGTACTTGAAGGTGGTGCGCCTCTTGCCGGCAGCTCGACGCTGAATGGTCTTGCTGACGATGTAGCGGCGGTGGGCGGCGCTGATTCGCACGGTGGATTTCCATATGCGCAGGACGTGCTTCAGTTGGTGCAGTCTACCCGTGAGCTTAGCAGGGGGTTTTCCGTGAACGGGATAGGTGGAGATGAAGAGAGTATCGATTGACGGATGGTGGTGCAATCTTAATGCAAGGGCACAGTCGTTGAAAGTCTCAATTGGGACAGCACCGGGCTCGTACGAGCCCACAATATATATATTATCGCCGGTGCATATCCATCATCGATCGAGCTCACTTACTCGACGGTAAAGTGTTTCTCGGTCCTCAGGGACGCGACAATGTCCTCGAGCGGGACCTTGTCGGCCCGTTTCTGCAGAATGTACGCTTTATACGGCTGCCAGTCGGCGACCTTGTTGTAACGGCGGGGCTGGCCGCGAGACGGGCCCGGCCAGAACTCCACATTGAGGGCATCAGGTGGCTGACTGGGCATGACGACCGAGAGAGTGTGAACGTATCTCAAGCTCTTGGCCTGGCTTGGGTATTGATATTGGCGGCGGGTGGACGTCCGGGGATCGATAGATCGGTGGATGCGGCAGGCGAGAAAAGGGAGCGAGGCTCGCAGACGATGAATCTTCGAAAGAGGGCTAGCTAAAAATCTACAGCCTTGTCCATTCAGCTTCCTTCAGCTGAATTGGACTGGTGGGAAACTGAACCAGCAATTCTGCTGGGGACGAGCATGGCGCCTGACGCCACAGTTTCGCGAATTGGCCACACAAGTGACGCTTTGACGCTTTGACGCTTTGACGCTTCAACGGGCGGGTGGCTCCCGCTCGAGGCTGCTACATGCTCGATGATGTATACAATGATATAAGACTGAGTGTAGCCGTTGGGGTAGGCACGTCTACTGCCAGTTAGTGAAACCCTTGGAGATATCTCGACATGATATGGATGTCGTCACAGCACTGACGACATCACTATGGTCGAGCAATTAATTGACGGCACTCACTCTGCAGCTCTGGCAGTTTCTGACGCGAACGACCGCTTCGGGTCATCGTCACGAAGAGTCGACTCGTCACGACCGCGTCGCCCGAACTCGGACACCATTCGGATCGAAGCTGGAGAGGCACAACGGTCGTTAGCACAACCCACTTCACAGAGTATACATAAAGGTATCCAAAAGACGTTTGCGCGTACTGACAGTAGTAGGAGCTTTCGCATGTCCATGTATGTACTCTTAGGTCTGAGCTCTGATATCAGGAAGTTGTTGCATGTTGCGATGGAGTCGTTCTGGGCGGATGCAACAAGAATCTAAAGGACTGCGACACGGCAGCAATTCGTATTGGTCAATTGTATTGACCGCGATGTAGTAGCTCTGCATTATTTATGGAAACTACACAGCATATATGCGCGTACGTATATAGGCACAGTCCAATCCATTTCGTGCGTCAGAATTAAGGGTCCTCCCCGGATTAACCATAATCCGACGTCGGGCCAGCCCCGGCCGTCTGTTTCGTGGAAAATTGATTCCGTTCCCCACAGCGGATTAACCTCTTTTCCACTGTACCGCCCTTCACCCCTCGACAGCATCGCCGGTTGCGGGCTATTTGTCCCGCTTCCCGCGAGAGCGGCATCGGGTGACTCTTGCGTGCACAAATATTGTCAAGGTTGTTGGATGTTTAATGGTGTATGTGCAGGTGGGCGTACGTATATAAACCAGCGCTCTACCGCTCTACGAGTGTGGATACAAAGCATGTGCGATCACATCAAAAGTGCCCGTATCGTCGGCAAATATATCCAGCATCCAAACATAATACCAATCGCAAATTTAAATATCGACCATACCGACATCCGAAGCTGCCAGGATAATACTGTACGTGTGCAGTAACTATCGTCAGTTCGAGCCTGCTCTGTTGCAATGTTGGAAATTTAATTACTTCCTGACACGTGAAAGAAAAACCTACCCCGTCCACCAGCCAGCTCCCCTCGCCTAGAGCTCGTGGCTGCCTCAATTCTCCGCGAGAGGCGGTATTTAATATATTTATCCGTCACCTCGCTGTTTATATACATCGCCGGGCGATCTCGAGGCGCCTTCTTCATTTCCTTTCATTCAAAGACGTCAACTATATAAATATAGTTTTGCAGTGGCCGACCTGCAACACTCCTGCAACGACATCGCTGCGTCGCAAGATTGATATCACCAATGCGCTCCCGATAGCTGCCCCTCACAGCGCCCCCACTCTGGCTCCACCATCATGACTATACGGCGCAAGCTCGCCTACGCGGCCTCCGCCGTCGCCGGAACTTCAATCGTCGCTGCTGGCACCCTCTACTACACTCTCCGGCCGCGCTCATACCCCAACGACAACCCGAAACCCATCACCAAGCCGCCTATATTCCCCACGCTTCCCTCGCGCAAACAGCAGCTCGAGAACCTGCGCAATGCAAAGGAGCCGTACGATATCCTCGTTATCGGTGGCGGCGCCGTGGGGTCCGGAATCGCGCTGGACGCCGCCGCCCGAGGCCTCACCGTCGCCATGCTCGAGCGGGATGACTTCGCCGCCGGGACGAGCAGCAAGAGCACAAAGCTAGTGCACGGCGGCGTTAGGTACCTCGAGAAGGCCTTCTGGGACGCGGACATCGACCAGTACAATCTGGTCAAGGAGGCGCTGAAGGAGCGGACGGTCTTTCTGACCACCGCGCCGCATCTCAGCGAGTGGCTGCCCATCATGCTGCCCATGTACGACTGGTGGAAAGCGCCGTAGGTGGTTCATCCTCATCGACCGAGACATCGTCCTCCCTGCTAACCGGTTGCTGGTACAGATACTACTGGGCGGGAACGAAGGCCTACGACGCCCTGGCGAAGATGAGCGGCGAGGGCATCGAAAGCAGCTACTTCCTGACCCGAGGAAAGGCATTGGAGGCCTTCCCCATGCTCAAGAGGGAACGGCTCTGCGGCGCCCTAGTCTACTACGGTAAGACTCGACGGACACAATATCATCACCGTCACTACGGCTAATTCTGTAGACGGCGCGCACAACGACTCGCGCATGAACGTCACGATAGCAATGACCGCCGCCCTCTACGGCGCCACGATAGCAAACCACGCCAACGTCACCTCCCTACTCAAAGACCCCACCACCGGCCAGCTCACCGGCGCCACCGTCAAAGACGTCCTGGACCCCTCCTCAAAGGAATTCCCCATCAAAGCCAAATGCATCATCAACGCAACAGGCCCCTACACCGACACCGTCCGCAAGATGGACGACGGCCAGGCCCGCGAGATCGTAGCCCCGAGCTCCGGCGTGCACATCGTCCTCCCGGGCTACTACAGCCCCCGCAAAATGGGCCTCCTCGATGCAAACACCTCGGACGGCCGCGTGATCTTCTTCCTCCCCTGGCAAGGTAACACCATCGCGGGCACCACGGACGCCCCCACCGACATCGTCCAGCAGCCCGTCCCCACGGAGGAAGAAATCCAATTCATCCTAAACGAAGTCTCCCGCTACCTCGCCCCGGACATCAACGTGCGCCGCGGCGACGTCCTAGCCGCCTGGTCCGGCATCCGCCCGCTCGTCCGCGACCCCAAAGCTAAGAACACCGAATCCCTCGTCCGCAACCACCTCATCGACGTCTCCGCGTCCGGCCTTGTTACCATCGCCGGCGGCAAATGGACGACATACCGCCAAATGGCCGAGGAAACCCTCGACATCACCATCGAGAAATTCAACCTAAAGCCCCACCCGAAGCCACTCCCCTTCTACCCTACCTTCGTCTCCGAATCCGACGCGGACTCCGAGGCGGCCTCGGCCGCGCGGGGCACCTACGGCATGCTCGAGATCTCCGGCGCCTGCAATACGGATAAACTCAAGCTCATCGGCGCGCACGGGTGGAGTCCGACGCTGTTCATCAACTTGATCCAGCACTTTGGCGTCGACACGGACGTCGCGCAGCATCTGGCAGCAGCGTACGGCGACCGCGCGTGGACCGTCGCGTCGTTATGCTCGCCGACGAACCTGCGGTTTCCCGTGCGCGGCAACCATATCTCGCCGCTGTACCCGTTCGTCGACGGCGAGATACGGTATGCGGTGCGGCATGAGATGGCGGAGACGGCGGTGGATGTGATTGCGCGGCGGACGCGGCTGGCTTTTTTGAATGCGCAGGCGGCGCTGGAGAGCTTGCCGTTGGTGATTGATACGATGGCGGAAGAGATGGGGTGGAATCGACGGCGGAAGGAGGCGGAGTGGCGGGATGCCGTCAAGTTTCTGGAAAGCATGGGGCTTGCGGAGGGACTAAGGGGGATCACGAGAGCCGAGGTGGAGAAGGGGCGGGTGGCGCAGTGGAGTAAGGAAGTTGAAGGGGGGATGTACAGTCGGTTCAGCGGTGAGCATTAATCTATCGTCTGGTTCTCTCGGAGTATCTTGTATGCTGATTGGGTGTGTCGATAGGTCCGGCGGAGAGTGTATAGGATGTGTGGATAATCTGTATAGACCAGCAGTTGAGATTGGATATGTGAATGTGTATATTCATATCTGATGTCCGCCTGCTTTCCAAAATGTCTGTTTATCGTGGAGACATAATGTGTATCAATAACTTTGTTGTTTTGTTACCAGTTGCTCGCTCTATATATAGCGGATTTTGTCTGCACAAAAGCGAAGCTATATGTGCGCGTGGTACATATTTATATTATAAAAAATATACACAAATATCCCAGGAA
Organism: Orbilia brochopaga; assembly: GCA_036872635.1. NCBI lineage: Eukaryota > Fungi > Ascomycota > Orbiliomycetes > Orbiliales > Orbiliaceae > Orbilia > Orbilia brochopaga. The sequence goes on along the minus strand of JAVHNQ010000003.1, from coordinate 449,511 downwards.
TAGTCCCTAGACACAGTGAATTTGTCCCTGTAGGAAGGATATTGCTATGGGTTATAAGTAGAATGCTTGCACAGCGTCTATAGACTGACGTAGTTGATCAATTGAGCCGTCAGAATACAACAAGATGCGATCCGAGATCGATAGATGTTGAGGTACAGCGGCTTGCAATGTGATAATGCATAATGCATAGCTAGCTTCTAGATGCATATTGACCGCTAATCGTATGGAATAACTACGCGTATACAGATCGTGGTACTACTTTACAAGTATGATCGTACAAATCGCAGGGTACCCGTGCGCTACGTAACATCATATATATACCGCGACGTCGGTATCAACCAACGGTCACGGTACCTATCAATTTTGTGAATCCATACCATTCTGATAGAACACAGCGGGGAACACATATGTATCAGTACACTACCATCGACCAACCGACGAGGGCTGTCTACAGCCGTTCTTTATATATACTGTATATCTCTTATATATATCGCATGTATCTACCAGGCCGTGTGTATATATACCAACACCCATACGTCATAGAATATAAAATATGATAGTGCAGCGTTGCAAAAATAGTAGCGCAAGCCCGTATACCTATCACCCAGCCTAACGTATAACAACAATCAATAAAGAATTCAATCAGTAAATCAATCAAATCAAATAAATCAATCCGTATAAAAACACCGCCAGTGCGTCCAGAAGTCAAGATGTAACATAAAACAGAAAGAACATACAAACAAAAACACAAAAGTACAAGCAGACCATTGAAGAAACAAAAACGACACCGCGTGTCACGACGAAAGCAGAAACGACCAAGAACAGTACGACTGCGTAGATAGATATAACCACGACAGATAACAGAGCATGCAAACCCCAGCTAACTAACGATTCCTCAAGTACATACTACCAATTTTTCCATTTTTTTTGCAAGCTTTATTCGGGTATACAGCAGCAACGGCAACAAAACTCCGGGGAAGCAGAACGGCCAGCAAGAAGTTAGTTAGTTAGTCAGTCGGCGGCGGTGAATCGATTATAATCGGCCGTAGTAAGAGAAATATATCACAAGGAATAGCAAAGATGCTTGCACAACGCCGCATAGTCACAAGCTTGGAAGGAAAGGATAGTGCTAGCTTAGCAGTGGCCGAATGAGAGGAAGCAGCGTAGATTCAACTCCATTTGTCCCCAGCGACGACGGACTATCATATACGCCGTCAATCGCCGAGAGCATGTTGGGATATCGAGTGGAATAGTCTCACGAGCGGCTCCCAGCGGGATGACTGTTCGGACTATTTTACAGTATCCGGCTCGGTGTCCGGGCCCTGCAGCGGTACGCTCAACAGGCTGGTGCCCGTGCTACCCCTCTTCGTGCTATACTTGGCGATGGACCGGCCGTCCGTGTTGGCGTCGTCGTCGTCCACCCGCTCCCCGCCGCTGGTGCTCGCGCTGAAGAACGTAGGATGCGAAGGCGTGACAAGCGGGCTGCTCGTAGCGCCCATGACGACGCTGTCTCGATCCTTATGTCGCTCGGCAAACAGACTCGCGCGATCGCCCATCGTTGCTCGGTCCCCGCCGCTGAGGACGCTCAAGGGCAGGGATTCCTTGCTCCCGCCCCACAGACTGCTGGGGGGTAATGCGCGGATGGAGGCGTCGGTGTCGAAACTGCGCCGGCGCTCTCGCTTCCGCGACGAGGAGGCCAGGGTCAGGATGCTGGCGTCGTCGGACAGCATGTTGCCTTGTGTCATCATCTGATAGGTGGTTGGGTGCGGTAGCGTGGTGGGGATGCCCTGCGAGTTGGAGGCAGTGTGGCTGAGCCCTCCTGGAGACGGAGAGATTGTGAATTGATGCGTGAAGTGCTGGGGGGGAGCATTGGGGTTGTGGGACGAGAGATGCGGGTTGTAGGAGCTGCTCATGCCGTTCGCGAGGTATGTCGACGGAGGGGCGGTCGACTGGACGGTCGTGAGGGTTGCGAGGGACTGGACGGACTGCGAGGGGGAGGAGTGGACGGTGGACGAGGTGTATGTCTGCGCGTGGGACGAGCCGGCCATCGAAGCTGCTCTCGTGTGCGAGCCGGATGCTATGCTATGCGGAGGGTCCGAGAAGGCCACTTGGTTGCCGCCGGCGGCCGAGGCAGAGCTTGCGGTCTGGCCGTTGGTGACGGCATCGTTGGATGACCGCTGGTTGCCGTTAGGGTGGTTGTGTCGGTGGTGGGAGGAGGACTTGAAGGCGGCGAGCCGCTTGATGAGGGTGCTGAAGGGCTTGCGTCGTGTGTTTCTGTCTGTTTTCATGGTGATTGTGAATTGAAGTCAGCGAGAAGGTGCGAGTGAATGGCAAGGGTGTGCGGGACTTTGATGGACGAGGCCCAATGCAGTGTCACGAGTCCGATTCGATGGATATCTACGGCACAAGTCGCAGAAGGTGGTACATGCGTGTATGGAAGTACGTACCTCCGTTCCCGCCGTGGCCGCCGGATGTTGGTTCTATTCCCGTCGCCATGAGGCCGGTGCCGGTGGGCTTCGACGTCCGGGGAGTTCGGGGTCCGTTCTAGTGGGAAAGCTGTAGCGTTGTGTTTGCGGTCAACGAGGGGGAGACGCGATGCGGTTCCGGTGGGCGAGGCGGTCGCGGAAGGCGGCGGAAAGATGATGGAGGAAGGTTTCGATCGTGTTTGAAGACGCAGGAGCAGAGCAGAGCCGGTCTGGAGAACAGCCTGGCACTTCCGACGGGGCCGACGGGGACGATGATGCTGGCGACAAGGGTGCGATGGTGGCGAGGATGAGTTGCAGCGGAGGTTGAGACTTAGCAATTAGCGTTTGTTGTTGTTGATGATGCCCGCTGGATGACAGCAAACGGCTACGAAGCTAAGCCAGGCAACATGTTGCACCCAAATTATAAAATGAAGGCCGGAGCGCCAAAGAAAATGACCAGCTGCACGCCAAAATTTACCGTCGCCGACAGTGGCACAAGAAGGAGGGAAGGGATATGATTCAAAGACAGGCGGACGGGCGGGGCGACCGGCGGCACCTGCGTCGCAACTTGGTTGCGGGCAGAGCAGAATGTTTCGATTGATAGATTCGATTCAGGCTGGCCGATGCGACGACGAGGGCGCGAGCGGGCGAGTGGCAGTGGGACGTGCGGAGAAGGGAACGATGGCTTCAGCGGGACCGAGATCGAAGGACCGTGCTTGTTTCAGGTCTGCGGCCGTCCCGTTTATAATTAAAGAAGGCCGTCACGCCTTTCAAATCTGCTACAGGTAAACGACCACTCGCGGATTTATCCCCGCTAGACTAATAGGAAGCAAGTGTCTGCTCTATAACATCATCATGCCGGTGCTAGATACAATATCGACTAACTAAGTGCTTACTGAGAGCATACTTTCAAACCTTCTACCAAGGGGTACGAAATACTACTCTACTGGATTATCGATTATATTGGACGTCAAGAATTAGCAGCAGGCAGCAATATTACCAATCCCGATTGGAAACCACTCACTCGTCACTAGCCAAGTCTCGTGTGAGTGGCACGGCGTACAGAGGCTGTGTGACGTTCCGGGAGGGAGAGGTATGATAATATATCTATATATGATAGCAAGATAGAAGCAATATATAATTATAATGGCGTTAGCGCTCATTACATGTATACACCAACTCTGTAATTCAAGTGCCTCACGCGTTTTATAAAATCACTAAGCGCCAGCAATGCAGTATCATGTATACAAGAGCAATCACGACAGAATTCAATATTCAGTATTCTTGTAAAATTATAAGGCTGCCAGTCTCCACTCAACCTTCAGTAATTCGGTAACAATAGCCCACTCACCAGCCCGTTGACTCCGTGGTCAGTCGGAATTCTCTGGCTGTAGTGGCATATCCTGTTTCGTCAAGCTATTGCCTCACCACCATGGCCATGCATGTGCCCTCGTCGACGTCTACGATTGATTGCTTATACCCCGGCTCCGCACGCGTTTCCACAATGGCGTCTTCTATATATTCGGACAGTGACCGACGCCAGATCTCCTAAAGGGCGACTGTCTAGAGGACAGATATAGCAGTCTTAGGCCTCTACATTCTGCACAATGTGCATGTGCATTTCATGTATCGACGTAGCTGGGAATGCGCATATGCATCCTGTGCCAGCGCTGTGGAGCGCCCGCGGCATCCAGGTATCGGTACCGTCGAACGTTAACATACTACTTATAACGTTAATAGCAACAGGTACGGTGTGAGCGAGTACCTGAGAGAAGTAGCTTCGGCGCCGCGCATGCATGCACCATGCAGGGCGGTGCGAAGGAAGAGAGCCAGGTAGGTTCAGTTAGCTAGGGGAACCGACGCGAACGTACGCTGGATCGGACGCCGAAGCTCAGGCTCGAAGCTTCCGAGCTCGACCAACAGGTGGCGTGCATGTATATATACATGCGCATCCATCAACGACGACATGGATTTTTTTCTGCAGCTATGTAGGTTCCTTGAATCGAGCAATGGAATGCTGGTTGTGCCGGTTGTGCATCCAGGCAAGCCAGGGGATACCGAGCTCTGCGGGGAACATGAGTGAGAAGATTCGCTTGCTCGGCGTCTCGGATTAATTTTCTGTTGCAACGTTGATCTGCTCGAAATTTAGCTATTAAGAGAGGAAAAGGAAAAAAAAAATTCAAGAGCAGAGATGTCGGCCGGTTTGCCTGAGGATTTACGCCTCGCGTCAGCTCATCAGGTAATCGAAATTGATTTTCCGTGGGGTAGTAAGTATTCTCACTCGAGCTCGGTATCGTGAGGCGATACTTCGAATTCGATCACCATATCTGGCAAGGTAATGGAAATTCTCTGCCCCATGCTCAGAAGTGGCATGGCCAGGGTCGGGGATCTGAGCCAGCTGCAAGGTGTGTTCACCGGTGCCCACTTGCTTTTCTTTTTTGATAGGCTGGCCTGCTTCTCAATTGCAACTGCGTGGGGAGCTGGGAGCTTGGGTGGGTCCTCGGTCTGAACTGCTGCATCAGAGGAGCTGCAATGGGGATCTCGAGCTTTGTCGGTACTTCTGGATGTGCATCCTCTGGAATGCGAGTCTATTGCAACGTAACCTGCTCGGCAAAGGGTCGGCGTACTGAGCTGTCGACTCGTGATATATAAAGCCGTCCGTTGTCCTTTTGGAAATAAGGCTTTCTTTGCTGTGATCCCTACAATTGACCGAGCAATAGGCACTATCGCAATCCAGGTCGAGGACTGATTTCTAGCCGTATTCCTGCTCCACATCGTTCTGCAGTCCGGCACTTATCACCGTTAGCGAGGGCCTTCAGCCTAGGGTAGCGAGCGAGAGGAGCTGCCGTCCACTTCGTTCTGATCAGGTATGACAGGTCCACCCGAAATCCCCAGCTTCTCGCCGTCCCCAACATGCAAAATACTGCCAATTGATGGCTGCCTTTTGAGTTTCCAGAGGAGGTCGCTAGCTCGAGGCGACTAGACTAGTCGTCCTGCAGTTGCATTTCACGTTGCTTTGATCGTCTTGACACGACATGTCCCTCTGCAGCTCTGTTGCTCCACCGAGCGATAGCGCGTCGGCCCTAGAGCCGGAGGGCGGTCGGAGCCATGCACGGGCCTGGCCTGGCTTGTCCTGTCCATTTTACTTGCCTAAAGCTCCGCGATCGTTTCCTGTGCTAGAGGCCGTCCGGTTAGCTCGAGGCGGCAGTCGTTGAACGGCTCAACCGTTTGCCAGCTCCTCCAGGTTGATCAACGTCATCGTACGATTCTGTTCAGCATGCCGTCGAGGCAATTGCATACTGTTCATCGATTTCAGCGTATGCCGTATGCCGTATGCCGTATGCCATCGATCGTCGTCCTGGGACCGAGAGATCCCATTGCCTTGGTGGTATTTCGTAATGGCCTCGGCCACTCGTCGGACGCGTGGTATGCGTATGGTAGACCTGGCTATAGCAATATGAGAGCTGTACGAGCATATCAGCGTAGTATCTGGCGAGAGAAGTTTCCCTGATGGAGCAGTATAAAGAGAGGAGCTGGCACCTGCAGCCACGGCGATTTGAGCTAGCCAGCTGGTTGGTTCGAGCAAGCTGCTGCTGCAGAGTGATCGAAGACTTGACTGGTCGGAGACGCGTTAACGTTCACATTCACGATCCCACCCTCCACCTCCAAGCTTGACAGCCACGAATCCACCCGTTGGTATAAATTTAGTCGCCTTCCCTCCACCTGCCAGATTCCTTCTTCTTGCCGTCCTTTCTTTTCCCCTCATCCATTCTCACTTTGCTCTTGGACAGTAAGTCTCTCTCCCTTTCGCGGGTCAATTGGTGCTGTTTGAAGACCAGTGCACATCTTTGTTCATAGACAGAAAGGTACCTTGGCTCTATAGCTCTATCGCCCCTCTGATCTGATATGAGAGCTCCCTCTGCGGAGACTTCTCACCAATGCTATTTCCCCCCTCTTCCAGAGCATAGCGGAAGGCTACGTCAATTGTCGTCAGCAGTGGAACGACTGTCGACCTGCCCCTGGTTGTCTTGCCCCTCATTGCTGTATTCCCTGCACCAGATCATTGCTTGGTCGGAGCTGTGGCCCAAGAGGCTGCCAGCTAGCTCGCCAGTAGCGGCCCCCACTGTGCCCAAGCTGGCTGCAGTGCCCCGCACCTGCCGCTGGCCGGCTGCCTTTCTGGAGCCGCCGTCCGTCCAACATTGCCACACAACACACCCACCCGCAAGCTAGCTATCCCCTCGTGTATAACAGTGCTTCCACTCGATTCGACTGTCATTGCTTTGATCTCTTTTGATCATTTCCTCGTACATCTTGAAGGATAGATTCGCTTTGTGCTCTTAACATCGAACTCAGCTGACATAGTTCACAGATTGGATAGCTCTTAAACCTTAACCATGTCGGAAACAAAGCCGCCAGTTCGCAGGCTGTCCCAGGACGACCACCATGACTTCCAGTCTCGTGCCCCCGATGGCGCTGGTTACAGACGCCGTACTAGCATCATGGAAGACAAGGAACGTTGGGTTGGAACTGCTCTGACTGTAAGATACCCTCTACCGTCTATGAACACGGTAGGCATGATGCTAAGTGACGGATAGCCAATGTACGTCGGTGTTGCCGCCTTGGTTCTCGACGGCCTCCTCGAAATCGGTCTCTCAATCCACGACGGAACCTACACCACAGATTTCTCAGTCGAGACCTACGATGTCAAAGCTGAGACTTCCCCGGAGGAAGTCTCCAACATGGTCCTTAAATACGTGGTCCAGCAGCTCACCACATTCTCGCGCGAACACACCGTCAAGTTCGTCGGTGCCGGTATCACCGAGGGAGCCGAGTACCATTGCCCTACCATCTGTCACATTCTCTGGAAAGAGCTCGATATCGTCCCAATTACCTTCCACGTCCATATTACCCTCGACCCGGACCATGCTTCTGCCAACTCTACCTACCTCCCGCCAAAGGAGGGCGTCGAGGTCAGGAGCGTTGACGAACAGGCCGACTCTGCCGTTCGTAAGGCTTTGATGTACTTTGGTCCCAACCACAACCCTCGTCTTACCATCGGCTTCCGCAACCAAGTCGAGGTCGACGGAGATGGCAAGATCCATCTGGTCAGCTTGAAGCAACTCCAGGACACCGTCCACGATACTACCTGGAGATGCGTCATGAAGTACGCCAAGGAGATCAAGGACAAGAAGATCAAGATTGCGTTCTTCAACTCCACCCCTCAGGGTGGCGGTGTCGCTCTCATGAGACACGCCATGATGAGATTCTACAAGCTCCTCGGCATCGACGTTAGATGGTATGTTCCAAAGCCGAACCCAGCCGTCTTCCGCATCACCAAGAACAACCACAACATCCTCCAGGGCGTCAACGATCCCTCCGTCGGCTTCAACGCCGACCACCAACTCCAGATGGACCAGTGGATCACCTACAATGCTGAACGATACTGGCTCAAGGAAGGTGGACCACTCAGCAAGACCGGCGCCGATGTCATTATCATCGACGACCCTCAGATGCCCGGTCTCATCCCTCTCATCAAGAAGCTGCGCCCAGACGTCCCCGTTATCTACCGTTCTCACATCGAAATCCGCGGGGATCTCGTTCTGAAAACCAACACCGCCCAGAACGACGTCTGGAACTACCTCTGGGAGCGCATCCAGCTGGCCGATGTCTTCATCTCCCATCCTGTCAACAAGTTCGTCCCGGGCAATGTCCCAACATCGAGCGTCGGTCTGATGGGTGCTGCCTCGGACTGGCTTGACGGTCTGAGCAAGAACCTGCGCGACTGGGATCTGCGCTACTACTTCCACAACTTCCGCACGCTCTGCGGCGAGAACAGGATGTACAAGCTGCAATATCCTGCTCGTAACTATATCGTTCAGGTTGCCCGATTCGATCCGTCGAAGGGTATCCCGACTGTCATTGAGAGCTACGTCAAGCTCCGCAAGAAGCTCGACAACATTCTCCCGATCAGCAAGATCCCACAACTGCTGATGTAAGCATATCCCGATCTCAGTATAAGATACGACTCGGAACTGTGACGCTGACGGTAATGTGAATATTAGCTGCGGTCACGGCGCCATCGATGATCCCGATGCATCCATCATCTACGACCAGGTCCTCAACATCCTCGAGTTGCCTGAGAACCAGCCATACGTAACCGACATCATCGTCATGCGTATCCCTCCATCCGACCAGCGTGAGTACCACATACCATAGATTACCCTTACCCTCCCGCCACACGCCACACGCCATATACTAACAATCTTACCTCACAGTCCTCAACGCTCTCCTCTCCTGCGCAAAGGTCGCCCTCCAGCTCTCCACCCGCGAGGGCTTCGAGGTCAAGGTCTCCGAGGCACTCCACAAGGGAATCCCCATCATCGCCAGCCGCGCCGGCGGCATCCCACTACAAGTCCAACACGGCAAGTCCGGCTACCTCGTCGAACCCGGCGACTCCGACGCCGTCGCCCGCCACCTCTTCGACCTCTGGCGCGACAAGGACCTGTACGAGCGCATGGCGAACTATGCGAAGGGCAGCGTCTCCGACGAGGTTAGCACTGTCGGCAACAGCTTGGCGTTCATGTATATGGCGGCCAAGATGGGGAAGGGCGGTGAGATTCTTAAGCCTAATGGCCGGTGGATCAATGATATGTTGCGGGAGGATTGCAATGAGCCTTATCAGGAGGGTGAGCCGCGCTTGCCGAGAGGTGGGTTGTCGGTTGTTGTGTAGGTGGGTTTTTGCATTTTGAGTCCGACGTCCACGGCCGGATTTGTTATTTTTTGGACGACTGTATCTAAATGTGGAGGCTTCATTGATCAATGATAAACGTGCCTCTTGACTTGATTTGTCGCCCGTTTTGATAAACGTATCTGTACCCGTATGTGATACCTCTTTGAGAATAATAGAGGTGTGAACCTGGTCTCGTAAATCAGACCGCGCAAGAGGTCCTGTTCCGGGCTCCCCTGACCTGGTCGCCCGCGACGCCCGCCCAATGTGAATTTGTCCATACTACACATGACAACGTAGAGTGAGGAGAATTGAGGTCTTCTAAAGATCTGACTGCGCATTGAAACTGAGACTTGCGCAAGAGAGTTCGCGCTCCTGACCCTTGAATTCGCCCACCATCAGCTCAGTCTCGCAAGCCGAACACCCTGGCGGTCTCCTCTAACTTGATGCCGTCGCCAATGCTGTCGCTATAGCTTATGCGCACTCTGCGCATGCGATACCGTCTCCCACCAGCGGAATATATCGAAGTTGACCTAACCCTTCGAACAGCGCCTGGCTTCGAGGCTATATATCGAATAACATCCAAATCTTGTATCGCATGTTTAGATAGCTGCGCAACCACAGCCATAACTGATATCCCCGTCGGGGTATCGAATCCCCAGTCTGTCCATGCATCCTTTCCCAGTCTGGCTGTATGATTTCGCTTGTGAGTCACATGGACAAGCGTCAAGCGCCAGCAACGTGAACTCGCGTATTGAACCTTTGTAGGATTTTCGCGCCAAAACCTCCCTCGCTTGTCATGGCGATGTCATTCAGCGCCGCTGGGACAACCTCAAGTCCACCAAACGGACGTCTATCACCCCCATGGCCACCCAAAGGCTCCCAGACAATTCCCTCCCCCATTGCGCCAGAATAGAGTCGTTATTGCACCTCAGCAACGTTGAACGGCGCCGAGAAGAGGGGTATAAAAGCTCGGTCTTCCCCCGACCTTGAGCTGGCTCCCTCCTTCTTCCTTTCTCTTCACTCCATACAAATCTCCTCTCTGCAGCAAAGATTTGACGTTGCAGCTCTTGGGTGACCCAGCGGACTTGACCTGTAGCACCGCAAGCTAGCCAGCCAGCCAGCAAGCATACCAGCAGACAAGCGAGCAGCATCCAGGAGGCAGCTGTCATGTTTTCGTTCAGAGCTACCTGTAAGCCGTCAGATCGTTCTCGTCGTACCTCATCCCATCGTTCGCGACCGTCGGCGTCAGGCCCGGTTGTTCCTGCTCCACATAATCGTCCCAATCCATTTGCGTCAGTACCGATCGTCCCTCCTTCATCTAATCGTCCCAATACATCGTCGTCGGCCCTGTTCCCGTCGACCCCAGCTACCGCTGTTCCTTCTAATCGACCGAATTCATCGCCTTCAATCTCGGGGTTTGACCCTGTGGTTCGAACGATGGCTTCGTCGAATCGGGTGGAGCCCATGCGGCAAGTCGATGTCACGGCCGGGATGTCACGTCAATTGGCCGCGTCCGGGAATCCAGCGAGGATCTCAGTGCTTCCAGACCAAGTTGCTGCTAAGCTGACGGGCACCGCTTTGATCACGACGGTCGGCGATGTCGTTGCTGGTCTGCTTGCCAATAGTAAGTTCTTGTCTCATCTTTGGCTTCGTTCGTGGTTGTGTTTCTTTGGTGGTGATGTGTGGTAACTGATGGGTTGTGTTTTCGTTGTAAAGGTATCGATGGCGGTGCTACGAAGGTGGAGATATCCTGGAGGGTGAGGGATGGGTATGTCGACGTCGTTGACGATGGGCTCGGTATACACCCTGACGATATAAGCCTAGTAGGAGAAAAGATTGGTAAGTGATATATCAATGCGTTTATCAAAGTAGTTTGGGGATACCACCAAAAATAGCCTTAACTGACCTGTACATACGTAATTCAAGGCACATCGCGTCAGCCTGCAGATGCATATAATGGAGTCTTTCTCTTTGCTCTCGCTCAGATATCGCAGCTGCATGTGTTCAGTCGCCATACGGGATGGGTTCCGACCCATGTGACCAGGTTTAACTTTGGCAAAAAAGTGGACCATCAAATTGAGGTCAACGAGAGCCGCCGTCTGACCAAGATGGGCACCAAGGTCTGGGTGCGCAATCTTTTCGGGGACGTGGCAATGAGGGCGCATGTGCGTAGGAATATGCCCCCTGCGGAAGAGCGCAAGGTTGACCGGGACACCCACCGAAAGATCGTCGAAGTGTTGCTCTGCGCTCCGGATCGTGATCTGAGGGTCACCGTTCACGACGATAAACGACGATCGGGTTTCGTTCTAAATGCCACTGATACCGGCCTGGCCCGGCGGAAGAAGATCTTGGTAGCAGCTGGATTTCCATCCATCGACTGGAAGCCTGCATCGGCAGAGTGGGGCGACATCAAGGTGGATGCCATCATCGGGGCAAAGCCTGTCATAGATTCGATGATGCAGTTTATCAGTAAGCGTTCTATCCGGGGTGGCGTTTCATAGGCTGGTTCACTTAACTAATTCATCTCAATAGCCATCAACGGAGCACCAGTGAGGAAGTTTGCTTCCATATATGCGAGAGTTAACAGCATCTTCAGCGCCTCGGACTTCGCTACATTCAGTAGCAAGTTTGGGCAGGGGAAGTATGTCGCATATATCGCTGATATTTCGGTGAGCGAGATGGGTGTTCATCGCTGGAATCCTTTGGACCTCGATGGTCCAGCCTGCGAGGAGGTGTTCCGGCTGCTAGAATCGCTAATGGATCAGTTCCTGCGTGAGGGCGGCTATCGGGTGAAGAGGAAGGCGGCAGCACCCCCCGCCGTTACGGAGCCCGTTGCTAAGAAGCCGAGGATGCCGTCTGGATCTGTGCCGTCTGTCGTGCGAGAACCGTGGGAGGGCAAGTCGCGGTCGTCCGCGAATGTTCCTCGGAATGAGATACCTCAGGACGACAGCCTGCGACAGAAGGCCATTGCCGTGGTCCAGCGCGAGAGACAAGCACGAGCAGCGACGATGGCCGCCGCCGCTCCTCCCGCTCCGAGGCACGTCGTGCATCCCCTTCTGAAGCCCGCTCGGCGCTGCACCGCGGAAAGATCGATTGCACTCGAGCCCCGTCTGCCGGTTCTTGCGCCATCGCGTTTCGTAGGAGCCGAGAGGGTTGCGATGCTTGTGCGAGATTTCGAGGAGGATGAGCGCCGGCTAGAGCAGATGCAGGTTCCTCCGCGGGTGATTCCTCGAGAGGTATGTTGGAAACCGAATGTCGACATCTTCTACATTTGTTTGTGATATTAATCCGTCGTGCAGGAATTCAACGATGGACCTGTCTTTGCGGTACCTCAGGCGCGGATCCACAAGCCTGTTTCGAGCCGTGAGGGCAGGCCATATACCGATCTCGGTGACGGGAAGATGGTTACCCTGAACAAGAGGTCACTTGAAACGGCGAGAGTTCTTCCGCGACAAATGTCGGATAAGTTCATCCTCGGTGTCACCGAGGAGCCGCATGCCCTCATTGCCGCAGATCAACACGCCACCGACGAGAGGATCCGCCTTGAGGCGCTGTGGAGAAATTACGACCCTGAGCCGAAGCCACTCCAGAAGCCGATTTCCTTCAGGCTGCCATTCCGTGAAGGGGAACGTCTGTGTCATCACCTGGCGCAAGTGAGAGAATGGGGCTTTGTGCTCAGCGTCGCGCCGGCCGAGGATAATAACAACGATGTAGTTGTCGAAGTCCATGGTGCCCAGGAACTCGTTGCGGAGCGGTGCGTGACCGACCCGTCAGTCGTGATTGAGATCATCACCGACTGGGCTGCTCAGATCTCGGATGACGGCTTCAAGGGATACCCTGCTGGACGTGACTGGGTCAAGCGCCAATCTTCTGCGCCTCAAAAGCTCGCGGATGTGTTTTCGTCCCGCGCCTGCCGCAGTAAGTGATTCAATTCCATATATTAGCGGCCAATGGTCGTTGTGCTAAACCCATGGTATTTTCAGGTGCGATTATGTTCAACGATGAGCTGACACACGCCGAATGCATCGCCTTGATTAGGAATCTCGCCAAATGCCGTTTTCCGTTTATCTGTGCTCATGGAAGACCTACTGTCGTTCCGATCTTCGACCTCACCGCAGGGGGAGTCCTTGAACCCTTTACAGAATGGGGTGAAACCTGCTGGGCAGCAGTCAATTCCCGCACAGATTGACGTCGAACCATCTGTGGGGCCGCTGGTTCCCGTAAAGGTTGACGCCGAACTTCCTGGGGGCCGGTTAAATCCTATAGAGGTTGACGATGAACCTCTCCAGCACCCGAGTATCATAGGACCCGAACCTTGGGAAACATTTCTGGAAAGAATGAGGCAGGAATTAAAACTCCTTGAGGGAAATATTCGGCAGCAGGAGGAGTTTTTCGCGACATTATATAAGTCTTGGTTCCAGAATTGGCCAACTGGCCATACAGCAGCCCAAGAGAAAGATGTCTTGGCTGGTTTTTTGAAAGCTGTCACAGATGCGCGGAGGTTCCGTATGGAAGTTGAGGACGGGCATCTTCGTTTTCTGATGGCCATCAGAAGAACTGCCTCGCTCTACGAGACCGACGAGGCCCGATTGGCTCTGTCCAAAGGTTTTCTAACAGATCAAGAGCCGCGTGTTCCAGAGCCAAAGTGAGAACGGCTCTTGTTTCTTCTCTTTGAATTTTCGAATTTTTTTTTTTTCAGGTTGTCTGCTTTTCGGGCATTAGAAGGTTCCTTTTCGACCGCTCTCTACGTTTTTCTTACCTTTGAAGGACAGCTTTTTTGAGAACCGACTTTATAATCTGCGATCGATGTTTTCTTTGCTGGTTGGTCTGGCGTCTGCATATTCTTTTTAGGGGACTGCTTGCAAGCTGGCACGGCGCATCATTTGATTTTCGATCGTGTTTTTGCTGTCTGGGGCGGACTTTAGATGAACGCTTGAACTTACTCGATACCCTTGTTGAGCTGTGGGTCTGCATTTCCTGGGCCGATAGATCCTTCACGATTCATTGTTGTTTAGCAGAAGCTCCAGAACTAGCTGTTAATTGCTGGAGATACCCGAGCTTCTTTCGCAAGTATATATAGTCTGCATTGCGGTTCAACAAAACTTAATTCAACTCACTTACTTCCTCGAACGCATTTCTCTTCATCTATATCATCCACAGTCTCGTAGAATCAAAGTTCCATCGTCGACGGCGGCCGATATCGCCCTGTTGCAATTTTTTCACTCGCAACACAGACTCCTAAACATCACTGTCAGTCTTCAGGGACCGTACTTGAAAACAGCCATGCCTCCCGCAGCCATGGACGACCCGACTGCGGCGCGCAAGTACCTTTCCGGACCATCATTGGCAAACTACCGTCCGGAAAAAATCAAACCGTTCTCCACGGTGCTCAAAGACGGCACGAAGGTACGTGTGACGCCGTACATTAACGGCTATCACGATGCACCAGCACGTAGTGTCGTCGAGGTGCTGTGTCGTGAGATGAATGGGGAGATTGAAGCTGGGGATACGTATCCTATGGATGTGGAGATGGATGTGGTGGCGTTTGAGGGTTATTGGTTTGGTAGTTTTGCGGCGGTGGTGACGGTTGAGGAGGGAGATGGTGCAGAGGGGGAGGTGGTTGGGAGTTTCCATGTGAAGCCAAATTATCCTGGTATGTATTCCATTGTATTTGCTATTTTTGAGGTAATTTACCAGTGCGATTTCGTAAACCAGACTGCGTCAGTCTGGTTACGAGATCGCGAGAAGCGGGGGAAACTTTTGGAGGTGTTCGGAGTGTGTGTATAGGTGAAATATGCCTTATATATACTCTAGAAAACCCGGAGGCGTACGAGCATGTCTCTTACCTTGATATATGTCATATGTTTGAGGATCAGTTGGTCAATTAGTGCTCAGAATTATATGAGGGTGGATATCAATGCTAATATTGTATGTGTCTTTATATAGGCAGATGTTCGCATGTCTGCAACGGCGCGTTTCTGACGGTGAAGACTGCGAGGGGCAAAGGAGTCGGAGGCGTGATGGCGGACGCGTTCCTTGTTTACGCCCCACTCTTGGTAAGTCGTGCCTGCATGCCCCCTCCAGTCTCGCGCATTTGATTTTCCAGCGGAACTTTAGGTCTTGTCGTTTCGCGAAGTAGGCTCTCAATATTGCGTGCGCGATGTTAATTTTCTAAATATACGAAGGGGTATAAATCAAGCATCTTCAATCTGGTGTTTGAGTCGAATATTGCAAGTTGCAAGCTCTGGGATCGACTGGGATTTACGAGGTCCGGACGGGTGAAAGATGCTGGGAGGCTGAGGATCGGAGATGAGGAGGAGTACATCGATGCGATTGTGTTTCAGAAAATATTTGATATGGAAACAAAGAAGTAGAGCATTGCGGAGAGTGTTTAGTGAGTCTCGAGATAAAAACCATGTATCAGTAAATCCTAGTCGATTTATAGAGATGTTGAAGATCATGTAGAGCAGACCTGCAGGTACGTACTAGGTGAATGGCTAGGATGAAAGCCTGCAGCCGAATATTTACCTATAAAGTAAGCTAAGGACGATCGAAGGCAAGAAATTCGGTAAAGTCTTAAATGTGCAGCTATAGACATAATTTCAAGGGCAAATGCTTGCTTTTTCTTCTTCTTTTCCCTGTTTTGTAAACGAAAGGAGTTACACAAAAATCATGCAGTTCACAAATTTGTAGAGTGAGCGTGAATGTGGGACGCAGCGCGCTGAAAGCAAAAGCTAATCAAGCTGGATGGATCAAAAATTCATGCGAGTGAAATCAACAGCAACCGGCAAATTAGAACAAACCTAATGAAGGCGCGCCGTATTCATCAAAGATGAGATTCGACTTGCAGGCTTGACGGTAAGATCAAGAGAGAGGTACCTGAACTTCAACAATGGAGCAGAGCGAGTAGGGATTGCCGCGCAAATATACCACATGTTCAACACAAACGGAAAATCACAATTGCTCAGGCTCTCGGGTCATCAAAGTGAGCATCCTCTTGTAGAACTGCGAAAGGTCACCTAGTATTGGATCGATTGGGTTAAACACACTAGTAGGTGGACCTTTTCCCTTTCCCTCCGCAGTTGTTGGTCTTGATGTGGAGGACTCCGCTCCGCTAGGATCGCCACTTTCACTCAACAACCCTTCCTTAAACCTGATCAAACCAGGGGCCTTCGAATTCAGAGCCGGAACAGGAATCCTAGTATTCCGTTGTTCGAACATGTGGCGCATTGATTCGACAGTCTCCAGCATCCCCGTGACCTCGTCGGGAAGCTTAATACCTTCCAGTTTTGCCACCGATCCGACCGTCCAGAGTATAAACGCGGACATGACCCTTTTTTTCCCCAGCCTGAAGAGCCCCTTGGCGTTTTCTATGAAGGCGTCACAACACTCCTTGATGTCTAGAAAATATAACGTCACAAGCGCAGATTGGTACGCATTGTATGTGAGCGGGAGGATGCCCCTTGCTCCGTATAATTGGTAGTATATTTTTTGTAGCCTGGCAGACTCGCAGGCGGCCTGCAGGGCGGTGGAGATCATCTGGGAGTTTTCGGTATTTACTGGGGCGGCATGTGTTAGGCTACCTCGGAGGAGGTGAATCTCGACGGCGTGGAATAAAATTCTGTGGTACAAGGTTTAGGCAATTGTACAAGTTAGTGAGTTAGCGCTGTGTTGTAAATTCTGTGAGGGGCGAATCGCAACGTGATGGAAATGTGTTGCGAGTCGCGATCGCGCGTTGGATAAGCTAGTAGCACTCACCGTAGAATAAGGTCTGGACCGATGTTGCCCTCTGAAGACGTCATGGATGCGAGGTAGCCCTCATACCACTGCTGGAGTTTTCCGTGGAGGCTGATGATGCCGGAGGGCGTGACTGTCGGGCCATCTTTTGAGTAGAGGTACCAACTTATCTCATGGACAAGTATCGCGAGGTCGATGCAGTGGTGCGCGAGTTCAATCTTCCGCTGCGGATAAGATCGCGCTAATTGTGGATACGGCTGCCAGCTATCATTGGGATCGGCCTTTTCTGGGATTTGTGGCCTCGGGATGTCCGGCGGAGGGAGTTCATAAGGGTACCGTAAGATCAAGGCTGCGAAACTACCGACCGCATTAACGTTAGCAAGCCCAGGGCTCGAGGAGGAGAAGCCGCGAAAGTTTCTATCCTGAGATCTGGCAGCAGCCTTTTGGATATCTCCAGATGGTAATGCACCACTGCACACTAGTTCCTTCTCCCGAAAACGACACGAATAAAACTCTGGGAACGAACGGTGCATACCTTTTACGGGCCCACAGCTTCCAGCATGGCCAATTGAGACGCAGCGGGTCTCCTTGTGAATCATGGCTTTTGAAATCATTCGATGAGATTTCCCTGTACATATCAAGACCAAGTTTGAAGTACTGCATACCAGCAGCATCACTCCCCTGCTGGGCCTGAAAGTAGTGCATTGTAATTAGTGCCTGCATGTTAGTAAGTGACGTAGACTTCTCGCTCGATTGCCAGAGGCGCTCGGCTTCTGCAAAGAAATGAAGGCCAGCGGTCCGGTGGTCATAGTCGTTTACGAAACTCTCCTCCCGATCGGAGTGCATCTAAAATGGGCATTATCCGGAGCAGATTATTAGCCCGCTAGTTCGTCTCCGAACAGCATCAAAAACGAGAGATTGAAAGTTTTTCCGCGGCGGTGGAAACTTACGGACGCAGTCGCGAGGACGATGTTGACGAGTAATGGAGAGCAGTATGATGCATTCTCGACGTCTCCCGACCTCATGTCGGCGACGAATACGTCCTTCTCAATGATGTCGTAAATGGGCGCCTCCCAAGTAAAGAAAAGTTGAACCAAATGGGAAACAAATTCATCGTTTTGCGTGATCGATGTCCAGGGCTGCGATGGGACAAAAGGTACTGAGATTTGTACTAAATTGCCAATGTACATGGCGTCGGAAGATTTACTGCGAGTCCGATGGCATAATGCGTGAGAACCATGAGCCGTATTCCTGCTGCCGAGGGCTTGATTCGATCCATCGGTGGGAAAAAGACGCGAAGCAGTTGCAAGGTCGTGTGAAGCTGAAAGACGTGAATGATGTTGAAGCGCTTACCGGTGGAAAATCAGAGACGAGGTCGACGACTCGCCTTCCGCCTGCTCGCGCTCGCTCTCTTCGTGCCCCTGAGCCGCCGCTGACATCGAAAGGTCGGGATCCCCTGGTCCAACATTACTTCCCAGTTGTTCCTGAACATACTCCGCGATCTCTTCGATGGTTGCGTCGCCTCTGATGACCTCCAAAAGCTGCGGCAGTTCTTCTTTCGAACAGTATTTTGTGGCATTGAAAATTTTGGTGAGGAGTTCGTGTTCTCTATTTCGAACATCTTTGTCTGAGGGGACATTTTGCCGTTTTCTTTTATCGAGGGAAGGAAAATAGACGCAAACGCTGTCTGGTCTGACAGTGCACGCAGTGCATTTTGGTTTATTATTATCGCACTAGAGGTGTTTATGAAGAAAGGGGAAAGGGTTCGTTAGTCTTCGTCTTGATTGGTGTACAATTTCAGTTTATGAGATGCTCCGCGACCCAATGCAGCCTCTAAGTTGGCTTAATGAACTAAGACCTATATAGAGCCCAAATATGATGGCGTCCGGATTATGACACGGCAATATGAGACAACGGGAATCTCAAAACCATTGATGAGCATACCTTTGTCTTGCGTGCCTTACAGGCGGTGCAAGCATTTGAAATCCTCGTCTTCGTCTTCTTGATCGTCTTCTGAGGAACATGCTGAAGCACAGAAGGGCGGGGTGCAAGCCGCGGAGGACTTTTCCGTTTCTCGTGTTCGCTCATCTTCACCGGCTTACTCCACTTTTCGGGTTCTGCTACATCATCCCGCTCTTAAGGCTCTCTATACATATCCTCTCCGGCCGGATCCTTCAACGTATCAAAGTTCCCAGCCATCAAAAACCGCCACTGTCGATGACTGAGACTGCACCTCGCTGTCAGTCCGACCAACCTTCACCTTGCCTCCTTCGCAGACTGTCCGTTTTCACCTGACAAATTGGATTTCCATTCCCCGAGGCGACGAACTTTGGAGTAGGTTCTCTCGACGACGCCGAGAGTTATTACGTGCAGCATGCTAGCGTGGCACCCCTCGAACGCAGATACGATAAGAGCCAATCGGTATGTATGATTAATACGGCCGAGAATGTGCCTTGCCATAACATCGGCATGGAGTCTCCATGCAACTGTACAAAAAGCTGCTTGCTAGCAACCTTGCCCACAACCCTTATGGCAGGCAACCGTTAGTAATGCACTCAAATTTACAAAGCCGAGCAGTTGCAAGACCTGGGTATGTATCGAAAGATATTGTATCCACTTTTCGTTACTTCGGATGAACACCAATGTAATGGAGATCCTAAGATTAATGGAACGTTACCCTTGGCTTTTAGCGGTGTGGCATCATTTTCGTTTTCCGTTAACCGCCCCAAAGTTCTGGACACCTAGTCGGTGAATTTTAGGCCGCTGAATCCTTTGGCGAAAGGTTTAACGAAACCATTAATTTGGTCGCAATATCAAATTGATAATTGCCCGTTTTTTCCTGATTTGTGGTGAATTCAAAAAAATTTTCCCTGTTTCATAACGAACTTCTAGTTTCGTCTAACTTCCTGAGCTCCGGTAGCGACTGACCGTGTCGGCAATGGGGAAGCGGTGATGGACTTTGTGATGTATTGTCAATGGCAAAGCCGGTAGGATTCTCCGCAGGATACTTCACCCCATTGGCTAGTATCATTTATCAGGACGTGTTTCTTAGAGACGATGGCTGCGTGGCTGCAACGTAGACACGACCATAGCTCTGGCGGACTTAAGCGAATCAGGAGAAGCAGGCGCCACGCATGCGTACTTACCTGATGCTGTCTTAGGTACCGAAAATCGTAGTAGTCGTATGGGCCAGACATTAGTTCTCCGGGACAGCCGTGAATAGAGAGTCCATGACAGGAGTAAATTTGAGAAGACCTTCGAGAGGATGGAAGGGGGGTTCTTAAAGCTCTCTCCGAATGGAAAACTTCGTTGAAAAACCAACTGCTTTGCGCGTACGTGTCTTTATATACACCTCTTCGCTAGCCGACTGAAAAACAAATGTATGTGCGGCAAAATACACGGGGGAATTTATTGGTGAATTCAGTTCCACAGGAGGGTTATTCTCAGCAGTAACGTTATATTCCGTCAGTTACATGTCGAAAAACCTCTTATTTCGTCCCAATCGATGCTCGAGGAGTACAAGATGGAAATAACACATGCAATCGTCGTATACCCGGGGATTATTAGTGATGCCATTGCCACAGCTCGCGTCGTCTCGAATTCGGTATCCGGGACGGCATATATCTAAGTCAAGAGATGACAGGCAAATAGTTCGATCGCGAGAAGAATTCTTTCACTTGGCCAGAATGAAATGTCTGAGCAGGCAGACACTATTTCCTTGTATAAATTTGTAATGCCTGGATAATGGCCATCAGACTGGATAGCGGGCCAGTAGTCTGGATAACGAGGTCATCAGACTGGTTAACGGGCCATTAGACTGATTCATGGGGCATCAGTCTTATCACAAATTTGGGCCTGAGACTATCATAAATTGTGGTCAGTTATGACCGGAAATGCACTAGAAACTATGAGCCAATCACATCCAATCACAATTTAATCCTGCTTCGCCTCAAAGTCGGCTAGCGGGGTGCTGCATAATGTAGCTAGATAGAACACGAGATATATTATATTCGAGAGTATATTCTATACGCAAACAACGCCCCGGAGAGCTCCATTCTGTCATCCCAGAGCGCCCGAGGTGATATAGGAGACCTCCCATCATTAATGTGATACGATTTGAAGCTCAGGGGCATAAACGTCTGCACAAATTCCAACACGAGAGGATGTTAAGTCGCTCGCTTGTCGTCGGAAACCCCCGCCGAGGGTCCGAGGGTGCCAAATTCTAAGAGCGGCTCGGTAGGCGAAGTTTCCGGCGAGAGAATTTTAACACGATGTAAGGGCCAGGTTGCCGGGGCTGCATCCCGGGAGCGATGGTGTGGCTGTGACGCCGCCTACGATATGGCACAGGGAAGCCGTGGCGTCCTGCTGTCAAACAGGCACAAACACCACGTTTTTGTGTTGTTTCGCAAACCAAACGCCGGCTGGAACGTGTGTGTGGGGGAAAAAATAAAGGTGTTGTGTGTGGCGCCATGCCAAGCCCACAAAGCGAGCGCGACAACACATTTTCCGTGCGTCATTGTGCGTGCGTGACTGCAACGTCTTTTCAACACAGCGCACTCCAAATCTGCGGCTATATAATCTTCCATCACAACAATCCCCCACACTTCCTCCCTTCTCCTTCCTCCTTCACCCGTTGAGCAACCAGCATCCCACGCGTCCAAACCTTCGATCAAACCCTCTAGATCCCACCCTCCTACCATCGATCCGCAATCGCGAACTGTTCTGCCTAGCTCGAGTCCTGACTCCAGCGCCCCACCAGACACCCCGCCTTGCCGATCTCGACACCCCGCGACGACACCCCCACCAATTGCTCGAACCGCAAGTCCTTACTTACTTACACGCGTCTATTCACGTCCGCCATGGCTCCCGCGGCTAAGCCGAAGCCTGGCAAGAAGGCTGGATTGTTGACTGAGGAAGCGCCTGAGTCGCTCCTGCAGGCAGTGGTATGCGACTATCTCCTAACTGCAACCCCTGCATGACTCGATAGCTGACATGAAATGCCTGGCTCTATAGGTCTTAGCCGACTCCTTTAACAAGCGCTTTCGTCCTGTAACCCTCGAAAAGCCACGCGTAAGTCCTCTAACTCAATCACTTAATTTGTGGACGAACGCTAACAATTTCTGCCAGTGCCTGCTTCCGCTTGCCAATACTCCTCTCATCGAATACACATTGGAGTTCTTGGCACTGGGCGGCGTCCAGGAGATTTTCCTGTACTGCTGCGCTCATGCGGATATGATCCGCGAGTACATTCAGTATGTTCACCCAAAGATGCTACCCTAAGACGATCTATGCTAATACCATCCATCACAGGAGCTCGAAGTGGAGTCGCCCGTCCTCTCCCTTCATAATTCACATCATCGACTCACCGGGCAGCACGTCTGTCGGTGATGTCATGCGCGAGCTCGATCAGACTGGTTTGATCAAAACCGATTTCATCCTGATCACAGGAGACATCGTCTCCAATGTTCCTCTCCAGCCGATCCTGGCGGAACATAAGGCAAGGAGACTGGTCGACAAGAATTGCATCATGACGACCATTTTGCGGGAGACCTCTAAGTGTCACCGCGCAAAGTAAGAACCCCCCCCCCCCCTTAAAGCCCTGCAGTCTCACTTCCTTCTTTCGGTAAGCTAATACATAACTCCTTGACAGGCCTCGCGGAGAAGGCGGTGTCTTTACTACAGACATCGCCCGCAAGCAGGTTTTGCACTACGAGGGTCTCCGAGCGCTGCCTGCCCACGAGCGGGTTGGCCTCCCGAAGGATCTTGTCCATAGCCGAGACAATTTCCTTCTTCACGAAAACCTGCTCGATTGTTATATCGACATCGTTTCGTTCGAAGTTCCTCCGCTCTTCACGGAGAACTTCGACTGGCAGCACAGCCGGAAGGATTTCCTTCATGGAATCCTGATGGACGAGCTCTATGGCAAGACAGTCTACTGCCATATTCTCAACCGTGGGTACGCTGCGCGGGTCCAATCCCTGCACACGTATGACGCTGTCACACGTGACATCATGAACCGGTGGACCTCCCCGTTCTGTCCTGACAGTAACTTACTCGATGGACAAACGTACAAGTGGTACCGCGGTCACGTTTACAAGGAGGCCGACGTCATCCTTGCCCAGTCCGCCATCATCGAGCGGGGGACCATCATCGGCGCGGGCAGCAACATCGGCGGCGGCACGATTGTTGCGGACTCCACAATCGGCCGCAACTGCACCATCGGCAAGAATGTCAAGCTCGATGGTGCGATGATTTGGGACAACGTCGTCATCGGCGACAATTGCACCGTCGGAAAGGCGCTGATCGCAGGCGACGTCCGCATTGGCGATGGTTGCACCGTTGCCACCGGTGCCGTTCTCTCCTTCGGGATTGAGATCGCGGCGGGCACCGACGTCCCTTGCTCCGCCAAGTACACCAAGTACACCACGACCACCACCAGGGACGAGCGTGGGTATAGGAAGCTCGTCTTCACTAAGACTAAGGGTCTTATTGAGTACGAGGACTCGGAACAGTCGGAAGAGGAGAAGCGAGAGGTCGAGATGAGCGGCCGTAAGTATTTACCTCCCACATAATCCATGCAATGAGACTTCTAGCTAACTGTGAAGCAGTCTACTATCAGGCCAACGAGTCCGGCTCTGAGCTTTCCGACGTGTCCCTCTCTGACTCCGACGACGACGAGAAGGGCAGGAAGAAGCGCCGCATGGGGCACAGTCGGACCCCAAGCGAAAGCGAACATGACATGTTCGCGAGGGAGGCCCTGCACTCGCTCCACGGAAGCCTTAAGGCAGGCCACTCCGTCGATATCATGATCTTGGAGCTGAACAGTCTGCGGATGGCCGCGAACGCGGACTTTAATGAAGTCCGCCGTGCAACGGCTGCTGCAATCATCATGTACATGCAGCCAAAGATCACGAGCAACGCCGTCCTCAACGGTGTTGTCGAGGGCACTCTCGAAAAGCTTCTTCCGCTTTTCAACCGGATGATCTTCGAGACATCCGACCAGGCCCAGCTCCTGGGGTTCATGCAGAAGGAGCTGGCTGGCAAGGAGAGGGGCGGGGCGATCTTGCAAAAGATCGCGATGACGTTGTACAACGAGGACCTTTGCGACGAGACGGGGGTTCTCCTCTGGTGGAACGGCGGGAAGGCGGCCGGCGAGACGCCAGAGCTCGCCGAGGTCCGGGAGGGAGCGAGGCCGTTCGCTGAGTGGCTCATCCGTCAGCAGGATGAGTCCTCCTCTTCTTCGGAAGAGGAAGACGGCGATGAAGAAGAAGATGACGATGACGAGGCCGATGACGAAGATGAGGAGGAGTAGGGGGTCGAGGTGACCCGTTTTTTTTTATGTCTTTTTTTTTTTTTTTCCTTTGTTTTTTTTATATTGCCGTAGAAAGGAATGAAAAGCCGGCGTACTGTGTGTTCTGTCCCCATTGTGCATTCCTCCCTTGCGATACCCCTCGTTCTTCTTTCCATGCTTGTCCCTTGTCGTTCCCTGTTGTCGTTCCCTTGTTTTTATAACTACATATCTATGAACCGGCGGCTCGGTCGTGTGGAGGTTTACTTCGTATCGAACCGACCAGCCCTCCTTCCCATTCGCCCGTAGGTGTGGGTCAACTCCACGTGTAAATGCTCCTAAGCCCTAGGATTCCGAGATCCACTTCAGGAAGCTTCAAAGTCGATTCCGGTTTCCAGAACTACATTAACTTTCGCTAGGGTTTTTAAAGTCAGCGTCGAATGCGCTTCCACCGATCGGTTGGAGCAACATCCGTACCCGCCGATCTATAGCCGCCGTAATCTTCGCTAGGGACAGCTGGCTCTACAGTCTATACAGCTCTATATTCCACACGGATATATATGATGCCTGTATACCTTCCTTTCTGGACAATCAGAGGTCGTCCCACCGTTATATCAGCTGATATAACCCGCGATATAATAATATTACAACTTATCGGCCAGATCGACATATTAACATATAAAGTAAAGTTAACCGTAGCAGTCAAGTACCTTGTACGACTTGCTGTTTCACGTGGACGCGTGATCAACTTCTCGATTTAGACAAACTAGCGCCCATCCCGAAGACGACACTGCGCATACCGATCTAGGTACGTACTCTGGTTTTTACTCACTGGCACATGCGAATAGCGTCTATGGACGGGCGGCTTGGGAAATTCTGCACGCGCACCGACCACGCGCCTGCCCCACATACACCACTCCGAAAACAGATAGGGTCAAGCTTTCGCAATTTATATAAACTTCGACAAACAGCTTGCCAAACATGGGTTAACCCGCTGCGGAGGATCCTAGGAGACGAGTGTCTACAGTATCTACAAACGTCTTAAGTACCCATAGGCCGGTAATTCTGGTCTCTAGTTCCAAGGTAAACCCTTATTCGCCAAGTATTTTCCCAACCCCTCACCGCAAGAGTGGGACCTCTGCAGATCTGCCGTCTCTGCTATCCGATGATCTAGAACCTCATGACAGGGAAGGTCTTATGTATGCACAAAGTACATACGTTCACTCAGACGCATATACGTTAGCCTTTCCAACTACCGTTCCGCGAACCAAAACCGATGCCTATGACTGGTAGACTGCCTTAACCTGGCTGAGACAAAACGATGTTATAACTAACCCCGCAAGGAAAGTACATCAAAGACTGTCTCGTAAACTTGGCGGCAGATCCTATCGAAAACATAGATCCTAACATAAAAAGTGAATCAAACTCGTACGACCGTCTTATAATACCTTGAAAGCTTTGCAACTACCGCTATTACGTATACAACACTGACCTCAAAACTGACCCCGAGACTAATATATATATCGATGATACTAATATGCTGTTCAACAAAATTAAGCCACACACGCCAAGGTAATATAATATAAAATATGATATAGAAATACACAAAGGCCAATACTATCAGAGAAGGAGATTTCCTAGGATAAATGTAATAAGATAATCAGGCTGTATCAACCAATAAAACGCTCACAGAACGTCACCGCTGACAAAAGAAGTAAAGAGGTAGAAACTCAGGTGAGATGGCATGGCGTGCTGTACCACGTCATATCCCAGCCGTATAGAATGACAACTACCCAAATAAAATCAAAACCATCTACATACGCTATGACCGACAAGGACAAAAGAATGACAACCGCCATCTACCATCACCACCAACGACCAGAGCAAACACGGATATTGAAGTGGAATAAGTTGTTGTAGTGAGACTGCATTATACCCGTTCCATAAGCTCGTTGACCTCCCGCTGAAGTTTCGTCAGGTCCTCGAGGATGTCAAAGCTGCTGCTTAGCCGCGGTGGTGGTTCTGACGTATCTGATGGCCCGTCGGTTGTGGATTGTGATAGTTGGGTCTTCTTGCGTATGGGCGGAGGAGGCGGTGCGGGTATAGTTGCACCTCTGGAAAGATTCGTGGGAGCAGTGAAAGTGGAGTTTTGGCTATAAGCCTGAAGCTGGCCAGGCGGCATCGACATGCGTTTACTGGCACGCCGCGCCGGTGGTGGCGCGGGTTTTTTGGCCTGCAAGGGCGAGGTATTGAGGGTGAGTTGGGGTGGCTGTTCTTGCGATTGTCCCGGTGGTGGAGTTGTAGGTTGGTCTTTCGGGGATGAGGCCTGCCGGCGGCTCGGTGGGGGTGGTGGAGGGGTTGCCTGAGGTGGTGACGTGGATTGCAGGGAGAGAGTGCTGTCAGATGGCGCAACCTGGGCGGATACTCGACGGGAGAGCGGTGCCGGTGGCTTAGGTGTCTTGGGGGGAGATGACGCAGTTTCTAGAGATACGGTTGCATCGAATTTCTCTTTGATAGGTGCAGGTTGCGTTTCGGGGCGGTATGGCGGGGGTGGCATCATCATCATACTGTTCCTCTGACCCCTTGGTTTTGGAGGAGGTGGTTTCGCTTTCGATGGCGGGGTAGCCGGTGGACCAGACTTGCCCGTGTCGAGTTCCTCGGTTTCAGGAGCACTTCTAGCGATGTCTTGGCTGCTTCTTGGAGTGTATGAGTGTTCCGCGTTCTCTGAAAGGCCTTGCTTTGGCGTGCCGCTGGTCTCGGTATTCGATACCGGTTCTGGGTTGTGTGCTGCCTGACCGGTCAGCATTAGATGCTTGAAGGCATCTACATTGAGAGACTGGCGGGCCGCTTTGACACTCTGGGGAGTTGGATTGTTCTGGACGCCGAATCGGATAGGTGGAGGAATATTTTCCTGCTTTTCTTGGTCTGATGGCTGAGAACGAGAGAGAGATGTTTCGCTGTCATCTTTCTTACGGAATGGGTTTGGGGGTTGTATTGAAGTTGAAAGGTCGAGGTTTTCCGGCTCCGACGAAGATGTCGACGGCTTCGAGATGACCGAGATTGATGAGATGGTAGGGGGCTCAGATATCTCACTGGCACTATCTTCCTCGTATTCTGACGATTCTGATTCCACCGGTGCCTCGACTTTTTCCCACCCTGAGTCCTCCCTAGCTGGGCTTGGTCTCGGCGTTTCGTCTTCTGACTCCGGCCGCCCCGATATTACTTTCCACTCAGAAAATGGATCTTCAGCCTTCTTGGCAGGCGGCGGCGTAACCGCAGTTGGCGGCTTCTCTACTATGAGGACTTTCTCTTCGATCGGTTCGGTGCGCGGCCTCCTCACCGACCTCCGGGGTCGTGGTGGGGCAGGCGGGGCAGACGGCCGGCTTGGAGGCGGCACAGGGGCATCGGAACGCCTTGTGGGGGATCCTGAGACTGTATCGGCTGGTGCGGAAGACGTGACAACAGCGTCCGCTACGCTGTCCCTCGGAGGACTCGACCGCCTCTCGATTTCTAGATAAGATTGATTGAGACGATGTCAGCCGTAAGCACGATTCACTTGATACCCAGAAAACGCGTTGAGGCTAAACCAGCGCGTGGTATTTTTATACCGCAACGCAGCGCTACACGGAACGCAGACATACCTGAAGCCTCCGGGGCGTCTCCCTTCATGCCATCCTGGCTACTGCTCTGTCTGGATTGAGGTGGAGTGGTGCTCTCCTTGACTACGGACTCCGTTGTCGAGAAGGGCGGCGGGGATTCGCGTTGAAGGGCTATTCCGGAACTTCCGGCGGGCTGGAGCTGTAGCTCGTCATCGGCGTCTGCAAACGCTTGCTGTGCCACCTGCTGCAGTCGTTCCTGGTCGATATCAAGTGAAGTCCTGCCGGACGCTGATGGTGTGCCGTCGTTCTGTTTCCGTCTGAACGGATTCGACGACATTTCTGCCGCCTGGTGCGTATCGTATCGTGGGTAATGTCGGTCTGACGGCGGAGAAGGAGGAGTAGGGCGATTTTGATTACTGTCTTGGTCGACTAGATCCTCTGCACCTCTCCACCACCTGTTCCGCTGCTTTGCTTGGTGGAGGGAGGAGTGGATCGACTGGTGACGGAGGTCGGTTGGTGAGAAGATAAATCAAGGAAGGGAGTTGCAGGCGGTATGTCAGATGCAGATGTAAATATAATGCAATGTGATATGCCTTCACCGCGTGCACCCCTCGCCCTTGCGCCGAATAAATTAGCAAAGAGAGCAGAACAGCCCCTCCGAGAAGCCAGGCATGTAGTATGTACAGGTATGTATGTACTTTAAATGCTTGGTATGTATGTACAAGTCGAGACTGCAGTGGGCAAACCTGCTGGCTGATGTGGACGTTGACGACGAGCAGCCAGCTTAGCTTTGAGGCCGGGACAGCTGCCTGCTCCACCAACATCATCTGCATACGACAGCCCGCCCGCAGTCGACTTGGCGCCCGCCGACCCCCCCGCCAGTTTGCGCCGGCCAGAATTGCCGTTTTCGCGAGGGCGGCGCGACGACAAACAGCGGCCGCCGGCCTTGGCGGTAGAGTTTGGTGGCTTATGTAGCGCAAGTAGGATGAACTCGGTATCAATCAAACAAGCATCGTGGCGCAGTGGAAGCGCGCCGGGCTCATAACCCGGAGGCCAACAGATCGAAACTGTTCGATGCTATCACTTCTCTTTTTGCCGTCCGTTTGCTCATAAACGTCTATGGTTCGAGCTCGGCCGTGTGCGTTTTGCTTTTTGCTCCTTTTGAGCGCTGACAACACAGCTGCCGCCAAAACCTACTTTGTGCATTCGGACAAAGCTAAACTAAATACCTCTATTCATTCACAGCTGCTGTCCCTGGTCGCTTGCTTCACTTTTTACTTCCCCAGGTGCTAGTATAAAAGATGGCTCAATAATATATCAGAAATTTCAGTGTCAATGTACAAACAGTGTCCGCCTGCTCCAACCTGTTAGAGAGGCACAAGTTCAAGTAGAAGCCTGACTAGGGTATCCGGGTATCATATACATATGGGGTATCAGGGTATCGAAATAGTAATCCAACAGACAAACGACAGTACAACCAGCCTTCGCAAGCAATCAGGATCTTCCGACATGTTGTATTCAGGCTCTGAGAATGAGAAATCAAAGCTGATTGTTCATGACTGTTCAGCTTCGGCCGGTTTGCTGCATGTGCTCAGCATCTTTTCGAGGGATGCCTTCTCTGCTTCGGTTACTGTGAGGCTCCAAACGCTCTTGACCTCGACCCAGGCGCTCGCGTAAGTGCAATGGAAACTCTCCAGTGGTGGCTGCCATACATCTGGAGACGAGTCGGACTTTCCCTGATTGACTGTATCCTTGACCGCCCATCTAAGAAACACAGTGCACGTTAGCTTCCACGTTTGGTTCGATTGAATTCAGATATTTGCCGAGGTCCCATCTTACAATTGAGGGTGCTGAAGATCGTTCGCAAAATCGCCGCGTCTCTCTGTGGTCCAGTTGGAGGCTCCAGACTAATATCGCCAAACCGGTTAGTCTTTCAATACTGACTGCCTGTCACTTCTCCAATCTGAAGATTAGTGTAGACTTACAATCCAAGCGTTCTTCAGTGGAACCATATGGTCGATATCGATATCCGACGATTTAGTATACGTATTGTTCGTATACGGGCACACCCAGGTCCCTGATGTCGCTGCACACTTCGCATTCGTGACGACGTTGACTCCATCTCGTTTCAGCACTTCCTCGCGAGTGTTGCATTCGCCGTGTTGGATCCGCCAGTGAGGGAACTTTGAGCGGCTGTATCCTTCGCCGGAGCGGGGCACGGCAACTGTGAGATTTCCCAGCTTAGATCTAGCATCTTCTGCGCTGGGAACGCCGGGCTATATTAAAGTGTTTCCGTGTTAGTTTGCAGACGGTAAGTGGTGGATTGTTGTCAATAGTTCAGCAACGTACTGCTACTCGGGGGACCAGGTGTGCATAAGGTGTTGGAACTGCTTGTGCGACACCAAGAACAAAAGCAAACGCGGAGAAGACGGCAATAGTTTTCATTTTCGGGTTGGTAAAGTCGAAACCGGTGGATAAAGCGTATGGTGTTATTCTATAGATCTAGTTTGACTGTGGCAGAATAGATCTAAAATGTAGAGATCTAATTGCGAGCTAGTACTGTGGGAAGACAAAAATGCTGCGAAGCGACTACAACTGATTGATGGTTATTATAATCAGGCGACATTGATCCAGTATTTATACTGCCGTCTAAAGTCTCCAATCCACATATATTAATTAATTGAAGGGCCAGGTGACTGTCATCCACTCGTGCCACGGCGATAGCTATGGCTATGGCTGCAGGCTCAGCTGCTTGCACGTTGTCGAGATACGAGACCAGCCAACCAAAAAGCGCAAACACCGCACGGAATTTAACGTAACTGCGTCAACTTCGTATGTGCGAACTTTCCGATAGTTTGCCAATCATGCACCAATGCTGGACAGATTTACCATAGTCTTGGCTTTAAGGGCAGGCGCGTGTCTCGTCGCTATCTGTAGCAGCACCGGGGTTCCCGTCTTGATTCGTCCCCTGAGCTCGGTATAATATATTCAATTCAGACGGTTTGTCGCGTTTTCGAGCTGGAGTTTTGATAGGCTGTAAGGCTGGCTTGGCTTTGAATTCCGCGGCACCGGCGTTGATTGTTGGTGCCTTTCGGACACCTTCTGTTTCTGGGAGTGGACCCTGGGTGCCCTGGATACTTGTGCGATAATCTTGCATGCGAGTTCTAGATCGACGGTGCCGGCTGACAGCTCTCGACGGGGAAGGTATTCCATTGAAGTTTCAGATTATGTACAGGTACGTCTATTTCGTATTTGATCGTCTAGACTGGCGATCTTTATATATGGGTTACATGTATATATACTTACTCGCGAAAGCTCTTCACTGGAACACCAATGTGTAATCCTCATAACTGCAAAGCGCCCGAAATATCTCTCAATATTATATATAGCCATCCCGGTTGTTACTACTTAAAGGACAACGCAAAATGACCAGCATCTGATTTCACAATGCATTGTGGACGCCATGAGGTCACAAACCTCGGATCTATCTAGCCATATTTGCATATTTCCAGCTGTAACGAAGCCAGGTAGCTAGATAGCTATACAGGCTTCTCTGTAAACGAGCCAATGCGCCGCCAGGTGACATGTACATGTACATACTACATATACAAGATGTGTTTCGAACAATAGCAAGGATATTAGTATAGCATGCCGGTCCCTTTGATCAACAATCAGTGATCGAATACGCTCGGGCTACTTTCCAACTAACTATCCGGGTTTGCGCCCATACACATAATCGCGAATTCAAATAAAGATGAAGCCATTGTGCTTCACCTGAAGTTCAGCTGAACAACTAGGCAGACCTCGCCTACGTAATCATTCCGAGCTGCCTCAATCGTCCGTAACACGGTCGCCTGACCAATTTGCGGAATATGCACTCACACAGCTGGCGCTGGGATCGGCCAAGCTTTGGCCAAGAAGCTTCCTGTCAGGGAAGAAGGCGTCGTTGGGAACCAGCCCTTCAGGGCAGATGGCTGGGAGGTGGACGTCTTTTGGAGAGCTAGTGCGATAAGAGGGACAGGTGCTAGGTATTTACCTAAGCATGGTATCGTGAAAGTGGTAGGTCGATGCGCGATTGCAGGATCTATGTGCAGCGAATTCGATGGTAGCTTTCAGCTGCGCCTGTCTATCGCCTCCTCGGCCTTGTCCATCGAACTGATTCTAGAGTGGGCCTATAGACAAAAAACATACACAAATGTCTGTGACGATATCCAGCCCTTTGAGAATAGTGAGAAATGCAAGATCGATTGTCATGATACAATGGCCCCATGTCTCGAGACCTTGACCAGAGGTCAATCGCGGGATTTCTAAATATATATATCACCACCGCGAGACGACTGTAAAACAATCCATTATAGCCGCCACAACGTGTCGAATTGTAACTTCTGCATCTTGTTCCACCCCGGGAATATTTCAAATTTCAACCAGGAACCCAAGGATGGTCAATGCACCTACCGGATCAAATTTCCCACGTGTCCATGATATAGCCGTAGACACCATGCAATTGAATAAAAGATTATCCACACGTTCCGAGAATATGTGACAGATACAAGGCCTCGCTTATTGCGGGATGACATATCTTGTGGCATGTATACGAGCTCCGCATGTAGGCCTGGGCACTATTTTCCTTGTGATGGCGAGCTATATAATTCTGCAACAGGACGTGCACGTTGACATCGATTATTGCTTCCGACTCGGTTTAGCACGACATTTATTTGATTCCCCATATTATATTTCTGGGAAGGTCGTTCGTATGTGCACAAATGCATCTTTGCGGCTGTAGGTCATTTGCCAATCGTAATCACAATAAAGTGCTCACATACATGGGGCACGGAATTTGAATGATGCTTGTAGTCTGGACGATGGTATATGGTGTTAACGGCCTTCCAAATGTATTTGCTCCAGCGGTAGAAATAATCCATGTGTAAATCTCAAACGAGGAAGCTTGGATTATATGCTATGTGATACATATATAGTGCCAAAGGCAATTCAGTTCCACCTTTGCTTCGTTTCCTGACTTGCAGACGGAGATGGGAAAACTACAGATTGATAGATCTATGGCGTCAAGCGGATATTGTAGTGAATTCCTGTTCCAAGGGGGGGTTATATATTATATCGAGACATCTACGAAGGAGAGAATGAATTTTCTTATGATATCACTAAGGCCCTACACGCCTGCAGCAATTACAATAATCTAGCTTAAACTTGGGAATTCCGCACTTGTGTATATGTTGTGTGAAGACTACCAATATCCGCAGATAAGACGGGATGCAAGTGTGGCATAACTACTAAGGCAAACACGGGGTAGGTATTTGTTCCCAGCATCTGGTCCATTATCCAAGGATAGGTCTAGTTGGTTATACTAGCCATATGCTTTGTCTCACAAGCCAGAGACATACACCCAGTGGTCTGAAATTAAATTTCGAAGTACGTGTACCTACATACTATAGTAGGCAGGCGGATCCGAGGTTACACAGAACATTTATATCTTAGAGCGCATGGGAATGTTGGAGCGACTAGCCTCTAATTTCAAGCTGCCTAATATCGTCAAGATCGCAAAATGACATTGCAGTAACATAAAACTCGTCGGGCGTAAACTCCTAGATATATGCAAGCGAAAAGTTGGGCTCTTCAATTTTCCCTTCAGGCCTTACTTCCTGCGAGGCCACGTCTGACTTTCAATTTGCTATGATTGCCCAACCTCCTAATGGTCATGATCCTTATATTCTTGGCTTCATATGTATATCTAAGTCCACAGGGCAGGACCGGGGATGGGATACGGTCCATTATTCTGGTAAATGTCAAAAGTAATACCCGGTGTAGATCCAGTATACGCGCCAGGGAATGAAACCAGAGAAGAGCTAGGAGGAGATCTGGTGCCAGACCCAGTGACGGTGACCTGGAAACAGCTAGGATACACCTGAGCTCCAGGGTAGGAATATGCTACATAGTATTGAAGACGTATGTTAGCGTAATGTGTTCTCCTTTTACTCATTCTTCAATACTTTTGTACGGGTGGGCGGATATCTTTACGTACCAGCATGGAGTGCAATGATCTCGTGACGGACGATGTAGTTTCCTGGTGCAAGGCCTGTGGGAATCTTGAAGGTATAGGGTGTGTTGGTCTCCAGGGGTGTCTATTGGGAGAATGACCATCTTGTATCAGTACCATGGCCTCTTGAACGAATAATAGACTGCGATCGAAAAGGCCCTCTAGTTTTGGTTTGCGTATTGGGACTCTTACCGTTGCCCAGACACCTGAGGAGCTCTTTCCAGCCTCAGCAACTTTGAACCAAACTTTCCTATAATGATGAATCCACCGTCAGTCTCTCATCCCTCTCCAAATACCAAGAAGAGTTAACCCATACGCTGTTCCAGGGCTGTAGCTGCTGCAGCTACCAGGGCACTTGGCCATATATGTAATAACAGGCTAGATGAGCGAGTAGATGTTAACGATCTTTAATTCCAGCTTACTTTGCTCCATCAGCATCAACTAATCGAACGACTTACGCCCTTGTGACTGTCCGGCCATGTAGTCCATTTCAACGAGATGGTGCTCCCCGGAGCGACAGAGGCAGAGATAGGTGCGGGAGCAGTCGCAAATCCGCCATCGGTGTACCCGTTGCACTGGACGTCGATAAGAGAAAGGTCGATGACGGGACCGTTTCCTGGGATCTTGCGGAAGATGCGCTGAGGAGTTGGGCTTAGGTAAGGGTCAACATTGGGGTTCCAGCCTGGATAGGTTACGCCATTGATCACAGCTGGATCAACGTAGCCGTGTGCGGAGACAAGGGGCGCAAGGGCACTCGATGCCGCCAATACTATGGAGTACTTCATGATGACCGTATCTATGAAAACCGCCTAGACCTGGCCTTCCTGTTGAATCGACGTATTAAGGATCGGTTGATAACTAATAGATTGATATGATAGAATGCTAAGACTTGAATTGCAGAGATAATCCTCCACCTATATATACTGTCGAGTGGGATTACAGATATATATATACACATCATGCATGGGCAAGGTATTTCGGGTCCACGGAAACTTCAATATGGTTGGGAACAAGGCATCAAGGTAACCCTAAGCCCAAGTATGACTATAGCTATGACATGCATGAGCGTAGAACCTGGCTTGGTAGACGGAGCGCAACCATGGTCGACGGGCGTAGTTCTGCCGTGGAAAGCACACCCGTCTGATGATTCCATCCCATGGTTACTGGTTGAAGAAAAGATGTATAGACGGCTCCCGCGCCTTGTATCCCGGCATTCTGACGAATTGTTAATTAATGACTTCACGCATCCTGGTAACTTCGGCTGGATTGATTCAAACGAAAAACCAGATCCAGTGGAAACATTCGAAACGAGCCGTCTACTCAGGTTCGTTACCACTCGGAGTGCGTTGTATGCAGCTCGACGTCCCGCCAAGGCGACGGCGTCAGTCCGTCCGCGATTTATATTAACTGGCAAGGTCAGACGACTCTACTGACTAACTTGCCACTACAGTCTAACTTTGAAACGAGATGCTACATCGTGTTCGTCAACTTGCAACTTGATCACGGATCCAGGTTCCGAAAGTTTTCCAGCATATTATTATAGTATGCTCGGGATGTTATTGGTCGAGATCCGAAGAACATGGAAAATTCGTGGCAGCTCATGGGATTGTCATAAACAGAAAAACGTTCCATTGTTTCTCTAGAAGTTGGAAGTATTGCCTGTGAGTCTGAACCAATAAACTGGGCTAGTGTTTCACCTGAATTACAAGGAATAA
Source organism: Orbilia brochopaga (assembly GCA_036872635.1). Lineage (NCBI taxonomy): Eukaryota > Fungi > Ascomycota > Orbiliomycetes > Orbiliales > Orbiliaceae > Orbilia > Orbilia brochopaga. Next base: position 413,925 of record JAVHNQ010000003.1, on the reverse strand, counting down.
AGCTTGGGCATTGGCCGATAATTTTATAGAAATACTCTGGATGACGATATATATTGCCAAGGTTGGCTAAACGGATAATGTTCCATGATTCCCGTCGTCCGCTAGGGTGGCAATAACTTTTCTAGGTAGAAGCTTGATTTCCATTCCTACGACTAAAGGAGCCACCATTATCTGTATACTTATAAGAAGTAGTGCTTCTTCGAGCGTTCATGTCAATATTAATAGCATGATAGCCCTCTGATTCAACCGAATTTCGGTGAGCAACTGCAGTGCTGGTCCAAAGGCCAATTGTTAACTGTAGATGAATGCTGGTGGAAAGTGCTACTCTTTGCGTGGCTGTCTCGCATATAAAATCAATACCGCGTAAAATAAATGGTGTTATCAGTATCGCAAGCGTATCGCACAATGTACAATGGATGATTCGATATCAAGCTCGAGCGCCCGGAATTGGAACCCAGTGATACGCGATAAAATGTGAATGTGTTGTGTGGTGGGTGCTTGCACGCTCCAGCCAATCAGAGGGGCCGAATTGGAATCACCCCGGCTTCTGTTCAATTGACCTCATCCTCGGAGAACCGCAGCGACTACTCGCCGACAGCACCTTCGCGACACCACCACGCATTGGCCTCACCCCGCGACTGAGCCCGATTATGACCACGGCCAATTCCAAGTCGTGACCTCCCGCCATCTCCCTATCCCCGCCACGAAGGAGACACCGTCCTTCAACGCCGAGGCTTCTCCTCTTCCCGCTCTGGAACCACCGTCTCGCAGACGTCATCACGACAGTACGCCACAATGGCATCGCTACTTCCCCTCCGGTCGACGCTCGCCCGCCGCAGCGCTGCCTCCCTCCTCTTTACCTCGGCCCGAAACTTCTCCACCACCCCGCGCCGCCTGCTGGCCAGTCCACAGGAGGACCAACGGTCCAAAGCCATTCCGCATCCCGCCGCGGGGCAGGGCACACGCACCTTCAGATTGGGCCGAGAGGCCGGCTGGGGCGAGACCGAATCCGCATTGGATGTCGCGGCAAAGTACTTCCTCATGTTGGAGACTCTGCGGGGGATGTACGTCGTGCTGGAGCAGTTCTTCCGCCCACCGTAAGTAGCCTCCAGGACCCCCCACGTACGGACGGCTACCACTCTTCGGTACCGTATGTATATGATCCTGGGCAGTGCTGACGGCAAATTGTAACGGCAGATATACAATCTACTATCCATACGAAAAGGTACTGAGACACAGCACATGCAAATATCGCGGAGCGTGATGGCCTTCCCGACATGCAAGCTTACACAACCGCTCGTATAGGGCCCCATATCACCACGCTTTCGGGGCGAGCATGCCCTCCGGAGGTATCCCTCGGGCGAAGAGCGATGCATCGCCTGCAAGTTATGCGAAGCCGTGTGTACCCGTTCTATAGTACCACCCTGCTATGAGTTTCAGCATGCTCACATGGCGAACAGGTCTGCCCGGCACAAGCTATCACGATTGAAGCAGAAGAGCGAGAGGACGGCAGCCGAAGGACCACGAGATACGATATTGACATGACGAAGTGCATGTGAGTATCTCGTCACTGCCTAATATTAAACGAGCGCGTAATCCGATACTAACGGTTTTGATAGATATTGCGGGTTTGTGACCAGGCCAGACGTCAGCTTACTAAACCCGCGAAGGAAATTGCTAAGCCGTGATTCTACTATGACAGATTCTGCCAGGAGAGCTGTCCAGTCGACGCCATTGTTGAATGTAAGACATAATGCTCAAGGCTTTCTTGGAAAGAAGTGACGTGGACCTAGCTAACTGCTTCTGTGCAGCGCCGAATGCTGAATACGCTACGGAAACCCGCGAAGAGTTGCTGTACAACAAGGAGAAACTCCTCGCTAACGGTGACAAGTGGGAGCCTGAACTAGCCGCAGCTATTCGCGCCGATGCCCCATACCGATAGAAGGAACGGGCAGCCGTTAAACGTCCAGGCCCTGCCGCTCTCGTCGAGCCTCCCGACGAAATATTGCGACGGCAGTTTCCAAGCGAATAGTGATGTTCACTTGTACGGATGCAGATCTGGTTGGGTGTATATAGTTGCCGAAAGTTTGTCTGACGAGCATGGTTATCAAAATTTCGAAACGAAATTTCATTCGGCTGGAAGCCGATGCACTTGGATTTTACGTGCCTCTACATTGACGCCTCCAACGTGACGGGTCTATTATGACAGTGCTGGCCGGTTCAGTGAGCCGAAATAGAGCAGTTGGCCTGACGAAATTTCGGACTCTTGGCCCCGGTTGTATTTTCCACACCGGTGTCCCAGCTTCTCAACTGTGAAAATCTACCATGATTCTCCCGTCTGCTGGGTGTGAAGAGGGAAGGTTGGTCTGGAACAACGTCCAACCGGCGTTGTGGACATGCCTGTTTCACGGTAGCCTCAACGGCGTCCCAGGCTTTCCATTGGCGAGCGGAGACTATTGTAGATCCAAACAATTATCGGAAAAAACAGAGAATGCATCTGAAACCCCCAATCGCCTTTGCCCGAACCCAGGTTAGTTAGACGATCAATCGATCTGGGACTGAGTCAACAGGGTTGAGCACTGGCTCGAATGATCAAGTGTATGGGGGCCGACCGGCAACGCCGAGCGTCTGATACAATGCATGCAATGCTTCGGGAATGTATTGAGTAGTTCAAGTTTGCAAGTCTGATGGCACTGTACTCACTCAATTACGTTACTCGACATGATACGTCGCAATGTTGCACGATCACATTGCATTAGCTGGTGGTACGGTGCCGTGCAATGATCAACTGGCCCTGTCATGATAATACGGTAGTACTATGGACTTATAGAAACATTCTAGTCATTGTCATGGTGTTAGAGTCGTATTATACGTATGTCTTACATATTCAGGCCGGGATATTTGCCTTCGAACTTGCGGGAACTTGGCTGACGCGCTGTTTGGTTCACGAGTCCATTCAAGGGCTCGGGGACCGGCAAGACTCCTTGTGACGAATGAACTGAACTGCTTTGGAGCATCTGACCTCGTAGACTATAGACCATTTCTATAGAATAGACATGCAAAGGGCTGGTCTAGATGAGAAATCACATACAGACTCGTCCCCAAGCCAGACTGTATACCAAACCAGAAGTCTCTATTGTAGAGTGCCAAAACGCTCCAGAGTTGCCAGCAGTTGTAGGGACGCGTTCGCGACGAGACGCCGTAGCAGTGTACGGTAGTTGCCCTTGCGGGCCGACAGAGCGCGGCGTGGTTCACTGCATGGTTCCATAGTGAGGCTCTGCCTGGACGGCTACGGCAGGCGGATTTGTTTCCGTGCACCAAACGTTCCAACGTGCGACAACACAGCCTGTGCACAATACCACACGTCGCAGGTTTCTGAACATCAGCCTCCTTAAGCCTCAGCCTCGTGCATGTAGACAGTTATATTGGAATAGATGCCCGTTTCTCGTAAAATCGATTATCAGTCAACGAAACTACCAGGGGATTGGTTATTGGAGTTCGGTTTTCGATTTATTGTTATTAACTGTACGCCAGCAGCGCAGGCCTACCTTCGACCTCCACGCTGGCCGTGCTTTACAACCTCCCATTTTACGACAACTCTCATTTATATTTTAGGATTCCACGGTCTCTCACTTCAAGTTTGCACTGGTTGATATGTCGGGATAAACACATCGCTGGACGATAGCGACTCCGTGATAACACTGAAATCAATATTTTGGACCCATCAATTGCAATCGATAATTTATAGTCACACGAAGTTTTATATACAGAAACATATCATTCTACAATCATGAAGTCGATACCCCTCTCTACGACCCTTCTCCTCTTCTGCTCTCTCCTTGCCTCGACACTCGCAGCAGCATCTCCAGATTTAGAAGCACGAAACACAGGCCATGATCTCAAGAGAACCTCAGAGGCAGATACGCGTGCGCCATCGGTACCAGCAGCCGAACCATCAGCCGAATACATCATCATAGTATCCGAAGTGGCAGCACCGAGTAGACAAGACGCCGACGCACAATCGAACGTGGATATGGGCTGCACAATGGCCATCGACAACACCGAGATTGAAATCGATAGCAACCGCCCACCAACCGCCGACGGCCTGCGAACGCAAATTAAGAGGTCAGCAGCCAACGCCGCAGATGTACCAACTGGTCACGGCGGCATTCATAGACGCAGCCTCAACAGCAAACGCGCAATCTCCGACGTGCCCACAGGTCACGGAGGCATACATCGACGTATGAGTTCAAAACGGCTAGTATCAGATGAGGCGCCAACCGGCCACGGAGGGCCAAGTAGCCGAGAACTCAAGTCCGCCAGACGAAGACGCGCGATGGCCGACATCGCGCCTACGGGGCATGGAAGGGCGAGTGGAGCTAGACTTCCCAGGCGACTGGTATCGGATGAGTTACCGACCGGGCATGGTGGGGTGAACGTCAAGGGGAAGCGGGAGTTGCGGATGTCAAGTGTGCACACTGGACATGGAGGGATGAATATATAGCGATGTTGTAAATATATCTCTCTTAAGATCTTATCGAAATTCCGGAGCTGTATAGATATCCAATTGTAATATTTTTATTGGTATACCTGAGCGCACTGGGGTATTCTCGTAGGGCCGGACTGCCCCAAGAATTGAGTATATACTGTGTCAACAAGGCCGTGTTTCTGAAGAAGGTCTGCCTACGCGCATACGCCCCTATAGAAATTGATTAAGTAGAATGCCACATCGATACTGTATTACTATTCCAAATACGCCGCTCGGTCAATAATGCTGGGGTATAACCGTATCAATCGACCCCGATCTTCCGACACAGTATATAAGGTATAATGCGTATACATGCACATATCGTTTAATCACGCAAGCTGGCTTCGAGCCAATATGAAAGTATTTTCAACAGCGAAAGATCACTTGCTGACCCAGAGGTTGGCTGTCTGGTCTACGAGAAATAAAAATAACTGAAGCATCGTAAATATTCCCTACTACATTCTATATCGCCGTAACCAACATTTTTCCATCAAATTTCATAGACACGCCTGCTCACTTTTCCCGCCTTAGATAAAACAGAAACCCTAGAGACGATATAACGACACTCGAAATCGATACGCCTACCGCCATCAAATATTCCCATCATCAAATATATACGAATCATTAACCCTCTCAAACACCATCACCGGACCAGGCTCGAAAACCTCCTCCAGGGTCCTCTCGAACATCGATATGGGCCCAGTAATCGGTCCAGGACCATGAGTTTCCTCTAGCGTCAGCCCCTTCTCCCGCCGCTCCCGCAATTCCCACGCCTGAATCTTATCATCAAACAGCACCGGCGCCCCGCCAGGTCCATGCCGCCCCCGCAGCGAGCAAACCATGCTGACCTCCCAATCGTCCCGCGTGCGATACCGCACCTGCATTTGCCGCCCGTGGTACCGCGCGTCCGACGACGACCACGCGTCCAGCCGCGCAACCGTCTGCTCGAGCACATGGTACGCTGTGCGCACGGGGAAGGCAACGTTCACAACCCCCAGCCGCGGCGTCCGCAGCAGCAGATGCTCCAGCATCTCGGTAATGTAACTGGCACCCTGTTGCGTCTCCACACATGTCACCGTCAGCTCCTCGAGCGCCGTGCATTTGTCTAGCACGCGTTTCGCCGGATTGTTCGGCGTGTCAAGCCATGCCCAGTCGCCAGAGTAGCGGGAGTACCCGCGAATAACGCGCAGGGAGCCCGCGTGCCGCATCACGACCTCGTTCCAGAACATGGCGCCGAGCTGCGCGATGGAGACAGGGCCGAGGTACTCGTGACACTCGACGTCGAGGCTGGTGAGGTGGTTTGTGCGGTCCGTCAGCAGGAAATTTGCGATGAGACGACTGAAGACGTTCGTTTTGAACGTCCGCGGCCGCACAGCGGCTATGTGGAGGCTTCGCACGGACTTCTCTACGACGTTCGCCGCCGCGGAGCCGGTCATGGCCGCGACGAGGGTGATGTTGCGGAGCTTGTCGAGCTGACGTGGGGTCGCGGGGAACTGGATGGGTGGCATGTTCTTCCAAGTGTGTTCGAGCGCGAACGTGTTCAGCGCGGGTGCGTCAAAGACGGCGCTCCACAGCATCGATGTCGTCACTTCGGCCATCGAGAAGCCATCGTGGAGGTGGAATTTGAAGCCCTGGAGGTCGGGTGAGCGGTGGATAACTGCGATGACAGCCTGCGCTTGCTGCTTCGAGAACATGCGGCAATTGGGGGCGCCGACATTCCAGGCGGCGAACTCGAGGCCGAGCGCGGATAGGTCGGCCAGCGAGGCCATGTAATCGCCCAGCTCGCCGACGGGGCTGTCCCAGCGGAGGGAGGCATTGAGGCGGTATGTACGCTCTGGAGCGCAGAGGACGCGTGCGAGGGCAGTGTATGCGCTGACGGAGAGGCGGTTGCTTCCGCGCCAGCTGTGCACCAATTAGCATAGTAGCTGTAGCAATGCACGGCGTGTGCGTATCTAGTGATAGTGTAGCACAAGTATATGCATGTAGATATTAGTGTGTACCCACCGAACGGTCACCAGGTCCGTCGCGAGCCCCACCACCCGCCGTACCAGCTCTATGAACAGCTCGATATCCTCATCCGGCATATCATTAGTATCGAACGGCAGGAACCCGGTATTCATCACGGGGTGCTGGCCGCGACACCAATTCGGGGCATCGGGCGGCCGATTCGACAAATTGTACGGATATCGCGTGTCGACAACCAGCTCCCGGATCACCTGCGGGCCGACGCCGAACAGCCGCCTCGCGTGGCCGACACCGCGGCCTATGTTATCCAGATGCCATAGCTTGGCTCTGATATGTCGCGACGTCCACAGCGGCGTGCACAGCCGGAGAGCGAGCGAGCGGAAGAGGTCGGTGGAGGCGGCATGGTAGAGGCTGCTGTTTGGGGCGGCGGTGCGGACGGCCTTGAGGGCTCGTTTGTCGAGGTAGGAGGTTATCTCGAAGAGGATCTCGAAGGGGAGGGCGGACAGCGCGGACATGAATCGGCAGTCGTGTAATCTCCGATAGATATAGACACTCGATATTTAGTTATAGTTTTCTTCTGGTATTCAATCGGTGAGGCGTGGAGGCGGTCCGGCGGGCAGGCTGATAGAATTTATAGACCGCCGCGGTGCGCCTGGTCGCCGAATTGGATCCTCGCGGCTCTGTCGTCTGGAAAGCTCGCCTGAAAGTAAAAACCCTGCCTGCCGCTGAATACAACCACCATCGCCATCGACATGAGCGCCGCCGCAAAGGCCGTCCAGGCTGCCGCCACTGCAGCAAAGCCGCGGGGCAAGGTCGGCATCATCGTCTCCGCCGGCATGATGCCCAAGATGGTCAAGGTCCGCGTTCCGACGCCCGTCTGGAACGAACATCTGCGAAAGGTACCTACCTCACTCTCCCCTCCATGCACCCACCCCTCCATACGTCGATTACCCCGCCATTGCTACGATCTACTGCAAGAAGAAGAATGCTGACAGGATGTATGTGTATGTGCAGTACTTCCACCGTCACATCGATGTCCTCTCCCACGACGAACGCTCCGCCTGCCGCACCGGTGACGTCGTCCGCATCCTGCCCATCGAGCGCGCATCGAAGCTCAAAAGACACATGGTCGCCGAAGTCATCTCCCCCTTCGGTACCGGCGAACGCATACCCATCGAAACCCCCGAGGAGCTCGAAGAGCGCATGAATGCGCGGCGTACGGCGCGTGCCGAGAACCGCGCAGAGAAGATAGCTGCGAAGCAAGCCACCATCGAGGCGACCAAAAAGGCGAAGAGGGAGAAGTACGAGAAGAACCTAGCAGCAAAGGAAGGGAATGCTGCCGTTGACGCAGCTGGTGAAGAAAAGCCACCTAGCTAGCTGAACCCTCATGTGGAAGGAAGCGCCGTTCTGTACATACAACCTGTATATCTAGACAGTATATATTACATATCGACCGCCATTGCACGATGCACTGGATACCTAGATACTAGTCTATCAAGCCACAGTGACCGTAACCAGATATGATACCAATCGACAATGGCAATTCTCAATCGAGTGCTAAAACCAATACTGCGACATCCAAAACAAAACAATACTCCCGCAAACCGCAAGCATCACGCCCAAGTATACTATATCGTACATGCACACCGCGCGCCATCTAGGCAGCTCGTTCTCCAAAATGCCGCGCCCAATCCTCATACTCCTGCAAACCCTCCTTGCTCACACTGGGCCTGATGCTCTTCAAGCTCGCCTTGAAATCCTCCAACATGATCGGACGAATATCCTCCATCCGCATATGCAGTAGCGACTCTCCCAAACTCCGCAGCGGGCCCATCGCCGCATCTTTCGCCAACGCCGTGATATCCGAGCCGGAGAAATCTAGAAAACATGAATATTAGTTGGTGATAGATGGATAGAGAATATGGTGATAAGTGTACCTTCTGTTAACACTTCTAGCTGCCGCATATCCCGTTCGGTCAATGTATGCTTCTGCTGCCCTAGCAGATTCTTCAACTGCACGACCCTCACCGGCCCATCCGGCAACGGTATGTACTGTCGCCTCACAAACCGCCGTCTAGCAGCCTCATCGATGGCCCACGGCAGGTTCGTCGCAGCCAGCACCAGCACCCGCGACGGGTCGCCTGCAGCATCCGCATTCTTCGTCTCCTTCCCGGCCGCCGCCCGCTGCAGTGCGCTCCATTGGATCAAGAACTCAGTCTTGATCCGCCTTGTCGCCTCGTGTTCTCCGCTGCCGCTGCGCGTCGACAACAAGCTATCAATTTCGTCTATGAAGATGATAGATGGCGCCAGCGCTTTCGCCAGCTGGAACAGCGCGCGAACAAGCTTCTCCGACTCCCCGAGCTGCACGCTGCGTTAGCTTGTCATTTTGTAGTTTTCGGTATGTTAAGGTGACATACATATTTACTCGTCAGCGACGACGCCGAGATGGAGAAAAACGTCGACTTGCTCTCCGTTGCCACCGCTCTGGCAAGCATCGTCTTGCCCGTCCCCGGCGGCCCGAACAGCAACATACCCCTCGCCGGTTCCCGTAGCCCGCGGAACAAATCCGGGCGGAGGAACGGATAGACAACAGCTTCCTTGAGCGCCAACTTTGCGACTTCCAGTCCCGCTATATCGTCCCAGTGCACTTCATCCCCGTGGATCACAATCTCGTTTAGGATCTGTTTCGCAGCCGCCTGGTCGACGCCCTTATCCAGGCTCTTCAGCGCGGTCTTGACCCGCTGGTTCCATACTTCGTCTTCTAAAGCCTCAGGCGTCGCCTCGCCGGGGTCGGACGAGTCGGCGAGCTCGTACATTGGCTCTTTCTGCGCTGCGTGTGAGGATGACGGCTTCTTGTCCTTCGTGTCGTCGCGTGAACCTCGTGGTTCAGTATACTTGAAGGTCCTCTTCGGCCGGTCGACGTCCGATTGCTTCCTCGGCGTGTCAAGTCTGCCGGCGCTGCTGCTGCTGCTCCCGTTGTTATTCAATGGATGTGACGGCCACCTGAAGTCCTGCGAGTTCTTCCGTTTCGCAGTCGTCGACGACCCTTCCATGGGGCTGGTACCTTCAACGTCGTGCGTCCGCCGTGTCTCAACCGGCGACTTGGGAACTTGTACAACCGGCTTCTTTGGCGGCGGGGGCGGGGGTGCAGGTCTATCCGGGCGAGCTGGCGAGCGTGTCACCAGTTCCGGCAAGTCTGGGTCCACATTTGCCAGTCGACTATCCGCTGGTGCTGATATACTCAAGTCGGAGAGATCAGGGTACGCAGGGTAGGGCGAGTACGCCGGTGCCTGCCCGTAAGGCTCTGGTGGATACCCGTAGTTCTGCTGCGGCTGGACGATATACTTTGCAGGGTCGGGGAAGTACTCTGTTCTCGTCTGCTCGTGCACCGGTAGAGGTGGTGGCGGCGGTGGCGGTCTCGGCGGGTTGGCCATCGATGACGCCGGCGCGGATCGCGAAGTCGGTACACCGCCTAGCGCCGTCGCCGACGGACTAGAATGCAGGGGCGGCGGCAGCGACGAATACACCGGGGACTGCGTCGCCATAGTGTCCGGATTCGAATGCGTTCTCGTCAAATCCACCGTCGACGTCTCTCCCGAATGCCGCGACCCCAACGTCGCCGTCGACCGGTCAGTAAACGAGCGGCCGACGGACAACCCATCGTGTCTCCCCGCACCCGTCCCCCAAGCCCTTGTAGCCGCTCGTGCAGCTGCCGCAACGCTCTCTTGCCCGGGTTTCGGCTGCCGTCGCTGCTGTTGCGGGACCTTACTTCCCGACCCGCCGCTCGAGTTGCGCAGCGTCGTCAGCAGGCTCTTCTTCTGGGGACTCGACGACCGCGTGCGTATCTTATTCACCGAGGCGTTCGGCGGCAAGCTCAGCGCGATATTGCTACTCGACGCTGTAGCAACACTCGACCCTCCCGACGGCCGTCTATCGTGCGGCGGCCGCAAGCTCTCAGCATCGTCATCCTCCCCGAGGAAAAAGTACGGCGGCGGGCCACCATTCCCGCCGCTATCTGCAGTTCCTATTCCTAAACCTCCTCCTCCAAGTCGCTCTGCATCGCTCACAGTCGGCGAGTGGACCTGGGATTCCAGCAGCGGAGAGGTGCCGTTATACCGTCTGAGTAAACTCTGCTTCTCCTCCTCCTCGCGCCGACTGAGTTTCAGCACCTCGATAGTGTCGATGCGGTCGAGACACTGCAGCTTTAGATCTCCGAGGCTCTCGATGAGCGCTTTTTCCGTGTGCGACGGGTTCGCGGAGGCCGAGTGCTTGCGGGCGGCGGCGGTGCGCTCGTACGACTGGATGAGGGCTAGGGCGTCGCGCCAGGAGCGGAGGGCCTCGTCTTCGTTGCATTTCGACTCGAAGTAGATTGCCGTGGAGCAGGTGAGGTATGTTTGGTCGTAGGTCTTCTGTAGAACGGCTTCGTGGGATTTCGACCGCATGATGGCAGTTGTGGTTGTCGTATTGATAGGAGGGAGAGATGGCGGTGGGGAGAGAGTCGAACGGCCATCCAGGCTCCCTCTCCGTGGGGTATGGTGTACGCGTGTCCTATCGAGTTAGCTAGTCGTAGACAGCGACGTCAGCCGGTAGTTTGAGCATGCAGAATAGCGAGTGTCGTCGAGGCTTGTAGATGATTCGGTGTATGGTAGTCGTTGTAGCTGGTGTGATGATGTCGAAGCTGGAGTGCTGTCGTCGGTTTTGAGCTGGTTCAACCTCCCTGTCTCGGCCGGTTTCAGGCCCTACACAATCCAGCAGCATGCACAGTACCACATAGCAATCTTCACACGAGACTTCAATCAAATAGCACGGGATAAACAAACGGAAGCGTTCACGGCACCCGGATATGTTCCCTGGTGCGTAATGCTGCGCGCCGGCAGCGGTTGGGCGTGTGCAGGCTGTGATTAGCTGGGTCTGATGTCACCGCCCGCCTGGCTGCGTCGCCTGTCGCCCCGCGCTAACAATAGCATCCAATCACAAGCCTCTCCCCCAGCTTCATTTCCACCAGCGACTACAGCTACTGGTACTAGTATTGCACTATCCTAGGCTCCGGAGAGTATAAACCTCAGTCGACGGCCATTCACGATGGATTCACGATGGGTGTATTGTTTGCTCCTTCTTTCATTCTGCCGTACCTCATGAAAGCACGCAAGCAAAGAAATTAAACAAACGACAAAGCGGAGAGAATAGAAAGGATAGAAAGACCGTAATTTAAGCAGTCCGCCAAACTGCTGATGCTTCACGGAATCCAACAGTCAAAACACACCGCTCGTATGTATGTATACCTCCCCAAATTAACGACCGACCGTCCTACAGCTACGCCGCCGCAGCGACAGCATCACCGTCTTCCGCCTTCTTCTCCTCCTCCGTCGTCGTCTTAGCCTTATCCTTATTCTCGGCCTCCGCTCCCCCCGCGATCCTCGTCAGCTCGTTCACGAAACTCGTCCCCCAGAACGCGCTGGTATACTTCGTCACGTAGCCATACAGCTTCTGGTGATTCGCCTCCCGCAGGTCATCCGGCATCGTGATGGCATCGTGGATCGCCGTCGCCAGCTCATCCGTATTCCACGGGTTGACGATAATCGACCCGTTGAGGCTCTGCGCTGCTCCCGTAAACTCGGACAGGATCATGACCCCGTGCCGCTTCTGCTGCGAGGCGATATACTCGTAGCTGACCAGGTTCATGCCGTCGCGCGTCGACGAGACCAGACAGACGTCCGACACGGCGTAGAGCGCCACCAGCTCATCGAAGGACACCGACTTGTGCATAAAGTGGATTGGCATAAATTCGATCGTTCCTGCCTATTGTTAGCGGGATCTCGGTTCCAATGGGCCTACAATAACAATGTCGAGGGCATTGCCTACCAAATTTGCCGTTTATCCGGCCGACAAGCTCATTGACCACCGCACGCAGATTCTGGTATTCCTCCACATCCTGCCGACTCGGCACAGCAACTTGCACAAGCACGACCTAAATCACGACACTAGCGTAAGCACACACCCAGATACACTAGAAGTCTGATGAATGACATACCTTGCCAATCCACTCGGGATGCTCCGTTAGGAACACTTCGAGCGCATGTAGCTTCTGTGGCACGCCCTTGATGTAGTCCAGCCGGTCAACGCCCACGATCAACTTGACGCCCTGGAACTTGCGCTCCAGCGTCTCAATCCGATTCATGACTTTAGGCTGCGTGAGGGCCTCCGAGAACTTGTCCGGGTCGATACCGATGGGGAATGCGCCGACGGAGACCATCTTGCCCTGGAACTCCACGCCGTTCGGTGTCGTATTCAGGCCTCTGCCATCAACACCCATATTAGCGTCATCTCGATACAACATATAGTAAACTACATGTCTAGGTATAGCAGCAGCCAATGGGGTAAAGGGCATTACGGGCACATACAATATCCTTGAGCAACTACTCAAGAAATGTCGCGCATAGTCGTACGTATGAAACCCGATCAAATCGCAATGCAGCACGCCGAGCAAAATGTCGTTCCGCACCGGTAAAATCCGGTAAATCTCACTGCTCGGGAACGGCGTGTGCAGGAAGAATCCAATCTTCACATTCTTGAACTTATCTCCGATCTCCTCGCGCAGCATCGCCGGCAGCAGCATCAGATGGTAGTCATGCACCCAGATCAGATCGCCGTCCTTGACAACGCTCGCGACCGCCTTCGCGAACAGACGGTTGGCGTCGCGGTAGGCGATCCATGCGGGCTCGTCGAAGGAAATTTCGCCGGGATGGTAGTGAAAGAGCGGCCACAGTATCGAGTCTAGAAGTAGACATAGCGTTAGAATATATGTGGCTGGGTACAGTGGGCAATCGCCATACTTGAGAAACCGTTGTCTATATTCGTCGTGCATAGATATTAGCCATGAATCCTACTTGAAGCACTACAGTAAAGCGGCAATGGAAAGAACATACAGTGCTTGTCCGCCAGGTCGTCCGACAAGTAGACGGGAACAGCGTTATACTCGTCCTTCAGCTTGCCGGCGACCAGCTCCTTCTCGTCCTCCGGAATCTCGCGCCCAACCCAGCCAAACCAGTGGAATGTCGTCGTCTTTTTCAGCCCGGACAGGCCGGTTACCAGCCCGCCGGAAGACATGCTGAAGTCGTAGCTGCCATCGTTGCTGCGCTTGACAGTGATGGGCAGCCGGTTGGATATGAGCAGCAGAGACATTGTGCCGTATATAAGAAAACTGCAAACTCAAACGGAGTGAAAGAAAGCGAGAGAGGTGGAGCTGCTGGCGCAGAATCGAGGTGGAAAACGAGTCCGTCGGCAGGGCCCGCAGAGTGATACGGGAGAAGGGGAAGGAGAAGGTTCAGCGATCGATCTGCGGTGGTGAGAAGCTGCGGCTTTGCAGCGTTCGTTCTTCTGCAACCCGCCGTTAACTTTTTGTTGTCGGTGACACCGCCCGCCAAATTCGAAATTCAGTGACGTATTTTGCTCCGTCGCACAGGCCGGTCCAACAGCGTCTACCCCGCTCCAACCACCAATTCTCTATTGCATCGACGGCTCTCACTGTCAGCTTCTATCACCTCCTGATGCGATGCGGAACAACCGCAACCAAAGTCTACAGCGAACGCAGATGGCAGCTGCTGACACCCGGGCGTCAGGACAGCCGTATATCTCGAGTCCCGCTGGGCGTCAGGCAGAATTCGCTACATGCTACAGCTACCCCTCCATGCGGGATAGCCCGCCAGCCTAATGTGCGCCTGCAAACTCGCATTCCGATGGCCCAGCTGGCCATCCATCCTGCATGCAGCATTACGCAACCGCCAGCTGACAGCATCAATTGACGAAAAAAACTCGCAGAACAAACTGCGACGGTCAATTCAGCAATGCAAAACAGGTAGATTGAAACCCGACAAACCAAGCAGTGCGATGGTAGAAACCGACTCACCCTGAGCAAAAGGCCAGCTGTGCGGTATGCTCAATCGATTCGTCAAGATACCTGATCAATAGCGACGACGAGAATAGGAAAGTACAGGAGAGGGCCGACCCGAACGAACTGACCACACGGCACAATTCGCAAACTCGGTCAGAAAATAAAACTTACGTACCTGAATAGTCTTGCTACCCGAATCGAAGCCGGTATAATAACACCAGGCAGAGTTGATATCCAGCAGACACGGTAAGAATTATATATCAGCACAATGCTAGATTTTATATTTGTCGCCCGCGCATCTAGAAATATTCGAAATCCATGACGTCCATGCATATATACAGCATATAAAATTTTTATCCGCTCAACTAGTACTTGAACTAGCCGGCCCAATTCGCATATCCGCAGCAGCATCGCCGGAACTACTCTTCCCAGTTCGGTCCGCAAGTATATCCCTCTGCGATAAGACGTGTACACTTACCGGACTAGTACCGGCACTCCTGCGGGCGGCAGACCAGGGTCTCAAGTCAACCGTGCAATCCCGGGACGACTGCGCGCTGATACGCTTATCCAACGGGCACTATCTCGGCTTGACTTTCGTTATGATTCTAAGCTGAGGCATTATTCCCAAGCTAGTATTTCACGACGGGGAAAAAGCCGCTGCTGGACCGGTTGGCCAATCGGAGTATCTGATACTGTCACGTTATTCTAGATCTCAGTTTAGTATCTATGGTGCTATATGCAGAGTGCTTTATAGGATCTAATCGTAAAAAATTCTCTGCTCGCTGCATACGAGGTCATGGTCAATTGGGACTGGTTTGCAAGACCTCGGAATTAGACAAAATATATTTTGTACGCGAGAAATGTTGCCCCGCCACGAGTGCCATCCCACTTAGTACAAAAACGTCGGCGCCAGATGCCCGCCACTAAGGAGCTCAGTTGGCTTAATTTATATCTCATTGTGAATCTTGCAATGCCCGCCAAATTCGATCTGAAATTATTATATTAACAACTTATCTCATAATTAAATCAGACCAGCTAACTAAAACCCTGCCCGATACTAATAATCGATGCACACAGCAAATTGACCTCCAATATAGCCATCCCGAAGAGATATACGGCTGTCGTATACCATTCCTCAAACACCACCCAATCCCATATCAATTAATTGGCATCCACAATTCCATATCCCAAAAATCTCCCTACCTCTCCGTCGGATGATCCGTCAACGGCACATACATAACCCCATACTAACAACCATTCCACCCATCAGCCAGTGCACTTCCACCACTACAACCGCAAAAAACCATCAGACAAAATACGCACCTTCTTCTCCTTCCTAACCACCCCTTCAGAATCCTTATCCACATGCCAAATACTCTGCTCACCAAACCGCCCCGTCTCAACAGGTATAAACAGCCGTCCAGGCCTAGCAAGCTGCTCCACAAGCTCAGCGTGCACCTCCCGCGCCGCAGCGCCCACATGGATAGCATTGTACGGCGCCTTCTCAGCATACCCGCGCCTCCCGTCGCCGCGAACGATGGTGATGGTGCCGTCGTCGAGCCAGGATGCGTGTACGGGATCCTTTCGCAGGTTGCGGATGCTGAGGTCCACTAGCTCTTGTATGTGTTCGATGCCGACCACGCGGCCGCCCGGCTGGACCTATATAAGTACACAGGTCAGCTATACCATCTACAGATCGTAGTATACGCGAGGAAGTATGCAATGGATGTGAGAGTATAGTAGTAGAGTTGTGGGGACGAACCATATGAGCCATTACGGCGACGAGATACCCGCTCCCGCTGCCTATATCCAGAATCGACGCACCGGGCTTCAAATACTCGATAATCTCCTCACACGCCTATATAATATAATTCCCACCGGTTCCCCATCAGCATGCGTTACCCCACAGCACAATACTATGACCGCGAGTATGATACCTACGTGACTATGCATATGCGGCGCCGATATCTACCACATCCACCCGTAATATTAGCAATCAATCCACATCACATAAAATAACTCCCACAACATAACATAGCACAATGATTTGATATGATATATGATATATGATGGTAGAGGTGGTAGAGGTAAGAGATAGTAGAGGTAAGAGATAGTAGAGGTAGAGGATACATACAGTAGCACCAAATCCGATCCCCTGCGGTGCATCCTGATACGCAGACCCCCTCGACACAAAATGCCCTCGATCAACTTTCATCATAGCGTCGTACGTCGCGCTATTCGCAATCAGTCCGTTTCGCTTCATGTTTTCTACTAGTTCTGCATTCGTGGTGCCGGAACTGTGCCAGGACATCTTTGCTGCTGTATGTATTCTACTCTCGTCTTTAAACTTCCTGGTAGAATCCGAATTGGAGATAGAATTGTAGTTATCGGTACGTCCGCGTCGGTAGAGATGGGTATAGCTGTCGATTATACGAGTGGTCGAGGTATATGAAGATACGGAGGGACGGTAGGGGTATGTCGTGCGCGGTGTGAGGAGCGCGGTGTGGTATAATCGGCGGAGCGCCAGGGCG
Source organism: Orbilia brochopaga (assembly GCA_036872635.1). Lineage (NCBI taxonomy): Eukaryota > Fungi > Ascomycota > Orbiliomycetes > Orbiliales > Orbiliaceae > Orbilia > Orbilia brochopaga. The sequence continues at coordinate 397,010 of JAVHNQ010000003.1, read as the reverse complement.
GATATCGATAGCTATAGATGCTGCCTCCGGTCTGGTATATCAGCTACTGACTACCTAGGTACTGACTGCAGCGTATCGCTGCCTGCCTACCTGCGATATAATGCGAGGTTATATCAACGAGAAACTACTACTATGTGTATAAGCGATGTTAAGATGCTAATAGCGATAGTGGGGGTGTAGCACTCAGGACTGCGCGGATACTACCGCTGTGGCGTCGACGTCATCGCGCCGCATCCGCCGCCACCCAACGTCCGATATATTGAGTACACAATCTAACACCCATCCAGCTAGATTACAATTACCCTAGTATAATAAGTTGTATATAACGGAGCTACATGTACACAACTACAAATCTTCACATGCGCATGTTAAACGGCCTGTGCGGTCTGAATATTCTCAGTGTAGATGTAATGATGTATATACCTACGTACTCCACCCCATCCATCCCTCACATACCCCGCAATAGTACAATGCTCTGCAACATCAAACGCCAATTCTCAGAGAAATAACAAAAAATGCAATGCACAGTAAATAAGAAAATTAATGAACGGCCGGCGATAAATGTCACGCCAAATACAGCGGAAAACAAAAACGAACGCCAGTCGCAGAATACACGCGGAAGCACGAACCGGACGAACCCGTTCTATACAACCTACCTACCTATACAAAACAAAGGAAACAACAAAAAAATGCAATGAGCGAAGAGAGTGCGGGTAAGCAAGCTTGTGCCTCAAAAATCTATTCCCACATGCTATCAACACCTCGACGACCTAGCCCCGCCCGCCGCCCTAAATGCAACCGACCAACCGACCAACCGACCGACCAGGACACCCCCGGAAAACCCAAGCGTAGTATACTATCTACCAGAAACAAAGACGAGCCAGAGGTCTATAACGATCATACAGACCGCTCGGGGTTCTCGTCCTCCGCAATGACAGCAACGCCCAGCCCGCGGTCCGGACTCGCGAGCACAAGCTGCTCCGTCCGCCGCGCCCGCAGAAAGTCGGCTATCGAGCGGATCAAAATGAACCACCCGACGACCATGAGCACGTAGCTAAACCACTCGTTCCCACTGATCCCCTCGCCGGGTGGGGAGTCGGTCGACACGGCAACAGCGTCAGTGGGCAGCGTGCCGGAATTGAAGTTGTAAGCGTTGGGGTCCGCGGGCGTGGATTCGGGCGCCGGGCTGCCGTCGCCCGGCGGTGGCGGCGGGTTGTCGAGCACCGAGCCGCGCATGTAGAAGCCGTATTGGACGAGCGTGATCCCGAGGCCCGCGCGGGAGCCATTCTTGGCGGCGTGCGTCGTGTGCAGGAGGTATGTGAGCAGGAATCCGATGAACTGGAACGATAGGGATACTGCGGTGTATGCTATTAGCGGTGAGGGATAAAAAGCGAGGTATGGAGGATGACGTACTTAGGGCATTCCACACGAACGCAAAGACGGAGCCGACGGGGAGGCCGTCGATGAAGACCTCGTCGGGGGACATGCCAGGGGCGAGGATGGTGGTTTCCCAATACGGCGGTGTGGCGTCAGCCGCGGCTTGTTCGTAGCTCTATAGAAGCGTTAGCATGCGGACGAGGGAGAAGGACTGATTAGAGGCCTACCGGCGGATGCTCTTCGACGGGCTTCTCACCGCCGACAGTCGGCTTGGCGCTGAGGTTTGCAAAGACGCCGTCATTGCTCGAGTTACCGATGACTCGTCTGGCCGTCGAGCCGGTCGGTTGGGGTGTCGGGGCGGACGACTGGGCTAGGGGGACGCTGCTGGAGGTGTAGTGGACGGTGTCGAGCGGAGCATCCCTGCTGCCGCCCCTGTTGTGCGTTCGTAGGTCGTGGTCGTCGTCCTCATCGTCACTGGAGTCGAAGGAATCGGCGAGGGCGGTGTTCTCGTTGGCTTCGATGGCGGAGACGGGGGAGTCGGGCCGGGAGCGGAAGGAGGGGGGTGGTGAGTTCGGGATGGCGGCCGGGAGGTTGTCTTCGCCGTGGTCGTCGGTTTGGACCTGTGGGTGTATAGGTTAGCCGATTTCTGTCGTGCCAGACGCTAGAGCGTTCGAGAAAAGCAAGATAGGGGTGAAGGGATGACGAACTCGTTCGTAGCGGTGAGCCATGGCGGTAAGGAGGAGGAGGTTTTCGTGGGCGGTTCGAGCACACCGGCAGCCCCTGTGGATGACGACTTCCGCCTTCTATACAACGATGGACCAGCCGGTATTGTCTGAGGGCGAGCGGGATGCGGGACCAGTAGTATACGGCGGGCGGTAGGACTGGATGAGACAGGAGGAATGTAGGACCTGGTCGACGGTGCTGATGGCGGTGGTGGTGGTTGCTGATGGCTGAAAGGATTGGAGAAGAGGAGTGCGAGTGGTGGAATGCAGCGAGGACGCAAATGGCGATGGGCCGGCGTGCGAGGTGCCAAGCAGCTGACAAAGCGGCTCAGCCGGGCCCCTTTCGCTCTGCGTGCAGGACGGACGACGAACCTTCCTGAAACCAGAGCCCACGAGTTCTCGTTGAAGAAGAACGGAAGTCAGGATGCAGTAATGATACACGGATTGCGAGTCTGGTAGTATATGCAGGGAAGCCGATTGTGACGATAAACTACAGGTGGCCTTGCGGTGTGCTATGACGCTCGTCGGGAGGATGCTACGATGGGGGGAAGTGGAGGCCGAGCGGGGGAACAGCAGACAGTCGACCTTCTCGCGGGCGAATGTGAGCGCCGGCACGCGGGGCCTAGAACTTCACCTGCCTATGTTGAGATCTCCTTGTGGCAGCATCTCAGATTGTGTGTCAACTTACGTACTCGTATACGACGCATTCATTCATCATGTAATAGTTACTTAGTACTTACTTAGTCTCGGGGACGCTGTAATAGTAGGCAATCAAATTATATCAATCGGGCTAATTACATTGATCGATCGGTCAACGAATCTCCCTTCCGCCGTCTGGCTGATTGGCTCCGTTGACGGCATCGTCGCAGCAGCTGCAGCCGGAGCCGGGCAAACAGTCAAACCACAACACACAACACATTTATTCATCATCCAATATCAATATCAACCACCATCCTCAACTAGTACCATCCTAAACCATCACGACCTCATCACAGAAATGACACCCGACGAGGACGCCTTCGAAGCGCCCCCGCCCGCCGGCACCCGCTTCACCGTCGACTTTGACGACGACGGCGAAATCATCGACGACCAACCCATTCACTCCACCGGCCTCATCTCCGACGTCGCCGAACGCACAGTCTCCGCCCCCGCCGTCCCGCCGTCCCTCCCCGCCAACAGCACCGCCGGCTTCCCAGCACACACAAAGCGCAAGCGGCCGTCCGCCTTCCGCCAGCGCGCCGCCGCCGCCGCCAGTAGTAATAGCACTACCACTACCACCACTACAACCGCCCCGGATGACATCTCGTCGATACGCGAGGAGAACGCGCGCCGCGTGGCCGGCATGTCCGCCGCGCAGGTCGCCCACGAGCGCCAGGAGCTAGTCGATTCGCTGAGCCCGGAGCTGCTACAAATGTTTCTAAAGCGCGCATCCCTCGACGACCCCGTCGACACCTCCCGCGTCAAGCTGCCTACCTCCACATCCACAACTATACCCACATCTACACCTCCATCCACATCCACATCCACACATACACCTCCCTCTACAGAAGCACCGCACCTCGCTTCAATCTCCTCAGACCTACCACCACCCGTTCGAATCCACTTCCCAGCTCCAGTAGACCAAGACCCAGACCCAGACCCAGACCCAACATCCCCATCCTTCCTCTCCCACCTCCACAAAAAATACTTCCCAACCCTCCCCTCCGACCCCCAAAAGCTCGCCTGGATGGCACCACCCACGCCAGACGACAGCGCGGACACCTACTCCCCACTCCTCCCCTCCCTCCTCCCCTCCGCCATCCGCTTCGATTTCCGCGGCCGCCTCCTCCCGCCGCGACAGGCGCGCGAGGTGCCAGGACACCTAGGACTCCACCACCACGCTGACGCGCCGTTATCAGCGGGCTACACCATCCCCGAACTGTCGCATCTATCACGCTCCAGCTTCCCCGCGCAGCGGTGCATGGCGTTCCAAACCCTCGGGCGGATACTATACCGTCTCGGCTCCGGCGCCTACTCCACCTCCACCTCCCCTGATGAAGAAGAAACAGCAGAAGGCGGGGTAGAAGGACCGTCACGCAGTATAGCGACGGATCTAGAGCGCGGTTTGTGGCGGTGTATCCACGAAGGGCGGGTGCTAGAAACACTACAGGAAGCGGCGGGCGACGGCTCCACCCGCGGTAGCAGCCATCTCGGCGTGAAGAACTACGCATTAGAAGCGCTGTGGTTATGGCAGAAGGGCGGCGGTGAACGCTGGAAAGCCGATTAACTTAATCTACTATACGACCATGAATGCCGTCATATCAACTAGACATCACGTACTGTATATACCAAGGTCTAACGATATACGTATTAACGATTAATGATACCATCCATACACCTCATCCATCCACAACTATTCTAGCACTAGGTATATATAATGATACTACCAGCAGTAGCAAAGCAAAGACCGACATCCATCCACCCATTGCACACTAGTACTAAGAATACCGTGAATCAGAATAATATAATATATATTGAAAGTAGTGAGCAGTACCACTAGCGCCCATAATGAATTCGCATCACTCCGACCGACCAACCACAGAAACACGACAAAATAATAATACTACCAGAGACGAAGTGATAGTAAAAATGACAAAAGAGAGAAAATAGCACCGTGTGGGACAGCATCTAGCAAATCGCGCCATTGAACCGCCCAAAAAACCCCACGACACCGAATGAGAAACATAAACGAACAGTCAACATTGTACGAGTAAGAGTAAAAGTAGGAGAGAATGGTTAAGCAGGTATGGACCGCGGTGCGGCCTGTAGTTGCTGGCGCGCCGCTACCGCCGCCATACTCAGCGCTGTCTTCTCGCGCTCCTCCTTCTCCTTCTCCATCTTCTCCTTCAGCGCTTTCGTCACCCGCGGCTTACGCGGCGCTGTCGACTTGCCGGCGTTTCCGCCGCCGCGGCCGGTGCCCGCGCCTCTCCCTCCGCGTCCTCTGCCGCGCTTCGGTGGGCCGCCGTTCGTTCTATCACACAGTCAGTATCCAAGATGATATATAAGAGGATGGTGATTATATGTAAGACTGACCTCTCGATCTGCGGCCGCTCGCCTTCAGGCACCAGCGGGCCGCTGTATACGAAAAACCCATCCTTCGACGCCGCCGCCTGCTCTTCCCACAGCAGCTCCGAGTCGTCGATGAACGGGTCGTTCGCATCGTAGACTTCATCCGCACGACGCTTCTTCCGCTTGGGCTTCACGTCGCCAGCGCCGCTGAGCCCGGCATCGCTGATGCCGCCCATCTTCTCTTCAATCGCGCTCTCGCTCTCCGAGGCGTCCATCATCGCTTCGTCGCCGCTCGCGTCCTGGCCCATCCGCAGCTTTTGGCGGGCCAGCCGCGGGTTCAGCGCTGCCCAGCCGTACTTTTCCTCCGCCATCTTGGACACGTCGATGTACTTGTTCGTTTCGCCGTTCAGGGAGACTTGCAGCACGACGGTGGGAATAGCTGCTATCGGGTCTTCGTCTCCCAGAGCGACGTCGGGGAAGGTGCCGGCGAGGAGGCCGCCGCCGGTGCCGCCTGTGGGTCCGGCTTTCGCTGCGGGGACGGTACGTGCGGTGGATGGCTTGGGCGATGCGGGGGCGCTGGTGGCGGACCCCGCGCGTTTGTTGGCGGTCGACGAGGCTTTCGCGATTTCGGCAACGGCTTTCGGCTGAGGTGGTGATAGGGTGGTTGTGGCGGCGACGGGAGGATTGTTCAGGGAGGCATTGCTCATGGGCGGCGTCAGCGACGGCGGGGGGTTGGCAATTGGTGATCCTTGGGTAGGTCTGAGGGGCGGGGAGGGCCCGTTCAGCAGGGCGGAGAGGGCGGGCGACGCGGACGCGGAAGCTCGGTTCTGCTTGTTGGAGGGAGCATGTTCGTTCGGGTAGGCGGGCGAGTAGTCGTTGGAGGAGCGTTCGGGAGAGGCTTTGCGCTTGAGGGACTTGGAGGGCGCGTCAGGATCCGACTCGACGAGGTCGGTGACGGTGAGGCGGCCGCTGTTGCGAGAACCTTTGGCAGCTGTGGCGGTGGAACGGCGGGGCATTGTCAGCAGATCGATCGAATGAGGGTGGTAGTAGTAGTAGTAGTACTTAACAGAGATAAGATGAGCGTGGTGAGAGGGGGATGAAAGGAGAGGAGGTCGAGATGGAGAGGTGGAGCAGGGAGATCAGATCGGCAGGTAACAAGGCTGGGAGAAGTAGACAGGCGGTAAACAAAAGAGGGGAGAGAGAGCAGGGTAGGTACCAATTGGCGGCGGGAGAGCAGTGAGAGCAGAGGTGCATACATCGACCTGAAGCAGCCATGCCTGATGGATATGAGATGCAGATGAGGATAGAAGAAAGGGAGTAGATGAGAAGGGGGAGAGAAAGACGGGGAGAGCTTGGACGGAGGCGTGAGGCTGTGGCAGAAGAAGCACAATGACGACGTTTGGTCGAATCGGGCAATAAAAACCTCAACACCACGCCAAGCCCTCCACCTAGCATCTCCGAGGCCATCACAGCGCCTTCCGGAGATAACAGAAACCAACATCCACGCCGAGAAAAATTATACGATGATGAGACTGACCTGTGCGCGAGGTGCCGTTGGTGCCGCCGCCGCGTATGCTGCGGGCGGTCGAGACGTCGGTGTGGCCGTTGGTGAAGGGCTGCCGATGGCCGTGGCCGGGGCTGCCGTCGAGGGTGCTGGCCGCCGACATGACCGCGGCAGGCGAGCTGGGGCTGGGAGAAGCGGGAGACTGAGTCCGGGGTTAAGGTCCGGACGACGGATTGGATGCGGTCCGGCCCAATTTATCGCGAGAAACGAGGAAAACGTTAAAACGAGAAAAATCGGTTGTCTGAGAAGATGGAGATGGGAAAGAAAAAGGCGGAAGGGAGAAATGGTCGGTATTCTATTTTATCTATTTTTCTATTTTAAATCTGGCGTGTTCGCTGGACGATTTTAAATATGCGTGCAGCCGATATAGGAATGCAATGCTGTTTATTGCTACAGTGTAATTGTGGTGGTGGTGGTGACGGTCGGGGAAAAAAGTGCAGCGGCGATTATTGCAGGATGGCGATGGGAGAGAGTGAAAAACCGGCTTCACAGACAGCCGGGATTCTGGCTTCTTCTCGTCGTGGGTTTTGGAAGACACAAGACGAGCGTCCGACGGGGGCTTCAGTTTGACGAGGACGGGCTAAATTTAAAATCGGCGGCGGGCTTCTCGAAACAGATTGCGGGATGCGAGGTCACGCATATACGATGAGATGGATGGAATTGAGATAAACCCTCAGCTGGATGAGTGTGAATGGTGAGAGAAGAGAGAAGAAAAGAGGGAGAATGGGGAAGGGCTTCGGAGGGAGAGGGAAGAGCCGTTATATTATATATGAGCATTGATCGGGATGCTGCTTTTCACCACGGGCACGCCCTCTCAGGTTTACAGTCCACGACTGCTTCCGCTATAATAAATGCTAACGTTCCCAGGAATCACAGTTGCATCTGCCGTTTTTCTTATTCTCAGTCAAGTCCATACTACTAACAGTGGTGTATGGAGCATGCTCTCCGCTAAGGTTTTCTTCGGTGCATACTTTCGTCGCAACAACCTTAATCGTCGTGGCGAGTGCCCGTGGCCGAGGCTGCCTTCCTTCCTCTGGTTGCTACCAGTAGTACTAGCAGCCTGTGTGTCCTCGCCTGTCCCTCTCTCTCTCTCTCTCTCTCTCTCTCTTCCTCAGTCTCTTCCTCAGTCCCGGCCTGCAGGCTGCATCAAGCTTCAGATGCTGCGACCTAATCCGAAGAGAGGGAAGAGGGCCATCTGCCCCGTCCTGCCTGCCTGCTTTCTTTCCCTGCGGGTCCCTTACAATTTACCTTCTACCGCTGTTACTCCTACCAGCATGCTCCCAACACGGGCAACAGCACCTCACTTCCTTTCCCTCTCTCTCTCTCTTCCTGCTAAGTACTTACACACTCTCCCCACACGCCCCCAGACAACCTTGCTGAATACCCTTTCTGTCGGTCAGTAGCGCGGGTATGTATGTGTGTCCGTCTGTATGTATGTATTATGTATGTCCGTATGCATGTCCGTGTCTTGTCCGGATCCGAACAGGGCTAGTGGGGTTACCGTGTGGTCCAGCCAGACCTGTGGTTGGCTGGCCAGGCCCCTGGGACTCAGTACTAGTAGTAGTAAGAAGTAAGAAGTAACTGCTCGTTTTCTTTTCCTCAGTCTCCTGCCTGCCTGCGCATCATTCGGTTCCTGTCCTGGAATGGCTGGCCGACCCACACTGGAAAAAGTAACTTACCTAGTACTACTAAGGAGGGTTTTCTATCTGACCCGGCCGAAACGCCGTTTCCTGCGGAGTTTTCCCCGACGCTCGCTCGACACGCGAGCCAGTCGCAATCGCGCAGAAATTACTTACTTAGTATACATACATACATGCGGTGACCGTCGATGGACACCGTTTGCCCGTTTGTTCTCCTTTTCCAATCCTCTGCTAGCGTGCATACCAAGCATATATACTAATAACTGTATTCTCGATCTGGATGTCCATCTTGGTAAAACAGATCTGCCGGCTGGGCCGTCGTGTCAGCTGTGCCTGCGTGACCACCTGAACGACCGATACCCGCCACAGCTGATATATATATGTCATTTCTAATAAACGATCCAGGTGAATCCAATACACCCACTTTTCATACCATTACCGGGTATCGTCCATGTGTATCTAGTAGTATACTAGTAGCTGACTGGGGTATAAGTGTACTAGAGGTAATAAATATGATTGTGGGTGGTTGCTTTTTCTCGCTAGCGCGGTGTGTTGCGGCGGACAAACAGGCCAACCTTAAACCTAAAAATACGCAGCGATGGCCGCCAGCAGCAGACGCGATAAACGAGCGGGCCCGTGGAACATTCCTCCGAAAAAGAAACGCCCGCCAAGCCGTAAAATTCTCAACACCATCATCCTAATATACTAGTATATCAAACCGATACAAGTACTTACTTATACATACATACACCCGATACGATACGCGCAGCACGATACCGTTCTTGTCGATTGACGGGCGCGATAACGATGCGATAGCTATGAACGCCCACTTCATCACCACACCCTCCAATACGCCTAGTACCACGTACTAATCTACCGCCATGCCGCCCCGTCTACCAACCGTACGTCACTCATACCCACCCTCCCATCCTATACTCATAGTTTGTTATCAGTATATACAAAGCTAACTGGTATATGAATAATAGAAAACACTGGCGCAAAAAATCCTACCGCAATGGCCGAAAGACCCGCTACGCACAAACAACGAATTCGACGTCGCAGCGATACTACAAGAACGCCTGCTAGCAGACTTTGGCGACGCACCCCCCATCCCCCCGTTCCGTCCGGAGATAACGGACGGCATGCCCGAGACGATACTGATGCGGTGTCCGCCGGCCAAGGTGGACGTTCAGTGGGGTGTTCTCAACAGCCTGATCAGTAACCGGTATCAGAAGAGGGTCAGTCTTCTATTCCCCTACTATCTATATATCCGTCAATCCACACATACTATACTATACGTATGGAATGGGATGGTGAAAGACGATTAAAGAGTGGAGTCGTGCTGATGTGTGGATTACTAGTACCCCGTTAAAAGGATGACGGAGCCGGGATTCGATCCGGAGTATTACAAGAAGCTGATACACGAGCTGGACGAGGCGCCGAAGCGGAGTTGGCTGAGTTTATACCTACGCAGCTGGAAGGGCTTCATCCGGTGGGAGCATTAACTACCTGCTCATCCTACCGTCTGCCATTTGTATTGTATATATGTAAATACCATGATACTGTATCATCTACTTGTATGCTACGGGGATATGTTATGAGGGGTATGGCTGGGTAAGAGGTCGGCGAGCATGGAGGATACGTCGGTATCAGTATCCGCTATGCGCCGCCAGGCGTCCTCGCCCAGCCGCTCTTCAGGCTGTAAAAACCGCCAGTTCGGCGACTGTTTCCCCTCTTTCAACCAGTTGAAATCATCCACCTGGTCCCACATATTCCCTCCCTCCTCCTCGTCACTTCCAACAACCTATACACCATTAATAGAATCAGCCGCTGTTCATATATGATACTAGGAGGGTGGGGATGGTACCGGCGCGAATGTGATGCCGCGACAATGCTCGATAATCGGCCGGGAGCGACAGCGTAGGTATACAGCTACGTCACGACATTCGTGCAGCCGGAACTGGTGGCATGATACGACGAGTAGACACCCCTCCAACCCCGTCACGTGCGCCGGCCCGTCGATGACGCCACATAGTATGATGCTGCGAGTGGCGTTCTGCACGCTTAGGTTCGTGAAGCGGGCTCCAGCAACGGAAGACGGCGGATGGAGGATGCAGGAGGTTAGTGAGGTGAGGGTTAGGATCGTGGTTGTGGCGGTTGCGGGGGGTGCGGTTACATGGCTGTTTTGGCGGTTGGCGAGCGTTGCGACGCGTGGGTCGAGTGGTGGTGCCGTGTGTGTGTCTGTAGTACTAGCTGTAGCTGCAGTACTGTCCGTAGCCGGAGTTGTAGGGGCGGTACTAGCTGTCGGCGTTGTCACTGGCTGCGACGGTCCGGCGTCGGCAGCGGGGGCTCTACGCGTCTTGAATGCGAATCGTGTACGCGGTGCGATCGCCTTTCTAGCAGCGGCGAGCTGCTCTCCGAGCCTCTTCAGTTGCTACTACCTCGCATGGATGTATACACCGTTAGCTGCCGTCATGTATCAATATCGACTCTACATCTTGATATGATATGGATATGCGTGTGTATCGGGTGCTTGGGCGAACCTCGGTGTAGACTTTCTGGTCGTACGACGGCAGGTAGACGGCGGCATCTTGTAACGAGCGCGTTAGCTCTGCGATGCGCGAGAGGGCGGCGTCGATGGACGGTTGGCGGTCCGTTGCGCGGGCGTCGGGCAGCCGGCTGATGGCGTCCGAGAGGGCTACGTATACGTTCGAGTTAGTGGTGCTATATTACTAGAGTGCGACTCGTTGTATATGAGCTACCTTTGGTGTCGGCGGTGAAGGATTTGTTGAATATGAGCTTGGAGTTTTCCGCTGGTTCATCCATTTCGGTGTATACAGTTATGTGGAAACCGCGCGAGTTGAAAGTCAGGATCTGGATGTTTGATATCAAAGAGTTTATATGCAGACAAATGCTATTTTATAACTATATGTACAGCACGACTATATACCGCGACATCCACCCACCCCGCAAACCGGTCTCCCAGCTCGCACAAACTGCAAAAACAAATGCTAACAAACATGTTAAACAGCATACGGCTTCTCCGGCTCCACGGGCACATCTATCCCATACTTCTCCTTCAACAGCTGCGCTCGCCGCTCCGCGTAGCCAGGACCGTATATCCCCCTCCCCTCGCCCACCTCCGCAATCGTATCCTCGTACGACGCCCGCCGCTTCAGTCTTATCGCCTCCTTGCGCGCGAATTCGTCGACGTCTGGCTGCTTCCATTTTGAGCCGCGGAAGGTGCCGCCTGCGGCTTCGAAGGTTGCGAGGATTATGCCTAGTCCGGCGCCGAAGCCGACGACGCGAGGCATCCGGCCGGCTGTAGAAGATAGATATTGTCAGTGGTGGTTTGAGTTGAAGGGGGAGTAGGGTGGGGGGAGGGTACATGGTATGCCGATTAAGGAGCCGGCGAAGAAGCCGCCGAGGCCGGCGTTCCAGGCGTCGGACTTCTCGCGGAGATTTGCGGAGGCGTCTTTGATGAAGGCGTATGTGCCGCCCATTAATACTGTTCACTATCGTCAGCCGTTGTTCGTATTGTATATACACTCGCCATTGTCCCGCTGCATCGCCTGGCGGGAGTCTTCGAGCAATGGCTCAGAACAACCGCCTAGCTGCCATTGAGCTATGAAAATGGTAGCCAGTCCTATCCTCATATCCTGATGGCGACACTATGGACAATGACAGTGGACGGTATAACCCACCAAACATGCCAAACGTCGTTCCCGTCTTCGTAAACACGCCGAACAGCCCGCGATTCTCCCTCGCCAGCGCATTCTGCACACCCGAGACAATCAGCCCCGCAGTGCCAGAGTACATCACCGCCTTCATCGTGCTCGCAACCGCATCCTTAGGATGGTACTCGTTGTTGTCGTGGCCATGGTCGGGCATCGTGGCGGTGTGCGTTACGACGTAGCCGGTGGTGGTGTATGTATCGAGGGTAAGTGGATGGGCCCGACCGATGGTGCTGTGGGCTGGCTATCGGGTGGGCATCGAGGCCGTTGGTTGGGATCGATTCGAATGGCGAGGATTGGAGATTCTGTCGTGATATTGGCGGCGGGTGGATGGACAGACAAATCGGAGGAGCTGTCATTGGCTGGCGGGCAACACGGCAACACTCAACGCATTGGAGGTGTTTGTTATCGATAAGCGGGCGTGGGTGCGCCACTGCTGGGCGGACTGGCCCCGAGACTACGCCACTGCGATGAATTGCGCCACTTGACCGATTGCTGAATCCCACATGTATATCGTGTTGCTGTTATACAATTGGGGTTATCGTAGCCTTGAAGGGCGATCGCAGTTTTTGATCGAACAGATAATTCTCGAAAACTCGAGCATACTATTCCTCTCTTTTGTAGCTGACCTACAGGGAGATGAGGTAATACATACTCTCAATAGCTGTTTATAATTAAGTAGGTGATGAATTGTCAAGAATATATTAGATCTTTCGAGCGCATGCATACGTATCTGCTCATGAGATTCGTATATAAAGGCCGCCCCGCACCCCCTTCCCTTTCCCTCCTTCCTACTTTCATCCTCTATCCTTCACCCTCCCTATCCTTCCTCGCTCTCATATGTACCTTTTCAACTATTACCTTCGGTCAGGGCCCACAACGATGAAGTTCCTCATACCGATCCGAGCTTTGGGCCACAGGTCTATATGCACAAATAGAGAGCGCTGGCTACAAGGCACTATGGCCTTCGCTAGATCCAGCCGTGTCGGATCCCATAAATCAACTCTAAGGTTCCGAGAGGGCTGGGTCTAGCGAAGTCTGGGCAAGGAGGAAAGGTCTTGGTAACGTCCACGGATTATCAAGGTACCATGCTTGCCTCGTAACCGGACAGCCGTCTAGTTTAGAGACGAGTAACATGCACGGTCTAGGAGAAAGACGTGATTGAATCGAAGGCGCCCGATTGGCGTTACTCTACAGGACCACCAGCCAGCGGGCAGAATCGCCAACGATATAGTCTGGATCGCGACTTGTTAACACGAGACTCCAGACAATTGACTAGCTTTGGAAGGAAAGGATATTCCAACGCCTACTGAAGGGCCACGGATTCGTCGCTCTTTCTCAATATCGACCCTTCGCTCTTCCCGCTTTTTGTGAGCATGTCAGACCAAACGACGAAGAGGACTCTGTCAAATTCACCAAGGATGAGGTTACCAGTCGAGTCAAGCCATCGAACAGAGGTCTACAAACCCGATACTTACGCGCATTCCGCGCCCGCTTGGATAGATCAGAATGGAAGCTCGTGGTCCCGGCTCATGATTCAACATTTCCATTGCCCACGAAGGCTAGCCACAAACAAACTTCAGTAAATACAACGATGCATTGTGATCTACGAACGACCTCAAAACTACCTCCGGTCCGGGACTGACAAGATACCCTGCAACCGTCATGTGCTTATATAAATTGAGCTCAATGGCTGCGGTTGTGTGTTACGACTCGTGGACGTCAGAGTTTACGTCGTGGAATTGTTGAAGCCAAATGCCATTGGGCCTTGACTTCCTCCGCCTCAAGATATCATCCTGACCTATTTACCTCCATATTTCTGAACTAATATATTTGTCGCCAGAATACAGCTCGGCCATGCTTTCATGTGAATCACATGGTTTAAGCCGTCGGGGTGATTGACCCGTACCTGTCAACCAGATACGGTAGAGATCTTGGACATGAATGATATTGCGTGTCAACGGCTTTTCTTCGGCACTGGCTAACTTATGGAATGAACAAAGAAAACCAACTTACAAGGCAATTAGCTACGATTTCACGGATCCCGTCATGCGATTGCTCAGTTGTCGATCTTGCCCGCAAGATTTCCCTATCTATAACCGGACGTTCCTAATTTTCCAAGAGATTGGACTCGCTCGGCGCCTCTGGATACTCATCGGGATGATCAGACCCTGGAGACACCTAGACGCGCATGCAGGCTCATTTGGGAAGAATTTCCACATCGCTGCCGAAGCTTTCGCCAGAGAAGCGTCAGAGGTCGGAGGCGGAGGGCCGTTCTGGAGGGCAGGCGTACACAAACTTGTGAGGATTACGAAGAGACTGTAGAAGAAAGAGCAAGCACGGTCATTGGCGGATATAAAGAAATTCAACTATCAATGCCTGGCGGATGTGGAAACGTATCGTAGAAGTGATATAGGACTTTGCTCTCGCAGAAACATGCAGTGCACTGGGAACTCGTCTTCGATCGTATGGAATCAGCCCTGCAGTTGCATCTATCTGCACCGCCAACAAGGCCTTAATGTCAATCCACGCCTGTGCGCAGGTTTTTTGCTGCGGTGGTATATTGGTAATTTGTCGCGGAGACTCTCGATTGAAATTTACGATCTCAGGATCCTGGAATTTACGCAGAGATAATTGTAATAGGTTTCTGCATTAGAAAACGAACCTCTAGGAGTATGAAACCAAGCTCAAGAGCCGATTCTAATTGGGTAAGTAAGACCATGTATGCTCTGCTTTCCCGTGAAATAGCGCAACCGTTTTATTGATTGTGCCTGATCTGGCTCTCCGGTAGCTCAAGATTTTGAAACCCATGAAGACATAAATATGTACGTGGAGCATACACAGCGAATATAAGATCGTGGCCTCGTCGTGTTGAAGCACAGTCTCGTGTGTTGAAGTTTATTCGGGCCTGATAAGGTTAGCGCATGATGCCGCCACGGTACCTCTTTCGGTTTGCTCCGTGTGTCAGTAGCTGTGACATACAGCCGGTGGCTAGTGGCGTCGTCATCCCACGACAGAGCACCCTGCTTGAATGTCCAAGCCCTGCATAGACCGGACAGCTGCAGGCGCACGTCGAAGAAAGACACTCGAAGCAGCTCACAAACGGCATTCTGCGGCTCCTGTGGCAAGTGCGTACGCGTCAGGACGCATGTGTTCTGGAGCCTTGAAACTGCCCGCGCTGCCCGGCGCCGTTCTGGCTGCTTCCGTGCTACCCACCTGCAACTGCAACGTACCGGCATCCAGGTAGCTTGGCCCACATCCAGCAGACGCTGTTGGACTTCAGTCGCGCCAGCCTTCCCTCTCAGCCTTCTTCCTCCTACCTCCCAACATCGCAACTGACACGTTCCCTTTCGACCTCACCAACCACGTTCCCTCTGCCTGCTTCAGGCCGTACCCGCTGGAAGCATCGCAAACATGCGGGCGGACGATATCAACCCGCCCCGCATTCACATCGCGCCAGGCATCGAAGCTCCTGGTCTGCCACAGCGAGACAGGGCTCCCCACATTCCTCCCAGAGGCCCTGGTAAACCTGCCCCTCAGATCCTTCTACGTACGTTCGAAGCTTCGACTAACATATTACATCTCTGTACCGTCAGGCAAATCCTCTCCTAGACTCTACAACGATCTCCTCGTCTACAATCCTTACAATCATGGCAAAAACGTCCTCGCCTACCTTCCTCCAGAACACATACCGGGAACTAGTACCACGGATAGCTACGAACGCTCTCTCCATAACCATATCTTCATCCTCAAGCCCAACCAGAGTTCAAAAAGCCCCTTCCCCGTCCAGGCCGGTGCCCGCCATGTTGTCGCCGCCTGCTGCCAGGAGTGTCGAAAGCACGTTGAACTCATAATACAGCACCACGATGACGCCGACATTTCGAGCATCTGCCCCACGGCTCAGAACGAGCTCCACCACTTCAGATACGACCCACACCGCTCTGGTCCCTTTGCCAGCGCAGACAGCCTCGAGGAGATTTCAGGCGAATTGGATGTGCGATGCTTCGACTGCACCAACCCCGGTTGCAAGACCAGCTTGCGCATCACCGTCAAGTCTCGCCGCATCACAGATAGGTTCAAGAGTCTGCTTACAGACACGAAAACGTTGTGGAATAGGCACAACGACGCTTTCGCAAAATATCCTGAACGTTTCATAGATGCAAAGCAGGCTCTCGTCAACCCGAACCCCAAGCCTGTCCCCCGGCCCGTTCCGACACCCGCCATGGTCCTCAAGACTATGCGCCAAGCCATTATCGGCGTCGTCTCCGGTACGGGGCGTAACATTCCCCGTCACAACCCGAGATTCACGACCCACCTTGGTGACGAGTGTATTCCGATGCTGGAGACGCTTGGTTTCAGATACGAAGGAGACGAGCTGGTCCCGCCGACGTTGCCACCAAACGATCAGTTTCCATGGATCAGCGACGAGGCTGCGGTGTTGGATGACTGGGACCTTGAGCTTAAGATGCTGATATCGAAATACGACAGTAAGACGGCAACATTGCAAACCCAGCCTTGGTAGCGTGAAAGCTGATGAATTTAATAGTCGATAATACCTTCCAGCCGATCAGGGCGGACCCGGAGATAAAGAAGCTGCTTGGCTTTAACAGCTGTGAGTGCTGAGCTTTCTTTGACTTGTCGTGTCGTCAGCTAACCCAGCACCGCAGATCAAACCAGCTCGCGTCGACCGGTGATCGACCTGACCCAACAACCGCACCCGTATGTGCAACTGATCTTCGCACGTTTCCCAAACAACAGAGGTTAACTTTCTCTTCGACCGTAGGATGTACGCTAGCCTTGGTGCTGTATCAGACTTTTCCGACAAATTGCTCTTCTGGGCGTACACACGGCAGAAGGAATGCGACCCTGGAAAAGCTCCGTACTACCTCGATTGCCTTACCGACATCGCAACCGGCCGTAAGAGCGAGGACCTCCAGCTGCAAGTAGCTACACTACGATCGCAGGGCGAGGTCACGACTACAGAGATCAGGAATGCTTATGCAGCGCTTGGCATCAACCCGAACCACAACGACGAGAACTACATTATCGGATGCTTCCATGCTCACCTGAGTGACGCTCCAAAGTCGGAAGCCATCTTACGAGAATCTCTAGGTATCATTGGCCGTGTGCTCAACAATCAGAACATCATCAACGTTTCCAAAAAGGTCACTATGGATATCCGACAGGCGTACACCAAACTCAATCTCGAGCCGGGTTCCGACACTGACTACATCCAGAATATTTTTCAAGTGCAGGTATGTCGACGGTTATAAGATGGGGTTAGCGGGACTGGGCTAACTTGGTACCTTGTTTCCAGTTGTCGGAGAACCCAGGAGACGAGGACACGCTCTGGGAGGCCTTGAAGATAATTGCCGATACGCGGAAGGATCACAGATTGCTCAGCTTGTACGAAAGCCGAGCGGCTGGCAATGAGTTCATGGACTACGATACTGCTATGGCGCGTCTGACCGTCCATCCTAATATGGGCGATGACAATGTCATTGCTTTCTTTGAGCTACACGTACGTATTACTTTTGATAATGACTATCGAAGTTGTGGCTAAAAATTCGATAGGCGAAAGAATATCCAAGCCAGCTGCCAGCTTTGAGATCGGCCCTTCGCGCAATCGCTGAACGCAGAAACAGCAGGGCTCTCAAGTGAGTCGCTCCTTCTGTAATGTGACTTAGACTTTGCGCTGATGGGATTTTTATAGTCACTACATTACCACTGGCAGCAAAGAATTGCTTTCACACGGCACGAACGACTGGCCGGTTGGTCTTGAGAACATTGGCAATACATGCTACCTCAACAGCCTGTTGCAGTATTACTTTACGGTGAAGCCGCTAAGAGAGTTGGTCCTCAACTTCGAGCAGCACGAAGAAGACGTCATCTCAGAGGAAGTCTTAAACCGGAAGCGTGTCGGTGGCCGAAAGGTCACGCAGCACGAAATCGAGCAAGCCAAACGATGTAAGTTACGATCTCCATTGCTCAGGTCTATATAGCGCTAACTCATCTGTAAAGTTGCACACTGCCTCAAGCGGTTATTCCACGACATGATGACGAGCAGCGCGACACAAGTAAAGCCTGAGCACGAACTCGCCGAGTTAGCCTTGAACAGCATCCGCGATGAGCCATCTACTAGGAAGAGATCGGTCTCATGGGACGAGCGAGAGACAGGCTTCATCGGGCCCCTGCTTCCACCATCGATGATGCGCGACCACGAGGAAGAAATCATGCCGTTCTCAATGGACCTCGATGAGCCAGCCACCAGCAGCACTAACTTGCATGTTGTAAACGACGACAAGTCCAGCGAAGGAACACTCGTCGGAGACAGCGCAGACCCGCCACCTTACGAAGACCAAGGGTACATCATGGTTGAAGGCCAGAACGAGAAGGAAAACGCTACGCCGCTCGTCGAGAAGCTCGAGAAACAGGCCGAGCAGACAAACATCTCTCAGAATGTCATGCCTGGCTCGGACGCCATGAACCTCGATGAAGAGAGCGTGCCACTTTTGCAAAGAGAGGACGATAGCGTCGACGAACCAACTCAAATGGATATATCGCAGGCCCCCATGAAAGTCATCCCTCCTGTCCCCGACCGCCCGCCACCGATCCCACCGCGCCCTGTGCAGAAGCATGACCGCAAAGTCTCGAATACCTTCAGCCTTGGCCGCCAGCAAGACGTAACAGAGTGCATCGAAAACGTCATGTTCCAACTCGAGGCGGCGCTGAGACCAAAAGGCCACGACGACGACGGAGAGCAACTGGATATTATCAAGAGCCTCTTCTATGGAAAAACACAGCAGACGTTGGAGTTTTCGTCGCCAGCAGAGACACGTCTCAAGGAAGAGAGGTTCCAGCATCTCATCGTCGATGTTGCAGAGCCCGGACGGGATATCTACACGGCACTCGACAACCATTTTGACGCATCAACCGTTGAGTTAGAGGGGAAGCAGGCGCAGCGATATCTCTCGATCACGGCGCTCCCTGCGATCCTGCAGATTCAGGTGCAGAGAGTGCAGTTCAATCGGGAGACGAAGCAGCCATATAAATCCAACGCACCGCTTACATTCGGCGAGAAGATCTTCCTGGACCGTTACATGGCGACAGACGACAAGGCGTTGATGGCTAGGCGGGAGCAGAGTTGGAAGTGGAAGGAGGAGCTTGATAAACTCGAACGACGTCGGAGCGAGCTTACTATCGAAGTTGTAAGTGCCTGATCACTGGACCGCATTGGAGAGGATCTTGTTAACACTTTCGTATCATAGGAGGGACTTAAACTACCGGAGGCTCTTGAGGCGACGAGGATGTATCTGGACGAAGTCAACCAGATTCTTGGAGAAGAGAATGAGGAGGATATGGTCGTCGTCCCACCAAGTCTGCTCGTTCAGCTGGAGGACCATAAGGATCGCATCGCTGCCGAATTGAGGAGTATGCCCGCCTTAACTTCCATATCCCCCCCCCCACAGGATAGCCAACGGACGGTCTCACTAACGAGTTTTTGACACTGCAGCCATCGACGACCGCATCAAGGAACTTACATCCAACATCGCCCAACAGTTCACCGACCTCCGCAAATACGGCTACCGAATCCACTCTATCTTCTTCCATAAAGGTATGTAGATTGACCCCCATCCCTATATCCGCCCGTCCCCCTAAAAGCACTCCATGTGCTGATTAATGGTGGT
This sequence comes from Orbilia brochopaga, assembly GCA_036872635.1. Classification (NCBI taxonomy): domain Eukaryota; kingdom Fungi; phylum Ascomycota; class Orbiliomycetes; order Orbiliales; family Orbiliaceae; genus Orbilia; species Orbilia brochopaga. The sequence goes on along the minus strand of JAVHNQ010000003.1, from coordinate 377,237 downwards.
TTCACGCAGGAACGGTCAACTGGGGCCACTACTGGATCTACATTTACGACTACCAAGCCGGCTACTACCGCAAGTACAACGACGGGACGGTCACGAAACCCCCCGACGAAGAGGAGATGTACCGCACCGGCGCCGAGGACAAGACGGAGAGAAACCCGCCGAACCCATACTTTTTAGTCTACGTCCGCGACGACCAGACGGACCTTATGGAGGCTGTTTGTCGTAAGATTGACGATGGCGGGGTTCGGATTGATTGGGGGCTGCTAAAGGGTGGTTAGTCGGAGGTAGGTTTTTATTTGTATTGCAAAGTCGAATTGATGAGGAGGAGGGTATTTGCCACTGTCTTAAAGCGGGGATACATGGCGGATATGAGAAAGTGGATTATTGTGAGGTGGTGGCATGGTGGAACGAAGGAATGAAGGCTCGAGGAAAAGTGGTTATTGATCGTATGCTTTATCTCTACTTTGTGCTTTTTTATTATCGATCAGTCAGATAGTCTAGTTGTTTAGGCTCTACGCCGGTGGTCTGTTTAAGGTGTTAGCTTCGGCGTTAACTTCAATATGCGTATGGAAGCCTACTCTATAGAGAATGAAGCAATGAAATGTTAGATATTAAAACTGTGCCCCCCGTCGTACATACAAATGCCCCCAGATTGTTATATCTGGAAAATAGCTAGTCTAGCGCTAGGGCGGGTGATTGTGAATATCGATTCAATCAAATTATATATGGTACTCCAGCTCTATGTAAGTGATCATATATCAATCTGTGATACAGCACGTCGACTGGGGGATTGATATCGAGTGGACTAGAGATGATCGTGACCGATGCTATCTATAACCTGAGATACACTATTATCGAGTATATACAGACTTAACAGACCGTTCTATGATTGTATAGCAAATTCATTGCATCGTGATCTATAATCGATCTATCCAATTATCATACAGCTGCATGCTCGATTCTACCATATCCCATGCGTGCTTAGCCAAAGCTGGACAGCAGACGATAAAGTACAGACATGCATGCGTGCGCGCAACTGCCAAAATCCCAAGCTCCAGACACCCGCCCAAGAACCAAACGGTACAAGAATATCCACCTCGAATAAACACCTGAAACTCCCATAAACGTATCTCATAAACCGTATCATGCTATAACAATCATGACGTACCTACGTGTTACTACTAGCCCTCGGCCGCAGCTTTCCAAACGGATCATACAGCGACCTCGCATGTCCCCCCTGCTGCCCGCCCTGCCCCGTCGGCAACATCAACGGCAATCCAAACCCCGTCGCGACGCCATGCGTGCTCCCTACACTACTCCCGCTCGCATAGCTACTCACGCTCCCCGTAGCACTATGTCTCGCGCCCGTCGGCGCAGCCGGCGACGACGTCTCCGCACCACTGCTACTTCCCCCCGGCGCGCCGGGCGTCGCTGGCCGTCCCGCACCGACATTTCCACGGTCCATCCGCGAGAATTCGACCATCGACGCTGCGGACTTCAGCACCCGCTGCGGCGGTATCGGCGGCGGCAGCTCGTCGACCGGTGTCCCCGGACCCATCAGCGACGCGACACTGCTCGGTATCGAGATACCGATGCCCATACCCCCACCGAACGCAGAAGTGACACTAGGCACCAAAGTCGCAGTCGTGCTAGCGGCCGTGCTGCTCCCGTACGAAAAGGATCCAGCGGTGCCCGGCCGCCGACTGCTGCCGTCTCTACTGCCCGGTGCGCTGCCGGACCCGCTGCTGCTGCCGCCGGGGAAGGCGGCGAAGCTGCTGATGCCAGTGGGATTGGATAGCGAGGATGAGGAGGTGCTGGGGTTTAGCGTCATGTTTTTGATGGCGACGCCGTCGATGAGGGTTTTGAAATACTGTTCTGCGGCTTTGGAGAAGCTGTAGTCTTTTGCGTTCCAGCCTTTGCGGTTGCGGTGGTCGAAGGCGCAGCCGCGGTCGATTAGCGTGCGGATGGCCTTGAGGTGGCCGTAGGCGGAGGCGAACTGTTGTCGAGATGGGGTATGTTAGCGGGGCGTGCGCGGGGCGTGCGGGGGGCGTGAGAGGGGATACGGACGTGGAGAGAGGTGTTTCCGAGGGGGTCGACGGCGTTAATGTCGGCTCCCGAGTCGAGGAGTATCTGTTAGCATCGCACGTTGTGTCAATCGGTCGTTCTGGTGGTATTAGGTATCATGGGTCCTCTCACGTTTATATTCGCATCGTTCCCCGCCTTTGCAGCCAGCATGAGCTATACCGTCATACCATACCACCCATTAGCCCTGGAGTTCCTTCCACCGATCACCCATACCCTCACATTCCGAGTATACTGTAATCACGGAAGCGCACACCATCTAGTGACTCGAATGCGTATGTAGCGCATGGCATAGGGGAGATAGGTGGGTGGATAGTCTGACACGCACCGCCGTCATGCCCGCCTTGTCCCGCCAATTGACACACTTGTCATATTCACTCGCGAGATAGAACACCACGTCGTCCGCAGACGGGTTCAAGCTTGCCGCGGCGACCATCAGCGGCGTCTGGCCTTCGTAGTTTCGTGAGATGCCGTTATCCTCGTGGCTGCTGAGACAGAGGAAGGCCTGCGGATATCCACTCATCGTTAACGTTCCATTCCACTTTGTTTAATCCCACTCCGTCCCTCTGAGCTATAAGATGCGAATGGCATTTCGTGTATGTGGAGCCGGCCGTGTAGTCGAGCGATCGGGTGTATTGTATTATCCACGCACCACAATGCTATACAAGCCCATCTCCGCCGCGATATGCAGCGGCGTGTTCCCCCGCTCCTCCTTATCGCAATAGTACATGCACGCCGGATTCTCGGCGATCAGGCGCTTCACGACTAGCAAGTCGTCCGTGAGTATCGCGCGCTTCAAGCGCGTGCGGATATCGATCCTGCCCGCCGACAAGCGTCGGATTCATTAGCATATCCAGCCCAAATGTATATGTAATGCTGTTACACCTGATCTATGCGGCTGACGACAGCGCGAAATCGCTGGATGGGGACGTACATTGTGGATTGGTGGAGTATGGCGGGGTAGCTTATCCAGGATCCGTCGAGGACATTGGCGTGACTAGTGCTTGCTTACTTGGGTATAAACGGGCCGGTAGCTCGAAGATGGTCTGAGCAGCTGGCGACGATAGGCGTTGTTGTTGGAGACCCCTTCGCTTGGGCTGCCACGCGCTGTCAATCAACATGACCGATGACTTCACGTCACTGTCGTCAGGTAAATGCGTGTATGAATTACGACTACCGGGACTTGCCCAATTTAAATACATGAACCAGTCAAGCAAGAGAATTAGAAGACTCGCGCGATCAAAGACTAGGACCGCTAACTTAATGTTCGTGCAGCATGGAATATTGAACACCGCCTGGGAACTAACGATAGAGGAATACTTTGTAGCAAGAGAATGATAATGATAGAGGGAACGAAGCTGACATTACGAATACCATCGCATCCAATCCGTCTGGCGGTCTTGCGACTGCCGCCGTCCGAACAAGGAGGTTATGCATGCTATATACTTTGAACAAATGAACAGACAGCATTAATGAACGATAAGCCAAAAAGGAGAGCAAAGGAGAGAGAGAGAATGAAAGGAAAGCAAAGAAAGAAAGAAAGAAGGCCCGCTTTCCAAAGAAGTAATCATCATAACGTGGATATTCGAGATTTACCACCCCCACCCCACACCAACGGTATATTATATTATTTCCCGCCCTCCTAAAGCAGGCTGTCGAGCCGTGTGAAGACGCTCAAGCAAGCAGCGACAACCTATCCGTAACAATTTATTAGTCCACGATACTTTCCTCAAGAGAGGCACTCCCGAGTTATGTCAACTTACCTCAAGCTGCAGTTCTTTGTCCTTATTCTCGCCCACCTCGTCCGCAGTAACCTGTCCCAGGTTCTGCCCCACGCTCCCCGTATTGCTCTTTCTCCGCGTGAACGGCCACTGCGAGAAATCAGCAAGCAGCTCCTCCACATGCGCAAACGCGCGTTCCCGCGCCTCGTGTCCGAGACTGCTCAGCGCGTTCTCGAGTACGTTCGCCGCGTAGGCCGCGCACACCATCGCGACAGTGCGCAGGTACCGGAAGTCCATGTCCTCGGGCAGGAATTCTGTCGGCGGGAGAACGACCGTCCGCGCTGTGAGCACGGTTTTGACGCGGGTCCGGATTTCCTGCTTCGCACCACCGTCGGCGACCGGGTGTGTCGCCATGTCGAAGAGGAGGAAGTTGCGCTTCTCTGTGCGGAGGATGCCCTTGTCGACGAGGCCTTTGGCCAGACGCTCGCGGACCTGCTTGAGCTGGTATCCGATCTTCATCAGATTCCATGTTTCGCCTATATACCAGTCACAGTCGCCGTTAGTCCCATGTATTTGCGTTTGCGTCCGGGCATTGGATAGAAGAAAGTAAAAAAAGATGTTAAAACAGCTGTGGAACGCGCGTGCGCGCGCAGTCTAGCGTGGAGATCGCTACTGCGAACAGAACGAGGAAAGGGGTTGCATACCGCTCATTAGGTCAATCCAGGTACTAACGCTCATCTTCTCGCTAGCCTTGATCATCTTGAGAGCCTCATCCAGCAGCACCTCGCCGGTAAGTGAGTCGTCCACGACCTCAACTAGCCGGTCCGACAAGGGGAATCGCCGCCGAGATGGGTCGCGCTGCATGCTAATCCTGCCGCGGAAGGCGAGCTCGAGGAGGATGCAGCCGCGAAGCGCGTATGATATATTGTCGTTCCAGAACGATAGGTAACCCTGTTCGCAGCTCTCATATTAGCACATCGTCCGTCGCGGGTCACATCTTGCTGAACAAAGGAAAAAATAAAATAAAAATTGAGATGTTGGTGGGCTAGTGACAAAGAACACACCTGCTTGTCTTTCAGCCCGAGAAGCAGCACTTCCTCCATCAGCGTCAGCTTGGGCTGCTTGCTCCGCTCCTTGCTTTCGCTGATATCCCGCGGGTCGTACGCGATCTTGTGCCCGCCGTTCTCGGAGGTGTAGCTGTTGGCCGATGAGCCTTCTCCCGGTACGCCGGCAGCTGGCGTCCTAGACGACGAGCCCTCGGTGTCGCCATTGGTAGGAGGTGCGGTGGCGGCAGCGGCCGCTCCGCCGCCTCGTTTTCGCAGGCCGGAAGACTCCATTAAAGAATTAAAATTACAGTCGGGCGGACGGAGGGGTCGAAGGGGGTCGCGAGAAGTCGAGTCCGGGCCGGGGACGGTCTTTTTCTGCGGTTGTGGATGTTTTGTTGTTGGTGGAAGGATGGACGAAGCCAAAGAAGACGCTGAGCAGGCGAGCGAGCGAGTGAGCGAGGCAGCCAGAACAAGCAGCAGGTCGGCAGCTGGAAAGGGGAATCGATCGTTTCGGAGCGCTCGATGAGCTCGGCCAAGTCTGCCGGGGGGAAAGGAGGACTCCGCGAGACGGGGCAGCAGATGAGGGTATGCTAAATGAAGATGGCGATGCTGACGGGCAAGGAGAGGAAGCAGAGAAAACTGCTCGGGAACGAGAATTCGAACGTGGTGTCGTAAATGTAAATTAATGTGATCAACTTTGGGCGAGAACGACGCCGCTCGCTCCGAAGCGCCTTTTAATTAGCCCGCGACGGCCTCTCAACCGGCGCCCCAATTCCAACTGCTAATTTTACATCGACGCACGCAAGACGACAAGCACGTCCGATGGCTTGGGAAAAAGGACAGGCAGGTGCACAGCTTCTGCCGCCGCTGCTACGGCTGCTTCTGCTGTGCTCGCGCAGGGCATTTTAGCCTGCCGGCAAGCTCGAGCCAGTTTGAACGTTTCAGTCCCGTTTTTTCTGCTGCACCGCCTCTGCGCCTGCAGCTGCGCCAGCCCGTTCCAACAGCTGCAGGGAGACTACCAATTGCTTGCAAGACCCGACTCGAACTGGTGTCTCGAAGCGTCTGCTCAGAGCCAATTCAATTCACCAGATACTATAGCTATGATCATGGCTGGTGAGGATTTGAAAGGGAGTGGTGGTCAAGAGTGATATGATATGTATTTTGTTATATACACAGGCTGCTCTCCGCCGACAACCTCTGCCCCCTCTACACCTCCCAAAGAAGCGACACGATATCTCGCTCGCTCTTCTATCTGGTAGCCTGATTGTCCTCCTCTTGTATGCATAGATGGTGAAGCACTCGTACCCACCATTGTATTCGATAGATCGGATGTTTTTTGTACAGTTTCAACCAGCATGACATCATCTCCACGCACCCACGCTATCCACCCATTCGCGTCCGGCACCATCTCAAACGTATCGTAGCTACCCATTAAACGGCTGTTTCAATCCATTAGCGAATGGACACAATCATAATATTCACCGACAGGGTGAACTCACCACCAGGCTGGTTCGCAATGTACTCGACCGCGTCTCCAACTAGATTATTACCAGTGCCGTTAGCCCCGTTCGCCCTCGGAGCAGAAGCCCACAAAAGCCCAGCCCAAGTAACACGGAAGAACATACCGCTGAGGATGGCCTCGGCCTGCTTATCCGGGATCTCGACGCTGAATTCCTACACGCAACCAATCAGCCTCCCATCTCGCTCGACGCCATAGCTCCACGATGTGGTGCCGCCTCTTACTTCTTCAATCGCCATGACGACCTCCACGGTATCGAGGCTATCGAGGCCGAGGTCGTTCGAAAAGTGTGACGTTGAGGTAATCTGTAGATATCGATCGCGAGCCAGTCAGATAATTTGCTTCTTCCCCGCCATCCCCCCACCATGGCAGCTCGCGTCGACAGGCATGTGGCTATATAGATACCTTAGACGGATCGGTGATCTAGATTCTCTCGTGATATATTAGCTTGAATCAGCCAACCTCCCGTGATCCAATTGAGCGGGACAGAGGACAAGAAGTGCCCGAGTAAACCCACCTTATCGAACCCCTTCAACAGATCCATTATCCGAGCCTCGATGTCCTCTCGCGACGGCGGTCCGCCCGACGAATAGCACCGGACACCGCCCAACACTCTCGGCGCGATCGAGACCCGCGGCGCAATTGTCGTGGCGGGGAAAGCACGCACACCGGCAGCCATCGGGGCCCTCGCCGCGACCCTCAACGACGAAGCGGCGAACAGACGGGCGGACTGTCGGAACGCTGTTCGGAACATGGCGATTCGACTGGCTAGCTGATCAGATCCGTAATCGGCAGAGATGTAGATGCAGATGCTGCACGAATAGTAGAGGGAGGATGGAAGATGGTGGGGGTGAAGTGACGACTGGTGCCAATATCAAGTGCAAGCCCGAGCCGACTTTGCCTTCTCATTGCATTGCTCTCTGTTAAACTTTTCTTAAAGCCGACTCGGCCCAACACACCGCGCTAACGCCTATCTAGCCGCCACACGCGCGTCTGCCTCGAACCGCACCGATTTATGTATACCCCCTCCCATTTTCAGCATTCACAAACCTACAGACGTGATTTTCCAGTGATGTCTTCATGTCTAGCCATTCCCGTATATCCACAAGCTCGTATATACCCACATATAGACAAAAATGTTGAAATCTACTCCAATAGACATTTCATGCAACCCCAGCTGGCCCAGCCTCGCTCTGACTCTGCTGAACCTTCTCCCATTGCGCCGGCGTATACGTCTTATTCGACCATGCGTGTATCTTTGCAATCTCCTCCTTCAGCGTTGTGTTCACCAGTCGACTCTTCGCCAGACTCGTCTTGCCTTCGAACTGCGGCGACCTGTAAAAATATACCCATTAACATCATTCACCCAGTAGCTTACCCCATCATCCATCCACCGACAATCAATCAAGCCATTGAGCTGTATGCGCATCTGAACAGTTCTGCAGCATATATGCCCCGTGTCGAAGACACATGTGGAGCCAGCAAGAAGCATCGTGCGAATCCGTCTCGACGCCACCGGTACCGCCCAAGACCAAGCATCACATCCCACCGACACCGAAGGATCGCCGTAGCTCGAAATGCCAGTAAGGAACGTAAACGTACACGATCACCGCCTCAAATATCTGTCCACACCCGCCTTCACCGCAAACGTCAGCACAAATCCACCAAATACACACATCGAATGAAATCCAATAATCTTATCAGATCGCACATGCGCAGGCAGCCATGCATGCCAGGCATATCTCTAGCAGCACTGCCATGCAGGTGCATGTCCGCATCGTATGATAATCGAACGACAAGACGCGCATGCATGCCCCTCCACCGGCCCTGCATACCAGCTATTTTAGCTTAAGCAGCTTACATACCGGAGTTATCCACAACCTGGACGTACGTCGCCCCGAGCTTCTCGCGGATCGTCTGCTCTAGCGACTCGGCCGTTACTCCCGAACTGTCCGCCATGCCGTACGTACGTAGGGACGCTAACGTTTGAATCCGGTAGTTGGATGCGACTGTCCGTGCGTCGTTATGTGATGGTGATGATTGTCCTCGGATCGATGGTTGTTTGTAGCGGGAGGATTGATCCTGAGTTCTTAATTGTCGTTGCGTTCAAATTCATGCATCAACCGACTCGCCCCGACGCCGCTAACATCGATTACAAATACCACCCGTAAAATTATATAATTACGAACGGATGCTTGTAAAAATAAAGCGGGGAGCTCTCCACGTGGTCGTCTAGTTAATAGCTAATAGCTTATTCGCCCGGCTTTACAATGCACCTTCATACGGTGCAGCTGCCAAGAGAGGCCTGATAACGATAGGACGATTTGATATCAGCGAGCTGCACTACGCGTACAGCTAGCTTTATCAGAGAATGGGGAAAACGTAGACAGCTTGCAAGTCTGGCTTCGTGAGACCAGTCAAGCTATAGCAACCGTGAAAAAGAATGTTGATAGATAAAAAAAGGTTAACAATTAACCTCTGTATAAGAATATAAAAGTTTGAAAACACAACCCAGCGAAAGAATTAAAAGTCCGCAACCGTGATTATAAGCAGTTAACAATTAACAAGTCAAGGCAAAGGCAACGTATACCCGCGGCGAATTTGCCAGTTTTTATCGTTTTGCAAAACCCGTATGTGCATCTGCATCCGCATCGACATCCAGAACTTTAAAGACTCGAGGGAGAAAGGGGAGAAAATAAAAGGAGGCGAAGACGGTGCCGGTGTTCGATGGATGACAACATCCATTGCATTCTCAAAATCGAAAATCTTCTTTTCATCGCGCGAACCCGTGTGAATAAATTGAATACATGCAATTAACCAAAGGAACGAAGGCCTCCGAAAATGCAAAAACCAATGATACACGGTTGCCAGGGTTGTGCAAGGAAATAGATAGTTTTTCTTCCAACAAATGCATTCTGTGGTCGGCTCTTGTCGAACCAAACGTCGATGTATGCGAAAGGATAGAAAGAAGGGACGGCCAAACAGAAGTAGAAGAGAAAGTACCAGTGAGATAGAAAGTAAGTACTTATTGATCCCACCGCAGCTTTCCTCCTGGCATCCGTTCGATAGCTCCATTTCTTCTTGCCCTTTACTTAAAATTCTTCAGACATCCCTATTGATATAGATATATTCCAGTTAGACCCGATCCCAATACCAATCATGTAGCCATTCCCCAACCTGAAACGCAAGAGAACTGTAATAAAACTGCCACTTCACAGAATCTGATCCTGTGGCATGGTTTGTTCCGTACCCTCCATAGCATCGCCGCCCTTAGCGTTGGTGTATTTGACAAAGCTGAGTCCTAGAGGACGACCGCCGTATTGATAGCCCGTGAATTTTGCTACGAGTCACACGATATTAGCCCAGCACTTAGGAGACAATTGCTTGATTTAGCACTCACAAATGGCTGTCTCTGCATTCTCGACAGTATCGAACTGCACGACGCCGGTTCCTCGCGAGCGCCCGCTTGGCTCGTACTGGATCTCAGCACGCTCAACCTTGCCGATAGTCGTGAACAATTCAACCAGGTCGTCGTTGCTAGTAGACCAGGGAAGCTGTAGGAAAAGCAATGTCAGCCTTCAATTCTATCTTCGCAAAAAACCAGAAAAGAAGAGCCGTACATTTCGGACAAAGATAGTGGCGCTTCGATCTCCGCCACCGATAGCGAAATCTGTAAAAGGATTAGGCTGCGCCTGCGGAGTGCTGAAGTCACCTCCAGCAAATCCGCCTCCGCGTCCGCCAAATCCTCCGCCAAAGCCGCCTCGGTTACCGCCGAATCCGCCGCGACCAAATCCGCCGCCGCCACCACGCCCGAAGCCGCCGCCAAAGCCGCCGCGACCACCACCGTAGCCACCTGCGCCGCCGAACGGAGTGCTGCCGGCAAATCTGTCCTCCCGGACTTCAAGCACGCGGCCTTGCCAATCGTATCCGTTGAATTGCTGAATTGCATTCTTCGCATCCTCGGTTGTCTCAAAGGCCACGATACCGCTTCCCTTGGGGCGGCCATCGTGGCCAATATGGACGTCGGCACGCACAACGGAACCTTTATCAAATTAGCACATTTGCGAGGTATGGCTCCTTATCGAATAGGATATGAGGAGCCTTGAAAATGATAAAATCTGGAGTGGGGCCCATACCAGCCTGCCTAAACATGTCTTTCAGGTCTTGCCAGCCGACATGGAAGGGTAGCTATACACGAACAACCCGTTAGTCCCCGTCACCCTGCAACTTCTGGATATTCGGTAGATGTGGCTCCTCACGTTCGAGACGAAGATCTGGCGACCGCCACCGGCGTTGGAAGATGAGCCAATAGCTCCACCAGCGGCATAACCTGCGCCGCCGCCTCCTCCACCTCCTCCACCGCCGCCGCCGCCGCCATATCCGCCGCCGTAACCACCGCCACCACCGGGACCGCCTGTCCTTGCTGCCCCAGGAGGACCAGTGAATCTTGGTTCCGCCTCGCGATCCTATTCCAGCATTTCTTAGCCTCAGACATCATTCTCTCCTCTGTTATGTTCGGCCCCCGGATCATCATGACTGAAAGAAAAAAAAAAGCGCCTCTTTCTCCTCATCCACTGATTCTCCGGCGAGAGAAAGTTCCTCCATACCTCTCTAACGTAAACTAATCTGCCCATAAGGTTTTGGTTGCTTAAGGTGTTGACCGCGTTCTGCGCCTGATCTCTGGTAGCGTATTCCACAATTCTGTATCGAACGAATCCAGGTTAGCGGCGCGCACCTCCAGGGCATCCTCCCCTCTCGAAATTGCAGATGAGCGACTTACCCGCATCCCTACATTCACCCATGGACGTTCCAGTCCGACCCCGTCAATCCAAAAACTCTTATCCAAACATTAATGTAACCAAGGAAACCAGTTGTGAAAGAAAAGAACACCCGCGTTCTTTCAAGTGCCCACCTTCGACATTCCATTCGGTAGCAAGAGGACGTCGGCGAAAAGGACCTCGCCGGCTGCATATCGGAAAATAAGAAAAAAATAAGGTTAGCTAGCCGTGACCAATAGCGTGTTTTCGGACGGTAAATTCCGAAGCCGACACTCCAACCAGACTCTCCGCTCCATCGCCGTCGCCGAGAGTTTGGTGAAATTGATCGGCGGGTCCGGTGGGGCAAGCGCATCGAGAGTGGGAAATTGGTGTTCGTACCCTGTCGCATGAAGTCTTTCAAGTGGTGCCATTTCACATCGTAGGAAAGGTTGCCGACATAGACGCGTCGGTCCTGCTGAGAGCTCTCGCGGACGCTCTGCATCATAGCTTCCTTGGCCGCAGCGCGATCTTCGTATGAACGTGGCGGGCCCCCTCTTCCTCCGTGATGACCAGAATACCCTCCCTGGTTTCCGCTACCAGTCATAGGACTCCGTGATCTGTCTCTCCTCCGGTAGTCGTCTCTGTCGCGGCTGCGAGATCGGCTTCGGGGGGAATAGGAACGGCGGCGCGAGTGTCGTGGGCTCCGAGCGCGATCGCGATAGGGCGAGCGAGATCTGTCGCGCTGTCGATACGACGAACCATTATTGTCGGTCAGCATGGTTGGCATTTATGCGGGAAATTGCTCCCCCGTGAACAGAGCGTGATCGGCTTGCGACGACGAGAGATGTTGATAGGGAGAAGATAGATGATTCGCGGAAGAGAACAAAAGGGAGGAAAGCAGGACTGAAAGCAGGATGATCCAGTCGGGAAAGCGTGAGCAAGTAAAAAGCGCGAGGCCCGACAGATCGGTCGGGGCGAAAATTTAAAAAAGGACAACAAGCAAAATAGCGATGGGGGCAAAAGCGAAAATAAAGACCAGCGCGCCCTGACAGAATCAAGAAAGGTGTGCGTATATATAAATATAGAAGCTGGGGGCCAGTTGCTTTGTGCCGTAGCAACAGCGGGCGACAGCTGCGATGTCCTTATCACGGGAAGGGCGAAGGGAGTTCTAGTTTGATAGCGTGACAGCGTGAGATGCGATGAGGTGAGTCCAATGGGACGGCAGCCAGCCTCAGCCAGGCAAAGAAGGCCAAAGAAGCGATGGGAACCGCGGCCCCAGCCAGCCAGCCCAGCCTGAGACAGCCAGCACCGACACTAGCACGAGAAAAGCGTAGAGCACACAGCAAGGCACCAGAAACAAAGCCGAACCAAGGCTAATGCGAAGCAGCTAAAGCAGAGCTGGCAAAGAGCGAGATGCGGCTAAGATGATAGCACGAGGGGAGACGCCGTTCAGAAAGTCGTCCTTGCCGGTTGCCGGCCGCTGGCGCTCGCTCAAACCGATCGCTCGATCGCCTGGCTGCCACGATGGGGACAGCTGAGATGAGATCTCGATCCAGATCTGATTGGCTTCGCAAGACGACAGACACGAGGACAGCGAATGGCAGAAGCCCCCCAGTCTACCGAGAGAGCCGCGAGCCGTCCAGCCGCGATCGTAACGTATCAGAGGCGGGCGCGTGAATCAAGTGGCCAGTGGGTGGAGAGACAAGCTGTCGATGGGATTCGATGCGACGTTGGTGGTTCCAGCGGGCGGCCGGGCGCAGCGGGCTGGCTCCCCACAAAACACACCCAAACGGAACCTCCACCACACAACAACAACCAACACACTTCCACCCGACGCGACTCGATCCGTCGCCCACCGCAGACCTTTAAACAACCTCTCGACAAGCACCGATCAGGACCGCTCGCCGGAAAACGACTGAACAAACACGCTGGACAGCTGTTGCGGCAGATCGTGTCCGGCCAATGATTGCGTCCCAGCCACGGCCAGAACTCTCGGAGGCATTGGACGACTAGCCGAGTTGGATGGCGAATGAGCAGCGAGAAAGCATGCAGGCTGGTTTGTGTGATAAGCCGTGCATTTGGCTAGCCGACGCCGCCGCTGCGGTCTCTGGCGAGTAGTGTAGAGTTGGTGCTGCTTGCTGCGGCTTCGATGGACGAGCGAGCTCAATGGTGCCTTTGCATTGCATTCGACGGCCTGTCCAATCGCAGTTCACACTGTCCGCCTTCACCTCTCATCGCCGCCCGTTGGTTGGCATTTCCAATCGAGTCGAGGAATCGGCCAAGCAGACTCGCCGACGCACCACTATAGCACCAGCCATGCATGAACGAAGGACCGAAAGAAGTGAATTAACGAACCAACGGGGACAGACAAACGGCACGAAGACTCCGGCCGTCCATCTAGCGGCCATGACCAGTGTCGAAGCCGTTTGCTGAAAGCATGTGTGTGCGCTCCACGGAGATATCAAACGAACATGATCGAAAACGGGAAATTTGGGGGCCTGGTGTTCCATATCCTGTCTCTGCTCCTCTTGCGCGAGCTCACCGTCATGGAGGCGTCCGCCTGCGACACGGGTCATGCGGCTGTCGCAGTTGCAGGACATGACAACCCCATGTATAGGTTCTTTTTTTTGATATCGGGAAAAATACCACTTCCAAAAACTTGTTTTTGCTTTTCAGGCGCGGAAATTTTGGCTCCAGCAAGAAACAACGATGATGATGTCAAGGCCCACGGAGCCATCGCCATGCCAGAGCAGCAGCAATTTAAGGGGTGTCAACTTGTTCATCTCGCTCTCCCTAGCATGCGTCGTAAAGGGTTACAGTCACCATGAACCCTACAACCTGTTGTTGGAAGCTGGCGTCGGGCTCGTGATTCGTGCTCTCCTCTCGCGCGGTCGTGGCTTATCAGGGTCGAGAATATCCAAGAAAGATCCACTGATGCAGTGCTCCTAAAAGTCGCTATGAATGAAAATGTACACGCCGTTGCAAGAACAAACAAGAAAGGGGGGACGGCCCCCAGAGATATCGAGTCATGCAATGTTCGGATGAAACCAAAGAAGAAGGGGTGGGTATAGTACCGATGTGGCCAAATCAGCCCGGTTCTTCTGTCCTCAAGCCCAAATCAAGGCAGAAAAGGTGAAAGAACGCTCTCAAAGCCGCAGGTGAAAATCAACTTTCAGTCCCTTCCCTGTTGTTTTCCCAGTCTTCTGTCTGTCTGTCTCACAAGATGCGCGGAGGTCCTTGTTCCGAAGTTTGGCTGGATGGCCGTGAGCAATGAAAATGGAGTCCAAGGTGAGAAGGATGGGGTAGACGAAGGGGACAAAAAAATTCCACTTTGGCAGAGCTTTATACTAGCTGCTTGAGAGCTATGGTGGATGAGGGTGCCCTTTCGTCTGCGGAATCAATCAGGAAAAAAGAAAAAGCAAAGGACGGTAGGGCTATAGAGCGTCCATCAAAAGCTGCTGGAGGACAGGTAACGACATGCGAAAGGGCAGGCAGTGCGGACTCGAACCGACTTAAACGGCAAAGGTCCACTGGCGAAGAGTTTCTTCACTCAGGGCGCCTGGCGAGCTGTGACAGCGCAGCTAGGTGTGGTAGAACACGCACAGCGTAAAAAGAAAAGTGAAAATCAAAAGCCTTAATAGACTTAAAAAAGAAGAGGGTACTTCAGCTGTAGAACGAGACGATATGGGCTCACGAGAAATAGAAAATATTAGAGAAATTACTCGGAGTATGAAAGAAGCTGAAGGAGTCCAGTCACAGATACGTAGACTCGACTATGTGTCAACTGTCCCGTCAAGGGCAAGGCAGGAGCAATAACCGCCGCCGCCCTTGCTGCTGCTGATGGTAACATGACCAAGAACACGAAGACGGGAACGGATCAAGCCTCATGAGATTCCCGGAGGTCTTTGCTTGTTGGCACTCTCTCTGTTGGCGCAGATACTAACCATCGGGAGGACAAGGTGGTACCTGACATAGGGTCTTGTGAATGAGGTCTTGTGGTCAAGTTGAATTTGCTGGTGTGGGAGGTATATGCAATATCAAAGCAAGAAAGTAGACTTAATAAGAAACGTGGATAACGCGACGTCGTACGGTGTGTAGCTTGAGCCCGAAAGTTTTCGTTACCTGCTAAGAGTGAAAAGTGACTTACGCTCCGGTGTGCGGGCCTGTGTTCTCCACTGGAGCTACCTGCAAAGATAAAACAGAGAAAAATATGGGTTAGCAGATTAAGCTCTGCATCGCGCAGGAACAGGAGAAACAAGAGACACCAGGGTATTTGTCCGAGTGTTTCCTTTATGTAAGATGCAATTGGAAGGAAGGGGGACACAAACCCATCTTGTGCTTTTAAAAACCCTCTGCCTGCGAAAAGTCGAAAGTATATTGACACCACCCTAAAATTTTTTTATCCTCCAGCAACTGAAAGCTCTGATCGTTCCGGGAAAGTAATGGCTGTGCTCGGGGGGCAACAGGAGGGCTCCGGTGGAGATGAGCTTCGAAACGTGCCGGGTGTAGCTCGGTTGTCGAAAATGCCGGGCTGCAGTCGAAGGAGGTTTTCTACTTTGTACCTCCAGAGAAATATGATTGTTCAGACAGAGCAGGATGGATAAAATCCTTGTTGCTCTAGCTCTACATGCGCATGTAACACGATGCGACAAGGGTTTTCACGGCTCGTATCGGGGTGGACTCGCCCGTTCCCTGGCTAAGTCTTTCTTTTTCAGCGAGAAGAAGTGCCGTGTTTTTGTCAGGTACAGGTACCTCCGGGATCATATAGGTCGGGAATTTTAAGGCGCGCGCGCTCTGGGTGCCATGCACGAACTCGAGACCACGACAGACGAGAGGAAAAACCAGCTCGGGATCGAGATGCCAAACCGATCAATGGCCAGTGCGCAAGCAGGTCCTACCTGCAATGCAAAGCTGCAACAAACTCGGAGCCGAAAGCCTTGTCTCGAAGCACGAACTCCCTAGAAATTTGACCCAGGGCGATTCAAACCGCCGATTCTGTGCAGCTGTCCCTTATCTCGCTTGAGCGCTGCGAGCTGCGATTCCGGGACTTATATCGGGCAGTTAAAATTGGACTATCTCTTAAAAGCCAGATTAGTTCGCCGCCAATATAACGCTAAAATTGCATTCGTCTCGAAGTATTGAACATAAACGAACGTGAAAATTGAGATTGCGCCCAATGTAGAAAAGCTTTCAGAGCAAGACTGCTGTAAGAAGTCGTGGTTGTTGGTGTGCGTGTGTCTGTGGGTGTGTGTGTGTGTGTGTGTCTGTGTGTGTGGTGCGTTCTTGTTGGACTTACTTTCCCTGGGTGGTTGGGTGGTTGTATCAAAAGGACCGGGTGAACCTCTGCTTCGGGTCTACCTCAAATTTGCTGAAGGTGCACAATACAACCTGGGTCAAGGATCACTAGCTTGATCAGAAAGCGAGCTCGATTATTTGCTTCTCAGCTGCCTTCTTCGCCTTTCGCTTTCTCAAGCGTAGGAGCGGCAGCCAATTAAAGACGGAGGCTTCCTTTGCCCGGACCGATGACGAAATTGCGAAATTATTCGTCTCCAAAAAGTGGAGATATTCCCCTTCTCCGTCGACGTAGCTGCAATACGCACGAGCCTAGCCAAGAAGCGAGCAGGAAAACTCCAGAGAGCGGAGACGGCTGTCGCAGCGAATCTGGAGCTAGGGACGAGATTTCCGGATCTCAAGCCCTCGTTCTTGTTTTTCTTTCCCAGCCGTTTCTTTTTCCTTGACTTGTCTATTTTCTCCTAGGAGCATGTTTAGATCCGTTAGTATGGGTCCAGTTCAAAGGAATCAAGAACGATTGACGGCGGGGTCACGGATATGTAGGTACTGCGAGTAAATGTACATACATGTACTGCACACCATATACATCCCGCCATTGGGCTGCGCTTCGACGGGGGATTTGCCAAGAAGAGGTACCTAACATACATGTACTCTGCACAGATGTAATGTATGTATGTTTGAAAGGACATACACCCATGGGCAAAAGCAGATTCAAGCAATATATGCAGGGAGGTGCAAGGGTGAGGTCACAAGTACTGTACCGACGTGGTGGTGGTGTCCGAACTCCTTTAACGCTGTTTTCCCTTGTGTCTGTTTCCGGGGACGAAGAGCTCAAAATGCGGATTCCGGGATGGTCGAAAAGACCCAGTCGCGATTCTGGCCAGTTGCACGCAACAGGATGTGGGCTAGGAGGCGCATTCGATACGTCTTGATGGCTCGAGGGTCTGCATGAGATGACCGTGGGAGGGTGCGTGGGCGAGCACGGGAGGGGAAAAGGTGGTGTGGTTGAAAAAGGAAGGGTGACCACCCCAAATTTCCGACCCACACAGCGCGCACCATCGCGCACCTCGAACGGACGTCCGGACGTCCATCAACTCCCCTGGCAAAATTACCACCGCCAAAACAAATTATTCCGCCGTCCGCATACGAAACCGAACGATATAAAATGCTTCAGTCTTTTTCGGAATCATGGAACACAGAGCTCGAGCATACGGTCCTCGGTCTAATTTTCGAGAACGCCAGTTAATTTTCCGGTTGCTTGCCGTGCTGCTCAGCATTAACGCACGCGCATGTAGGAGATGGAAGCAGCAAGATTGTCCAAGCCGGCATGCATGCCGGAGTGACCGTTGGCCTGCTAGCCCACAACCGTGCACTTGGATCGCTTCAAGCTCTCATTCGTTCATGCTAATAGCTCGTCGCTGAGAGCTAGTCGATGTGTCTTCGCTGTTATTATTAGTATTATAGTTTAGTTGCATCGTTGGCCATTTATAGTCTCTCGCAAGACCCACATCACCGTCCGGAAGTTGATAAGTTTGAGATAGAATACTCTAGATTCCACGCTTGTCGAACGACGTGGGCACACGTATGTACACTCTTGTACACGCATTGAATAAGATTAAATTTCAGTACTTAACTTATAAATGTTTACTTAATACACTTGTCGCAGGGAAGGCAGTCCTGGATTGAAAGCTCCTCCAACGGCCGGACATCGTCTGGCTGGGGGCGCTCTTCTGGAAAAGTCCCGGTTCCCTGGCGCCGGTGTTACACACATTCTCACCGGCTCCGTGCATTTCCCTGTTCAATTTCGCCTCATTCGTTATGAAGTTTTGCTGATTTCTGAAGTTTTGGAAGCTTGAGAGAGGTCTTGATGTTACACCAGAGAGCTCGAAAGCTAGCTCCATCAACCTTAATTTAACCGAGGCGGAAGCATGTTCAAGAAATACTAGTCCATGTCTCAAATCCGTGCTCACCTTTCGCAAATTTGCAAGGCTAAGGTAAAGTTTGTAGCCGGTATCTTAAAATTTTGATATTCGCGATACAGAGGTCAACTTTGATGGTGTGGTCGGCGGCTGCGCTGACCTTAGTGGGACGAAGCGAATATGGCCCCGTGGAACCCTTTCGACCACGGCACCCGGCCAGCCGTGCGTGGGATGTGGGCCGGAAATTGAATCCAGACGTGTCTTTTTGCGCACTGTTCGTTGTGGCTTGCATCTATCCCTTCTCGATCGATTAAAAGCAAAGCAATCCGCTAAAGTTATGCCATGCCCATGGGGGTATATCAAATTTGTGATCTGTGTGATCGCACATGCATATTGCATTCCTGGCGCCTGCCGGCCGCACTGTGAAGGATCGATGGATAAAAGCAAGATTTAGAAACAGCAGAGCCAGAGCGTTTTGGGAAACTTGCCCTGTTTTTCTTTCATTGTTCCTAAGACGTAACATGTGCGCAATTCGTGGTTCCGAAGAGGTCTTGATGATAGCACACGATTGGCTGTCGGAGATATCATCCACCACGGTGGTATCAGAATAATCTGACAGAGGGCTGCCGGGCTGAAACATTGGGAAGAATGAACCCGGGCCCTATAGCGGCGGAGATATAGGGCATTGCCTGTTTCGGCAGCTTGATGTACTCGTCTGACGACCCAGAAGCTCGAGCGGATGATATATCTGGCCGCCCCGGGATATGCTTCAGACAAAAATTTTGTGCTTTGGGATGCAATATTTCAGGCTTATTCGGGGGCGTCTGTGCATCATGCACGATTGCCAGCATGTGTGCATGCAGCTGCCTTCAATCGATAACTATTTGCCACCGGAAAACTTTCAATATGAAACTGCTATCTCATAAATGACAAAATTTCCAAACCCACCGACATACGTGTATACGCATGGGCGTCACAGGCGCGATGCGCGCCATCAATATAGAGAATCCAATGCATGGACACGGGGCTAGCCGAGGCCGCGAGGGTCCCTTCGAAGGCTTAGACACCTGCATTGCATTGCGACCGTTCTCGATGTCAATGATTCTGCTGCTCCGGTTGGTGACTATGTTGAACCTGGATCGTTTGCCCCTATAGGAGTATTTTCTATTGGTGCATAGCGATGCGATTTAAGCCGAGCATGTGCATACATATAGCATGCACATGGACAGCTCGTGATGTTTTATATTCTGTGGGTGACCCGTGTCGGCCCCACCCAAAGTAGCCTAGACAGAATGTATTAGCATCCGCATAAGAGCTCTTAGCATGAGGCATATACCAACCGAATCCCCATACTTCGCGATGCATGCATATTAGTCAGGATAGTATTGCAGATGCGCTGTGATATCCAGAAACAATGCGGTATGCCACGTTGTGCAGCTGTCGTCGGCGTGAAGCGAACAAGTAATTTATCCTGCATTTAGCCAGTGCCCAGACACCGCTGCGCAACACAAAGGCAGAAGAAAAAAAAATCCCTTAGCGTGAGAGCGCCAGCGCCAATTCACAGTAGCACGAGACGTCAAACCAGAAAGTTTCGCGATTGCGACTTACGCCGAAACCCGAACGCTTCCCAAGACAGCTGGATACCACGACTCGCGGTTCTCATTTGCATCTCGAGAACGGGACAATCGTTAATGGGAGAATAATATAGTGTGTGGATCCGGGAGATTGTGAAGGGCCTGTTCGTCTCGGAACCAGGCGCTAAGCTTGAGGTATCCGCTTCATCTCCCGAGTCCAGTACCTGACAGCGGCCCAGCTTCCCACCTATAATATTCGAATCTGGAATCAAAGCGAAAAATTTTACTTCATAGTGGTCCCTACTCTCGGTAGATCGGGCGAATATTGAGAGGTAAGTCTGCATCTAATAGAAGGGGTGGTCGGTGTTCTGTTTCGGCGTCAATGCAATTATCGTGGTATCTAACATTTGATTGCAGGAGAATATGATTCCAAGAACGCCTTACCGTACTCTCCGGCACGGCCTTCGTGGCTACAATATACGTGCGCGTTGGACGCCACTGTTACCATCATATCAATTCTCGAGAAATGATTCGAACGGCTCTCCATTCATGAACCATGGTCGAAGTTCATTCTCCTCCGGGGCCACATACACACCCGAGCAAGCCACGATATTATCGGCTGCCCTGAGCCATGTACCCACCCAAGGGTTCACTGACTCTGCCCTCCTTATGGGGGTCAAGGATGCGGGATATCTGGATGTCACGACCAATTTATTCCCCCAGGGCCCATTTGACATTGTCAAATACCATTTAGTCACCCAACGAGAACGGCTCGGCGAATTTGCGACTTCTGAAGAGTGGAAAGAAGTACAATCCTCCAAGCAACGGTTCGGCACCACGGACAAAATTAGGGCACTCTGCATTGAGCGACTACGGCGCAATCGAAACATCATACACCGCTGGCCAGAGGTACCGTTACTTCGCAGACTGTACTTCAAACCAGCCACATGAGGAACCGAAAGCTAATACACCCCTTCCCTGAACCTGCAACCATCATAGGCGATAGCTCTGATGAAATACCCGACCAATCTCCAATCGTCAACTTTGGAACTGTTTAGCCTTGCAGACACCATGTGGAACATCACCGGGGACACCACAGTGGACGTATCATGGTATACTAAACGCTGCATCCTCTCAAGTATATATGCTGCAACCGGTAAGTACTTGTACCTTAAAGTACCTTTCGAATTTCCCGCTCCAGGCCCGCGGATGGCGTATACCTTCGGTTACTTTTGTGGCTTGCATGCCCCGTTGTTAGATGGTCACGATTAAACGCCCGTCGCCGGTTCCCCGGTCCAATCCCATTATCAAACACGTCCCTCGTTAAAAAAGGAAAACCGTCCATCCAGTTTTCTCCTCCCTTTTCTTCATCTTCCCTCTTTTTTGCCTTTTTTTGTTCAACCTTCGAGTATGTGCCTCGTATGATGTGGTATTGCGCATCATATCAGGAGCCTCTATACTATGATCTGGCTTCAATTCTACGAAGACTTGGGTGTCGCTTCCTTTTTTTCCCCACCTCTTGTTTCCTTTTTCCTCGACATGTCTATCGCTTGTCTGTGCATCGACTAATCATACGGGGAATATCCTCCAACAGAGGTTTACATGACCCAAGACAAATCGGAGTCTTTCGCGAATACTTGGACATTCTTAGACAGAAGATTGGCCGACAGCAGATCAATGGGGACCACAATCGGCCGCATGGGCCAATACGTCGACTACGCTCGCTATAACATCATCAACGTCCTCCGGAGCAAAGGACTGAAGATCTAGCCTACACCTGCCTCATTCTTCTCACATTTCCCCCACCACCCGGTCGAAGGTCGGGGTTTTAGCGAAGCTGTACAGAAAGAAGTTTGCCACATCATTAAAAGACGATTTTAATTTATTGCATGTAACGTCTTGGTAGATACGCTCATCAGGGTTTTTCGACTCTACACTGCTGGGGATGGAGTCTGATCCCGGATGTTGAGCTGATGACCTTCCTGCCATTAGGACTCATCCTTGGCCTACCGACAAGGTTCCCCTACACCCTCACCATTATCAGCTGCGAAATTTACTATTGGACAGTCTGCACGTCGCTCGCTGCGGATTCCTTGCTATAGTCGATGAACTGCAGCTGGATGAATCAATCGCTGGCGGGTTTCCTGCCCTCTGCATCTTCCTCGTCGCACTTGTCTTTCGAGACGACATATCCACACCCCAGGCTCGCATCGGAAAGGCCCCCACTCGCCGACGAGTCAGCTTGCACCCTTGCTCTCGACCGAAAGTTCGATACACGGATACGTGGAATGCTTGATTGGAGAGCCCGTGTGCGACGGTGCTTGATCAAGGGCGAGACGGAAAGGAACTATCACAAAAATGAAACTCCCTGCAAAAAAATTCACCCGTGGCAATGTACCTACCTACATATATCACAGATCTAGTTCATTTCGTGGGCTGCCGAGGAATCGTCAAGAATGCGGAGCTACATGCACGAACGCAGGTTTCGCGGAGGTCCCATACTTATGTGCTGTGCTTTTTTGCCTAACTCTCAATAGGCTTCACCAACCACCCTGAACACGGTCCACCAAGACACTCACACACTCTCTCGCGCACATCCTCTCAATCATTCACACACCCTCCTGCACAAACGTGACGGGTGGATCCATGCCTCCACAGGAGGGCTAATCACCATCAGAGACATTATCGGGTGCCCATTCTTGTTTCGGACGGCCCTTTTGTCACGCTCGCCTATGTCTCTGAGAGTTCGGAGGCGCGACCGCAGCTTGGTTATTGGCCTGGATAATGCTTCCGGACTGGAGATCGGCATAGAGACAACTTTGGATTATCGTCACACAGAATCTCAGATGAACTGGCAGGTCTGATCACTCGTCTCGAGCGTTTGCAGCCATTTGCGTGCATGGGCCAGGACGGTAATCTCGAGAAGAGGGGGGTGTGATACTTCTTTCTTTCGTGCTTTCTTTCTTCGTGTCCGGGCCCGAGATTACTTCTTTCTTTCCTCTTCTGCGACTTTCACTGAATCCTAGCGAGTGATACATGCCTCCATGGACTTCTGGAGCTCCAGAACGCCAGCCGAGACTCGGCAGTATAATAAAAATCCTAAACCGCCTACTTGTCTCACCACTAGATCAGATATTGGAGTAGATAGACGGATCCGGAATATAGCGCTAACATCTCCAACGGCTCCTCTGGCATATACACGTAGAGAATCATTCTAAACCTCACTAGAGGGTCAGTGCCCCGAGGCTAGTATCTTTCTTTTTTTCTCTCTTGACTTTTCGTGGTATAGAATATTATTATACAGATGATCCCAAGAAGCGTTAAATGGCTCGCCAAATCGTCCGCCATCAATGGCTGTATGCACGCAATGTGGATTGTAACAACATGGTGTGCATGGGCACAAGACGGCCAGCTGGCAGGCAGGTCCTGCTGCTCGTCTTGCTCATGCCTTCGCTTTATTCTTTCCTGCTCCGCCGAACCCTGTTCCCTCGAACCCCGCTCTGCCCTTAGTTTTCTTCGACGGCACCTTCCGTGCCTTCTTCCCCGATTTGCCGGCCTTCTTCTGCTCTTTCCGGGCTGCAATATTGGCCTCCCGCTTCTTTTGGCGCATGGCCTTGGCCTTCTCGACGCCTGCATTCCTTTCTTGCCTATTCGTGACAGTAATCCGGTGTTAGAGGTTCCGTTATACCCGCTTGAGAGACAGAAAAACAGACGAGACAAGACGGCTCGTGTGGGAATACAGAGACAATTGCTTTGACGTGGGGAAAGAAAACGCAAACGTACCACTCCCTCTTCGATTTCTTCTTCGCCTTCTCCTGTCGCTTGAGAGATTTCTTGAGCAGGCCTTCGTCGTCCTGTAGCTTCTCGCCAGCAGCCATTTTCAAAGCTTTACTCCATCGATCCTTCTCCTGGATATCGGCACGTTTCTCGTCTGGCATGTTTGAAAGACGTGCCTTTTTCGCCTCAGCATGTTTGAGCGCGCCGAGGACGTCCATAGGTCCCTTCTTCTTCTTTGAGGATTTCGTGCCGTCGAGGGTATCCTTCAGCTTGTCGCCATCACCAAAGTTGACCTGTCCGAACGTGTAGTTTGCCGGAGCGACAGCCTTATTCAACTTACGTGCAGCCGACGGCGACGACGGTGTTCCATCGACAGATCCTCCGTTTGACGTAGCTCCGGCTTTCGCAGCCTCCGCCTTGGCCTGTAGTCTTATCTGCTTCTTACGCTCTTTTCGTAGCTCGTCCCGCTTCCTGCGCTGTTCCATCAGCTCTGTGCGCGTCCGCGGCGCTTCTCCCTTCCGAGCCTGCCGTAGTTCCTCTATCCGCTTCGCTAGCCGTTCCTTCAGCTGTTGCTGGACAGCAGGATCTTTGGACGTTTTGAGTCTCTCTGCCAGTGACTTTTGTGCTGTAGACGATGCGTCTGTATTATTTGACGGGGCAGGCGACGCGTTGCTCTCAATCGTAGATGTGAGGCCTTCGATTCGCTGCACTGAATCGTTGGCATCGTCTGCCTCAGAGCCGTCATCCGAAGATTCTTCCTCCTCTTCCTCAGCTAATTCAGAATCCGAATCGCCTTCTGGTTCCAGATCATCCACCTGCTCATCCTCGGAACTCGAATCTTGATCATGTGCCTCGTCCAAATCATCCTCATCTTCGTCTTCATCGGGTTTCAGTAGTACAGGTTGCGTTTTATGCAGAACCGCTTTCCCAGTCTTATTCGTGCCGTTGACCTGAATCCGATCTCCATTCACCTTGACATCTTTCCGTTTGGCCGGGTGGTGCTTGTCCTTGCCCGGAGGGACCGCTTGAACAGCCTCGTCTTTCTGTTCTACCTCCTGTCGGTCTTTGCCCTCTGGCCGAGGCTTCTTCGGCGAACCGCCACCTTCTCCCTGCTTCTTCGCCCTCCTTTCCCGCCGCTTCTCCTCCTTCTTCCTAGCCTTCATCTGCGACTTTGTTTCATAGGGCACCCCATCCTCGTTGCTCTTACGTCGCTTCTCTTCGCGCTCTAGCCGTTGCCGCGCGCGCTCTTCCTCGACCTCCTTGACGGTGACCGGCTGGTCTGGGTCGAGTTTCGCACGCTTGGCAGCCTGGGACTCCTCTCTCGTCTGCTTCCGCTTCTTCCATTGATCCTACATGCCGGTACCAACCAATTGACCCACTTAGTCAGCCCCTATCCTTACGTGTGCATGATCCGTGAAATGATGAATGGGTTTCCCGTACAGAGTTATCCTGGCTGAAGTAGAGCTTCGCGGGTATGAGGTTCAACAGACTGTCGAATGCCTTTGCATGACTGCGTAACCGGTCCTATCCGCAGGGAACAATTTATATTAGATCTCAGGTCAAAGCGACGGCTGCGATGAGCCAAGGGAAGGGGGGAAAGAGCCTGTCGCACCTCAATGTCCTTCTCGCTCATTGTGATATGCGATCAGTGGTGGCGTGCCGCTATGTAGGTAATGATTCGTGTTCTGTAAAGAGTGATGGGGAGACGGTAATCTGCGTCCTACTCGGTCTGGCCCGGCACAGCGACAGTTGGTCGGCTGGTCGTCTGGGCGGCTTGGATGCTGTCGCGATACGTCGTCTGGTTGGCGAACACGCTATAGCGAGCGACCTGGGGAAATTTTTTTTGTGTCGAGACTTGAGACGAGCCTGCGACAATCGAGCGAACTTTTGTTGCCTCTGCACAACACATTTCATGCAGGGTCCCGCCAAGAACATTATCCGCCAGTCGCTTAAGCGCCAGAGCTCACCTCATTATAAGCGCGTTAGACGCCGGTAAACCGGAAGGAAAGACGCATGAGCTCATATGAGGGCCTCGGCCTGGGGAAGTGGATCTAACAAAGCTAAACTTTCCGAGGCGCAACGGCCAACTTGGCATCCATTATGTCACGCGGCAGTTCAAGCTAGTTTGCAGAGCTCATTTGTTTCCTTAAATAACAGCTTGTTCGTAGTTTGGCCTGCAGGGCGTATTTTCTTCCGCCTATCCGGAGCAGCGGATCAGGCCATTATTTCAGGGTCCAGTTGCTTCCCTTTGCGACATTCCAATTCCGTCACCAGATTAGATCCTGCAATCGAGTCTTATCTAGACTTCGTTCGCACCCTCTCCTTTTTATCACATTTTCCTCGGCGCCATTGCATCGCATTGCATTTGGGTTTGCGCCGTCGCACATTCCTTCTCCAGGCGCAGGTGTTGCAGCACTTGCAACGGTCATGCAGCAGGCGAAGATCTGCACAGTGCATGTACGGTTTGGCAAGGACGCAAGGCATAACCGTTAACCGCAGAAGTATATTGTAAGGCCGGAAGGTCGAGAAAAGATGGCGGACTTTGTCGCCAGTTCGATTGCAGGTGCAGCTGCGATCGTGCTTGGGAATCCTATTGACGGTAATTAGCATATGTCCTAGTTCGAGGTCGGGTGCAGCATGCCATACCTTCAAGCTGTCATATGTACCGGTAATGCGGTTGCTGATACGTAATATCAATTGTGTTGGCGATAGTGATCAAGGTGCGGCTGCAGTCCGGGTCCAGCAATATCCCTTCGCAAACAGCAGCTTTCGAGACATGGATATCAATGTTTAGAGGTTTGCCCGTCCCTCCAATATATCTTGATGATCGTGGTATTTTTTTCTGAGAATATGCAGTCAGTTAATGAGTTAATTGTCAAAGAATAGGAGCCGCTGCGCCAGTAGTTACCAATGGAGCACTCAACGCCCTTCTCTTCGTCAGCTACAACCGCTCCCTGGAATTCCTAGAAAACAACTACAACCAGCCGATTTTAAAACCGACATTACTGAATGTATGGCTGGCAGGCGCCTTCAGTGGTCTTGTCACATTTGTCATATCCACACCCACAGAGATCGTCAAATGTCGAGCGCAAGTATATAATGAACCGAATATCACAAGCTGGAAGGTCGCAAAGGACACCTGGAAGTCGAACGGGATCAGGGGATTGTATCATGGAGGTGTCGTAACAAGCCTCAGAGATAGCTTGGGTTATGGCTGGTAGTATGTTGTTCCCAACGCGAATTTTGATTGAGCATAGGAAATTACCTAGGTAGCTAGGTTCATAACTAACAGTGTTTGCAGCTTCTGGGCGTATGAAGCTTCCAAGAACGCCCTTGGCCTAGAAAGCGAAACTGCCAAAACTCTGATAGCCGGCGGTATCGCCGGCTGTGTAACATGGGCAACGTGAGTGGCTCTTCTTCGACACAACCAATCAGATGCGCATGCGTATACAAGGATCTATATGACTTTCTCTCGAGTATGAAGATGGATATGCTAAATCTTAAGTCTGCAGTATATATCCACTCGATGTCATTAAGACCCGAGTCCAGACGCAACGGCTCATGCAACTACCCTCCCACATGGACCCACCAGCTACCATGAGTGCACTCGATCATGCGCGAGACATTTACCGCAGGGAAGGCCTCCGTGGTTACTTCTCCGGATTCTGGTGGTGTATGGGCCGGGCGTTCTTCGTGAATGCGGTGCAGGTAAGCCCAAGTCAACTCTATGCTTATATTACATCCAACCACGTGCCGATTTGCTAACTTGCATTTTGCTATACACAGTGGGCGCTGTACGAGTACATTATGAGGCTGCTGTCTCCTGCGAGATCAAGCGCGACGAGTAGAGGGCTTGAAACGCATGAGCAGAAGTATAATCTTTGATTCATTGAGTGGATACGTGTGGATGTGGTGGCGGCTAGAGTCGTTGTTTTATTACTGTAGATGTTGAACTTACACGTTTGTACGAGATATAGACAGGGATCTGGTGGTTATCTGCAGCCGTTAGGGATACCAGGCGGCTTTCTACTATTATGGTCTATCAAGATATTTTGAGTACCAATTGATACGGAGTGTCTGACACTCAAATCAATAATGTTTCACGCTACATATATCGATCAACGGTAATAAGTTACAGAGATTGAAACAGGTAGCCGCCTGCTCGCCATGAAATGCTATAGACAAAAAGCAAAACCATCATACGATATACAACAGATTACAACAACAGGCTTGCTAGATACAAGCGTAACAGAACCAGTACACAGCCAGTGGACCTCAGGGTTAATATAAATGTTCTTCGGTAGACAGAAGATGTACGAAATGAAGAGCTTCTCAAAACATCTCGCGATAAACGATATTAGGTCCACAGACACACTTTGCCACTCGCAGTCCCGCCACAGATCCAGTCTTGCTGCGGATGAAATTGGACAACTGCGGGCACGGCGGTGACAAGATCGTCGCCCAACTGGGCGAGTTGTGTGCCATTTTCCGAGTATATATCCACAAAACGGTTCATATTTCCGATGCAGAATTTCTGAGGGCCGACTGGAGATTGATGCCACTGAGCTCGAAGGCTAAGGGAGAACCAAATGTTAACAAGAGCTCGACGCTGACGTGCGGTCTAGTATACGAGACCAGCTCAACACGAAAAGAAGTGGATCGAAACTTACATGGTAACCCATCGTCCGGTTTGGTTGTTATGTCTGATGACAGCTGACGGTTCTACTTCACTGATCTCATGACCGGCCTTCCAGCTCTTACTCTCTCCAAAATCGAAGACTTTAACGGTATCATCATAGCCCGTCGTGGCAACCTTTCCGTTCGAGCTCCAGACGGCACTGCTGACCGATAACCGTGATTCGTGTTCTGCGACTAGATGCGGTTTGGCACTCTCACCCTTCCCTACGATCTTTCTTAGGTCCCATATCTTCATCGTTCTATCCAAACTAGCTGTGGCAGCAAGATAGGTATTCCTTGGGTTGAGCGAGAATCCTCCAATCTTTTTCTCGTGGCACTCCCAAACCGTGACTGGCGCCTTATCCCGTAGATCTTTCCGACAAAGTTCGCCGGTGAGGGTGGAGAAGTATATTACGTTGGGGTCGAAAAAGTCCATCCCGGAGATGGCAGCATCGTCGTGGAGCCGTTCGGTGGCATCTTCAGCGGCGAACACCTCATCGGATTTATGTGCTACTAGGTCGAGCTTCCGTATCGAGCCGTCGTATGATGTCGAATATAGGCGTTCCGCGGAATTGGGATCTATGAGCAGGTTGGATATGGATCTGGCATGGAGTTTGAAGGTGGAAATATTCGGGATTTGTGAGGCGCTCTCGTCGTCCTCGTCCGGGACGTAGTTCGGGTTCGGCAGCGGGTTAGAAGCATCAAATATGCCCAAATTGCCAATCTTGTCGCCGGCGAAGACGAGCTGCTTGGATGCTATGGGGTGAAAGGCCATGCAATATATTCTTTCTTGGGTGATTTTTATGTCGACGGGCTCAAATCTTTCGTGTAGCTTTAGCCCCATGAGCCTTTGTCTTAAAGACTTGAGATCCGCATCTGTTGTTTGGCTAACATCGTCGTCCGTGAACGTTCGCTGGTATCGCTCGCCCTTGATATCTGGCAAAAGGGAAACATTTGCATCCAACCCCTTTCCTGATACCGCGATATCTGAGAGACTCAACTCGCCGCCTACCCTCTGTCGTTTACTCTTTTCGGCCTCCCTGAATGCAGCATCCTGTTCGTCGGCCTTCCTCTTCGCAGCCTCTGATTCCGCTGGAATGCCCCGAATTCGCGAGGATGTTCGTCGCGGCGCTGCTTCTACCGGCTCCTTTTTAACAGGCGGTGGGCGGGCTTTCTTCTTTGGCGCGGATGGTTTTGATGCCGTGACTTTCTTCTGTTCTGTGGTAGCACGGAACGCATCGGCTGCCTGGGTAAGCTCCAGTTCCTGCAGAAGCTTGCGGTTCTTCTCGATGTTCTCGAGGCGCCGGCGCTCATAATCATTTGCACTGTCCATCTCGGCCGCTTCGGTATCACTTGTCCGGAGGGTAAGGTATCTATGCCGTCTGAAAGTGTATGGTGTCGTGGATCGCGAGATCTAGAGAATTCGAACGTGCCAGGGCGGGAACACGCTGCGCACTGACGTCCCGGACACGCGTTGGACGTGCGCAGACAGACGTCACGCGTTGCCAGCGCCCGATCCAGGCCACAGCTCCTGTCTCAAACGCAGCCAACCAACAAGCTTCAGAACCCGATGGATCGAATCTCCTGCTTTTATCAAATTACTCTGCAGAACAACCACCAACCAGGAGCGAAGGTCAGCACTACGACATGAGACATACCAGGAAGTCCGGTATTCCAGAACGGGTTCTTTCTCGGCACCAGGTACTTGGTATTTTACTCCGTCCCCAATGCTAGTAGTAGTTTACGGTTTGCCGCCCATTCAGAGTCCTTGACAAACCAAACCGGCACTCGATTGGAGCTAACCAATGTTCTGCGACTCAGACCTCTCGTCAGACAGACGTAGTCTCGGGGAGGCGGACGAGCGACACGCAAGTGTAACTGCATTCCTTTCGCTTTCGGCCGGCCGACACGAGCAGAATATCCGTCTCTCAGGCTGGATGCGAAACGGTACGCAATACGATGGAGTCTAGGTTTCGATTTCGGGCCCGATTCGTGTGTGGGCACGATCCGCAATCTTAACTAGATAGGCGAGATCTCATGCACAGCGGCCGGCCAGCTTGCCAGTCCGATCCGCCAGCTGTTCGAAGGGTGGATCTTGCTCAGTCCGTCTACCCAAAATATACCTGGATCTGCAGCATGTGCACTCGTTCTACGCACGAAGCCGACGCACGAGTATTGCTTGGTCAGCACTGTTTTCGACCTTGATACAATTGCCAGTGGGCTCCTGCGGTTTCCTACGTCACATTACTGTTGCCCTCAGCGGCACTCGCGGCGTCGTTGGCTCTAATTTATCAGCCAGTCTCCCTCGGGTTAGCGTTCGGACTCTCTGGTCGATATCGACGGACGTCAATTGACCCCGAAGCAAGCTTTGAATTGACTCATAATGCCCCACTGGTCAGATGCATGCAGTCGGCAGCGGTGGATGCAAAAACAGCCGGCAGATAGCAAACCTTTTCAATTACATGCGGAGTTCTCGATTCAAGTGGCTGCATCTCGAGCTATCGATCTCGAGCGCAATCTTGGCTGAAACGGCTCGTTTGACAAGTCGATGTCTCCAGATCAGCCGATCGATCTTGCAGGGACGTTAACGTTCCCGCGTCATATTACAAATCCATCAAGCGGCCCTGAATACGTGGGATGTGTCACGCCCATATCGCCCAAGAATTCAACATCTCCAGTCGATCGTTTCGCTGATTCGAGGCGATTCGTAGTGGCTTTCGCGATGGGGGATCTGGGGAAGCTATATCGTTGGAACGCATTTCCGCGGCCGGACTTAGCGCGTTTTCAGAGGCCAGGGCGGAGCCATAGACTGCAGAAACAAGGACATACACAGGTACGTATGCGAATTTACATGTCAGTACTCGTCATAATACTTCTATAGTATATGCAGGGAAGTTCTCCCGCATTTCATGTTTTTAGGCGTGCAATCCAATGGGGTGACATGTCAGGTCGTGGCTGATTTCGTGTCCGATCTCCATGCCCTTTTCTCGCTTCGCAACATCGTCGCTGCATCGGTGTGGGGTCCCATACTAATATTAACCCCTCTTGTGAATTCAGCTCCACAATTTAACAGAGACCTCTGCCATCCATCTGGCGAGGCTGATTCCCCTTTATTCTTAGAATCCTGGATCCAGCTTTCGTATGCGGGTTCCTTGGAAAACAATTCAATTATCAGCTTCTGGAGCAAGGAAGTGGCGAAGTTCTGCGAACAGCTTCCAGGATCACCCATTCAATACCTGGCGATCCCCGTTGAGACCCCACGGGCTTGACACACTCTATTTGTACGCCTGACAAGTTCTGGTTCGTAAAAAATTGGGACGGTGCATATAGTACTCCGGTTTCTCCGCGCTTGTTCCCACCTCTCGTAGGTTCTTTTCCTTCGGGAAGGTATTCCATAGCTTTTTCCATAGGTGTGTACCACCCTATGAGCTGTACATGCAGTTCCAACCTCCTTCAAAGATTGCCCTGGAGTAGCTCATGCTGACTGTACACCTCGGATTGGATAGCCAAGAGACACCCCTTGATGGGAACGGATAATATCTCGGCTTGTGGGAGACTGCCTTGAAACCTGGTTGACAATTTTTCCCGAGCAGACCACCCTAAGCTGGTCCCACCTCTGTTTGTATTCACTGAAGTACAAACTCTTCGCCTCTACGGAATTTAGGGCACTACGAGGCCTGTCATTCGACTCGGACTCATAAATCTTCCCCTTCTTCAGATCTATCTTGCTATCTCCCAAGCATCTTCTCTTATGAGCCACCTCGAGCTGAGACACGACCCCCTTGACCTGGCGCCGAAGGAGACCTTCTAGTGGCTCATTTTCCTTGGAATCACGATCTGAGTCCCAGAACAGGTACTTCGGACATCTTCGTGCTTGCTCCCATGCACCCAGGGTCTTGTGATTGAGCCAATTGGTATCCTTCCCTCTTTGCCTCCATCTTTCACGCACTAGCCCCGTACGAGACCACTAGACCCCTAGCTGGCTGTACGGTCTGTCCGCTCGTCCCGCAGTGGCTAGCAATAAAGGTTGCCTCCTAGTTACCGTTTCGTTCCGTTGGCATTGAGGTTGTGGCCGAATAAGATACTGCCACCAGTCGTATCCATTCCATACCACGACACATCGCTAAGACGGCTACAAGATATAAACTCTCGACACAAGCACGTCGGTTTCTTCACGAATCTCTTCGATTTAATATGGTCTGTGGCCAACCAAAGGAGTCTTCGAGGATGTCATCGAGAAATCCAACAGAGAGGGCAAGGAAAACGCATGAGGAGTTCACCGAAAGGTATGCTCATTTTAACCAAACAAATTATTGCGTTACGCGATCATAGTGGCCTCGCCTCTATTTTGGCATCCTTCAGCTTGGCAGCTGGCGCGATGGCGCGAATAATTTCTTTCATTCCCATTTAGCATCGATTCCTTTCCTTTTATCTGTTCATCTAAGTCCAGCCAAGCTGTATATGCGGTTTTATTCTGACACGGGTCTCTGTGTTGTCGTCTAGGGCATACGTTGCAGCGTCTCGACGCGGCGATAGAAGTATCGAAGCCCGGATAGAATCAGCCCGACGTGCGTCCGAAATACATAAAAGACGTACCGGAAGGGCTTTGAAAGTCACTGAAGCCGATGTGCTCGAAGCAGATGTGTACGAGGAAGAGGAAGATGAGCTGCCTCTATCCTACCTAGGTCTTCAACTGACGCATCGGACCACGAATGTGTCTGACGAAACCATCGGTCGATTTGCAGCATACCTGAGAAGTAGACCAGATGTTCGGTCACTTCTCGACCGAGCAATCGCTGCCTCAAGGGCCATGGAGGGCAAAGACGCCTCGTGTGCGGGTGTGGCCGGTCCTGCTGTTGATCCGCTACCCACTCCTCAGTCTACTCCTCAGGCAGTTACTGTCGATCTCTCATTGCAGCAAGCATTTCGGCCACCGCCGCCTGTAGGCCCTTCACTGCAAGGTTCTGCATCATATCCTCCCGCGGCATCGCCAAATTCAGCTACACTGCCTTCTACCTCTCACGCGTCATCTCCTCATCATGCCTATCCTGCACAGTTGCAAGGGATGGGAACGCAATTCCATATGGGATCTTTCGGGCACGGAGCCTTTAATCCATCATACTATGGAAGCACATTTTTTGGCCGGCGGCAGACGGTCCCGGCATTGCAAAATACGCCCTCGCTGTCGACAGTTGCAGCAAGTCCCTACCCGGCATCTACTATGCTCACGCCAGATCAATACCAGGCCATGAGCCAGGGATTCTCACAGCAGCCATCCTCTAGTAATGAAAATGCTATTGGCAGCCCGATGAGTGACGCGACAATGTTCTCCGTTCAGACTCCACCAGCTGCAATGACGCCCTTGATGAATGGGGGCATCGAACTACCCGCCTCACTTCCGCACAGACGGATGTCTATGCCGGCGCAAATGTCCAACCCACCATTGGCAACATCAGCTGCTACCCTGACTTTGCCATGTCAAGAACATCCCACAGCTCAGAACTGTGATGGTGGAGACGGGAGCGTGCCCCGAACTCCTGACAACAAGCGCAAGGCGACCAGCGAACTTTCCAGGGATGAGAAGACTGCCAGATCAGTTGGGCCGGCTGAGGTCGTTCCAAACGACTCAGACGATACCAACGCTGCGAATCCTGCAAATAACCCAGCCCCGAGTTCCGCAGCTGCTGCAACTGATGCTACCGGCATCTCGGACATCACGATGCCAACGGCTAGCGATGACAACGACGACTTCTTCGATTTTAGCATGCCTCGACACATCCAAGAGCTGCTTCTTGCACCAGAGATCAGCATGTTCAGTGACGCTTTCGGGTTTCCCGGCATCCCCCAGTTCGAGACCGTCAATTTAAAGGACATCTCCAACGGTTCTCTGAAACCAGGTACTGGCAACGAGTTTCCGCAATTCGCAGGTTTCAATAAAGACTCTGTTATGTCTGAGAAGAACTTTGCAATGACGGACGCTGCTGGTTTCTCCAAATTTGAGAGCTTTGAGCCCGGGAACATGGATGACCTGTGGACTGACTTTTTCAGTCCGCGGGCCATGGAGCCGCTGAATCCGTCGACCAGCCAGCAGCAAACCTAAGTAGACTTACGCCTACCACCGTATATGGCAGTATCCCGGCTCTGGTGTTTCGGGTGGGTTTTTCTTTCTGTTATAATTTCTTAATGATATGTCGTTTGTAATAAAATTAAAAATATGTATTTCCTTCTACTTGGTTGCATATGGTTCCACATATACATACACTGTGGGAATTCTATATCGCTCGTATCTTTACAGTCGCTATCGGCTATCGGTCGCGATGTTTATATGATTATTGCACGCACATTTAGAATACCAGTACCTAGGTATACGTTGTCTCGTAAACTAGACGCTGGATGCAAAGCGTATACGCAGTGCAGTAAACCTCTGCAACAACATCCTTGTTGCATTTTGGAATCATCCACGATTCGGACGTTCGTCTGGGCAATTTATATCACCGTTCCCTGGACAGCATTACACTACAAGAGCTTCTCAAGTGAGCCAATGTCTAGGATGCATATGGTCCGCAAAATTATGCACAGAAGTCGCAGGAGGAGCCCAAACCGAAGAAAGAGGGGAGATTAGTGGTCTCGTGAACCAGGCCGCACGGCAGATGTTGTACATGTACGTTAGCAGCTAGCTGCATAAGTACTGAATTCTCTCCACCTTTAAACTGTCAAGCTAGCTTAGCTAGTTACATATAATTTTCGGAAATATTGCAGTAACAAAAGTCAACTTCTGGTTAGTAAAATTCATATTTACAACGTACTTCGCAGGCCAAAAAGGATGGCACGTCCTGATCCAGGAGACCATACAGCGTATCGTAAGCGCTCTTATCATATTGTTCACGCTCTCAGAAACAATGTATTATATCGACAGCGCACTTAATATGATTTTCGTCGATCGCATGCACAAACACCGTGGAAATTGGTATGTATTTCATGTACTCACTCGGCGTCTGGTCCCGAGACTAGCACTCACTATAGCACTGCTACATATCCCAATTCGACGAACACGGCATCTATCATCATATGAACCCAGACAAATCGTAGATACCTATATATGTACATTACAAAGCATCCCAATCTATATATACAGCCCTATAATACAATACACCCGCACACACTACTAATCCCGCGCGATAGCCAAACCCCTGCGATCACCCTCCCTAACCAACTCCCCCACCGCCGCCTTCAACTTTCCCTTCCCCTCCGCCACATTCTCATTCTGCCACATGAGCACAGTCCCGGGCAAGAAACTATTGCTTTCAAAAACCTTGATATCCGCAAGCACATCCGACACAATCGACGCCGTCCGATGATCGCCCTCCACGCCGTTCAGCCGCATTTCATCCAACAAATCGCCGACAGCCTGGATGTCGCGGTAGCCGATCCACCGTGCTAGCAGGACCTCGTTGTAGACGCCGACGGAGCAGCCGATGATGTAGCTTTCCGGGCCGAGACGCTTGATGTGTTCGAAGAGGGCGATGCAGGCGTCGTAGTCGCGGTATGCTGTGCGGAAGACGCGGATTGCGTCGCGCAGCAGCTTTGGATAGTTTGATGAGGGGGGTGTCGTAGCGGCAGCACTAGTGTTCTCCGATGATGGTGACGATTGTACTGGGGGCTTCTGTACCATTGCGAAGACGTGCTTGTCGAGGAATTCCCAGACTTCGAGGTCGCTGCTGCATTCTGCCAGTGTGTTTTTTAGTAAATTGTATTCCGCTAGTCGCTCTTCTGAGTGTTCGTCGCTTGGTAAACCGGCAGCTTCGCGGGGAAGGCCGACGGCGCCGGCGGCCGCGTAGCGGAGTGATGCTGGGAAATCGCCCTTGGCGAGAACGGCGCGCATGCTGCCTTTATACGTATCGTCGGCGCGCGTTCGCTCGGGGCCGAAGGACACTTCGTCGCCAGAACGCTGCGGACCCACCGCTGACTCGAACAGCGCGGATATCATGGGCGACGGGCGCGCATGGTCGACTTTCGCCGCGGGAGTAGGCGGGCCGTGTGGACTTTGCGACTGGGACTGAGACTGCTGCCGCTCCAGCAGCTTGTTGAAGATCGTGTCGAAGATGACTTTCTCTCGCTCGGTCATATGCCCGCGCGGGTTGGCGGAGAGCGTCATGCTCGGGTCGTCGCGGATGCCGGAGTGGCCGTAGGGTGAGGAGCGGGGGTGGCTGCGGCGGCGGTGCGGGGGAGGTGGGTGGAATGTGCGGGAGGTGGGCTGGACGTAGGTTTTTTGTTCGCGTTTCTTGGGCCGTAGCGATGCTTCTTCCTCGGGCGTGCCTTCGCCCATCAGGAAGCCGAAGCTGTCGTTGTCGACGTGGGTAGATGATGGGTGGTTGTTGTCGCCATTTTGTAATGATGGAGCGTCGGTCGAGTACCCTCTTCGCGCGGTGGATGGACAGGATTGTGAAGGCGGCCTTCGTAGCAGGGGGTAGCCAGCTCTGGCGATATGACGCCGTGTCGACGGCGGGTAGAGGAAGGAAAGCAGCGTCGTCGTCGACGAAGCATCCGCGGGGCAAATCTGCAGACCCCGCGATGCGCGCGCCGCAGACGTCTTGACCGTATTCATATCATCAATGGTAGAATACGTGTATACGCCGTATCGAGTATCTGTAGCCACTAGATATAGGATCGCAGGGGAAACCGTCCAATTGCTTGCGTCCACGTTGTCGCTGGGATGGTGGGTAGGTAAGGTACGTTGGTTGAAGTTGAAGCTTTCGCAAACGCTCGCGGACGTTTTCCTGCCGCAAAATATACCACGCGCAACACAACCAATTGCTTCCTGTCTCGCGCGTACGTACCCTCAACTCTATATTTATTATGCACACTCGGGCATGTTCAATCAATAGCACTGACAGCCGATAATTTATGTCCACACGTTCAGACGTTATATACTTGCTTGAGTAGCTATAATGCAGCATAAAATGTATACCTAGAACTAACGCTACATACATACACCCTGCCCTCACAACCACTACCACTACCATCAGCGAGAAAAGAAATCGTGAGAGATAGATATATCCGCAAAAGAACAAGACGAACGAAAATATCAACTGATCATGATACAAGCAAGCCAGCAATCCTACTATACTATCAACATACTACATCCATCCACCAGCTAGCTGCAGATATATATAAAAACAAGTCAACAGATCATAAGTAAGAAAAATATACTAAATAAAACATCATCCGACGCAACAAGATAGTAATATTCTAATATCCATTCCAGGAAGGAAAGCCGCAGCTGCACCCATCAGTCATAACCAAAATCACATAATTCTCCAAATTCCTATCTGTCTTTCTGTCTTTGTATCTGTTGTCTGTCTGTGTTCAAATGCACCGGTCAAAACTCAACCGTAAACTCCCAAGTACCATCCTGCAGCCCCTTCGCCGTCGTATCCAGCAATATCACCCGCCGATTGCTCACATACGCCGTCTTATCCATCATCTCAACCTTGATATTCGCAAGCTGGTCCGTCGGCTTCTCGAACAGCTCGCTGAGCCCCTCGACCGCCATCTCCAAATCCTTCTGGTTGTCCTCGAAGATTGTGGTGAGGTGGTTCCGCTGCAGGTAGAACGCGAACGCGTACGTCCACTTCAGCGTCTGCCGGCACTGCTGCAGCACCTTGGACGCCGCGTCCAGATACTGCACTTCGATCCACGACATGCCCGAAGCGGATTGCAGCATCGTCATCTTCTTCTCCGTCTTGATGTACAGGTCCTTGTCCAGCTTGCCGCTCTGCTCGTGGTTCGCATACCGATTGTAGTACTAGATAAGATTAGCGACGTTCGTATGATTGATTGTTCTTGTGGAGATTTTGGGGAGATTTTTACTCACATGCAGGTAGCGCTCGAGGGATGCCCGGCTCTTAGCCTGGATATCCCGAGCGTCGACGCCTGATTTCTCCTCGTAGCGGTTGCAGTTATACCAGCTGGTGCCGTGCTCGTTCCAAGGGCCCATGCACACCCAGCAGAACTCATGCTTGCATTTACGACACGTCATATGGTTGCAGCCGCCGTTCTTCTCGATCGTGCTCTGGCATTTAGGACACTCCTTAGTGTTCGCCGAGATCCAGTTCGCCGTCTCCGAGTCGTCCTCGCACTTCTTCAGCCACTTGCGCACGAGGCCGCAGGGGCACGGCTGGTGGTCGTTCGAGCCGCAGCCGAAGCAGAAGTGGTGGCCGCAACTGCACATCACCGTCGGCACGATTTCCTGCAGCTGGTTCGGCGTGACGCCGCAATCGATCACGTTCTCACAGTTCGGCGCGGGGCACCATCGCAGATTCTGCTTGTCCTGGACGTACGTACGGTTGAGCAACTCATGATACCTGCCAAACACAATTAGCAGCTTCTCAAAGTCGATTTCACAGAGTCTTAAACCCACCGGTGCAGAATCTCAGGCGTGCATAGCCGCTCGATGGTGCTCGGGTCAACGAGCACCTTGCACTTGTGATTAAGACACTGTATCATGATCGCCTCGCCCTCCTCTCGAATCTTGTAGAACAGATACTGTTGATAACAGTTCGTGCAGTACCGATGGTTGCACCGAAGCGCAATCGTCTCGAGATCGTCGTCGTCCTCGCAGCAGATGTCGCACATGAACCCGGGCACCTTCTTCACCTCCAGCTTATTACTCCCGGACAGGTCGATGCCGGCGTACTCGAGCACCCGCTGGGAGCTGTCCATGTACTGCTCGATCAGGCGCTCCTTGTTCCACTTGAAATGGCGCAGCAGCATCGCCGCGTTTTCCGGTGTGAGGTCGAGGATGATGTGGACTTCGTCAATCATGTCGCTCTGCGCCTTCTCGATCTGCTCTTCGCTGAGGACGCTGTAGTCGACTTCGTAGGCCTTCTTCTGCGGCCTGTCGTCCTTGTCGTCGAGGTATTGCGTGCCGTCTTCCTCCTCAAAATCTACTTGGTCGTAGCAAAAATGTCAGCAAAAGGGTCTCATGGAAGTGGGATTCAAGTAACGAGCAAATGTGGTAGAACATACCGCTGTCCATGCTCTCGTCGTTAAAGTCCTCCTCCGAACCGCCGGAGAGAAAGTCGTCGTCGCTCATCTCCGACATCTTGCCCTTCGCCTCACTCTCAAGCAGGGCTTCGTACGCGGGCGAGAACGCAGCGTCCTCGGTCTCTTCGTCCTCGTGGCCGCTGCCGCTAGTGCTGCACCGTCGCTGGGATCCGGAGGCGGCGGCGGCGTGGAAGGAGGCCGAGTGGGATCGCTTGGCGGGTCGCTCGTCGGGGACGGTGGTTTCGGAGTGGAGGAGGCCGCCGGGTAGCGGCTGCGTGGGAGACTCTGTTGTTGGAGAGGCTGCGGACCGCTGGGAGGCCGCCGCGGGGAGGGCGTCTGGCTGGGTCGAAGCCGCGGACGAGGGCTTGCGTTTCCTCGTGGGAGGGAACGTGGTGGGTGGTTGAGGGGGTTTGTGGGGGGTGCTTGTGAGGGGTGCAAGGTTCGAATAACCTTGGGGGTGATACCGTAACTCTCTCAAGTGATTGAGAGGCGGCGTGTGCTTAGCACTCAAGCTGAGCGAGCGGGTAGGGGAGAGAGGTAAGGGAGAGGTAGGATGTAGGTAGGTTAGTGAGTGGAGATAGATAGATGTGTGAGTAAATGAGTAGGTGATCTTGGCGGAGGTAGAGTAGATTAGAGTGGAATAGAATAGACGGAGGTGAAGCGTCCGTCGGAGGGTGAGAGAGAGGTCGAGATGAGGAGAGATGTGAGAGAGGTGGTCACGATGGTGTTGAGGTTTGAAATCCGGCACGGCCGAGAACGGGTGGCGGGAGGTAAGGTGACCTGCGATGCAATGCCCAATAAGGTGGAGAGAGTTTTACCCAGCTGGGCGAGTCAAATTAATTGTCGTGCGTACCGTATCGTGTCGTATACGTATCCGCCTCGAACGGAGCAAGTATCTCTCTCGACGGGCGTCTGTCGATGGACGTTAGAAGCTTTACTATATCCCCAGCGGGTACGGCAAGGGCGGGGAGACAGCTCCGAGGAACGTACCAGACAGGGCTATCCAGTAAGTACTTAGTATCGTCCGTTGGTCCGTAAATGACAATAGCAGACAAAGTCGAGCAGCAGACAAAGGTCGGGTGACGTGACGAACAAGACAAAGATGGAGATGATGAGTGCAGATAAGCAGGAAGTAAGATATAAAGGTAAAAGTAAGTAGTCGCGGGCGAGGAAATAATTGATGGATGGGAAAGAAGGCCGAAGGAGCAGGATGAAATGACGGAGAGAGGAGGCCAAGCCAGCCAGCCAGCAGAACGGAGAGAGAGAGAGAGAGGACAGACACTCAAGAGACACTCAAGACGGCAGCCAACAGGAACTCGCAGCGGGATCGTGTGTGTGTACCTGTACACTTTTAACAATACATCCACTCACCTCGCAGAACTCCTCGCAGCAGACTTTAGTCTGCTCTCCACTTGTATGGACGAAGTACCGATTTGATGGAGTGAAGGTACCAAAACGGGCGTGTCGGCTGCCAGGCGCCAGGGTCGCATGCCCCTGCGAGGGCCTCTGATGACTCCCTCCGATCGAGAAAGCCTCAGGCTCACTCCGTCGTCAGTCAGTCACTTGCAGGCAGGTCAGCCAGGTCACATCAGGCCGTACATCAGTCTCCAGCCAGCTGTGGCTGGAGCTTTTCAGCGTATCTGTACTGCTACATCCCGATCAAGATACCTACTGTGCCGTCAAGGCCCTGTTTTTGAAGACAGTCTTAATACGCGCTCCACCAAAAGAATCAAGACGAATACCACACCAATACTGCATTACCGCCTTCAATACGTCGTTCGACTAGAAATACAGTAACACTACCGTAACAATCAACCCCGGCCTTCCGGCACAGTAATGACGAGTATGCATGCAATCCTTCCGAGAAGAGTCGAGGATCTGTTTGACCGCAGCTATCTCCATCTATCCATCTATCGAAAAGTAGTAAAGTACAGTGACCCAGCTAAAATGCCATGCGGCACGGCAAATGCGCCCGTCCAAAAACCAAAAAGCATACACCCAACCGCAATACAAGCACCATCCACTAAGTAGTATGCAAAAGCTAATGGCTAATATACTGAAACACCTCGCTGACAACCTTCTCATCACCCGCATACTCCCCCTCCTGCCGCAACAACAAATCCTCAATCTTCCCCATCCCATCCCCCGAAAAATGGTTCCAAGTAGACGTATCACCATACAGCATGGCGGGAGCCTTAACATACTGCCGTCCATCAGGCTTGCACCGCTTGCACTTGAACGTGTCGTGCGTGTCGCTCCGCGTGTTCGGATTGTACTCGAACAGCTTGCGCAGGTCTTCCGTCCCGAAATGGCGCTCGACGTCCTGCGCTTCGTCGACGACGCAGGAGGATAGCGACTGTTTGTGGGATTGGCGCTGGAATATCTTTTCTTCGATCGTGCCTGTCGCTATGAAGCGGTACACGAAGCCTGCATACACAATAATTAGGCGGATCCTTTCAGTAATATGTCAGCGGATTGTAGGCTTACAGTCTTTCTTTTGCCCGTCACGCCATACACGGGCCAGCGCCTGTTGATCTGCCGCCGGATTCCAGTCTGCGGACATATTAGCATTATCCATATCAAGTGATTTCGAGAGTGGTAGTAGGACGCACCTGGATCGAAGAGGACGAGTCGGTTGGCGCCGATGAGGTTGAGGCCGCATCCACCAGCCTTGCTACTCAGGAGGAAAATAAACTCCTCCCCATCCGGATTGTTAAACTTGTCAACCAGCTTCTGTCGCTTGTTGACATTCATCGTCCCGTCGAGACGAAGGAATCCATATCCCTTCGACCGAGCCAGCTTTTCGAAAACGTCCAACGTCTGCGTGTAATTGCTGATCAGGACAATCTTGTCGTTGGTGTCCTGTCGGATCCTCGCCAGCATGCGGTCGAGAACGAGCATCTTGCCAGAATAGCACACGTTGACATAACGTCCATCTCGCCCCCTCGCCGCCTTGGGCACAAAGTCCTCCGGGAAGAACTGCTGGCTGCCGTGCAGGTCGTCAGGCAGGTCGAGCAGATCGGGATGGTTGCACAGCTTCTTCAGCACGTTGATCGCCTTCAAAGGCTTGCAGCCGACGCCGCGAAGCAGCTTGCGAACTTCGGAACTCGTGACAAAGTGATTGTAGAGATCCTTCTGGAAGGGCGCGAGATTGCAAAAGACGACGTGCTCGTATTTGACAGGCAAATACTTGGAGAGAATGTCGTTTGTCCGCCTGATGATAAACTTGTTGACCTGGCCGAAAAGCTCCTTCAGCCGCTCGTCGCCCTTCTCCCGGGCCCGCTCGTCGCTGTTCGCATCGCGACCCTTGAGAATCGGTATCTCGTACTTCTTGCGGAACTCAGCGCGAGTGCCAAGGTATTCCGGATTGGCAAAGTTCAGCAGTGAAAAGTACTCCGTCAGATCGTTTTGGATGGGCGTTCCCGACAGGATCACCCGGCGCTTGACGTTCAGCTCCGTCAGTGCGGTGAAGGTTAGACTCTCGCCGTTCTTCAACCGGTGACCTTCGTCGCACAGCATCAGTCCGATCTCCGTGTTCCCCAGCTCCTTGGCGTATAGACGTAGAGTCTCGTAGGAGACGATGAGGACGGGACGGACAATCTGGTTGCCGGAGGCGATGGCCCATTGCTTGAGCTGGCTGATGAGCTCCTCTTTGGTTGCCTTGCCATCGACCGCGAACGGGTTGATCGTGCCTTGTCCAAGCCATTTCACTGAAGTGTGTTAGACGAACGGCTCCAAGAAGGGATGTGATATAAGATAGCTCCCACCTAGCTCGTTGGCCCAGTTCCGTACCAAACTAGACGGACAGGCGATGACACATTTTCCAATTGTAGATCTGCCGGCCTCCGGCGACTGCTTCAGAAGCGTCCACATCAAGGTTATGCATTGCAGCTATACCAGTCAGTCATGAAGCCGTAACAAAGGTGGCACATAGATCTTACAGTCTTGCCGAGACCCATCTCGTCGGCCATGATGCAGCCATGGGCCTTCTTGTCGATAAGGCCGGTTGTTGCTCGATACAGAAACTGCAGCACCGCGTTAGAGTCATCACGTTACGTAGCTCCCCAAGAGCGGATATCATAAGATACAAGCGTACCTTCACACCCTCGATCTGATGAGGACGCAGGACCTTGGCCAGCCGGGGGTCGATGACGACTGCGACTCGAGGAATCTCGGACTTATCCTGCTTCTTGATGCCGAGGATTTCATTCAGCGTCTTGTTAGGCCGCTTGGCGACAGATTGGTCATCCGCCTGAGGCGTCTCAGGCGTCTCGTCTACTTCCTCCTCCTTCTTATCATCGATCGTAGGATCGTACAGCACGATGGCAAACTCCCCAGCGGGGTCATGCAGCGCTTTGGGCACGAAATGCGCGCCCCGTCGCATACCCAACGCTATGACCGGCCGGTCGCCACTGATACGAGACTTGTCGACGAAGGGCACCGCGAATTTAGCTCTGAAGGCGGTCTCCGCGTCCTTGACCTTGAACACGGGTAG
Source organism: Orbilia brochopaga (assembly GCA_036872635.1). NCBI lineage: Eukaryota > Fungi > Ascomycota > Orbiliomycetes > Orbiliales > Orbiliaceae > Orbilia > Orbilia brochopaga. Next base: position 333,332 of record JAVHNQ010000003.1, on the reverse strand, counting down.
TTTATTGGCTTCACGGAACGCCATGACGGCGCCGGGAGCGGTCCAGGCGACTTCACCATCTTCACCGGCTCCATCGGCACCCGAGTAGTCGACCTTGCGGCGTTTGCGAGGCGGGAGGGCGGATTCGCGTTTGGGAGCGGCGGTGCCGGGGCACTTGAAGGGCTTGAAGGAGGGTGACTCGGAGACTGTGGAGTTTATTCGGAAGACCTTCTGGCCAGAGGGGGTGAGACGCACAGGGCGTCTGTTCTCCGAGAGCTGGGTGAGGGGGGATCGGAAGGCGGGCAGCGGCGTGGACGGCTTTGGATCGTTGGCCATCGTAGGTAGATTTGCGAAGGCGGACACGGGCCGTGGGCGGACAGAGAGGCAGACAATCGATGGAGAGATGGATGGATGGAGGGGACACAATTGCAAGATCAATGATCGTGATGTGCTTGCGAGGTGCTCAATCTGGCTTGGTAATCGGGATGAATCAGAGGTGCGTGCATGGAGGCTGGGCGGTGACCAAGTCGCGTCGCCGGAAGCGTGTTTGATTTGGGCGGCTGTTTGTTGACGCCTACAAAAACGCCTGTTCACGTGCGCCAGTTTGATTGGAGAGTCTCGTACGATGGCCCTGATCATTAACTTGAGAGACAATTGATCGAGACTCACACAGACAGACAGTCACTCCGAAATCAGCACACCGTGGCCACCTAATATTCTAGAATGCAGAGTATTCTCCAGGCACCGACGCGACACGTCGACACGCAGTCATCGACGGCAGACAGACGTATTCACAATTATCTTACATGCGACCGGCTCGGATGGCTCGGCTGGGCGAGGCTGAAAATGTAAAGGGCCGAGCGGGTATCTCAGGCCTGGCTATCAAACGACACCCTGCTTCCTGCAGTGGGTCCCGGTCTGTCTCGTCCTGACAAGCATGAATTTTCTTCATTCCTCCAGGGCCCCAGGCACAGAGACAGACAGGCCCGACATCTGACTCTTTTCGTCGTCGAACGTTCAATTTTCTTCAGAACCCCTGCAGCGGCTAGCCAAGATGCAACAGGCAGGCAAACCTGCTTCGTGGATTTCACCAAACCTGCATCTGCAGACGACGGGAACTCGTGTGCCCATTACCTATGAGTACGTATGCAGACGGGGACATCTCCGTTGGTAGCGAGAATGCAGCCACATTGGCAAGTTGGTGATGAATCGATTGAGTCACCACCGCTGCTGACTGCAGGAGAGACAAAATGCAAGTGGAGATATCTACTACTTAGTAATACTAAGTAATATAATAGATGCAGGTTGGCATCATGAGCCCGAGATGCTAATAGATGATGCATGGTTCTGCGGTTTTGTCGCCACACTCAAAGGCGCACCACCAGTCTGATCGCATCATCACACTACCACTCACCATCGCGACACTGACGAGTGACTAATATCCCACGACTTGTGCCGATTGGTGGTAAGAGTGGCACTCTGCCTCGCCGAGACGAGACGCGGCCGCAGCTAGCTCCCTTCTCTGCCTGCCGCCCTGTCACAGACTGGTGGTAAGTAGAATAGAATTGAATGACATTGTTCTGGATGCTGCTCACTGTGCTCTGTGCTTGTGCTCAGGCTTCATCGAATCGGGCTCTCCTTCTCGCCGCGACGGGCCTCCGCGAGCTCACTCTTATTAAATAACGTTCCATCCGCCCCTCTTTTGCCTCATCTTCCTCGCTCTCCCTCCTTCCCTCCTCCATCGCCATCGCCCTCCGGATATTCTTATCTAGGCAGGAACTCGCCCGATACGTCGCTTCGACAGCTTCCTCCTGCATTCCCCTCCGCCAGTCCCTGCCAAGGATAAGGATCTCACCGCCACACATTCGCAGAACCCAGACAGAATCATCCCTCCCTGGATCCTGCTGCTGCTGCTGCTGATTCGAAAAATTCCCATCCCGGCGACTGAAAATATTTAACGGCCGTCGGTCCCGCCTGTCCTTCTTTGCATTTCCTTCCTTCGCCCTTCTATAATCCTTCTTCCACAGGATTACCATCATCAGTCGGCATTACCTGTTTGCTGAGCTTACTGCATAATCTCCGTCGCTCTTCGGGACTAAACAGCTCGCGCCGCTGCCGCACAACGCGATAGTGATAACATAACGACCTCAAATCCAGCAACCCGTTCATTCTCTTTCCTCTCACCACCAGTCCACAGAGTACACACTCCACAAGATGTTCTTCCCTGGCGGCTTCGCGCAGGACCCCGCCTCCATGGCCCTTGGAGCCGGCCTGCTCAACCAAATCCCCCCTGGCGGGCAAGCTCCAGTCCAGAACGATGAAGCTCTGGCTTCCATCCCCGGCGCCGACCTGGTCAAGCGCCTGCTGGACCAGTACGGCATCGACTCGTCCATGCTCATCACCTTCGGAATGCTCCTCACCATCTTCAACTCCTTCACCGGCCTCTACGCCTTCTTCCTCGGCCTCATCTACCAGGCCATGAACTTCTTCGCCGCCTACTTCCTCTCCAAGGCGCACATCCGCTCGAACGACGAATCCTTCGACTATGTCATGGAATACCTCGCCCGCAACGAAATCTCCACCGACTCCAGACTGTTCCACGTCAGCACCCAGCAGGATATCATCCCGCGCAAGCACAAGGCCATGTTCTACGACGGTGCGACCTTTGACGGCATCAATCGTCCCGACAGCGAGTTCGTCCAGGCCGACGAGTACGGCCCGAAGCTCAAGTTCATCCCGGCCAGCGCGAAGAAGCACTACTTCTTCTTCCAGCGCACCCTCTTCATCATCGAGCGGACCATCGAGCACACGCCCACACACAACAACAACGGCATGGGCGCCAGAGCCGACGACGAGACCGTCGACATCTGGACCGTCGGCCGAAACCCCCAGGCCCTGCGCGCCTTCCTCGCGCACTGCCGTATCCTGTTCATGAAGCAGCAGCAGTACAAGACCGTCCTCCACACCTGCGACAGCTACGACATGCGATGGTCCGCCTCGCAAACCCGCCCCATCCGCTCCCTCGACTCCGTCGTCATGACCTTCAAGGACAAGAACAGACTCCTCACCGACATCGCCGAATACCTCAGCCCCAAGACGAAGGCCTGGTACCAAGAGCAGGGTCTCCCCTACCGCCGCGGCTACCTCTTCTACGGCCTCCCCGGCACCGGCAAGACCTCGCTGACCACCGCCATCGCGGGTGCCTTCAACCTCAAGCTCTTCATCCTGTCGCTCGGTAGCCAGAACCTACACGATAACTACGTCCAGGAGCTGTTCATGTCTCTGCCTCCCCGCGCGATCGTCCTCCTCGAGGACGTCGACTCCGCGAACGTCGACCGTGACTACGGCTACGGCATGTCCCACGACGAGGACATCGACTCGGAAGACGACGAGGAAGTCGACAAGGTCCTCAACCGCGGCAGCAACCAGCGCCGCCCCTCAAACGTCTCTCTATCCGGTCTGCTCAACGCCATCGACGGCGTCGGTTCCGCCGAGGGCCGCGTCCTCATCATGACCACCAATCGCCGCGAATCCCTCGACTCCGCGCTCATCCGCCCCGGTCGTGTCGACATGGAAATCGAGTTTGGCCGCGCGAACAACGAAGTCCTCGAGCAGATCTTCATCCAACTGTACTCTGGCAAGAAGCAGCAAATGTCCTCGCTGGCGCTCGAGCAGGAGGAGAAGAAGTCCGAGAAGCAGATTGTCGAGGAGGCCGCGCAGAAGCAGGAGATCGAGGAGCTCGCGAAGCAGTTCGCCCAGATGGTGCCCGAAGCCACGTTCACCCCGGCTGAAGTGCAGAACTTCCTGCTGCCGCGCAAGCGCGATCCGAAGCTCGCGATCAAGGAACTCCCAGAGTGGCTTGAGGTCCAGCTGGACAACATCAAGAAGTCGGAGGAGAAGGAGAAGCGCAAGCGGTCCAAGTTCCTGCAGCGCCGTCAGAAGTGGCTGAAGCAGCGTAAGCAGATGAAGCTGCTGAACCACGATGACAGCGACGACGATAGCATCGACAGCCGGCGACGCAGGCGTAGGTCTCGGGACCTCGAGGACATCGCTGAGGAGGGCGACGACAAGAAGAAGGAGGAGCAGGAAGGCGAGAAGAGCGAGGAGAAGAAGGACGATGGTGAGAAAAAGGACGAGAAGGAGAGCAGCGTGCCTGAGATCAAGACGGAGACAGCGGAGGGCGACGACAGCAAGAGCAGCAAGAAGAGCGAGGAGGGTGATTGGTCTGACATTGAGACTAGCCGGCCCGCCAGCCGACCCACCGAGACCTCCAAGTGATCTTGTCCTTGATCTTGTCTAACCCCCCCCCCACCACACACACACACACACACCAACTACACCACCACCATCACCACCATCTACTACCTGTCTTTCGTGTTATGTTGCTTAGCTGTGTATTGTACATACAGGCGCTGGGTATCCTTTTCTTTTGATCGATTACGTCTGCGTTTGGAGCCATTCGGTGTTTTCCTTTATGTTTCTGTCGTTATGTTGTTATTCTTGCATGGCATGCATGCATGTGGCTCTGTGTCTGAGGATGGTATATGCACATATACGTATACGAATGAACATACCATTTCTGATACTATCAAGTAAACATCTATTCATAGCTTCTGAGCAGTATTCTGTGAAGATACATGACTGTCGTAGACCGTAGCCCCACTGTTCGTATCATGATATCAATCTCATCGTGGATGTGAAATTGATGGTATAATATGCACTTTTTGTGTACACCCGCGCTACCCTGCCTTGCATGTATATACGTGTACGCTGTAGAGGTCGTACGGTGGTGATTGTCTAGGATTGTTCTACCGGCTTGGGATCGGGCGGCCGGACATGCGTTGGGCTGCGACGCTGAAGACTGCGATTGATGAGACGAAGAGGATCAGATTCCAGAACTACCATATTATTAGCGTCTGTTTATGATAATCTCCACGGCGTGTATAATATATTATAACAGTAGAGGATTGTGCGTCGGTATAGTCCTATGATATGATATCATATCATATCATATCATGAAAAGTATGGTATATGTATAAGAAAATCACTCTCAGAGGCGCTAGGTGGTTGTGGAGGGGCAGGTCGGTGTATGCAGTATATTCGAATGGGTGGACGAAGTGGAGGAAGGATGGGATAATCGATAAGATCCGGATACTAGGATGAGATGGGATACGAACCGCAGAGCGAGAGTACGAGCTTTCTTCAGTCTCCGTGCGCGCATTAGCGAACAGCCGTCGAAGATTCGGTAGTGAAGCCTGCGAATAAATTATTAGACTCCTTGAATCGAAATTCGGGTATACGGTGGAACCGTAGAGTCGACATACCATTTCTTATCTCCAGCTCGTGAAGTCGAGTCGACTGAAGTGAAGTGCGGTTTTGGTGTGTTGGATTTTGTAGCAGCCAGATCGATCTAATCTTATCGATCCTACTGAAGCTCCAGCTCGCGCCACCAGCTCACTACCATACCTAACCTAGGTGCTCACCCTCACCCACCAGCCGTCCCCCACCGCATTCGACCCAACCGACCAGATACGCGACATCACAAGAATCCTACCGGATATACCGACCGGTAGTGTCGATACACACACCCGCACGAGCCGATACCGTACACACACCGCCGTATACGCCGCACGTCTGCAGCACTCATACGATAGGCATCGCTGCAGCTGGGGGCGCGCTGTCCAATGATGGCGGTCAATCGGATTCGAAATGTCTTTCAGGTGCCGCGTAAGGGCGAGACATTCGAGCTGCGGAGCGGGCTGGTATGATACTATATGCCCTCTTCCTTACCACGATACCAGCCGTCGATCGAGCACACCCATATACCTCTACCACGGCACACCCATCGTGTAGTATTGTACAATATTATCTATTGGACTCATACTGACGGATGGTTACAATCATAGGTCTCCCAATACGCTCACGAGAGGTACATCCTCCATCGTACACTACGTTACCACAACGACGCTAACATGACGGACGTGCAGAAAGGATGCGATCCAACGAACAATCATGGCCATGACGCTCGGCAAGGACGTCTCCGCGCTGTTTCCCGACGTCCTTAAGAATATCGCAACGCCAGACCTGGACCAGAAGAAGCTGGTGTATCTGTACCTTATGAACTATGCCAAGAGTCATCCGGACCTCTGCATTCTCGCCGTGAACACTTTCGTGCAGGTGCGGCCAGGCCATACACTTCTTGTAGCCACAGAATACTATAGTGGGTGGAATGCTGATTTATCGACGGCAGGACTCGGAGGACCCGAATCCGCTGGTGCGCGCGCTGGCGATACGGACTATGGGGTGTATTCGCGTCGACAAGATGGTGGATTACATGGAGGAACCGCTGCGGAAGACACTGAAAGTTCGTACACGCCATATACGCTGGGTGGTATGAAACTGACAGAATGTAGGACGAGAGTCCGTACGTGCGCAAGACGGCGGCGATATGTGTCGCGAAACTGTTCGATCTGAATCCGCAACTTTGTCTGGAAAACGGCTTCCTAGAGCAGCTGCAGGAGATGATTGGCGACTCGAATCCGATGGTATGTCACGGAACTAAAGACAGATAGGGTGTAAAGGCTGACCGGTCAGGTTGTGGCGAATTCGGTAACGGCGTTGGCGGAGATACAGCATTCGGCGCCGGAGACGGGAGCGCTAGTCGTCACGCCGGCGGTGCTGAAGAAGCTGCTGCTCGCGCTGAACGAGTGCACGGAGTATGAATATCACTATATATATTGGCATCTCAGCAGGACTGATGATATGTGTAGGTGGGGACGGATTACGATTCTGACGCAGCTGGCGGAGTACCGCACGTCCGATCTTAAGGAGATGGAGCACATTTGCGAGCGCGTCGTGCCGCAGTTCCAGCACGTCAATCCGAGCGTGGTTATATCCGCGATCAAGGTCGTCTTTGCGCACATGAAGGGGCTGAACTACGAGCTTGTCAAGACGTACATGCGCAAGATGGCGCCGCCGCTAGGTCGTTCCCCAAGTACTACGATCACACGATACAACGTACTAACGATGTGTATGTAGTCACACTGCTGTCGTCGGCACCGGAAGTGCAGTATGTGGCGCTGCGCAACATCAACTTGCTGCTGCAGAAGCAGCCGGACATTCTCTCAAAAGAAATGCGGGTGTTTTTCTGCAAGTACAACGACCCGCCGTACGTCAAGCTGGAGAAACTCGAAATCATGATCCGCATCGCCAATGAAGCGAACGTCGACCAGCTGCTCATGGAGCTGAAAGAGTACGCGCTGGAAGTCGACATGGACTTTGTGCGGCGGGCGGTCAAAGCGATCGGGCAGTGCGCGATCAAGATCGAGGCCGCGAAGGACAAGTGCGTCAACGTGCTGATGGACCTGATCAATACCAAAGTCAACTACGTCGTGCAGGAGGCGATCGTTGTGATAAAGGACATATTGCGCAAGTACCCCGGCTACGAGGGGATAATACCGCAATTATGCCAGTCGCTCGACGAGCTCGACGAGCCCGAGGCGCGGGCGGCGCTGATCTGGATCGTGGGCGAGTATGCGGAGAAGATCAATAATGCGGACGAGATTCTCTCCACGTTCGTCGAGGGGATCGATGAGGAGGAGACGCAGGTGCAGTTGCAGCTGCTGACGGCGACGGTCAAGTTGTTTTTGAAGAAGCCGCAGACGCAGGCGCTCGTGCAGAAGGTGCTGCAGAATGTGACGACGAAGAGCGATAATCCGGATTTGCGGGATCGTGCGTTCATCTACTGGCGGCTGCTGTCGAATGATCCTGCGCTGGCTAAGGTGCGTTCTCTATCCTACTCTCTCTGCGGGTGGCGTTATAAGACTAATGTGTTAAAAGACGATCATATTGGCGGACAAGCCGCCGATTACGTCTACGATCAAGTCGCTACCGGCGGGGCTGCTGGAGCAGCTGCTGTCGGAGATCTCCACGTTGGCGTCAGTGTATCATAAGCCGCCGGAGACGTTTGTCGGACACGGGCGGACGGGCGCGGATGCCCTGCAAAAGCGAGCTCTCGAGTACGTTCTCACATCCGTCACTACGTTTATACACGATTGGGTGCTGATATATTATATTATCACAGGGAGGCGCAGCAGAATGCGCGGGAGAACCCGATACAGGCGGCGGCAGCGGTGACAGGCGGCAAGGTCACGAACGTGGAGAATCTACTCGACATAGATTTCGACGGGGGCGCGCCCGCCAGCGCGTCGACGCCGAGCAGCGACCCGTTCGGCATGGAAAGCGCGGGGACGAGTCGTGTTGCCAGTCCGATTTCTGGCTTAAGCGGCAACCTTGGTGCGCCTGCGCCTGCGAATAATCTGGATGATCTGCTGGGAGTGTTTGGCGGGGATGGGAATGTGCAGAATGGCGGTGCGGGGGGTAGTGGTGGGTTGGATGTGCTGGGGGGGCTTGAGGGGTTGAGTTTGGGGGCGGAGCAGCCGCAGCCGGCGCAGGGACAGCCGGCGCAGGGAGCGGCGGGGAAGCAGCAGATGAAGAATGAGGATATCATGAGCCTGTTCTAGAACTGTGGGTGGTATCGGTAGTGGTAGTGGTAGTGGTATATATGGCATGTTGGTGGTTAGTAGTTGTGGTAGTTGCATGAATGGATCTAGTTGGGTGTTGATTCGATTGATAGTGTCGGACCAATCGGTCGGTGACGAATCATGGTTACATAGCTGTCTTCTATACGTATACGCAGAGACGTGAGCATCTGTGGTGGTGTTGGGTTATATTCATTGGTGTGGTTTTTTAAGCTTATCTGGATCTTTGGGTAGGTAGATGTAGACACGTGTGGAGATCGAGTAGCGAGTTGGGTTGCTAAAGCTGTTCCTGCAGCAATCGCCACTTCAGGGTCCTCCTCCGATCGTTGGTATAACTAACACTGTCGTTAACACATCTCTATAGATCTGCTGGTATGTTATATGCGTATGTAGCATGTACCAGTACTCGAACGTGATGGTGGAGCGCGAGATACCAGTACGTATGAGACACTGGTACGTCTGAGACAGGATGGTAGCGGGCTAAGGGTGGGATGGTACTTTTGATGGTGTGTGGGAGGGTGTGTGACGGAAAAGTTACCCAAGGAAGCCGCGGCGCCGGACGACGTCATCGATGCCGGTTCCAGCGCGGGCTCCGCCGCTAGTCGAAGTGAAGCTAGACGGCCGGGGCTAGTTACACTAGGACTTAGTTAACGAGGCGCATTCGAGCGGACACGTCTACCGACGATCGCACTGATCGTGGACTGGAGCGGGTAAACTTGCTCTTACGAGCATCGTTGGAATGAATACTCAGCAGTAGTAGAAAAGATACATGTGCTACTCGTTGCATGGTATTCTCGGAGCTCGTTCGTTCGTTTGGATACAGCGGGTTACTAATTTGCCATTTTGGATAGGGGCGTTGTATGGGTGTGTGGGTTGTGAGCTCCCGCTGTACGCTGGTATGTCACGTCCCCGAGCCGTCTTGTAGAGTACTGTGGTATACAGACCGTCGCACAGACGGAGCGGGTCGATCTGGCGGGTACGTGAGGATCATATCATATCATATCAGAGTATCGTATGATACGAGGCACGGGGTAATCATACTATGGTTGATCAATTGATGGTGGTAATATCACGGAATGGATTGACGGCGCGAGTGCGTTCCGGTGGGTGATGCAATAGATATCGATAAGCGAGCGCCGTTGTTTTGAAGTTCGGACTGTCGGACTTGCCATAGATGTCGAAAGTGGTAGGTACTTGTAGAATGATATCGATATCCGGCCGGACTTTAGTGACTACTGATGGATGGACACGGGACCGTGATACGACAGGGGTATCTTTTGAGATTATTGTATAGCATGTTAATTTGCAGTTCATCTATTGATACCTTCATTCTCCGTCGGTGTCTACTAGATGCTGGATTTTCACGTCCCGACGTCTGTGGATATTCGTGTACGGATGGAAATTATAGTTTTGATGTGACATGTATGATAGCTGAGTAAGTAAGTAGATATGCGATATGGAGATACGATATGATATGGAGATATGATATGATGGCTATCGCTCTGTCCGATAGAGAGATCTATCTGTGCGACATGGCGTAACATAGCCTTCTTCCAAATTAGCACTTTGCGCATGAATACATGCAGGCGGGTTACTCAGCCAGAGAGTTACTTTCTCTCAACCAGACTCGCCGATTCACACACCCACACACACACGCTTCGTATAGTCATTACCCAGGATAGAAGTATTCACTCTGTATGCGTGTATGTTGCAATCAGCTGGTGGGCAGGTCACTGGTCACTGTTATACCCGGCTTGTATGCAATATTATCAGAGTGTGAATTGATGAATGTACCATCCATCGACGGGCACAGGATCTCTCGTTTGGCTGGCTGGCTGGACGCCTGCCGCGATTGGCTGCAGCAGCCAACCAGCCAGCGGGGGCGTGTGCATGCATGCGTTATGCGGACGGGTTGGCAGCATTCCTTCCACGACTTTCTCGTCTCGGGTGGGTGGTTGAGGGGGCCGAAGAGGGTAAGTTTCGTTCATTCGTTCGTGTACCGTAGCCCATGTGCAGCCTCCTTTCCCATTTGTAGAGTACTGACTGTATTTCCTGCTTTGCTAGTATATACCTCTTGGTAAGGCTCGATCAATCAGGCTGGATGGATGCATGGACGGGTGGAGATGTGACCTGGCTGGCTAACCCAGAGCGACCGACAGGCTCGCCGCGACGGGGTTGAAACCGAGAATGGGTGGTTCCCAGCTGTGGGGGGCTGAATGGATCCCGCCCTTTCCATTTCGTTTCTTTTTTTTCCTGTTGAAGGGAGTTTTGTGAATTTCTTGGAAGAGGGCGGTCGCCTCGCTCGCCTGAGGCGACCATTTTATGTAAAAGTGCAGGTATGTAGTCAGCACCTTGATCGAGTATACTTGGTTGGAGGGAGAAGGCAGGATTGGTACCTGTACCTTGCACCGTCAGGGTGGAAAGTATTCCGGAATACTTGTATGATGGATGGATGGAATACTTGGATGTACTGGAGATGTCGACGTTTGCGAGCAGAGCGCCCTGGCTTTGTGCAGTTCCGGTGCCGTTGCACGAAGCTAAGCTGGGCAGAGCGCATCCGTATACCGCTTGTATACACTCGCCGGAGAGACAGGCAGAGCGGTCGTGTGGGTGTGGGAGATGGAGACGATCTGTCGGGAAGCTTTGCAGAACATGTTAGTCGGATCGAGAGGATGGAGCAGGAGTAGTACTATAGCCCACTGCAGCCGCCCCTTGCCAGATAAATTCGAAGGGGACGAAGAACAGAAAAGTGCGAATGAATTGGAATCGTATCATGCATCTTTTCCTCCACGTAACAAACGAGAAGTACCGAGTACATCGTGCATACATCATCCATCCATCCATCCATCCCATCGGTGAGGTTAACTTTCTTTGACGGGCGGTGGAGCAGGACATAGCAGTAATGGTAACTCGTTCTAGTTTCTGGGTCCCCGTTCTTATATATTAAATAGGCCCGCTTCTAGACCGGCCTCGCCCGCCGCCTCTTCCTCTCTCTTTCTCTTTCCTCTCTTACCACTGCTGCTACCTCTGGTTTTACTCTATACTCTCGTGCGTACTTCCAGGACGTACGTTTATTCGGGCGCACATTCCGTCCGCATTCTAATTCTACCCGTCCGCGATACGCCACCACGTACATACCACATACTACATACATACATACTACATTACATACATCACATATAACTCCTACATACACACTCACATATACATACAGATATACAGATATACATACACACGTACATACCTCATCCCACGTTTTCTGGCTGTCGGCCTGTCACATTATCGATCGGGCATCTTGATCCAGGCTCGCCGGATCGATCTCGTTCGAGATTCCTGGATTCCCCTTCCCTTCCTTCCCCAGGTTCCAGTGTTCCAGTGTTCCAGTTCCAGCTCCGAGTTCCAGTCCGCTGACTGGCTGGCTGCTGCAAGTGCTTCTTCTTCTTCTTACTAACTGTGCCCCCGTTTCTTTTCTTTATTTTACCCGCTTCTCGTTCCGCGCTGGCGGGCGCAGACACCCGTTCCCCATTCTAGAAGCCGAATCCAGAGTGCCTTCGAATTCTCTCTTTCTCATACTCCTCTTTATCCTCCTCACTGCATATCATATCGCATTCTTTCCCGTCCCCCAGCCATCGCGAGATCCAGTGACCGATAGACAGACAGACAGTCCAGATCTCATACCATCTTCTCTATCGTACTATACTCGTTCCTCCCTACCACCTGGTCTTGTCCCCGTCCCACGGTCGCGGTACCCCGTCTCGTCTCGTCTCGTCTCGTCTCATCCGTTCCCCATCTCTCTCTCGCTCTCTCCGCCCGCCGTCTGTCTGCCTAGTGCTTACTTAGTCTACCGCTCCAGCAATTCGGTTTGTCTGGCGCGGTTTGGCCCGGGATCTCAGCACCCGAATTATCGAATTCCACTCGCTCGTTCCAGCTTCCATTTCGTCATTTCGCGGCTTCGACTCCGGTCGCCTGCTGCTGCGGCGCCTTGTCACCATCCACCCCCCTCATCCCTTCTTAGTGCGCGTGCACTATTAATAAATTTACCCACCTATATATCCTACCCTCTATACAAAGCACTACTACTAGCTAAAGTAGTGTGGTGTGTGTGTGTGTATACGCGACGCGGTGGAGCTGCTGCTTCTTTTTCCCACGATCGCGATCCGATTGCCGCAGGCCAATTAGCCGTCGAGCCTGTCTGCCCTGCCTGCCCTGCCTGCTTGTCCCCAGCTGGCTGGCTGCCCTGCCTTGCCTCGCTAGCGACGCCGAAGAAGCTGTTCTCTCGGATCTCTTACATTACTAACTCCGCTCTTCCTCTCTTCTTTTTTTTTTTTTTTTTTAACTTTCTTTTGATCGATTGATTACTACTATTGCTATTCCTCGGCGAATTTGCTATTTTAATCCATTCGCGGGCTGCCGCCGTTCACGGGGACCGGATCAGCCAAAAGCCAATTGATCAATTGCAAATCGCCGTTAGAGTTTAAGCTTCCTTCGATTGTTTCGTATCAACTCCCGCCACCACTTTCTTCAATTGCATATTGCAATTGCACTTCTTGACGACCGCCCAGATCAATCTCGTCCATGTTGGTTGCATAGCTCGCGACGCGTTCCAGCTCTATCTATCTTTATCTCTAAGAATCCACCGATCGATCGATTCAATTCAATCTACATACATACATACTACATCCAGTCGCATAAGGGTTGTCGAGCCGGGTCGCGAATCGGTACGAACGACGTCGGATCCACGCACTCTTTCCATCCTCCCGGACGCCCATCTACCACCTGCCATACCGGGTATTCCTCGACCACCATCCTTCCATCATCCAGCCAACCAGCCAACCGGCCAACCAGCCATCGGCATACCGGACCATATCATATACCTCCGTGGTATCATAAATCCCCCGACCCCGTTCTCACGGCTGCTCCCGCCCGCTCGCGTGGTCAAACGAGCGATCGAACCTGAAAATCCGGATCACGAGGAAAACGTGGCTTTACGGCGTCGAGATTCGATCGGACACCCGCCCCTTCCTATCTCCTCCACTCGACGGAACCATGGACGCCGGCGAGGGTCCTTCCGGCGGGAAGGGCGGTAGCGCCACCCTAAGCTCCGGCAACGGCGCCGACTTTGTCAAGAAGCTCTACCGGTATGACACCATTCATCCACCCATCCATATCTCATGCTTATATAATATAATATAATTGCTTGACATCACGTCACGTTTATGCGGTTGCTGATTCTTCCCTCTGTCTGTTTGTTCACCTGTAGCATGTTGTCGGATAAAACGCATTCGGACGTCGTCAGATGGTCGGAGACGGGCAACAGCTTTATCGTGTTTGATGTAGGGACCCGCCGTCTTTTATGTATAAAAGTGTGCAGGACTGATATATTCGTCGGTAGAACAACGACTTTACGAAGAACATCCTGCCGCAGCACTTCAAGCATAGCAACTTTGCCAGCTTTGTGCGCCAGCTCAACAAGTATGACTTTCACAAGGTCCGCGCGACCGACGACTCGGCCCCGCCGGGCCCTAATGGGGTATGCTTGCATCTGCTATCCATACCACACGAGCATTATACTGACGACATCATTCTAGGACCAAGCGTGGGAGTTCCACCACCCGCAGTTCCGCCTCGGCAACGACAACAACCTCGAGGGGATCAAGCGCAAGGCCCCCTCTCAAAGACAAAAGAAAGAGTCAGAGGAGCCGCAAAGCACCGCCGACCAGGCGCTGGTCATCCAGCTGCAGAACAGCCTCGCGGATGTCGTCCGCCGCGTCGATGCGATGGTGCAGCAGTACCATAACGCCGTGCATGAGATATTCACGCTGACCGTCCGCGTGAACCGCTCCGAGGAGCTACTCACCCGCTTCGTGCGCACCGGCCAGATCGTACCGCCTGATGGACCGAGCGGCGGTGGTCCGCCTCCGCCTGACGGGCCGTTCATAACGCGCCATGATAACCAGTTGCCTCCGCATGTACCCCCGCAGCTGCTGGAGCATTCGGTCCCACCACCGCCTGGACCGCCGGGACCGCCACCTATGCACGTCGCCGCGACACCAATCCAGCAGGCGGAGCGGTTCCTGCATAACCAGCAGGTAACCGTCGCGGGACCCCCGCATGGCCCGCCGAGCCATTATGGTGAGATGAATGGGAACGGCGGCCTCGCGGTGGATGCGTTCACGCTCAGCGGGTTCGGGGATACCGCCTCGCGATCTGGGATCGTGCTGGACGCGACGGATCCGCAGGTGTCCACGACGTTCCGGCAGGAGACGCGGCGGCCGCAGGGTCTGCGGAAGAAGAGCACTGGGTTCGTCGCGCCGCGGTGGCGGCAGACGCCCAAGGTGCTTCTTGTCGAGGACGACCCGACGTGTCGGAAGATCGGGCTCAAGTTTCTCGAAGCCACAGGTTGCATGGGCTACTTTGCAGTAAGTCGATATATACAATATATATACGAAGTATCGAATGAGACGGCGCTAATGATTCACAGTGCGACGGGTTTGAGGCGGTGCGCAAGATTCACGACGCCGGCGAGCACGGCTACGACCTGATCCTCATGGACATTGTGATGCCGAACCTCGACGGCGTGAGCACCTGCCAGGTCATCCGCACCGAGCGGCCCAGTCGCTCGGACCCGCCTGTCATCGCCATGACGTCCAACATTCGCTCCACAGACATCAACGTCTACTTTAACGCTGGTATGTATCAACCGCACCGTCTATAGCTCCTTTGTGTATATTTATACAGCGGCTGATATTCCCCAGGCATGATTGATGTCCTGCCGAAGCCTTTCACCCGCGACGGTCTGCTACAGATGCTCCAAAAGTACCTCTCACCACTGCAGGAAGACCCTCCCGATGCAACGACACCCACCGTGCTCCCCGCGCTCCCGGCCCCGCCGTCAGCCTTCACACCGAAGCCCGAATCCTCCAAGCCCTCCAACTCCCCCGTCCTCAAGATCGAGTACGACACCACCACGACGTCCCACGCCGACGACGACGACGACCACACCACCGGCGGCGCGCAGGATACCCCCGACAGCTCCGTCGAGGTCGTCCCGCAGTCCGCTCCCACAGTCTCCTCCACCTCCTCACACCACCCGCACCCGTCGCACCACCATCACCACCACCATAGCCATAGCCACAGCCATAGCCACAGCCATAGTAACAGCGGCGAAACAGGACCAGACTACACTTTCGCCTCGGCGGACGGTAGCAGCAGCGGATACACTAACGGTGATGCTCGCGCCAGCAGTAGTGGCGGCGGACGCCGCGCGAGCAGCGAACATAGCGGTGGAAATGGGAGTGTCGAAAGCGACATGCTGAGTGCGAGTGCGGGGATATATGCGGGGAATTTAGGAGGGTTGGGACCGGGGCCAGCGCAGGGTGTTGTTGCAGCGTCGCCGAGGGGTGCGATGCGGCGGCCGATCGATGCGGCTATTCATGACGATTATGCGGATTCGCGGATGAAGAGGATGCGGTTTAGTGCTGCTTGATACTATCATGTGGATATGGCCGTGGGCGCCGGTTGAGGTTAGGCATTGATTCTAGTATTATATTTTATTTATATTTATCCATGTACTTTTCTATTAATTTTTCTTTTTTATCATGGTAGTATATATAAGCGGCTGATGGATATTTGAGGGTTGAGGATTTGGGTATATTAATGTAATTTGGATTTGTGTCATGTTGGCTAGCGGGAGTGTATGTTATCTTTACCGGCGAGTATTACCTTGCTATTATATAGTATATTTTCTTATCCTTTTCATTACATAAATATATTTGGTGCGGGAGCAGGTGTACATGTACATGTTTTATTATAAATTCATGTCGCTCTGTTATATATACGATAGATCTTGCGGATGGAGAACTCATAGGTTCACAATTGTAGCTAGCTGTATAATAGTACTTCCCGAAGCTAGACCGCCCAGCAGGCCTGCCAGATGAAGCTATAATATTGATAGATAATGGGCAAGCTTAGCTTGATATTATCATGTTAAATTCTGTGTGCCAGAGCGATGCTTGATATTGCCACACATGTCTATATATCAGATATGTGATATGTCTATGGATACCTCTGACGTATATATGCTGGTAGCTGGCTGGTATACCTGCTGTAAATATGTGTCCCCGTCAGATTCGACCGAGCGTATGCCGTCGACTCGCCCGTCGTTGTGCACGCCGCGTATCAGACGTACATGCGACGTCTGGTACCGCCTGCCGACCCTGCAGCGGCAGGTACCATCCTCTGGTACAACCGTACCGTACCGCATTATATCCTCCTGACTGTTACGGCCGCGGTAGATAATTGAGCAAATGATCAAGGAAGGAAGTCAATCAACCGCCTTTCAAGACCCGCTCGCCACGCTCCAAAAACAGCTGCACATCACCCTCCTTCACGCCCTTCCAGCGCGCCACACACCGCTTCGCATCACCCCACTCGCGCTCCGCGGCCTCCCGCTGCCCGTTGGCGAGTAGCGCCGCCATACGGTCTGGCGCTGCCAGAACATGCCGTACGGACGCCCGGTGCCGCGTGGCGTCGTCGTGCACGTGGACGCTTGCGACTAGCGATTCGGAGACGGATGCGATGTGTGCTATTGCCGGGAGTAGCGTCGTCGTCGCCGGCGTTAGTGGATCCATATTTGACCGCATCTACTCACATCAGCTACCTCAACTGCATGGGTGATATAGTGTGGAGTGGAGTGGTGTGGTGAGGATATGGTAGGACAGGGGGGGGGGGGGGACGCACGCTGCGGATGGTGTCGGTGGCTGCTATCAACTTGTTATAGTTATCGTACACCAGACTTTTTCGCTCGCCGTCCAGTCCGCGTATATCGTTCACCAGCCCGTTCTCCACTTTAAGCAGACCCTTCAAATCTCGAGATGCGACCAGCCCGTCGACGCATATCTGCGGGTCGAATGACGCGCTGTCCAGTTCCTCGGCGGGGAGGTAGCCGTCCGCGGCGATGGTGGTGACAGTGGTATCTCCATCGATGGTGCCGTCCGAGGGTGACTGTGACGTTCGCGGGACGGGACTGGCGGCGGGGGATTCGTCGTCGCGGCGACGTAGGCCGTAGAATTCGCGGAGGGCGGAGCGGTTGCGTCTTTGCGCGGCTGGGTGTTGGCGGAGGGAGGGGATTGGGGGAGTGCCGGTGTGCGAGGGGAGGGAGGCGAGGGAGTGGAGAGAGTCGGAGGAGAGGCGGGAGGGCGCGGCGGAGGAGTCGAGAGACGGGCGGGAGGAGGTCGGTGGGGAGTTGACGGAGATGGTCGGCGTTGAAGCCATCGTGGCGTTGATGTTGAGGTGTAGTTTCGCGAACTCGAACTGTTGTTTTATATTCCACTACTACCAGTATACTAGTACCATAAAATGGCAATTGATTGCGCCTGGCGTGATGCTCGACATGTACAGTGCAGCAATGGTATCATGCTCTATCCCACAACTCCAGTTCATAGACCGTATCCATCCATCCATGCCCACAGCATATATACACATCTACAGTGGGTAACAACATCACATCCCCTTGGACATCTTCTTCGTCCGCTGCCGGTCCCGCGCCGCACTCTGCACTTTGCGACTATGCTCCCCCCGCGCCTTCGACGTCTTCTTCACCACCCTTGGTCCCTCCGGTCCGACGTCTCTAACGACGGGCGCATGATCCCGCGCCTGTCCTCGCACATTCCTATCGTTCGGGCCGGCACCTCCCCTACCTCTACCTCTATACCCGCCGCCTCTACCATGTCCATATCCGCGCGACGTTCCCTCACCGTCATCGTCGCCATCATCGCCCTGCCGCCATGCCGTCCGCGGTATAACCGTCTGCTCGGCGGCGGCCGTCGCCTCCCGTGAAAACCGGATCTCCAGCTGCCGTAACCGCTTGCCGCCATCGCGGTCCAGCATGACTTTCCACCCTTCCACAGCTTCATCCGTCATCCCCGTCGCCTCGCGCAGCTTCCGGCGTTCAGCACCACGTCGCGTAGCGGCATCCCGCGAAAATACACCCGGCGTGTCCACGAGCGCTTTATACAGTATCCGGTCTTCGTCTGATATATTTGTGGCGGCGCCGGCGGCAGCGGCGGACGCTTCATCAGCGGTGTCGCCGCGGTCGACGGCCCCGCCGATATCGTCGGCGTCGTAGGTGTCGTCGCGCTCGTCGTCGTCCGAGTCGAAGGACTGCAGTGCGGCGAGAATGCGGTCTTTCGAAGGGGCCGTCGCACGGTCTGATAATAGGGCGTCGGCGGTCGATTCGGCGCGTTTGCCAAGGTATAGCCGTGACGTCGGGACGGATAGACTGTCCAGTTCGTCTGCAGCTACTTTGGTTGTATTTGATACCGCGGTGGTAGTAGGAGGGGCATCGGGAATACCGTCGAGAAGCGCCATGGTGGCAGCTTCGACGTCGCCATCGACGGATGCAAGCACGGCTTGTAACGTCCCCTCGTCGATATGCGGAAACATCTCCCTCAACCCCGCTATACCCGCCATCCCGCCTCCATTCCCACCAGCGGACAGCTTAGTCTTCCGCCGTGGTAACCGCGACAGCTTTCTGGTGGTCGTAGCTGTATTCGTATCTGTAGTCTTCCGCAGCCGCTGCAGCACCGTCGCCCACCGATTCGCGAATCCAGCAGCATCTACAGCTGCCAATCTATCGAGCAGCGGCGTCGACGCGACGACGGCAGCGATATACCCGGACATATCACCACCCTCCGTAACGCTGAACAGAAAGTCCATCAGCGCATTATACCGCCGCGCCTGTACCGCCGCCACAACGACCGTAAACACTACACGGCGCAGTTCCTCTGTCGATGTATTGCTGCTGCTAGCATACCTCTCCGCCAATGCTTCAAAAAACGCCGGGTCCGCCATTACTACGTCTGCGATCTCGGGTAGCGCCATGAGCAGGTAGCTCAATTCCTGTAGTAACCCCACCTCACTCTCGGATGCATCCCCCACTGCCTTGCCCTTTCCTTTAGTCTTACCACTGAAGACGGCAGTAAGGTACTTGACATGCTCACGTACGTAGTCTTTCGCCAGTGTTTCGTCGGCGGTGTATAGTGTTCTGAGGAGGGAACGGGCGCCGTCGGTGGTGTATAGTGCGGCTAGCTTGACGAATGCGCGGGGTGTAAGCAGGACGTTGGTAGCACCCGTCGTAGCACCGCGATGAATCAACGACCTAACACCGCGCTTCACATATCGTGCTGTATCTGTCGTACTATTTGTAGAGTATACCCAGTCGTTTCCGCCGTCGTGTGATAAATCGTCATTGAGGATGTAAGACCGCACGAAGGATACCAGCGAGGTATCGGTATCGTCATGCAGCACGGCCGCAAAATCGGCGTCGGACAGCCGTCGTAGGGATTGTAGATTGGCAGCCCATAGCGATAGACAACGGGATGCTGTGGCGGCGGGTATCTTTTTGCGGAGAGGGAGCGGCGGGACGGGTGCGAAGTGTAGGCGGGGTGGGCCGTCCGGGTTTCCCATTGACGGAGCTGTACAGTACGACGTGTGGTATAATTGGTGGGGTAGGTAGTGGTTTGGCGGGATGTAGGTATCGTGGTATCGTATATGCCGAGGTACTGATTGGGCTAGCGGATGGCCGTTAGGATAGATATTTGTGATATCGTAGACGTGTGCGGAGTGGTGACGTGGAAGGGCGATGGTGGTGGACGGCGCTGCAGTGTTCAATTGGACATGAGCTGACGTTGTGGATGAATCATATCAATAAATCGTGTTGACCGTCGACAAATACCGCGAAAACACACACCATGCACAGATCCGATACACAAATCACCACCACCATGACAAATTGCATATTACTACCTAGGTATACTATCCTTCGAACCATCAAATCACACCAATAGTGCTGGATAATGACATTACAATACAAACCACGTACCGGCGTTTATTCTCACAACAGCAGCAGCACGCTCGCCAACAGCCCATTGCGATACACCTCAAGCGCAGGTAAACGAATTCTGGAACCCAGGGCAAATGTAATGCATGTGGACACTCAGCCAAATAGTATATACAAATTGAATGCCGGCCTCGCACAAACCATCGCTCATGCGTACATCACATCACATCACATCACACCATCATATCGTCGCACACCGTAACAAAACCAACCAACCAGCCAACCCATCGCTGCGGTCGTATGTAGCTGTGTATGTAGTAGTACTATGTATGAACTAGCACGTCCATACGCCGATCACGCCGTCCCGTCGGCCCTCGACGAGGTAACCCTCCTTACACCGCACGCGGTCGACGATGGCGGGTGTGCTCAATCTATCCTCCTTCTGTCCCTCCACGCCCGCGCCGCAGCTCCAGTGCCGGCCCTCGACGCGGTCGTAGATCTTGGCGACGTTTTCGCCGGCAGCGGAGACGATGCGCTGCGGGTCGAATTGCATCGATGTGATCGGGTGTTCGTAGGCGAATGCGTCCGAGATGGAGCCGGTCCGCAAGTCCCAGATCTATAATTCCAATTAGCGCTTTGAGTGAGATTGAAGTGTGGGTGAGGGGTGAGAGGACTAACCCGGATGCTGCGGTCCATGGAGCCGGTGACGAGGTAGGTGTCGTCAAACTGCAGGGCCGTGACGGGACCGGTGTGTCCGACAAGGGATCGGTGTACCTGTCCGCTGCGCACTAATCGGTTGTCAGCATATTGATTTGTGTAACATGTATGTGTTAGATGGAGTACGCACAGTCCCAGAGTCTGACGAGGCCGTCGGCGGTACCGCAGGCGAGCGCGGCGTCGAAGCACTGCAGAGCGCCGACAAAGTCCGCCTTCATCTCCGTCATGTTTGTCCGACTGCTCGACCGACCGAGGCTGGTGATGTTGCTCCAGCCGCTGTCCTCGGACGACGCCGAGCTCGAGGCCGTCCAGAGTATATCGAGTGTTTGCACGCATCGTCCGGTCGAGAGATCCCATTGGCGGAGCGTCTTGTCGGCCGAGCCGGAGACGAGGGTTCCGTGTTGGAAATACAAGGCGGTGACTTCTCCAATGTGCGAGTCCAGGGTGAGCAAATGACAGTCCTGAGTGCCGGCGGAGGACATTGGTCCGGTAGGCGAGGAGATGGCGGACATATCGTCTTCGAAATCCTCCTCCTGGTTGGACTGCGGGCCCCGCTTGTGGGTCACGCTGTTCGAGCCGGGGTGGGAAGGTACATCCGTTCTGCTGAGGTCCCAGAATCTGATGGTGGCGTCGGTCGAGCCAGTAGCAACGTAGATGTCCTCGACCTGGATGCACTTGACGGATGCATGGTGGCCTTCCAGCAGGCCCAAGCCCCGGCCGGAGCTGAGGTCCCACACGCGCACCGTATCATCGAGGGCGGCCGTGACAAGCTTCCCGAAGGGGAAGTCGAAGTCGAGGGCGGTGATAACGTCTGCATGGCATTGCATTTCCTTAATCTCGCTGCCGGGCGGCATGTGCTCGTGGAGGATCGGCATCGATTTTCTCTCTGTACGGAAGGGAGTGTGAGCTGGAGGACGACGGACAGGCAGATAGACACAATGGGTGGACAGAAGCGCTTACTATGAGCGGATCGGTGCTTCCGTCCCTTCGGGCTCGGGAGTTTGGAGTATATGCTTTCGGACATGAAGCCGCCACTTTCGCCCTCCTCGTCGCCACCAATTGGCGAGTTTTCCTCAACCATCTCGTACTGGATATCCTCAATCCGGTTGTCGAGCTCGAGAACTACGGAGAGGAACATGGGTTAGAATCCAATTGGCATCTTATAAAAAGATTGAGTGTGTACGTACGCTCGTGCTCGAGCTCGGTTTCCTCCTGCTCGAGCTTGGCGAGCCTCTCGAGGACGGTGCCTCTGATAGAGGTGAGCCGGGAAATCTTGGCGTCAATCTCCCGGATCTCGGTGGAAGCGATGCTCTTGCGTATGCCGAGGAGGTCCAATGCCTCGTTCATGGTGTCCCTCTCCTTCGTCAAGCGGCTCATCGAATTGGGGCCGCCATCCTCCAGCAGGTTCTTTCCCTCGCGGTGCTTCTTGGCGGCAGCGGTGTCGACGGAGGCCCGGAAGCCCTGGAAGAGGGAGTAGGTGGCGTCATTGTCGGGGATGTCCCTGAGCAGCTCGTCGGGAAGGTAGGTGAGTGCGCGGTGGGAGATCTCTGTGGCGGAGAGCTTTGATCGGACGATTTCGGAGGGCGAGGACTTGGTGAAGGTGAAGACTCGTTTCTGGATGGAGGGCCGGCGGAGGTCCTTGGAGACCTCGGTCATGGCATGGTGGTAGTGGGAGCCGGGGGCCAGGGAGTCGCTGAAGGGGGAGATGAGGGAGCCGGCGGTGGAGGTGACCTTGCGGGAGAAGGAGCCGATGTTTGTGTTCTGGAGGGAGACCAATGCGGATAGGCTGGCGTCAGCATCGAGCGGGTTCACATGGGAGGCGGTGACCATCTCTGGGGGTCAGAGAGTGGGAGGGGAAGGGTCGTGAGAGACCCTAACCCTGGCCCAGCAGCGGAACGTGGAGGTTGGAGGGGAGGAGGTGAGATGAGGTGAGGTGGCGAATTGATGATACGGGATGGATAGACGAGAGGAGAGAGAGAATTGAAAGAGAGGAGAGGAGAGGAGGCCGAGATGAAATAAAAGTAGTAGTAGAGAACAGCCAGACAGACGGAATAGGATAGAAGAAATTCACTCGGGCAGGCTACGACGAGGAAGGCTAGCCGGAGTATAATAAATGCTGCCGGTGGAGTGGAGGGAAGAAGAAAACTCACGGTGACAGCTGTCAAGGCATTGCTCAACAGGGAAGCGTCCTCGCCGCCATTGTCGGGCGGAAGGGCGTCGGCGGACGACGAGACACCAGCAGCAGCATGAGCCTGAGCCTGAGCCTGGGCGTGAGCATGAGCATGAGCATGAGCAGCAGATGCAGGAGGTGCTGGCTGGCGGGATCGAGATGTGCTCCTGGGTGGCGGGTCTCTGCTGGCACTCCTCGAGGCCATGAATGCTCTCCCGGCCGGCGTGGGGATCGATGTGGGGAGACGATGCTGTCCGTCTGTCCAAGTATCAAGTATGCGTCGGTGTCTGTCGTCGTCGTCGATGATGCACGGGGACGTGGAGGCCGATGAGAGGAAGCTTGCTGTCGGGACAGAGTTTTTCCTTTTTTCTTCTTTCTCGCTCTCTCGGCGGCAGGCAGTTGAATCGGATGGTATTTTCAGATGGTTTGAAGTTGCCCTTCCGAGCAGCGGGAGGCGGCCAGTCGGGCAAGTGCGCTCGTCTCAGTCTCAGGTCATAGCACTCCAATTAGCGTCCTAGTAGTCTCCTACTGCTAGACTGCCACCACCATCACCACCGAGTTTGGAGTAATGTAGCATCGGTGGCATATATAGTATATATAGGTGATATATAGGAGGATAGTTGTGTGAGGGCGTTTGATGTGATATCCTGGCTACGTGAATTCGACGGGAGTCCGTTTCAACTGCATTGACACGCGTGTTACACAGCGCCAGTTCCAGCCTTACATAACACCCCGACGACATCCTCCTATATATACTCTGGTATATATATACACCATTGCGCCCCTCTTCAACTACTACACTGACCAGTATGCACATATATATATGGACATGTATATAAGATATACTCTCATGCATTGCATATGGTATGGGGGACAGGCTTATTTATAGGGTGCCTGCTGCTTGGTCGTTTCTTGGTCGAGCCTCAAGCAGAAGGTGCGGCAGCTGTGAGAGCACCGCCTTGCGGGCAGCCGTGCTCTTGTAATACCAAGTGTCCAAGTACTAGTATATTACTTTTCTATGAATTGTATAGAGAATGCTGGCACGCGTGGGAACATGTGGCGCTCTTGTCCACGCCGCTTGGAAGGATATAAATACAGACATTGTGCATTCATTCCCCCTTTTAATCTGCCGGCATCCGAAGCTGTCCGCCCGCTGCCCTTTACGACACCTTTTTAATTCTTGAAATAAAATACTGTTAACTGTTACTAACAAGTATTACTATTATATATTGCTTTTATGTTGCTGCTTATTTGATGAGAATCGAACACGATTGTATGAACACACATACATTCATGTGCTGCTACACCGAGCGATCGAACATCCCGAATCCGGTGCGGTGATTGAATATTAAATTGGCATCTTGGATGATTTGACGGGTGTCTCTGGCCAGTCGGAGCCCGCCAGCCTGCCTCAGCCCGGCCTCCCTGCCAATCGGACAGCCTTCTTTTAATTCTCGCGGTGTCTGCATCTGTCTTTCTTCCTTTCATTCTTACTTTCTCTCTTTTCCCTGCTCAGCCTCTTCTTCCCTTCTCCCTCTTCTTCTTCTGATACTACTTGCTACTATTCTCTTTTCTTCTTTTCTTATTCTCTTCTCTTCTCACTCGTTCTTACGTACACCCCCATCCGCTCTTTGGTGTTAGTTTCGTTGTTAGTTCCCGCGCCTGTTCTAGTTCTTTACTCTTTCGATCTCTCGCTCTCACGCTCTCTGGATCCATTCTTTCCGTGCCTCATTAATATTGCGTCTTAGTCTGCTGCTATACTTCTTTCCTCGTCGTCTCGTTCTTCTGCTTCTTATTTATTATACTTTGTTCTATTCTTGGGTGTCGACAGTGCTCTCCGTTGCAGCGAATTAATTGCCCTGTTTTCCTGCCGTCGCCCGTCCCACGTGGAGGCCCATCCGCAGTGCACCACCCTCACACTCAACGTTGAACCTCCTCTCCACCACCACCTCCATCCAATCCGCATCATCGCCATCGCCTCAGCCCCCCTCCAGGATCGATCCCTCCGACTACAGCCCTCCCTCCCTCCCTCCTCCTCCCGCCTCACCCGCCTTATATATCATATCACCCCCGGGGCTAAACTTGTGCTGTTGCTCTCACCCTTACAATCATCACCATCACCACCGCCATCGCCATCGCCATCATCATTCTCGACACTTCGATCTCGCCGTCTTGTCTCCGTCCTCGCTCGGCATCGGCTTCCCGACCGACCGCCTCGTCGTCAGCCCTGACACCACTCCTCTGACGGGCTTCCCTGGTCGCTTCCTGCAGCCTGCCTTCCTCATCCCCTCCCCGATCATTTTAGGAGCCTCTCGCCGACAACCTGCTTATTTAGGGGGCTCGCTGGCGTCACTCAACCAGGCGTCGATTCCGATCGCCTCCTCCTCATCTCTCCTCATCTCTACCACTTCCTACCACTCCCCCATCGCTCGTCAACGTCGCCGCCGTAGCCGTCGTCGTCGTTGCCGCTGTAGCCGTCGTCGTCGTTGCCGCTAGGCGTGTCATCCAGGGGCACCACTCCACTCCACTCCACTCCACACCGCTACGCACGCCATCGCCAAAAACTCTCCCGCTCGCCTCGGTCCCGCCCGACACGCATCCACGCCCAAATGACCATCGAGGAGTCCAGCCAATACTCCGTCATTGTGCAGAAAATTCCACTCCTCGAATCGCCCATCAGTGGATCCCCCTCGGTCTTGGACATGGGACAAAATGACAAGGGCTTCAACTTTGGCTTTGCGACGCCCGAACCCACCGCTCGATCCTCCCTCGACATGAACGGATGGAACTCCCCCTCGTCGCCCAAAACCCCTCCCAACGGAACCGCCAAACAACAGCCCGTCTACGCCGGAGAGAAGAGATCCTTGGAGGATGCCAACAGCATACCAATGTTTTCAACAACCCCCGCGTCGCCCAACGGCACCGCTCCCGCTCCGTCCTCCGCCATCGTGCCCCCCTCCTCCCCAACAGCCGCTTCCAGAACCGCTCCCTCATCTGCCGGAGACGCCAACAACCTGATACCCAACAGCTCCAACTCGTCTCCAAAACGCTACTCGTCGCCTCCAACCCTCCCTTCCGACCTGATCGTCGCGTCTCCTACCGCCGCCTCGAATCCCCAAAATAGCACCACCATCGCGCAGCTCAAACACCGACATACCCTACAGGTCCCGAAAACGAACTCCGGCCACTCGCGGCATATCCCCGTCCACAGCAGCGCCGGAATACTCGCGACCAGCAGCCAGTCGGAAGAGATCATAGGTCGGGAACACTTCCAGCCGATCAACCCGGCGCCCCGTCGGGCCTCCATATCCTTGGGTCGGAGACCGACCCGATCGGTGCACTCGGACGGCCACGTGGATGAAATTCCCCAAGATGAGGACTCTCAGAAGTGGGCGGAAGCGATCCGGGCGAAACGGGCGAGCAAGCGGAAGAAGAAGGAGGAGGAAGTCGAGGATGAGGTTCTTGTCGGGACGAAGGTCGACATCCACCATTCAAACTATGTTACAATGTACAACATGCTCACCGGCATCCGTTTTGTCGTACGTCTCCCAATATTTCTCTCTTGTCGATACATCAATACTCACCAATTTTCTTTAGGTATCACGATGTAATGCCAAAATGGACCGACCTTTGACGGATGCTGATTTTGATGCGGCGCACAAGTTTTCCTTCGATATGTAAGGCGGAATGAACTAAAATTCGCAACCTGCAAACAACAGCGCTAACAATATATTTAGAATGGGCTCGGAACTCACGCCATCTGCGAAATACGACTTCAAGTTTAAGGATTATGCTCCCTGGGTGTTCCGCCATCTGAGATCCCGGTTCAACATCGACCCCGGCGATTATTTGATGTCTCTGACGCACCGATATATACTATCCGAGCTGGGGTCTCCCGGAAAGAGCGGCAGCTTCTTCTATTTCTCCCGTGACTACAAGTATATCATTAAGACAATCCACCACGCGGAACATCGATACCTCCGCCATATCCTGCGCGACTACTACAATCACGTCACGGAATAC
Organism: Orbilia brochopaga; assembly: GCA_036872635.1. Classification (NCBI taxonomy): domain Eukaryota; kingdom Fungi; phylum Ascomycota; class Orbiliomycetes; order Orbiliales; family Orbiliaceae; genus Orbilia; species Orbilia brochopaga. The sequence continues at coordinate 306,064 of JAVHNQ010000003.1, read as the reverse complement.
CCGAATACTTTAATATCCCAGTTTTTCGGTTTACACAGAGTCAAAATACCTTTCGGCCGGAAAATCCATTTTGTCATTATGAACAACATTTTCCCGCCGCATAAGGACATCCACCTGACTTTCGACCTGAAAGGCTCCCACGTCGGCCGGGAGTACAAGGAGGCGGAGGGTCTAGAAGAAAACCCCAAGGCGGTGTTGAAGGATTTGAATTGGGAAAAGCGCAACATGCACCTGTGTCTGGGCCCGAGGAAGCACGAACTTTTTGTGGAACAGGCCAAAGTCGACGTTGCGCTTTTACAACGCCTTAAGATCATGGATTACTCGCTGCTCGTTGGCATCCACGATATGGCTCGAGGCAACAACGACAATTTACGAGAAAAGAACCTTGCGGTCTTCCAGCCCGGCGGCTCGGCGAACGAGGATATGGGAAGCCATTCCCTCGCGAGAACGCCGTCGAGGTTGGAGAGCGCCCGCAAGCGTGCTGAGATGCGCAAACTCATCAACAGCGAGGTGCCTGTGAGTCTAGAACAGAGCGACGTGCCTCTCCTGGACGAGATCATGGCCGGCCGAAAGTATGTTATATAACCTGTTTTCTCGTTTCAACCAGATTCCCCCTTGCTAACGGCCGACTGTAGTGACCAAGGGCCTAGAAGTATCTTCAACGGGGACGATCACGGTTTCCGCGCCACCGACGAAAACGATCATCCGGGAGAGGTTATCTACTACCTTGGAATCATCGATTGTTTAACAAAGGTATGCCCCGCACAGTTCCATCCCCACCCTTGGTACTTTTGCCCCCGCTGACAGTGATTGACCTCATAGTATGACTTTGTCAAACGAGCGGAGCATTTCTGGAAAGGTCTGTCGCAGGACAAGACCGAGATCTCGGCTGTGCCACCGCAGGCGTACGGCGACCGCTTCTTCCGCTACATCTCCAAGATCATCCGGCCGGCCAGCGCGAGCGATCGAGGCATTCCTCCGGCGGGTGCGTCTGCGGGTCCCCGTCCCAGCGACAGCGTGGAGAAGCAGCAGCAACAGCCGTCCGCCGAGCCTGGTGTAGCTGATCGCGTGCTATCGACAACGATGAGGTCGCCGTCGTCCGAGCGGCCGGGTCAGATGATCCTGCCCGTTGTCGAAGAGGTTGGCGAAGGCAGCAGCGGGGCCAGAACGCGGAGTCGCAGCGATAGTCCGGAGACCAACCACCACCAGTCGTCGATTCACCAGACTGAAATTCCCGACGCGCAGGCCAGCCACTAGCCGTTGTCATGTTCCATCCCTTCATTCGTAACATTCCCTTTGTTACTCCAGTTCTCGGATCTCTTTTTTTCGCTACAGCCAGGACAGTACCTCTTTTCGTCGTTTCTTTTTTACATCGACTGCGAGTAAAATGTGTTACGGGCCGTTCATCGTTTTGTCTTGTCTTCTCAGCTGGATTTCCGTCCTCGAGTTTTGCAAGTCCGTTGCCTTCCTTGTGTCTGTTGGATGATTCGTTGGTCCCAAGTCCTTTGAGACACCAAAAGTGCTGGAGGCAGCAATGTTTTGTCTTTTGCAGTGCTTGTTCCTGCTGAATTACGATATCGACTACCCCTGCCCTGCTTTGCGATTCGTTTTGCTGCTTGTGTCTGTCTGTTAGATCTGATCTGAATACTGAGCGACGCTAGCAGAGTCTAGCAGTACCTGCCGAGGACCCTACCACCATTCCCCTGTATATGTATGACTCCGACCTGGTTACTACCCTCTCTTCATATTTTATATTCCCTTTGTTGCAGATACTTTTTTTTTTATCATGTTGAGTGTGTGTGTGTGCTTTGATGGGGGCGGTTGCAATTGGCGCTTTTGCATTTCAAGCTTGAGCTTGCTTTGTTGTATGAGGTGAGGAAAGAGAGAGCGACAGAGAGAAAGAAAGAAAAGAGAGAGCGGTAAACTGAACTGATCATGATGCTGCTGTCTTCCCCCGAGTTTACACTTTTTGATTGATTGATTCCCTTTCGATTCTTTGTGTTTTTATTCATCTTTTTTTTTTACTTCTCTTTGGTTTTTTTTTTACACCCACCCTCACTTTTTTTTTTTTTATTACTCTTCGTTGAACATAGTGCATAGATGCTGTAATATGTATATATAATATATCAATCTCGTTCGAATAGATTAGGTTACGCTGGGAATACACTGTTTTACTTCATACACTACTTCAAGTTGACGTGCTAGTATAAGCTGTAAGTTTCTATGCGATAGACGAGTCTAGAATTAAGGATATGATAACAGGATTCAAAGTAGGCACCCAGCATGAGCTTTTAGATCCACACCAACCAAGTTTAGCCAGCAGTAGTCAGTCAATACGAAAGATGTTAACCAAGAGAACGCAGGACGGACAAGCAGTCGACGACTCTCCCTCCGTCCCGAAACCAAATGTAAAACCCAGACGGACAGAAAACCCAGACGACATTATAATCCCCGTTTATGGAAACCATCCGAACACACGCACCATGAAGCAGCAGGAGCAACGTAGCAAAACCAAACAAAACACCAGTACATAAGCAAGTCAGTAAATAGATCTAGCAAGAGAACAGGCAGTACATTCATCCAAAATACCGCATGAAGACATCCCAGTTATGCTCGCCCTTGCCGTCTGCGACGGCAAACACGACATTGCGAAACCAGCCGTCAAACTCGTCGCCCCTCGTCAGCAGCAGCTCCTTCCAGATCTGGCAGACCTCCTCGACGGGATTCCTGTACGAGCTGCAGCCACACCCGAACGGGCTGAGACAGATATCCGCGATGCCCTGGTACGCCGCTATCCGCAGCACCGCGCGCATCTTCTCGCGCTGCAGCTCGCGCTCCTGCGGGAAGCTGTAGAGGTTTCCCGTCTCGTCGACCTTCGGCCGTCGCACTGGCGCCACGGAGATGACGGACACCGACCGCCAGGCCTTCTCGTCCCACAGCGAGTAGTTTTGCTCGGGGCCCCCGCGTATGATTGCTACGCGCGGGGAGAATAGACCGCCCTTTTCGGGCAGCGGGTAGTGCGTTTGCGTTGCGTCGTTGCCGTCTTCGTCTGTTGTTAGGGCCTGCACGAGGTTCGACCGTCGCGCGAGGGCTTCCTCGGGCGCGAAGACCGCGCCTTCCCATTGGCCGCCGGGCGTCTTTTCGTTGGCGGTGTTGAGAACCGCGACGCGGGATGGGTAGCCGAGGCGTTCGTTGTTCTGCATGCTCAGCGCTACGTCGACGGGATCGGAGGAGGCGATGACGGCGACGCGCGGCCATTGGTGCGGGTCGGTGTAGGGGCCGCGGTAGGGGAGCGGGGGGAGCAGGTCGGGCGTGTAGAGGACGGAGTAGGGGAAGCCGAAGGCGGCGGAGATGGAGGACCAGAGGTCGCGGGTTTCAGCGGAGGCGGAGGAGGCGCGTTGGCGGAGGGTTGGCATTGTTGGATGTTGTGAATGTGTTGTGAGTGACAACACGCGTTTGTCTTTGTAGTAGAGGGTGTTTGGCGGGGTTGCCGGATCGGGGTTTGGAGGGATTGCCGGATTGGGCGGGCCGGAGATGGCGGACCCTTAGCGGTGACGTCAGAGGGCGGTGTGTTGTTTCAGGAGCCGAGGGGCCGGCTGAGAGGCCGAGAAGGGAAGTGCGAGCTGGGTTTCGAGCCTTCGGTTCCACAACAGTACGTGCTGGGCTGCCTGGATTCTGGCAGCGGCGGCAAGGTTGGTTGGCGAAACTACCTAGTGGTCCATAATACCCAAGTCGGCTGGACGTATGTTTGAATTCTGTGAGACAGGACGGACCGACCGATAGGGCCGTGATTGTCAGCTATCTTTCTTTGCATGTTTGTGGTATTTTATAAGCGGTCACGGGCTTTGTATAATATATTTCCATTGTGGTCACGATATGGGAAAATTTTCAGTGCAATGCATCGTGACTAATTGTCAATTGAAAATTTCTCGTGTTCTTTCTTGAGGCAGACGATATAAAATTCCTGATTGTGGTGTGATATTTTCACGGAGGGGTATGTCATATATCGGGAACATGAGGAGTAGCTAGCACGTAGTGGGGAACAAATATGCTTAATCTTTTTTTTTTCTCAATGCATCGGGCAGTCCGCAACTTACTTTTGCTGTTTGAAAAAAAAAAGTCCGTTCGTTTAGTCGATAGTGCGCTTTGGTCCCACGTACGTTAGCCGATCGACTGGGTGGAGAACGTGAGAGGAGGACTAAAAAAAGCCAGTGCAGCGGGTCCAGGCGGTTGGTCGACGCTAGAATCTTTTTTTTTTACCGATCCGTTTCGATCAGTTGAGAAGGCGGGCTGCAGACGTTACTTGATTGGCGCGGTATCTCCGTGGAGATAAATAACTGTTTTAGTGTTTTATCGAACTGCGTGCGTGCGTGCGTGGCAATAGCGATTGCAGCTATAAGGTGGAGAAATTTAAAGCTTAGAGGCAGGCCGAGGGTACCCGCGTGCGTAGCTTAATTGATGTATTATATTAATATTATAGACGGTCGTTCTTGTACGATGGTATGTATGTATTTTGTAGAGGAAAGTAAGAAGAGAAGAGAAGAGTCGTATCGTAAAAGGTTGGAGAATATAATAGAGAATGGTTTCCGAATCCGGGTGGGTACCGAGATCTCGACCAGCCGGGATGAGGTGGATAGATGACTAGATGTTTGGATGGTTCCGGAGAACGATAGCAAAAGTCTAAGGCCAGGGCAGAAAGCAGGCAGGGTATACGGTGGTATATTAATTGTATAGTAATAATAGGGGGTATATAAGACAGCAAGGCCAGTAGAATGGAAGGCAAAAGAATAAAGATCCGATGGTTAATACTAGTTAACTTGGGGTGGCCATGACGATGGGGATCTCAGGTCCGCTTATATACCTTTCTCAGGTACCGGATGCTAGTGCTTCTCTATTTTACGTTTTTTTTACTTTTTTCCTCCTGCGGCATTCGGTCATGTCTGCTGGGGTTCATTGGGTGACAGTAATGGGGGGATGGATGGATGGGATGCAATGGGGATGGGATGTCATTCACGCTCGCGGAGCGGTACGCGGTATGTTAGCTAGGTCTACAGGCAGGTAGAGTTTTTAATTGTCGGGAGGGGACTAGAACGATTTGGGCGTGAAAGGTTGGGCAGGTAGTAGGTAGCAAAACCTAAGGGACTGACCGCGGATGGATCCCGTCTCGTCTGGCACGCCTCACTTGGGTCGATTCGATGTGATCATAGTACAGTACATGTATGTTAGCCTGGCTAGGAGCAGAGATCACCCGCTGTATCGGATATAAGACTTTTTCTTTCTTCTTTCTTTTTATTCCCTGTCCCTTTTTACGTTTCTTTTTTCATGCAATAGCTTATTGCGACGTACGTGCTATCTCTCAAATCTTGGGTGTCTGAGCGCCTTGAGCACTGAATCAAGCTCAGGACCGGTGACGAGCTTCGCTAATACATAGTGAGCAGCCAAGTATAATATGCTGTGGGAAAAAAATTTCGCAAGTGCACTCATGAACGAAAACGCGGAATTGTCTACCTGCCTGCATGCAAGCCTCGCATGCAGGTTTCCACCTCCTCTTTCCCGTCGGATATCGAGCTTTTCCTTTTCCCTGTTACGTCTTTTTTCAGCCCAGAGGAGAGGTGGGTGGTGCCAGCTATCATTGGACGGCAGACTGCGAGTGTGGGATCCCCAGCGAGATAAGAATGAATGCTGGAAATCGGAAAAACCCAGCTGCTGCCGCCGCGAGGAAGGCTAATTAACGCTAACATTAGAAACTAAACTCGAGCTGCATGTAGATGCTATAGAATATACCAGGTGACTAAATGCAATGGGGGGTGCCGGCCGACATCATTCTGCGTATTATGCTGGTTAGAATGCCCACTATTGTGATTGCCCTGCTGCACGGTAAATTTTTTAGATTTAACGTTATGCCAACAGAATTGGCAGCCAGCCAGCCAGTGCAGCAGTGCGTGGCTCAACAGCTCTTGGGACGTGTAATGTACAGCTACATTTAACACCCTGCAGCTACAGCCATACCTGAAATTAATAGGACGACGGGGACAAGGGAGAGCTAAGCTAGCGTGCACCGTCTGCAAACTTTAGTACCCAGCAAACCTTAGATACTCGTCGACGTGTAGGGGCGTACGTGCATTGGCGAATCACCAAACCGTCGGGTCGATTGATCGGTCAATTTTCGTCAAGAAGCATAGAGTTTGGCCCGTATTAGGGCAATTATCGAGCTCGTATACCTGGGCAAGTACAGTACAACATGCTTCATATGCGACTACAGCATGCACCGGGACCGAAAGAGCGAGCGAGCGAATCGACGGCCGGCGCCGGTGGGTCCAGCAGCTAGAAGGACGAAGCTAGCACCTCGACTACTTGCCTCTACGTCTGATTGTGCATACAAGCCATCGATTGGTGTGCGGTTGGCCGAGCACGACTGGATCGGGCAATCCATTCCAGATCTCGCAGCTGGACAGGCTACACTGGACCAATCTGCATGTCTTACCTGTATGTCTGGCCTGGTATACTAGCAGACAGATTTGGGGGCCATATGTAAATACGTAAATAGCGGTGAGATGGCGCTTCGAGGGCACGCATGTATGCTTACATATCCGTACTAACTCACGCCATGCATAAAAGTGCCATGAGTATAAATGCTTACGGATTAAACCTAATATAATCGAAAGGGCGAGGCAACCAGGCCCGGGTAGCTACCTAGCTAGCTACCTAGCATGCAAGCTCGACCCCAAGCTTGGAATGCACTGCTGCAGCTTTGTAACTGACATTCCTAGGAGATTTTTTTTTTGTTCCGGAGCGAGGGAACTTTCGTACGTGCAGCTTCCACGGACCCTTTTCGGGCGTACGGACGTCTGCGAAGCTAGCGAGTGAGTGGTACGGGACTTCTGCGTACAGATGCCGCTAGCCAGGTCGCTGGAAATGGGTTACCCAAGAAATTTCGAAGAGGCGCACAGAGTGTGTTCTTTCGTATGTAGTCACATACATACGATACATACCGTGATATGTGCACGGAATTGATCTGGACTTCTTCGGAACAAAATCCGGACGCATGCATGGTTGTTTTCCTTTCGACTTGATCACACGCCGAGTCAATCAATTGCGAAGCCAAAGTTGTTTGTGGGAAGCAAAAAAAAAGAAGAAGAAAGAAGAGGATTACATCAAAAGTGGGGCCATATATTGCGAGTCTGGCGGATCGCATGTTTTCGAGCGTTCTGGACTGCGCGCCCCCCGTGGCGGGCTTGGGCGCTAGAGGCAGAATTGGGCAATATTGTGCAGGCGACGACTTGGATGGAAAAAGAAAAGCGCGTCAAGACAGGGCGGATCGACAGAAGCAAGACATTATTGTCACTCGCTATTATGCTTACGTGCCAGTAGCATTATAGTATAGGGTTATGATCTCCACCGCGATAGTATAATGCGACTGCCGACAAATCGCGTATCGATATTGGCCTCGTGTGTTTCACCTCCCTCCAGAGAACCTCCTTCAAAGATATCCTCGGGTGGTTGAGACGAAGCGAATGTATTGCGGTTTCCTGATTACTTGTGCAGATAAAATTGCACCTGAATAATCTTGGGAAATTTTTACAAAATAGGCCGAATGATGGCGTCGAAGAGGGGTCCATTCACAACTGTGCAGACCCACAGGGAGGCTGTCCAGTTGGTTGGATTTGGTGCCATGACTAGCTGCTAATCTAAGTGCTAGATATAGTGGTTTGGCTGTGATGGCTGAAGTCTCGATCGCCGTGCCCTGGTTCGGTTCTCTCGAGATCACACAATTTCCTCAGATCGGGCGTTATGTGTACGCGAGTGTGGATCCAACAGGCTCGCCAGTCAGCTAGCTAACATACCCACAGCAGCGCATGACAGGCTCCACCAGCCAATCGCTCAGCGAGTCAATCTACCAGGTTTACGTTTCAGGGAATGTGATATCTGTGCATGTTGTAAACCGGGTTTCTGCGCAGGCAGCAAGTACTCCGCGGATACGGGCAGCGCAGCAGTTGTCCTGGGCGCCGTCCGAATCTGATAGTCAAGGTATGCAGATAGATAATCGCGAATAGTATGTAATTGGCCAGCCACGATGCATCGGCTGCGGAAGGCAGCCAGCTGTTCTTCTCGGTGTCGACGAGACTCAGAATGAGATGCTTGCTCGAGTCGGTGGCTGACGCATAGACCGCATCGTTCGCCCGGCTCGAGGCCTCTGCTACGATCCTATTGGGCCGGAGTTCGCGTGTAATTCCTCTCTTCGTTTTCCAGCCGGGAAAAATCCGCACGTCGGTCTGCGCCCATAGAAATTAATTGGATTGCTGCCCAGAGTCTACGCAATGTATCATCAAGTCAGAGCATGCAAAAAGAAGTGTGAGTGGGGCCAGGGCGGCACATGAGCACAGACGAAAGGACTACGCGCGATAGGATTTCCTGGCGCAAGATTCGATCTGGATCTCGAACCCACGCCCCGGTTAGTCGGGACAGATTCGCGACGAGGACGACCAGCAGGATTACCTGCTGGGTCCGCCGAAGGGTCCCGGCTGTGCGTTCGGCCGGTTTCTGGTTTTGCTTTCTCGTGCGACTTTCTTTTTGTGCCCGGGTACACGCATGCAAAGTACCGGTGGGCGGGCGAGTACTTGAGGTACCTGCCTGTGTCATACATGCTGGAAATTTAGAAACCAACGTACTGCACATACATAGAGAATGCATGGACTAGGAAAACGGGTCACTTGCGCTTGCAAGAAATAGATTATCAGACAGGCAGTGTGGAGCGGTAATCATAGACACGAAATCTGCAAGATGCCGTCACACATGCACGAGGGAGGTTCCAGACGTCTAGACGTGCCCTTCGAGGGTCATTCCATGCATGCTGAATGGGATGGATGGATGGAGCCTTCCGCCAGATGACCGCGAGCGCAGCATGAATTCGAAAAACACCCTGGGCAGTCCAGAGCTCGTATTGGATGGTTGTTCCTCTCTTTTTCCTTGAAAGCCTCTTGCGTCGGTGGAAATTAGTTACCAATCAAGTGACAGCGGTAGATAGCTCACAATCTCGCAGCCCTGGCCGTCAAGAAAACAAGGCTGAGGGGGTCCGGTGAACGCAATGAACGTACGAGCCTCCGGAAGAAAAGAACGCCGAGTAGGATCAATTTTTTCTAGAGATTATCTCTGGGCTTCTTGGAAGGGCGAACACCGAAGCTAGAAGCTGGAAGTGCCGGTAGAACAATCACTTGATCCATCAAGCCCACTCTCTAGACGAATGATTGATAGATAGCGTGGGATGTGCCGGCCTTGTCTCCCGGCCGTCGAATCAGAGTAGATACAAGCTTTCCTAAACGAAGCTATTTGGCAGGAGATCATACTAAGTACAGCTTCTATGATTGAGACGACCCGGATATACTGCCGCTCCCCATTGTGGGTCGCCGAGAATTCGGAATCCCCACTACATCATTGATTAGCAAAGCATGGCGATTCATAACGCGGTCTCGCCGTCAATAGACCCAGCCTGTATGTGATGCCGATCAATTCAGGTGTGCAATCGCGGTCGCAGTCGGATTGCTTCAGCGTCATTCTTGAGCTCATCAGGATGACTGTTGGCATGCTCCGAGCTCAGTTCCGTGTCCAGATCGTTTTTAAGACTCAACATGATATCTCGTCGGCAAGTTATCATGTTGCAAAAATTGGGCCCAATCAGTCTATAGATCTGCTCTGGCGTGCAGCTCGATGTAAAATGTACCTGTACATTCCAGTGACGCGGCAGGAGTTGAAGATTCGCGGCAGCTGCGGGATGCTGAAATAATAATATTCGCAGCCTTGAGCCGCCAGCCGTGCGCAAGAATGTGATATCAGATAAAATTCTCTTCTTTTCCTGGTCGATATTGCCGTCAACCGAATATTCTTTTGTCAAGTATGTGAAGTTGCGAACTTTGCGGCATGATAGGGTCCTCAGGCCATCCCGACAAAGGCTCATGGCTAAATCCGTGAGAACGAACGAACGTCTCGGATGCGCAATAATAGGCCGTCGGCTTGCCTTCGGTGCCTCACACGTGGCTTGATTTAAGCGGCCAGCTAGCGGTGTCGCCTAGATCTAAGTAGCCCGATCAGATCAGATCTGTCGGCTGGATAAGTTAGCTTGAGCTCTGTGACATGAGAGCTGACCAAAGGGTCCGCAATCAGTAGCTCCAAAAGATAAAAATGTGATACTGCATCTCCGCCTGCATGCACCTTTGTCGTCTCGAAAGAAGTTTCTTTTTTTTGTTTTTTTTTTTGGCCAACTCGCAACAACAAACACCCAACATTTCCATTTTGCAACTTCGAACCAACTTCACCGGTCGCCGTCTTCATACCCGGCGGTCAATCACATCGCAATATCCAGCCGGAGAAGCTCGGCGAACGTAAATGATGTAAGTATCCATCGCTGCTCTGCGCTTTTGTAACATTCTTTGTCCGCATTGTGTGTACCTGGATGGTTTTAAAGTGTCCCGATACGGATGGCCGTGCTTGGGTCCTGCTCAGATCGAGGCGGGGCAAGTGCATTGGCGCGGTGCAGCTGCATAGTCCTCGCGGAGGTGCAGCTATGTCCCGTGCGTCTAGATCGTTTGAAGCATGGTCTAATTGTTCACGGAGGAGTTGAGAGTTCCGTTACGGGCCCTTCCTTGTCGATCAAGCGCATTTTTTTTCTTCCGGAGGGTGCTCCGGCATTTTCCTTGGTGCATGCATGCATGCATCCTTTCAATCCCGCGATGCGGACGCAGACCGAGTACTGTGAGGTCACCGGGTGAATAAGTTAACGGAGATAACTTCATGATATCCCCTGTTCGTGCTTTGATCACAAGTTTGTTTAATGATGTGCTCCCTCTAGAGCTCTTCTTCCAGACGCCATCCGTTAACCATCCAGATGTCTTTCTGATCTGGCGGTTAAAATTTATCAAGCATCCAGACCTTTTCCCTTCCTTTCTTGTCCTGCCTTTTTCCTTCCCGATGATGCCTGATTTCGACGACGACCAAACGCGGTAAATTCCATAGTTATTGCAAACATGTCGTCTGACAAGCAAATCCTTCAGACACCATGGCCATGGCATTCAAGCCACCCGTTCGCCGTCATCTCCTCTGCCAGAGCAGCAGGGCTTGCCGCAGTCATTTCTCTGAGCCTGTTCGCCTGTGGCCTTCGTCATTTAGTCAGTGCCGGTCGATAAGCCGCACGGCGGCAGCTTTCTCCGAGAATGCATCCGGTGGACGTACTCGCACTAGTCTGTCGATGACTGTGCGGGAGCTGCTGGACACGACCAGTGATATTCCTGAGCGCGCGGTTATCCACGGCTGGGTACCGAGTATTAGGCGGATGAAAAACGTGTCCTTTGCAACATTCACAGACGGGTCGACTTCGCGGGTCGTTCAGGTTGTCTTGTCGCCAGAGCTGGCAAAGGGGTGAGTAGAGAGTTTCTCTTGAACGTATTCCCTAATCTACTCAGACGCTATAATGGTACCTACACGGAGATGATGTATTCAGTCTTGATGAGATTGGAATACGTATACGCATATCGTGTACTAATATGAGCGAGGAGGCAGCTGATGATGATGGCAACGGCTGATATACAGACTGACAATCGGCGCTGCGGCCAAGATCACGGGCTCATGGCAGACATCTCTGAAAGAAAACGCCCAGCAGCGGGAGCTGGTCGCTACCCAGGTCGACATACTCGGCGAGTCTGACCCAGGTGTACGTTGTTCACACACGAAGTCTATCTCTAGTCGTGATATTCTAGACGTACTCACGAAATGCACTTGTCTTATAGACTTACCCACTGCAAAAGAAATCCCACACGTTCGAGTATCTTAGATCGATCCCACACCTGCGTAGCAGATCAGGCGTGGCACGCTCCCTTCTCCTCCTACGGTCCGCCGCTCTTTCCCACCTGTCAGACTTCTTCCACGCGAAAGGATTTCTGCAAACACATCCGCCCGTTCTGACATCCTCCGATTGCGAAGGCGCCGGGGAGGTCTTCTCTCTCGCCCGCCGCGGCGATACCGGTGCCAACGGACAGGAAGAGGAGTTCTTCGGCGACAAGACCTTCCTGACCGTATCCGCACAGCTGCATCTAGAGGCACTTGCAATGGGAGCGTCCCGCGTGTGGTGTCTTGCGCCGACGTTCCGTGCAGAAAAATCGGACACGGCACGCCACTTGAGCGAATTCTACATGCTCGAGGCGGAAGTCGCTTTCGTCGACGAGCTAGGGCAGATCATGGACCTCGCAGAGGACATGATGCGTGATCTCGTCAGCACAGTGGCGAACGATGCGAATGTGCGAGCGGATCTCCTAGGTCGACGTCGTGGCGAAGGAGATACCTCTCTTGATCCCGCGGCTTTGGAGGAGCGATGGGAGGACGTGACGGAGAAGCCGTGGCAGCGGTTAACGTACACGGATGCGGTAGATACATTACTCAAGGCGGTCGAGGGGGGAAAGGAGTTCAAATTCCCTGTGAAATGGGGTCTGAATCTACAGTCTGAGCATGAGAAGTATCTGGCGGAAGTCGTCGGTGACGGTGCTCCAGTTTTCGTGACGGACTTTCCGGCAGAGCTAAAGCCATTCTACATGCTGCCGAACGATGAGCTAGGAAACAATACTATTGATCACGATAATTCCGAGCGACGGACGGTATCCTGCTTTGATCTACTGGTGCCGCAGGTCGGCGAGATCGTCGGTGGGTCGATGAGGGAGCATCGGTATGAAAAGCTGGAGAAAGCAATGGAGGACATGAGCGAAGAAGCCCGGCAACAGTTGGGATGGTATTTGGAGTTGAGGAAGTGGGGCAGCGTAAAGCACGGGGGCTTCGGAGTCGGTTTCGATCGGCTGCTGGGATTCATCGCGGGGGTCGAGAATATACGGGAAACAGTGGCATTTCCTCGATGGCATGGGCGGTGCCTATGTTAACGTCGGTATCGACTTTTAGTTAACCTCTGCTCTGTTACGCGTTTAAAATCAACTCTCGCTGCTGAGTGAATAATTATATATTTTCTGCTTGTATATATACTCGGTGTGCATACAAACGAATCTTTCTCTAAGCTAGCAGATGCACCACCTACGCGATGGGGTTGGTCCGCAGAGAATTCGACCGATGGCAACCTCAGCCTCTAAGGCGACCAGACGATCCAAGAAAAGTTAAGACCGTTGCCATTCGGCATCCATTTTACGATAATAGATACAACGCGTTCCTTCGTCTCCCCTGTCTTGACTATTCGGTGGATGTCAAAATAGAAACAAGCAAAGATGGCACCATCAAAAATTCCACACATCTGGAAAGATATTACCGGAAAACTGGGATCCACAAGGGTACCGTTCTGGCGATATGTTTCCTGTTAACAGGGAAGGCCGGCAGACTTTCGCCCCTCCAAAAGGACCAAATTTCCCGGAAGGGGAAAGAACCCACCAAACGCCCATATAGAGATAGAAATGACGACAAGATACTATTTGAAGAAGAGTACTTCTATTACACGGGTATGCACTCCTTAGTTAAGAAAAGAAAGAATGTCCTTCTCTAGTATAGATCTAACCGGGTTTACCAACGTGCAACACGGACAACAAATGACTACAGGATGAACAGCAATATAAGATTATCGAATCGTTCAAGCAATGGGACTATCCTACAGCGACTGCCCCACTTGCGCCCACGCTTCAGAGATGGGCAAAATGCATCGTAAGTTTCAGATTCCTCCGCTGAATTGGAAATTATGAAGTTATCAGTTTAACATTTCCAAGGGTCAACCCGATATTATCGAGGTGTACTTTTCCAGATCCGAACGATCGGTCCTTTCGGCAATCGTTAGACGTCGAGATAAAACATGCCGGTGTTCAGACTCAGAAGACCCTCTCGAGACTGCCCGCTGTGTTCCGAAATCCGAGGAAGAATGGGTAAGCAGTCATTCCTAGGCCCTTAAGCTCGATTATATTACGTCTCACCGGTGTCTAATGACTAATTGATTTATCGATAGTGGAGGCGAAATAACATGGAAGTTATGTCGCGATCTAGAATGTCTGATGGTTTTGTCTCCGACAGCACTCTTGTTGAGGATAATCTCTTTACGTTACGAGCGGATATACATTCTGTCTTCGAGAAAGGCGGCTTCGTGTTTGTCATCAAGGTTAGCCAGGAATTTAAGCGACACCTTATAAGTCTCGATAAAATACTCGGAAACTTAGAATCCATGACTAACGTTAGTGCTTGACAGGAGGGACGATTAGTCTGCCATTTTCTGGATAAATGGAATTACGATACGCTTGCATGTCTACACACTGTGCCAGCCTATCCGCCTCGGTTGGCCATTCATCTTCTCCCATCTTGCGTGGGCGGCTTTCCGGGCAATAGAGCCTGGCTTTTTGGACATCCAGAGGGAAAGAAGGAAAAAGAGGAAGATAGATGACAGTGACGAAGATACAGAAACACAATCAACCTCTTCAGATGACGGAAGTGAAGATCACGATAAGGCCAGTACCACAAAGCAACCTTCGAAACGGCGGAAACTTGCACCGCGGTGCTCAACAAAGGCGAGGAAGCAGGGTAGAGGAGAACAAAGTTCCAAAGAGGAAGAGGGAGAGCTCAGGCAGATGGAAATGAATCGGGAGGAAAAATTCTCAGCTGATTCGCTGCCACCGGGATATTTGGACGACCCCGAATCCGCTGGACCTCTTAATATCTTCCAACGGATACTAGTTGAAAATACACAGGTACATCCTGATCGACGAAGGATAGCGGAATTTACGAAAGAGTACAGAGCTCTTCACCCAGACATCTGTCAAGTAGCCAACACAGACAATGTTTGGTAAAATAAGAACGAAGAGGAAGACGCTGAGGTTGTTGAAGGGGAGTGCTAGGCTTAGCTAGGGCCGGAAGTGAATAATTGATTTATCTTTATAAATTTAAAGTATGATAGGCCCTGTGAGACCAGATACATACAGTCTCAAATAGCAGGTATTTATTTCATAATCAAAGAGCCATTATGACGTGCATGGTTGGTTTCGTATTTTGTCCCCTACAGCTGCCTCTCATGCCAACAATACTCAATTGCTTACTCAGGTCATGATCAGGTCGAGCATGTTAGATTTCTCCTTCGCCGATGTTCCAGCTGAACGACAGAGCGGATCAGCTGAAAACAGTCAGTATTGGCTGCTAGCCTCGGTGCCAGACCCGCCTTGTTGCCAATGTGATTGGCTAGAATGATCTGTTTCCGGAGGACCCGCCTCGCTCGCGCTCCCAGATCAGGACCGACGCTCTTTTAAAGGTGATAATAAATGATGAGAGATTTGACATTCGGGTGCGCGAGGATTGAACTGATACACTTCTGTATATTTACCGAATGAGTGATAGTGTCAACACCGAAAAACCCTTGGACGATGGCCTTATTTCGAGGGAGAGGTGTGTCTCCTAAAACAAACCCATAACAACCGAAGCGGATAAGTCTTGCCGCGGTGTCCGTTCGTTGCTTCTCTAATTCCACGCAAGCTTTCCACATTGCGGCGCACCCTGGCCTTAGCCGAAGCGGCCACGCGAATTTTTCAATGCGTGCCGCCATTTTATAAGCTTTATTGTACACGATTCGATCGAGTCGGCTGTCGTGAAATAGGCCTTGTGGAGATGGGACCTCGAGCATGATGAAGGCATAGATTGCTCCATACATCATGCCAATTCCTATCTCCTCAGATCTGCTGTTGACTGGGTTTGTGGTATTCAAAACTAAAAATAGATTAGACAGGCCGGTTGAGTAACCCGACCTGCATAAGTAGGCGATCAGGTATGCCGTCAGCGCTATCGTACTCCAGGTTTCAGCCCCGCCTAATATCCACCATAAAAAAAACCCATCGCCGTCGTGATTGGGGTCTGCAGTGGTTGTTCGACGTGCTGCAACCCACGAGTGCTGTCCTCGACACCGGCGTAGCACGTTAAAGGCGTATGGCAAGAGTGCTAGCGAATTCATGTAGTCGCCTGTGCGCTCTAGCTCACCCCGGACCTCCGTATCCATATTCATGAGGTCCTCGAGCGCTCTGATGATGGCATCCCGAGGTAGTGGTATCTCGTCCAACTTTTCTAGACCACTAAAGCTCTCGGGTTCGCTCTGTCTTATTCCTCTGACCATCGATGAGGATATGAAAGGAGTATAATCAGTTTTCCTTACGGGGAAAACAATATCGAGATAACGCAAGCACTCCAGCTTAACAAAATCCGTAGCTTTGTTGGCTTCAATTTGCAACAGCATGCTCTTCTCGAGGAATTTTTTCGCCGTCTGGTGAACCAAGTTGACGGTCCAGTCCTCTCCGACCATGTCAACAAGACGGACAGGCTGGTCCACGGTATCGTTATTAGGCGGCTTTGTGGCCTCAATGAACGGACCACAGTGGTAGTGCATGATCGCAAAGAAAGTATTCCAGTTATCTCTAAATTGGAGGCGATTCGATAGAATTGGGTTGGCGCTTCCCTGCATGTGCACCAGGTTTTCCGGGACAGCCAGGCCGTCCAGAAGGTCTCGAAGCTGTAAGGATCCCCAACCCTGGGACCCTATTACCCAGAGGAGGATCTTTCGTGTCATCTTCAGCTTTTCGGCGTCGTCCTCTAATCCAAGCTCAGTAATAATGCGCCAATAGAGGTCCTCAATACCCACAGGTAGCTGTTCAACCATTTCTCGAAGTTCTGTCAAGTTAAACCCCTTCTTTTGCTGCAGCATGATCTTGATTTGGGCGAAGACCAGTATTACCCACATGATAGCCCCGGAGTTTTTTTCGCTGAGACACTGCTGGATCGCTTCTAGCTCGGCCTCTTCATCTGGTTTTAATCTCCTCGCTGCCACAGTGTCTCCTTCGCTATCCCGTCGCTGATGTCTCGCCTTGCCGCCCGTCGGTTGTTTGAAACCTGGCCAGGCTTCTCGAAGTTCTTGAATCCCAGATACAATGACTCGATCCACATCTTCTTGGTTCCAGTCGTCGATCCTTATATGGTGGCATGCCGCGAATTCCGAATGAATCTCGGGCAATGGGCGACTCAGGGCGATCAACCATACCCGTGAATTCTTGAGGAAGGCCAAGGAAGATAGAATTTCCAGCATCTTGGTTCGACTCTCATCATCCTCGCTACCATCCTCAGATTCATCTATTCCGTCAACGATGGCCAGCGTCTGCGGCGTTGCATCACTGGTGGCGATAGCGACAATCAAGTCTTTTAAGGACGCCCGGTCCCAACTAACTTCTGACCGGCAGGAGCTAAAACGTTCGCGGTATGTGGCTTTAGCAAGTTCAAACGTTCTCTTGTCTTGAGACAGTATCTGGTGGAGTATAGCCCTCAGCATCAATGAGTGAGATCGACCCGCTCTGAGTAGACGGGCACTGTAAAACCATCCGCAGACGACCTGAGGCAGATCTAATTCGCCCTGGCTAACGATTGTTGTAAACTTGTTCAATATCATTTTTGCCAAGACGGATTTTCCGCTTCCCGGGGGGCCTGATATCCAGAGGACTCCGGCTTGTTTGAGCCAGTCGTTGAAAGTGGTATTGGTCCACAGCCATTCATTAGCATTGGACGGCTCCTTGATTTCGTGTCTGCGAGTGCTGATGTCATTGAAGTATAGAGATTGCAAGCAATCTAATAATTCGTCAGATCAAGTTTTTTAGGTAAGACCTGCCGTGCGGTCTGGTTTACGAGACCAGGTAAGACCTGACTCCAGATGGACGGCCAAATCAAAGGCCTGGTGTGCATACCTGTATACTCCGTGATATTGCTAACCGTTGCAACCACCTCCGCTGTACCCATCGCAGGAAGCGTAAATTTCGTGGGACTCCCCGAGCCCAGGTATGGTCCTGACAATGATGCGAAAATTTTCCAACGGCTCGAGGAGGAGGTTTGTGAAGGAGATAAGCCTGGAGCATAATTGGCAAAAAATTCTAGGATTCTTGATGCTTCTTCTATGGGTAAATGGTGGAAGTTTTCTAGAATTGAAAGGACGCCTGATTTCATGGACTGGAAGAGATCGTCAATGAGTCCTGACCAAAGAGACATTAGGCCACATCTTGATCCCCCCTTTGAAGAGCGAAACGCATTGCAAGGAAGCCCATCTGTGTGCGATAATCTGCAGGATGGCTCCGAGCATATATCTCTCAGCTGCATCTGGAGCGATGGTTGCAGTCGAACTAAATATGTTTTTAAAGATAGGTTTGTGTGGAAGTGGCCTGTAACAATCTGAGTATAGAGAGTCCAGATGATTTCGTCGCATGCAAATGTTAATTCGCTAGTGTTCTCGTTGGAAGATTGTTGTGGTATCAGGACCCAAGATGAGATGAAAGGCCCGTCGTTCCATTTGTTGATTAACTCTAGAATTTCAGACCGGCGATCTGTAGGCTCATTTGTGTCCTGAGCATCGAGGTCTTCGCATAAAAGAACCATGGGACTGGGTTGTTGAAGCCAACTTCGTCCAATCTTCGTGTACTGAAGCCAATGGCCGGGAGTCGAATCATCTGGAGTCTGATCACTAAGCTTGATATGTGGGTGTGACGGACTACTCCCACTCGCAATGCCTTTCATTATCATTTGGTACGTCTCGTCAAGTTGCAGGCTCTCGCAAACCTGGTCTGGGGTGATGATTAAATGATCAATCTCGATGCCAGCTGGTATCTCGTCCGACGAAACTAACCACTTTATCGGGCAGCTATAACGTTCCGTTTCTCTCATAAAATGCAAAAGTTGTTTCTGGTAAGCTGGGGTGCTGGCATCTAGACCAGCTATGATGAAGTATACTGGCTCCAGCTGGCCATCGTCTAGTAGGCCGGACAGAATCTTGGACAGAGTCGAAATCGAGAATCCTGAGCGAGGGATGCGCCCGAAATATTGTGACCTGTTGTCGTAAAGGCGTTCCAAAAGCTCGCGTCGATGGAGGAGCAACATATGCAGCAGGCCTCCAATAATTTTGGCAGCACTATCGCCTGGTTTGCAGAAGAAAGAGGCGATCCCTCCTGAGCACTCTGACGTTGATCTCTTATGAGCTTCCTCCTCGATTACAAGCACGGCCGGTGGGTGCCCTCTGCCAGTCTCATCGACGATGGACAGAGCTCTCGACTCGTGTCGGAACCACTTGTCAACAGCGGGTTCGTGCAGCACCCATTGGAACCCCGCTTGAAATTCTTTGTCGAGTTCCTCTACTCGGTTTCTCGTGGAATCGGAATCTGGAAGGTGAAGATCATGGAGGAACCTATCGATGGCTCCTTTCCGATCAGGGTCAGGATGGTCTACTCTCGTCGTATTAGTGTAAGCAACGCCAAAGAATTCTAGAAACGGTAGGATAGTTAGGGGCAATCCCGAACGGTGAGAAACTAACTTGAATGTATGTGAAGAGCCTCGACATGATCTACGTTATAATTAAGGTCTCCTTGATTAAATTTGGCAAAGTCCCCAAACCAAAGATTCCTTGCGTTTGCAGTGCGAGTTTGTGGCCCGTCCGCTCGTCCGCTTAGCTTTCCGCCAGCCGTGTGGTCCATAGCTCCCAGTTGCAAGTCCGGCAAGCTAGTCTTAGCTAGGTTGAGAAATTGGAAAGAACGACAGACGAATCTAAGTTGGGCTGATTGTATTATATACCATCTCGTAGGGACGACCTGCGCTTCTGCCACGATGAGGAATGAAGTGTTGATCAGGCGCCAAAGCCATAGAACCCCGCCGCTCATAATGCAACGTGATTTGTCGACGCCGCGAGTGGGGTAGCTACACTCGTGGCTCATTTACACGTCTCCTTCGGTTTCAGCCTCGGGGGCTCGACAGATTCTTGCGTATGCTCGCCGGATTCGACGTTGCTTCGATAGAATTTGTATCTTGATTGCGATTATAATTATATTATGGTACTCTTCCAGGTTTCTTCACGACTTGCATCACCGGATTTATAGACCGGCATCGTTGTTTTAAGAATTGTTTACTAATGAATAGCTTTTCAGGAGGGGATCGCGGGCACCAGCGCCATTTTGAGCCTCCTCGACGCCGCGTTCTCCGTCGTACAAGCGATTCGGAAAGCTAGAAACGCCGTCAAGGGCGCGACAAAGGCCCTCGACAAGTTAGCTGACGACCTTCGCGGCCTCGAGCAAACTTTCAAGCTTGTTCAAGCCGAGCCGTTACTGCAGACGCCAGCAGTGGAAGATGCGTTGAAGGTTCTGATCGCAAGAGAGAATGAACTGCGGCTATTTTTCGAAAATATAAAGCGTATACAAGACAGACATACAATTACAAAGACCCTCCGTGCCATCAAAGATGGAGACAAGGATGACAAGGAACTCCAGTCGATCATGGATGGTCTAAGCAGCGACCGACAGACGCTCTCCCTCCGGATACAAGTGATCCACGTTGGCTTGACCGGTAACCAAGTCAGTGGGTTTCGAATCGCGTACGACACGCTGAAAAGGGTGGATACGAATGTCCAGGCGTTGGGCAGCGGGCTGGAAAACGCCTACGTTCTGGAGGGACGGAGCCTCCGGCGGGAAGGTGAGTTGGACGCTGTCCCTGCTTGGCGACCAGCTGTAGATCGATATAACCGATACTAACGAAACAAATGGAAACAAAGGAGATGCTGCCCAGATGCCAGATGTCGATACTTCTGCAGCTGATAAGCCGGTCGTGCCGAGCACGGCGCGATTCCAGACACGCAATCTCCAAGCCGGCGATAATCTGAGAATGAATGAAGGAGATTTGGGGTTCGATGCGCGGGCTCCCGGGGCAGGTCAGCACTCAACGATGGACGGTGTCAAGTTTGGGAATCATGCGCAGGTCAACCTTGGTGACGTTTCAAAAGATATCGCCAAGGACTTCATCAATGCATTTTGGGGTAGCAGGCCATAGACAGGCTGTCAGATTATTATGCCGGCATCATCCACTAAAGGACTAGTAATTGGAGCGGTGTGGGTATCGGTTTTGTAGCTGTTCCCGTCATTGTTTCGTCTTCTTCGCCAGACTCTCAGTCGGTATCTTGTAGCTTCTTGGGCTTCCCCTAATGGAGACTTTGGCACTCGAGACCAATGGAGACCAGTGTTGATCGATTAGTGAATGCGTTGCATGTTGTGGTTATTTCCTGTACTGTGCACGTGCGAATCGATGACATGACGTTGACGGATACATTATTATCATAAGCTTATAAAGTCCCCGGTGTCGCAAATTAAAGTCGATATCTCAAGCGCTTCAATCTAGTAGATTTTCCCCGCCGTTATATGTGCTATATCGATAAGTGGGGGATAAATTCAATGTATCCAGCAACGGATACTTAATAGCCATGGCCAACGCATGCCGTAAATAAGTACAGACAACGCGCAACGAATCGATATAGTAATAATCGCTATACAGAATCTCCTGACAGTACGGAGTATATCATCGTCACTAATCCCAGCGGCACGGTCGTGTAAGGGTTTACGGCTCTTCGGCATCGCTATACGAAACATATTAAACGTTCGGCCCAACTCTGGATACCAGCCGGTCCGGAATGCGGCTAATATATTAATATTAATAGCGAGAGCTGCCATGCCGCCACCGCAATCTTACCACGGTATTGTCAACATATCCACCCCATATTTAATCTCGGGTTTTATCACAATTCGATTTTGCTATTATTAAGTAGAACATTTAAGTATGTTGACAATGTATTGTGGAATTTTAATATTCGAGGTCATTTCGTTAACGCGCGAGGTGCAGCGCATACGTAATATGTGCTATATATATAAGTAATAACGTACGGCGGAAAATTCCCAGCAGGATGACAGCAGCCGTACTCCGTACATACTAATGTAGGCGGACAGTGGAGATCCAATATAACTCATATTAAAATTTATAATTGCACAGCATCGCTCGTGTAATATACTTAGTACTTGGTGGATGGAGAATTATATTTAGCATATTGTACCGGAATTTTCTTGATATTTTTATTCTTGATCTTGAGGTCGAAGAGCGCTGTCAGCGGCAGCGATCTGCGAGCGGTGGATCAAACGGTGCGTCCGCGGGGCGGTTTTTGGGAAGCCCAGAGAATAAATTTCGTTTTCGAATTTCGAATCGAAAGAAGGAATTTAAATCACGCAACTGCTCGCTTGCTCGCTTGCAGCAGCCAGGAAAGAGCGCCGTCAAGTGGACTGGATTGGCTCCATCGGCCAGGTAAGCTTAAATTAGCGTGAGCTGGGCACTGCACTTGCGAGGCAAGTCCGGTGGGAAGGGTAGGGATGGATGGCCATGGATGGACGATCAGGCTGGCTGGGCTCGTGTGGGTGGGATAAGCTGCAGCAAGCCACGAATCACCAACCAACTTTATTCAGAAACAGAAGAATAAAAATTTGGAAGTTTAAAAAACGGGATCTTGGTTCTTTGTCTCTTTCCTTCCGGCCTTCTCCACATCCGACGGACGGGGAAGAAGATAGAAGGAAAGAAGGAAAGAAAGATGTGAGCGAGGAAGGAAAGCCGGATGGAAAAGTTAAAAAAAGTTAAGCTTCACGGTGAGATGCGAGGTCGGGTGTCACCTACCAAGAGATCACATACCAATCGTGGTAGTGGGAATAAACTTTTCGGCGAGATTCAATCCTAATCGATCGAAGGTTATACGAAAAAAACAAATTGAGAGAAGAAAAAAAAAAAAGGCTATCTATGCTAGTACTATAGTAATCCTTGGAGATGTCCCAAGTCGACGGAGTGCGTCTGGTAAGCGTCTTCGGCGCAATTGTAACTGGCTAATGTACGCCCGCTCGCGAATAAGCACCGTACGTGGTGATATGGTGACTGCCGTCATGCGGCATATTTCGATTCCGAACAGCCGGCCATCCACCAACCTTAATCCTTCGACGCCGCAATATGTATGGTATGTGTGTAAGTAGGCAGGCGGGTCAAGCAGGGTAAATTTGGATTTAGATGGTTTCCAGTTAGTGCAATGTGCGCATGCGTGTGTATACGGGCTTACGTAGCTGGAGTGTGTTCGATCCAGCTGAACGGCGGGGCCAAGGTGCCGCCAAGCAGGAAACATGATCTTGTGTCTTGGCCCAAGAGTTTAAATGCTGGAGTTCCAAGTAGTCTTGTTGTATCATATTTGGGGCTTGACTTAAGTAGCTTTTTGACAAAGACGCCGTCGGGAGCAGAGTGCTCGGAAGGTGCGCGAGGGGGGCTACCGTGTGCTTTTCGACTGAGAGATAAGAGAGTCTGCTAACAGAAATCGTAAGAAGTAAGTGAATTCATGAGGAGGGAAGGGAAAGGAAGGACTTGGTTTGTGTGTATGCATGCACGCCAGGAGCCATCGCCGGGCGAGGACGCAGATTAACGGATTACATAAGGCGAGCAGCGAGAGCAGGCAGGATCCGTCGGGTGGAATAAGGTTTTCAGGATTGGGTAGAGAAGTTCAAGTTGGTCAGTTGGAGCAGAGGCGAGTTTAACCTTAAAATTTCTTGTCTTGCTTGTCTGCTTGTCGTTGCCTTGTCCTGGCTGATTCTCGGCGAGCCGGGCGGTTTCTTTTTCTTCTTTTCTTCTTTTCTCTTTGCTTTGCTTTCTTTATTTGAATAAGAAAAATGCAGGTATTTAAGGAAATAAATCTCTGCAATGGTTCGGGGTTTTTAATTTGACGTTGGTCCAAAGTCAGTATATTTTGCGAATTCGACATTTTTCTTCCCTTCAGCATCCGAGACGATTGCATTTCAAGAAATAACTATCGGCCTGACCGCCTTGAGAACGAGCGAGGTCAACTTGTCAGTATCATACTTAGTATTAGTATACTAAAGTGTAAGTAAGTTGCAGCTGTCCATCTCTTCTGTCTGATATATATAATATACGGAGTGCGTATCATATTATTACTGTACTATCGGATGGGCGTCCGAGGCCGTTGGACAAAGGCTTGGCTCCGATAGTACCTAGGTAATAATACGCAGAATTAGAACCTCAGCTCGAGCCAGCAGCAGCTTCCAGCCAGCTTCGAAGACGGGCGCCGGGCCAGCAAATTAAACAGCGGCGTCCCGGGCCAAAAGCGTCAAAAGAGGCGTCTGCGTTCATTCATCCGTTCTTCCACCCGCCTGCTCTCTCCTCCAAGAACACCATCGACTCTCTCTCTCTTTCCCACTTTCTTCCCTTCCTCTCCCTTCCATCGACACTGTTCTCCCATCCCATCCCTTTCAGCTGTGAGTGAACACTTACCACCATCGCCATCTGCATCTGGCTGGCTATTGGCCGACGCAACTGCAGTTTGCCAGCCTGCTGCCGAACCCTGCGCCGTTTGTCGTCGACTGGGTTACCCTTCCCTCAGTCCCGACTTGCTCTCGCTGGCAGGTACTTCAAGCAAGCAGGCAAGCAGGTCCAGCAGGCAAGCAGGCCAGGCAAGCAAGCCCTCCAAGCCAATTCTGCCCTCTGCTCCGAGCCGCGACCCGCCGCATCCCTACCTGACCTGAGCCGTATGCACTGCACTCTGCAATCCACTGTCATTTCCAGCCCAAAGTTGCAACCTGCCTGGCTGCTAGTATTACTACTGCTAGCTGCTGCTGATGCTGCTGCTGCTACAAACACTCACTCCTGACATCTACTGACGTTGATCAGGCCGGATACACAGTGCCGCCGAGCATCCAGACCGCCGGTGTTGCTGCTGCTGCTGCTGCTGCTGCTGCTGCTGCTGCTGCTGCCGCCGAGCATTCCTTCTCCGAACAAACGGGCGAAATATCCGACGACTCTTTCGTCTGATCCTACCGGCAGCCAACCAACCGCTGACCGCCCTACACCTTACCCGACGACGACCTCCCTTCTACTGGCCGTCATCTCGTCTTTTCCACACGAGCCATCATACCCGACCACCAGGCGCTGCGAACGATCCTCTGCCCGCCTATCCATATCGATACCGATACGATACGGCTGGCTGCCAAGCGAGATTAATCAAAAAGGCCCAACTCCTCCCGGTCTTTTACCAGCAGCGGCTGTACCGAGAAAAGAACAACCATCGATCGACGAGAGCCGGGGAGCCTTTTGGAAGACGCTGCCCAACCGAGGCTTACACGTACCTAACCCACCATATCCCTTCACAGGTGAGAATCATCATCGGCCCATTTTTTCCTTTTCGGCGATTTCCAGCTTGCGTCCCACCTCGTTTCACCGAAGGCATCTACAGCCCCTCCATGCCGAGCGCGATGGAGGGGGGAAGAGTGTGCTGGCAGCTACACTGAGTCAATGCTTGCGCTTTCGCAGAAAGCTGAGACGAGAGACGCCATAAATAGTCACCCGCTAACATACTCAATAACAGCAACTAGTCTCGACCGTTATCATCGTTCGCATACTTCGACTTTGTTAGTCGTCTCCCCGACCCACTCTACCCGTCGAGGTAGCACCCACCAGGACGATGGAGACCTACCATGGCATGGTACGCTCGCCCATGGACGCGATAATACTGTTCGAGGCTTGCCGCCAGGGGCTGCTGCCCCGCGTGCAACGCCGGCTGTCCGAGAAGGAGCGTCAGAGCATCAAGTCGGGCAGTATCTTTGTCTGGGACGAACGCGAGGCCGGCATGCGGCGCTGGACGGACGGCAAATCGTGGAGCGCGAGTAGAGTCTCCGGCAGCTTTCTGTGTTACCGCGAAATGGAAGGCAAGCGGGGCGGTGGCTCTGCCTTTCCATCCCTCCCAGCCACTACGAACGGAAAATCGCCGGATCATGGCAGCGACAGCGACTCGGATAACAAGGACGGCCTGGCGGAGGGATATAGATACAAGCCGGACGGCCTGATGAAGCAGTCTTTCAGCATCACCACATCAACGAACCAGAAACTGCATCTCATCAGCTACTATGCGCGATCGCAAAACATGGGTGAGCTCAAGCAGCCGTCGACGGACCCGCAGCTCAAGCATATAATACCCCAGCCGGGCGTCTACCCGGAGCAGACATTATCGGACCCCCCACCCCAGCAACCGATGCACCAGCCGATGCCGATGCCGATTGCTGCTCCACCGGCGCTACCCGTCGCCGCCGCGCCGAGATCGATGCTGCCGTCGCCATTCCCGCCGACACAAGCATCCGCCCAGGCACCCCACGTCGCACCAGATATGCAGCCACCCCAACTACCCGCTGTGTCGCACCTGCAGGGCTTCAACGCTGTTTCGTCGCAGGTACCCAGCCCCTACGGATGGCCGCCGAGTCCGATATCTACCCCTCCGACAAACTATCCGCCGAATAATACATATCCCTCGTCCGCCCTGCCCATACCGTTAACCAGCCCGCCTGCCGCGAACATTGCCGTCACGAAAGGACCCTACGACGCAGCTTTGCCCGCCCCACCGCCCACCTATCCGATCATGAGCTCGCCGCTGCACTACGACCAACCTCCGCACCCCCCGCACCCGCCGATGCAGCCGCTACCCTCCCCGCTACCTCATCGTCCGGCGGCACAGTCGTCGATACACTTGCATCCACCGGGCGGGGCATCCAATTTCCATCATTCCCCGCTACCACTACTACCGCCGGAGAACAGCCGATTCTCGTCGCCAGGGTCGGGCAGCTCGGCGTTCCCAAACAGGACACCTCCGAGGCCTGTCGACCCGTGGGAGCCGCCGGCGAATTTCAGTGCGGAACCTGCAGCGGCGGCGGGGGCGTCGTTGGATGTGCAGGATATCCCGAACGAGAAGCTCGGGTTTGGCGAGGATGCGCGGGCTCTGAGGCAGCTTGACAGGGCGTCCTTTACGCATTTTGGCATCCGGTAGACGGGAGTTTGCGAATGCAGTCATTTTTTTCATTTTTTCTCATTTTCTTTCGATCTTTCCTTCTAAATTTCATAGTTGAGCTTGTTGGAACGATGGGAGGGTTATCTAATGGCATTATCTGGTGGCAGACTGGGCCGATGTTTCTGGTCCAATTTACGATTTTGGGCAGCGACCACGGCGTTTATAGGTGGTTGATTTCGCGCGCTGTTTTTTTACGCTGTGCTGTTCGATTTGCACATCGGGCGTCTAGTTAGTTCATTGTCCTACGTTATGTCTATGTTATGA
The DNA here is from genome assembly GCA_036872635.1 of Orbilia brochopaga. Taxonomy (NCBI): domain Eukaryota; kingdom Fungi; phylum Ascomycota; class Orbiliomycetes; order Orbiliales; family Orbiliaceae; genus Orbilia; species Orbilia brochopaga. The sequence continues at coordinate 279,099 of JAVHNQ010000003.1, read as the reverse complement.
TGTGATTTGTTTCCTTCGTCATTTCTCATTTTTGCACCTGGTGGAGAGAATTTTTTTTTAGTTCTGCGGGTTTTGTTCATGGGACTGTTGACTGCAATGACCGCATGCCATTTCTTCATCGTCACGACTTTTCTTTCTTTCTTCTGGGTATAATATTCTTCTCTTTGCGCGCTTTCTCAACGGTAGTACCCTCTACGTTACTCAATTGCATGCATGATATCATGTGCATTTGCATTTTGTTCTTTTCTCATCCTTCTATCCGTCGGTCGAGAGTTCGCTTCGGTGTTCATCGGGAGGCATATATGTATCGCGACGGCTGGCTGGTTGACTGCTGCGGCCAGCGGTGTTTCTTTGTTCTATATATTCGTTCGATTCGATTGAGTGCGCTGCGTATCCGTACAAATCCATACCGCTGGTGCATGCATGCATTCGGGAATATACTCCAGGGACTAGACTACTTATGAATTGTGGATCGCGAATCTACACCATCCTACTCTACTGTTAACTGCGTAGACTGTCGTGATGTAAGTCTAGAAGAGTAGAAGTGCAGCCTCGTTTCGTTTCATGCGGCTGCGGTGGCTGAGCTGCTGCGCTGTGTTGCAGGCAGCTGCAGCACGCTCGGCGCCCCTTTCGAGCCGGCGGCGCTACGTTTGGTTTGGGCATTCGCTTTGATAAGTTGTGCACTTGCACTTGCACTTGGGTAACCTGGCCTCAGCTAGCTATAAACCACCCTTCCGACGCCATCTTCCATCCTCTACATCATACATCACATCACCTCACACCTCCACGACCTACACACACATACTACTCAATATCTCGACGGACGGGAACGATATCGAACTGCAACGCACGTACATACATACGTTTACGCTGGACTGTACGGTCGTGGTACTGCGCGCCGACGTAGGGCTGGAAGTCGCCATCGCATCCCTGTCCTTTGTCCGGAACAACGACGCTCCGTCCGATGTGTGTGATTGATTGCAGCTGCTAGCTATACACACGCATACTACATACATACAACACGCAGAATATCTTCAGCCGATACTTATCCGCTGTTGTCGCCGCCAACATACATACATCCAACTTTCCATCGTCACGGATCGGTTGGTTCCGAGCATAGTTACATACAATACAACTGTTTACGTCGTTAACGCCACCGGACGCGACTGACCTCCTCCCACTCAACGAACCACATACACGCCACGAGTCGGTACGAACACGGTACGAACACGGGGAGCAGTCGGTGAGGGAAGGGAAGGAAGGGAGGAAGGACGGACGGAAAGCGGACGGACGAAGCATAACCCGACATGCCCCGCCGCCGCCGCGTCCGCCCCGCCAGCGCGCTCGAGTCGCTCTCACCGCTGCTGATACTATCGCAGATCGTGGCGCTGCAGACTGCTTTCTATGCTGTTGCGACCATCCTTCTACTATTTACGGCTGTTGTTCTCGGCGTGCGGTTTTCGCTGGACTGGCCGTTTTCGTGGGTGCCTGTTACGGGGGAGAATGCACGGGGGTGGACTGTCGCTCTGGTATGGCTTGCGAATAGCATGACCAGGTGTGTATTTCCTCAATCACTACCTCCTCCCTTCATTCTTTCTCCTAGATTGAGTAGGGTGTATAGCGGTGTGTGCGTATGCTAATATATATGGGTGTGTGGATAGTGTGATTGCGATAACGCTGCTCGTGGGCCGTACGAAGCTCGTGCTGGACTTTGCGCTTACGATCCACTTTATCCATCTGCTCATCACGACGCTGTACTCGCATTCGCTGCCGGCGAGCTGGCTTTGGTGGGCGGTGCAGCTTGGATCCGCGGTGATTACGGTGTCGTTGGCGACGTGGCTGTGTCGGAAGCGCGAGCTGCAGCCGCTGGCGTTTGGTGGACGGGGGAGGGTCGCTGGCGGGCCGGGGGAGGGGCATGAGATGGTGCCGTTGAAGAGGGATCAGGAGCCGTAGAATTGGTTTTGGTTGGGATATGGATGCTGCTTAGCATGAGGGGGCACATGTGCTAGATTTGGTATTATGTCCGACGGTCGTACCATGGCATTGGTGGTTTTTGTCGGGTTAGGGTCATAGTTGTATAGTTGTGTCTTTGTTCAGTGTATATTATTACTATCTGCGTTCAGCGATGGATTGATGGACGGATTGATTGATTGATGGATAGTTGGTTGATTTGATCGATTGGCCTGCATGCATGGTGTACCCGCTAGCTGGTACTTGGAGCAAAGTGGCGTTGGATAGATCTAGGTGTCTGCATTTATAATATCTAGTCGAATTTGCGCAAGTCATCTATGGATTGCACTGTGTGGCATAGCATTCGGGGCAGTGTGCAAGGATAATTTCCATTACCCACGCCGTTCACAATTTTGGGGATTCCTTGTCCATCGATTCGTCTTACTTGCTATTGCATGCTCGAAAGATTGACGAATAATATACATTGGGTAAATCGAGCTACACATTCACTATCTCCCGCGCAAAATATAGTCCATACAAATACACCACTGGGCACCGATACAATAAAATACAAGGATTCAAGACCCGTCAACCGCTAATTCCTAGATGTCATCTGGTACTGCTGGGAGGGATATGCTCCCGATTGACCATACCAACGTTAACGATGGGCGTAATAGTTCGTTCCAGCGGCACGGCCAGGAAGTCCTTCTTGCCCTGCCATTCAGCCTGTGATGCTGCGAATCCCTCGCCCTGCGACGGCGGCGGCGGGGGGTCCGTTATCTACAGACAGGTTAGCAGCTGCATGAGAAGCATATATGTATTTCGGCGTGGTTTGCATACCTTGGTGATGAGATAGGCTGTTGAGGCCTCTGCGATGCCGTAGATTAGCACGCCGAGGATCGGGATGCGCAGGAAGAGATAGAAGCCGATGCCGAAGCCCAGCAGGAGGCCCTGCCGTTCGCGGAACCATTTCTTTCTCTGCGCAGGAGTGAATGCGATGCGCGAGAAGTACGGCTCCAGCTGTACATAAGTCAGTACCTCTGCTTAGATGATATATAATATTGGAACGGCAAAAGTTAGGAATAGCTTCGGAGATATATGATAGTACTGACCAGCTGTCTGACGAGGTTCCTGGAGGCATGGTACGCTTGCAACGCGATCACTACCTGCTTGCGGGGCACCGACAACCCCGCTGCAAATACCGCGATGGCCGGACCGATACCCACGACTGGGTGGATTGAAAAGGCGGAGGCAGCGGGTAGCACGAGCCGGCCGATGACGGGGACGGTTGAGAAAAAGTACACGACGAGGGAGATGACGCCCTTGCGGATCATGCGCTTGATAAAGTCGTCCGTTTTCCTAGGTCTTTTCTCACCGAGAGTTGCGGCTACGGCTGCGGCGCCCGGCTTCCAGAGGGTGAGATTTTGGTGGTAGAGGTGCTGTTGAACGGTGGCGGGGTTGTCGGAGGCGTGTTTGCGCATGTATGTTGTATCGACCCATTGGAGAGACTCCATAAACCTGCCGATACAACGGTAGCCATACAGTTAGCAACTTACACCCTCTATACACTGGTTGTTTACACGAGTGGCCGTAGATATGACGTACACCTCGTCAAGCGCGCTATTCTGCAGGCGCATCGTCAACGTCATGAGGAAGAACGGCAGCTGCAGGACATTCTTCTCGATGAAGCGCACGCCGGAGATCAGCCATGTGTCCCAGCTCGCGGTCTTGACGTCGACGAATAACCCGCTGAAGGAGACGATCAGGCTGAGGGCGATGATGGGCAGGTCGAGGAGCAGCTTGACGAGCAGGCCTGCGAGGACGGCGAGCGCGGCCTGTCTGTAGTGGCGGCTGCGGAAGAGGTTTGGATTCTGGAGTGCTCGGTAGGCTATATAATACGCATGACCATACGTCCATAATTATATTAGCTGTCCGTCTTATACATATTTTGATAGTTCTCTCGTGGGAAAGATAGATGTAGATCGTATGCTAATTCGCGTACCTCCCACAACGGTGAGCTGGGCGCCGCGCAGGACGAGACCTGGGTCGAAGCTTTGTAGCGACTCAAGGGCCTTGGCCTTGAAGACTTCGGGCGTCATCTTTGCCATCGTGGCGGCGAGGCGGCTGTCGATGGTTTAACAGTCGTGACTGCAGTTGCAATCAAATACAATGTTCCGTTCTGGAGAACTCGAGAGCGGATGTGGTGGAGGAATGCGGTGTCGTCATCACATGGCGCCGCACTGAAGTTAGCCTGTGCCGCATCGCGGGGGCGCCGGCTGCGGCTCAAACTGCGGCTCGGCTAGCCTGCGGAAAGAATTTCATCCCACCTCGAAACACACCCGCCGTCGATTCAACCTCGACGACTCTTTATCGATTACCCCGGCGGTAGACGCCCGCCACGACCACGACAGCGGCTTCTCGTTTACCTACCTGAGCGCTGCGATACCGATTGGCCGGTTCCGCTTTACCACACTCGAATTGATGCTCCGGAATACACTGACGGTGTCGCTCTCCATGTCGCCGAGACGCCTCTCGAGATTATAAGACACCGTTCGATTCACGACAGCCGACTCCAGCTGGGTTTCATCGATAGTACGGCCTCGAAGAGATCGGTTGAATCTCCTCCAAGATGCATACGTCCATCCGTCGGTCCGCGTCCGTGCTCCGGAGCACCAGCCGGGCATATACAACTTCCTCGTCACCCTCGCCGTGTCTCCTCTGCTCCCAGCTGCAGACGAAAACGAGATCGATACATGTTTCTCCATTCAGGAAACCTCGAAGTCAGCAGCGTCGGCACAATGCTTCGGCGTCGGCGGCTGCGGCATCAGCTTCGTGGCGGGCGACGCTTAACAAGGCGTCCGAACTCGTCGCTGAGGCTGCACCCTCCTTCACGCTGAACCCTGCCGCCATTGTCGCCGGCGAAATGAAGGCGCTCACCCAGAATATACAGGACCTCCTCAGCTCTGGGCACCCTTCTCTCGACAAGGTCGCCAAATACTACATCCAAAGCGAAGGCAAGCACCTGCGTCCGCTCGTCGTCCTGCTCATGGCCAGGGCAACCTACAGCTGCCCCAAACTCCCCGTCGACGCCCGCCGTCCTACCGCCAATATCAACTCCCCGATAACTTCTCCCAGCATCCTCCAGGACTTCAACCCCTCCTACACCTCCGAGACGCCCGCGCCGTCGCCCTCCACAATCGCGACCCAAATCTCGCCCTCCCAGACCCGCCTGGCCGAAATCACAGAGATGATCCACGCCGCCTCCCTCCTCCACGACGACGTCATCGATAACGCCGAAGCCCGCCGCGGCAGCCCCTCCGGCAACCTCGCCTTCGGTAACAAAATGGCAATCCTAGCCGGCGACTTCCTCCTCGGCCGCGCCTCCGTCGCACTCGCCCGCCTGCGCGACGCCGAGGTCGTCGAGCTGCTCGCCACCGTCATCGCAAACCTCGTCGAAGGCGAGTTCATGCAGCTGCACAATGGCGCGACTTCCCCGTCCGGCGACGCCCGAGGCCCGCCGCCGCGCTACTCCCCCGCGGCGTTCGAGCACTACATCCAGAAAACCTATCTGAAAACCGCGTCGCTGATATCAAAGTCCTGTCGCGCAGCCGCCATTCTCGGCGGCAGCACACGCGACATTGCGGACGCAGCGTATCTGTACGGTAAGAACTTGGGGCTGTCGTTCCAGCTCGTGGACGACCTGTTAGATTATACCGTCGCGTCAAGCGACCTGGGGAAGCCAGCGCAGGCGGACTTGAAACTCGGGTTGGCGACGGCGCCGGTGCTGTTTGCGTGGGAGCAGTACGAGGAGCTCGGTCCGATGATCAACCGCAAGTTCGCAGAGGCGGGAGATGTCGATAAGGTGAGTTTCATCCATAATCCCACGATTCCACTATATAAGCAGTGCTAATAAGTGGTGTGAATAGGCGTGGGAGCTGGTGCAGAAGAGCAATGGGTTGCAGCGGACGCGGGAGCTAGCGGAGAGCTTCTCGCGCAAGGCGATAGACGCGATCAGCATGTTCCCGGACTCCGAGGCGAAAGAGGGGCTAGAACAGATCGCGCGCAAGGGGCTGACGCGGAAAAAGTAGCGTCGCACATACAAAGGTAATCGACCTTTCTTTTCTTTTGCGAAATCTTGTCTGCATGCTTGGCATGCAGGTACCGTCACGTACTTGTAGTATGATCATCATGCATTTTAGGTGTATATAGTTTTTGGCTGCGTGTTTAGACTTTTCTGTATATATGAGATTTCACATGGTATATATTCACATATACACATTCATAGCATGCACTCGATTGGATGAGTTCAGAACTCGATGCTTGGCGAATATCAATTTATAGTCATAGCTTTTGTCTAACCTGGGTCTTATCATATCGTACACGTAGCCTTCATATATACGGAACCTCAAACGTGACATTCCGTCCGTCCATGTTTACGGAGTATGGGAATCTCCTGACAACAATCGAGTTTACGGCTGCATCCCCTCCACGGCAGATAGAAACGCATCGCGGGAAAGTAAGATCATCCGGCCCTACATTTCACAAACCACCCGTTAATCAAACTTTGTTCCGGGTACCTATCTTGATACTTACAAGGATGTGCCGCAAGCGGGAAGTTTAAAAAGGGAGTTTAATGAAGGGAGCGAGATTCTCACGAACCTTTGGCAGGATCCCGAAATCCTGAAACGCGCGCTTGGAGTCCGCTGCTTCCTCTGGTACCTCTGTTTTATACCGGTATACGGCGTGAGCACCGCTGTCGCCTGTCGCGCGGGATAGGAAGATCTCGTCTTCCGGATGGAAATTGAAGGTTTGCGAGGACGACGATTTCGAGGAGGAGAGTTTTTTTGATTTGTGCCGTTTGGAGGGGCGGGAGGGGCCGTCTGGCGGTGTGAGTTTTGATTCTATTTCCGCGTAGACTTTCGAGATGAGGAGGTAGTTTGTGAATGCGTATGGCTCATTCTGGAACAGCATTCTAAGTCAGTATACGGCGTGTGGATAATAGGTTTATTGTGTAATGGAGATGGACCGACGTCTTCGACGGCGAGGTCGACTTCTTCGAGCAGCATCTTGTAGGACGGCGGGGAGATCTCGGCTGGCATGTTTATCAGGCGCTCAGAGAGGACGATCGCTGTATTATTGGAGGGGTTCGAGTCGGCGAGGAGGGTCCGTAGATGCGGCTCTAGCGGGGTCCCGGTGCTTCGGTCTAATAAGTAGGATACCAGGGCTTGCACGGCCGCGTTTCCCTATTCATACCATACAATCCGTCAGTCGAGGCTTCTTCTCCGATACCCTCCCGGCGAACAGTGAATGTATATGTATATCTGCTGTGCGTTTGTGTGGCTGGTGGTGGCGCAGGTAGGGAAGCTGGTGGCGACACATGTATATAGCGATGTATGCATACTCGGTGGAGGTTCAGGTTGATGACGGTAAGGAACGAGTAAGGGTCGCCCTCCCGCCCGTCGACCTTGACGGTGCTTCCGACCAGCTTCTGCGCGAGTATCAGGTCCGTCAACGCCGACAGATCGAGCAGCGCCGCGTCCGCATCGAAGAGCTGGCGCAGCAGCAGTTTGATGCCGTGGAAGTCGTGGTCTTGCGGGTCGAAGAACTCAAAATCGACGTTTACAATTTCCTTGTCGTCGCCGTCGGAGCCGGAAGTCTGTCAGTCGATAGGATGTCAGTACCTATTTTCTTTCTTCTCGGTATTGTATGATATGTTGTGCTTGATATGGCTGTGGTTTGGAAGGATGGATTGTGTGTACCATTTCTTCATCTTCGTTCTGGTCGGCGGGAGCGGCGTGCTTCCCGGTGCCGTTCTCTGGATGCGGTCGCTCGGACTCGGCGATCGAGGCGTCTTCCTGTCGGCGCTTTACCATGGTGATAGATGGGACGATCGGCTTGCAATGGTGCTCGTTCGTGGATGCGGATGGATGTTGAAGATGTTCGAAATCTGCGGTCGTGCTGAATGCGGTAAGCTCAAGCAGCTCTGCCATATGCACGGCGCCAAATCGCAGCCCAAAGCGCCCGTTAGCGAGACTTAGCAAAATAACACACTTGTTAACACTCCTTCAAATTCCATTTAAACTCCATATTTGAAAAGTGTACCATAAACAATCCCGTCAGAATACACCGATTCGGGCTCTTCCACCGACTCGCTGATATAGCCATCGCACCACGACCAGAACGATGGAAGAAGAATCAAGATCTAGAGCTGGAGTGCCGATCCAGGACTTCGCCCAGGCGACGAACCTACTCCTCGACCACGGCATAACCCTTATCGAATGGGGTGACCAGATTCTCGTACAACATGGCTACCCTGCTGTGATACATGTCTGTATTTCGGAACCCCGTGTGTCGCGTCACGAGCATAGCTAAGAAAGCATGAGTACAGTCATACAAATACCTTATCAAAGACTCCGAAATCGCACAAGCCGCCAGTCTCATAGAAACCCAAACAGCCTTCCAGCGCGTACCCCCGTCGCCCGGGGCGCGAGCATTTGGCGTGATTGGCATCTCCGGATACCATTTCGTCAGTAAAAATGATCACCCACGCTGGCCTACGAGGCTACATTTACTTCCGGAATCGCTTGTGCACCTTTCCAGCACGGGCAATGATACCGAGCCTGCGGCATCACGCTTCGATAGCAGCCGACAGTTTCTTCGACCGAAGCTTCCCCAAGACTGCGCCTCACTTGTGAAATGTATGGAGGAATTTCCGAAATACTCCGGCAGTTGGATGGCAGCCACTTTGCCTCTTTGGTCGCTCATAGTGGCAGCAATTTATAAGGAGCCCGATCCGGGTCGCAAGATCTGGGAGCCTGAGGAGTTGACGGAGTCGGAAGAGCAATTTCGGGTAAGACAGGCTGAGGCGGTGAAGTTTGTTGAAGGGTGGGAGTTTGACGAGGAGGATGAGCCATATCGGCGGAAGCTGATCAAGATTTTGATGAACGAACCGCTTGACTAGCGTTGTAGTTTAGTAGACGCCTATGCATGGCACCGCAGCGATATACTTTTTAAACTGTATTGATACCTGGATGACAAGCAGGGAGGGTATTCTTGTACACGTTTCGTGGCTTGGCCACCTACGTTTGAAGAAAGTTCTATAGTGACTCGTTTTTTGTTCTATGATGATTCCTTCTTGCCTTTGCTATATCGAATTTAGCAATTACCAGATCATGGCGCGTCAGAGGCATGATTATCGTAAAGTCGCAGGCAGTATATGTGAGAGGTTGTATTTATGCTTAATGACGTTCCAGCTCTGTTGCTCTTAGATCCTAGATCGAAGTATGGTAACTGGTTAGTGTTTCAGAGTCTATAGATGCGTATCTGCGCTGTGGCCCAAGAATGGACGCTTCGATGTCACAATCCTATATATATGGGCTAATATCACAACCTCGAAGTGTCGTCATAGCGTTACTTTGGCAATCCATTCCTTCCTCCGCAGGATTCCAGTCCGACCCGTGCGGAGAGATAAGATTGTTTTTGGATCAGTATACCTCGACGGCACGCCCCTCCTGTAGATCAGATGTGTACAAGCCCTCCGCCCTCTCGAGTTTAACTACATTGCAATGGAAGTAGTAGGGGTTCTATAGTCCGGCGACGAATACTATGACCAATTCATAACCCCGCTCCTGGTGATTCAATGCCTGTTGCAACAGTGGTATGCGTTGTGCCTATGCGGAATTGATGCGACCGCAAGAGAGTAAGAGAATCGAAGAATATCTTGTCAACGAGCGAAGATAGAAGCATTTGCAGAAGGAGATAGGTAAGTGTGGTTTTGCGGCCCGCCTTTAGGGGAGCCATGGTTGTACGTGCGTGTTTTATTCTCGTGGTTTTTACGAGACCCATCTTGCAACCCTGATGTATGACAAGACGGAGGCGTCAGCTATATGACAGCGGGGATAGCTCAGCTGGGAGAGCGTCAGACTGAAGTACTCAGTCACAAAATCTGAAGGTCGGGTGTTCGATCCACCCTCACCGCATCATCATTTTTTTTTTGTTTTTGCTCTGGCCTGTCCTGGTACCAACGGGATAGACGAACGACGAACTCCGTCGGTGTTCGCATTTTTATCCGAACAACGCAAGAATTTGTGGTATACGAGACAAAGCAAATGCTGTATCAAGATTGCGACACAAGATTGCAATACAAACACAAGACTGCAGGGCATAAGGGTCAAATACTGTGCTCTATGTTTTTTTATAGCATCTAGAGTAATCTAGAAAAATGAACAGAGCGTTTAACAGACGACATATATGCGCAACGCTGAAATACTCAACTTTCGATCAGGGGTAATAGCACTTGGAGGCTGCGCAGCAGCACCCGAACCCAACTCCATAATTACCTACTAGCTACTAAGTATTCATATACATGGAAGAGACGCCTTGCAGTTGAGGACTTGTATACTATCCTGCCTACCTGCTATGGACCTCGACTGCAAGGTGCTTCTTGTCTATATAGCTATAGCTAGCTGCTGTATGTAGGTATTGTATACTGTACTCTTATCTATGTATACAAGCAAATCGCCATTGCAGGTGAGCGAGTGAATGAGCAAGCAGGCAGATAGGTAAGCAAGTAAGCAAGCAAGCAAGTAGCAGGCAAGTGGGCAGCAGGTGGGCAGCGGGTGGGTGGGCAAGTATCCCAGTTTAGCTTAATGCATAAAGCTGTATGGTATGCAACATACACCTATACTATTAAGCTTAGTGTAGTTATTCTCTGTTAAGTGTACTATGCCCTACAGTTCCTTAGTTGAGCCTGTTTTTGGTGGTCTCTCCCTCGGAACTCTGGAGCCATATATATTACTAAGTGGTTATAGTGGATGAAGTCTCTAGAAAAACAATATATTTCGGTACTGCCCCCACCCCTCCACCCCTAATTAATTTAGTACCACCTTGAGGATCTCGTTTGCTTGTGGAATACTCTCCCTGAGCTTTTGAATCGCCAGTTTATACTTCTCCAGCCGCTCTTCGTCAACACCGTTGAAGGTTATCCTCTCATTGTTTTGTCTAAGCCACTTCAACAGATAAATAATATCCGAGCAATCTGTCCACGCTTTTATCTGGGATGCTGGCCTATCTGAGTCGCATATATAACTCCAGCGAAGGACATTGAGACAGACGAGGAGCCGCCGGGGGGGGGGGGAGATTATCGGCACTAGCGGTCAATCAATCAATATTTACCATAGGGTCAGTTCTTCATGTATATGTAAGTATCTCACTCGGCAGAGTCTTTATCGGTATGGTTGTGACTCACTTCCTTGAGCCATTACTATGGGCGCAGTGTCTAGATTTGGCATTCTCAGCGTAGCTTGTTTCCCATGCTGCAGAATGCCGTATGGGACCACATCGCCCTTTTTCTATATATGCATCAACCCAATTATTAGATTGCAGGCAAGGGATATTTAGATATTCGGTATTTAGTGGATATACGCACGCTCGTATATACGAAGCTCATGTCGGCGTTTTCTTTGAAGCTGGTGCTTTTCTCAAGAATCAGACGACGGAATAGCGCGCTCGGCAAGTCCAAGAGTATGCCGACATTCTGTCAAAGCACCAATTATCAGCAACAGATATACAATTTTACAACAGCATCTGTAGTGCGGGAAGTTATGTGAGTTCTTGTGGGTCTAGAGGGGATGGGCGTACATGCGTGGTTCTTTCGGAAAGGAGTAAGTTCATTGCTGCTCCTCCGATAACAGTATGTCTGATATTAAGGCCAGATAGTGTCTTTGAAAGCTCCTCGGCTGCTTCTACGACCCGGGAGATGGCCTCGGCAGAAGCGACGGCCATTTCGCTACACGTAGGTGGAGTCCACGGACTGGCTATTGCTTGTTGATCGAATGCAAGATGGTGAGTTGCTAGTTGTCGGTTGGTACGATGCCGTTGCGCGTGCAGCTGCGCAGGAGTATAGATGAGTTGCTTATCAGCTTGAGCTGACGGCTGCTCTACTGCCGCCACCCGTGGCGTCTACAACGCTATTCTCGCCCAATTCACTTATTCCCTTGTGTGATGTCGCGAAGATCGGGCGATATTGTCGATGACCACGTGCACTCGGATAGATTTCACGCACAAGGATGACGACACGTTTTGATATATAGCGCAGCGTTGCTGCTTAGATTCGCGGGCGAGAAAATCAATTACGAAGTTTAGACCTAAAGTATTCATAAATCCAACCAGATACTAGAGGACAGGCTATTCACACAAGCGATTTTTGGATTTAAATGCATCGAAGCTTCTATATAAGTTATATTTGCGGTTATTTGGCTTTAGATCAGCGATTGACGCCGATAAATGATGAGCTTAGCTCGTAAACCTGAAGACTGCACTTGCTGGGTGACCGCGCGAAGGATAGTCTGGAACATACTAAGGTTTATCCTGTCACGATATCACTGGATTTTCTGATGGTACTAGGACTGGTCTCGATTTGCCTAACTAGCGTTCTACTGGGTTTTTTGGGTTTTTTTTAAAAAAAAAACAAATTTGATCATAGAAAAAAGAAGAGTAAAAATTTAAAATACTTCCACTCATCATTAACGCGTCCTAGAAATCATATTATATATGGCCGTATTGAATAATCAGATTGATACCTAGATGATTGAGTACCTACTGGGTAGCTACTCCAACACCGTTTAAAATTTTAAACCCTAAGACTTTTATCCCGATCCTTATTTGTAACGAGACAGATGATTGTCTCGTAAATCAAGCTGCCGATGGTAAAGGGACAGGAGTTTGGCTTGTATGACAACATAAATGATTTATCGTTTCATTGCTACGGTGACCGGTTTGATTAGACCGGTAATATACTACTAGTATATAACTGTATGTTCTAGACCACGCTTCGTGCGTTTACGCGTATCTGTCAAGTTTGTTCTGGTCTACGACTGTCAACTAATACCTATATATACTTATATATTAATATATTAATATCGATTATCCCGTTGGATGCCATGCCGTCCACTGAATGAGGTGCGGTAGAGTGGCCATGGATCATAAGACACGCCAAGATGCTGCCTTATCGATGTTCCCGCAGTTTTGAATCCGGCGAGTTAACAAAGTATCTGTCCGTCAGGGGAACAATAACACGATAGACAGGAGTATGCTATTGGCAATCATACGGCAGTGCATGGCATCGTGACAGATTCCGGTCTGTACGGCATTCTTGGCGTGCAGTTGTCAGAAAACGTCCAGACAAGTGTTCGATATGTGTGGTATTTCGGCTGGCCGGTGGTGGCGGTGACCCGGAACGTCGGGGCTGCTGAAACATCAATTACATTTCAGTGCTGCTGGCACACGGGAAGCCCCTTATAAACGGCGGCGAGCTTCTCGAAGCTACAAGCATCAAAGGGTTGGGCAGCTACGGCAACCGCGGGTACCTGAAACCGTCGATATGTAGTTTTGTGATTCGTGATATCGTGCACATGCGCACAGATCCTGACTTCCCGCTCGTTAATTGGGGGTCTCTATATATAGATTGCACGGCGATTGGGTGCAGACGCGCACCATTGGCCGCATCTACGCAAATTTTAAAAATACAATGGGTCCACGGCGGACGCGGGTAACGGCACAGATCTGCAGAGCTAAAGCAGCTGTCGGTCTACGAAGTACATAAAGGAGCCCAGCAGAGCGCGAATGCGCCATTGGTAGCTACTAAGCAGGTGAAGTACGTGTAGGCGGCCATTGGGCGCTAGTTTGAAGCCTCGAGCTCCAGCTCGACGCGCGGTTTACAGTAGGTATCTGCATGCATGGCGCCCGCCGCAGCGTCTATGGACCCCGTCTAGCTTTTTGATCGCCAGAGCTAACTGCTCGCTTGCGGCTCAACAGCCACGGTGTCTGGATGCTCAAAGTTGTTCTTGCAATCATAGGCAATTAGTGCTATACTTTTGGTACGGGCTTCATTTGGTGTGCATGCCAGCTGAAGCTTATATGTAATACTTGAGGGAATAAATTTTACTGGCTGTTGGGCTTACTCTTGGTAATATACCAGATGGTACTTAGTGTCTGACGGCATCGCAAAAAGGAGCTTGCCGGGATTCGACCATCGAGCACGATGTGCATATGGTACAATGAAGTATAGGCTACTTAGTCAACGACGAGTTATTTCGCAGCTAAGCCTCCGAGGGTGAGACAATAGTAACGGGAAAACGGCCAGGCGGGCGATTGACATCTTGAGCTCGAGCTCGAGCCTTCAAACGACCGTCCGTGTGCAAATTGCGCACGTTGGGGAAGCCCGGATGGTGCAAGTACTAATTGTACTATAGTGTGGGTGGTGAATTGGATCGGCTGAGGTTAGCAGGTTCTAAAGTCAGTAAGTTCTGCTTGGACTACTACTGGTGGTTCGCGGCGCAGGTACTCGAGTAGGCAGCAGAGCGTTGGTGAGGTGGTGAGGTGGGTGGCTCGACGTCGATGCGCCGTCGGTGGCCAAGCATCGCGAGAAGAGGCAGGTTCAGCACCGATCTGTCCGTGGCTCGCGGCCGCCGTTGGGATGGCGACTGCCAGAACGGGCGACCTGCAGCGACGTGCATTGCGTTGCAGCAGAGCGTGCAAGGTCGCGCCCGCCGCGCCCGCAGGCCCAGCCCGAATCCGGCCGCTGGGCAGTCCCCATCGACGGCACCACTGCAACCTTTTCTTCTTCCCTCAACCCTATCCGAAGAGGCCATCGTATCGTCTACCATCGCCATCTCGTATCACATCATACCCATCCTATCTCGCCGGATCCTCCATTATCGTCGGCAAGGCTAGCAGCAACAATTGAGCCCTGCCCGGCTCTCAGCTCCCCCAACACCCGCTCTTCGTATCCGGTTCCTGAGCTGAGTTAACGCATCGCCCACGACCGGGCCTTGGCTGGATCGGGTAAGAATGCCCAAGCTGGTCAAGAGCAATCCCTTGAAATTTCGGCAAGCATTGCATGATCCCGCGCGCCATGCTCAAACAAATTTTACAATTCGCTTCGCTGAGGCCTGGGCTGGGGAGGGTTCAGGTTTATGGATTGGCCAGCAAAGCATCGCTGCTAACTCGAAACTGACAGTCCGAGGGCGAAGCTTTGCTGGAGCTGGCAGGCAGAAATGACAAGATGAGACGAGACGGACCAGCTATCCTATCGATTGTTGTTTAGTCCGATTCGCATGAATCGGACTGCAACCAACATTTTTTCAGTTTCTGCGGGCGAGCGAGCGAAAGCATTGCAGGCGAACTGCAGACATGGGACGGCTGCCATGGCTCGGAATGTTCCAGCGAGGCGAAATGCACGCGCAGGTGCGATTGCATAGGCCGGCCTTCATGCGCCTAGCCCTTCGAGAGCTCTAAAACGTGTCTGCTGCATGATCGATATCGGCCCCAGACGTCAACTTTTAGGGCCGGCCAATGGCATGAAGAGGCCGATATTGCAATCGCAACGGGAAAGAAAAGGGGAACTTTTGCATCCTCGCTCGCTCTCGCTCGCTCAGGACCCTCAATTACGACTGCACAGCAAAAAGGGAGGATGGACGGCACGAAAGAGTCGCATCAGCCAGCACCCAGGCCGGCAGGGGACGGTGGTGCAGGACGACGCCCCCGGCTAGCCGGATTGGACTGGTCACATCACCCGCCGCCCTGACTGCAGCTCCAAAAGAAAGAAGCATGCACGGTGGAGTGCTGCTGTCTGCATGTTGATTGTTAATATGTGGTGCGTCTTATAGTTATTATGTCCCCACCCGTCCGGAGGCCCGAATCATCAATCAAATCCAATCCACAGTTCCACAGGGAATCAAAATAACAAAGAGCAAAAAAGAAGCCCAGCCAGCCCTCCTCCTGACTGACCCGGCCGCTGTTTTTAATAAAACCTTCGCTTCGTCAAGGGACTGCCGTGAGGGATCCGGCCTCCAATCAAAAGGGGTCGTCGACTACTGCGGCAGCATTGTCATTTGGATAACCCAGAATTCAACCGTCATCTCGATCGAGAGGACTTACACACAACCACGCCAATGCGAACGGGCGAACGAGCAGCAGTGTGAACAAGCGCCGGCTCTCGAGAGTCGCTGCTCCGGCGTAGGACCGCGACGGCTACGACGACGACGGCGGGCGTTATCGCATCACGCAAGGTACCTACCTATTTTATACCAGCAGGCAGCATTGGAACCAACCTGAGTCTCGGGTGCGTTCCTCCGAGAGTGGCCAGTGACGGGCTGAGTGCGTGAGGAAGAGTGAGTGTGAGAGTGACAGAGTCAAGACCCAAAACCCAAGACTCAGGCGTGCTCGCTCTGAGAAAGAGAGAGAGGCTCAGGCTAAGGCTCCTCGCGCGAGAGAAAAGCAGAGAGGCTGGTCAAATCGCATCGGAAAAAGAAAGCCTCCTTTCATTGCTCCTCGTATACTCGCTCCTCCGCGTGCTGCACCGTCAGCGCCCTCCTCCCACCAGCCTGCACACACCGTCGAAAGGCCCTTTCCCTCTTTTATTATTATTCTTCTTCTTTGGCCGTCGACGGGCTTTAATATTTTCTTTTAATTAGCATCCTCCGCGTTAGTCAGCCGCGGCGCTTTGATTCAACGGCCTGCACTCCGATCACGATCACCGGCGTGCTCCCTCACCTCGGCCATCGACCAGCCCGCATGTCTCAACTCGCCGCCCACGCCAACTACAACGAACCTCACCCACCAGCGTCCATCGCGGTTTCGCAGACTGACGGCCTGACTGACTGACGGACGGACACTAACTAATCCAACTAAATCGCCGCCCCGGTCGCCTCTCCATCGGCCTCCCGAATCGATCAGTCGATATTTCCGGTGACCTGCAAGCCATTCGTTCATTTGCTTCCTACCTTTCGCTTTGTTTTCGATACGTCGTGTCCTTCTCGATCTCGTCCCTTCGCAAGTACTCTGACGACATATCTCTCCCGCGCCGACGTCTTCCAATCGCCGACTCGACGGACCGACTGTTTTTCGCACCTGTTTCTATTACGATCGTTATCGACACCTGTTTCGCCCTTATTCGACCAGCAAAAGTCCCGTTTTGCGTCAGCCTTCGTTTTTTTTCGTTCTTCATTTCGTTCACCACGATCGCTTCTGACCCACGACCATTACTGTGTTCCGCTATCCAATCTGCCGTTGAGAGAGCACGCGCGTTCTTTGTGTGCAGTGTTTTTGTTTGAGTTCTATAGATCTTGTGGGTAGGCATGCCCACAGTTCTTCGAGTGGCCGTCGCGGCCGTCCTCAGCGCTGCCTCGACGTCCGCTGCATGCATATCCCTCTCTTCCTCGCGGCTTTGTCCGGCTTTCAATGGCTCGTTCGTGTCGACCGATAGCTCCGGGCTATTGTAAGTTAAACAATGGTATCTCCCGATCGTAACCGTACAAAGCTGACCCGGCTGTGCGTGCAGTCCCTTCCTGGCGTTCGTTGCGAACACCGACGACTTTGACAAAAAGTTCGCGTCATACATAACAGATGGCTACGCCCAGTCGAAATTCCAAGACCTGCTTGGCTGCCAGAGTCTAAATCTAACAAATACAGCCAGCCTGTACGCTCGATTCACAACGAGCGTTCTGTGCAATCGCATGGTGCAGGATGCAGCCTCTAAATGCAATTCTAGAGGTGGAACAGCGGCGCTGTGTGCGGACAGCTGTGTATGTTGATTTCTCAGACCCTTTTTACGGGGACTTGGACTAATTTTTTCCGCATATAGGCACAATTCGCCACGAGCGAACAGATCATCGCGTCCGACCCTGCCATCTGCAATTCGACACGATCCGACAAGACCGACCAGATCCGCTCGGATTTCACGATCTGTGCCCTGCCGGCCGATTCGTTGAGTGGGAGGTGTATTCCCGCTATCGATAACGAGAGCAAGAATTGCGGTTACAAGTACGTATTTGCCATATCTTATCGAAATGTTGGTTTGTTGGTCTGACAGGTAAACCAGCGACAACCTTCCCGGATTGTGTTCGTACTGCGGTTCGAGTTCGCCGAATGCAACGGATACTTGCTGCTACAACGTGGACCTCAGCGAATGCGATGGCGTACGACTGCCCCCAACGGCCTCGCTCCCCCCATTGTTCACTACCACCGTAACGGCGACACCATCGAGCACCGATACCGGCCCCGCCGCAACTGCAACGGAAGCCCCCGCGTCCAAGAATCGACTATCCGGCGGTGCTATTGCGGGCATCACGATCGGTGGAATCGCGGCGCTGGCAGCATTGGTGTTTTTGATCCTCTGCTTTGTACGCAGAAGAAGGAGGGATAGGGACTCGTCGGTTTTCAACCAGCCGTCGCCCCATAGGAGGACATTGGAACAAGGCCAGATGGTGTATCAGCCCCCGGATCGCGGAGACGGGTATGAAGCCCTCCCTAGCAATAGAATAGCTAGGATGTCTGCGCTGGAGAATAACAATACCTCCAGTGAAACCGGCGGCGGCACGCCTTCAACACGTGGCAACCGAAACGTACGCGGGCGATACAGTTCGTCGTCACCTGCTCCCTACGGCGAGAAGTTGCAGCCGCCCCCGAGAGGCGCCCGGACGGTTTCATTATCAAGCTCGTCGATGCTTGACAACACGATCAATTCGCCGTTATCCGAGAACCGGGGCGTATCGTCACCGATGTATAATCCAAGTTCGCAGTCTGAGCAACTCTCGGCTTTCAAGGTGAGCCCTCGATTCATCATTATATTGAACCAAAATGTTGAACGGATGCTAAACTTTACTGCGATAGGACTATTATTCGGGCGACCATATCAAACCTGGTGATGATGTGGCAACGCTGTGGGCGTATGCCCCGCGTGCGAAGGATGAGTTTGAGTTAGAGAGAGGAGATATGTTACGAGTATTAGGTATCTGGGACGACGGCTGGGCTACTGGCGTTCGCATTAGTGGACGGGCGGAAGACTACGTCGGCCGGAGAAACCAGCGGGACAGCGGCCTGTCCGCACAGACAGACCCGGAGCAGAATGATCCCACATTAGGGGCAGACGTGAAGGCTTTCCCGGTGAGTAGTCACTCTTTTACTTGTTTGATACCATATAGGAATGTTTTGCTAATTTGCCTGTCACCCTGCAGCTCGTATGTGTATGCCTACCGCAACATTGGGCGTCGACAATCGAGCGGGAAAGCGAAGGGGGTTTCGGTGACGAAGACGTGAACGAGAAGGGCAGCTCGTCGCCCGAACGGGGGATTGGCGGGAAGGGGTCCGATGCCAACCTAGAGCAGCCCAAACGGTAACCGTCACCGAAAAGCTCAGCGGTTTCATTAACTTCTGTTCTAGACACGCATGATAGATTACTACAGCTGCGAAACCTAATCGATAATGTATATACGTTCGAACCAACCCACCACCTCTACACCTGACCACCACCAGCCAGCACGCACACGCACTCATCCTGCCCTCGCGCGAGAGCGAGTGGTCGTCGTCGCCTTCCCTCTTCCTCGTTTCACCCAGCTCTTCCTCTGCCTTTCTTCCTTTCTTCCTTCTATAGAAAGCTCACGGCTTGTCACGGATCATGACCCCTATCTTTGTGTTCCCTTGTTTCCAGTTGAAAGCTTTCGCCCCGAAAAGAAAAAAATCCAAACAATATCACCCACTATATTTGCGATTCCGTCTTTTGTCACCATTTTCCTTATATTGTTTCCAATTCTTATGCCTTCTCGACTGGCGGGTCGATGGAAACCGGCATTGTGTATTTGTAGCGCCACCCCTCTTGTTTCCCTTTTCGTTACTTCATCTCACAGCCAGGACCGACACGATTGCATCCTGGAAAGCAGCAGCACTTGAGTAACCAGTTCTCTTCTCTGTTCAATTCTCTTTATTCCTGACGGTCTCTACCTCTGAACACGTTCATTTTTTTGTGTGTTTCCTTTTCTCTTCTTCGGCTTCTGTTTTATTAGCCTTACGCTTCTTTTCTTACATCTTCACCTTTTGTACATGTACTATATGGTGTCTCTCTCTCTCCTTGTGTTAGCGACGCCGTTGGTCTCGGCTTGATACCCTTCGTGTGGACTAGTGCTTTTCCTTTATCTTTTATTCCCTTTTCCTCTTTACATTTTCCCTCCCATCTTCTAATACTTTGTATTACAGCCAACCGAATAGAAGAAGAGGTGTCTATCAGTAGCCCGCGAGCTGCGGTGTCATACTACGTAACGTACAGCTCCAGCTCCCAGCTCGAGTACTACTACCACAGCGGATATTCATGCGCCGAGTGCTGCGATGAGGCTGGATCCATGGCCGGCATTAATTGGCCAGCCAGCTGGCCGGCTAGCCAGCTAAGCTTGCTAGGCGTATGTATGTAACGTACTACTGCTTGACTAGCAGTTACGTGCTTCCTGCATGCATAATGCGCAGGGCATGTCATCGGCTGCTTTTAGCGAAAAGCTCCGGTTCGGCGCAGACAAACTCGCCACATCGCACCACTCGATCCGTGGCATCGTCTGCATGAAAGCTACCCGTGCAGCATTGACCGAGGGACGGGAACGTATAAATACCCCGCGGAGTAAGTTCTTCATTCTTCAAGCTAGAGCTGTCAATCGATTAACGTACCACCCCGCTGGAAGCTAGCTAGCTGACCTCCCGGCCCCGCATTCTATGCGTATCGTAGATCGAGATTTAATTGCGCCCAAGCATACCGAGGCCGGCCCCGCCACAGCATTCCACACGATCGCGCTATCAGCCCAACCTGCGAACGAACGGACAACGAACGAACGAACAAACATGGCTTCCTCGCGGTCTTACCTGAGCACTCGGGGAGGCTCATCCGGCGTATGTGCATTGCGCATGTTGTGATTGTCAATTTATGCGGGCTGTGCTGACGTCCTGCTGTCGTACAGTTCTCCTTCGAGGATACGGTGCTCAAGGGCCTCGCGGCCGACGGCGGCCTCTTCATCCCCGAGGCTATCCCCGCGCTTCCAGACGACTGGCAAACCGCATGGTCGGACCTCACCTTCCAAGAGCTCGCATTCAACATCTTCTCGGCGTACATTTCGCCGTCCGAGATCCCCGTCGAGGACTTGAAGGCGCTTATCCACCGCTCCTACGCCACCTTCCGGCACCCGGCCGTCACACCGCTCGTGCCGCTGCTGCCGGAAAAGAACTTGCATCTGCTCGAACTCTTTCACGGGCCGACGTTCGCTTTCAAGGATGTGGCGCTGCAGTTTGTCGGTAACCTGTTCGAGTACTTTCTCGAGCGGCGGAACCGGGGCAAGAGCGACGGTGAGAGGGAGGTGCTGACGGTCATCGGCGCGACGAGCGGGGATACCGGCAGCGCAGCGATTTATGGGCTCAGAGGGAAGAAGGACATATCGGTCTTCATACTGCATCCCAAGGGAAAGATTTCGCCGATTCAGGAGGCGCAGATGACGAGTGTGCTGGATGCGAATGTGCATAATCTGGCTGTTGTGGGCACGTTTGACAACTGCCAGGTGGGTGCATATTGCTCTTGCCCTCCGTCTATCCCCGGTTCGCTCAACGTGGTTTGGGTCTCGATGCTGACTGGAGCTACAGGACATCGTAAAGGAGCTCTTCGCCGACGCGGACTTCAACGCCCGGCATAAGCTCGGCGCGGTGAACTCGATAAACTGGGCTCGCATCCTCGCACAGATAGTCTACTACTTCCATTCCTACTTCGCTCTACGGAAATCGCACCCGTCGAGCTCCCCACCGCGCTTCGTTGTCCCCACGGGGAACTTTGGAGACGTCCTCGCCGGCTACTTCGCCAAGCGCATGGGCCTACCGATCGAGAAACTCGTCGTGGCCACAAATGAGAACGACATCCTCAACCGCTTCTGGCGGTCCGGACGCTACGAGATTCACACTGCCAGCGCGGCGGAGGCGGAGGGCGGAATTGCAGCTGACGGTGCCAAGGCGCATCCGTCCGGCGTTAAGGAGACGCTGAGTCCCGCGATGGATATCCTTGTGTCGAGCAATTTCGAGCGGCTGCTGTGGTACCTTGCGTTTGAGAAGGAGACGTCCGCGACGGATGAGCTGGCGGTACGGCAGCAGGGCGCTAGCGCGCGCGTGAAGGAGATGATGGCGTCGTTGAAGGCGCAGCAGGGCTTTTCGGTTACCGACGCCATGCTGCAGCTTGCGCGGGAGGATTTCGAGAGCGAGCGCGTGTCTGATGATGAGGTGCGTATTCATTACTTATCTAATGCATATACTCTTCCGGTTGGGCAACAGTGATGAGAAGCGGAAGCTAATCAGCCGGCTGGCACACTGCAGACCGTCGAGACTATCCGTACGATATATGTGGGTGTCGACCCCGCGCGCTACATCCTCGACCCACACTCAGCCGTCGGCGTCACCGCCGCATTACGTCACATCGAGACTGCAGATGCGTCTGGCAGCCCCCACGTCCACCAAATCTGTCTGTCGACTGCGCATCCAGCCAAATTCAGCCATGCCGTGGATCTGGCGCTCAAGGAGATCTTCGGGTATCAGTTCGCGGATGTGCTACCGGTCGAGTTCAAGGATCTGTTGGGGGCGGAGAAGCGTGTGGAAAACGTGCCGGCCGCGGAGAGTGGACTGGTGAAGGCGGCGATTGAACGGCTGCTGGAGAATGAGAAGCTGCAGGCGGCGACATAGCTTTGACATATTGTGGGAGTGTTTGGGTGCGCGTGTGTAGATATAATAGAACGCGGTGCTTGTTGCATTTTGGTGTCGATTAATTACTACCTATAGACCATGGTCCAACTAGGGTATTCTCGTACCCATTACCAGCCTCGGGGTAGTGCACTGCGTACTATGTCGGTGATAATAAATCCTAGGTGTTTCTCATGATTGTACAGAATGAATTTGTGGAATTTATACAAGTACACTGAGCTGAGCCGTAGCTACAATTCTCAACTTACCAACGCGCAAGTACAAATGATGAAAGGAAAAATATCCGGCCGGGTATAGAACGCCCGCGGTACGACTACTATCCTGTCGAGATGATACGTATACCAAGCACATTAAACATGACCAAATCCAGCCATTCACCGGACAGGTCGCCCCTACAAATCACACCGGCCGCTGATATGTAAAGTGTGTATCATAGTGCATATGTACCATAACCCGCCAGCAGGTCCATCCAAGCCGTCTAGTCGGGGAGCTACAGCTACTTTTCAGCACCGGGCGAACCGGCACTTAGCCCTACCAGCTCGAATAGAATCGGCGTGCCCTCTACCGCCCACCATGCGATTCCTACACGATCAACGAATATCAGTACCACTCTTTAAGCTAGTTTATTGTGGAACTGCTTACCGCTGTAGACCAACAGCTTTGTCACAACCTCAACGTCATACCGGACTCTCGGCTTCTCTATCCGGCTGAGCATCTCCCGTTCCTGCTTCTCATACGCCTCCACCGTCTGCGCGCCTTCCTCCTGCGAGATGCCGTCCTCGCGGGCGCCACCGACGCCACTCGGCAGATCTGACGCGAACCCGTTCTGCGGCGCGCGGACAGGAGAGCTCGAGAAGTTCGGTGTGCTTTCACCATCCCCACGACCGAGACTCTCCCGCCTCTTGCGCTCTCTGAACGCGAGAGTCTCGTATGCGTCCGCCGCGCTCTGCGGGCCCACAGAGTCGGACCTGCCCCTACGAATCATCTTTGGCAGTTGTCCAATCGGCGGTATCGTCTCGTCCGGCAAATGCGACGGCACAGATTTATACTCCCGCGCATCGATAAAGTGCTTGCGGGGCAGCGCCAGCCCGATCCTCCCGATGAACCGGAACAGCGGCGGCAGGTACTTCAGCAGTAGCGATTTCGCGACCTCTCGCCACACGAAGATAATCACAATCCCCATTGCGAACCGCGCGAGCGTCATCACCGGGCCGAGCGACTCGTAGCTGTACGGCACCGTCGCGGGGACGGGCACGTTCCACCCGTACGAAGACCTAGCGTAATGCCAATGCCCAACTTCGATGCCGACTACGACGCCCGCGAACGCCACGCCGTCGTCAAAGCACGGACACGGATCCGCGGGTTCCGGGTGGATGCGGACGAACGCGAGGATGGCGAGCGTCACGACCAGCGGCGCCACCCAAGTGCCGTACCAGATCCACTGGTTCGTCGCGGGGCCGTATACCCATTCTGCGAGCGCGAGGATAACACCCAGCGCCGAGCCGATGATGACGTCGAGGAAGCCGTGCATGCCGCAATAGACGCGGCCGAAGACGATGGAGGTCGCGTAGAGCGCTGCGAGGGTGATGTAGAGTATGCGCAGGTTGTCCGGGACGGTTGGGTTGTCGCGAAGCATGAGGAGGAAGTATAGCGCCACGGAGACGGCGTTCGTGCTGTGGGTGGAGGGGAAGCCGTATTCCAGGGCGGCGGAGCCGGACTAGAGAGTCCCATAACCTGGTTAGCCGTACGAAGGATAAGAGTGTAGAGCCTGGCCTGGTGTGAGCTTACCATTGTTATACGATGTAATGGCGGGGAAAGCGGCCGCGGTAGACTGCGGATGCCGTCAGTATGGATCTGATCTGCATGTTGAGTAGACGGGGCATGTGCATGTCGCATGCGCAGAGAATGGGCACTACCAAAAGAAGTCTTTCATGAAGCCACTGAAGAACACACCTGATGCCAGGACATGTACCAAGCTGCGAAGCACCATGTTAAGATCAATACATATCTGAAGATATTTTCGAATGGTCATTCGGGCATGACATACGATCTACCGAGCTCCGTGTACCCGGACCAAAAGCATATTGGCAGGAAGATCATAAAGAACGTGTGCGTCCCGAGGTTCGCGGTGATGGCAAAGTACGTATCGAGCGCATCGGACCGGAGCGCTTCCTACACATTGATCACGATTCAGCCGTCGAGAACGCCTCTTTGCGATCTGGAGAAACGAGGGCGAGACGAACCTGCAGGGAGGCCAGGTACGGAGTCTCCCATCGTATCAGCGGGAGCAGTTTCTGTCGCAGCGCATATCGCCATCGCGGTAGCCGTAACTTATCTGCGGGTTGTCAGCGACCGGAATGCTATGCGGGACGGTCCCAACTGAGAAAAAGTTGGAGTAGGATAATTTGCGGGGAGGCGCCAGGAGGGGCAATTACAGTGATCGTGCGGCCGCAAACCGGCGTCCGGGTCTCCCGTCGGTGCCCGCATGCTTGAATTGTCCCCCGGTGTGAAGTTTGGGGAGGGGTGCAATGATGTTTGGAGATAGCTCAGTAACGTGGGGGATGTCAATTGACTGCGGTGGGCATCCGCCGACAATCTGCTCGGCTGCGCTCAAATGGGTAAAAGCCTCGGGTTAGGCTTGACGACACTTCGGCCTGCTTGTGCCTAATAGGCAACTGACTGCAGATGGAGTGGGACAACTACGTGCGATGAAATCTATAGTCCTACTCTCCATAAGACGGAATCTAGGTACACCTCAGCCAAGGTGGTATTGGACGTCATGTACTCCTAGCAAATATACAATCATCTTGCGATTCTATCACTTCCTGATATCTCGTGGCGAATTCCGTCGATAGATTCACTAATCTATTGTTCTATATGTAAACACCTCGACAAGCTTCAACAAGCCCCTTTACTCTATAGAAATTCGATTGTGCCTGGAGGCTTTTGAGAAACTACAGTTCGATCCGAGTTAGCGGGTTTCTTCCGATAAAAAGAGAGACTTTCAGCGCCATGGCGCATCTGACGTACCATCATATAGCACCCTGCAGACACCGGATACCTCGTTCACAATCCGGCTGCTCACGTGCTTCAAGAACTTGGCGTCGAAATCATACCAATCCGCCGTCATGAAGTCTGTCGTCGTCACAGCTCGCAGAGCGATAATCTGCTCGTATGATCGCTGATCACCCTTGACTCCCACCGCGCGGGTCGGAATCAGCGCCGCGAACGCCTGTGATATCTGCCGGTAGATGCCGGCCTTTTTGATCTCTTCAATAAAGATGTGATCCGCGACCCGTGCAATTTGGACCTGTTCCGGGGTAACCTCGCCCAGGATGCGGATAGCGATCCCTGGTCTATAGCACGATGACAGAAAAGTTAGCACGGCATCAGGGGAGAGAATCAATGGGACGGAAAGGGTTCTTACCCGGGGAATGGGTGGCGCCAGACAAGATCCTCTGGTATGCCAAGGAGGGTGCCCAATTTTCGAACTTCGTCCTTGAATAGTTCCCGCAGCGGCTCGATGAGCTTCAGTTTCATGTTTTCAAGGAGCCCACCAACATTCTAGATCGCCGTTATCCATTTCTCCCGTTAGCCATGTGCCGTTATTATTCAGTGTTACGATTTAGACCTTACATGGTGTGTTTTGATTGTCTGACTGGGACCCTTGAAACTGATGCTTTCAATAACATCCGGGTACAAGGTTCCCTGCAGCAGATACTCGATCGCTTGGCCATGAGTCGCTGTTAGTTTTTCAGCTTCTCGTTGGAACACCTCGATGAATGTGTTTCCGATGATCTTTCTCTTCTTTTCCGGGTCTTCGACGCCGCTGAGTTTGGTCAGGAACTCCTCGCTCGCGTCTACCACCGTCAAATTGATCTTCAAGTGGTGGTTCAATGTTGCCTCGACTTCCTGGCACTCGTTCAGGCGCATGACGCCGTTATCGACCAGAATTGCATGGAAGCGGTCGCCGATGGCCTCGTGCATGAGCTTTGCGGCTACTGTAGAATCGACTCCACCGGAAACTGCGCCGATAACATGGCTTGTCGGGCCAATGACTCTTTGGATTCTGTTGATCTCCTTCGAGATGAACTCTTCCATCGTCCAGTTCTGTCGGCAGTTTGCAATCTTGACGGCGAAATTCTCGAGAAGCTGGCGTCCGCACGGTGTATGTGTGACTTCCGGGTGGAATTGAATGCCATAGAGCGGGATCTCTTCGTGCGCCAGGCCAGCCCACGGGGCATTCGAGCTGCTCGCAATGGTGATGAACCCGGGAGGGGCTGCAGAAAGCTTGTCGCCGTGAGACATCCAGACCTGTTGCATCCTATTAGCTTCAATTTGTCGTCTTCAAAATATGTCGCCTCGATACTGACATTTGTATCAATATCAATTCCCTCGAACAGGGCGTCTACGTGAGGGGCTTTATCGGCGTGTCGCTCGACGTGAAGTATTGCGTTTCCGAATTCCCGTTTGTCCCCAGCAGCGACGTTTTTACCTCTCTGCCATGCAATTTCCTGCATACCATAGCAGATACCGAGGATCGGAACCTATAAATGTATGATTCTTAGATATACCGTCGTGACAGAATTAATCCACGCCCAAACTTACACCGAGGTCGAATACGGCAGGGTCGACATGGGGTGCATCTGGAGCATACACCGAGTAGGGACCTCCGGAGAAGATAATTGCCTTGGGCTTCCACGTGATATCTGCAATCTTCACGGTGCATGGCAGCATCTCGGCGTACACATTGATCTCTCGAAGCCGCCTTGTGATCAAGTGGCTGTATTGCGATCTATTGCACCCCAGAAGTCTTAGCAACCGCTCCAAAGTACCCCAGTAGTAGACCCTATTCAAGGGTAAGGATGTAGCTACCCAAAATCGATAATCTACCACACGGTAGCACCAGCACCATTGTTAACCTAGGTTCACCTGGACAGGCGGAAGGGTTGAAGTCGGACAGATCGATCGGTCAGGACATACAAGAACGGTGTCGAAGAACGACGGGACCTGCAGGATAGTTAGCCATTGCTCTCGGACGACTTCCATAAGAACGGAGCGCTGCTTACAGCTTCGGGGCCAGACCCGACTGTTACGTCTGCTTCAGCCGACGACATGACTTCGTTTGCAAGCTGGTCGTTGGATATGTATCGTTGTTATACGGTATCTCTCTGCGATTGAGGTATATAGATTCGACAGTCGATGGAGCAATGTGCTGTCGTAGCAGGCGAGCGTCGGGGATCTTGCGCAGGTCAAGCTGTCTGGAGGGGGAGGGGCCGCCAGCGGGGTGGTGGGACCCAAATCGAAAAAAAAATTTAGACAGAGTTCTGTTCCAGAAGAGCGAGAAAGACGCAGAGCTCGTGCCAAGCTGCACCTCCAACAACCTCCAACTTCACACCGCGACACTCCCACGAAAGCCACAGATACCGCGTATCGAACGCCGTCCACCGACATCGGAAGCTATCACAATCAATCATTCGCCTCTCCTTCATTCGCATCCTACACCACCCGTCGCTCTTTCCTGTACTTTTAGGGGAAGCGCACTTCCCCATCGCCGCGCGTCATCATGCGTCTCTCCGTCGAGCTTCTCGCGGCCTCGCCGTCATATCTCAACCCCCTCAAGGAACGAGAGCTGGACCTCAGAGGTACTCCCCCAATCCCCTCCATTTACAACAGAACTCTGCCAATGACTAACCAAATCTCCCATCAGGCCATAAAATCCCAATCATCGAGAACCTCGGTGTCGCAAAGGTATATTCCGGCCACCGAACCACCCACGCGCTCCACTACCATATCTCCCTCCACCATGCCACCCGCCATGATTATGCGACCCTGCTAAACACGAGTCCTCCCGTGCTCTTCGCTGATACTCTAGGATCAAGACGCAATAGACCTGACCGACAACGACATCCAGCAACTCGGCAACTTCCCGCTCTCCCCGCGCCTGAAAACCCTCCTGCTAGCGCGCAACCGCATCGCCAGCATCCAACCCACCCTCGCCTCCTCCGTACCGAACGTCCACTGCATCGCCCTGCAGAATAACAACCTCGCCGAGCTCGTCGACCTTGTCCCGCTGGGGAGACTCACCAAGCTCGTGCACCTCGTGCTGCTCGAGAATCCCGTCACGCGAAAGGATAACTATCGCCTGTTTGTCATATGGAAGTGTCCGACGGTGCGGTACCTCGATTACGAGCGAGTACGTGATGCGGAGCGGAAGGCGGCGCAGAAGCTGTTCGGGACGGAGGAGGACCCCACACCGGCAGCTGCACAGGTACGTACATAAGTATACTATGGAGTCAATGCTTATTATAATACCGCGCGATGGGGAAGAGTGCTGACGCTTATATGTAATTGTATCAGATCCTGGGTGTCAAATCCCGTCATTTCGACGTGTCGACAGACACGCGCGGCGAAAAGAACTTCAAGACAACATACACACAGAGCGAAAAGCAGCGGATACAAGACATGATCCGGAACGCGAAATCGCTAGACGAGGTCGCGCGGCTGGAAAAGCAGCTCCGTGAGGGCACATTAATCCTCGCATCCGCCGAGGACGAGGAAATGAAGGACTGAAAGGCGGGGCTAGATAACCAGCGCCAGTCCTACAAATACGCAAATCACTGCAACCGCGCACCTTCGCAGTACGAACTCTAGGTAGGGTTTACACTTCGCATTTCATGTCCATGTGAGCTGTAACAACAATCTATACGGCAGCCGCCGCAATCTACCCATCTATATCTATCTATTCATTACTGGTGTACAAGCACAACGCCAGAGCGATCCGCCGATATTACCATCCCATATGGCATCTCCAAGATCGCAACCTGTAATTAATCGCCGGCGTTAGCACCTGGAACCAATATGACATGGCTCCTACTTAGGTTCAGAGAGAGGAAAAGCAGAGGGGTAAAACTCACGTCAAGTATCGAATCCAAATGTGACCTAAGCATCATCTGCTGTTGTAACGAAATCACTGTCGACCTCGGCGGCCTCCCACTCCCCTTATGCTTCTTCGAGTCCTTCACCACCGCCGGCCGCTCCGTCGCCACCGCCAGACTCGGCACCGGATGCGTAAGCACATACGACGCCTTGCCTTCCTCCGCCTCGACCCCGCTGAAAACCGCCGAGCTCTCAACCTTGCCCAGATCCCAGAACCGCATCTTCCGGTCCGCACCGGACGTGATCAAGAAACCCGCCCCGCTCCTACTTTCGTCGTGAGAAGCATCGATCCCCACCGCGATGGCCCTAACACCGCGATCGACGTTGACCATGCCGCTGGGTTCCAAAATCTGGCTTGCGAATCGCGAAAGTACAGCCTCGGGCGTCTCGTCGTCGACTCTCCACGGCTCGTAAAGCTTGTCCGGTTCCACTTCGCCCGTCGCCCGGTAAACCTCTCTACACTGGCACTTATCCACATCCCAGACTGTAATCTCCCCTTGTCCGCTTCCGCCCGCGACGCATATCCACTTCCCACGCCCTTTGGACGGATGCACGAGGAGACGATGTATCGGCGTTGCGCCAGGTAATCCCCATGAGCGAAGCCGCAGTTTGAACCGCAGGTCCCAGAGATCGAGAATGCCATGCGAGGTGCCGAGGAGCATCCATGTGTGTTTGCGGTCAATGTGGAAGCATGTCGGGGTGCCGTGATGAACGGGGTTTGTGAGCGAGTACTCCTCAAGCATAGTGCGGAGGTTAAGCGCGACAACCCGGGCCTTGTTAGTAGCTACCATGAGTATCGACGCAGTGTCTAAGAGCGTGTCAGTGATTTATCTCGCAAAAAGGATGTCAGACAGCTTACCTGCGCGGAAGTGTTCAATCCAAGTAGCGACTTCCCCGGGTGGGAATGTGAACTCGCGTAGCAATGCAAACTTGGGCGCCTTGGGACCGCCGTTATACTCGATCCTCACGATATTCAAGCTGCCATTCGCGGCAGCACTGATGAACGTATATGTATTCTCGACAAAGCAGAGGCAATGAACCTTCGACCCGCTGCTGTGCGTATATGTGCCTCTCGCCTTCGTGACAACGTTTTTCTCCAGCCTCTTAGCATCCCAGAGTTTAACGGTCCCGTCGTCGGAAGCAGTCAGGAAGAACGTATGATCCGGAGCGACGACAACGCGGTTGACGGCGCCTGTGTGCTCGTTCAGCTGGGCGACCAAGCCGCCGTCGGGCTTCCATATCCCCGAGGCGGATCTACCCGTGTTTCTCTTGATAGGTTGTCGCCGAGTAGCCTGGACGATCATAGGGCCAAATTCTGCAATGTCGGATGGATAATTGTCCTGGAACATATTATCCAGAAGCCCCAGAACATCCGGATCACCACCCGCTGAAGTTTACATAAGTCAGCAGTCGTGTTCGACAACAACAAAGTGGTCGAGGAAAATCTTACAGTATGAATGGCTTGGTGCAGCTGGAAGATCAAAAGGTCCAACTGGCCCTGTAGCCCGCGACTGATGTCTCTCAGACAACGGCGAGTGCAGCGGTTGAAAGCTAGCAACCGCATTATGCGCCTCCAATCCGATAGACGCGGTAGCCTTCGCCGTCTTGAACGGCGGAAGAATGCCATCTTTAGAGACTGCGCGATGAGACGATGACGAAGACTTTATCGAGAGTCGTTCGTCAAGACTAGAAGGCGCCTTCTGCGCCCGCTTCGAGGCTTGAGCCCGGTCGTGCGCGTTATCAACACTACCCCTACTGGGCTGTCGGTCAGGATACAACGGCGTCTGCGGGGTCCTTGCCCCAGATGGCAATTGTGTCGCGAGACCGCTCCTGTAGCCTGACTGCGGTCTAAATTGCTTGTCGTCATTGATCTCCTCGAAGAAGATCGTCTGGGGTGTGATATCCAATGAAGACAAGGTAATCACGTTATTCAAAAGAGAACTGGGTGTTTCCGTCCCCGGCTTTGTCCGCCGTTGCGCCGTCCTATACACATAGTCTTTGATGAGCAGCAGCAGCCGCTCCTCTTCCTCAGTCATGCCGAGATTCCGCAGCTTCTGCAGCCATTGTCGATCTTCTTCGTTGCGCGGGCCCGCCTGGACTTCCGCCAACACCATCTGCCATTCTTGCGGATTCGACAAGAGCGCCGTCTCACGGAACGCGCTCGAACGAGGGTTGGTATTCCTCGCCCAAAAGCCGGACTTATTGCTTCCCGCCCAGGTCAAAGATGTGTCGTACGTCGTTCGCTGAATTGGCCGCTTCAAGCTGTTTATCAACGCTACATCCGACACATCACTGATTGAACCACGAAGGAACGGCAGCAGCATGGGCTCGACGATGGTCAGGATCTCCGCTCTTGACAGCCACTTGGCGCTTGTGGCTAGGAACGATATCGCCGCTTCCCGTATCCACGGGTTCGGGTGGATCAAGAATCTCGAAACAGTAGTCATAAGCTCCCATGTCTTGCTCTTCTGGAAGAGCCCCAGCTTGGCCATCCGCCGCAGTGACCTGAGCACCTTCACGATGACAAACTCCTCTGGGTCCGTCAGAGCCTGCATCATCAATGGGAGGATGAATTCCTCAAGATTGGCCGAGCCCACAAATGTAGCCATGCCGACAATGGTTTCGAAGAATGCGCATTTCAGCCGCCAGTCCTTGTCATTGAGGTATGTATTCAAATGGCTGAGCAGAACGTCGTTCGCTTTGCTCCTCCCAAAGAACACGCATAGTCGTGACACGCAGGGCAAGAATGCTCGTCGGACGGAGGAATCGCCATCCGTCAAAAGTAATGTTGCTTGCTGCTCGAAATATGAAATGAGGTCGCTCTTGGACATGTCGTACGATGAGTGCATGCCGTCCATCTTGCCCGTCAGCTCTGCTTGGGGATCCGCGCTGGGTAGCGATCCGTCTGCTCTGAGGGCCTGGGCCATATCCAGAAACCGAGACGCACATTCCGCGAGGGAGGCCATACAGGAGCCTAGAGTAGCTCGCACGAGGGAACCATGTAGCTTAACCCCCATAAAGTCATTCCCCGTGATCGCGGCCAAGTTTGGAAGAATGTAGTCCGGGAACACGGACACATTCACGGGCGACACGACCCTAACTTGCTCCATCTGCAGGTTTCATACGTTAATTGATGCCATCGAAGGTCGGGAAAGTGTTTAAGACGCCTACCAGCTGAGTTATGGCTTTGACAGCAGCAACTTGCACAGGCTCCGAACGGTCCTTCAAAAGCGATACCAGGTATGGCAAGCATCTGTCAACCTTGGATTCGTCCGTCACCCTTTCAGCGAACGCGAGAATGAGATCGCATGCCCTCAACCTCGCCCTCGCCCTGGCAGTATTCCTAAGCGACGAATTGATGAGTGTTAAAAACATCAACGTCCCATCGTCCGCTTCGACATTGAGCCTCTGGCTCTGCGGCTGGTAGTTTGGAATATCCAGCGCCACTGGAAACATATCCCCATGAAGCTCCGCATTGGGCTGATGGTTATCGCTCGAGTGTCCCAGGAAGAAGGAAATCTTATCGAAATC
Organism: Orbilia brochopaga; assembly: GCA_036872635.1. Classification (NCBI taxonomy): domain Eukaryota; kingdom Fungi; phylum Ascomycota; class Orbiliomycetes; order Orbiliales; family Orbiliaceae; genus Orbilia; species Orbilia brochopaga. Next base: position 246,132 of record JAVHNQ010000003.1, on the reverse strand, counting down.
CTGGTAGATACGGTCGATACGCTTGTCGCATTCCCCCAAATTCACATGATCCGACGACAGCGGGCTCCTCCCAGAGGTCGGGTCTGCAACAGTATTCATATACTGATGTAGGAAACTGTAAAAGTAATCCGGAAACGCCTGCTGTCGCCATTTCCGCAGATAGCCATCGGCGCTCAGTCGCTTCGAGGGGTCAACGTTGATCATATGCGTGACTAGACTACGTATCTCCGGGTCTTCAATCTTGATCAAGTGCGTGAGGGCCGGATCGTACTGGCCCCGCTTATACTTGAACAGCGTCGACAAGTTGAACAGTGTCGTTCCCTCGAGAAACAGCTCGGCGATAACACAGCCCAGGCTGAAGATGTCCATGGCGTCAGTGATCTTATCCTGCACGGCCTTCGGCGGGCTGTGGAACCGCTCCGGCGCCAGATAGCACGTTCGCCGGCCGGAGGAATCGAAAAAGTAGGAGAAATCCGCCGGGTTGTCTTCGGGGAGGTACGTTGGCTTGAAGTGCGCAAAGTCGGCGAGATACGCCCAGTTCCAGCTTGTTATCAGCACATTCTCCGCCTTGATGTCGCCGTGGTGGAGGCCCTTGGCGTGGCAGTCCCGCAGGCCGCAGAGCAGCTGGAACGTGATCCATCGTTTCTCGATGTCTTCTAGGAAGGGACGCGTGCTGATGCGGTCGTAGAGACTGCTGTAGAGGTTCTGTCTGATCAGATAGGCCGCGCGTTCGGTCTCGTATACACGCGAGTATGTGAGGGCATTTGGTATGTCGGCAACGATGCTTTGTTCCACTATATAGCCGCGCTCGTTAGCATGGGAGCGGGTAGCGGAGTACTTGGATATCTAAATGATTACTTTGAACTTCGCGCTTGTAGTCATCCAACGGTAAAGGCTCGAGAGGCTTCGCAAAGATCTTAACGACGAGTTGTCCATCTTTGTGCCGTACCCGTATCGACTTCATGAACCGGGACGTGCCCAGTGATCTCTCGTAGGTAACATCGCCAAGCTCGCTGGCATCGACGCTGTATGCACCGGCGGACGGTGCTGTCGTTGAGTATCCTTGACCCATCGCTGCTGCTGTCCGCGGCGTAGCTGGCCGCGTAAAGTGATCGAAGGATGAGTGGATGCCGAGGGTTGGTTATTACAGCTTGAGCGAGTTAAGGTATAGTAAAGGTGCAGTTGACGTAGATGCCGGCCGTCGAAACCGCCGGTTAATGAACTCGGAAGGGGAAGTTATTGCTCCGGGCTAGGCAGCTTCTCATTATCGCAGAGGCCGGCTTGATGGACGAATTTCGATGGCAGAGCTGTCGGTATCATGAAGCTGTCCAGCAGACAGATGGCATTGTCAGCTCGATGGCGCGAACACATGACGCGGGGCCGCTTCGATGAGCCATATCACGGGACCGCCAAGAGTGTTGTTCGGAAGAGGAAGTTATATGTGTCAAATGCTTTTAGCTAATTCTTGGCGCTCCGAGCTGAGATCCCTGTGATAGTTACATGGCGAATGGAAAGCAGGTGGGATCTATATGGCAGTATAAAGTGCAACATGCGAGAATCTCAAATCGTCCTCAACGACGACCTCCTACATGCCCGAACCTTTTGTAGATAGTATACCAAAGCCACATGAATCCGCCAACCAGGAAACGCAAACAATGTCGCTAGATCAACCTATGACACGAGATAACGTCTGCTTCTCGTCGGCATTCAGCTGGTTATAAAGCTCGTGGAACCCTCCGATATTATTCGTCGACGCCTCTCTCAGAAAGTTGACGATGAAAGCCTATTCGAGAAGGCCTCGGTATTAACAATTGAACGAGGGACTGACAAGGTCAATGAATTGCATATTGTACTCACCTGCGTATCATCATCACCACCGCGGCGCAGAGCAGACGCAGACCGCTCAGTTTCCTCTCCGAGTCCCAGCAGCGCTTGCTTGACCGCAGCGCTCCCCAGGTCGAGAACATCATCATCGTCCTCCCACTCATCATCTTCCTCCACTGTTGGTTCCTCAACCGCACCCTTAGACCCCGCCATATCAACTTTCCAGCTAGAAGCGGCGGCGGACCCGGAGCCGAGCTCCATAATGAGGATCTTTACAATCTTCAACGGCACGGAAACTGAAGTATATCGAATCGGATCTAAGTGTGAATCAGTACCCGTATTTGACCAGCCTAGGGCTCACGTTGGCAGTCTTACTATTCTTTCGTTGCGCCCGTGTCATAATGCGAGATGATTGTTCGACAATCTGGTCGCCCTGAACTGAGACGGCCGCGACTCTAGGGTCGTTGAGAGCATATAGATTGGCTAGAGCAACAACGCTACAAGGAATTAGCATGTTTATGTCCCTTAGATCCTTCGAGTTGTCAAGTCTTTGCTTACTTTTGCTTGATCTCGGAATAGCCGCTAAAGACGTTGGAATTCTCAAGCCATGCGGAGAGCACGACCTGCAGACCAGATCTCTCCCCAATAGGGTTTGTAGCCAAGAAATTCACAACGTCAATTGGCTGCTTGATCACCAGCCGCGCAAAGACGACTATAAGGCTTTGTATCAGATTCGTGGCGGCTGCAGTCGCTAGTCTCTTTGCTACACCCTGCAGTAAGACCGGAAGGTATGGTCCGAGCTCTTGCGAAGCCTAGAAGTTCCAGGTCAGTATCTTTCGCCCAGCTTACCGCAACAGTGGTATATCTACCTTGTCCACAACTTCCGCTGCCAGACCACCAATTTCAAGAGCAGCCTGATCGGGGAGTCCAGGCCCCAACAACCGGTCGATGATTAAGAGAACCAGCTCCAACCCAGACTTGCCGTTTCCGTCGTGCCTGGGAAATATTAGTCCCAAGCTGCAAATTCTCCAGGTAAAAAGAAACCTACCATTGCAATAGCTGCGGGGTGTCATTCTCGACAATACATTTCAGCGCTTCCGCGCCAGACTTGTCTCTGTTAGCTAACGAATCATCATTACAGCCAGGGTGGCCCTCACCTGCAGAAGAGCAGTCTCATGCGAATGTAAGAGACAATGAGCAAGGCGAGGCAACAGCGTTGCAACAAGTCCCGATGGCAAGGGTCCTGTCGCGTTTCGAAGTATTGTCGAAAGCAGCTCAGCTGCCAACTAAAGAAGGCCGTCAGACACGATTCAACCGCAATAGGAGAAGGAGGAGGCTGAAACTTACATTTGTGAATGGATTCTCCTGATCATAGGAATCAGCGTCCAGAACCTTTATGATCAGTGGAACAGCCTGGTTGCAAAGTGGAACAAAGTCATCTGGAAGACATTCGGCAGTGTCGTCGACTATTTCCTGGATCACGTTCGAAAGGTATACATTGGACGCCCCGCTTTCCCCAAGCATAAAGAGAAGCTCGAACACGTGTGCGGCTGGGTCGAGTGCGAGCTTGGGCTGCAGGCGCAATACGGCCTTAAGAGTATTAGCTAGCACGCATAGCACATCTTGTGCTTCCTCGCGCTCATCTGGAGACTGGCTGGCAATGAAGGCACCGATGCTCCGGACGATATCCGCTTGGAAATGCACTATGTTCTCATTATTGACCGTCTCCGCAATTCTGTAGCAAAGGCTGTTAGTTCGAAGTCTCAGAGTCTCAGGCAGAACAGGTCTACGAACGTTTCAATCGCCCTAATGGCCGAGATCTTGACAATGTCCGACGAATCGTTGGACGCCGCTTGAATGCATCCTGGCACAAGCTCGCTCAGGAACTCCAGCAGAGCCGGTGATTGGACTCTGGTCAACGTGCTTCCCAAAAGCCATCCTCGAGCTCTTAGAAAAACATTTTCTGACGCTCTTGTTAGCTTCGGGACAACTTTTGTCTCTTGTTAGGATGATGGAATACCCACCATGTGTGAGAGACTTCTTCAGATTCGATAGCAGGCCGGTAACCATTTCTGCGCTAAGCTGGCCGAATACCGCAATTGCATTATCGCTCTCGGATGTGATGGCTTGCTCTAAGAGATAGAACGAGGCCTCTGCAGCCTTCCAGCTGTAATCAAATCGTCAATAGCTACCTCCTGTAGAAGATCTTGGGCAGAATTTACCTCGCATGGCTCTGTGCAGCAAAGTTTATAAGTGCTACGAGGACCGGCGTTTTCAACCAATCCCACAGCCGCTGCCAAATATATCAGCGAATATTCCTTCTCCGGAGCGACAAAAGTCCAAGCTGTCCTTACCATGACTAGGTCGCTGGCAGCTGTCCGAGTCGTGAAGTTCGCAGTCATAGCGGTTTCTTCAGCAACAAAGACATTATAATCAAGTTCCCAAAGCCCCTCGTCCTCCCCGGTGATCTGTGCCAGCAGGACACAGGCGTACACCATCTGCTCAAGCGGCTGTGTGCTGGCGTTTACAGCTCGGAGAAACTCTTCCTTCACCGATTTCGACCTCAGGCATGTTTGCAAGAAGTCAACTTCCTCGAGCATCAGCAGGTCAAGGGTGTATGGAAGCCCATCCACATTCGAAAGTCTGCCGTCCGTATCACCCTCAACGAAGTCCTTGACGTAACTCTCTTTCGCTGCGTTCAACTCGGACCATGTCGCGTGGAAGAGCGACGGCATATACTTTGTCATAGTCCCCGCAAAGACGCTAACAATCTTGCCAATCGTCTACACCGCTGGTTAGCTTTACATATACGCATATCGTGAGGTCGTCTTTCAAACCTTGTAGGACTGTAGTTTCAGCGTGACGAGTCCGTGGTACTCTTCTTCATTGGTGCCAGACAGCTGGAGGAAAGGCTTTTCCAGGACTTGCGCGAAGAACGCCATCCAGACATCAACGACCTTTGTCGCGAACTGCTCAACCGGACCGGGGTGGTCCTCCTTGACCATCTCCAGAAGCTCGATACACGACCTCACGGTTTGCACCGCCAAACTCCGAATGGTGCTCGGACGCTAGCATCATGTCAATTAGCATGTGCGTCCTTTCAGAACAATCTGTGGCTTGCGAGATGTAGTCTTACGGCTTCTGAAGTCGCCACATGGTAGAGAACCTCAACCAACTGGTGCGCAACCGCGAAAAATTGCTCCTCGCTGAAGCCATCCTCGACCAGATCTACGTATCGCCACCATTAGCTACGGATAATCCCTCCAACACCCAGAAGTATAGCCAGCAGCCTCACCGGTGAGAACTTTGAGCAGCCCATGCAGCTGCTCGTCCGTCGCAGTGGGTATCGCATTCAACAGATCCTGCAGCAAAGACGGCCACTCCTCCGGAAAGTCATGCGACGCAATCCTCGACACAGCAAAGGCAGCAGCCGACCTTATCTTCCGCTCCTTATCAGACAGCAGCTGCAGGAGCGAGCTGCGCACCTGCTGCTTGACCTCATCCTTGATCGGTGGGCCGGCATATTTATCGTAGGGCGGGGACCAGCATTCGTCGATGAATGTGCGCAGGTAGACGATCGCAGCCTGTCTGCTCGTGAAGTCCAGATCCGTGCGGGCCGCAATGTTGATAAGTGCGATCGGGAACCCTAGGCGCCGATTCGACGATACGTTTGAAGATGGTTAGAATCCGAAGTGCTTGTCTCAAACGGGTTGGATGTCTCCGAGGTTCGAAGGAGGGAGCGATGAAAGAAGCTTCAGGCGCGCGGGTCTTGATATTCACCATCTTCGGAGTACAGTTGGAAGAGCTCGCCTTCCGCCGTGCGTCTTGGCCCCTCATCAGGCGACTGCAGCGCGGTGAGCAGGTAGTGGACCCTGACGCCATTGCATCGTCAGCATTCTCATACCAGAAAAAACACCCCGTAGCGATACGCCGCCCGTGGAAAAAGAGCCGCTATGCAGGAGGCAAAGCTAAGAGCGTAATGGACCGGGCACTAACTTTTCCATAGCTAAGCTGCAGTTCCGAAGCGAAGCCAGGGATGGATCTCCAAGCCCGCTCAAGCTGTTTCCTCCAAAGCGCTTAGGGCTGCCGTAAGAAGCACCAGCGGCGTTCCTACGCGAATGCTGAAAAGACTGTGAGAAGTGTCGGAATGAAAGGATAGTAGCTCGAAGCCGCAATCGGTCGCAGGTGGCGAAGGGAATGCTGGGACAATCGGGTTGTAGGGACGTTGGAGACGGTGGTGGGGAACGCAGTCGCGATATTTACTTTTGAGTCGTTTTCTCTCAGCGGGCGAATAGGAAACGCGTTGCAAGAGCTCGAATTTACCCCTCCGCCTTGGCTGTGCGGCTGCCAATCTCGAGCTGCTTTCGGTAGCTCTGCTGCACCTTCGACTAGCTCGGCCGATTGCCTCGGTGGGTAAGTCTGAAATTACTTCATACGAGTACCATCCTTATTCCTGCATATCCATGCGAGTCTGCACGAGTGGCTGCACGAGTGGCTGATACGACTCATTCACTATGTTGTACCCAAGCTCACGACCGTGACACGATAGACGGACGAGGTGAACGACGACTCCGACTACGCGATGTAGACGGCTTCACCCCACCACCGCCACAATGATCTCGATAGACAACTACGCCAACCTCGTCACCGCCTTCAGCGACCTCCTCCTCGTCTCCATCCACGTCATCCTGTACGAGCGCGAAATCTACCCGGCATCTCTGTTCATCGCCGCGCGCAAATACAACCACCCAGTCCGTCAGGCGCGCCATCCGCGAGTCTGTCAGTGGATCCAAGATGCCGTGAACGCGTGCACCGAAGAGCTGCTCAAAGTACCCTCAAACCCCATCTACCCGTATATATAGATACACCGCATAGCCAGTACTAACCAATATATGAGCAGTGCACGGTCGACCTAATCGCAATCAACATCCTCTCACCAGCAAACAAGCCCCTCGAGCGCTTCGTCTTCGACGTCTCAGCCTTCCCCGTCGTCGCGCCGTCAGACATCCACTCCCCCTTCGTCCACATCCCCGCCGCCGCTCCGAACGACACAACCAGCACTCCAACAATACCCGACTCGCAAGACCCCGCAGCAATCCCACACATCGATATAGAAGAACAGCTGCGCGCAGTGCTAACAAAGCTGTCGTACGCCTCCGTCAAACTGGGCAAGTTGCCGGCCGAGTGCACTTTCTCCGTGTCGATGGAACTGAAAAACGACTCGCCGGCGCCAGAAGGAGTATGTCTCAACGTCCTACATATCAGTTTATACAATTATATGGCGAGCTAACGGTCGTGGGAGTGGCAGAATCCACCAGTCTGGATCGCAGCAGAATACCAAGGACCCGACAAGTCCCGCCGACAACCAAGTCAGCGAGGGGCGGAGACGAACCGCACGATTCCAATCCGCAGTCTATCACTAGGCGCAATGGCGCTGGAAACATGGATCGAAGAAGCCGCCGGCAAGCAGGAGCTCATGCATTCCTGAACCATCTCAGGTGTCAGCTGCTGCGCTCTTACGATACCATGAATATCTCGATTACAATCTCGTTGATTCCCGATTTTTGTATATAGTGCTCTGTTAGCCGTTACTTCACATATACCCGATAGATAAACCGTTGGCCAGAATGTTCCACATACTACTAGCTAATATTATAGATCCCCGCATAGCTCGTGTGTACTCTTGTTAGTAACTCTACAAGCTCTGAATCTAAGAAAGGCCAGCCTAAGATACACCATACAATCTAGAGTATCAGGAATAACGAACGCTGTCGTAAATTAACGAAGGAAAGTACAACATATATATGTATCCATCATACAACCGCTGCACCCCACTATAATTCTATAACAAAGCTTAAAGAAGGAGAGATACACCCGCCGCTACCGTAACCCCATCAACTGCTTCGAATTCTCATACACCAAATACGACTACAAAAACCACATTAGCACCCACCACCAGCATTCCACAGGGAGATATATGAAACTTACGATCGAGACAGCAGGAACGACCTTCAGCAAGTTGGGCGTCAACCCGCGGAAAAACCCCTTTACGCCCTCCTGTTTATACGTCCGCCCCGCCACGTCCCAAAACCCCGTATACGTCTGCGGATGCCCCTGCGTGCCCTGCGCCTGCAACCGCGTCCGCAGCACATTAATCGGATACACAATACTCGCACCGATGCTGCCGCTCGTCGCACCGATCCCCAGCACAACGATATTCGACAGCTGGAAATCCTCCTCGCGGATGCCCAGGCTCTTAGCCCGCGCAGTGATGTACGACCGCTTCATCAGCTCGAAGGTGCCCAGATCGATTGCGGAGTAGGGAAAGATGCCGAGGAGGCCGAGCGGCAGGCCGCGGTAGAAACCGCCGGTGCGCCAGAGTTTCTTGGCCGTGGAGGCTATCAGCTCGTTGCCGTGCGGCCCGCCCGCCACCATTTCACACTGCATCCGGCTGTGGTGTGTTAGCATGAGAAGGAGTTGCTCTGCCCCTTCAGCGCCTCGCTTCGAGGCTAAGGAGGAGGGCCTGTAGGTGGAATCTGGGGGCTTACAATTTCAGGGTGTCGATGGGGTAGACGGCGAGTTGGCTCACGACGCCGCCGACGCCGCCCGCCAGGAATCTCGAGACAGACGAAATCTGCTTAGGATCGTCCTTTCCTTCCAGGCGTGCGAGGACCCGTTTGGCAGCCTGTCACAAACTCAGTATATGCTCCTTAGTAACAATCGTAGAGTACACACCTCAAAGGACCCAAATTTGATGGCACTCTCAGGAAGAACCTTGGCCACATTGAGACCGTTACCAGCAAAGAAGGAGCGCACGCCGCCAGCATCCCACAGAGCACGCAGGGCGTCTCGCATCGGCCGTGCAGTCGCCTTGGCCAATTCCTTCACTTCGCCCTTCAAGACATTGGTCTTGATCTCCTTGACGTCTGGAGTGTCGGTCTGTGCGATCAGATAGACTTTTAACCGGTCGAACGGCGCCGTCGCCGTCCTGGACACGACGCCCGCAGCGCCGCCGGCGAGGAAGAAACCTGGTGGGAAAGTCAGCAACGAAGTTTTGTGTGGTATTATGGACTATACGACTTACCGATGCTTTCGAAGAGGTCATCATTGAGATTGACGTCACCTATAGATGGAAAGAGCTTTGTGAGAAACGGTCTAGCGAAAGCCATCGTAGCGATGACTGGTAGATGATCGATGGATATTGTGGGGAGGGTGCGATATTTTTTTTAAACAAAAAAAGTGAGATAATAAAGAAAGGCACGTGGGGATCAGCATCGTGCTCTGAGATATTATCATGAGATTATTCTCATCGATAGCATGAAAGGCGCACCTTCAGGATTGACGTTCACCGTGGCGAGAAAGTACGAATAGATGGCCTTCATCCCCGGATCGAGGCCCTCGTTCTCCAGTTGCGGTATAAACACCAGGAAGTCTCTTCGAAAGAATCAGATACCAAGTCCCACCCTCGAAGCACACGAGCGTGTAGATACTGAACGCACTCACCTCCATTCCTCGAACGTGATCTGCCCGTCGCTGTTCTTGTCCAGCTTGTCGAAAAACGCCTGCAGCTTCCCCGGCTCCACGCTGATCCCATTGCTTTCAAGCGCATGCGCCAGCTCCGCGCGGTCCAGCTGCCCGTTCTTGTCTCTATCGATAGCGTTGAAGAGGCCGCGCAGATGCTGCTCCGTCGCCTCCATGAAGACCACAAACTCGTCGAACTGGATGAACCCGTCCCCGCTGGTATCGCAGATGCTCAGCAGGTCCCGCAGCATCTTGTCGGCATTTTGCAGCGCTGTCGTAAGTCGTCAGCCGTGTTTGATTGTTATATACGTAGAAGTATTATATGACGGATAAAGGCTGGACGTACGGTGGTTGATGCTCTTGAGACCGCGTCTGAGGGCCTCGAGGTCCAATTGGCCTTCGCGATGGGTATCCAGCGCCTCGAAGAGCCGGAGCAAGCGCGTGCGCCTGACGCGTTCGGGCTCCTCATGGTTGCTGCTGCCTCCCTCGCTCGACATGAGGATTATGATTGTGGGCGAGGGTATTCGGGGTTAATGCTGTCGAGCCACGTTACGGTGGCATGTCGTGTGGGATTGCGCGAGCGGGAGGTGTAGTCGACGGCGCCACGAGCGGCGGGCGGTCGGGTCGGCGGGATTGGATGGACGGGAGTGGTTGAGGGTTCGGGATGTTGCAGCGAATGGCATCCGCGGACGGTTGTCGCACCGCTGGACGTTATCGATACGCCGAGCTAGGGCCCGGGTCGCACGACTAGCGATCGGTATAGGTATACTAGCTGTATGATGCGGTATCCTGCCGGTGAGTTTGAAGCACACGGTACGGTTAACGAAAGGGAGGCTGGAAGCAGTGCTACTATCGTGTCGAGTCGTAAGGAAGCTGGCGAGAGCTGACGGTGTGACGTCGGCGAAAGCAAGTGCTCATTAGCTGTGGAGTTTCGGGCGGTGATATCATCCGGCCGGCGGCTCACAACGCGGCTCCATTTAGCCTGGTCTGGCCGCCTGTAGGTTTTTTTTTGGTGCCCAGCCAGCTCCAAGCTCCAGCTCCACGGCTCACCTCCAGCTGCACCCTCCACCACGACCACACGACTACTGCAGCCCTGCCGATGCGGGCCCGGCTTCGCATATGTTACCGACACCCGATGCCTCAATGACAGCATCGCAGCCCTGCCAGGGACATCGCGTACCGGACTCCCGACTGCAATATCACGAGACCGCGAAACTAGCCCCCCGTTGGCCGGGCAGACGACCACCAATTAACGCGTCGGCGCGGCATCACTCTACCCCCTCCTCCACCGTCTGACTCGAATCTCCTCACCCCAACCACCTTGAGTCCCTCTACAACGATAGACAGACAATCTCCGAGATGGCGGCCAATTTCTGGACGTCCACGCAGCGGGCGCACTGGCAGCTGACCCGCGAGAAGATCGCCGACATGCGGAAGAGCCTGGACGAGGAAGACACAAATCGGGGGCTGGGGATCACGTATCCGCTGCCGGACCACAAGCAGCTGCAGCTCTACTTTCACCACTGTAAGTCATATTATAAGTCACGATACACCAGCCCCGCACTTTGCCGCCTAGCCCAGAGTCCGTACCCCTCAACCAGTCATCACGAGCTTAGATATGGAACAATACAGGTCTGCAGCGGCTAGCCCGCCGTCTCCAGCTCCGCCAGCAGCCATTAGCTACAGCAGAAACATATCTCAAGCGATTCTACCTCAAGGTCTCGACGCGCGACACGAACCCGTACCTCATGCTATCGACCTGCGTCTACCTCGCCTGCAAGATGGAAGAGTGTCCCGTGCACATCCGCAGCGTAGTCAACGAAGCCCGCGCCCTCTTCCAGGGTATTATCCCACTCCCAACCAATATCAAGTTCTTGTGTGGCTGGCGGGGCTAATATATTACTATTCGAGTCTAGAATTCATTCCGCAGGACACCGCAAAGCTGGCGGAATGCGAATTTCACCTGATCTCGGAGCTAAACTCATACCTGATCGTGCACCACCCTTACCGGACGTTGATGGAGGTGCAGGTACCGCTCAAGCTTACCACGGACGAGATTATGGCCGTCTGGTCGTTTTTGAACGACTCGTACATTACGGATTTGATACTGCTGTACCCGCCGCATACCATTGCGCTTACCGCTATATTCTTGGCGGTGTTTGTCAGGCCGGCGGTGCATACTCAGGCGAATTTGAACGCCAGCTCGACTACGACGTCCATGGCGGCGACGATGGGTGGTGCGCCGGGCGGTGGTATCGCGCCACCGCAGTCGACGGGGACGCAGGGTGGTGTGGTGGGTGCGGCGGCGGCGGCGGCGGTCGCGGGGGCGGGTAACGCGGGGGGGATGAGCAGCGCGAGGCTGTCGCAGATGAGCGACTGGTTTGCGGAGAGCGGAGTGGATATGGACGCGATTATCGAGTGCACGCAGGAGATGATATCGCTGTACGATACGTGGGAGACCTGGACGGACAAGATTTGCCGGGAGGGCGTGGCGAGGTTGATCAGGGGACGGCAGCTGTTGTGAGACATCCTCTGTCAGCATTGACATACGACTACACTATTCAAGCAGCACGTCGGCCGGTCGCTACGACAGACATGCAGACATATTAAGTACGACGATTCGGTACGACGACAGACAGACGGAGACAGACGGTCTGACTGCAGAGGCGAGATTGCAGGCGAACGGACTCGCGACCATTCATCCGGACCGAGAAGAGAGTTCCGACCGAATATTTCTTATTGACGAAGGATGAATGAATTCATGCATGAAGGATGAAAGACGTTGGGGTCAGGTGGCCGGCCTGCCATCTCGTGTGGACTAGCCGGATTGATGCATACATGTATTGTATTGTATGTGTGTATTGGCAAGGGTGGATTGGACTGGATTGGATTCACTCGATGATGTGTAACAGCTGTACATACATGTATGTGTATGTACATTCCTATTCCTTGCTGCAGGCAGGAATATTTGCCAACACCACCTACATACATACAGACAAACAGAGATCCGGCCGAGGAGATAGACGAACACAACGACTACCACTACAACAACGGTCGAGGCTCGTCTACGCACGGTCGAGATGCCTTGGGTATTATCCGGGGTGCACAGATTCAGATTGCAGATAGAGTTGACTGCCTTGCCTCACCTCGCACCTCGCCTCACTATCTCGCTCGGTAGGAGATAAGTGTGGAGGGAGGGCAAGAGAGCAGCGATGCACAAGCTGACAAAAACAGCGATTGCGACAGTCGATACACACTCTCTCAAAAGGCGGTGCAGCTCCGGCCCCGGAGAATGATCTCAAGTTTCCAAGTCGGGGCCCTTGCTTCGCCACCGGCGCAGAAAAAAATACCATCCTGTACCAACTCCGTCCTAGTTTTCTCGTCATACTACTTACACAGTACTACATGTACTAGTTCGTCAGCGCAGGAGACTCGAGACTACGCAGGAGAGACCGAGGGCTAGTCCCGTTTGACGGATGGCCGAATGACTTGGACCTGTTTTTTTGCCTGCATGACAAGCCTGATGCGCCAAGCAGCTGCGGCGGCCCAATCAGCGACAAGAGCAGCCACCCCTTCGTGCCAGGCGGGTCTACCAAGACCTTCCCCAATGAGAATTTTTTCTTCCCTCGAAAAGCAAACCGGTGGAGCACTGGTGCTGTTTATGTAAGAACGGGGGGATTGATGATGATTGTCATACGCTGGCGTGGAATTGCGGGTACATTTGGGGTACATTCGCGGGTGCTGCGAAACTGGGCGAGCTGGGTGTAGTCGACCGGTACAGCCACAAAACAAATATGAGAGGGAAAAAAAGCAAGTATCACCAGAAGAGCGACCCTTGCTTCCAGGCGCTAAGTGTTGCCTGTGGTCGAGAAATGACCATCGTACATCTACCCTCACAGTCATATCATCGGAGGGGTATTGCTATGTATCGGTACGGGGGACATGTGTATACGATCGCCATATGCTATGGAGATTGCGGTATAGTGGAGACCGATTTATCCAGGCCGGGCAGCCAGGACCGCAGCGACGGTCGACGGTCGCTCCCTGCTAGCCAGTCAGGGCGGCGCTGGGTGGACAGACCCTTTGCTGCAGGTCTAGTTTTAGAACCGCATTCCTCTCTGAAAGTGCTGTAGTATGTATGAGAGAGAAGGGTGGCCAGGAGGAGGTCGGAGACAGGACCAGACCAAAACACCCCCATTTAGACCAGCAGTACTGGTAGCAGTGTGTATGCATGTCCCTCGCCTGCTGGGAATAAAACCTTCCCACTTTCCGCCTGCCTCGCAGCGCTCAGCTCCCCGTCCTCCTTATTAAATCTTGGTTTTGGCCGCTTGCTCGCAATCTTATTTCCTGCCGTCCCGTCCCTTCCCAGCATCCTCATACAATACACTGCAACACACCCCTATTCTACTATTCTATTCTACTCTCCCCCATTCAAACCTCCGTCCGCGCCTCCCCCGACAGACACTCTCACCACCACCACCACCACTCCAATACTCACTCACTCTCCCACCTCTCGTAACTCTGTTATCGGAATATCTTCCTGCCCCTCATATCTTCATCTCTACCCATCGACTTCTTTCTCTCCATCTCTCTTCTGAATACTTGGTCTCCTCGGTCCGACTGTTTGGTGCACTTCGCCCCCTTTCTGCATCCGTCGCTGAGCCAATTTCCTGCCACCCATCTTCCTCCGTTCCCCCCCAAACTTTCTTTTTCAGCGCAGAAAACCTTCCCTCATCGCCACACACTTCTTATCAATCTACCACCACCACCACATCCATCCACACTTACATACATCCACTACATCTACCCGTCGATCCGCCCTTCGCCTTGTTCTTTTTCAAACCACCTGCAGATAGTTGGACGACATCCCTCAAACACCATTCGCTGAATTCAAACACTACATCTATCCTTCGCCATGTCGTCTTTTGCATACGCCTCCTTCAATTCCCAGACCCGATCGTGTAAGACTTCTCTCCATACAGCAACAAACTTGGACAGGTGCTAATGTACAGCAGTATTCAACGCCCGCTATCGTTATGAGGCCGCGAGATCCTTCGACCTGGACGACGACCTGGAGTTCTGCCCGGCGCTGTTATCCGACGAGGAGGTGTGTACCACTCTATACTACCACGAATGATGGAATCCGATCTAACATATACCAGCTGCAGTCGGTTGGCTCGGGCTCCGACCGCTCGTCGCTGTCGAGCGGGTCGCCCAACGGCTCGCCGTTACAGCACCAGATCCAGCCGACGTCCTCGACCTCGCCCTACTCCTTCGCCCAGCACGCCTCGGCCTACGGCGGCCCCCTCAACGGCGGCTACCCTCACCAGCCCAAAGCCCCGGCCTCCGCCCAGCGGTCCCGCAACGCCATCCCCATCGTCAACCCCAACACGGGCATGCGAGTCTCGAGTCCCCCCAACATGATCCCGCACCCGCAACGATCCCACCACCACTCCAACGCGTCGCGACGATGGTAGACAGCCGCTGCGTATATACTATGCTATACTACTACTATAAATATACAAACAGCCTCGCATTGTAAATTTCACCAATCGATTTCGATTTCGATTTTTCTTTACTCACTTGACGCATTTGGGTTCGTCATAATCGGGAGTTCACTGCTTGGTCTCTTTTCATCTCAATTTCGTTTGTCGTCGGCCATTTCTCGTATCTCTTTTCTTTACTCTTTTTTTTCAACAGCGGACACCGGATGAAATGGCTTAACGGAACAGTATACTATACAACAAAACCCCTACAAACATACCCTCGGCTTGCAGCTCGGTTTCGGCCGGATGGACGATATTTCATAATACACCTCCCTTCTTCTCGACACCCGACCACTCACTTTCAGCGTACTTGAGCCTGAGAGTCTGGTCGGGATCAATTCTGGAACACGCGGGTTGTCTTCTACTATACCTTTTATAACAACAAAAACCAAAACCAAGTTTACCGGCGAGATAGATCAGCTCCCTCCCCTATGTCTTTTTATCGGAGTTATGTCGTTCTCATTCTTCCCCACGGTATCTATCGATCGATCGATTATAAAAAAACAACACCCCTCGTTCGGAATTGTATTACTCTACCTGGTTGGTTCTCAAATGACGGCATGTGCTTTGCTTGCTTTCACTTGTATAAACCCTTTCTGCGCGTCCAAGGTTTCCTTTTCATTATCGGTCGGGTGTTTGTTCTATGCGGGTGATATCGCGGTCGGACAGGGTCGGTGTTTCCTATTTCGAGTCTTATTTCGAGGTTTCTTTCGATATTTAAAGGAGGAGTACGATGATTATATCGGTCGCTGATGCGGTCGTGGGTTTCAAGTCGGGTTGTATTGTATTTTTCTCAATCTGTTCTATTGTACATTTTTTGTGTTGTTGGCAGACGCCGTGTTCCTGGATTCGTCCTCCTCCTCATATCTCTCTCATCTCTTCATCCTCCTCGACGTCTATGATGTCCGTCGCCGTTGTTTTTGGGTCGTGGTGGTTCCGTTGGTTAGCGGGTGTACGGTTGGTCGGCTGCTTGTTACAATAGTTAACTACCATTTCTTCTCGGTATCCCATCGTCCATCTTGGTATTTTTATTATCGTGCGTGCTATGATTGCTGTGATCGATTGACGTCTTTTTTATGAATTTGAAAGAACGAAAATCATGATATATGACGAACGGTAGGTGAATTTTACTAAGATTCCAAGTTGGTATATGAAGGCTAGACTCGAGCTACCTTAAATTTCTATTTCGACACAATTTGGTAAATATTATTTCTATACATAGTATGCTTTACTGCGAGGCTGTATATACCATCTTCTACATGTGATGATAAAAGCAAGCAATTGACCGATTATACTATAAACATTGACGATTTGAAGTTGAACCGTACTATCGTCGACATATCGACGGCGGGCCGGACGGGGGCAAACAGTTAGTGTTACTAGGCGGTGGCGACTACACTAGAGTTGACGTCCTTGCATGTAGTATGCATCCTTCGTTCCTTCCTGCGCATGAGCTCTGCAGGAAGGAAGGAAGGAAGGAAGGAACAGAACCAGAAAACTTTGCTAGCAGGGTAGCTCCTACGAGAACCAACGATGATTGATCAATTGATCATACCTAGGTTGTTGTCAGTCGTCAATCAGCCCACGGAATGTTACTACCCCTACCTACAGTACTGCTACCACCCCAGTTGCTCGATTGATTCGATCAGGCACAGCTTGATCGTTGCAGCTTGATCAAAGAAGTCCGCGACATCCAGGAGCTATGTAAGCGTGCGTCTACACCCGTCGTCACAATTGGTCGAGAGACGGATGGAGGCACGGAGGGTCTTAGGCGGATCATGCATGCGGCAATGTTGGCACGACATTATTGGATGACATGTTGCGGTACGTGTTGCATGGTGGGTGGTACTGTATGGCAGTACGTCCTGCTTGTTCGGGATGGGTGGTGGTTTGAGGAGTGGTCGTTTGACGGGCTGGCCGGTTTGTCTTCGGATAGGACGGACGGAGCCGGAGATTCTTCTTTTCTTCTATCTAGTTACTGCAATGCAATTCTGCTGGGTACGGTTATGTGGCTACGGCGAGATTCGGGACGGAGGTGAAGGATTTACTTCTTGATCAGATCAGATCAGATCATGCGATGGAAGAATAGAATTTTCAGCGTGATAACAATATTCGTTATTCTATTCTATTCCATCGTGCATCGATGTTTGTTAGTCGGTGTCGATGGCATGCCTAGAGGACCGAACGCCGGGTATAATAGAGGTAGAATTCTAAGATCTTGGCAGTCGCGCTAGGTGTAGCCGAGGAATGATGAACTTGCACTTTCGTCGATTCATTTATCGAATCTAAGTATAGCCAATTCATTGAGCAATCAAATGCTCATTTGATCAATTATAGAAACGGCTACAAACAGCATTGAATAATTCAGGTTGAGCTCGGGCCTCTCTTTGCACTATTATATTTCTGTAAATCCACATTCCAGAAGACAATTGACATTATACATACTCCGTACAAGAGTGAAGAGAAAGGCAGATTGGATGGAGGATCAGGCTCACGCGAGTTGACAAAACGATCGATGCGTTCGGCGACATTAGCAAATGCCGTAGACTAGTGACTCTCGATTGGCGCCACCGAGCCCGCCGTTTCCGGCAGGGCGCCGCTAACTCCTGCGCTAGGTAACATGTTCATGCGCTGGCTAATCTCCTAGGCCTCCTTCGTTTCGCAGGACGCCATTGCATCTACTAGCAGTACGTAGTACGTATCTGCTCGCTTACCTGCGTGTGTTTGTACGGAGTCGTCTCCTGGCGATATGTCGGCTGACCTCGTATTCACATTCTCTTCTACAGAATCCTAACCTCCGATATAATACTAGAGAGTACTGTATATGCTTGTCGTACGTACCGACTGCGAGGAGAGCACACGTACGTTCTGTATGGTGTAAAGTGTATACTGAGGACATATATATATTCAGGCTGAAGATGCGATCGATTGAATGTGCATAGGAGACGCCGGCATAGCGGCGGCATTAAGGCTGTCGAATGGAGAAGGATATGCTATAGCGGTGGAGCTATAGCGAGCTCTGCAGCTCTGCAGTTCTGTCTGGCTGGATGCACAGGACATTGGATGACAAAGTATGTGTGCAAAGGATGCACGGTGCTCGTGGCGAGATGTGTTGTGGAGCTGAGGCGATCCTGCATAACGCATGATTCTTCAATTGATCGATTGAGGACGCCCAGGACTCGTACCGTGACTACCTAGGTTCACTGTGTGAGCTAGGCACCCAGGATCTGACAGACATCTGGACTGGATGAGGACTCTTCTATACACTAGTCTACTGGTTGGTGCTCTGTGCACCACCTGATTCGGATTAGATGGAGATATCAAGATGGATCTGATAATTGTTATCTCCAGAGTTCGAGTTCGAGAATGGCTGACATAATCGTGTTGGAATTTGTGCGTTGTTTGACGTCACGACCCAGCGGATCCGGGCGATGATATCATGGCTGCTTGCATCCCACAGCAAGTTAAGTAAAGATATTTATTATATCATTCAGAAGCGTATTTAAAGCCCGTCCTGGCTGTCAATTCTCCTACACCTGTTCATTCGTTGACAATATAACGTCTGTCCATCAATTGTTCAACCTCTCTCAATTGAATTCGAATTACATACATACAACCCACCGACGCAATTGTACAGACAGACAATCACCATCGGTATAATTAGCACGCCAATCAGTTCGATTGAATAAGAGAGCTCATCGTACTCCCGACCGCAGACCGCCGTCGCGAACACCCACCGCCCGAAATGGCCGCCACAAGCATCTCCCGCACCCTCGCTCGTCGACTTGCCCTTCCCGGCAGCGCGGCCACCCGACTGCATGCGAAAACGGCGATGACAGGCCTCCCGACGGCCACCCCCGCGTGCTCGCACCCGTACTCGAGCTACAGCACCGTCCACGAGAACGATCCGGACAAGCTGCACGAACACAAGCATTCGTCGCTGGCCGAGCAGAAGGCGGGCAAGGGGCAGTGGCGCGAGGAACTCGCGAGCGACGCCGAAGCCTTCGTGAGTACCTCCTTCTTTCACATCCTCGCTATTTCACCGTTTATTCGTTCCCGTCTTTCCGTTTGAATTCGTTGCTGCTGCTGCTGGAATTGGAATTGGAATTGCGGTGGGCGCATACCCCTTGCCATCCAGGTACCTGTACCTGTCTCGCGTGGCCGAGGGGCGGACACGCAGCAGCAGGAAGGCTTCCATGCGAGGGACAAGTCCAGGAGGCGTCCATGCGAGCGGCAAGTCCACGCGGTCTGGCGTGCGCAGCGCACGTCAGCCGCCCATCTGGCTTCTTCACCCACGACTGCACTGTCTCCCCACGTACACGAGCACCCCGAATCCGCCATCTGAAACTTGTCACCGAGCTACCTAAGACTTAATATATACGTACTTATGTATTCATCGACTGATTGTCCTCTGGCGGCGAATAGATCAAAGCCGAGCGCGAGGAAATACAAGCTACCGGCGAGGAGATCAAGAAGCTCGAAAAGGAGACACACAAGCTGCTAAAACAGACGGGTATCAAGCCGTATACACCCGGATAGCCAAACCACATACTCTAATTGCGGCGTAAATAAGTACTTACTTATTCACTTAATCGGGTAGGGTACTTACTTACTACTTTGTAACAAGCACCCTACGTTCATGTTAATATTGGCTATTGTAACTAGTATGATTTGCCTCTATGCACCAGCCATAGACGCTTAGTATAATATTATACTCGAAATTGGAACATAATAAAGTACTTATGTAGGTACTACAGAATGGAGAGAAAAGTATTTTCGTACCGCTCGACACCGGAGGATCGACGGCTGTTAGCCTGCTTTTATGCTATGCATATATTGCATGCGTGTACTTACTTGGCCACAATCGGTCAATTCTTGGTCGACGAGGCGAGGTCGACGGCTGGCGCGGCAGTTGCGTATATTCATTTGCCTCCTGTCAGAACTTTGCACGGAATTAATTTTGAAACCCATTTAATCATGATATTATAAGCGATTGACCGTTATTGTATATATGTTTGTGTCTATTGAAATTGGTGGGAGGCAAGTGAATAAATGATTGCACAACATCGCCCAGATACCTAGGTACCTAGGTACACATGAGTCTAGAATCGATCGAGTCTAGAACACATGTATACAGAAAATGTACCACTGCAATTAACGGAGAAAATGTTGATTGAAATCAAACCGGGGTATCCACGCGTGGCTGATAGATGTGGGAGCGCCATGAGCGATTAGCAGAAATTAATGGCATATGGCCCAGAACGTGTCCTCACACCGCCGACACGCCAATCGATAATAAGTCGTCCATCTCATCTAATCAGTTGCCGAGCGTCAAGCTCTCACACGCCATCCCCAACAGACATATATCCGACAACGGCATAAGATAACATAACATAACATAACACACACTATTCCTCATGTATATGTTCGAGATAAGGAGATCTAGATGCATAAACCAAGTGAATCTAGATAAAATACTACCAATGGTATATTTACAGCAAAATTGTATATAAACATCCATACAATGCGAACAGAACACAACAGAACAGGATGAATAGCATATATATAAACAAGAACCCAACCCAACCGTGCATGCATAACTGCTGCAGAACCCAATGCGAGGATATCCAAGCGACACCGACCAGCACCGTACTATTCAACGACAAACCCGTACTATTACCTTATACCCATTGCTCGCAGTACACATATAATAATGCTATTCTGACGGTCTTCAGCTGCGCTACTTCAGAAGCGCGATCAGGAGGATTAGCACGATTATCAGCACCGCAATCGTGATCAATGAGCCTGCACAGTCAATCAGCATCTACTACATGACACGAGGTTATATTATTAGGGGGCATACCGTTGTCCCGCGCCTTCCGGGCGAATGTGTCGAGCCGCTTCCGCGCCCCCGTCATCCGCCGCGACGCCCGGTCCACACCCTCGTCCAGATCGTCCAGCAGCTCGCCCTGGCTGTCCAGCTCGTCGCCAATCTGGATGCTCAGCTCCCGCTGCCGGCCGATGCTGTGCGACAGGCGGTCCAGCGTGTCGTCCTGCTCGTCCATTATCCGCTGGTGCAGCGTCAGCATCTGCGTGTTCGACATGTCCTCCGTGTCCACTAGCGAGTCCGAGAAGCGGACCTGCTTCGACGATTTACGTAGCGCGGATGAGCCGGATGCGGCGGCGGGTAGGTCGGCCGCGTCGTCGTCGCTGCTGCTACCGCCGCCGGTGCCCATGAGGGCTTTGCGGACGGTGGAGGGGTCATCGTCAGTGTAGGTTGCTAGCCCGCGGGCGGCGGCGTAGTGGTGCTGTTGTTTGCGCGGGGCGGGTTCCTCGTCGGTGTATGGTAATGTGTTCGGGTCGAGTGCGGTTTTCGAGGAGACGTTTGACAGGTCGATGGGGGATTTTGTGCTGGTGGATGTGGAGTCGAATTGGGATGTGAGGGCGTCGTGCTGGGAGCGCAGCTTGACGAGGATGTCTTCCCGATCTCGCAGGGCCTTTGACGAGCTGTTTTGTAAAGATTCGTTAGCATGATATGCTGCATGTGTAGGTACGTTCTGTTTGTCTGTAATTTCCCCAGAGTGGAGGCGGCGGAGATGTTCGGATCGGATATGATAGGATAGGGGTAGATGGGATGAGTGATATGACGGGAGGGAGGACATACAGCTCGCCCTGCTGCTCGAGACGGGTCTGCTCCTGCTCGAGGGCGTCGATGCCCTGGCGCAGGGTCTCGAGCGAGCGGGAGATGTAGGCGTCGGCGGTGTTCGGCTCGAGCTTTAGCGATCTGGCGCGGGACCGCTCGAGCAGGGAGAGTTTGATGTGGTCCGCGAGCAGCAGCAGCCGGTCGGCGTTTGTCGGCATCGTGAAGTATTATATTATACGGACGGCTGGTGAATGTTGTATAGCACGGGGCGAGTGGGAGTGTATTCCGGGGTGTAGTATGTTTTTCAGGAGTGAGTGTGCACTGAGTGGTGTCCAAAGAGCGATGGATGAGGTTGATGGTGATGAGATGAGACGGAGGCTGCGGTTGGCGGAGAGGCGTTTAACCCGCCGGTGATCACGACGAACTGCCGCAGCACAGCCAGCCAGACGGAAAGACTCAGCGCGGCATTCCCTCGTGCTCGGATGTGCTAACGACCGGTGGAGACGACTGTCGAGTAGTGCTGTGTCGAGAGGACTGTGTCGAGGGGTCTTGGATTTAGCCGTGGGATATCAGATGGCAAGAGGCCAGACGGCGTGGAGTACGTCATGCGCAGACGACAGGCTGGTTCATCGGAGAGAGGCATTTCTGGCTAGCCGCGTTGCTTGCAGCAGCAGCGTGGGGCTGTTGAAATTCTTTCCGGCCCGGCAAACACCATCCCACCGACATCTTCTCTTTCTCTCTCTCTCTCCCACCGACACGATGGACACCGACTCCAGCTGACTCCACTCGACCAATCCAACCGGCACGCTGACACCAATCGCCGGCTGAGATGGACGTGGAGGAATGCTCTTCGGACGACCGTTGCTTCGAAGGTGCTGCTGCTGCTGTCCCTCCAGGCTCCCCGCCCTCCTCAACGTCCCGCTAGCCGCCACCACCTCCACCACCACCGCCGTCCGACGCGCTCTCGCCACGGCTCCCAACGGGAAGCGATTCTTCCAAACAAGCCATTGCCGCCCTTCTCCCACGGACGAGAACAATGATGTCCCCGGTTTCGAAACGGCGGACCCAGCGAACGGTCCCCAGCCCGGCCCGAGACGCAAGTCGTGGATCGAATTCCCCCACGGGTCCCTCGACTACCTCGGCCTCTCGACCTCCACTGGCTCCCCGACGACGCACAGCCATCCACCGGACGCCTCACAGCCTCACAAGCCATCCGTGAAGAACTGGAACCGCATAACCGACGAGGAAGTCCTGCACCTGATCGATGTCCGCACCCGCGAGCGCGCCAGCCAGAACGTCGTCCCCACCCGGACCGTCGAGCCGCCAAGACACGTGATGGAGAATGCCTCGCGATTCCTCCTGCAAGAGCTGCTGGCCAAGGACCTCGTCCGCAAATACACCTACAAGAAGGGCACCCCTCTGGAATCCGACTCGGAGATCTCTCTGTTCGAACGCTCGCTAGACATAAGCCTCATGCGCGTCGAGGAGAACCCGAAGCCCGGCTTCCACCCACTTCCGTTCTACACGCACCGCAACTCCAGACAGCTGGACAAGGCCCTCAGCGTCGTCCTGACCGACCGGCAACCCGGTATCGTCAACAAGGTCTGCTACAACCTGCTGGTCTCCGAGGCCGCGCCGACGATACGCACCTTCAACATCATGCTTCGCCGCTTCACAAAGCTGCGGATGACCAGCCTCGCGCACATCATCCTCACGACGCTGTTCGCCGTCCACCTCCAGCCGGACGAGCACACCTACGCTGCGATCCTGCAGTATCTCACCGTCGTCGGCGACTACGATGCCTTCGGCAAAGCCGTTACGATCATCAGGAACTCGTTCATCGACTACAAGAACCCGGTCCTCGGCGCCGCCGAACTCAACGGGTGGTCGAAGTTCGGCGACTTTATGAGCATGCGGCGCCGACTGCGGCTGTTACAAGTGGAGGGACTGCGCGACGATACCTTCATCCTCACCATCGAGCTGCGGTACTATGCCAAGCGACATATGTGGGAAGGCGGCCTACCCGCTCTCGGCCTGTTGTTCCGAAAGCCAATCGACACGATCGACCACCGAGCGTTGTACTGGGCGTGGAAGCTGTGCCACAGCTGTCAGCAGACGGAGTATATCGAGCGGCTGAAGCAACTGGCGCAGGAGAAGCGGTGGCCCGTGGAGGTGCTGTGGACGCGGCCGAAGAAGAATAAGGGGTTGTTGTACGGTTATACTGGCCGTCCGTCCGGTCAGGATCTGAGGCCCAGTACGGCGGAGGGGAGGAAGTGGGAGAAAATGTGGCGCGATGAGGTGGAGAAGGAGGAGGAAGACGAGGAGGAGCTTCCGCCTATACGCGTGTCGGCAAAGGTGCCGAGGGCGTGGAGCGAGTACAGCGCTGCGCTGTACGATCGCATACAGGGCGACCAGGTCGTGATGCAGGACCGGACCGAGGCGATTGTACCGGGGACACCGCGGCGCGAGCACAAAGATACCTCCTCCACGCTAGACGACACAACTGGTAGCAGTGAGTCTGAGGGTGCGACAACGGCGCGAAAGGGCTATAGGATCTATTCGGAAAGCAGCATTTGGAAAGAGCTGGTATACAACCGGACGCAGGAGCTGCTAGGCCCCGACTTCAAAGCGTCCCAGAAACGACGTCGTGAACATAGTTAACTAATTATCGTGCGCAAGCACATTTAGATGTATATAATATATTACCATGCGAGCACATTTAGACGTATATAATGTATTACCATTAGCGAAGAGTATATTCGTTTCCTATCCTACCCGTCCATCCCAAGTCTATAACGTTAATAATATAATACAGCCGCGCCATCCTATGTATGTGTGTATGCATGTGGGTATCGATCGTCACTAGTAAAATCGTAGTACAGTACTTAAGAGAACAAGACACGCGTACGAATCCATCACTCCATCTCCAAGTCGCCATCGTGGTCTCGCGACTTCTTCCGCCCCTTCTTGCCCGCCTGCCCTGACAAATGCAGGTTCTTCAACCGCGTCGTCTCGCTGGGCGAACCGCCGCCGTCCGACGAATCCTCCTCTTCTTCCTCTGCATCCACGTTCCTGGCAGCAGCAGCAGCACTGCTACCCTCGCCGTTATCGACATCCTCGCCGTTCTCCTTCGTGTTCTTCTTCTTCGTCTTAGTACCCTTCGTGCTCGTCGTGTCGCGCTTCTGCTGCAGCGCTCGCGCGAAGGTCACCGTCCGCGGGACGACGTCGGTCAGAAACTCGAGGTTGTCGAAGCGGGCGACGGCGTTCGCGAGGTCTTTATATTGGATGTTCTTGCGGGGCTTCTTTTCGACGCGGGTCATGCGGTGGGCGGTCTCGCTTAGGTCGCTGATGAAGTGTTCGGCGGCGATGGCGATGAGGAAGGCGGCGGCGGGCGTGCAGGCGTCTATGTCCGGATCCAGCTTTATGATCTTACGGATCCGGGCCACTACAATATAGTATTCAATGATGATGTTAGTTGTGTGTATATATAGAGATAGATAGGTGGGTTTGGACGCGTGGACGTACGCGGGAGGTAGGAGGTGCCGTCCCACTCGTCCTTCTCCTTGCGAGGGATCGGGTTCGTATTGTACGGCATTGCGGGGCGCTGTCGTATCGATAACGCGGTGTTTCTTCTTGGTAGTTGCGCCGGGTGATGCCGTCTTCGGGGCTAGTTCCCTATGAGCATGTGGTGTTTCGTGGTTGTGGGGATGGAGGATGGATGCTGTCACGTTGGTCGCATCGGGTGCTGCTGACGTACGAAAGAGTGAAAGAGCACAAGGTTAAAGCCACCAAATCATCTCTGAATGCGGGTACCGGCACCCGCCCGTCACGATTTCTACCCAACCACTGAATATCATATCTGTACAGCTCGTACCCGTTCATATTCACTCTTGATTCCTACAGATATCGATATACTGCTCGACGAATGATACGGCCACCGCGTCTCCAGAGATAGCACATCTTGCTGCATGCCGGACCCGTCCCCGCGACCGCCCCTGCGGCGCCCATCGTCGCTCAGCTCCCGTTCGTCTCGCCTGTCGCTCGCCATCTCTGCGGTCGAGGCTGGCCGGATCCCGCGCGATGCCCACGGCGACCGCAGCGAGCACATCCAGGAGATCGAAGAGATAAAGCGGTATGAAGTACGTCATCCCACCTACTCGTACAAATCCACACCGCGCTTCTATACATGCACCTATCAAATTTACAGATGGCTTTATGGACGCATATGTGGAATGGCGCTAATGAGGAATGCGTATAGGACTTCACTACAATAGGTACTTGCACCTCCCGACAATACCCGTATCGTATAACCGGCTTTTGCAAGCAAGAGAAAAGCGAAACCGGGGTACCGCGAGTCGTGCTTAGGAATTCTAAAGACCTCCAATAGACTGGGTTCAGGACGCGGCGAAAGCACAGCTGCAGCGCCGCCTGCAGCAACGGGCCTCCGGCAACTTTATCTCCGGCACAGCGGGCTGGCGGCGGCGGATATGGGAGTCGTATGAGGCGGGACAGGCGTGGATTGTCGTCAGCTTGGTCGGTCAGTCAGTTCAGCTCTCCTGTTGATGGTATCGATGTACGGGCAGTGCTGATTGTATGACATTTGGTGAAGGGGCGTGCATTGGCTTGAATGCGGCGTTTTTGAGCATCGTCACCGAGTGGCTGTCCGATATAAAGCTTGGGCATTGCAGGACCGGGTTCTACCTCAACGAGAAGTTCTGCTGCTGGGGCGAAGATGAGGGTATGCTTTCTCTATCGTGGTGGATTTCACAGATGCTGATGCTGGGATATCTATATATAGGCTGCGCCGACTGGATACCGTACAGCACGCTGTCAGGCGTCAACTACGTGCTCTACATCCTCGGATCGGTAGGTTTCTCTACGCTACATGACACCAATTCGACCGCTGACTTTGGATGTAGCTTCTATTCGCCTGGACAAGCGCCACGCTGGTCCGCTTCTTTGCGCCCTACGCCGCCGGCTCTGGCATCTCGGAGATCAAATGCATCATCGCAGGTTTCGTGATGAAGGGGTTCCTGGGCTTCTGGACGCTGCTGATCAAGTCTATCTGTCTACCGCTGGCCATCTCGTCCGGTCTTAGCGTGGGGAAAGAGGGGCCCAGTGTCCATTATGCGGTGTGCACGGGGAATGTGATCAGTCGGTTCTTTCAGAAGTATAAGCGCAGCGCATCGAAAACCCGAGAGATATTGTCGGCCTGTGCTGCTGCTGGCGTTGCCGTGGCGTTCGGCAGTCCTATCGGTGGTGTCTTGTTCTCGTTGGAGGTAGGTATTGAGTTCGTGGTTACCAAATGGGCCTGAGGACTAGCTAATGGCAGCGGGTGTAGGAAATGTCGTCCAAGTTCCCTCTGAAAACGATGTGGAGGAGCTACTTCTGCGCCCTGGTGGCAACGGCGACTCTGGCGGTATGTTGCATATAATACCTCCAGTGTCAGAGAGAATCCAACGCTGATAGAGTATTGACAGGCAATGAACCCATTCCGCACGGGACAGCTCGTCATGTTTCAGGTCCATTACGATCGCGACTGGCACGCTTTCGAGATTGTCTTCTACATCATCATCGGCATCTTTGGCGGGCTCTATGGCGCGTTTGTGATCAAATGGAATCTGAGGGCGCAGGCGTTCCGCAAGAGGTTCCTGGGCCCCTACGCGGTTGCCGAAGCCACGTTCCTCGCTGGCGCAACGGCCCTGGTGTGCTATCCAAACAAGTTTCTGAGAATCGACATGACGGAGAGCATGGAGATACTCTTTCGCGAGTGCGAAGGGCACGATTACAACCACCTCTGCGAGTGCGTACCACTTCTTGAGAACCCCGCATGTGAACAAATTGACTTATTTATCTCATTGATGATACAGCTCAAACTACCGATGGCGGAATGTCGGGTCTCTGGTTATTGCGACGGTGCTCCGTGTTTTTCTCGTCATAATCTCTTACGGATGTAAAGTCCCCGCAGGGATTTTCGTCCCCTCGATGGCTATCGGCGCGTCGTTCGGGCGGACGTTGGGGATAGTGGTTCAGGCCCTGTTTGAAGCCAATCCGAAATCGAGTTTCTTCGCAGCCTGCGCTCCAGATGTGCCGGTGGGTCCTAATTCATGTATACATCGACGATATATTGCAACACTAACCGGAAAGATAGTGTATAACTCCGGGCACGTATGCGTTTCTTGGAGCTGGAGCTGCTCTGAGCGGTATCATGCATCTAACGGTCTCTGTTGTCGTCATCATGTTTGAGCTGACGGGAGCCCTGACGTACATCCTCCCAACGATGGTATGTATTCTCTTATCTCGTGGGTGCTTGGAACAGTCGTGCTGATAGGAGGTTTCTTCAAGATTGTTGTCGGCGTCACCAAGATTGTTAGCAACAGTTTTGGGAAAGGCGGGATAGCGGATCGGATGATCTGGTTCAACGGGTTTCCGTTCCTGGATAACAAGGAGGAACACAGTTTTGGCGTCCCGGTGTCGCAAGTGATGAGCGAGCATGTGTCCGTGATCTCTGCGAACGGGATGAATCTGAACGAACTAGGTGGGTTGTTATCATAGGATATACTTAGAGGACATTCTGCTGACTGCTATGTAGAACATTTGTTGAAGGACCACGATTATCGTGGCTTTCCGGTCGTTCAAGATCGATCGTCGAACCTGCTTATGGGGTACATTAGTCGTGGAGAGCTGAGATACGCCATCGGTACGTAGGCATCTACCTTTCATCCCTCTGGCTTCTCAGACTAACATATCTCAGACCGGGCGAGGAAAGAGAGGGCGCTATCGCAGAACACACGCTGCTTCTTCACCATCGCGCCGAATCCGTCCGGCCCGTCGATATCGCCCGTTGCAGAAGCCCCACTGGCGAGCTCGTCGTCGTCGTCGTCCAACTCGATCGACTTTAGCAGATTCGTAGACGGGACACCGATCACGGTGCACCCGCGGATGGCGCTGGAGACCGTCATGCAGATATTTAAGAAGCTAGGCCCGCGGGTGATCCTCGTGGAGCAGCGGGGGCGGTTGTGTGGTCTTGTGACGGTGAAGGATGTGCTGAAGTATCAGTTCAAGGTTGAGAATCGGGATCATCCGCGCGACGATGCGTGGGAGACGGAGCTGCAGGATTGGGTGTGGCGGTGGCTGATGAGGGTTGGGGCGTGGATGGAGCGGAAGGCCGGTGCTGCTTCTGTCTTGAAGTTTTTCTTTCCTAGGCGGGGTGAAGGCGGTGGTGGCGCCGGGGGAAGTGGAGGCGGCGTGGGGCGGCCGCAGAGTAGTGGTGGTGATTCGGATGTTCACGATGGGGTGGAGCTGCTGGGGGACCATAATGGGTATGGACGGTCGTTGTAGGATTTCTGCGCGTTTTATTCTCTCATTCGGGCGGTGTATACAGTTTTGGACAGCTCTTGCATGGTTTGGATATAAACTGGCTGATAGCTATATAGAGGAATCGCATGCATCGCCGGATGCGATGCATTATCTTTGTAACTTGTCTATTGTCTTTGTCTATCGTCTACCATCTAGTCTATCTTCGTCTATCTCTAAGCTACTGCCTGCGCATACAAGCAGTATATATCTATTTATCTAATGGGTCGTCGGCTCCAACTTGGCGCCAACCTCCATGATATCCTCGATCGTCCGGCGGCCCTCAACCACATCCTGCACGTACCGATGAATCTCGGTAAAGTCTTCAAAGACAGTAAACGGCACACCCTCCTTGACACAATACGTTATCAGATCCTTGCCCTTCTTCGCAAATAGCAGATCTGTCTCCCGCGCCGCGCTGAGGTCGCTCACGCCGTCGCCGCAGTAGAAGAATTTAGGCCGTTGGCCCGCCGGATATGTCGTCTCTGTTGTGTATTTTCTGATCGTGCGGCTCTTGTCGTGCCCGAAACCGCTTTCCGGGTCGCGGTAGGCGATGGTCCAGGTTCCGTCTGCCGCGACGGTCACGTCGTTCGCGTAGATTTCCAGGTCGGATGACGCTGAGGGGCTAGAGTCCGAGGGGGAGTCGAGGTAGGATGATAGCAGGGCTTTGATGATGGGTAGCATGCCGCTTGAGACGACGATGACGGGGACGTTGGCTGAGCGGCACCACGCGTAGAAGGCGGCGAAGCCAGGGTCTAGTGGGATATTGCGCTTGAGAATCTCAATACACTCGGGCAACGGGGTCTTGACGGATGCGAGCATCTCAACGAAGGCGTCTCTGTATTAGCGATAATTAGCATGGCCATATGGGTAGCTAATTACTGGGAGTGGAGGTTGAGTATATATGTACCGGAATGTCAGGCGGCCGGAGAGGATCTCCTCGTTCAGCTCTTTACGTTTAGCTAGTCCGAAGCCAAGGTTGTCGGTCTATACTGTGCATTTGCGGTCAGATATCGATATCTGAATTCTGTATCCGCGCGTATCTGTATCTACAGGCAGATGCTATTCATATGCGCTGGAAGGTTATATTACCAAGTAATCATTGGCTATTAGGACCTTTGATTAGCTGGAACCGCGCTATGTATGTACGGGGAGATGAAACTGAAGATGTATGACGTACAATCAATGGTGGTGATAGTGCCATCCCAGTCGCTAAACACGATGGCCGGGGGTATCGGCGCCGATGCAGACATGATGGCAGTTACGAGCGCCGAATGACAGACAGGTGATCACAGCTTGTCGGTAAATGTGTGTATCTTTGTGGTGAACTGAGGGGAGGAGTGATGGAATGCGGTTGTCCCGATGTCTTATTTTACTTGGTGGGTCACCGACATTGCGTCCGAGTCGGAGCCCCGTCGCTTGCTGCACCGCTCGCTTCTGGCGCGTGGCTTTGTTGCATTTTTACTCCCTGCTCGAACAGTCACAACATCAAATTGCGGTAGCGCTGAGCTCACGACATCAAATCATAGATATCATCTATACCACCCAGCATGGAGACAGACGGCATCGATGGTGGTCTGGACGCTGCTGCCGACGTCGACCTCTCTGACGAGACGCAGGACTTTCGCTTCCTCGCCGCCATCGCAAAGTACGTGCCTGTCGCATGCATATAGCAGTCATGCATCTGCCACTGCTTGTTTGCATGTATGGATGAACTGACGACTGCGACAGGAAGGGCGGAGGCGGAAGCATCCCCAAGCGCGGCGAGAAGGATTTCGAGCCCGATGGCACGAATTTACAGTCCTCGACGCTCGAGGACAGTCGGAACGCCATGTTCCAGGCGCTGTCCGTCGAGCGCACGCACACCGGGTATGTATATAACCTCGACCCAACTTCTACACATCTATATATGCTAATGAGTACTACCGTTTAGTAAAAACCGGGTAACAGCAACCTGGCATCCGACTCGCCGTCTCGCAAAGGTGCACGAGCAGCGCGGCGTGCTCTTCAAATCCATGGGCCGCGCCGACAGCACAGGCACAACCTGGTTGCTTCCCGAAGAACTCATCTACATGGTCGAGCGCGGCAGCCTCGAGTGCTTCTACGACTCCACCGACGTCCCGATGAGCGTGCAGGCTGTCTACGCCGCCGCCCTCGCCGCCACCGGCGGACTGGAGCGCTACCAGGTCTACGCGAACCTACGACGGACAGGGTACGTCGTCTACCGCGACCCCGCGCAGCAGTACGACGAGCTCTTCCAGAACGTGGGGTATGACTACCGACCTGCGGAAAGGGGAAATCGCGGCTGGGGTCCGCAGGTGTACCTGTGGGGTTTGGGTATCTTTAGCGCGCTGTTCACGTCGGTGTTTCACGGGAGGAAAGGCGCGGACGCATTCCAGGCGATGGTGGCGCCGGGAGCGTATCGGAATTATAAGGAAATATACAATCGGCTGCTGATACCGCGACGAACGCTCGAGCTGCCGCCGACGAGGCGCGGGGATCCGTTGCTCAACATCACATTCCACGTGTGGAAGCCGCGTCCGAATTTCAAAAAGTCGAGCCCCGGACCGCCGGACTTTTACGTCACCGTGCTCTCGACGAGGGATACCAAAATGCCGTCGCTGGCGCAGATCGAGGGGCTGTTCAACGAGGTGCCGGAAGTGGCGTCCCGACAGACGGGTGTGTATCAGCTCTTGAAGGAAGGGAAGAAGAGCGTCGTGCTCGCGGTTGTGGATTATGGGGTTATCAGCTACATGCGGTTCTCGGACTCGCGCTTCCTTGAGCATCCGCTGGACGTCGACCCGCCGTCTACCGCGAAGGGCGGGAAGGGTAAAGGCCGACCTCCTAAAAAGGGTGCAACAGGGAACCAAAAGTCGAAGAAGTGATAGCGGGAATGTAATTAGATTGCATCGACTATCGTCCAGCTAGCTTGCTTGTAGAGCTGACGATGAGCTGCTGTCTGCTATCGGTGCATGTACATAATGTATACCTAAAGCTGTGTGTATACTACGTCTCCAGAAAGTCCGCCATGGTCATGAGCTCTAGTGCCATCTCAGGCGGGATGTGGAAGTCCGGTATATCGCCCTTGCGCCCTGCGTATTTCTCCTTATAGCAAAAGTACTCGCAGATCTTTTCCAATATGACGGCACTGCAGTCCATCAATTAGCCTTCTATATCCATAGATTCAAGACACACGCGGTGGATGTACTTCATCTCGTCGAAGCGGACGCGGTTCTCCTTCGCTTCAATGTAGCCGCCTGACGTCGCAAAAACGTTAGCCAGATGACAAGATACTTTAATACTCTGATCAACGGACGGACGGGCGTACTTTTCTTGTTGAACATGTTGCGGATGGTCTTGGAGGTGAAGGCTGTTTTCTTTGGTAGTACGAACTAGTAGAGAGATAAGAGTCAGCCACGCCCGCGCCGCGCCCTACATATATACCAGCCTGTGTGCTGTCGCTATAACGTAGACCATAAACGGACTATACACGAACCTGGAAACCATCGTTGCTGACGAGCGTCAGCGAGCCCGTATCGTCTGCTGCATCCGCCATCGCTGGTAGACAGTGTTTTGATTGCGGGTTCGCAGTTGGTTGATTGGTAGGTGGGTTGAGTGGGATGAGCGTTCGTCGCGAGCTCACGTCGACAGGTGCTTGGAGCGTGGGTGTTTGTCGTGTGGAAGTTACCGGAAATGGTGGCATTCACGACAAACAGCCATGCGACAATTGCAACAAACTCAACACATCCAGTTATCTCTTCCGTAGAAACATCGCCTTCTGCGAGATATCAACTGTATTGCCGGTACATCAAACCGGTCTACCCCATAGTACGTGCAATTATCATGGAGATCCATCCAGTAACGACAATTAACGCTCTGACAGTACGTGTAACTACTATACCACAAAATTTTCAACAAATGCCCGCTCAATAGCCATCAGTCTCACACAAGACAGACCAGAAAAGAAAAAGAGAGAAACAAAAACTACTATACAATGAAGGTAATAATTACGTTAAATGTATATATGACTGTAAGGGGAGGAGTAAAAACCGTGAATGCGCCATGCCTTCGCCGAAATCGCCATGCATGCAATCAATCAATCAATCCATCAACTAGACGACCGCTGCAGTCTCTCGCCATCAACAAGGCCCGAGAGTAGAAAAGAAAGGTTCTGTCCCTATCCGCGAACTTTCGTGTATCTTCCTCCACTCAAACGGCCGCCAGATCAGCCTGCAGCAGCTCCACCTGCATCATCCGCCTGATCTTCGGGATATCCTTCTGTGAAAACGATAGCATCCCATCCCGACAAATCACCTCCGCAGTCTTACACAGAAACACCCCACAATCAACGCCATTCCCCTGCTGCGGCGTCTTATCGCCGGGATAGTGATCCGTCCACTCTTCATCCACATACCCACTCCCAACCTCTTTGCGCATGAACTCCCGCAGCAGCGAAATGGGATCCCAGTGCCCCGCCAGCGAATCATAGTACTCGAACCGCCGTTTCGCAACGTTGATGAACGCGAGCGTCCAGTGGTAGTTTCGATGGATGGGTACGATCACACCGTCTAGCTGCAGAATCTTGTCGCCGCCCGCGCCCGCGCGCTTCGCCCAGCGTGAGACGCGCGCGTAGCCGTGGTCTTTGAGCGTCGTTACAAACATGCTGTTGAGGAGTATCAGGTGCGTTCTGCCGTCCACGTTCGCGCGCTCCTTGATGAGGTGGATGTATGCGTTGATGACCTCGTCGTTGAGCCACTGCGAGCCGCTGAGCGTCTTGAGGTTGCGGGGCGTGATCGGGCAGCCGCCGATTAGCCGCGCCTCGTGGTTCTGGTTGCGATTCGAGAGGAACCGGTGCAGTTCTGCCAACGAGTCCTCTGAGATATCTCGCAGAACTTCGGCCTTGGGTTTCTAAAAGGAAGAATATAAGCATTGTTGCTTGTCTGAGGTTTTGATTAGAGTATTCGTACCGGCGCCTGCATTTCACGGATCTGCTCTGCGACCTTCTTCTGCCGGTCCTGGACCTGCGAGTACATCTCGAAGCCCTCGACATGGTTCTCCTGTAGCTGCTTGATCAAGATCGCAAGCGATTCCGCATCGTGTACCAGTGCCCCCGGGTCCTGCCATACGCTATTAGACAAAACCGACACCTTCATTTCGTAAAGTCTGTAGTGATAATAGTATGACATACCTTTTGCATCAGCCAGGGCTTTACTACAGGCGACGCTCGCTTCTTAAAGCTCGACTCAAGCTCTGCTTCAAGCCTGGATGACCGCGAGGGGGTGGCCGCGGTACTGCTTCGAAACCCAGACGCTCGGAACGACGAAGCTGCAAGCATGCATACATGTAACGTTAGACCAGCACTTTATACACCGCCGAGTGAGACGGCAATTCTAGAGAAGGATAGGAAACGTACCTCCCGTGGATTTTCGAAGCACGCTCTGTCGCGGCAGCAGCTCCGACGGCGGGCTATACTGGCTCGGGTCCGGGAAGTACTGAAAGCTGGGATCCTCGGTCGCCCGCGTCCTCCACGCCGTCATGCTGCTCCGCCGCGCCCGCGAACTGCGCATCGACGACGGCGTGCTCGACCGCTTGTTGACCCTATCCTGCGACGACGAGACCGAGAACCGAAACAGCGAGTTCCCCTGCGACTGCGTCGCCTGGTTCCGCCGCGCCAGCGAGCGCTTCAACTGCTGCGACCCGTCCAGCACCGGCCCGCTGCGGGCGGTGCCGAATATCGGCGTCTCGGACCGCTCCCTCCATTTCGACTCCGTATACTCCAATATCGACCCGCCCTTCGCTATATCGCCCTGCGGATCCGTTACGTTCGTCGACGGCGTAGGTCTATCCGAGGAAGAACGATTGCTCTGGCCGCTACTAGGCGGGTCGCAGGGCAGCTGTATATGTTTCGACGTCGTCGTCGTCGTCCGCAGCGGCGGCGGCGGACTGTCGCGCCCATCGGCAGGGGATGGCCGCCGCCGTTTCCGCGAGTTTCCCTCGAATGTCGATTTATACCCTATCTCCTGGCGCTCCTCCGTCACATCGTCGCGGTCGACCGTCCTGTCGGCACTCTCGCCGTCGCCGCCGTCGCCAAAGACCTTATCGACAACTACGCGGACGACCAGAGATTTGGTCAATAACGGGTTTGAGTGTACGTGTTTATATGCGGCGTGGCGCCCTTACTTGATGACCATAGATTCTTGAATAAGCTCGCCATGACACCCACGCTGTCCTGCTGCTGCTGCTGCTGCTGCTGCTCGTCGTGGGTGGTCGGTGGTCCATGCGCGACTATGCTGGCGGTTGTCCTCGTCGTCGCAGTCGCATTCGCAGACATGGACGTGCGGCGCCAGTATCACTGCGATTTGTGCCGTTACGTTGCCGTGATGTATAAATAAATTCGTATGTATATTCGGTAGATATATCGGGTAGTGGTAAGCCACGTTCTGCGTCGGTGCTACGAAGGCGCACAAGCCATGGAGCGAGCTGACGCCAAAAATGTAATCGCAGGGTTTGCGCGATATTTGTATATAGGATGCAGGCGACGGTATGTCCCCTGTGTGGAAATGCTGGATGCTGCTCGAAGGTTACGCCTGATGCGATAGATGGCGGGGCGCCGGCACGCTTTCGTTGGGCTGGTCCGGAACGCAGAGCAATTGGACGGTGGTGTTGCGCTCGGTGGGATGGCAGCCGTGTGGGGAGGGTAGTTGTGAGGTGAGGGTAACTGTGGGATTTGTCTTGCGAAATGGACCGTGAGAAGGAGTGGTGAAGATGGCGATGGTGGTGGTGATGGGGATGGATGGGTGGATGGATGGATTGGAGGCATTTTGGCTCCGCGCGTGGCTTTCACAACAACGCCTTTGGAGCCGCAACACAAACAACTGGTTCGGAAGGGAATAAAACTAAGCTGCGATTTTTGTCTACCCAGCCGAACGAACGAACGAACGAACGAAAGAAATACAAGCTGCATCCTCGAGTTCCAGAACAGAAGAGGCCCCAGGCGTCAGAAATCACCCCATGCGCAGTGTTTCCTTAGAAATGAAAGCGTAAGGGCCAATGCAGTATCAACATTATTAATGGCTAGTCAGTCCATCGGGCGGCCGTTCACGTACTCGTACATACTACATCGAGACATACATGATGGTGGTGATGATGTTGTATATGAGATCGAATAAAGGTGGCGATAAGATTGAGGATGGGGAGAAGTAACAAGAATGAAACAAACTAAGTACTAGCCAAGAGGCGCAGCGCAGTCAATGTTCAGCATCAGCATCATATTATCGTATCGATATCGTCTCCCAGATCCCGATTTTAGTATCCAATACTCCGAATTAACGTCAACCCAGAATAGCGCATCCGTAAAAAGAAAAGAAGCTCGCAGTCAGCCAGTCGGTCAGTCAGCTGAGGACCCAGCCAGAGAAATAGATGGGCTAATGCATAGGAAAACGAGGGCGAGGGCGGATGGTATGAAAAGTGGTATTATGGAAGAATCGAGAAAAAAGTACATCATACACCATTGCAACAATCGTCAGAAACAAAAATAAAATTATGAAGGAACGAAGGAAAAGCCCGCTTTAACATGACAGACATGATGTGATGAATGTGAGGAAAAATCGCTACCCAAGAAACAACCAAACAAGTAATCGACAAAAGATATATCCGCCTCAGACAAGATATCGCCACGACAGATAAAACCCGGAAAAATATGCCAACAAGAGAGTAAAGAAGCAAAAGTAAGGTGCTAACAACGATGGAGAATGTAAGATGGATGCGCGGTGATTGCGTGGTATCGTCATTATTTAGCCGATTCGGATACATTATCGTCGACTGAAGGCCGTAGAGGGGATGAGTCCCCGAGATCCTATAAACGAGCAATATTCGCTCGTCATTCCCAGTGCACAATAAACATGCGGGGAAGGACGAGCAAGGGGCCCTTGCCGTAGTCCGGAGATGCGTGGTTGATGGTATGATCTGATATGATGTATGCGATGTGATGTGACAATTCGCAACATCGCCTTCACCGGCCGGGTAGGAGGACTGTATCCTATCCGTTTGACTCGCGAGACCGCAATGCGACGTCGTCAAGTATCCTGGGGTTGGTAATGTAACATATATGTACGGTATCTGCGCCGGGGTGCAGCATCGTACGATACGGTGCGGTGTACGTCCAGCAGTCTGCAATCAGGGGCTCGAGACCGATGTATGTGTATATGTATGCAAGTGCAAGTAAGAAGCTTTGTGTGTATGCAAAGTCGTGCGCGGGATCATTCGATCAGCAGCTTTCTGTCCGACCCGACGTATGTCATGCCGAGCTTGTGCAGCGCGTTTCGGTCCTTCGGCCGGATGATCACCGGCGACGGCAGCATCGGGTTGTCGGGGTTGACGTATTTCGCGTCGTTGGCCGCCTGCTCGATCGCATCCATCTCCTCCTTGCACGACTCGTGGTCGAGGGGGCAGACGACTATCCGCTGCCGTAGCGTAATGTCTCTCGCCGCGCTAAACGTCGCCTGTCGCGCCAGACAAGTTAGCAGATGTATAAGACCAGGCGTGTAGCAGTGTATCACTAGAGTAGGAAACCCACCTTTATTGTTAAAAAGTACTCAATCTTGTATAGGTACGCCGCCGTTGTGAATCCGGAAACATGGTACAGCGGAAACCCCTGCTTCTGCCGCGGGATGCACCCGTCGTTATCTCTGACCTCCTTCCGCGGGAACTGCAACGAGCAGTGCGTCTGGAACCCCTCCGCCGGCAGCTTGCGGTTGACGGTGACCGTCTGCCGCTGTATCTTGTTGATCACGGTCTTGGGCTCGTCCCCCTCCGGATTGAACGTTATCGCCTCCTCGATCACCACTGATATGTTCTTTATCGACACCCTCTTCGCCTTGGACCAGTCCGGGTTCGGCGAAACGTAAATGTTGATCTGTACGGTGTCGCCCGGCCCGTAACTCCACCGCGGCAACTTGATCCCTAGATTCACAAGATGGTCCGTCGTCTTCTCCTGCACCTCCTGCACATTGTACATGCCGAACGTCGACAAGCTATCGTACCGACACAGAGGGACGGGAAACGGGAACCGCTTCATCTCCCCGTTGGCTTGGTTGCCCTGATGCAGGGTCACGACCAGCTCGTAGAACGTTTCCAGCGTCCGACTCGGCAGGGAGATTGTGGCGGGGGGTAAGCGAACGGCCTCGAAGCCCGGGCGGTTGAAGGGGATGAAGAGCACGAAGGGCAGGTCCATGTAGAGGATGTCCTCGTGGGAGACGCTGTGGTGGCATCGGTACAGCATGAGCTCCTTGCCGACGAGGTCGGCCCATTCCTTGCGCGGCGCGGCGAGGTGGTTGACGATTTTGGTGTCGGCGTGCGGGTGTACGGTTTCGCGGCGGTAGAGACCTATGGAGACGTATGATATCTGGAAGGGGGCGCTGACGCCGACGGCGGGGCGGATCTCGACCTTGCCTTCTATTCGTGGCTGGAGACACGGACGGAAAGAGAAACATTAGCGAGAGCGGTCTTTCTGCGTGTAGATGCAGGTAGACGGGATGGATAAGCAGGTGCATGAAGCAGTGGCAGTAACATCATCTATAAGTGCGATCTGGGGGATATACCAGCGTGGCCGAGATGCCTGGATAGCCGACGAGGAAGTTGCTGTTCGGCGGACCGCTCACTCTGACTCGTGCCGTCATCGCGCTCGGCCGGAGCGGTCCGAACAGTTGGATGGAGGAGTCGAATGGTCAATCCGAGGAGGTTGATCCGAGATTGTAGAAGCGGCGTATTAGCTAGGCGGTGGCTGGAAGAGTCGGACGGACTGTCTGTAAAGAAGGCGGCTTCGTCTCAGCTCAGCGTCCGTCCCTCCTGCTGGCTGGCCGGGGTATGTCTGGCTATCGATTAGATCGAGTACCGCCTAAAGGATAAAGCAGCAGCGGAACGTCGACGTGCAGGATTCCGGTCAGCGAGTCAGCCGGTGGGCGGGCGAGCGAGAGAGGAGTGGGATCCCGATGGAGCGCACAACCCCTCCTCCGCCTTGGAAGGGCGTTTCGAAAACCGCACGGGGAATCCTAACTGGGCGCTCGCGGGTAGTTACGAAGTATATATCGACGGGATGCGCTCGCTGCTAGCTGCCTTCCTTTCGTTTTCGTTTCGAGGTCGCTGCTGCCCTCTTTCTTTGTCAAACGGAATTTAAACTGTATTCTCGAATGGATGACTCTGGCCGTTTCCTTCGTGTTTCCTGGTAACCTTCCTCTTCCCTTTTGCTAAGCTTTAAGCCGCTGCTTGGTGCGGGGCAAAAGAACGAAAAAGGGCAAAATTGCAAGAAAAAAGGGAGCCCGCGGTTAAAGTCGAGGGATCGAAGCTGAAGGGATGGGATATCTCAGCTGTCGGGGCGAGGTAGCCTCGTCAGGATCCGATGGATGATGACAGCTCGGCGTGGATGCGAATTCGGGGTACCGGTGCAGGCAGCCGGGTCGTCGACGCGATGATATATCGCCGGGGAGGGTAATTCTGGTCGGTGTCGATAGGGAGGGTTCGATATCGATCTGGCTTATGGGTCGATGGCAATGTGCGTCGATGGCGATGCCGCGGCCGGATCTGGAGAGCAGGCAGGGCTGAGGGCAGAGGTTACATACAGGCCGATGTTGCAGCGCAGTCCAGAAGAGAAGAAGACCAGCTGAGCTGCAGCACTGTTCCAGCTCGACGGCGAGTCGGCCGGCGGTTTAATCAACGTCTCCGGACGAGATGACGACAAGATCGAGTATGTTAAATATTGGGACAGTGCGATGGATGCCGCACAATGGGAATTAATGCAATGGCACGTCGACGTCTCGTAATCGATTAACGTCCCTAGGCAGGCGGACAGGCAGGCAAAGCAGGCAGGCAGGCAGGCAGAAGCAAGGCCTTCTCTTCGAGGGAGCAGATCGATCTGGGGATATCGAGGGCGATAGGCGATGGCAGCGTATAACTGGTAAGTGCCTAGGTAGTATGCTAAGAACCGGTAGGTACGTATTGTCTTGCAACGGCGCCCGCAACGGTGGCCGGGATGTGATAATATAATATAGGATCTCACAAGCTGGAAGCTAAGGGGGTGCTGCACTAGCAGTATACCAGTACTGTGCACATGCACATTCCATACTACATGTATTATATCAATCTTGACAGAGGGGAATCATTGACTTCTGCAGGCGAAGGATTTCGTCAATGCGGGCGCGGCGGACTGCAGCGACGGTTCATGGCATGAATCAACGGGGCCTACAGCATGCCGTAGACCGAGCGAGTGCTAGTCATGTAGCTAGCATGCACGAGCGCACTGAGGAAGCCCAGCTGGCCAGGCCTCTCTCTAGTCTCGAGAAATTTGAAATCCGCTCGAGCGAGCTAGCTCGTGCTCGGGAATTAATTGGATTCTCTTCGAACGGCGGGCGCACAGCAGTCGCATTCCAGCAGACTGCTTCTTACGTACTACTAGTATGGAAGTAGCACTGCTCATTACATACGCCGAGGTGATACCAGCAAATGTGCTATAACGGCTTATGATTAATTATATTACGCCAGGGAGTTTACAAATTGCCGTGCAGCAGCCGGGCGGATTGGCGGGCAAACGTCGTTAAGCGGTCATGTCAGCTCCAGCTCCAGCTGCTGCTTCCAGCCACGGCAGCTAGCTAGCTCTACTTATACAGCTGAGGCTGCTTCGTATAAATATTCTATTGTAACACTGCAGTGTTATATAAAGTATTTAATGTGACTGCTTGTATAAATATATCACTTGTGCCGCAGAATATTCGAATAGGGAGGTATATGATAAGGACGTTATCGATAATGGTAGCTGCGAGCGAGGGGCACAGTCCACAAATATTGTCCATACAACCAAAATATTAATAGAGAAATGAAACAAACTTCCACAGGCCATTGTCATTAATATACCTTGAGTGGTGAAATTAATAGTGCACTGACGGTATAACACCCCTGATATATACCCAGGTATGTAATGACTCTACCCCTCGACTGGTCAGCTTCCGGAAGGAACTCGCAGCATGCAACCGTATACAGCTAGCCGCTTTGGAATATCGATATCGACGTTAAAGTTAGTCAGCCTCAGGCGTTCTTGCTGACCCGCAATCGCTAAATTCACAAATCATATGCATCGATACTATCTGCCATTTAAAATACTTCCCATCGATGGATCCATATACTCTTCCATATATAAGTGAATATCATTATAGAGGATGTATCTGATATATGTATCCATAATATATGCATCTATGTATGTACAACGAGTATCAGATGCTACATGCCGTCTAGCAAGAGCAGCGTCCACATAACCGTCATCGAGGTTAACGCACCCGCCACAAACCCCTCGATCACCCACAGCGATATCTCGATCTGTGGCACCGTCACAATCTCTTCCGTAAAGCACTTTCTCAGCCGGTGCATAGTGACTTGCCACACGTTCATCCCTTCTTCCTCCGGGTCGTAGTAATCTTCTTCCCCTTTATATTCCTCCACTCCCTCGCCGACCTCAGGTATCGGTCCATCGCGGTCTGTATCATCTGGCGTCGCTGTGGCCCCCTCCGTGACAGAGATACCGTCGCTCTCCGTCATCGTCGTCGCATCCGCTTGTGTCTTGACTTCCTCGACTTCTGTCGCATCTGTCAAAGAGCCCGTCGGCTCCAATGTCACGGCGACAGCACCCTCAGGTACCACGCCCTGCGCCATCATAATCATCTCCTTCTCCTCCTTCAACATCCCCCTCACCTTCTCCTCAAAGTTATTCACCAGCCGCCGCCGCTTCCACGGCTCCAACCCCAGCTGCACCACGATAAACAGCACGATATTGAACCCCATCAGCATCC
The DNA here is from genome assembly GCA_036872635.1 of Orbilia brochopaga. Lineage (NCBI taxonomy): Eukaryota > Fungi > Ascomycota > Orbiliomycetes > Orbiliales > Orbiliaceae > Orbilia > Orbilia brochopaga. Next base: position 204,409 of record JAVHNQ010000003.1, on the reverse strand, counting down.
ACGTGCCCCACGTGCTCGCACGCCGAATCTTGTCGCTCCACACCTGCTCTTCGTGGTACCGCGTCAATATACTCTTGCTCAACTCGCTGCTGATCCTGTCGACCTCCTTCTCGACTTCCGTCAGCCGGTTCTGCGCCTGTATCTCCGCCTGCTCGTTCGCGTGGTCCGAGCGGTACAGCTCCGTGAAGCGCTCGAGGTCTGTTGGACTCCATGTGTTTTTGCGTTGCAGCAGCTCGTTCACCTCCTTTTGCGAGTCGGACCGGCGTGCGATCGCCGCTTTGTATTCGGCTTTCGCTTCCTTCACCGTCGCCTTTGCCGTGACCAGCCTTGCCTCTACATGAGATACCCATCGACGCGTTAGCAATTGCTACAACCGTATATATGACGTTTTATGTGTGAGGTTTGCATGCATGTGTGTATGTGTCTAGGACGGACATTGGTGATTTGATTTTGAAATTAAATCGGTCGAGTTCATGTACCCTGTGCGTCAATGTCCCGTTTCAACGCCTCGATCCCGCTGTACCCCGTCAAGTCGTTGATCTTCTGCCCGGCCATAAAGATGGCAGCCTGCATGTGGTCCAGCCTATCGCTGAGGCTTTTCGCCAGCGACGACCGCTTTCCCTCCTTCGCGGACGGCAGCTCGGCTTCGTACCGCGGCGCCGTGGTGCTGAAGTGCTGGATCGGCCGGGGGGGCTGGAGTTTGCAAAGAGAAGTGTGAGCCGGCGCCGGCGCGGCGAGGGGATTGGCGCGGAGGAGGATGCATCGCGGCGAGGGGATCGGAGGCCGGAGTAGGATGCGGAGGCAGCTGGTGCTGCTGTTCAGGCTCAGGCCGAGGAATAACCGTGGCGGCGGCATCGAGCAATTGGCGGTTGCTGGTGATGTTGCGCCGGAGTTTGTACCTTAACACCTTTTATACCTGGTGTTTCGACTTTCGGAAATTTTCGCTTCACTCAGGGACGACCTCCACAACCTCAGCAACCTCACGAAACCCGACATCCCCAGATATCAATCCATTCGTCCATCCTCAAGGCCTTAGAATACGATACACCGTCTACACGACAATGATCACTCGGAAAACCCTCACGTTCCTCTCCCAGCAGCTCTCCTCCTTCCTGCGCCCCGCCTCCCGAATACCCTCCCTCCGCCCGGCGTTCACACCCCGCCTCCTCCCCTCCCTCACCACCACCGCCGCCGCCGCCGCCTCCACGCGCCAATTCTCCACCACCCCCGCCACAAATGCAACCTACCAGCAAGTCCTCCGCGGCTGCCGCCGCCCCAAGAAATCCCACAACCGCAAGCCCGTCTCCCCGCAACTCGTCAACAGACCGGCCATGAAAGGCGTCTGTCTGCGCGTGGGTATCGTCAAGCCCAAGAAACCGAATTCCGGCGAACGCAAGATCGCGCGTGTCAAGTTGTCTTCGGGCAGCGTTATCACGGCTTACATTCCTGGCGAGGGACACAATATCCAGACGCACTCGGTCGTTATGGTTCGCGGTGGTAGGAGTCAGGATTGTCCCGGGGTGCGGTACCATCTTGTGCGCGGGGCCTACGATCTTGTGAGTATTTCCTCTCTTACTGCCGTTGACTTCGCGTCGATGTATATGATGTGGTGCTAATGGTCGTAGGGCGGAGTGCCGAATCGTGTGTCGTCACGGTCAAAGTACGGCACAAAGAAGACTAAGACAGATTAATTGCGATTGTTATCATATAAACCTCGCTCCATGCTGCGCAAGCATATGCGGGGGACAATGTATATACCAACTGAGGAACATCAGGACGGCCGTGTAAAGTATCGTCGATTGCAAACTGTATATATATACATAATACTACGCGCGCGAAACGAATGATCGAAAAAATCAACGAAGCCCCAAAATCTAGCTACTACAAAAATGCCGTAACGTGACAAAGACAAGCGCACGCATACCAGCCAGTCATGCCGCGTAAAACCACCACCATGAGCAAAATAAGCACACACAGGCCATGCCATACCTATCAGGTCCCCAGCGCGGACCAAAAACCAAGATGAAGAAGAAACAAAAAGAAAGGGGAAGACAGGCTGGGCGAGACTTATGCGGAAAACATGCAGCAATCTTTTGGTTGTCCCATGGTATACTACTAATAACACAATCTCACGAGAAGTGAAAATAAGAGCAACTAGGTCGGGTAAGGGATCGATCTCGCTCGCATGGGTGGGTTTAGTTCATCTGGTATTCGTAGCCCTTCGGCTTGTTCATGTTGTTCGTCTCAAAGTAGCGCGATGTGCACGAGTAGCCCTTCCAGCTGAAGTTGTCCTTCGGGTTGCAGCTGCACTTGTACTTGTCGCGGTCTTCCTCCGTCGTCGGACAATGTGTGAATGGAACGTGCCAGTACCTATTACGCGTCATTAGCTCGTGCTCACAAACGACAGTTAAAATATACATATTTAGGTGATAGAAACGTACCCAATGTTCTCGAAGAAGTGGACTTCCTCTTTCTTGAGGAAGAGGGAGGCGCCGATGGAGTGGACGGGTGCGTCGCCCCACCGCTCGTAGAAGAAACCGCCGGCATGATCGAGGTACTTGAAGTAGTCTCGGTACGCAGGAGACCGCAAAAAGTCGAGCGAGCCGATCTCAAAGTTGCTCCACTAGCGACACCATTCTGTTAGTAATGGCACAATATATATATCACTCAGAGGATAAAGGGGTCGTACGAAATGGCAGTTGTTGTAGCTCTTGCCCTCGTCGTCAGAGATGAAGTTGAGATTGTTGTTCTCGACAATGTGCTGCGGGTACTCGGCCATGAATTTGCGCGTCGTCTCCCACAGCGTCGGGATTGTTTCCTTGTATTCGTACAGACTGATCACGAAACCGTACTTCTTCTTGTTCTCCTTCATGAAGACGAACGGGTCCTCGTCGAGGTCGCAGAACAACTTGATGGACGGCTCGACGCGCCAGTAGTACTCGTAATCCGCGAGAAGCTCGTGCTCGAAGAAGAATCCGGACTCGAAGCGGCACATGTGGCGGTAAGAGACAGAGTCGCCGTAGATGATTTTCCGTTGCCTCTGTTGAAATTGATATCAATTAGCCTTGCCGCTGATGTAGAGTATGGGGTGATGTTTCTTCTCACCATGTCTTCGCGGACCGCAGCAGCTTTGTCTTGGTCAATCCACTCCGGGAAGCTCCAGTGCTCCTTCGGGATGAGGCCATACTTGGTCTTGCCGCTGACGAGACGCGTGGTGATCTTCTTGAAGTTGTCGTCGAAAGGCTGATCGTTCAGGAAAACCCAATCGTAGTTGAACTTGCGGTTGAAGCGGTCCTCGATGTGTCGGATGGAGTTGGCGATCTCCCATGTGTCCGTATTTCTGGCGAGGGTGATGAAAGTGGCGTTCGCTCGCCTCCCAGGAGCTGCAGGTGGGGGGAGACTTTTGATGTCATTGGGGCTGGTGCTGGGATCTGTGCCCAGGTCGGCGTCGGCATCCGCCTTGTGCTCGCCGATGTGGCCAACGTCGGATTTTGGTAGCGTCGGAGGAGGTTTGCCGGAGGACGAGCCCACGCTGGAGGTGAACCCGGAGGTGTATGTCGAGGGAGATGTGCTAGTGAAGACTTTGTAGAGGACGGCAACAGACTAGATGAAGCGGACGCACGCAAGGGGCGCGCGAGCAAGTTAGCGATGTCATCCCAAGCTGTCCAACGACCGACAAACGCCATCTGGGACCGGGCTGCAGCCTCCCAGGGCATTTAGCCGGCCGATGCGTAGATGGAGGAAGATATCAAAACTGCGTAAGGGTACGGATAGGTGCATACGAAGAACGCGAGCAGGATGAACCTCAGGGTTCGAGCGTTGGTGGTAGCTGGCATGGTGGTGATCGATGCTGAGGAAGAAGCCCTGGAGCTTCGACCTGGGGAGTTTGGTTTATCCACAGTTGCTCGCTAGTGGCGTCCGGTCGATGGAGATGAGTTTTCCTCAATGTTAGTTATGGTATTGCGAACTGGTCGGCGGGCGGTGAGGTTGAAGGTGGTCTTTTTCCAAGGTCCCGCCGTTCGAGAGGTCGAATGCGGTAAGGAGAAGCCGGCTCTCCTGGACACAGGCGACGGGAGACAGCAGGATGTAACGTATGCTAGTCCAACGAAAGAAAGAAAAGAAAGAAGAAGAGGAAAAATAGAAAGGGAGGTTCAGGCCAGCTTTAACGTTTTTTAATTTTTTAACTCGGATGCTGCCTACGCAATTCTGCGAATCGAAACGTCCAGCCAGCGGGAAGATACAAGCTTGCTATCTGCAGCCAAGTGACAGAAGAACGGAGGATTCTCAGCTTTGCTGCCCGGTTCGAGTGCTGCGCGCCCTTTCAACTGGGCTGGTGCGCCGGCTGGTGTCAATTGCAACTTTGTCGCGCAAACAAGATGGCAGCATTGCGATTCGACCATCGACCAGCCGGACTCGTCGACATAGGGATGGATGGTATATATATACGTATGAATAATGGATTATGCACACTGTGGCAGCAATGGCCATCGACTGGGGCAGCACAGAGACACGCGCACGCACGGGCGATCGTATAACATCGAACAGCTGAGCTGCTGTTGGATCTCATGCTAACCATCGCCGGCCGACAATGCAACAGCGACTAGTATCTACTAGCAGCAGCCAGTCGATCGGGTTCGAATCGCATGCACGTGTGTGTGACGGTCGACATACTTGTATTCCGTACTTGTGCTATCCAGAGCATGCGTCCGGAAAGCCCGCCTGTGTGGCGTCGCAGACCAGGGCTGATTGGGAACAGCCTTAGAGGCAGACATGCACGTAATCGAGATGCTCCAAGTTGTACGTATTTGGCCTCTCCAGGGCGGACGGTTTGGCCACCAACGCTGCATCGCGGAGGGCTGTTGGTGAAGTTTATATTGCTGTGCGATACGACCCAGCCAACCGCGTAGGGACTTGCTTACTGACCTAGGTGCGTTCTTACAGCACCGCATGGGCAGATGCATTCCTGGGTGCAGCCGCGTGTGCTATTGCACCGGACGTTATATTACGCCCCCGTCTCCACTCCTAAGCTGTGGAAGGGACGGTGCCAGATTTCTCCCCCTTCCATCGAAATGTCCAAACTTTGGCTGCCGGGGGAGGTCGAACCGAGATAGACACCCCACCGGATGACGACGCTCCACCGCAGCTTTTTCGGCTCGTGTCGAACAGGAAACAAGCTACGCAGACCCGGCGGGCGCGAACGTTAACACCCACCGCTTGCCATCCAGAATTCCATGGAAGGAGACTGGGAGACCTGCGGGCTGGCATAGGGCTTGGGCGTCGATGTAAGGTTGGGATGCTGGTTTAACGATGGGACGCAAGATTAAACAATAACGCTGTCCGTTGCAATGCGGTGTTCGAGGCACGGTCGAAGCTGGAGTTGCTTCTCATATGCTCGAAATCTCGTGTATCCGCAGTCTCGATTCTGCCGCAAAATCAAACTTTCACGCATGCATGTTGCATCGCAGGCACCTTGGTGGATCAAAAGGCCCTTCCTGGACGCAGTTTGATTGTACTGCAACAGCAACCGAGCTTGCGACCGCGAAACTGCAGGTAGCGTACCTGGCAAGCGCCGGGAACCTGAGTTAGCTGGTCCTTTTAAATTGAATCAAGTTAGCTAAGGATTCAAAATAGTGCCTGCGGTGATGTAACAGCCGTCGATGTTTGATTCGATGCCTGACCTTTTTTTAATATGAGATCGTGTCGCCACTCCCAGCGACCAGGTTGTGGCTGATGGCTGAAGCCACTCGAATGCCGCCCAAGACGATAACCAGATATCAGGCACCGCATGGCCTGATAACATGTGCTCGCGTATAAGTCCCATCGGGTAGCTCTCTCGTCGTGCCTTTCCCCTCCTCAGAGACTCAGCAGCGAATAAACCGATATAGACTTCGAATCGTTTCCGGGTCAGTACCGCCTGTACCGCCTGGCTGTTCTGCTGTCGGTGCGTTGGTTTGTCGTCACCATCCGTTCTGGAAAGAGTGGGTTTTTTTTCAACTCCACCGCTCAATTCGGGCTGCCGCTACAGTGCTGGAACCACCGCACACCACCTCCCACCATACAAGTGCCCTCAATCGGTCTCCCCTCCGATATCGAACCCCGTCGCGCATCTCGACTCTATCGCTCACTCAACACCTACAGACGGCATCCAGACTCCGTCCACACTTGGTCTGAGTTCTGCTTCCGGCATACCGACGGCACCCTCAGCCCTGCTCTCGAGCCCTGCTCTCGTTCTTCCAACCCCGGGCCTTGTCAGCTGTGACTGCTGCCGCCCAGCTCCTAGCCCTGTAGATTCAAGCTTCCGACACAGTCTTACGATCACCACTCCGAGGACTGCAGAAACCCGCCATCCAGACGGCTGCCTGGCCATTCACAGGTCAATTACTTCTCCATGTCCTTTTTCGGCTTTGACACCACCCTGCCGAAGGATCGAGCTCCCAATGCTCCGCATCCCAAGCAGGCCCCGGGCTTCTCGCAGCAGCAGGATGCCTTTGCTGGCCTGTCGCGGAATGATAATGCTGAGGAGGAAGGGTATGTGGATCGTCTGCTCAGACTCGGGTTGCTCAGGATGGATGAGCCTCCATCTCCACTTCAAGCTTTCTGTAGTAGGAACCTTAAGCTGATAATATATCTCTCCTTATCAAAACAGCTACGACTTCGAAGATACCTATGATGGACTAGGCGACGAACTCGACGAGAGAGACGATGCCTTCAATGATGAGACCTTTGGCGGCTCCAGCAGTGGTAATACCCAAAACCTCGAGTTGCCGACCTTCTATTGATTGTATCGAATAATCTAACACGATTGTTTCTACAGCTCCTGGAAAGGACTTTGACTTTTTCGGCTCCACCGCCAAGGTGGCCAATGCTATCAACGAAGAGCAGCTCCTCTACGCTCGGGGTCCGAAAAAGTCGATTCCTCAACCTTCCCAACAGTCGCCTGTTCAGCAACGGCCGACGAAGCAGCCGGTTAGCTATGCCGCGGCCACGAAGGCCAAAGTCGTCGTCAAGCATCAAATCCCGACAGAGATTCCTGAGCTGAAGCCTGAGATGTCGTTATGGCAGACCACCTCGCCAGAAGCGACTCCTACAAAGTCCATGTCAGCTCATGCTGCTGTTCATTTCCGTCATGTTGAAGAACCCCAGGCCACATCGCAGCTTATCTCGGCACCTCCAGCAGCAGCACCCACACAGAGGAAATACAAGAGCCTGGAGGAAGTCGAGGCAGAGATTCTGGCGAAGAAACAGGCAAAACTTGCCGCTACGTTTCAACCGATTCAACAACCTCCACCTCCTCAACCTCAACCTCAACTTCAACCGCCGCAGCCGGCCCAGCCTCAATTGAATCAGCAAGATGGCTGGCCGGCAAGACCAGTGCAGCCGTTCCCTCAGCATCCTCAGATGATACCGCCTCCCCAGCACCTCCAACAAACCCAAATGGAATTGCCATTCCCACCTCGGGCTATGCCGCCGCCACAGCAGAACCAGCGTCCGCCTCCAAATGACAGAGCCCCAGAGCATCTTCAGCGGGGTCCGATACCCCAGCCTCCTGGACAGATGCCCTTCCCGCAAATGCAGCCTGGACAGCCGTTCCCAACCAACAATATGCAGTTTCCAATGGGCATGATGCCTCCCCCTCCTCATGGCCCGCAGTTCGTGGCAATCCCGCAGATTGGACAGCAACAAATGGTGCACATGAGCGACGAGGAGAAGGCGAAATATCTGGAGGAGCAGAGTAAACGGCTTAAACGGAATCATAAGATCGCGCAATTGGTATGGTATTTGCAAATGCTCGTTAAAGAATTCTGCCGCTAACCCTTGATGTTCAGTCCCGATATAATGGTCTTATGACTCCACAAGACAAGAACTTCATAACAAGAATCCAACTTCAGCAATTGGTGTCCGTCAACGAGGATTCGTTCAATGAGGACTTTTACTACCAAGTCTACATGGCGATAAGGGCGCGGAATAATCCTCAGCAGCCGCTGAATCAATTTGCTCAGACCTATCTCGGCCAACAAGGCGCTCGTGGCGGCAGAGCTCGCCGGCAAGATAACCACTTGCTACGGATGCAGCAACAGGTGCAACGAGCTGTTGCAGCCGCAAAAGCCAGACCGAAGGCGTCGCAGTTGGTTTTGGAGGGATCTTTGGGCAAAATATCGTTCAGCAATGTGAAAACGCCGAAGCCGCTGTTAAGCATCAAAAAGCAGGATAGCACCGGTGCAACCGATCCTAATCAGAAGACATCCCATTCGACATTCGCGGGTATCGATCGAAGAAGCATCTTGGCGGCTGCGGAAGATATCTACCGTTGTTTACTTGAGTTGGATTCTCACGAGAGGAAACACCCGGGACCGAATCTGGCCGGCCATCAACCGGACGCTGCGACAGTGCAGTGGTTGGAGACCCGTGATGCTTTGGTCCAAAAACTGTGGCGATCTATGCGTATCTTGGAACCTTTCAAGGAAGAGTAAGTTGCCCAATTGTTAGTTCCCTTAACGTTGGATCCGAAGCTGATATATGTATCCATGTAGATCTAGCGCTCCGCATCCATTCATTGCTATCTTGTCTGTTAAGAAGGCAAAGGAGGCTATCCCACGAGTCTTCAGATACATTGATATCGAGCAGCGGATCACTATTCTTACTATGATCACAATATCACTAGACCAGGTTGACGTGATCAAGGATGGACGCTACCCTCCAGACGCCGTTGCCCTGCCCCCTGAGACGAGAAGGAAGATTGAAGGTTTCTCGCAATATGTTCTGCCTCCGCTGCTGTCGTATGTGGCTGAAGCACAACTGAGTCTCATCACCGGTCTCCTCGGAATACTCATCGACCGGGTCAACCTGCTTCTGCTCAGTCAGACACAGATCGGACTTGCCTTCTTGACGATGTTTACGAGTAGAGCCGAAATCATCAAACAAGCTGGATTGGCCGATGATGAGCAGGTGCTTAAGTGGACCCAGACATATGATCGGCTATTTGCCATCCTCGAGGACCATCTATTGGACATATTCCCGCCGCACGGGGCGCAGGTTGATGATATGTATGTTTGGCAGTTCCTGGCCAGTATGGCCGTTGGAGCCAACATGCAGCAGCAGCAGAAGATGGTCGGTGCTGTCAAGTAAGTCTGCTAGCCAAAGGCCGGTTCTTTAATCAAGTCAGAAGCATTCAGCTAATCCTGTGCCTGCTCAGGGACCGTGTGAATGAGAATGTACAAGCAAGCAAGACGCTGCCTCAGGAGATGGGACAGCAGAAGCTCGCAAACACGAATCTCTTCCTTCGGGCGTTGGGGCTCGATATTGACGTACGTAGAGCCCGAATTATGGACTTGACTGCGAGAATTCTGAGCTAACTTGCCGTTCTATAGCTTTTGCTGGCTTAAGCTGGGACTGGGTGTAACCAGCCGGTGACCACGCCGTTTCAATACCCATATTTTTAGGCGGTTTGAACGGCTCTGATTATGTGACTTTTCTGTGATTCGCGTGTTTGTTATTTGTCGAACGATGGTATAAAAGCAATTACTTGAGCAGATGGAATTGCAGTGGAGGACCTGGAATCAGAGTTAGGATCTGATTGTAAATGTATGGCTGGGATGAGGGTCGATGGGCTTGCAGTGTACTGTAGCTTTGGTGGGGATGCGGAGCTGAATGCTCTAGCGACTACTCTTTCAAACGAAAACATTAGGTGGTGGTGCACCTGGTTGAATAGAAATCTAAACATCTCCAACGAGGATTCTTGAAGTTTTGCAAATTTATACGTAAATACAGTAGAATTGGTTCTGAAGATTCTGTTGCAGGGGTTTTTGGTGATACCGCCCGAGTTTTGAAGCGCGTTTGATTGGTCGTGTTTTCCCCAGAATATCGACCTGCATTGCATTCCTTGTGACATCGTGCAACTAACTCTCGTCTTGACATTCGCCCTCTCAGCTAGCCTCAACGTCCCTTGTCCACCAGCATGCGCACGACGCTTGACCAATCACGATAGCATGCCCTCCACGATGTCACACCCGGCGGCTTTGGCTGCTGCTGCTAAGGCGGCACCGGGTCTAGAAATCGGACAGGATGCATCTCTAGGGGAGCTTGTAAGTCTTATCTCTCATTTTTCTCTGCGACAGCGATGTTACGTAAAAGCTATCGAAAAGGACTGATGGCTAACAAGGTTTCAATACCACCTATCCCCTAATCGGCGGATCCACAGATATCCAGTCTTCAAACATACTTCACTGAAATCATCGACACTCCTTTCACATTCGATCAATTGCGGACGACAACGTTCTCCAGCCGGCTGCGTCCACTGATCAATACGCTGACGCAAAACTGCCACCACCCGGCGATTGTCGCGGCGCTCCTCTGCTGCAAAGCCACTTTCGCCAGCGAGGATGACGACCGTGGCCTGAACGAATCCCGCGGGTACGCCGCCGAAATCGTCGCCTGGCGATTCTGCGCGCACCTCAATCAGTTCACCGAGGTCATCGACTACCTCTGCTACGAGATCCCCGACGAGAAGAAACTCTCACAATCCCGCCGCGCGTCAGCCGAGGAGGTCACACCCCTCCTCCAATCCTCGCGCGACCTCGACAGCGGCGCCGAGCCGCACCTCTTCGCGGGCTTATCAACCCTCGAACTCGCGGTTGTCTGCGATGCGAAAAAGTTCCTCTCGCAGCGCACCGTCCAGAATGTCGTCAACGGGATCTGGGATGGCAGCATCGTGTTCTGGCAGGACCTCCGTCCGGAATCGCAGAAGCGCGCCTCCTTGTACAACCCGAAGAAAACGGACCCCTATTGCCGTCTCCGCGTGCCGCGGTACCAGAAGGTGTTCGAGGCCATTTTCAACATCATCTTCTTGGCACTGTACTACGGCGTGTTGGTGGAGCGGGATATGGATAAAGTCAGCGTGCTGGAGTGGTGTTTGAACGTCATGTTCCTCAGCTTCTGCTATGAGGAGGTCAGCCAGATTTTCGATGCCGGCGCGCTCTTCTACACTGCCGACTTCTGGTCCTGGGCGGACATTTTGATAATTATCATATATACCGTGTTTTTCGTGTTCAGGATGGTCGGGCTGGCGAGGCAGGATGTCGGGCTGGTGGATACGTCGTTCGATGTGCTGTCGCTGGAGGCGCTGCTGTTGCTTCCCAGGATATTCTCGTTGTTTTCGCTCACGCCGTTCTTTGGCACGCTGGTGCCGGCGTTGAGGCAGATGACGAAGGATTTTCTGAAGTTTCTGGCGCTGGTGATTATTTTGTATTTGGGGTTTTTGACAACGTTTACGCTGCTGGCGAGGGATACGTTTACGTTGTACGATATGACCTGGTTGCTCATAAAGGTGTTTTTTGGGAGCAGCTTTCTTGGATTTGTGAGTTGACTGTTATCGATGCTGTGGAATTGTGGTGGTTAGAGCTAACGGTGGTGTAGGAAATGATGAAGCAGATATCGCCGGTTCTTGGAGCGCCCTTGATGGTGAGGTTGCCGCCTTGGATCACGATAGAGTCGCACTGCTAATACTCTGGAATAGTTGATCTTTGTCACCATGACGAACATCCTTCTTATCACATCCTTGATATCGCTATTGAGCAATTCTATATTGCTGGTAAGTGACGCCGTCGACTGAGCCACTGACGTTCACAAATTGATGAACTTTCACACTAATTATTGGTATGCGGCTTAGGTTATGAGCAATGCAAAGTATGTGCTGAGTCTGATACGTGGCCGCCACGGATGATAGTTTACTGATACCTCTATAGGGAGGAATATCTCTTCATGTTTTCAACATTCGTACTCGAATCAGCAACATCATCGAGTAGACTTACGTACTTCCAGCCGCCTCTGAACCTGCTCTCTCTCGCCGTGCGGCCGCTCCGCTTGATCCTGCCAGCCCCGCAGCTGCGCGCCCTCCGCATCAAGCTCCTCAAAGCCACGCACTTCCCTCTCGTTGCCATCATCATGCTGTACGAGAAGTTGCGCGGTGGGCCGGAACAATCGCTCAGGGATCGCGTCTTCACCATTGGCGGGCCGCGTAGCTTCCGTACTACGCTCAAAGCACAGGTGGATAAGAGGGATATCAGACTGCAGGCCCGTGCGCTCATGGGACACAAGTACGATGAGCACAGCGACAGACAGCTGCCGCCATCGACACCCGGGACCGCGACGTTCCCCAGGTCCTCCTCGGGGCCTGCGATGCGTGACGACATGATGTTCTCGGAAGGGATGCTGTTACGTGGGGAGGACGATAATGTGGATACCGCCCCGGCCACAGTGCAAGACCTCACGGTGCAGATGGAGCAACTCAAGGCGATGCTCAATCGACGTATGGATGAGCTGACGGCGTTCGCGAAGAGCGAAGCCAGCGCTGGTTCCAGTAAACGCAAATGATGCGGTGCGATTGGACGTGTCTCTGCGTCAGTTGAACTCAGGTTTGCCCAGGTGGTGCCTCAGGTGTGGATTTGGATAACATCGGGAAACGGACATTCAGGATTACCCTTGCTGTGTGGAGTTTGCAAGCATGTAAGCTTTTCCGTCTGATTTTATGTTGTTGCATTTTGTTGTTGCATTTCCAGCGGACCGTCGATGCATGGGCTGCAGCTGGGATGTCGGTTTAGGCAGGTGTATACGCACGCTCGCATCGCAGCGGAAATATGCAAAGTATACGATCGATCATTCCACAGCGATACCGAGATTCATCTTGTTAGGGTTTTTATTCCGGTGTTCTTCTGAGCGGCTTGCGCGGGATGCATTGATGCAGAGGATTCTTTTGATCGATATGATATGTTAGCGTTGTCAGGGTGTGTGCTAGAGTGCTATCAAACTGCCGGGGTGTCGCGTCGTATCGATTGATTCCATTGGCGTACTTCGGGCGATACCGATAGCCATATCGTCGATATCGGAGGATGCTGCGACTTGCATTACGTACACTTTGTGGAGTTTAATTGGGTCAGGAAGGATTCGATACGGAGCGGCTCGTATACAGAACCTAGCTACCTGACCTGGACTGAATACCTGCATGACGTGAGATCCAAAAGCGAAGTTTGTTGTAAAATGTAGTGGCTGTAAGTCGAGTCTAGTCCCTTCGTAGTCCCGGCTTGCAAGGAAGAACGCTGCAGGAGGCTCCCCAGTCCTGCGATCCTTCTCGAATCATTTCATCATGAATCGAATCCTACTGGACCGTGCTGGTGCAAAAGCTATGGCTAGGCGAGTGCACGGTCCTTGCAATGCATATGTGGCTACTTATTCATCTATAGTCTCAGAAACGCGGAGCCTCCGAAGCTTGAATGTGAATCGATCGATAGATTAATTGCATGCAGGCATCAGAGTACAACGTCGACGTGCCCGAGACTTTGGATACTAGTTCCGGCGAATCTCACGGGCATTCGCAGCATGGCTCACGTATACCTCGTATACGCCCGGCCAACCAAATTTCAGGGTTGCGTGAATGCTAGCATGCAACCGCTCCTGTTGTCTCGATTTCGCGGGTCGGATAGGGCGCTATCCACGCAATATTAAACCTATAACCTACACTATCGATATCCGCTGTATGTTCACGAGGTCGGCGACGGAGCTACAGACAAACAAGTTGAAGAATCGGGAAGGCGGGAGGACCGTCGTCGGTAGAACATCACGTAATTACAGCCTTGCTAGTTTGCTCTGGGCTGCAGATAGCACTGGACAACGTCGACACGCGACACGGAACCAGGGGGGTCACGAAGCCTGTGCATATTCTGGTCTTGATATACCCTAGACGATGCATGAAAAGCCAGTAGAAACGGCTAGCTAGCTTTCATCGGAATCGCAGTATACGAGATGGGTTGCGAGCTGCTTGCTCTATTCATATTGATGTCGAGCTAGCTGGCTAGCTTGTTTTGGGGCATTTTGTATAAGTTAGGTAGGTACATGTACGTACCTGTGTACAACATCCATGTTTGGGAGTTTCTTTTCCCTTCCTTCCGAATCCATACCAGCGGTATCGTATCAGATTGGTGGGTTATAGAGTTCCCGAAGATGTGGTGTGGTGTCCAAGAGTATGAGATGGTTTGGAGGCCGCTGTAGCTGTTGTATTTACGTACGAGCTCCCGCTGGCCATGTAAACCGTTGTTAGGTGTAATTAGGTGGTGGATATTGGAATTAGTAGATAACTAGATTCATGGATCAGCCCTGTCAAACTCTGACAGACGTTTCAATAGTAATCGGAGCTATGGAGATGACGCGAGATTACCAACTGGCGTAAGAAGCCTCATAATATGAGACAGCTGCTTGAGGTAATGTCTAGCTTGGGTTAACCTGTAACCAGAGCGCTGGATATCCAACCGCATACGCATGTAAGAGGTGGCGAAAGGATTACGCGCCTCAGAGGCTAAGTTTCTCGCTTGCGGGAGGGAACATTCCGAGGGCATGTACCGGGGCGTCGACTGGGCAGGGGAAGGTGGCTGCATATAGGGCTGCGCCACTCCGCGGACTAAGCGCTCCAATATCCATTCGCAAGATGCGTGGTGATGTGATGATTCGAATAGAGAGGACGGTTCCGATGAGATAAGGAAGGTGCGTGCCGCTTGTTTGAGGCAAAGTCGTCGACGCGGGAATCTAGTTGATTGGAGTCAGCGGGATCTGGTGGAAGATACCGCCTATGGAATCAGATACTGTATGAATACATATGTGAGCCGCATGCTGTGCTTGGTTTGGAGAACTTAACTAATATATCGGCTTGGAAGCGAGGGATGGTCGCTATCGAATCGGATTGCAAGCCAGATTATGGAAGTCAGCAGCCTCAAGGCCAGGGTGTGATATGCATGCACCAAATTGAACCAAGACCAGTTAGCTTGGATACTCATATCCCAAGGACTCAGATAGTACACTCTGCAAGGCAGCTATAGCTACCTAGATCTATAGAAGATGCAGCTGCAGCTGCAGATAAGTCCGGGCCCGCTAGAAACAGCCACCGAAGGCAGCCGCATGGCGTGACCGAGACATGTGTATATCTGATATGTGGAGCAGATGCATGCTCGTACATCAGACCAAGGGGTGTCTACCGACGAGACATCGATGGATGAGGCAACGGAATATTCAGTTTCATCCGTATGTCCGCAGGTTCTTGAATGATAGACACCTCTGTACCAGACTCCTGCTTTCCCGCAACAAGTATGACAGACGAGGAAAATTTTCCTTGGGAGAAGCGCTTATGTTTCGATATCATTTCGAGAAATAAGACAGCATCTAGGAGGCAAAAGTTCCAAAGAACTCTCCCGACGTCTCATGCGGCGCCATCGGTTCATAGGCCCTGTAAATCCGCCTGGTGAGTAAGACAAAATGCAATGATAGAGCGATAGGCAGTCGTTCCCATGCGAGTCGAGTATGGCAACTTCCGTGTTTCCTACTCGATATGAGCGGGTCCAAAGGGGTCAGCTGCGCGTTTGGATGTGCATATATGACGTCTCAAAACACGTAAATCAAGACAGACAGGATCTTGGGGAATGTTGCGGTTGGGTGATTCTATTCGCGGAGCAATGATTGAGCCTATAGCTACAACTGTAGGGTTAGCGGAGCTCCAGGTGAAGTCCTCGTGCATGCTTGCGGGACAGACAGCTCGCAAAGGAAAGAGGGGTAGGTAGCTTGCTCTTGGTCTGCAGCTAGAAATTTAAGTTGCAGGTTCATCTCAAGAGGTAGAGGTACTTTCATGGATCCATCTGCAACGGTTGTACCAGCGGGTTCAATGAAACATTCGATGCAGTATGCTCTAGTATCGGAAGCTGCTCATGTGGGGAAGCGAATACAAGCCTCGGGGACAGTGGCCCTGTAAGCCGGCTTGGGGGTGGGGTCCAGATATCACGGGGAGAGGACGGGACGGCCCAGGGCATTCTGGTTTCGGAATGGAGTTCCTCGCGGCTCGCGATGCGTACTGTGCATGTGTCTACCTTATGCCTGGAGCGGCTCGATGGAGGCTAATACCGTTGACAAGCAACCGTGGTGCTCGGTGGAGCAAAGGGTGACATCTATTGTTTTGCGGGCTGTCATTGTTTGCACCGGCAGCGGCTCGTGGAATTCGAAGGACTTTGAACGCAATAGCGCGGCTCGAGGAGCTTCCATGTTGTAGACAAATTCAAAGTCGGCCATCGTACACTCGGGATCCTGCTGCATGACTTCCCGTCATCCGAGGCCATGTGTCTATATACGGGCTCAACTGACGTGCTGTCTGCAGATCTGGTTTACGAGACCAGGCACAAAGTTAGTGATTGTAATTTGAGTACGTTGGGTGCCCCAGTCATACCTATAGCTGGCTAGCTCTCTCGAGTTGAGATATCAAGGAATGTAGAAAGAAGTTCAAATTGCCCACTGTCTGGTCACGCCGGCAGGCGTTCAGGTTCCTCTACACTGCCGTACGCATCGCGACGTGCTAGACGTGACTCGCAGGCCTCGCGATACACTCTGCCGCATTCGGTCCATGTAGATATGGTCCTATACTCCAATTTTAATTCTATCAGCGGTAACCTTGCGAGCTTCTGATATGATACCGACTTTGTGAATGAAGGAAAAAGATATCGTATTATGACCAATTGCAGACTGGGTATATACGAACGTGCATGGATGGCACAGATGACAACTTCGACCCGCACACCAAACTGCAACACAGCCTTGGCGAGATGTTGTTGCATTCTCTGACATCGATTGTCGAGACTTCAGCAAACTACATGCACCACGCACGCATCGCACTAATAAGACACTCGACTCCAGCATCTTCTCACTCAATCTCAGCGAGGAAACATCCGGAAGGTTCAAACCATGTCCAATGTCAAATCTACGAGAGATCTCAGCCTTGGGGTGGCAGTGGATCGAATCTCCACCTGGGCTTCTGTTGGATGGCTAGTGGCCAGCGGCTCTGGAAACGTAGGAGCTTCCAACAGGGTTTCAGACTCCAGCCCTCGGCAAGGCCCAGTGCCTTTTCCACAGCGATTTCTGTCAACTGCATCTATAGCACAGCTACGCGCGTCACCTTGCTCGATTTGGTCAGATATCGACAGCACGTTCGACGAGCTTGGGGGATAGGCGAGGCTGGGATTCGAGCTGCTTCGAAGCAGGCAGTGTCGACTTGTGCCTCATCGGGGCTTCTGAAATTTGGCTCTATACAAAGTATGTCGCATCCGCCAACCAACCTGTCGGTCGTCCTTCTCGATAGAGCTTGGGGAAACGGTGGTATTATTACCCTGGTACCCTAGGCAATTATCCTTGCCGTTGCATGAAGGCCCAAGTCTAATCTGTAGCGTCGGAATAACTTAGGCGAACCAACATGAGAGGACATTTTCATATCCGTGGGTCTGTCTGTCGATATTCATATGCATACGATATTTGAGCTTCTGTCCTTTCCTTATTCGGTACATAGATGCATGCATGGTGCATACACCCACAGTATATTCCGATTCTCTACGCCCCCGTTGGTGACCAGGACCGCGATTCAAAGCCGCATGCATCATGCCCAAATTATAGAACGGATGGATGAGCGTACATGCGGTACAATCAAGCAGAAGCCGTTTTTGCGGTGGCTGGATTGTAGTCATTCTTATGCCATTGATATCGAAGGCAAGTCCCTGGCAATGAATTTTGGAAGTTTGACTGGAATTGGCTAGAGATCATGAAATCTAGACACCGCCAGCTTCAAGTAAGGCGTTATAATCTCTTATATGTGCGGAATTATCCAACCGCGATTCCCTATTATGCGAATAGCAGTCAAAAACTCACAATGTGACTGTGCTGATAGGTCCTCATTGCCGCCTGGGATGGTCGTTGGCGGCAGCACTCCACTTCTGTCCACTAAGAGAGACAGAGGATGGCAAAGCTGTCTCAAGCGAGTTCAAATGAGGTGGACGGAACCGAAGTCATGTGAAAATGGTTTGGTTGACGCGCATGAAAAGCTCGCACGAAGGCAGAATCCGAGCGCACGAGCAGGATACGAGGCGAATAAGCCAACGAACTTGAGCCCATTGCAAAAACCTTTCTAGCTTTGGAAAGAAGTGTACCTGATGCTTCCATGACACTGGTATAATCAAGTGATCCGGATTTTCTAGATCAAGGTACACGTCCTAAACCTTGATCGGTGTAGCAATTCCAAAGAAGAAGGAGGGGGGGAGCTACTGATAACATGCAGCCAATCCTTGGTAAGGCCTGTCAAATCAACCGAATATAAAAAATACGGCTTACCCATACTTCCTATTCGTCCAGGGATGGCCTGTCAAAGAATGCTATTGTGGGATTTTTGGTTTCCATTTCAAGAGTAGAGGTTAGAATCACTTTCACACACCACATCCTCTTTTTGTCAGTCTGAAGGCCGGGGAAATGACATATGTTAGCGATATAGTATAAGGCACCGCTTGGCTTCTCGCTAAACAATCTCACGACTGAACCGCAGCGTCGCTCAGCTGCCGTCGGACTATCAGGAATTGATGGAATCCAGAACCACTCAATTGAGAGTCGAGCCGCGTCTTGGATGCACAATCGCGAAGCAAAAATAGACTCGAGGGGCGAGAATGGAGCTGCGTGTCAACTAAGCGCCACTGCGGCATCCTGTGAAACTGACTGACAAACCTCAGCCGGACAGATCCCTGTGCCCAAGCAGTCTCGGCCTTCTCGGACGGCGTCCTGCTCCCCGGTTCTCTCCTCGGCTGCTCTCTGGGCCTTTCTTCTGACCTTCTCATTGTCATGCAGCTCGACGGCTGCACGTGCCTTGCATCGGCCGCCCTTCCGATAATGACATTCTTTACGAAGCCAACATCGTATCCCATCCTTTTCTGAGCCGTGTTCAAATCAGAGCGGCGTCCGAACTTCCTGTGCTCGGATGCCGTAAGTGGCATGCGAGAGCCCCACCAGCTAGTGGGCCATTCGTCTTATTCGAGATAAATGGAAACATGGTGGTGCGGACATCGACATGGTTCTGTGGACTGGGCGCTTAAACACAGCTCTCTTACTTCGTAACCGCCTCCCAAAATAAACCTCGCCGTAAACCTGCAGGCCTGCATCCACACCCAAAATGCGCATCCTGGTGTCAGAATGCAACTGAAGTGGGAGACGAAAACATAGAAGTCTGAATTGCTGACCACAAGAAGTTGTACTCCGAGGAGTCGCAAGGCCGCTCACGAACTCGAACTTTGATCCAATTCAGAAAGGGGTCAAGTTTGGATGATTCTGCCCAAACACTCGGACCAAACGGCTGGGTCGCATTAAAAAGAGCATCGCGCGTTTTTCCCGCCATGAGTCTCAGCTGAACCTGCTGGAGGCACGGACTTCGGGAAAATTGACCTATAGCGGTCTTGATTGGCGGCGCGGAGTCGGGAAAATTACACGAGCGACTACGAAGTTGGCAAGCTCCACGCGGGAAATTCGTCTCTAGACCGCGAACTGGTTCCCTGCTAATTCTCAGCGGCGGCGGGTACGCAAGAGACTAGCTGCGGCCTTTCCCTCACCAGGTTCAAACTGCAATCTTTTCATGTGGAGAGAGAACTTTTCATAGTTTTCCCTGGCCCCGCTCGATCCTCGATGGATGCCTAAGTTCGCCGACTGTCTGGCGCAATTTTCAATAGCGGATTTGCGGAAGGTGCTGGGCGGATTGTGTGTGACAGGTCAAACGAATGGGTCAAGGTGCCGCCGGCTGGCGCAAAGTCGCCTAAAGTAAGGATCGGGCCATGCCTCAATCACCTGAAGTCAACGACTCCACCACAGAGACAGCATGATTGACCGGAGCCAGCTGGGTAGGCTTTGCCGTCCCACCCGAGCCTCCTTGTGCTAGCCGTCGCATAATGATAGGCTTTCTTCAGGGTGGTGCCCACCTTCCACCCAGCTCGACGCCCCAGCATATACATAGTCGGTTTCCCGTTTCTGGCGAGCTCAGGGAGCCTGTCGAATGCCTGTCCATGGGTGCATCCTAGCGCATTCCCTCTACCGCTCAAACCGACCTGCATTCACATACTAAAATTAAATGCGGGACATATGCGCGAGGACAAGCTGACTTGGTACAGGTACTTGTGACTTTGTTCACCCAGCTAGACGCAGTATGACGGCCACCTCATGACGCCTGAGGGTGTACTACACAAAACATCTCGCTAATTCCGCGGGTCGAGCATCCTGCATGCTCTTTTCGTCCTTGGCCAATCCTCTTTTTTTTTTTTTACCCAACGAGCTTGAGGGCTCCAGTGCCTGAATTTCACCAAATGTGTCCCGCGTTTCCCTTTTCCAAAAAAATGACTGCAGGCTTATAGCAAACTCAAAAATGATTACTAGGGTTGCCCGCGACACCTTTTTGTATTTTTCCTCTGATTGCGCCTGCATGAGGTCGAACGGCCCCCCGGGGCCAGACGACCTGTTCACTCTTAGCCTGAGGCCCAAGTGAGCCAAAGAGAATAGGATGGGCTGCGCCTGGATCCGAGCGGTAAGGTGAGTACTAAGGAAGTTGAAAATTTTGGCTGACTGCTGGAAGACTATTAGAATTTTAAATGAAAGAAAGTTCCCTGCTCCGCTTGGTATTGCCTCGAACCTGCTTTGCGAGACAAGCCAGCATGATGAGCTGCCTCTTCTCGAGGTGCATGCTGCATCTGTCGAGCCAGACAAGGGCACTGCCAATATTGACGTTCTAAACGCGAAGCGCTCCAGCTGTCTGGCACACCATCTCATGATGACCAGGCCCTCCCACCCTGGCCACGGTCGAGCTAGCCTACCTTGAAGTCCATATCACGGCCCATCTCCCAGAAAACCCTACCTGGGTTCGCCAGGGAAAATTTAAACGGCTGCTGCATGCATAAATACTTGAGGCTTGCCTCGATGCGTGCCAGGGGCAGCTGTAGATCGATAAGTGGCCACCCCGAGACGATCTGCCTTGCATACCCCCCGTAGGACCGGGACCTATTGTTCCGGCCCCAGTATCAATACCAAGAATCACCGGCCAACTTGCGGTGCCCTCGAGAGCAAACAGGCCATAAAGAGTCGCCTACTGGCACAATAGAATGCAGCAGCCTTTCCTTTTATCGAAACAGAATCGCGAAGGAATTGCTACGACAATCAAAGCTATCCCCCCCCCTCACCATTAAACGGCCCGATTTTTACGCAGCTTAGCGATTACCGTTACCGCAAGGCTGTGTGTTTTCCGTTCACTATACATATACAATTTTTATTTCCCACCTTTTGAACGAGTTGGCTGCCTCTATATATTGCAACGTCCCGCCTGGCTGCATTAACCTGCATTCGGCGTGGCTCCAAGTTGGATATATTCACCACATCCGCGCAACCTCAAAGAAAGAACTTTTATTGTCCCTCAAGATTCAGCAGCATATATCCTACTTATTTCCAGCCGAACAAGCTTTCACAAAGAACTCAAGCCACTGTCTAGCCTGTTGGATTTAATCTATTGTTGGCCTTAATCTTCCGCCACGAAAAATCGCCTATTGAGCCAAGGGCCCCAGCAGTCGTCAACGGCAGACGGGTCCAACAGCCATCACGAAACTTGGGGCTGTTGACAGTCAACATTGAACGGTCACAGAATACCTTGACAACAACAACGGGGCCGACTCGTGTCAGGTTGACAGCGGATAGGAGCTCGAGCAACTTGGTCCTTGCCTTGGGAAAAACAACAGCAACAAGACGAAGAAGATCGGACAAGGAAGACAGGCGTAAAACATACACAGCCTTCTTTGGCACCTTGATTTTCTCATAGTTGCGGTCCCTGCATCCGTAGACGGACCTACTACCGGCTGTGCGATTTATTTTCTTGCGGTTCTAAGAGACTCCGACCAGGATGATAGCCTAAACCACCAATTACTACACCGCAGTTCGCCAGAGTCCCACAGTTAAAACAGCGCTGTGCACTGAATTTCCAACCGTTACAGCGCCCTCTCGTCATTCAGAGGTCTTGGAGAAGACGAACGACACTCAAAAAACGTCTGAAACGCACCTCTGTTGGCCATTCTCGTGCGGTCTTTAATCCAACGTCCTGCCTTAGATTTTGGCTGGCCGTTTCGAATTCGCAACTGTTGTTCTATATTTTGGTCGAGGATCGGATATAGCACCAAACTGCTAGCAGTGGCCACCACGGCTAGCTACTCTCGGATTCTTAACGGTGCATCCCATTCTGCTTCCATGGTGCTTTGTTTCGTAAGTTCGTCCCTTGCAAGCACCGTTTCGCCGCCTGCTCTGGTTTAGGCTTCCCTCTCCAATTCTGGACCTTTTTCCATATCGCATCACCGTTCGAAATTCGCTCCAACATCTAAGCAACCGTTGGGCTTGAAAAAGAAGAATCCGAAACGCATTGATCGATCATGCAAGCAAGACTGGTGATGCTCTCGATAAAGCAGCCGTTTTAGATGTGCTAACAGGTTACATAGGATTAGACGATCTAAGCCTTCCCGAAGATAGAATAACTAAGACTGAGGTATATGGATCGCAGATTTATCCAGAGGTTAGTACAGACCCTGATCCCGAGTAACAGGTTTATAAATTCGTGCGAGTCGCCTATTGACTTTCATTCTCTTTGGCGCTAAGACCTTAGATATACCCAACTTCAATTTATCTTCATCTAACGAAGCATCTGCCTCCACACCGCTACTTGCCCTCTTCTACATCCTATCGCAAGTGTTTAATTGTTAGAGCACTTCGGAGTCGAAGTTGCCGCCAATCCACCATGGCTGCCGATGTCGCATACCCTCTCGCGTTCTCTCAAGACTACGCATACCTAGGGATGCCAAAGCGAAAGGCTCCAGTGTATGACGTGCCGCATACCGCTGATGACACCGCTCAGGACTACGGAATTTTGGATGAAGCATATATGTTCAAGCCGCAAGACGCGTATATGAGCACTCCCAGAACGTCGCAGTCGTATTCCATGGATATCCAGCTATACGAGGAGGATCCTCAGCCAATCCAATATGGATATTCCACCATCGAAACAGCCTCCACACCAGCTGTATACGCGGACCATACAAGTAATGTATACATGCCATCGCCGGAGCAAAGTCTCCACACGGCCTATCGGACGGATGACTATGGCATGAGCCCAAACACTCTGCCAGTCTCGTCTGTTCCTATGCAGCACCAAGCGTCTCACGAAAGTGTCCAGTAC
Organism: Orbilia brochopaga; assembly: GCA_036872635.1. Classification (NCBI taxonomy): domain Eukaryota; kingdom Fungi; phylum Ascomycota; class Orbiliomycetes; order Orbiliales; family Orbiliaceae; genus Orbilia; species Orbilia brochopaga. The sequence continues at coordinate 181,332 of JAVHNQ010000003.1, read as the reverse complement.
TATCATACTCCCATGTCCTCTACCGGCAGTACTGACTCAAATATGCCGCCATCTACTCAAAGCATTTCCGACGCCTATAATCTCGCGGGTGCGCTTCCTTCCGCGTACGCTTCGATTCGGTCTAGTGAGACCAAGCCGCTCTCGGACCTGGGGCTGGTTCTCCAACGGACTCCTGATGGCCGTATCAGCAAGCCTAAGAGACAATTTACGACAGCTAAGGATGCTCTGTACACTTGCGCCATGCCAAATTGTGGGAAACACTTCAAAAGAATATGGAACTACAAGGCCCACCAGGACACACACAACCCGAACCGCTCCAAGCCCTTCCAGTGCTCTTTTGCCAATTGTGGCAAGTCCTTTGTCAGAAAGACTGATAAGGATAGGCATGAGACTTGTGTAAGTGTGCTCGAAGCCGCTTGTACTACCTTCTGTAGCATCATGAGCTGACATCTTCAATGCCACAGGTTCACTGCAAGAAGAAGGAATTCAGATGCCGCCTCTGCAACAGCATGTTTGCGAGGAAGGACACTCTCAGAAGGTATTTTCATAAAACTCTCAAGCAATCATCAAACATACTGATGGATTTGGAATTTCCAGACACGAAGACGATGGGTGCTCCAAGAGGATAGACTTTCCCAAGACGAAGCCCAAGAAAAGGCGAAGCCCAGTGATTCCGAACCGGGAACCCAACCCGGGACCCTTTAAGATTTCCCCTTCTAGGGGCAGCTCTCGGAAAAGCTCTATTATCTCCAGGCCACCAATGGAAGCCCAGCTGCTGAACAGCAAGGGCCCATACAAGCTGGATCACGAGTAAAGCCACTGGCAAACCCGCAGGTCGCCCTTAATGGGCCTCGCGCATGGAACGCGAAAAAGTTTTCCTTTCCATCCTGAGCTTTTGAGCGTTGGTCAGCTGGTCTCCCTACTTTGATTGGTTCCGTTGTTCACGCTTTGCATTTTTTTTTATTGGTGTACACCTCCTGCACCACCATTCATGTGGCGTTACTGAGGGACTTGGACTGTCATGCTGGTTTGATTTGGTAATTTCTGTTTAACGAGCAACGCTCGCTACTTTGGTGGAGGAAGGTTTTCGAATACGCATATTTAGGTCGGCGGCGTAGTCACTCGTTTCATACTATAATTGGCGTTTTGATAGAGTTGCATGAATGAGTTGATCGACATGGAGGTAAGTATCCTTTACAAGTTGGAAGCACAGGTACAGGTCTTGTTTATGAGTTTCTACAGTGTACTGGCGTTTCCTGGGTCATCGAGTTTTCTTTTTGAGGGTTTCCTCATTCAACTCGATTCTTACTCTCATTACTTCTTGCGTATGTCAGAAGCTTCTTGTTAATGACTTTCTTTTGTCTATGTTAACTTTATAACGTTTCTGAAAAAAATCCCAAACGCCAGACGACTGGGCTGTTGCCTGCGGCATGGATCTCTGCTATGTAGCTTCATGTCTGTTAGTCGATTGTGTGGCACCGCTACTCTGCGACTGTTAGTTTAGATACCTAACATGCCGCTAGGAAAGAGCTGTCATCCGCCTGTTCTCTTTTACGCTCACTGTTACAGCCGACTGCATGGTTATAAAACACTCGAGTCCTTTTAAATTTTGTGCGCCTCGACGCTTGTTTTCTCATGCTAGGCGCAGGGGATGTTGAAAGTTTCCCCACCGTTTCAGCTAGAATAGCGAAGAGAAATGGAGACTTGTAGATACATGTATAGACTGCGATCACTAGCCCTCGCTTGTCGCATAAAATTGCCTGAGCCCGTTTAACGCCTTTCATTTCATTTCATTTCAAGCCTGGGGTCTGGTGCCTGCCTGTCTCGACTATCGCGTGTAGTGGGAGCTTTTGTGTTGTGTCCACGACAGCTGCTTTGAGGTTTGTGTCACATTCCTGGTCGAGCGCGAATACCCGATCGGTTGATAAAATGTGATATTATATTCCGCCCGCCAGCGGAGACGGTCTTTCTCTGACATTTGCAAAGATATACCCAATACTAAAAAATTCACGATCTGGAAAGGGGCGACACGAGCTCGATCGAAATTTTCGGGCATGAGCTTTCTCGAAAAGTAGAGCGTCGAAAGCAATCATTCGAGAAGCAGGAGGCCGCAGTGGGCAAATTATCTCAAGCAGGTCGGTCGCGTCGCTTGCATTCTCTATTCATGCAAGGATCACAAGCACATGGTACTAGTACAGGACATGTATACGTGTATCCAGTACCTTCTTTCTCGAGCATGAAGGCGTCGGATTGCAAGTCGGAACCTTGACCAGCTTGAGGCAATAAGATATGCAATCAAATGAGCAGTCCTGTCAAATGACAGGACGACAAGCGCTCGAGCTCGTCAACCCCATGCGCCCGCGTTCAACTTCAATCGCAAGTAACGCCAGTGGAGCGAGGCCATGTCCAAAAACGCACGAACACATGCATGCATATATGCATGAAGGTGGAGGGAATCCAGCGATGGGTTCTTTCGACCCTAGGTACTGGTACATATTTGCCATGGCTGGGCGAACGATCTCTCAAGGTTTGCATATTATGACCCCACACCGTAATAACAGAGAGCACGAGGGGCGCGCCCATTCATTTTTCGGCGGGTAACTGGCGGGAAAAGGTGTAAATTTGTCGACAGAAGACGCTAAATATATTTGGCGGCGAAAGGTATTCGTCCACTCGGCTCTCTTTGAAGCCGAGATAATTGCAATTGTACAATATTAATATTGCAATAAATTGATACCATATATCGTATCTGTAGTAATAATATCATGAAGTGAGCAGGTTACTATTTTTCACTTTTCCCGAGCAGAATTCCTTGGAGCGCCGTGACTTCTTATCCCGCCCGGCATGATCCGTCCCTCAGCCCGCTCGTTATTATTAGACGGACTCAAGCGCCTCGTGTTCTCCCTGCTTGAGCTCTCGGGGGGTTGGAATCGTGATGAACCCCGGGACGTCTTTTTGATTTTTGCACGGAACGTGGCAGGAGGGGTATACATGCAGCCGCTGTTTGGGTGTTATTGGGCAATCAAGCGGGCGAACGAAATGCGATGTATAATTTTCCCGTTTCGGAGCCGAGACTTGCTCGTCCGCTTCTCGCAATTTTCTTTTTTCGCTTTCATTCGGTCAATGGATCTTGACTTGGTTTCGCGGGCTAGAAAGCCGGTCCTCTCGACCTTTGTGAGAAGGATCTCGTCGAAATTTCGCGAAGGGTTGAAACAAATTACAGCGAGATCCGAATAGACAGTAACCTTCATTCGATTCGTAGGAAGTGCATGGCAGAGACATCCGTCGCACGGCTATCTAGCAAAGCCCCACTTTATAATTTGTGATAAGAGCCCAAAATCCGAGACCATGGCAGGCCCATTCTAACTAATTATTGGCTTTGAGAGCTAGCTACCTAGAGCTCGGATAACGAGAGCCTTGTTTCAGGCGTCCCGTCTTTCAGACATCCTTGGGGAAGCTCAGCTGTCAGATGTCACATTATCTACGCAATACGGGACATCTTTTCGTACAAACAATGGTTCCAAGAACTGAAATTTTGGGTTCCTCTTGCAGGCTTGAATGCAGTGTTAAATCTCCGCCTGCAGGACTGCTGCTCCATGTTGAGTCTCATGTGTCATGCTCATGTCTAGCTGATTGCCTTTCGGCTCCCCAGTAACGTTGGCGTAGCTTTGACGACGCTAGATGCTGCCACGACACTCTGGATGTTCCCATCGTGCGTATTATTGGTAATCCTTGTAATCAATCGGGCGATCGGAAGCGTCCTCAAAAGCCATTTAGTTCGCAAGTCGGAGGGACCGAACGCGAGTGCCGGAATCCTTCTCGTATACATCATGTATTCGCGTTTGCGCAAGCCAGGATGGAATGATGCGCATGCGCATGCAGCGTTTCTTCTTGAGCTCCACGCGGGTACAATGTACACAGATGACACTAGAGATGCATCTCCACGGACGATGGTCGGTCGATACGTACACCGTCGGGCTAAATGACCATGATGTCGCCTTCGACAAGGCTCGCAAGGCTTTCGAGATTATGAGACATCGTTGCAGCAACACATTCCTGAGACCATTCAGCACTAGCTGGCTGAAGGATGGCTGCATGAATCGCATAAAGCTGGAAGCGCCACTAGCACCCGGAAGACAGGGCAACGTGATGCCGAAGCACACAGGCGAGGGCAAGGTTGCATGAATCTCCAGCTGCACGGATCTTCTTGGCAGACGCACCACACCATGGCCCATTGAACGGATAGCTCGACTCGACCTCTCTCGAAGCTGGGCGGTTCAAAATGCATTTGCAGCTATCTTTCCTGGCGCACAATTTTTGGACAAAAACAAAGGGAAATTGTGGAACGAAAAAGACTACGTGCAAATAAGCCGAATATCGACCGCGTTCGCCAACTATTGGTCGTCATTCTTTTGATGTGACCGCGATATGCGTAATATGTCCTACCCCGTCGAGGCAGCTTGTTTTCAATTCTTGGTACAAGGCCCATTCGGCGATTAGTGATTGGATGGCCTGGAATGAATACGACGGTAATATCCACTTCAGACCGTTCTGGACGGCTTATCTGCACTTGTGCCAAGTATTGGATCCTTTGCGTGCTGAGTTAAATGAAGTCATCAGACCCAAATCCACCAAATCCGCTTCCTGGACCACCAGGGCCGCGAGGGAGACCCCCTCTCGGGCCACCAAATCCCCCTCCAGGTCCTCCTCCAGGCCCTACAGGATCATACCTCGACCCTGGTGGAAACCTGTAGCGGCAGCTGTTAGCACTGCTATCCTGAAGTAATCGGGGGCAAGTAAGCGAGAACAGCGAGAAAGAAGATGTTTTATCCTACCTCGGGTCGGGGACGCCTCCTCCCTGTCGTCCGCCAAACATTGGGTGGTTCGGTCCTACAAACATTCCATTGCCTCCCTCCTCGCCGAAGAAAGGCCCCCTCAATGGCGCGTTCGGTCCAAGCCCAGGTGGATTCAAGTCATCGTCCCCAATCCGGTAGGGATTTCTTCCACCGCCTCTGCCGCCGGGAAATGCCCACGGATTTCCTGGTGGTCGGTTGATTTCATATTCATCTTCAAAGCCTGGGGGATCGTCAGGATTTCTGAGAGGGGCTCGTGGATTTCTGGCTGGGATCCGCAGTGGATCATAGTCGCCTGGTCCATGCAGTCCTGGAGGCGGAGGCAGTCTGCCACCCTCTTCTCTCGTTGAACTCGTGCCAGCTGCCGAAGCAGAATTAACCGCTTCTGCCGCCTCCTCGTATCCAGGCTTATGAAGCCCTGGAACTAGCTTTTGAATGATTTCTTTCTGGTATGTGCCAATCAGGTCGCTCATGCGCGATGGCGAGATGTAGACTTCATCAACGGGACGTTTGCTCGTCCCTGTATCCTGGGCGAAGAATGACTCTGATATCCAATCCTTCGTGAGAACCTCCATCGTTGCTGTCTTGTCATCACCGATGCCCAACCCCATAATTATGATTTTGCCGCCCAGGCGGTTAATTTTAATAAGGAACTTCATGGCAGACTGGTTGTGTGAGTACCGGAACCCAAAGGAGGAGGCAGAGGCGTTCCATTGTGACGGGAGTGGTTTCAAGGCTGTGGAGTCTATCGGTTCGTCTGTTTGCCTCACCGATCTGTCGTTAATATCGAAAAAAAACCCCCCCGGGCGGTGAATGAGAGGGGAATAAGTAGTGGGATTATACCTATTCGATCATCCTCTTCGAAGCCTACCAGCTTGAATCCCACTGCTATCATGCATGCATGTGCCAAAGCTGCGATTGCTTCTGTGGCATTGCGAAGCGGGGCTCGCGACGTGGGGTTCTCATCGGTCCCACCCAAGCTTGACGTTATCAGCCTGGAGATGCTGGACCGATCGAGCGGGTTCGTCGCCATCTTGGAGGACACAGCGGGTCTCGAAGAGCTCGTAGATGGAGCTGTAGTCGATAGCTTCTTCTGGAGTTGCGCGAACTTAGATTGCTGTGCCGGAGTCTGGCGAGCTTGCGTCACACGCCGTCGTCGTCGTTGGGATGCTCGTAATCACGTGGTGCAAGACATCGTGCCAGGTCTATCGTGCCAAGACCATAATCTTTTGCAACACCCAACACAAAACTATCAAACAGTTCCAACAGAAGCAGACTAAAGAGATGGTGCATTCTGTCAAGAACTGCTTCACGCTAGAAATGAGTTACGTTTCGAATTCATACATCCACGACAGTCCAATTCGTAGGAAATCACATTATGTCTGAAACTATAGCTGACACAGTTCCTTTCCAACGAGCTTGGGCGCGGGATGGCTATTTCGTCTATATCCGATGGCTTCACATTCGGATGTTGTTCATTGCGGTTTTGCGGTTTAACGTTTGACATGCATGCCACATGCTAACAGTATGTGATTAGCAACAGAAATGTAGAAGCAACTAGATCTATGAAACGGATCTGAGATACATTTCATATCCGTGGCCATATTTTTGGAATCAGAGGGGCCCAACATTCTCGGTCTCAAGTGGCTCAGCATCTCGTTGATATTATTTATACGTCCTGTCTACCCTGCAAAAGGATAGCTTATTTTTAAAACTACAGGACACAGATCAAGCTGTTTCTCTACGGCAATGATACTGTAGCAAATATCCGCCACATCAGACAGAGTAGACCTCTTTGCTCTGAGAAACTGGTACCTCTTTAGATACATCTTTTGGATCCACATCTTCTGTATTCAATCCACACACACATATACCATTTACGATTTTTCGAATATACTAATGTATATATTCCATTAGCAATCTTTTCGTTTGTACGATCATGGCGCCAAGAAAGCTTGCCGGTCGTTGGCTGTTAGGCTTCTTGGTATGTGTATTGACAATACCGACGCTTGCACTTGGGCAAATGCATCACTTTACTAATACTACTCGCCAAAGTACTTGCAATCGGTCTCTAGACGTAAGTTTTCAAAAGCTGCTGTTCAGTGATACCATACCACCCTTGGGTTCGGCCAATGGCATTTGTGTAGATGTTGATATCAACTTCTATGGTGCACGTGTATATATACAAAAAATTCTGCGTACACGTATTGAAGCCATTCTACTTATCTATTCTATACGTCGACGTCAGATGTTGGACTAGAACCCAAGCCAAGCTAATCAAGAAGAATGCTAATGAGTTGAGAAATATCTATAACAGTTCAAATTCGCGGACTCAAAGTTCCTCCTGGACGGTGGCCACCTCCAGTATCTAGACTACAACTGGGACCCCCGCTGGCGACCATATAACTGCCCCCAGCCATTTCCGTGGCAAGCCTGCATGAAACTACCGCCGTATTTCCTAAGTGCTCCGGGTTGTTATCAGAACGCCATGTGCGCTTACTCCCCAGACGCTCTGAATGGTACCAGCATCCTCAATCCCAAGAATCGCACAACTGGCGTCGATCTCAGCTATGCGCCCCGTGCGCTCTACTACCGCGGCGACCAAAATCTGGCTATGATAGACGGCAAACCCCGTGCACCACGGTTCTTCATCAGAGCTGCTAATAGCACCACCATGCGTCTCAATTCTATCACGTTTTCCTGGCCTATAAGAATGGACTTTGACCTCAATCGGTTCAAGATTCGTCGCGCGCAGTCCATTGTCATTCGCGCAATTCTACCACCAGGACATTCGTCCGCCCAGGCGTTCCACACCGTTCTTACTATCAAGCAGCCGCCAGTTGCTACCGGCGCCACAGCGCTGCCGTACAAAGGCTACACCGCGCGCACAACCGTGCTCCCGCCAGTACCTGTAGTGGCGTCATCGCAACTAGGGACCGCGCTGCCCCAAACACCTACAGCCCCCTGGATATCTCGAGATACTATGTCGGCGTCGTCGGGTGCCGTATCGATGCGGTCGAGCACCATGCCGACGTCACGAAACGCGACAATGACGTACTCTGCGCGCTCTAGTTTTACAACGATATCATCACGCATCCTGCTGCGGCGAACTGCCGTAACTACGTCGACGTCGACAGAAGCCATGCTTTCTCACACGCAAACGCATACGCCGACAATCTCGCCGGTAGCTTCGGGAACGCGACATTCATCCGGATCCATGTCTAGCGCTGCGTCTTCGCACTCCCTGAGAAGCTCAACGATGGCTTCGGGCACAGTGTCGCCGCACCCACCCACAGGAGCAACGATGCCAACCCCATCGGCCGTCAGAATGTCACAGATATCTGCATCTCCATCGATGCCGCCAAGCGCCATGTCGAGATCGCCAAGCAGTGTGGCAAGCATGCCCGCATCGCCGACCTTGTATCTGATTTATCATGGGGTGCCAGATCCGCGGGTTCAAGCTCGATACGAGTTCCCCACCAATGGCACTAAGATGTGGGATGGCATCATCGGACTCGAGATCAGTGCGTATTCCAGCGTTGTCGACGAGAACGAAGAGTTGGTCACTGCCGGCAAAGGGCAGAATCCTACCAAAGGCAGTAATATGGGACATCAACAATTAGAAACTGGCGAGTTTTTCTTGAAGGAGCTTAATATTACGACTGTTGCTGGTCCTGAGGGTTGTGCAAGCAAGTAGGAAGGATCACACGCCGTCGTATGAGTATTTCCTAAGGTGACGGCGCTTGGGTGCAGCCATATATATCCTTCGTCCTGTCAATCTGCAGTTCAAATCTTCGGGAAATTCGAGGCCGGCTAGTATTGGCCTATACATTTCGACAATAATACCGGGTGGAAAGCTGAATGAGTAGAGCTTGTGTTTTTACTTCGAATTATGTATTGATATTCTGCTCTGAGAAGTACTTTAGAACGTAATTTGTATTATAACGGGAGCGATAGCAATTCAATAGTTACTGTACTGAGAAAACCTAAAAGATACCGATATCATGTATACTCGAACTTGCGCACCAAATCGATACCCTTGAGAAACCTAGATCTATACTACCCTAGCCTCGAAGCCAGGCGCGGAAGGTACTATCCTAATTACCCGACCCAATGCAGACTTAACAAATATATATATCTGCCATTCGAATCCCTAGGCAGATGGATAGGCAAGGGCTTAAGCCATTCTTTCCCCCAAAATGTTTCATCAAATATGTAACACCAAGGAAGATTTTTCGAAACCCTTGCGCCCAGCGTCTGGTTTACGAGACGAGAGAAGACTAATACGCCTAATTGAGTGGCGGAGAGTCTTTCTTTTGAGCCATTGTAGGATTGATGATGGCTCCTAGATGGTTTTTGTGGAACTGGTCATGCAACTTTGCGATATGACCCCACGTGGGACCAGCACTAGATATATCAGTCCATTGGAGGACTAGATACATGGGTATGCGAGTATATATGAGTGTCTGCAATAGATTTCATGGATAGCCTAATCTGCAACACCTCTCTGTGGCACAGCACGGTCGTGGGTGGCGATCGAAGGAGGCAAAGCAGTACGACCTGAATTTAAGTTTATTCTAATTAGTAGGGGTTCGAGATCTGAAATGAAAGTAGTTACCTCCCAGGAATACGATTACAATGATCTCGAAGTTCACATATTGTAAAATATGTCTTTGGAGTGATTACCCCGACGTCATCAGCCGTCTCTGCTAGCCAAACTTACTAATATGTTGTTCCATAACAAGTTTACTCGCTATATACCGTTTGATATACATGCCTGTGGAGAACTCAACCTGTACCCGCGAGGATGCGAAGTGGGAGTATCACACCTGCTTGGACTTCATGTTCAAAATCAATCGCCAATGAGCATCCCCATGGTACATATGATGTAAAAAGACCGAATGGCATGCAACGATTGATTGCAGTTTGGTGTCAGCCGCACCCAGATCAATGCGCCTGCCGTTTTGCAAGTTTGCTTTAACTAGGCCGACACGACATGGGCGGCTGGCGGTTAAGATAATTGGACCAGCGCTCAATAGCTATATAGGTTAGAGACTTGATATTCCGACAAGAAGGCTTATCGTTTCAAACCAGATCTAGAGATCCCGTCTGCTACAGGTCTTTATTATGTATTTTAAATTCCAGAATATGGTACTCGTGAATGCCAATTCTTTTGTACTCCTGTCTCTCTGGAAGCTTTTGGCTCTTAGATATCATTCTTCTCCGCCCTCGCGGGATAGATAGTTCACCATGAGAATCATTGGTGCCATCATCAGTCTTATAACTGTCGTATTCAGCACGAACTTCCTTCACTCGGCTTCCGCACAGCAACTTGATTCTCCTGACGACTGGAGAGATGTCCCGGATTGTATTGTATGTATATTACCCAAAATTAGTTGTCAAGCTTCCTACTCCCTGACGACTACAATCGCAGTAGCTACCAGTGCAGCATTAGTACGTATTTTCAGATGCCGAGACGCTGACAGTATGATAACTAGCGTCATTGTTTCCTCGACTCCGGAAATACGGATTTCGAAGACTGCATACAGGACAATGGTATCTGTACCTGCCTATCCATGCCCGGCCTCTACACCTCATTCGCATATTGTGCAAAGGGCGCATGCAGTGATAAAGGCTACATCAAGGGGTCTCAGGCCGTCACCGAGGCTTGTAGGGGCATCGGAATCACCTTCACGGAAAACCCCTGGATTGCCACTGTCACATTATTGCCGCGGCCTCCAGAGGTGAAAGGCACTCCCTCAGCGACATCGACTAGCTCCATATCATTCTCCAGTGTGTCTTTCACAAGGGTATCCTCATCAAGCTCGACTACGACGTCAACGTCCTCTACCTCAACATCGCTGCAGACTCCGTCGCCCACCTCAGAGACCGCGATCGCAGCGTCAGCGACGGTAGTGAAGTCCGGATTATCAGGCGGAGCAATTGTCGGTATCGCGGTTGGCGTAGGGTTACCTATCATTGCTGTCGTTGGGTACATGATGTATAGACTAGGAACGAGACATAACGCTAGAATTTATCCCGTCGCTTCAGCCTTCACCCAAAACTGCGGCGACCCAGAGGTGGTCACGAGTTAGAATTGGAAATGTCACATCTTCAACCTGTAATGAAAACTTTCTTTCAAAGTTCGTTCTGGTATCTCCCAGCTCGTGTAACGGTAATATATACATCGCTCGAGGAATTTTCCGCTCACAACGCTAGAGCTAGAGAACGCAGAGGAAATAAACAATACTTAATAGTGAAAAGCATAATCTGCGAACCGAACCGTGCTATACCATACCATACCATACTAGAAACCACCACCTCCCACCACCTGGGAGATGGGTTAAACCGAATCAAAACGCCTCATTTGCAAGCTAAAAGAGAAATATCCACCCAAACAAGAAGAGAAAGATTAGTACGTGCCGCTGTGAAACAACGTGAGCCGGGATATTAGAAAAAGTGTGGTCGTGAAGGGCGGATTGCTGTAATTTCCAGATGAAGGTGTGAAAAGAAAAGTCGTTGAGGTCGTAATAAACGGTACAAGAAAGACAAAACAAGCATAGACGAAAGGCTCATGTGCGGGGCCTGAAAATACATTCTCGGGAACCACGCCCAAGACATGATGATAGAGATGAAAGCAATCGGTAAGAGTCGCGCACATGGAAACAAAGCCTATCTGGAGCCGCGTTTTGCGATTTTCGATGGACGGTTCCTCGGCTGCGGTACCGGCGCTGGTTTGTCGTTGGCAGGACCAGCAAGTTGTGCGGCCATGCCTTGAACGTTGTGGTCGATAAATGTCAAGGGGCGAGGAGGAGGGCGTTGTAGGTTGTTTGGCGCCCGAGCGGCCTGGCGGCCTCTCGCCACCAACCTGTTCCCACCGAGGTTGAAGTTTCGTTGTATGAAACCCGCATTCTCCTGTTGTGCCGGTGGTGCCTGGGCAGGCGGATTGGCCGGGGGTTGAGGATGTGGAATCTGGTTGAGGTTTGCGACTGGCACAGCGTTTCGGTTTTGCGGGTTAGGCGCAACTTGTACGGCCCCATACTGTAGATGTTGCACATGGATGGGCACTGCGCGCGCTCTCATGATGGGTCGTGCGATGGGTAGCAGACCGGCAAATCGTTGAAGAATATTCACCGGTTGGGGCGCATGCACCGGTGGCACAGCACCCAAAGGTATCATGGGTTGATTGGCGCCGACGAAAGGTACTGGGTTTCCGAGAATCGGGAGGGGTGGGGCCTGGAGTAACGGATTCCTTAGTTCCTGATGAAAATTCGCGGGCGCATTTGGGATTCCTAGAGCCTGGGGGACCATGGGAATCGGATTGGGTGGGATATGCGGGACCAGGATGGGTTGAAAAGGGACCTGAACAGGCTGGTATATTACCTGGGGAACGTGAACGGGAAACCTGACAGGTTGGACGGCTCGGAATACGAAGGGTTGTGCTGGAATATTGGGTCTTGCGAGCTGGTCGACCGGTACGCCGCCAGCTATAGGCGCGGGATTGTTAATTCCAAGTCGTCGGTTGCCTTCTTCGATCCTTTGGCGTTCACCGTCGAGAACAACTTTGGAGAGTCGGATGCGCATTTCCTCTTCGCTGATATCGGGGTTTTCGGCACGGATCTTGTTGATTGCAGCTTGCTCCGCTGCTTGAACCTCGTTGTGATGTCGTTCGTCGGCTGAAGGAGATGATGTGAGCATGCTTATGCTGCTAGTCTCTGGGCTTAGACATAGATGAACTTACTGTTGTCAAAGAGAAGGCAGTTTCCGGCTTTCCCGCCCCTATTAGGGTCGTTGAAATGCTTGTAGTCCTTGATGACTTTCGAACAGAGGTAGCTAATAGCAACAGTTAGTGAGATATTAGCCTTATACAGGGGATTACTCCTGGAACTTACCAGTTGGTTGCGGAGCAGCGAGTGCAAACTCTAGAGGAGTGTCAGTAAGTCGAAATCAAGAATGCAGCTCAGTTGATTCCTTACATCTTGTTGCAGCCGCTTTCTTTCACATACGGCAGTCCACATTTCCTGACACTGGTTAGTAAAAATTAAATGATACAATTGGGGGGTTTTTCATACCCGCATTTGCGCAGAAGCGCCTCTGTCATTGCCTCTTCTACATTCCTTCTTAAACTCGAGCTTTCTTCCTTGGCCTTCTCCTCGCAAGTCAGTGGGATATGTGTTTCTTTGTCACACAAACGACAGCTGACTTTCATGCAGTCAGGGTTATGACACCGAAATTCTCGATCGTGTTCGACAGGGGGAAGGATGGCCGCAAAGTCGCAGAAAGGACACTCCGCCAAATCGTCGATCCCGGCCTGATTGATAAATGTCAGATGGTGATCCTTGGGCAAAAGGAAAAAGGATAGGTGTCCACCTACCTCCCGGAGTGAGTCTCGCTGCTCCAATCGTTCCAGTGTTTCCAGCATCTTCTCGTCGCAGAATCTCTTGATTTCCTGGATCGGGAACTCCTTTCGGCACCCCGACGTATCCATACAAAGAAGCTTGTACTTCTGCTGGCCGATCTCCGTCTCAGCGTTTCGCTTCCCGCAATCAAGACAGAATAGATGTCCATCGGAGCACTGTGTCAGTTGCAAGAACGGGACTTCGCCGAAGCAACATCCACTATCACAAATCAGCAAGAAGGAACAAAGCCAAGCTGATGGGACGGGTTATACCATTCGAATAAAGCTTCATCTGTTGAACCTTCCGCGATTTCGGCGCTCCCCGAGGCACCAGCTTGTATGCGGCCCTTGACTAAACATCCGATTAGTGTCTACAATAAGAAGGGGGGTCTTTCACCGCAGCCTTACCAGTCAAATGTTCATATATTCTCTGAGCGGCAGCAAGCTCGTCCATCAGGCTCGTGCGTTCATCGATGCCCAGCTTCTCGCCTTCATGGAGAAGGATGCTATCGGATACAGCCTTCCTCGGTCTCCCCAGCTTCTTATAAGGCTTCGCATTAGCCTTTTCGTGACCAGCTTCCGCCTGAGCTAGACTCTTGTACGCTGGGAATAGAAAGTTGCGCTTTCTACCGAATTCAACGTCAATGGCAGTTGCCGGAATGAATGGGAAGGCATTCCGTAAGTGCTTTCGACTGGATATCAGGTACGAGTCAGCGGTGTAACGTCAAATGTTTGTAGACGAAGTCGGAATCTGCCAGAAGGACGGAAGAAAGCTTTGCACGTTTCCACCCACCTTAAGTTAATATAACCAGGTCCAGGGGGAGATCGTCGGGCGTGATTGTACTTGTTGTCAAGCTCGTCCGCCGTCATCTCCGAAGGGCTTCTTTCCCGCTTTCGTTTTGTCGACCTGTCTTCCCTCTGGACCTTTGGATGGTTGCCCTTGGCTTCGAGGACAAGGTCGACCAATACCTCCATCACGTTGCCACCTTCGTTCCAGACATGCTCTTCATACAGCGCTCTGACATGTTCCGGGTCGATATCTGGGAACAAGGCTAGCAAGGCTGCCAGGCACTCGTCAAGCGAAGGTATCCTTGGTACCATCGGTTCAACGTCGGGCATTTCCATATCAGGCAGCAGTGGTTCGGGAAGCGCCAAGTCAGGTGCCGGGACTCTCGCATTTATGATGACCGACTCCATGGGTTCGACGGGAGCAAGCTCTGGTGATGAAGCCGGCGGTCGTCCGATACCGGGCTTTCTTTGTGAGACGCGTGCTGTTGACATTGTTGTCGATGAGGTGAATATTCGATGAGGCTGTTTGTGGGCGGCCAGAAGCTTAAGGCTGTTGCAGAAACGACACCGAAAGCAGCGATGGGGTCGGGCCCTGTCCTGGAAGGCGCTGCTAGGGAGTTTGAGAAGTTTGTTGTTTCGATAGCTAGCACCGTCCTCTGATTACCTGACCCGCATCGGGCAAAGATCGATGCATAGCAGGAGCTGCGATGTTTATATACGTAGGGATCGAGATGTATCTCCTAGTGCGCTTGGGTTGGTTGTGATGTTCGGATTCCTGTGGTAGCGAACGAATGATGAAGAGAGGTAGTGGTAGCGGGAAGAACAAAACGGAAGCCTCTCGGTAATATATATTCTCTCGGTGCGCAAGTTGGCGATGATTAGACGAAAGTTCGAGGCAGAGGAAGAGAGAGTGCAAGTTGCAAGCTGCAGCCCTTTAGATCCTCGAGCTTGCAGTGGGAATAATATTAATATACCGGTTCTCGGCTCCAATGCTGCAGACGCTATCGAGGGCTCGCGCTGCAACACTGCTGGATGTAGAACTTTTATAGACAAAACGGAAGCTTTAAAGCCAAAAGGGAATTCTCTGGCGGAAAGAGGCAGAATAAAATCGAGCAAACTGAGATATCGTCGACGAGTCAAACTACTGTGCTCAAGCAGGATAATTACGGAGGGCAGCTCAGTTGACCAGGCGGCAGTGGCCAACCAACCGGGGCGATTTTGTTCCAAACGGCGTTTAGACTCGTTCGCGCGACCAGCCAGCGTGAATGGCGGGTCCAACAAACGAGGGCGAGCAAGGTTGGCGGGATGTTCTTTGAAGGAACATTAATAGCAACGACAAAAAAGGTGCGTCCCCCCTCCCCTCGATGCCTGAATGCGGCTGACTTCTGAGGAGAATAAAACGGCAAGCGGTTAGCTTATAGGTATTTCTAGATGCCCGCGACCGACTTGTGCCCCCTGGCGGCGCTCAGCTCGCGAGATGTTGGCACGGGTTGAGAGGCGAGAATCCGAAGGGGTGCGATGGAGAGACGGAGGAAAGCGTCGAAGGCGGGCGGGATGGATTCGATCGATCGATGATGAGATATAATAGCACCACCGCTATCTCGCAGCCTGGCCTGGCTGCGGGGCGATCTGGATGGACTGGCGAATTAAAGCAGCAGCAGCAAGCAGCGGCGAGTCGACCGGGCTAGCGTGGAGTTACATCGAGCCCGTTGCAAGGCGTCGTCTGTATGTACGGTGTACTGTACTTGCATGACCTCGAAGCAGCCATGGCCAGTCGTCTTGGATCACGTCTCCATTTACATTCCTCGGCCAGTTCCGTGCGTACACCCCCTTCACCCACTCCCCCTTCGCTCGATCGGCTGGTCGGCCATTTAGGTCTGGTCTGCGGGCTGACGTCTCGTGATGCAAGCTGGCGGACGCGTTAAAGCTGGCGAGGCCCGGCCCCTTTGGCCAACTGCGACCCACCGAGCTCGCTAAGGTTTCATTGGCAGCTGGAATCGGAAAGACTTCCTAGGATGGACATGGCCATGGACGCCGCGAAAGCTGAATGCGCATCGCGGCGATACGGCTTGAAAACTTGGGGTAGTTGCTCGTGTGCGTATACCCCGCTGGCTGGGACAGCTGCTTCTTCGGGGGGCCGGATCGTTCGCTCAGTTACATTTCAGTTACATTCCACTGTCACTTGCATTTACATCCCGCATCGATAAGAGGCTTCTGACAGCCTAAGCGAGCATTGCGGACTGCTACTGTAGCCGGCCCCATGCCGGATCTCGGATGCCTCTGGTTACGGCACAATCGGCAAGACAGGATCACGTTACATGGCCGTTGAAAGATAGCCATGCAATGCCTCACGCCACGTCACATATATGGCAAATCCATTCAATCATGCATGCTATATTGTGGCTTGTAGCGTAGCTGACGAGATGATATGGAATGAGAGAAAGCTGGCCGTCCTCGGGACTTAAGCCACTAACCAGCCCGGATCCGGTAGAAAGACTTTTCGTATATGGGACTATTTAGCACAAGTACACGCTTGTCGTCGAAGATAAGGCAGCGTACTCGCCTTTCAATTCCACTGATCTAGATTCCAAATGAAGATCGCATCGATCCATGTCCATCCACCTTTTCGGCCGTTTCAATTCATGATGTATCCACCGGAAGCATATTCGAGACGTGCGCATCTAGTGGGGACCTCCGCCAGGGCGATCGGATTAAGCTCCTACTCCTTCATTGCCGTGTCCTCAGACTTGTCCTGGTTCGCAGCCGTTATCCAAAGTACATTGTTGCACCTGCCAGAACAATCCATCCAGTTAGCCGCAGGTCATATTGCGTAGAGAATTGGTCTCGGGGCTTCGGTGTCGGGTACCTGATCATAACCTGGCCCAGCGTTCCTGTGCTCTTTTCATCGATGAATTCTTCGGTCTCCGAGAGCTGTATATTCATGTATGAATCCACGCTGACAAGACGACCTTTGTATTCGGTCTGGCCCCATTTGAGTCGGACGATGACCTGATCGTTGATGCTATATATAACTGATCGTTAGCTCAGCTGTTGTGAGAGTCATCGGGACAGCATGTGGACGTACAGGCCCTGAAGCATCGGCCGCGGGTTTATCGGTTGGAACTGCAGACTCCAGCATTAGCATCGCTCTACTCGCATGGATCGATAAGAGTAAACTACTTACACTCATGATGGTGGATGTCTGTCGAAGCTGTTGTTGAAGCGGGAACAGTGGCTTTGGCGATGGTTCATTCAACGCGTCTCCGCTTGCCGACCAGCTGGAAATTTGCGTGGATGCCAAGCCCGCCACAGTCGGACCAATCAAACAGCTGCCAAATTGTTTCCGTCATTGACGACCACCCGAAAGACCTCATCCCACTCTCGACGACCGACGACCTCGGCTCTATCGCACCCCGTCGAAGGCTTCAATTGCTCGTCCCTGGCTTCGACTACCTCTCCCCTCCGAAATCTCGCCCACGATGGCCGCCCTCCGCTCGATCTCCTCGTTACCGGCGACCGCCTCCCGGTCCCTCCTCCGCGCCTCATCCTCCGCCACTCCTCTGGTCCGGTCCGCCGCCGCCGCCTGCACACAGATCGACCAGCGCCGCTATGATACCGCTCCGACCTACGGCAAGCCGACGACACGGATCCCTGACTGGGGCTACTATAAGTCCAACAAGTCCGAGGATTCAAATAAGGTCTTTGGATACTTTATGGTCGGCACCATGGGTGCATTGAGCGCTGCGGCTGCGAAGGCCACGGTTCAGGGTAGGCAACGAGATGCCGTTTATATCGTACGGATGACGGATGCTGATATTGTGATATCTAGATTTCCTGGTCAACATGAGTGCCTCGGCCGATGTCCTAGCCATGGCTAAGGTTGAGGTGGCATTGAATACGATCCCGGAGGGCAAGAACGTACGACCCGGACAATCACCGTCCTATATCTACTTTCTGGGGGCAAAAGGCTTATTCGACTGCTTGTCTAGGTTATCATCAAGTGGCGTGGCAAGCCCATTTTCATCCGACATCGTACCGCCGACGAAATCGCGGAGGCCAATAACGTTAAAGTCTCCAGTCTGAGAGATCCACAGACAGACGAGGAGCGGACCAAGAAGCCGGAGTGGCTCGTCATGCTTGGTGTCTGCACGCATTTAGGTGAGCACCGCTTTCAACGATACACCTTCAGTATCTAATACTAATTTCCTGTATAGGTTGCGTGCCAATTGGCGAGGCTGGTGACTTTGGCGGTTGGTTCTGTCCCTGCCACGGTTCCCACTACGATATCTCCGGTCGTATCAGGAAAGGGCCTGCCCCTCTGAATCTTGGTATGTTAAGCTATCCATCTGCCCACCACTGTGGCTACATCGCTGATATCGGATATAGAAATCCCTGCGTATGACTTCCCGAACGAAGAAACTCTCGTCATCGGTTAAGCTACCGTTGGAAAGGTGACCGTAGCGTGTAGATACAATCCAGTTGGTGAGGCTTGGTCAACCTACCTAACCTTCATGGTAGAAGTGATTTCTAGCACTTGTCATTTTGCTTTCAAATTATTTGATTCTTCTGTTCATATCTCCCCTAGTACATAGTCTCGAATTATGATCGATGTCAAGTAGAAGGTACCATGGTGTAAATGTTTGTTGATGCATGTGATCATTCCATAGCATCGTTGCTACTATAACAGCTACTCCACCAAGACTTCTAGTAAAGCCCCAGCTTGTTCTCGAACAAGCCCATCGTCATCTGTGGTTCTGAGATAGCCGAATATTCGAACAATATCTTCCAGCCGTTCTTTTGGCACTACTGTCAGCAGTTCGGCCGTGCCATTCTTCTCCAATCCGTTCAGGATACTGGATATAAGATGCACCGCCGCCCGTCTTATCGTAGCCTGCTCCTTGCTCCTTTCCAGGTTTAGTATGTTGAGGGCAATGTCTATCGCTGACGTGGTGACCACAGACGGGACGCCACTCGCGTTTGTCTCGTAGAGGACTCCCAAGACCGAGAGTGCCGATGTGCGTATTCGATAATCTTCCTCTCCAACCTTCGAGATCCACTCCTCGTCATTCTCCTGCTCCTCTTCTTTCACCTTCGTTTCATCATCGATTCCAGCCTCTACCCTTGCTTCCTTCAATACCTTTGCATATTCCTGGTCCATCTCACCGGCAGCTTTGATCCGCTTCTCTTCCTCTTCCTTCTCCCGCTTGATCTGCTCTGCTTCTCTCTTCCTTCTTTTCCTCCTACCCGCCAGTCCCACAAGCGCGTTCCCAATATCCTCAGCGACTTTCCCCACCGCAGTCTCGCCTAGTCTCTGTACCGTGCCCATCAGGGCCTCCCCAACCTTCAGTCGCTCGTCGATACCCATGGCTTCTTTCTCATCCACATAAACCTCTACCAACATTCCGATTACGGTCCCCGGATGCTTATCTGACAGCTCGCAGAGCGTCTTCACGACACCCAGATACACGAACGACTCCTGATCCTGCAACATGTCGATCAGGAGTTTCGTTATCGCGGGGACATCGATGACAGATGCCCGTTCTGCTATTAGCAATTTGAGCAGCTCGAGGCCATGCGCGCGTATCGGCACCATATCGTCACGGAGGTACACTAGCGCGGTTTGCAGCGTCTGTTGCTGTTTTACGACTTTCTCGTCAAGCGGCGAGGGCTCGCCCGTCGATCCGGTGTCCATAGGTATATCCTGCGACGAGATGAAGAGCGATAGACTCCTCGTCAGCGACGCCATCGATGAGTTTATTGCTGAGCTGGCGGCAAGATAGGTTAGAGACGGCTGCAGTGTTGTTAACAACTTCTTCTCCTGCTCGGACACCGTTCTGGAGAACGACGTCGATATTATGGTGTTTAGCAGCTGAAGGGCGATGCCGACGGCTTCGCCGCCTGAAGAATCTTCGTTGTCGTCTGAGATATCTGCGGGTTCGACTATATTCCCAATGTTCCCGATTGATGGTTTCTGCAGAGAATCCAGTCTTTCTTTCTCGGTTTTCAAGCGTCGGACGAAATCGTCGAGAATCTCTTTGACCAGGACGATCAATTGTTCCGGCTGGCGGGTAAGTCGCTCTGAATGGTGCTCCAAGATGCCTTCCAGGACTTTAAGTTGGAAAAGCATAGTGAAATTATCTTCATAGTTCAATTGTGAAGTGGCTGTTGTCGTGGTCTGTAGCCATCTTCTGCAAAGACCTAGGAAGAACTCTGTGAATGTGTCATCGTTGGCCGCGAGTGCTAGTTCTATGAGGGATGAAACCCCGGTCTCCCATACATCCATATCTAGTGATATGGACTTTGAGCCACTGTCTCTCTTGATAATTTTAACACCGTTCATATCGCCTTTCCAGAAGGTCCAGTTGTCGTCGCCGTCATAGTTGTAGTTCTGGACAATGTTCTCTAGGACGGAAACTCCGGGTTTCAATTTAACAAGGGCGGTCAGCAAGTCCTTAGGGAGTTTGGTGAAGACAGGGTCTTTGATATGTATGGATACGGCGTATTGCCATAGACCCCATATCGGAAGGACTAGTGAAGTTAGGATGTTCGATGCAAGATAGTTGGAACAGGTCGAAGACTGGAACAGCAGAGAGATTCGGCGGAGAGCCGCTTCAATGTCTTCTTCGGACGACAGAGTCGGGATATCCCCGGGTTCCATTTCATCCGGTGATGGGAGCTGTGGGCGAAGTGGCTTTGACAGCGATGGGAAGAAGAATTTCTCGATGCTCCGCTTCCTTCGCTCGAATAAGTCATTAATCACGATGGCCGCTGCGACACCGAGCTGTCCTCTGTCGTCCAACAGCTCTAACAGCTGGGGGGCGATGATGGAAAAGTATTGATCCGCGGTGGAGGATCGTGGCACGGAGCCGATTAGACGGGATGCTTGTTGGAGGGCTGCTCTTTGGGTCGACACATCCTTCTTTACATCGATGAAGAACATTATATTTTCTTTCACCCAACCGGGCCGCTTCAACGGGATTGTGGAGAGATAGGTCGTAAGCTCATTCTGGAACCATGGCGGGGCTGTGGCCCGGTTCAACGGTACTATCAGCGGCAATAACGTCGAAATAGGCATGCTAGAGAGCTTGTTAGCACAGACCCACGACACAGATGCATATTTCCAAGGCGCAGTTACTTGTCCAGTGTCTCGAAAAACCGCTTCCGCCAAGCATCAGTACCCGTCTCTGGATGGAAGGCGAGTTCACACAGACACGCAATGAAGTCCATCTGCAATCTTTCTCGGACAGCATCACTGACTTCGTTCGAGCTTGTCGCAAGGATAGGCTCGATAACGTCGACGATTGCCCCAAGTAGCTCCACATCCCGTCCACTGCTAGCTGCAGTTGCAGCTTGAACTTGGGAAAAGTACCCCGAAGATTTTGTCCTTCGCTCGAGAGGTGGAAGTGTGCCTGGCGTAGTGTTGGGATATATGCCCTCTAGCAGGATCAGGTCTGCCAGGCCGAGAATGATTCTCTGCTCCCGAGGCGCGTATAGAGCGTCCGGGGACGTTTTTGGTACGGCGGACTCATTGCATTTTGATAGTAGATCGAGCGCATATTTAATGACTTGGGAAGACTTCCCGCGATAGCTCAAGTCGCCTGCGGGGCTCGCGAGGTTGTCATCCTTGGGGATGGTTTGATACAAGCTCTCGATAACCGAAGTGGGTTGTCTATTCGGTGCTTGACACAACGGTTAGCGGTTGCGGACTAAATTGATCAGGTTGTTCTTTATAGCGTACCATTCTGAGGCTTGAGGATTGGCTGGAGAAAGGCAGAGGCAGAGGTGAGGGCTGACTGGAAAGCTTTCTGGCTGGACATGAAGCTCTGTTCGTGCTCTGTGGCGGAATGTTGCTGGGGTCCAAGTTGCAGCCGAGCCGATGAGCAATTCAGAACCAAAGAAAACCTTCAACGAATTTTTTCCCTTCTGTGCCTGACTAACCCACCGTCCCTTTGCCACCTCTATCATCATAGCCCCGCGACAGGATCACTTCATCCGCCTCAACTGCTCTCAGTCATCGTCAAGAACGTGATTGACACAGCTCTCACCTAATTCCTACTTTGCTCGTCGACGACTGCGCGCGTTTCAACGACCACCATCGACGACCCGAGTCCACCATCGCTTGCCAGCACCAGCGCGCGAACGACAAACCGTGTCATCGTAGCACCTTTGCGACGCACGACTGTCGCACCTCTCATAGCTATCGCTCAAGCAACGTTCCTTTCTCCCCCTCTTCCGCTATGACGGGAGACCGTGATCGAGAAGGCACGGAGAGCGACCGACCAGCGAAGAAAGCAAAGGTCAGCGCGAACGGGTCCGCATCGACTGCTGCGCCGGAGGACAATCCTTACTTGGCTCACATGTACGCAGCTGGCTCTCTTCCTTCCACTGCCAAAAACCCCCGGAGCGGGGGTCAGGCAGGTCAAGATCCGTTTGCTGGGCTCACTCGCCGTCAGACCACCACCGAACAGGCGCGGGAGGCCGAAGATGGCCCGATCAATCCGTTTACTGGCACTCAACTATCGAAACAGTATTTTGATATTCTAGTTAAGAGGCGGAATTTGCCGGTCCATGCTCAGAGGTAAGTCACAACCCTAGATACACCAATCGAGATTTGATGCGAACGAGTATGCTAACCACTGCGCACATGGCAATAGAGATGAATTTCTCAAGCTTTACCAGAATAACCAAATCCTCGTATTCGTCGGTGAAACCGGTTCCGGAAAGACCACGCAGATCCCTCAATTCGTTCTTTTCGATGAGCTGCCTCACCTTACCGGGCAGAAGATCGCCTGTACGCAGCCGCGAAGAGTGGCGGCAATGTCCGTCGCGAAGCGTGTAGCGGACGAGATGGATGTTGTTCTGGGTGAGGAAGTCGGATACAACATCAGATTCGAGAACAACACGTGCTCGAAGACGATCCTCCAATACATGACCGACGGTATGCTGCTTCGGGAAGCCATGAACGACCCGGACCTGAAGAGGTATTCGTGCATCATTCTCGACGAAGCACACGAGCGGACGTTGGCGACGGACATTCTTATGGGCTTGCTGAAGGAGGTTGCAGTGCGCAGACCGGATCTCAAGATCGTGGTCATGTCTGCGACCTTGGACGCACAAAAATTCCAGCGATATTTCGGAACTGAAGACAACAAGTTTAACGCGCCGTTGCTCGCGGTCCCTGGTCGAACCCATCCTGTGGAGATCTTCTATACGCCAGAACCTGAACGCGACTATGTCGAAGCGGCCCTACGAACCGTTCTACAAATCCACGGGAGCGAACCGGAGGGTGACATTTTACTCTTCCTGACTGGTGAAGAGGAGATCGAAGAGGCCTGTAAACGTCTGCGCATGGAAGGCGATGAGATGCAGCGCGAGTACGATACTGGCCCTCTGAAGGTTTACGCACTCTACGGATCGCTACCACCTCAGCAACAACAGAGGATCTTTGATCCAGCTCCACCTCCAAGTCGACCTGGCGGCAAGCCGGGGAGAAAAGTCGTGGTATCAACGAATATCGCGGAAACCTCTCTGACTATCGATGGAATAGTGTATGTCGTGGATCCAGGCTTCAGCAAGCAGAAAGTCTACAATCCTCGGATCAGAGTGGAGTCCCTCCTGGTTTCTCCCATCAGCAAGGCTAGTGCACAGCAACGGGCTGGTCGTGCTGGTCGTACGCGACCTGGGAAATGCTTCAGGTTGTATACGGAAACTGCGTTCAAGAAAGAGTTGATAGACCAGACATACCCTGAGATTCTCAGGAGTAATTTAGCTAGCACTGTCTTGGAGCTGAAGAAGCTGGGCATCGATGATCTTGTGCACTTTGACTTCATGGACCCGCCCGCCCCAGAGACCATGATGCGCGCGTTGGAAGAGTTGAATTACCTGGCTTGCTTGGACGACGACGGCAACCTGACTCACTTAGGACGGATGGCCTCTGAGTATCCTCTCGACCCCGCCATGGCTGTTATGCTCATTTCGTCCGCCGAATTCCGCTGTCCCAGTGAGATTTTGTCAATCACCGCGCTTCTTTCTGTGCCTCAAATCTTTATCCGCCCTACCAACCGCCGAAAGGAGGCCGACCAAGCAAAGGCCCAATTTGCTCATCTCGATGGTGATCACATCACCATGCTCAATGTTTATCATGTTTTCAAGTCCAAGGATTCATCGATCGCGCAAAAATGGTGCAACGACAACTACCTGTCTTATCGCTCGCTCACGACGGCCGACAGCGTCCGGAACCAGCTGAAGGTCATCATGGAAAAACAGGAAATCGACATGACGAGCACATCCTACGAGGACCGCAATTATTACAACAACATCAGGCAAGCTCTTTGCGCTGGCTTCTTCATGCAGGTTGCCAAGAAGACGGCCAGCGGCAAAGGGTATGTCACCGTCAAGGACAACCAGGACGTCCTTTTGCACCCTAGCACGGTGTTGGGACAAGAGAACGAATGGGTCTTGTACAACGAGTTTGTCCTCACGACGAAGAATTACATTCGGACGGTCACTAGCGTCAAGCCGGAATGGCTGCTGGTAAGTTTAGCGATCTCTTCCCTGCGACTTGGCGGTGGGTACTAACGAACACTCGCTAGGATATCGCGCCGACCTACTACGATGTCGACAGCTTTAAGAAAGGGGAAGTCAAAACTGCGCTCCAGCGCACGATTGAGAAGATGCAAAGGAAGCAAAAGCTCGAGAGGCGACGAGGTTGAGCCTTGCCTGGACTGACCTGACCGGTTCTCATTTACTTTCTTGTTTTATTCACTCCGATAGACGAGACGGCTTTCCTGGGTCCTCATAGACCAGACTATTTCCTTTTTTTTCATGTCCACGAGGACTTTGTGTATTACATTATTGATATGCTGTCCGGTTTCATAAGTGATGATTGTGGAGGAACCAATTTGTTTATAGAAAGCACGTCGAATTTCTGGGGGGATAGAGGAATCAATCAAGTAGACATGCTCAAACTCACCACACCACCATCAACTCCACCATCAACACCACCATCCACCGCCACCACCATCACAACAACCATCTTCCCGGCTTCGTGACGCGCGTGCTACGCACAGATGTGCCGTCGGTTCCACAGCAGACGGGACGGCAGACTGCGTCGGCGACTCGATTCGGCAGGCTTCTTCTCATCGGTCGCCTCCAACAGAAGAAATTCGTGTCCAGCAGACCCGGCATGCATCGGGCAGGCAGGCGAGCTTGAGCTGACCAAGCGCCAAGGGTGTGCGCCTCGGTGCATTTCCCCAGAAATTCCTCCCTGCTAGCGACTCATCTGGCCCACCCGACTGAACGCTGCCCGTCCGCGCACAGCTGCGGGATCTTTCCAATGCGTCGGCTTTCCGAAGTCTCCCAGCCAATAGCTCGGTCACGTTAGCGGAGCCAATCACGCTTGCAGGGGAAGCCCATGCCTGTTTCCTGCTGCAACATCCACCCGGCAGATGCGCATGCACCACTGCACCACCATCAAGCCTATCGCCATTCTCGAGTTCTCAACGTGCTTGACCGCGCGGAGATGGGACGCATTGGCACCGCCGCTGTTATCTGCGACGGATCCGTTTCGTTTTGATCGGACATGCCAGTCTGACGCATGGTTGTGCCCCTAGATGCAATCGAGAAGGTCTTTCAGCTGGCGTGTTTGGGACCCGCCGAAACTCCTGAGCTCCGGCTTCCCTCCCTCAGGCTGCCTGCGTGATCACATTTGCGCCTCCACCGGAAGCTGCATCAGCTGCCCCGGGCGAAAAAGGCTGCACCCTCGCTCTCGCAATAAGGTTATAAAAAGCACTTTTCTCATCCAGGGTGCGAGGCTGGCGAGGGGGAAGAAAAAAGTCGAACAGTCTGTCGGCCGTTTCCCGCTGGGCGCTCAGGGTCCTGTTTGGAGTCTGGCTGTGTCGACCGGACTCTTGGTCAAGGACATTTCGCGAAGAGAGGGAGAGCGAAAGTGGAAAAAAAAAGTTTGAGGGTAGCGAACTCTTCGACTCTACTTCTAAATTCCGGAAACCCGCGAGTCACATACCAAATATAACTCCTCTCAAGGTCCCACCGACCTCTGCTTTAAAATTCCAAACCCACTCCGATCCGTCCTCGCTGCGTAGACGCTTGCTTCCGTCTATATATATTTCCAATCCACACCGACTCGCATACCTACAGACGTAATGGCCATTCTACCCCCGCCGTCGCGACGCAAGCTGCAGCTCAGCGAGATTTAGCAGATACCAGCAAGCCCTCTCCGCAGGACTGAACACCACCATCGACTCGAAGCTTTCCTTCTCTTTGTCCTTGTTCCCGCCTGGAGTATTTTCTCTCTTTTTTTTGGCAGCATCTTCGCTCTGAGCCGACGCGATCATCCCGTTACTAAGCCAGCTCCACATTTTGCGCCCCCGACCCGGCCCGCTTGCAACCAATCTAATCCACCGCCCCATATCGATTCGGGCAGGCGCGTTCTCCTCACGGGCGACCTTTCTCCTCAATCAGCTGTTGACAGCTAGAGCAGTCGATCTCGATTAGTCCTCGGGCTCGCAACGGTTTCTGTGCTACAATGAAGTTCGGACAAAAGTGAGCAACTGCCTAATTCTTCTCTGCGTACTGTCTCGCTTGCCCGCGGCATTGTGGCGCATCAGACGAACATTCATTGGTTCTATGTACTGACCAACGCCTTTTCGATATTTCGTCATAGTTTGTACCGCAACGTCGTGCCGGAATGGCAGGCGTCATATATCAACTATAAAGGCCTGAAGAAGCGGATAAAGAAGATTATCAAGGATACACAGGATGTATCGGATCCTGATCTCGCACGTACGTTCTATCCGGAGAGGTTTATTGTGACGATTGAGAGCTGTTGTTTCTAACTTGATGCGGAGTTGCTAGCGTTCATATTCTTCCTCGACCGGGAGCTGGAGAAGGTCGATCAGTTCTACAATAAACGGCTGGCAGATTGCACGCGGAAATTGAAGATTCTTGGGGAGCGGCATAAGGAGCAGTTCGATGATCCGAATCACATACCTCGCCATGAGCTGGAGGAGCACGCTGAGGTTCTGCTTGAGCTGCGTGGACAGTTGAGGAAGATTGCTTGGTTTGGAGGTATGTCGAGATGCTGGAGAGATGATTCGATGCTGGATGCTGACCGGCTCTGTTAGATGTTAACCGGCGTGGCTTCGTTAAGATCTTGAAAAAGTGAGTGCTCAACCCCATACCCAGCCATATATTATCAACAAATACTAAATTTCCCTCCTAGGCTCGATAAGAAGCTCCATGTAACAGTTCAGCAGCGTTACTTGAACTCCAAGGTTATGATCAAACCTTTTGCGGCTTCAAGTGAAGTTACAGCTGCTGAGAGAACAGTCAATGAATGGCTGGAGAAGCTCGGAGATGGAATCAAATTCAGAGGCAAGGCGGACCAAAAGGAAAAGCAAAATGGTCTGTCCTTGAAGAACTCCTCCGCGGGCGGTGTGAGCGGTCTTTCACGAGAGGTCCTAGAGACCTTCGGCGTCTCGATTAAGAGTGACGATAGCACGAAGCTGGATAAGGCTCTCAAGGACATGCATCTTTCGACGGATCAGTTTTCCCGAAATTTGATATTCAACCTCCTTCAACGTGCTGTCTACGCTGAAGCGTTCCAGTGCATCGATCTGCTGTTGGCACAGACCGACAGCCTCAAAGATACTGAGGATATCAACGAAAGAAACCTGATCCATCGTACCGTCATCACGATGGGCCGCAGCACCTCTACAAAAATCCGAAATAACCTCGCCAACTACTCTGAGCTTTCAGTCTCATTTATCCAAGGCGATGTGCACAGGCTGTTACCAGAGACCCCTGAAGAACAGGATGAACTTCCTGGAACCTTCGATGGTATTTACAAGGTGCTTGTGTATCTCCTAAAGAACCTCCCGCCGGCCCTCCAGGGCGCTCTGATCGACCGAGATGCGTATGGAAGAATTCCCCTCCACTACGCCGCCGAATACGGCATTGTACAGGTTTGCCAAACTCTCACCGAGTATATGCACAAGTGGGGTCAACTGGACGGGAAGGCCGGTATCGACAGTTCTGAGTGGTGGGACACCGAGGGTCTCGCACCGTTGCATCTCGCCGTTATTGGTCAGCACCCAAAGACGACGAAGGCGCTTCTTGATGCAGAGAAATGGGATGGTGACGTTGAAGAGATAGTTGAGGCTAGAAAGAGCGTCTCGAAGTCGTCGGCGGTGCTCTGCCTGGCTACCCGGAATAACTCCCCGAAGTTGGTGGGACTGTTGGTCAAGGCTGGGGTCGACGTCAATTTTGCAGACGAGAACGGCGAATCAGCGCTCTACATCGCTGCGAAACTTGGGCATCTAGAGTGCGCTAAGATTCTCTTGATGGAGCCGGAGACTCAGAAAGTTGATATCGAGTTCACCGAGCCAGCATTCGGCTGGACTCCATTGGTATGATCACCCCTCTCTCTGGTTACGCACGAAGATGTCGTATGCTAATTTCTCGTCTCCAGTTTATCGCTGCTGTTCACGGTCATCCCAGCGTCGTAGCTCTGCTGCTTCAAGCCGGAGCCGACTATGAGCGACTCGACTCCTCTGGGTGGTCCGCTGCGGAGCATTCTGCCCTTAGAGGCCACCTGGACATCACTAGGATGATCTTAGATCAATCACAAGCTTCGGACAGCTCTGATACGGGTTCCGACACTGCTAGTACGCTTCAGCCCGCAGCTTCGTCATTCTCAACCTCGCCTTCAAGGTCTCTTTCGGAGAATGCAGCATCGCCTGAAAAAACCAGATTCATCCACCCGAATAGCAAACCGATCAAGACCTTCGGCCATCGTTATATTCGCGACAAGGCCATGATATTGGTCACCCTTGGCTCAAAGGATATCAGGAATCCTGTTGATCCTGTGAAGCTCGAGCAGATCCCTATCGCATTGGCTCACGCTACCCAACTTGACACAGCTCTATCGCTTGTGGTCTCGGCGAAAGGCGCGGAAGGGGAGGAAAATATTATCGACCTGCCTCTACAAGACTCGATTCTTACGGAGCCACTCGTGTTTGAGGCTGAAGATGCGAACAAGGTGAAGCTGATATTCGACCTTGTGCCAACATATTCCGGCAGGAACGATAAGGTTCTGGGCCGCGCGGTCGCAGTCCTCAGTAGCTTGCGGGCGGAAAATGCGGGAGGAAAAGTCGTTCTACAGGGGGGACATACGCTCCCGATCCTCGAAGTTGGAACACTCGAAGTCATCGGCTACGTCAATTTCGAGTTCTTGGTGATCACGCCCTTCAACCATCCGAACATGAGCGTCACCAAAGATCACACCTATTGGAAGACGTTGACTGTCCCCGCCGTCATCGGTCATCGAGGTCTGGGCAAGAACCTTGCAGAACGGAAGTCTCTACAGCTTGGGGAAAACACGCTGCAGTCCTTCATTTCCGCTGCTAATCTTGGCGCCAAGTACGTCGAATTCGACGTGCAGTTGACCAAGGACCATGTGCCAGTGCTGTATCACGATTTTTTGGTCTCAGAGACGGGTATCGATGTTCCAGTTCACGGTTTGACGAAGGAGCAATTCCTGCATCTCAGCGAACAGCAGAAAGGGCAAAGCTCGAGGCCCGTCTCACCCGCGTTGTCGGAGAGAATCGGGGACAAGGCGCCTACGAAACGTTTCCGGTCCTTGTCCGTCGGCTCTAGCAGCGACGACCGCGCAGCGGACTTGTTGGAGAAGATGAAGTTCACGCGAGCACTCAAAATCAAGGGATTCAATGCCAACACGCGAGGCAGCCAGATCCAGGGCCCGTTCCAAACTCTGGAGGGAGTCTTCAGGAACCTACCGCAGGACATTGGGTTCAACATCGAGCTTAAATACCCCATGCGGGATGAGGCACAGGCCGAGGACATGGACAACCTCGGTATCGAGTTGAACGCCTGGCTGGATACGATTCTCAAAATCGTCTACGACCATGGTGAGGGGAGGGATATCATTTTCTCTTCGTTCCATCCGGATATCTGCTTGATGGCGTCGTTCAAGCAACCCTCTATCCCTGTCTTGTTCCTGACAGAGGCCGGTACGGAACCCATGTCGGACATTCGAGCGAGCTCGCTGAAGGAGGCGATCAAGTTTGCGAGCCAATGGAATTTGATCGGAATTGTCTCTGCGGCGGAGCCGCTGGTCAAGTGTCCGCGACTTATTCGCGTGGTGAAGGAAACGGGTTTGGTCTGCGTTACCTACGGCACGCTGAACAACTATCCGGAGAATGTTAAGGTATATACCTCTCGATACCATTTCTTTAATCTAGGAAACGGTAACTAACTAATGTGATCAATAGATTCAAGCGAGTCAGGGTATAGACGCGGTGATTGTGGATAACGTTTTAGCGATTAGAAAGGGTTTGACGGCTTATAAAGACGGCGTTCAGGAAGGGGCAAAGGATGGCGTTAAGGAGAATGTGAAGGAGATTAGGGCTTGAGCGGTCTCATGCGTATATACAGTATAATTGTGGGTGGCTGAAACGGTGGGAGGGGAGGTAACTACGCAGTGCATACAGGCAGGGACTTGACTTCATTCTCGTATACTTCTTTTTTTTTTTTGTTTTACATCACTGTCGACCTATGCATCTTGTCTTTCGCTTTGACGAGGAATTCATGGTATTACCATACATCGGGCCAAACATCAATAGTTGGCCCGTCTTTCTGCAATTCCAACTTTCATCCGTCCATCGGACTAGGCCGGACAGCCCGGTAGGGTTGAGTGAGACGTCGGCGAACGCATCCAGACGGGTTGATGCGCCCGATATGATCTATCGATATAATCCTGGAGTCTCGGGATGCTGAATAATCCTGCCAGCCCGGCATTGCCCGATTAGTTAAGCAGCATACTGACGATATCAGGGGCTGTCACCTGGAGAACGGCGGCGGAGAATGTGGGGCCGGGGTTCTCGCTGAATGCAGCCCTCTGATTGGCTAATCGAAGATCGGAGCTTAAGTTCGCCGACATCTGGGGGTTTGTGTGACGTCCTAAACTGGCGGGCAGTAACGCCCGAAGGCCGACCGTCCTTTAAATGCAGGCGCAAACATCAAAAAAAGATAAAATGACGGCTTTCGTACGAAGAAAATTTATCAGCGCGTCACTATATCACAGTGGGTCTGAATGCAAGATCAGATTCAGATTCAGGCACCAGAATTCAATATTAATATCTCATCGCGCCCAGGCGTCCGCTGCCACGGTATTCATCATCCAGATTCTCACAGAGGTAGTTTGCGCGACAACCGCCAACCACAGCCGACAGTGTTACGATACCACAACTTCGGGATACGAGAATTGTAGCCGCTAAATCCACGAGCTGCAAGCATCCGTTCATCCATCCTTGCATTCCTAAGGAATCGATAGACACAGAGATACGTGTTACCGAAGCTTATATATATACAATTACCACCGCGACCCACCTGCTCTGTCGCAGCTTGTACGACAACACCTATTCACACAATAATCAACAGGGGAAGGCCCTGTAGGCGCCTGTCTCAACATGCCGCCGCCGGTATTCCTGACCACCGCCCTCATCGGCGGGATCCCGAAGAAGATTCCCGACTTCCCAGCGTCGCTGGTCCTGGCCATCTGCTTCTTCGCGATCGCCGTCACCAACATCATCATCTTTAGAGGCAACCTGAGCAAAGGGCATAAGTTCAAGCTGTCAATATTTATGATTGGCTTCAGCATGTCCCGCGTCGTAACACTCAGCATGCGATGCGCGTGGTCATTCCACCCGACCAATGAGAATCTTGCCATCGCGAACCAGGTGTTCAATGCGGCGGGTGTCATCCTGCTGTACGTTCTCAATCTGATGTTCTGCCACCGCCTGTTCCGTGCGCGGCATCCGTCCGTCGAGCATGGGAAGCGGCGCAAGATATTCTACGGCCTCTTCGCGGCGATATATACAATTATCGGGTGCACGTTCATCCTGGTCATCGTGCCTACGGTGTGGAGCTTTTTGACGACGAATCACACCCTCCAGATGAAGTTCATCACGATCAGGAAGGTTGCGGTTACGATTATTTTCATTGTTTCATTCCTGCCGTTTATCATTGTTCCGATTACACTGCTCACGCCACATCGTGACGTCGAAACGCAATTGGGGCTTGAGAAGCACTATCGAGGAGGATTCAGGATGAAGGGGTTTATCATTCTTTTTGCAGCATTCTTCCTAGGTAAGCAGCTATATATCTTCCAAACATTGATACAGCATATGCTAACTGTTGTGCTATAAATTGCAGCTTTCGGTGCTGGATTCCGCTTGGGCGTGACATTCTCGCCGCCACGACCAGGAACGAACCCAGCGTGGTACCATTCGCGGGCAGCTTACTATGTCACGTACTTTACGTTCGAATATATAGTCATGCTCTGGTTCACGGTGATGCGCGTGGACGAGCGGTTCTCGGTATACGATAAAGAGGATAGACTGGAAACACTAAAGGACAGTGCGGTGCGCAAAGAGATGGTGAAATCGGAGAAGATGGCAACGGTATGATATGATTTGTGAGTGGATATATACGCTTTTCACGATCCGGCAAATATTTCTTTTTCATGATATCGGAGTATATATATAGACCATGTTGCATCTATTCAGCTTCTCGCGATTAATTGCTGTTGTGCTTTTATATTCATGCTGTCTGGGTTCGCGTTTACGTTTAGATCTATAGAGGTGCAGGCGGTTCATCTACCGACATTTGGCACACGCGTGTTCTTGCACTCTTCCAGTCCTCGATATGTATTACTCATTACCATCTTAGTCATAATATTTCATCTTGATATGTTCAGCTATTGTCGATTTCATGTATAATTGAGATCTATATCGCATATATATCGCGCCTGTACATATGCTCAAATTTCAACTCACTTGTATCACATTATTTGACTGGTATACCTATGACGTTACTTAAGCAATTATTCGCGTGAGGAAGTATGATTATAGATGCTGCATCGCTGATCTCTAGCAAAGCTAGCAGCCCTGTATGCTGCATATAACAGGCACCTTGAATAAAGAGAACAAGCACCGACTTACATGCGGAATTCACTCATCGAATCACAGGATCGTTATCAAAACTTGCAATTGTAGGCTAGGCGAAGCAAGGATAAGGGATCCGGATCACCGTCTACATCGGATGCACACAGAAGCATGTGCGTGCTAACTAGTACGGAATTGCACCCACGCCCATCGACCGCTGTGCCGCCAATCGAGTTTTCGAGCGTCGGATACCGTACCCCGCATGCATGCAGGTCTGCAAACAAGGCTGAATGCCATCTTTGAGAAAATCGTCATTTCAAGATTGCCATGTCGAAGATCCTCAGCGGGTGGCAAATTTCTGTTGGGAAAATATGCACGATGATTTGATGGCGCAGGCGCCGACGATCGGATCAGCGGGCATGAGAGCTTCACGTGGACCCTGTTCTGAAGCGCCTGTTTTGAAATCTCGAATTTCTACTACCATCTTGAAGTTTTGGGATTTGTTAACGACGGTTGTGGTGTGATTGAGAATTTGATACGAACCGATGACGAGCTGCAATTGGTTTTCGCAATGGCGTGTCAGTCAAGGTGAGGGGTATCAGACGGTCGAGTACTTTTGTGAAAGTCGCCGCGGATATGCTGAGTGTTAACGTGAAACTTTGAGATGGTTATGATGGCATGATTGTCGTGAGAGGCTGGCATACGCGTATACACCGCTATCAGACAATCCTGATACGACACACGCTTAACGGGTATACAACCGAACCGATTCACAGGCGCTTCGATAGATTCAAAGCTTCCGTCAGCTGCACTATTTGATCATTCGTCGTGATGTCGAAAAGTTAATTAATGACAATTATGTCTTGATCATGCGCAAGGTGCTGTGATAAATCTCTTACACAGTCGACCGATACTAACGCGCGAAATCGCCACTGACCCCGGCCATGATGGGATCGATCATGAAACGTAACGAACGGACCAAGTACCCGAGTATCCAAGGTTCCGAGTATGTACACGTATGTACGTGCAAGTACCACGCCAGAACTATAAAATGTAGTGGCCGGAGAGGTCGGTTACCCGGATCGCGCCTCCGTCTGTGGCAGGAGGTAATTTAAGGATGTGATAATAAACTCTCTCGCAGACCGTTAACGATGATGCGGCCGCTAGTATAGAACGGTGCGAATGGCGGCCGATCCGTGATAGGATTGCTTTGATTGCAGTTGACTTATTGGGCGATTTGCTTAAGAATTAGCTGGCATCATATCGGCGGTGAGTGCTTTTGAGATACCTGTTAGGATTGTGCGGCCCAGGGTCGTCGGCCGCTATGACGGCATGCAGCGTCATAATCATCGGTTTGTCTGCTAGAGGAGCGTTTTGCAGCCGCCGGTTAATTATCGATGTATCGAATAGTTGAATATGATATTGCGCTTAGTGGCACGCATAATGTGAATGTTCTCATGTTGATAGAATATTATTGTGATATCGGGTGATGCCGAAATATTCGATCCATGCACAGTGCACAGATCAAGGCAATTGGACCCTGTTGGTAGGACAAATATCTTGGTCAGCCACAGGTTGTCTACTCGAAACAGGTAGGCGATTACATAAGGGTCTGCGATTATCATACTCATTCACGGGTTCCCATTGCGATATCCCATTCTCGTCGTCGATAGGATTCTACGCAGAGCAAGCTTGGAAGGAATGGTCTTTTCTTTTTCTTTTTTGCCATCCGCTAGTGATGGATTCTGCAGCGTCAAGCATTATGCATGGCGCTCGAATCGAAGTTCGCGTGCGGCAAAAGCCATGTCGTGCAGCGCCAGGGTCCCATTAGCCTCCCACCAGAGTCAATTCAATCGACCATCGACAGCGGGAATTGAACACAACAGGTCTGGATACGCCCGAAGCTATCCATCCTCGTACAACTTTATTTAAAAGCTTCTGCACAACCGTGATTAAGTAAGGACTTACCTAAGATAGTAAGACCCTTTAGCTTCTATTTAAATTGAAAAATGCAGTGGGAAGCGGCACTAGGCCACCATTTGCGGTCATCGCGGGTTTTTTGCCATTGGGGTGCATGTGGCAAAAATGTCGTGTGGGCACTTAGTATGCATGTCTGCGTGCATGCGCTGACTGGGGGCCATGGGAGCGAGCTTGATGTCAAAAAGTGGATCTAAGTCACCGTGCATTTCGCGGAGGCACCCCCCCGCAATAAATTTAGAAAATTGGAGCACACTCTACTACCACTTATTGATTCGGGTTGGAATGAATGAATGAATGAATGTGTCGTTTGACAAACTGCAGGTATCGATGCAAATGGAAGGAGTGGCGACATCGACTCCTTGTAGACTGGCATCCGCGGAGAGGCCGGGCTCACATGGTCCTTCGCGAGAGCCTGCGCAGACTTATCGATAGGCCAACCTCCCATGTCGGTTTGCATTCAGCCGGGCGGCCGATAAGATCTGCCGTTTCAATTTCGCACAAAGTCCTTTCCAGGCCGTGGATCTAGGGTGGTGGTACATACATAAATGGCTGTAGCGGATCTCATCGATAGGGAAAGACATCTGCCTGGGCTGAGACCCGTCCGTTTGACCTCCATGCCAATGCTGTCCTTGGCGGCGAGAGGGCTAGAATACAACAACAGTCAGAGCTCAGCGAGGATTACACCCTGGTGAGAATTCGATATTGCACAGCTAGCTAGAATGGCTGCGACTGTAAGGGTATCGGTATGTATTGTTCTGTCTTCCAAGTTGCAAGTGCCATGCAGTCATGCAGTTTATCCAACTTCCCGGATTGTGCGTGAGACCGTCCCGCTCTCATGCAACTGCACAGCCCCCTTCTGGCCCCGTAGTTCGAGCACTTGTAGCTCTCCATGTATCCGGACCCCAGCAGCTGGGTTGATCGCGGATTATTTTCAGTGTGGGCGGGCAGCCACCCTTTCCACCGCACTGATAATACTTGAGTCGATTCATATCATGAGCGATTGTTGGTTGGTTGGTCGGTTGCTACGTATAACAGGCGCTGTATGATATCATATCATATAGCTTGTATCGGATGAGAATGGTCCCGGGCCCAGCTACCAGGAATTCAGGACCAACATTCACTCCGAGTCAGCGGAAATGATTCCGGACAGAGATCAATAAAAGTGACGCTGCCCGTTGGGTTCTGGAGGATACTCTGACCATCAGTCCAAGTATGATACCTTGGAACGAACGCTCGACGCTACCAGTTTGCGTAATCTATTCGGCACGGGTGACGGCTAGCCACCAGGCTTCACACATAGGGCAGCGCTAGGCTAGCCCAGGTGGCTTGTTTGCTTCGAAGCTGGACAATTGCAAGGGCAAGGGCAAGGGCGAAAGACTGGACATGATCTGGGAAAGGCAATGGGAAATGCCGTCGACGGAGCTGCGAGACGAGGAGGGGATGGCTGCAGGTAGATCGAAAGCGAGCGAGCTAGCAGTGTTAGTTGGACTAGACGAATGCGGAAGGGAACAGCCCACCACCACGCCTTTTTATCAGCAAAGACGAGCTACCAATGCGAATCCTGGGGTGCGCTGAATGGAGAGGATAAGGGTGCCTGAATTTAATGGGGTGAGTGGATGGACGAAAGTGACCGGCAATGGCGCTGGCGATCGGTTTCCTGATCCTGTGGAATGGCGCGAAAGTTCAGGTTGCTTGCGGACTGTCGACGGCGACGAGAGTTTCTCTTGAGATATTGTCATGCGCCGCGGCGCTATTATTAGGGTTAGAGTTGGTAGGAAGTACACACAGGGCCTTTTGAGCCTGTAGATCGCGTCGGTCGAGATACTATTCTGGAGAAGCTCGAGCTGGGGAAAAGGGAAGGTATAATCGAAGCTGGCGTGTGTGTCGACGAGGATGCATTCTGATAGCATTCGCATTGCAGGATGCTAGTATCCCACTGTTGGTTCAAATTCGAGGTGCTGCGAAGAAAAATTGCATCACATCACTTCTAGCCGACTCCATATCCAGTGATTGTAATCATGTACTGCTATGTCACCCGTCCTCGATCGATCAACTCTTAGCATTCAGCCGTGCTTGAATCCTGTCTTGGCCTCGTCAGCGGCATTGAAGCGACTTTGGAGCGAGCCGTCGACTGGCGAACTCTCACACTTTTGCCAAAAAGCTAGTAGGGACCCCCCAGTTGAGGATGGTGGGGCCGGCACCCACACCTTGTTGACAGGAAGGCGATCCTGGGAAGCTAAGCTTGAGCTCGACAATTGCTGAGCGATATGGTGGGAAAGAAGGAAAGAAAGTAAAGTTCAGAAGAAAGAAAGAAAAAAAAGGTACCAGCTGCGCCAATTGCGATTGACTTTTGGTACCCGATTGAGGGTACTTGTCGCTGCTCAACAGGTACCACCGCTCGAGAGGGCCTCGCGGACGTGCAGGTACTATACATGCATGCACGCATACTTCGGACAGACGGTCGCTGATTGCAGGCGAGAAAGTTTAGTAAGAAGTTGTGCTTTTGCTCCGTCCGAAAGTGACCGTATGCACGGCGACGGCTGGATATCCTGAAAGCGGCCGTCGTCAAAGGGAGAGACGAGGCTCGGAAGAGCATGTTGTCGGATGCTAGGCACCCCGCGAGAATCAGAGGAACGTAAGGGAGGGCGTCGAAGAATGCAATGCCGGCATGCCGTTGCTGGAAGTGGCAGATAAACGGGGACTTGTAGCAAATATCCTGACGATCGCGAGCAGCACCGCAAGCAACCGTCCGGATTCTTTGCTGTCTGCTGAGTGTTTTGCGTCAAGGTTCGCCCGAAGCATCCAGGCCTGGGTGAAAGTGCATCAACGTTCGTCTGCGAGGTGGGATGTTTGCTTTTCCGGGTGCCCTTTTGCAGCTCACCTCGACTAGCAAAGTTAGCGGCGGTCTCGTCAACGTCCAAAGTCTCGATCCAGCGGTAGAGGTACGGAGGACGGTCTGATCAAGAAGAATTTTGTATGTAAAGTGGCCAAAGTCCTGCTTTCCCTCTTGTCTGCTATTTCCACCCTTTTTCTTGTTCCGTTCCATCAGTCTCTATTGTCCGCCCAAGATTCGTTCGCTTGAAGCCGACGGTTGGTTTTCCCATCAGGTTGGTCAGGGAACCCGGCTCCCCGCCAAAGACGTTAGACTCCCCTCCCTTTCCATTGGCAATATATCTCTTTCGGTGCCTGAACATTTGTTCCGTGTATGAGCGCCGTTTTATATTGATTGATAGGGCTGCTTTTTCATCAGCCTGGTCCAGTGACCGGCTTCCCAACTTAGAAACACTTCCAAGTCCTCTCAGCGTCTGAGCTTTTTTGGGGTTCCTTTCCTTACCTTCCCGTGGTAAATCCCGATAGCTCGAGCTCAAGCCCCATTACTTAATATCTCGGGTATCCAGCGCCGACGGGCTCCACCAGTTTCCAATTTATTTTCCTATCGAATGGACGCTCGGGATTTGTGGCTTGCTTCATCCGGCCTTCCACGACCACTCTCATCCAACTCGAAAGAACCCAAGCCGAACGAATAAGTCTTGCTTATTCGATCCACGAAGTCTCGACGACGCCCCCTCGGACGCATAGGCAGGACTGGGATATCGATTGAGGAGGTGGTACCGACGCACTTGTACAGCCTGCAGACGATTGTACCTGCTAGCTAGCAGGCGAGAGAGGGGACCAGGGTGGGGCTGGCAACTTGGCTCCATCGGCTCCGGTCGAGTGCAGCAGACATATACTATACTTTGTACGTGCATATGCGCATGCCTGTGGACTTTTTGTTCAGCGAGACGAGTGGCAGAGTGAGTGGGCTACTTGGTATCGGACGTCGACGGGGTCTCGTGGGCGGGACGTACAGTACATTACATGATATTACATGAGATGTGCTATCTGTCGGTAGGTGTGGTTTCCAACCATTCGATACCCGAAGTTGCGCTTGTACACTCTGCATCTAGCACGGTCGATGCTGCAGGACGACATGCATGTCCATCGTGATGTACCATGCACGATGTCTGTCTGTCTGTCTGTTCGTTTTTTTTCTTCGTCCGCTGCTTAACTTGCTTTCGACCTCGCTTGCTGCTCTTTCTGCAATGCATGGCTTGTGGATGTGGGTGGAAGTGGATGCGGTCGAGTGGGTATGAGTGTATCTGGCGAGGCCGAAAGGTGTGGATGTACCCACCAGCTGGGATCGAGGGCAAGCTTCGAATTCTCGGGCCTCGCCCAGCCAGCGGTGGCATTGGCGTGAAAAAAGCAGAGAGAGGACCTTGGAGGGGCGTGGGCCTGTTTACTCCCCCACCACCCTTCAAGCTGGCTGAGATGCGATTGGCCGGGCATGTCGAGTCGACGGTCGACGGTTGACGGAGTGGAATGGGGAGAAGAGGGCAGAGTTGGAGGCCAGGCCAGGGCGATAACGAATGAACGGAGGGACGTTGCCTGCGGCTGCTGCAGCGGACAACACCACGCGGCTTTGCTTCTTCCTCGACTCCTGGCCGACGGTTAAAACACCGTCCGTTTCTCTCCCTTCTCGCATTTCACCGTGCATGACAAGAGCGAGTTTGGCACCGTCTTCGAGTCCCCGTTGAGCTGTCGATTGATTGCACCCTGCCTGCCCGCCTGCCTGCCTGCCTGCCTGCCTGCTGTGCTCTGCTTGCTTGCCTGGGCTTTGCTGTTGGGCGGCTGATGCGTTAAAGAGTCGTCGTCGACTGCGCCAGTGTCGATACGCGTACGTACGAGTCCCTGAAATCAAATTGCTCGAGATTATACATTCATACATACTATCGACTGGAACGCAATATCTCCATCCGCCTGCCCTTTAGCTCGTCTTTTGCTCTAGCTGCTTTAGCTGTTAATTGCTGCTGTTCCATTAATATGCATATGTCATAAATTATATTCCTCGCGGACGTGGACCCCGTTGCTGACTGTTCAGGCACCAGAACTCGAAACCCACTTAAACAGCTCAGTCACTCACTTCTTCCCTTCTGAGGAAGAGCACGAGCACGACCATTCAGCTGTCCATCTATTTCTCCATCAAATTATCCATCCATACCATACTTTACTATCGAAACAAGCACTCGAACGAAAATCACATTTTTTCGTCCACTTGCGGCCAAAGAGGTGCGGTTGGTGCATTGGGCTGTCGAACATTCCTCTGCTTCTTATCGCCCGTTCGTTAAGACCCGACAAACCGTTTTTGCCCTTTTAGCCCACTCGATCCGACGCTGCGTCGTCAGAAGGGAAGCGCAATCAGGTACCAGCTGGAGAATTCGCCCGGAAGACGCTCCAGTGGCTGCCACGGCTACTCGCACCCACCGGGGATAATACTATAATACACACATACTACTTTACTTATATATACCTGCCTGCCCGCAGCCGCCATCTACATACACACCTCATCCAACGGTTGTCGACTGCTTGAGCCACCACTCAGGATCAGATCACACGGAGACACCCCCTTCCTCCTGTCTGTTTGGCATTGTCGAGTCTCTTGCGAGCTCTCGTCCCGTCGGATCTTCACCGCCTCGTCGCTCCGGCTTCTGGACGCCCTCTCAGTCATATTCAGCCCATCCACTCAGCTTTTGGCGAGTGATAGTGGTGTTAACTTAAATTACACAGGCCATCACGGGGTCATTAAAAAAAAAAAAAAAGAACGAAAGACAGACACTGCAAAAAAGGTTCCAGAACAGCTCTAAGCCATTCCAGGACGAAAGAGGCCCTTTGCGACCAGAAACTGATAAGCCAGGACCGAGTTGCCTGAAATACACACTTTCTTCCCAGTCAGCACCCACCGTACCAGGCTCGCTAGTTCAAGCTTGGATCGAAGCGACGGACAGCAATCGCAAACCGCATTTCACAAATACGACCTGCAAATAAAATTCGAGGGAATTCTGCCATCCTGACAGACAGTCATACCCTGAGGAGCAATCGGGGCCATCTCGTCTGCGTAGTCTGGAGTGGTTGGTGTGGCCAACGGGCCTTATCTTCTGTTTGTTCGCGGGCAGTAACCACTAAAACCGGGCGACAACGCAGAGCGTATCGCCAGCACTCCCGTCTACGGACTCCCTCGATAGCACAAAAGGGAAATTAGCAGTCCGGTCAGCACTTCTATACTGCGTGAGCTCGACCAGCTCCTCCCTCGACGGAGTATCTCTCTTCTTTACGACATTTCCGCGATTCTCTTATAATATCGTCTTGAGTTGATTCCTCAACACACACGACTCCCTGCAGCTGCCCTCGTGCGCCTTGTGGATACCTCAACATCTTGACAGTATTAAATCCCTCGCCTGGAAGAATTGAGTCTGCCGGGATATAACTTCTTATCAGGACTGCTGTGCATGGTTGTCGAGAGATACAGGTGAGTGAAAAAAGCCATTCGAGAAGGTGTGGCTGTTTGAATTCTGCCATCCCACCATCCAGTCATTCATCCATCCACAGCCTATGTATTATTCCTGATAGAACTATTACATACGTTCACGCATATACCTGCATGTAATGTACGTACATCTGTAATGTACGATTACACATGTACATTATGCATGGCTGCGTTCCCGCAAAACAAAAGCTCTCCCATTCAGGGTTCATGTTTCTTCTGTGCATCCGTTGCCTCCCACTCTGTTTTTGATTTTCTGTGCTTGCTTGCTTGCTTTCTTTGATATCTGGTAATTACGTGCATGGCCCTGTTCCCTGCGGTCTATTTATCCATCCGCGGCAGCTTGCAAGATGTGCTTTTCTCTATCTTAATTTTGCCTGCTGGATGCTTTTTCCACTGCCTCCGAGCGTTACACAGTGGACTGCACCGAGCGACAGTTGGACCACCACCAACAGCGCTGTGCAGCTCGCCTCCCGCCAGCCCCGTTGGCGCACGGCGCGCCGTGTAGCTGTCCATCTTTCAGGTCGCCATGCCGCTGCTTGTGCTTTCCTGTCTGGTCACAACGTTCTGGAACCGTTTCCTTTAACCTGCTGGACTTTCGGAGCCAGAGTGCCTTTATCGGAGTCCCGTTTAGCATACAGATCTATATATATACCAGCCAGCCAGAGGCAGCGGGCTGGCTTGTTCCTGGCTTGCACTTGCACTTCCACTTGGCTTGAACTCCGGACTTTCGTTCGATTCCCCTGCATCACCAATTAATTCGCCCGCCTCGCAAGATGATGAAAAGCCGCCGCTGACAGCACGATACGCAGAAGCAGAAGCAGCAATACCATTCCCACGCAATCCGGCGGATCAGGTCGAGTTGAGATAATACAGCGCTGGTGTTGTTGTCTGCTCCAATCGCCGCTTTGATCGCCTCGCCAGCCGTCGCCCGCCAACAAGCAATTGAAAGCCATTGAACGGAATCGAATTCATCATGGCAACCCTCACAATCACCCCCACCACCATTGCTGCCCGATCCATCACTCCTCCTCCATCGCCTCCCGACGACTCTCCAATGGCGCTCGCTTTGGCAGCTTCGACGCCGCTTCCCATCCCGAATAAACACCTCCCCACGCCCACCTACACGATCACCACTAAAGTTCCCTCCTCGCCAGTCACCCCTCCAGCCTCGCCACCCACAGAAAAGGCCACGGTCGTCCTACCCTCATCGACGGTCCTCTATCCTCCCTCCGCCTTCCCGCAGATATCGAACGAGCCTCCAATCTACTCCATTGATGCCGACACAGCTGCGGCCGCGATACACCAAGCTTCCTGCCAGCCGCTACCGCCCGCCGACAAGGTCTTCCCCTGGCTGCACGGACTGCACTCGGAAAACCTCGTCCAGCTCACCTTCTTTAGCGCACGAAGGAGAGCCCAACAGAGAACACCGACATGCTGGCGGGGGATCACCGTCGTCAAGGCCGGTAGGCCGTTAGACAGCTCCAAGCTGCGGGGTGCCATCCATCCCGCGGAAATCCTGCCCGCGACCTCGGGCTCGAACGGGTTCCTCGACGTCGACCCGAAGGAAGGCTTCTGCGTCCGTAATTTCCACATCCAAACCGCCAAACTCGCAACCGTCTCGGACATCATCGTCTACGGGGACGACCGAACAAGCAAGGAGACCGTCAAGTCGATCGCTAAGAGAATCGCTCACGCTCAGATCAAGTACCGAAGCATGTTCATGAACCATCCCGACACCGACTACCCGAAATACAACACATTCGTCGTCTCCAGCTCGTTTTCCGAATTCGAACAGAACCATCCTGATCTTGTCGCTTTCGACTCGCGAGGACTAAGCTCCGGCTGCATCCCTGACTTCCCGTACCTTGAGCGCCAAGAAATGTGCATCATGTCGCGGGCCACCGAGATCTCTCACAACGTCTGGCTGGGCTCCACCACCGACAAGGGCGACATGGGCAACCGACACCCGTTCAACATTTGCATTGAAGCTTGCGACGGTGCTCCGTTCCCGACCGCACCCATGCTACGCTTGATCTCGCGCCGAATGAGAGACCACACCAGCGTCCAGGATATCGAATTCCCTGCCTCTGGGAGCGTCGCTTCATCGAACTGGGCCAAGTTTGACATTGACGCCATCATGGACATGTGCCGCTGGATCTACTATTCCGCAAACCCCGTCAACATCAACGTTAAGGACGCTGATGGCGATACCAAGATGGAGGACCGCGATCCTGGCAAGCGCATCCTCATCCACTGCATGGACGGATATACGGAAACCTCGCTCCTAGCGCTCGCCTACCTCATGTACGCTGAGGGCTTGGCGGTTCACGAGGCGTGGATTCAGCTGCACCGCGAGAAAGGTCGCAATTTCTTTGCCTACCAGACCGACCTCCAGATCCTGCTTCACGCGCAGAACGAGATTCTCAAGGCGTCACCGGCTCGAAAGGATGAAGATTCGGCATTCGTCACCAAGATCGCCATCCCCAGGTGGGTCTCGAAACTGGACGGATCTCTGCCAAGCAGAATCCTGCCACATATGTATCTCGGCAATCTGGGTCATGCGAACAATCCCGAGATGCTCAAGGAACTAGGCATAAAGCGCATCCTGAGCATCGGCGAGTTCACGAACTGGTCGAGAGAAGAAGAGGCGGCCTGGCCAGCGACGCATATCATGAAATTGGAGAACATTCAAGATAATGGTGTCGATCCTCTGACTTGCCGGCTTGATCAATGCCTCGAGTTTATTGGTAGGTTCTCGTCCTATATTTCCCAAAACGTCGAGATGCAGGTGCTAATACATTTTATTTCTAGACGCTGGCAAGCAAGCTGGTGAGGCTACGCTCGTTCATTGCCGCGTCGGTGTCTCACGATCCGCCACCATCTGCATTGCGGAGGTTATGAAGCGCCTTAAGCTTTCTGTCCCCCGCGCATAGTACGTACTTTTCCTCGGTTTCAGATGCCGAGATTAGCCTGCTAACGCTTTTCTTCTTAACAGTTGCTACGTCCGGGCTCGAAGATTAAATGTCATCATCCAGCCACATCTCCGATTCATGTATGAGCTGTTAAAGTGGGAGGAGGCGCAGCGAATCAAGGCCAATCTGGGCATCAAGCGCGAGCTCGAGTGGCCATCGATCGCGAGAGAAATCGCCTTGATGAACCGGCCATATTCAAGATAGGACGCAACAATACAGAAACACAAA
The DNA here is from genome assembly GCA_036872635.1 of Orbilia brochopaga. Taxonomy (NCBI): domain Eukaryota; kingdom Fungi; phylum Ascomycota; class Orbiliomycetes; order Orbiliales; family Orbiliaceae; genus Orbilia; species Orbilia brochopaga. The sequence continues at coordinate 136,768 of JAVHNQ010000003.1, read as the reverse complement.
GACACGCACACCATACATTTTCCAGCTCTTCCTTTTGAAAGCAGATTATCGCTCGGCTACTGAATCAGCCGAACTCTTTTCGATGGCATAGGTTCTTTCGACGCATTCGCATAGGAAACATATTTTTCCTTTTTTTGTTTTTGTCTGTTTCGTTCTCCTCTTTTCATTGGGTTTAGCGAGGGCGACGAGTGGACTTTCTCTTTTGTCTTTTTATCCTTTCGGAGTGATTGATACGACTACTGGCATGCATGGAAAAACGGGATTAGGTTACGGAATTCTAGGGTTTTACTGGGCTGGGGGGTGTTGGTTGGTTGGCTGGGAAGGTATCGGTGGGGACTTTTTCATTTGTTTACTTGCTTGCTTGTCGACGACGGTCGCTGTTTTTCCGGATGGCATGTTGGCGGGAGGCGTTTTTATTTCCTTTTGTTCATCGATCGATAGCCGCGCTGGCTACTTTTCAGCGCCTCGACTTATTACAGACACCTTATTATTCTCTTTTTTTCACTTTGTCGCGAGGAGTGGGGGCTCGCTATACTGGCTCTGCACTTTCATTTTCTATTGATGGTTCGGGATGCATGCTGAACTGATCTTTAACTAACGAGGCAATGAACTCTATATTCTGTTCTGTTCGTTTGAATCGCAATACATGTGCTGTTTCTTCTGAGATCGGGATTCTCGCGCGTTACACAAAATATCCCTTTTGAGGTGCTTTGAACGCAATTAATTTGCCTTCGATGTTTATATTTTGGGCCTTGTGTTTGTACTGGGATTTGTCCACTGGCGTTCAGCGCTATTCTTTTGATAGTGATGCTGCATGTTCTGGTAGAATTTGCAGATGCTGTTCGCTGTATACGAATTAATATCCTTATATTCATACGCACAACTTGATTATGATTCTATCGAAAATGTGGAGTAATTTATATTTGAGAAGTGGAGATGCATGATCATAGTATTAGATATATGTACTAGTATGATTATATATGCTGAGGCTCGAGCCTTTCGCAAGAAAGTTATGGGATTATTATATCACGCAGAGGCTGATGCAATACATTGATATGGTATATGGCCCAGATATCACGATGTCGGTTAATCAAGGGATGGTATATATATGTCGATAGTGATACGGAAATCACTGCAAGAAGCCGAGTCGTTTCAACTCATCTTCCGTCCACGACCACAGCTTTTCTTGTAGATTGCGGTCGTTGGCCTGTCGGTAATAGGTACTCTTTTTCGCCGGCGGGACGATATAGCAGCCGGACCAGGAGCGGGCGAAGTCGTTGCTGGCGGCGGCGAGGATGACGCCGTATGCGCCCTTTTCAGGCTTTGCGGCGAAGCCTAGCTTTATCATTGTGCGGCCGAAGAGGGATGATGCACCGTAGCTCGCCGCCAGGCCACTACTCATAGTTATATACATAGCTTAGCAAGACTTGTTCAATGTAGATTTAATTTGATAACTGTGCACATACGTATCGTTAAGGCCTGGATGGACGGCGGCGGTCCATATCTCCCCCCTCTGCGGCTGTGAGCCCTTCGGTCCGACCCGCGCCTGCAGCTCGCGGATATGTAGGATATTCGCAAGCTTGCTCTGCACGTACCGGTCGAACGGCTTGCCGCGGGGTAAATCTATAGCCTCGAACGCGATACCAGCACCGGACGCCCACAGGTACGCTGCACTCGTCATCTCGACAATACGGACAGTGCCAATTGGCACATCATCTCGCTGCGCTGTGGCTTGTAGTGTCGGTAATAAGAGTGCGGTGAGCAGGAAGTGCGCGAGGTAGTTTGTCTGCCAGTGCGCTTCGTGGCCGTTTGTGGAGAGCTGGTAGGGCGTGCACATTATCCCGGCGTTGAGGATGAGGCCGTGGAGGAGGGGCTCGGCTGCGAGAAAGGTATGCGCTGCTGTCACGATGGTCGAAAGGTCCATATGGTCGATGGGGAGGTGGTGGAGGGAGGCGGTTGTGGTTGCGGGGAGGGTTGACTGGATTGTGGCGATTGCTGTTTCGGCTTTGGGAGCGGAGCGGGCGCCGATGTAAACTTTTGCATTCTTGAAGGCCAATGCTTTGGCAGTCTCGAAGCCGCTGGAGAAGTTGATAAAAGAGATAAAATTAGCATAGTATAAATATCATCCAGCCAGGTATAGTAGTGTGTATTCTGGTTTGATATATAGGTCTATGAGATATGATGTATGTAGATAATTGAACTTACAGTCCAGCATTACCGCCTGTGACAATGAAGACCCGGCCACTCATATCCGGCAGGGACTCTGGCGTGAACACCATTGCGCCGCGTATGCAGTTAACTTACTTGAATACTATGTTCGCGTTCGGAGCTGCGCAAAGATTCGTGAATGGTAAAGGATGAATGACTCTGGGAAAGGAGATTGATATTTGCATTGTCTGTTCTTCTGCCAGGAGAACATGAGGGGTCTCCGGCCTCATTATATACTCTAACGGAGCTGTATGACGCTATCCACAGTACAGAGATTGCCAGCATTCCGGCGCGAAAAGAACCGAGTCTTCAGTCGCGCACGAAGCTTAAGAAGTACGTAAGTTGGTCTGTGTGACCGACGAGGGCCGTGGCTTACATCCCTGTCTAGTCGCCCGATTCGGCAAAACGGTCAGCAGCATGCGCGGGCTTGGCGCGCCACGGCAATATAGACACCCGGCTTGCGGGTTAGCACTACGACTATCCTGCATTTCTAACTGTGGGTCGAGCACAGGGGAGATATATCAGTGAGGGGATCGGACGATTTCTGGTCCGGCTGATTGCACGCGTGCGCAATGCCCATGCATAGTTTCATATCACAAATAAGGATTCGATTCGCTTTCGCGTGGACTCCGGTTTCGATCGCTGGGTAGGAGAACTTCAATTCAAGGCCACGGCCACGATGATGACCAATCTATATACACAAAGGATAGAGGATAACAGTATTCGTGTATCAGGCCAACTCATGATCAAGGAGCCGTTCTGGGGAAAAAGAATTGTATTCGCCCTATATATATGAAGTATAGGAGAGAACTAGATACATGATGGCCCCTGAATCGCTCATTTGTGTATATAACTCATTCTAACCGAATTGTAACGCCAGCCCGCATACTCCTGTTACAACTCCCGCAGATGTTGAAAAGGCAATAGAGACTCTCTAAGTACACAGATGTTTGTAACAACATGGGGAAGATTCGAAATCAATGGACAGCAAATTCGTGCAAGACCAAGCTTCGTGCAGTCGCCTGCAGGGCAAAAAAACACCTCGAAATGTATAGATGGACGGTTCCAGCGTAGGTGGGTAGATTCTAGCGTCGCTGGGATGCACCGCAGGATAAGCGCGGATCCTTTACCAGGGTCCGAAGCGCGGTGGGCATGGCGGTGGTGGGTACAGTGGCATGACGGGAATCACCGGCACGGGCCGAGGGACTGGCACTGCGATCGGCACCGGCACTTGAATCGGGACGCCGACTGGCACTGGGACGCCAACTGGGACGCCGATGGGCACTGGGTAGATATGGTGGTGGTGTCTGCCCATTGTGGTATGCGGATGTGTATCCGTGTAGAGGGATTTAGAGAAATGAAGGGTCTGATGGGACCCGGAAGAAGGAGCGGTGGGGAGGGATGGTAGTAGAGATCGTTCTTTGTTTGGTGCCTGGTGAGTGAAGACATAGAATGTCATGAAAGGGAGAGCATAACCGCTGCTTTTATATTCGGGCTTCTCTGCTGCTCGTGATCATGATCATGAATCTTCAGACGTCTGTCGGTGCTGTTGGCGGTGAAGCGTACAGACGTCGGCTGTAATTGCAACATTGTTGGCGTTGGCTCTGTTGTCCGTATACAGTCCATACTAGGAACCTGCAGGTGCGCATGTGGACCGAGTCTGTCTGTGAAGGATTTCATAGCTGGCAGGACGGCAGTCGCTGTCGTTCCACGTATGCATGTGCACCCGCCCTTGAACCCAAATTGACCAGTAGCAACTTATCATCCGGAAATTATAGATATGCATAGTGGATGCAGGAGAGGTGCGTGCGGGGAATAAGAAGCTCTATGGAACATGCATGGACTCCTGTCTGCTGATACAATTCAGCGAATAGGATATACACACCTTTCAATTTTCATCCGATAATTCTTGAAACTTTATTTCTGCGACTCAGGCATGTGGTGTATTTTTAAGTCTATACCTGGGTATTTACTGCCTTGGGTTAGATAGTTGATTCAGAAGCGTGCATGCTAACTACGCGATGTGTGCTGTCATTAGCCCAAAGCTTCTCTGAAAGATTCTTGAAAATGCAGTAACTTGCAATTTGCCTTCAAATTCCAGCTTTAAGCATTCTCAAGTATTATGAATTTAGTGTTCAATGGTTGTACTTTCTTCAACGTTTTCCCGAACCGTTACTATGAGTCTCTTAATTTTGAGTGCCCTCGGGAAATTTGACTAATATTAGCAGCCCGGCTACAGGCCCGCCTTGCCAACGGGCGGACTTAAGGATCAATGACGGCTCGTATTAACTGCAAGTACCATGCAAGGCGACTTGCCCACGCAGATACCCCGCCGCCCGTTACCGCTGCGGCCGATTCTGAATCATGAGTGGTTGAATGTCTGGACAACTGGCAGAGCAGCCGGGGACGTACGATGCATAGCGTATGCAAGCGTGTTGTCTTGCAGAACAGCAGGGTGTTGACTTTGTTCACATGCATGGCGTCAGCGAGGGGAGGGGCATGGAAGCTTTTCTGCACTATGACGATAGAAAACATTTGTTACGTCGGCTTTGTGGATGCTATAGCTGTGTCTCCTGACGATTGTGTAGTATTGCTCTGCAAAAAGTTTAGTCCACTAGATGATCAGACGGTACGGCGGGTCTCCGAGAGACTTGGTGCCATTGGGTTCGCAGCTACGTACTGGGCGGTGCATGGCGAATTTCAAATTCATCACCGGTCTTCAAGCCAAATGGATACACATACACATGCTGTTGCTAGACTGTGAGACTGCATAGCAGTCTACAACTAGTGTGGAGCAGTGCAGTACAAGCAGCGTGAAAATGCTGAAGCGTTGGTGTTGCTGCTCTCCCTAAGCGTAGGGTAGTCGGTGTTCACTGAGCCCCGATGAGTGTTTCCTTCAGGAATGATGGAAAGACCTTGGCTCATCTGACTATATCATCGAGACTTATATTGTCGAGAACGGAAAGCCCATGACTGTGTCGGTGCAAATTTTGGTCCGGTTGGATGTGTCTGAATGCTTAAACTAACAAGATAGCTACGTGCTTCGTAGTGTCGATTTCTGTACCTCACACCTGCTATCAGTTCGAATATTCGTCCAGCCAGACAGCACCCACATCGGATAGATATATACGTCCTTCGCGAGTTTACGGGTTGCATGGGAAGGTACTTGAACTCTGCAGAGATAAAGCTGTCTTATTGCCTGGATTCTGGTCGCGTAGCGATACAGACTTAGCGAGAAAGTGAGTGCAATTAAGCAGATGGTACCTATATAGCTATCTATAGACCATTGAAACGGCTGCGTATCTGCATGTTGCCACGGAAGGGCATGAGACGGTTGATCGATTGATTCATATGCATCGGAATGTATAAGGTTATTGATGATATATCAGTATTCGGGGTTGCCATTGCTTAGACAAGATGAAATGCTTTCCAGATACCCAGGTACAAGCCACTCGTGCGTGCATGGTAGGTGGTATCTTACTAGATCCCTAATATTAGTGCTACTGGTGCGCTTGGGTTGTGCCTACGGTTCGTGCGAGAGCAGCTCTAGATCTTAGCGTATGCTTGTGTAACCTGAAGAGGGTTCGACGTATCTAGATTTGGCAGAGGGCAATTAGAGTTCCCGCTCGGCGAGGCACCTACCAGCGATGAATATATATTCGAAATCTTGAATGAAGTAATGTCCATGAGGATATCCCAGCAAAATTAAGAAAGGAGTCTGGAGGTCAGACAAAGGCCGTCTAAACACAGATTGAACCTTCACCCGCGCGGCGTTGATAATTATAGGATATGGTGAATGAAGTTGAGAGGAAGATAGCAATAGCCGTCCTGCGAACATGAGTAGCTCAAAGATGCGTATATCGATCGTCTCCGCAGCTACACGTAGCTGCGCCGAGTCCATTCATTGAGGAGCGTTACTATTCAGCTCTGGTGTACATCTTCCTTCCGTCAGAAAGAAATTTCTCACAGCTTCAAGACCAATTCATCATCACATCATCACCCGCCATCATACACATTCGCTTCCTGAATTCGCCCCCCAAAACCACCTGGGCTCTCATTTCCACAGAGATTCCGACATCAAATCACCACCTACACGTACACGCTCGAAACCAATCGATTGTATCGGATATCAATCGACGGCACTCGAAATGCCACGCAGAAAGGCTGCGCTCTCAGCACGGAGGGCTTCAAGTTCAGAATCGGGTGATGCACCCCCCGACAGGAACCTCGAGAATGTCAAAATCATGCCGTTCAACCCTGCCAAATGTCCTGGCCGCGATCCCGCAATACTCGTTGGAAAGCACATCATCCAGGCTAAAACGTGGACTGATAACGTGCTAATCCTTACCCTTCAGGAGAGAAATCGACAAATTTGGATCAGTAACGTGGACGGGAGCCTCCCTTTCATTATCCAGACCTGTCCATTGCTCGGTGAACACCTCTGGAAGGTCAATCACGACAACCCGCTGAAGATCATTGCTGCAGTTCGGGGAAAGAAGTCTGTTGCCTATGCAGCACCATTTAATCTCCGACATCGAGAGCTGCATGGGAAACTGCGGATTGACAAATTCGATTTGGTCGGACTGCAATTGGAAGGCATGGAAGAGATGGGATGGATCTGGGCAGAGGATATGCAAGATTCGTTCGAGGCAGGGGCATTGAAGGCCTCTGTATATATGGACGAGCTGCCCGCGCCCACCGCTCAGAACCATACATCGGAGAACGAAGAGGATGGACAGGTGAAGCAGGAAGAGATAAAAGAGGAGGAGATACAGTTGAAGGAAGAGCAGGAGGGGGAAATAAAGGAAGAAGAGGAAGAGCAGAAAAGAAGAGTCGAGCTCGAACTGAATGAAGATGGGCTGGTCATCAAGGACGAGTCTTACGGAGAAGATCTCGAATTCGAAGCTTGGCTGAACCATTACGGGGCCGACTACGAAGGCAACGAGGCCAACGATGGAGGCCAAATTCAAGAATACAGCGAAGTAAAAAAGGAGGAAGATGAGGGAAACGGCAATGCAAATATTTTTCAGGCAATCATGCATGACCACAATGACATGGACCTCTCGACTGATTCTGAATCTGAATTGACTGTTTCTGGCTCCACGAACAACTACAGCCCTGTGTTGTCTGATTCTAGCGACGACCGCCGGCGGAGACTGCTGGAGGAGGACGACGACAACTTTGATCTCAACAATATCGACCCTCCGGAGGATATGGATTTGACCTGAGCTCCAATATTGCATCTCCTTACAGACTTTAGCACGAGCCCGACGACTGAACCAAGTGGGCATTATTATGTAACTTACGGGGGCTTTATGCGGTATCATTATAAGTGCGCCCGACTGCGGATGGTTTCTCCTGTGAATACGCAACGTTTTCTATAAATCGATAGGAATTGCAAATATTATATGCCTGCACATCCGTATTTAGCACTGAACAGGACGTCTACTATTCCCGCCCACGGTCCGAGTGACATCAGCCCAAGCCTAGCCGAACCATCGTCGTCTCTTGTATGAATGGTATCGACAAGTGTTGAGCTTCCGAATTGCAACAACGAAGCGGCAGCTGACCGGGATACCCGCTTAGGTTGCTTCAACCTCCAGTTCAGCCGGGATCCTCCAACCGCACCTGGTCCATCTCCCTGCTCAAGTTCGCATCTACCTCTCGATACGGTTAGCTCAGCAAGTACTAGGCCGAGTCCTATCTTGACATTATCAACCTGCAAAGACATCATAACCTTTCCTTCATACATCCAACATCCATACAAACGGAGTGCTGGTGCTGGATCGAAGCCGGCGTCAAGTCGCCTGGACGAAATCATGCCAACCAGCTTGCTCCTCAAGCTCCCTTACGAGCTGCACGAGAAAATCGCCAAATACATCTCCAACGCTCACGACACTATCGCATTCTCTAACACCTCTCGTGTCCTTCGCGAACGACTGCACTCTAACAACCACCTCTGGTACCTCGTCTTGAAAAACGCCGGCAGCGTCAAGAACGAATACGACACATACTATCCAAACAGAGACTATTTGGCTCGCGTTCAAAGTATTCGCAACCGAAAGCGCCTCCGATGTCAAATATGTCTGTCTGCCGGACCGGTGAAGACTGTGGATATGGACAAAATATTCTACGGTGTCTTCTGCGAGACTTGCCTGAGTGATCGCTTTCATGGTACGCATGTAGCATATGGTTCTTAATGAAGATGAAAACGAGATCTGACGAGGCTGTTTGTGCAGATATGAAGACGTTCCGACAGACTTACGACAACTTCTGGGACGGTTTTGTCAATCCTCCGCAGTTCGAGATTCCGCGCTTCCTGCTTGCGAAGACCTACTCTAAGGTTCTTCCAGGCACCATTCAGACGAACGAACTTTTTGACCGTGGACCCTCATGCGGGCGTCAAATGCACTACATTTTGAAGTCGGATACCACCAAGCTGCTGCGCGCCCTCATCCAGTCCGAGGAGGCCGTCGAGGAATGTGTCGCCATGCTCAAGGCGCGGAACGTTGCGCTCGAGTTGGCGGGGCTCCAAGATATCTCGACTTTAGCTCAGAACGTGCTCGAAATGATGGTCGAGGACTACGAAGACCACCACCAAGACCTGCACGGTAATCAGTCGCCGGACGAATTTCGAGAGTACTGGCGTGGGAACGTGGAGCGCATCATCGACTCTTCAGGGCCGCCCGCCGAAGCTCGAGCCGAATGGGTTATTTCGTGGAAGCGTCACAGCAAGACACCACCTGGCGTCAGCAAAGGAGCCGAGCTGTTCTATCACCTGGCTAGCCCGCTTATAGTCCCCGTACAGGCGTCCGAACGTTAGTACCGTTCGTGGCTGTTCTACTCGCGGTGGTTGGTTGTAGAACTGCCGAAGCTGAGGCGACTGAGCAGCCGAGTGATGTTCGAGTCGCCGGGATACATGACCCCGATCTGGTCTCCATGTGGCTCTACTACGTGCAGCCGCTGCGGGGATGAAGGTTAACAGTGGCTTAACATGTCTGCATTTCATACAAGTACTTGCAAGCTGGGTTTAAACGTTGACGTCCGGCGTTAAGGAGGCTCTGAACGGATACGTGATTATTCTTATTTCTATTAATAGCTCTTTATTCCTATTTCTAGTGCTATCACTATTACGGACTTTGTGCTATAAGCAACGGCTTGATGGCTTGTGATTCCTGTAATCTCGCAGGATATGAATACTAGCTCCTGCGCGCATTAATAAAAACTCTACTTTGTTCGCGATCTTGTTCATCGTCCGAGAGCGTTCGCCGTTGTAGACTTTCTCGCTGTGTTGTTGCTGTTGGCGTCTCGGCCAGCTGCCATGCATCTCGTCCAACCAGCCGACGCTGCGAGAACAGAGCTCAAGCTCAAAGGTCGCTCCCCTACACCATCGTCGCTTTCCATGACCGCCAGCTCCCTGGCCAGCGCCGCTACCGCTGCTGCCTCCGCAGCTAACGCGGCCAGGCCGATCGTAAACCTCCCGCAGGAGATACTCATCCACATCGCGAAGCAGCTGCCGATTATCCTCGACGTTTTCGTCCTGCGGCAGACCTGCAAGGCTCTCTACCGCCGCCTCGGTAAGGAAAACGGCAACCTGTGGTACCACTTCCTCAACAACAAAAACGGATCTCACTGGAAGCGCTTCTCTCATTACCAGCAGGATGCGGACTACTTTGGCCTGACTAGACAGATTCTGGCGGGTGAGGTGCCTGGGTGCCAGCTTTGTCTACGGGATGTGAACACACCCGTCGACGCGTATCGCGGCAGCGTGTTCTACAAGACCTTGTGCAGGAACTGCGCAAAGGAGCATTTTACAGGTCAGTACGCGCGGACTCTCCCTCTCTTTTCAACAGCTTTGGTTCGGTGACTGACAGCCCCGCTTTTGATCCCCGCAGAACTCTGGCGTCTTGAGGACCAATACCCCAGCCTTCAGATACACCCCAACGATACTATAACCTGGATCGGCGGCTTTCCCTTCGATGACCCGGCTGGGGTAACGGGCCGCTGGCTGGGCACCGACTTTAGCATGACCAGCGTCCGTAACGTCGACCTGCGTGCCGCGATCATTGAGCAGCTGGGGTACGACGCCAGCCCGAACGCCAAGGACATCTGGGAGGCTCGTTATGACAAGCAAATACGCTTCGCGCTCAAGAAAAAGGAGTCCGCCAACGTCGTCGTCACGGTCATGACGCGGCTGTATCGCGAGAATTTCGAAAGGTTGCACTGGCTGCAGCCGCCGGATGCGTTCAGCCAGTATCTCTACAACGCCCTACTATGGAACATACGGCCCTGGCTGGCCCCCCATTACGGCGACAAGTCGATGCCCAAGTTCACGCTTGGAGACCACATGGAGGACCTGCTGGACTTGTACACGGAGAGCGAGGAGCTAGCACCGTCGCTGCGGCAGCATGGACTGGAGCGCGCATGTCGGGAGGCTTTGGCGAAGGTACTCGCGAAGATACCCCAGCCTGGACAAGTGGTGCGGCGACAAAGCTGCGCGTCACCACTCATTCGGTACTGGCTGGACGCGTGGCTCCGCGAACGCGGGTATAAAGGAATACCTGCGTCGAATCGGAACCTGAAGAACACCTCGCGCGTGTGTCCGTTCTGCGCGCCGACAGGCGGGAAGGGTGTGGCTTTCAACTGCACGATTGCACTCGCGATTCATATTTGGTGTCGGCATGAGGAGCGGATGGGGGATGAGTGGCTGTGGGTACCGATCGGTGAGGTTCCGCCTCTGTAGATCGGTGGGTATCTGTAAGTTACGTTGCGGGGCATATTCGTTCCTCGCGATCTTAGATCAGGACTGCATATACATATGCATGACCTGTGGCGGATAAGGGCGTTAGTTGTTTTATTATCACCACATACCCTGGGAAAGTTCTAATGATACAACAGTTCCAATCCATTCATGAACAATATGAAATGCTCTAAAGTTTGATATATATTACAAGTTGTGAGAAGAGTATGGGCATCGGTTACGACTGGCGATTGCTTTGGATGCCACCGTAGTCTGGGTCGTTGCGGATTCCGCCGTAGTCGACCATTTCTGGGTCGTTTTGAAGCGGGACAACAGGGGTGTCGGACCCGCCCCCGAAAATTCCCATCCTATGCGCTATGAACGCGATGATGCCAGTGAGGGGCACCACTATCCCAACGACAATTCCTGCGATTGCCCCGCCAGACAGCCCGGATTTACCTTGCGATGCTGTTTCTGACGACGACGGCGAAGATGAATTTGAAGTCGACAATGTCTGCGCAGCGTTTGATCCAGGAGACGATGTGCTCGGCTCCTGCGACTTGGTCGGGATGGACGGCGGTGAAGTAATCGGGGTAAAAAAACTGGAGGTGAAAGGGCCTAGCGTAATGTCGACGGACTGGCAGACTTCTGTCGCGATCTGATTCGTCCGCTCGTTATCCGTCTGGTTGCAGGCGGACTTGAGACAGGCTCTGATGGAGCCCGTGCGTGAGCCAAGGACTATGCAGGCGCACGCGAACTCGAAATCTGGACAGAACTCCCTGTTCTGCGAGCTGCTGATAGCGCATGGGAGCTGGATATGGCCGCCAATGTGGAGTACGACGTTAGCATTTAAACGAGGTCTTGGGCATCTGGGCGTAGAATACTCATGGCTTGGTCGATTGCAAGCGTGAGACGCCACCAAACGAGGAGTCACCTACCGCACAAGGTGGGAGACCGAGCGAGTCAAACTGCGCCAAAGCTAGGCGAAGTAATCCGGCGCAGAATACCGAAACTACGAAAATTATCGCGCCGAGCGTCTTCATTTTGATTCATGGCGTTTTCTCGTAGTCTCGCAAGGAGGTGCGCGAACACATGGGAGATGAGATGAGGATAAAAGCAGAGAATTGCCGTGAGATCTCACAATTGAACATGAACGCGGATTTGACCGGCGAAATAACGTTATGAGGATAATTGGACTATGCTGGAACTTAAGGGCCACTGCAGGGGTATCTTGCGCCGGCTACCGGCACGACGAATCCATGGCAGGCCTGAGCCAGAAGCCGAATACCTATATAATATTACGGCTCGCTAATGTGACATCCTGGATGGATGGCAGCTTAAAGACCATTGCAGGTTGGATTATATATTTCAATTTCCAAGACGACTGCACTGATCTATTCACACTGATAAAGATGCAAGAGCGAAAGCAAAGGGGTCCGGGAGAGTGTTTCTATTCTACATAAATATTATGCCATTTGAGTTTATGGTGATAGAAGCTGGCTCTAGTTTCCTTCCTACGTCGATCCTGATTCGAGAATCTGTCAATTGCGATCTGGGTTCGCTAGTGCTTGAACATGCGGATGAAAACCCACAGCGGCACTATAGTGCTATATATTTAATATCAGATATACGTATACGATATCGTGCTATGCCGCTCAACAGGTATACAATCACTAGCTGGGCGGACTGGCTTCGAGACTAACATCTTAGGAAGATAGCAACCTTGTGGACGACACATATGCGCGTATCCATGGCGAGGGTCAAGTCATTCAATCTACGACAATGCCAGCGGCCTCGAGTACTCGAGCGGCGAATGCTAACGTTCTACGAAGAGATTGAGATTTGATTAAGAGGTTTGAATTGAGTTTGTAGCCAACGTTCAGTGAGTCCGTCTAGCTACATCGTAAGGAAATAATGAACAGGAATATAAATATCGAGAATCAAGTAAGTTTTATCCCTCCGAAACGACATCAGTCGACATGGAAGACGAAAGCAAACCCGAAAAGCCAGTTGACCGTGATGCGCCAGATGCATATGGAACAAAGGAAACAATAAGGAAGATCATGCAGTCCATATTCTGCCCCAGTCATAGTAAAAGAAGCTCGAGTAAAGAGGAACAATCAATCAAAGATCGAACCCGCCATCCTCAAGCAATCTAATGCTGGGTAGGAGTGTTGGGAGGTGCAGGTGGGCGCGGACGCGGCCGAATAGGAGGATATGGGCCATCCTTCATGACAGCGTTGGTGAAGATTTGAGTAGTCATTTTGCTGGGGACAAGGACAGAAAGTCAGCCTGGTCCTCGAGGTGGCCAGTATGATGAAATGTGGGGGCTTGTGCATACGGTAGGAGGATTCTTTTGGCGGAGAGATGATTCAGAGGAAGTGTTTTTGTTCGAGAGTGGTTACTAGAGAATACAAGAGGCCAAGTTAGCTTAGGCTCCTCGATAGATATTATGGTGAGAGGGGGGGTAAGATTGGAGATACCTTGTCAATCGAGATTGCTTGTCGGTTCTTCAGAGTGTAGCTGGGACGGAGCAGGAAAGATGAAAAGGGAAAGAACGGAGATCTGCTTTTATAGCCGATGGGGGTCGAGCGAGGGAAAATTTGCCAGTCGATGAGGGCAAAGCGTGCGGTCTGGCCATGGTGATGATGTTGCTGCTGGCAACAGCTCTGTAGATTCAACACTGAAGCTTGTTGTCAATTCAACTTCAGCAGTGGGCATCATGGAATCCCATCTTGCTCTACAAAACGCTCTACAAACCGATGCTGGTTCGGCTGCCACGTCCACTGAGAGGAGATCTGAATCAGGACGCTGTGCAGAACTAGTAGTGCTCCTCTAAGGTATATGGTAGCGTCATGATGACAATGACTACGGTTGAAATGCTTCTACGTATACGTTGGAAGGTGAAGCTTTATATATGAGACCCCCAGAATATATATATGCAACTGTTAGATGTACAAGATATCATCTTCAAGCTGCAGTGTCCATGCGGAGTTACTTCGATCCGAGAAAGGAAATATAGCAAGCAAATGCATCGGTTATATATGCGTAGACGTATTCACGAGTATTGATAAATGTGCAGAGCCTTGATCAAGTAGACGAAGATAATGAAGCCATGTTGGGATTCTATCGATTTTGAGCGATTCATTCATATATATAGAGACAGGCACTTATATATAAACTGGCCCTAGGATCCTCTTAATCTCCGTTCAAGTTCGTGTAAGAACATACTTGCAATGCTAGAGGCATCCCGTAATTACCGAGAAGTGTGTACGTATGAGAAGCATCTAAGGAGCATCGATGATTTTGACCACTTGCAGCAAGTTGCAAACTAGTTCAAGTGTATTTTTGGTATTTCCTATTTCATGATTCAAAACGAGACCGATTTAAAGCATATAGAAAAAGAAGACCAGGCTATGCAGGATAAAGTCCAATAATGTTATAACGTGAATCCGCTGGAAAAAACGCTAGAATCGCAATAATAAATATGCCAATCATATGGAATGAACGAAGCGTTATCCAGTCTGAATATTGCTCTGCAAATACTTCTGAAATCTAAGCTTGTGCTGCTACACTCCCGAGATGGAGGTTTCCAAGGGCTGCGGTGACCTCCTTAAGGTCTCCTGCCACTTTGTTCCCCGCATCTCCCGACGCCTTGGCTTCCAAATCCTTGTCCTTTGGCTCGGGCTGCTGCACAACTTCCGTCTCTTTATCGTCCAAGACCGGCTTCGAGGATTCTGGGTTTGTGCCAATCTCGACTGTCCAGACAGGTTCAGTATCGTCTGTCTCTTCATTTGCAGCTTCTTCGTCCTTTTCGGCGGCGGAATCTTCTTCTTTGATGTTCTCCAGATCTGTTGGTTTCCGTGACGAAGGCGGGAGCCAGTCTTCCTTGAGCGAGTCCGGATGCTCGTAGATCATGTGGAAGGCCGTTAGAATTGGGGAGTATCTGGGAGGTTGCGGCTTTGTTCCGTCTTCCGCCTCAGGTCCTTCGACCGGGGAGCAGAACCGGCATTTTCGTTTCGGTCCATCCTCGACACCTGGCCTGAGCCATGTCCACGACGAATGTCTTTCTTCGGCCACAGCACCATCGGCCTCTCTCATCTTTGCCAGCCAATAGTCCTTCGCGATTCTTGCCAGAAATATTGTTGTAGGTATCCACATTTTGTAATCTCCATCTTCGGATGGCTGGCCGAAAAATATGTTGAGGAAGTGTTTGCAAGCGTCCAATCTTTCCTGTTCTCTCGTCTCTTCCGCCAGATTCTTTGTACTGAGGTAGCGATTTGCAAGGTCGAAGATTGAATCTAGGAAGGCGTCTTGACTCATTGATCTCTTACGGACGGGAGGCAGTTTGATCTGGAGGCAGGCTTTCAAGTCTGTCGCGAGTTGCAAAGGCGAGAACAGCAGATGTAGATGCTTATATTGCGTCTTGTAGATATCGACAATAGCTTGAATTATGTATGGTTTCGCTTCCCTGATGTCTGATTCGAGCTGGGGATATCGATGGACGTAGAAATTCGTGTAGCTTCCTCCGGGACATTGCTCCTTGATAGCCTTTGCGATGGCTGAGCGGGAAACAAAGTATCCAGGCTTCTTACTGCCACACGAGACATCTCGGATCTCTGTGAGCAGCACCGATGGAATCTCGGGCAATGGTGTCTCTTGCTGGACAAGGGTAACGGCTGTTGAGATATAGATGTTAGTTATTGCCCGTCAATTGATCAGGAGTTCGGTGCCGAGGCTTACAATCGAACATCTCACGGGTGCACTTGTAGCACCATGTGCCGTGAAATATCTTTGCAACGTAGAGATCCACCAGGTCGCTCGTCCTATCGTCATTCTTATCCCACTTGCTCGTGTTGTACATGCGATAGTCGTATGCTAGACATCTTTGACACCCTGATTTCGGCTTCCTGTTGCACATGATGGCAAGACATTCCTGGTAGTAGTCTTCGTCTTTTGAGAATTCCGGGACTTTGTTCTCTTCCATCCTTTCGGTCCTGCCGTATCGAATGTTGTACCAGAGGAGGCTGTTGGAGGGACCGACAGATGCATAGAGGCGGTGGCATGTTCGTGAGAGACTTATGGCCTCAGATGGTAAGGAGCAGGAGCTCGCAATGATATGGTGGACTTCGGCCGGGAGCAGCAGGATTGGCGGTAAGCCCTGCGGTATCGTTAGCAAGCTGGCGGGAAACCTAGTCATATCAGAGAATTGAAGGCTTACAGCATCCTCATCCGACCCTTCATTTGATGTCGATGGCGACTTCAAGGTTGCTGGGGGCTCCTCTGCAGCTTCTTTCGGAGATACAAAGGTATTCTGGCGGGATAAACCCCGGATTGGGAATTCAAACAGAAACGGCCCGCTCCGGTCCATGATAGCAGTGGGTTTGAGGCGATTGGAGATGTCACACTGGTTTTATGGCGATAGTAAGAGCCGTTACGTGTATGAAGAAGTTATCTCGAAAGTCGAAGTCGCGATCTCGAAGACGAACCGTGACAAAGACGCGTGTGCAATATATAGATCCTCATCTAGTCGTGCTCGAAAACAGGTGACGCCATGATTCAGCCTTGTGACTAAGCCGCGCAGGGAGCATTGACTCGGCGCATACGAATGACTAATAGCGACACCGCGGCCAGCAAATTGACTGACGGCCTTCCAAATAAATGCTCAGCCCCCGTCAATTTTGATGAATCACAACTGTGTTTAAAGATCCCCTGAATTGAAGGAGTTTGAACATTTAATCCGGTCTCCACTCTGAAAACGATCTCAATCGCAATTGGCTTTTTCCGTTTGCATTGACAGATCGCGGCTTGAGCACGGGCCTCCTCAATGACAGGCAAACATCTTTTGCAACACGTGAGATTTCAATCTGCAACGTCAACAACACGTTTGCTCTCCATCTCCTCATCCTGACAACCTGAAGCTGGAGCGCCATTCCACTCTGGAACTAAGAGAAATGTCTACGTAATACAGCGCTTCAAGTTCAAAAGTCCGGTTGGCTTTATGTGGGTACGATTCAAGTCTCCTTTTCGAACGTGAATAGTGCGGGGAAGGCGGACAGAGAATGTTCTCATCCACACAATTCCCAACGGCACACACGCTATCAAACAGAAAAGCCATTCTAAGCTACCCATTCGGAGCGCAGAACAATAGTTCAACCTTATACAAGTCTTCATGCAACAGTCTTGGTAAAACGAGAGTCTAAGGTAAACTGTATTCGAGCTCGCGAAGAGATATTTGGACCACCACTGTATCTTACTAAAGATACTCGTTCATATCCTAACTCTAGATATACAGGTGTTAGCTTGAGACCTCGAGAGTTAGATGGCGGTGGGGTGAATGGGTACCTAGGCGAGATTCTGGGCCAGAATCCGGAGAACGATGGATGCGCAGTCGTACAAGTATATGATATAGGATTTGATCGATGCCGCCGGCATCGAATTATTCAAGTTTCCCCCGGCAGCCACGAGGTTCGCGTTTCGCAGGTTGATAACCCAACGCGGGTGAGAATCGTCAAGCCGATATGATATTGGTCCGCCATCAGTGGTATTTTGTAGACCAACATCGACTGTGTCGCCTGTCCAAAACTTATCGACCGCTCTTTTCCAGCAAAGTGGATAGTGAAACAACGTTCTCAAGACAGGAGAACAGTGAATCGTACGCTGTAGACGGCGTCCCTGGCGTTGGTGGACCGCGAGGCCGAGATGTTCCAGGAACCCGCGACTAGCGAGTGGGCGCTCTTCATGCCATTCGAGTTCCATTATGCGAGAAATATAGAAGACGGCATAGCGGCAAATGCAGCTGTAGGAGGCATAGACACCGATGGAGAATGGTGGCTTGACGGGAGCAGGCCACGCCATCGTTGACTCGTTGAAGTAGAAGCAATCGGCGAGGAAGATGATCGTAGAACAAATGGTAATGAGTAGGTGGATGATATCTGAGGTTTTCATAGTGTGATTGTCGCGACGGGTTTTGGAACGTTTGTTCAGGGTGCCGTGAGGAAGCCCGGAGAGTTTCGAGGCTGTGACGCCAAGATGGGAAGCACGTCCCTTGTCGACTGATAGCTTTGGCTTGTGTGACGCCATCGCCGACACTATAGTGAATTTGGTTAGCAGACGTTGACATATTGGACAGCGCTTGGTACAGTTGCAACGGAGTGATGTGAGACAGCCGATTTTGCGAAGGACGCTAAAGGACTCAGAGAAATATGTGGGGATGGAGTACTGTACTGTAACTTACAGCGGGACTTTGCGCGTGGGGGGCTCTGAGCTGGCATTGATATTAGAGATGTCCGCGGGATGTGGTTCAAGTAAGACCGAGGTGGTGTGGTGATAGTTGAAGCGCGTGAGACCAAGAGTTGCTATGGGAATTTTTCTCTGAGCTATGCATGTGGAGGCTGATTCGATTGGGCTGCTACCAACACCCCTTCGAATCAGCAGCTATCAGGACAATTGCAACAATTGCGACTTCTCACCTGGCGATCCGAGTATATTGAATCGATCAGGCCTACAAGCCCCTAGATTGAGACCTCGAACCGCGAAATCATATGGTTATCAGAGCTCCATGTTATCCTTAGCCTGCCGGCGAGCTTTCTCATGTAGCTCAGTATCACCCTCCCTCATGGATTGATCAATTTAACGTTTGACACCTGGGCGGACTGGCCCCGAGACTAGTTCGACACCATCAATACACGTATGTCGCTTGCGTTCTCCAGACGCAGAATTCGGCAAGGCAAAGACACGGATCAACGAAGTTACAAAGGATTCTGGCAGAATTTACCATTGCCGACCATGACGGTTATAAGTAACAACATATCAGGGATTAGTTGAGTTAAATAGCAGTTGTGATAGAGTGGGTGTCGCTTATAAGAGGCAAGAAAGACAATATGTGTGTTTCGAGCAACAGAACAGCTTAAACCTCTCTGGGATGTGACGTAGCTAAGGAAATTTTTTTTTTTTTTTAAAAAAAAGGGAGGGGATGGAAGAAGATTCAGGGGGCTTCGGACGCGTAACTGGTGCCAGCTTGACTATGAACAAGATTGCGGGGCTTCTGGTAGAAATCATGAAAGGACAAGCTGTGATTCGGCCGTAGGAGCCCATGATTGAAAAAATGACTAGCGGAAGAGGGCAGGGGTAATTTGACGGAAGACGATAAAACTTAAAACAGCGATGTGAAGTGGAGAGACATAGCATAGGGAGCAGACATAGATTTGAAGGAAAAAGCGCTACTGGCGAATCGTTGCGATCAGGTAGCGATCATGCCGTAACAATGAGAAACACGTCCACTGCTCGCCAAACGGAGAATTAGTCGTATGTCAGGATTGGGCGACTTGTTGGGATAACTTACCTTAGGATTAATCGGCAGGTCCTTTATCAGTAGGATCTCGAAGGTCAGGGTCATCGTCCTTTGATTGCTCGATCAGTGCCATTGTGCCTTGCTCATCTGACATCACCGTTTGGAAGTCACCTTCCAGGATCGCGGGCAAAGAAGCAGCAGTATGAGTTCCTGGTCCTTGAGTCTCTATCTCCGCCATCGTCGCAGAACCAGGGGTCTCGATTATCGTCTTATTTTTCTCTTGGAGCTCGGAATAAACGAGGGTGAGATGCACAGAGAGCTTTCGCGCTAAGCCTGTGACGTAAGGTTGAATACCCACTGGTCTGCAAGCGGCTGTGTGCATCCTACTGAGCTGGTCCCAGATGGCATTAATGAGTTCCATTCCACTAAGACTCGCAATGCCGTTGAGCGTATCATTTTCATTCAGAGCGAATCTTGACTTCAGTGTGGCCTCCAGTTTGCTACATATGGTAACAAAGTGTGACGCTTGCAAGTCGATATTCTCAAGAGCTGCTTCTCGGACTATGGTGCCTACCATTGCCGCAAATTCCTCGATATATTGGTCCATCGCTGCCACGAAGCTGGTGTCGATGATCAAAAGACTCTCGTCGTCACTCTTCTTTTTCTGAGGTCGAGACTTTGCATCCACGAGGGAGAATACATTTTCAGAGATCGTGAATTCTCCATTCTCATTGAACCAGTTACAGTCGAACTTGATTCCTTTCCTGAAGGGTGATTCCGTGGGAGGGGAGGCAGGTGGCGAGCTCACTGGGGATTGGCTCTCCGCCCATACGTATTCTAGCTCTCCTGGATCTTGCTTCATGACGGTCACGGTTCCATCTATATCGATTCTGTAACCTCGTAAAGTTCTGTGGCTTCGAGTATGGACGTCCCCGTCAATCTCGCAAATATTGGCGAATCGACCTGACAGGGGGTCATAATAATTCCGCATCACAGCACCACGTGTGACAGCCTCTCGGAATTCCGATCCCAAGGTCTCCCAAGCATTTCGGAAGCCTTGCTCCCAGACTTGTTTCCGCCATGCCTCCATTCTTGCTTTGACATCCAGGAATTGTTGAATTCTGTTATGCGTATGGTGCTCTGAGGCAAAAGTAATCAGACAGTCTGACAATGCGACTCTGATGATTTCAAGATTTTCTGTGCTCTGGCTAGTCAACTTTTCACATTGAATATGATACTCATGTGATAAGATTTCCAGGAGCCCTAGCAACTCTGGTATCTCTTTGTCGTTGAGGCATCGGTTTCGTTGGTTGTAGCCATAAACTTGAGCGTTCAAGTGTTTGAGGGCGCTCCTCCAGCTATCTTTGCTATTGTGCCATCTCTTTTGTGCCTCATCGATGGATATTGAACCCCAGTCCGCCAAGCTGTCGTCCAATATCTCCTTCACCGCAATATCAATAGGCAATGTGTCGCCCGAGCTTACTTCACTCATCTCGATCGGCGTCTCTTTATCGGCATTTGCCATGGCGGAGCCCACATTTGCTTGAGCTTGCGGACTTTTGATTTGCTTGTTTTCCAAGGCCATGTTGTGAAAATCACTGAACAATGAGTCCAGCCCAAAGTCGAGTATAATTCGATCGCTCGGGAGAGGTAGTATGCTATTATCTTGAGTCGGTTGCTGAACGTTGTTGCCGGGGACCGGATCCCTTTTATTCTCTTCTTCGCGCTTCCGCTCTGATTCTGCAGGGCCTGATGGCTCCGTAAGCCAGGCCTTGACAGCAACAGAACGCGTGTCCTTCTTTAACGCAGCGGTCTCAACGTGGACGTTTTTTGGAATAATCGGTTTGGCGGAGTGGATTTTTTTCAAAACACCGATTAATGGTCGTGCGTTCCGTCTGCCAGCATCGCCCTCTTTTGTGGTGGGGAGCGGGAGTCTCGACCTGGGACCGTCGAATGGCCTCGTGGACGAACTTTGGAACGAAGTTTCGCGAGACGGATCTATTTCTGATCCATGCAAGGTTGTTGAAAGGCCTGGGGAATCAAAATGCTCTGCCTTTGATGGACTCTTAAGCGGAGATCTGAGAGCACCAGTCTGGTCTCGCGGTACGCCAGGGTAAGTTATCATCAATTGTTGGCGCTGCCTCGTCCTAGAGCGAGAAGGAGATTCTGGTTCTGTGACCCGTGGGTGGCTAAGAACATCTCGTACTCTGCCAGAGGCGTGCCCGCTGGGAGGCGTGCTCATTCTTGTACTCGGACTCAAGTCTGTCGTATCTCGGATTCGCCAGTTATTTGATCGCTGGAATGCTTTGGCGTGTTTGTCGGTGGAGCCCATTTTGTTTTCGCGACGGGTCGGGGTAGAAGGTGAAGGTGGATATGTTGTAGAGGAAGATGGTGATGTCGGATTGAAGGTTGTTGCTTTCCCACGCACTTGTAAATGTGGTGGCCTGTAAATGAATTTGTCATTGGGGTTGTCGTTGCCCCGTTTTTTATTGAACGGGGTCGGCCCGCT
This sequence comes from Orbilia brochopaga, assembly GCA_036872635.1. Taxonomy (NCBI): domain Eukaryota; kingdom Fungi; phylum Ascomycota; class Orbiliomycetes; order Orbiliales; family Orbiliaceae; genus Orbilia; species Orbilia brochopaga. The sequence goes on along the minus strand of JAVHNQ010000003.1, from coordinate 115,018 downwards.
CGCATTTTCAGTATTAGACATGCTTTGTGTTTTGCACCGAGCATGCCTTATCGGCCGAAGTTTACCGTGGCCAAAATATTGAGCACCTAGGCACCTGGACCCTTGTAGCAGTCGATACTGACTGATTCACAAAGCGTATGAGTAGAAACCGACAAGCATTAACTTTACGGCCCTATCTTGGTTTGGAGGAAGCATCAGCAATAATCGATTGGGAGGATGATGTATAGCGATTGAAGATCTGGCTATATAGAGGGGTGACAGGATAGCTCAAGCCCCTATATGACCAAATGTCGCTCTTTGCAATTGCCTGAAGATATCTAATATACGATTCTGTCAGTGTATTATCTCCCGTTTCTAGAATCGATGACAGCTGATATAAAGTATCAAAAGGAACTGGTTCAATCACACTCCAGCCTCTTGCAACTAACCTAAGCCGGCTCGAAGTGCTGTCGGTTTGATGGTAAACCCTAGCCGATTGGGCGAAACTAGGGATATATGATGTCGCTAATATCTGTGATGTCAAAAGAGTCCTCTCCGTCAGAGTTCTGCTCGGAGCTCCCAGGTTGTCGAAGGTCTATGGTCTGGCGATAAACGTGGAAGTGCCAGACGGCGAGAAGAAACCCGACTGCAATCGAGGCGACGCCGAGGGTAACAATGTAGATGTTCACCAACAATTGTGAAGTCCGAAAACTGTCGTGCTTGTAGCTGTCGGACTGGCGATAAGGGAAAGACGTGAAGAGATACTGTGCCATACAGCTGGGCGTATATGCGCAGTGATTGTGGGATTAAGGATCGATGATGAAAGAATGTTTTTGAGAAAGATTCGTGGGAGTAAACCCTCATGACCGAGGTTTCCAATATGTCACGCATTAGCTCGAAGCTGCGGCATATGTAGGAGCGAGTTGAAGATACCTAGATCACGGAGAAGACGTAATGTGGGTTTGGTGTGTCTTCATGGTAGCGATATCAAATAGCTTGAGTGTAAGTCTAAGCTGGAGATCTTCTGCTCTAGATCTGTGCATAGGGTATATATCTGAAATAGTTCCCGGATCCCCTCAAAAGTACCATCATTGAAAAGCTAGGTAAATACGTAGAGCCTTGTGCATATACGACCAAATGCATCCGTGGCTAAATATACTGGTAATAAAACTCCAGACGAGCTTTCATAAGTACCCAGACAAGACTTACCGACGTTGGCGCTGCCAGATTTATGGGGATTTGATAATATGTTCGGCAATAGCAAACTTTCGGAAATGGGGGAAAATACCGATCTTGTCACTATATATCTATATCATATTCGGCTTATAGCTCATGGGATTTACAACTAGACTGACCGCTGATTACAATAGGATAGATCGAAGTTGTTAGAGGCTTTGAGATTAGCGAAGGGACACGTTCTCACTACAAGTATTCGAATTCATGAATTTAAGGATATATATATATTAGAAGGGTTACACCGATTCTCCATGTGCGTATGTATAGGTTTGTTCTGCCGGCCGCCTCAGGGTTGTAATTATGTTGATGCAGTTAACCTTCAAGCAGCCTTTTATACTGTAAAAGAAGTACTTTAGAGATCTCGAGAGCGTCGCCCATTCTTTGGCATATCTGCAGGGACCATGGGGGTTGTTCTGAGCCCATCTGCTGATATCTGGAAACTTGGCCATGCAAGTTAGATTTACAAAAGAGTCGTAAGTCGAATGGCCATTGCATTGACGTGTGTTTATGTATATTGACCAGACGAAAGAGCCTTTCATCGGTGGTATTAACGCTATTAATATATTATTTTGCATGAAATGGCTGCAAGCTGTGTACGCATATATATGGCATCCGATGCAATCTCCCACTGGAATACTTTGCTTCGCAGTCAATTGATCGATCAATTGAGGAACCGTACCATTCTGCCCCAATACTCGGCCAATCAACAGCTCGTAGCATACCTGGAGAAGCATACTAGAGTCAATTATCTGGGGAAAAGAGTGCCTACAGAAAGAGGTTGGCGGTCCTCTTTAGGCTCGCATCTCCTGCGTTGGGGTACGTAGCCGTAGAGGTCATGTCAAAGGGGCTATCAAATACCATGTCGACGTTGCTGGAACCTAGGGCAAACTGGCCGTAAGCAAATCAACAATCATCAACAACTACATGAATTCATTTCTTTCTACATTCACAACTTATTCTCAACAACCAACATCAGACTTCCTAAAGCGCACCATCAGCTATCACAGCCACGAAAAACCTCTCAATCATTATCAAAAACATCCTGAATACGAAATAGTTGACGACTCAGCTAACAACGATGCCCGACATACACATGACCCCGCGGGGAGTTTTATGTCGAGACCCAAGGCTCTCGAAACGCTTCGGTCCTAATTTCGACAAAGACACCGACTTCGTTTACGTCAATCCTCGAGTGATGGCCTGGGAGTTAATGGATGCGAATCATTCTCTTCCTCCTGGACATCTAGACCGAGATCCTAATCCATGGCTCATCTCAAAGGGCGATTCACGGGAGCATGATCCATTGTATCAGAAAGAATACATGCTCATTGACCGTGCTTCCCTGGTCAAGGTCCGGCATTTGGACCTGACGGTTATCCCAGATGATGTTGCTCTCCCTGCCATCGCACTCCGCAAACAGATTGATGACGATGAATACTACGAGGAGATGAATATTTGGTTCGCGAATGAGAGGCGAAAGGAAGAGAGAAGACTCCTCAGAAAGTCAGGTCTCAATATCGACGAGCCTCTGATGATTAAAAATTATGACGATGAGGACGAAGAGGAGGATAGCGGGTCGAGTACGGAGCAACTACTGAATGATTTACGCATCGCGATGAACCGTACCACGAGGCCCATATTCAAATGCGAGGAAACAGAGGATGAAACGAATGATGCAGAGGACGCAGGGACGACAAAACTCGCCCGCATTCCGGCTTTCCAGTACCAGATTCCAGCAGTTGAGAATGCCAAATTCTTCGATGACAGCTACACGCTGATGGGCAAGGTCGTCCGACGTCAGTTGGAGCTTGCCCGTTCGCTCGACTGGACTGAAGAGAGCCTTGGAAGCGATGCCCCGAAGTTTCAGCGCGAGGCGATAGCCTTTCACAAAGAACGCCTTCGCATCCTGAAATGCAGAGAAGTCATGAGTCGCTCTACTACCCAGTCTCTGACAGTTTCTGGCAATTTTAAGCACGTTCTATTCGATTCGACCAGCGCAAACCTGTTCGTTCCGATCACGAACCCCGATCCAGAGATTCGATCTTACCTCAAGAAGGGACAAACAGAGCTTCTGCTACTCCTCGATTTGATGAGAGCTCAATGGACTCGTCTGGAGTACCTCGACCATTACTTCGACCCCGAATATCGCAGTTTGTTCAAAGAGCACGGCCACGACACCAACAATAAAAGAATCGCAGAGATCGTCGAAAAGAAGACGATACGAACCTTCAGCAACCTCACCCATCACCAACGAAATGTTCTCGAGCTGACGGTTGAATTAATGTGTGAGGATCTGGATGGTCAGCTGGAAGAAGATATGGGTTATCTTCTCCAATTCGCTATCTTTCGATACATCACCGCTACGCCAGACCAGGATCTCGAAATGCGCCAGGCCCTCCTCGTCATGTGGGAGATGAAAATTGTCGGAACGGATTTGAGAAGCCTCCCCCGTTCTCAGCTGAAGCCCTGCTCATGCTGGGCCCGATATCGACTCCGCAGAACGATGAAACAATATCGTGTTGAGGACAAATACTGGGGATTCTTCTCGAAACATTGCATGAAGGATCGCTCTATTCTGGAGAATCTTCTAGACGAGGACTACATCCCTGATATTCCGCATCCTCTGGAGGACATTGCCATGGAAGTTGTGAGATACGGCGATCAGACTTGGTATATCCCTAGCTGGATGGCAGTGAAGCATCGTTTCATACCAGACCTTTGTCGAGAGGCCAGGCATTGCTTTCTGCGAAATAAGGGTTGTCACGGCTCGCTCGCCGATCATGCAGACTTGATCATGGCTTTGATTTGGGGGCACCACTATTTCCTCTGCGACGGAGCAGATCATGAAACCTTCAAGAGCTTTCGCGATGAGATTGGAGCCTTCATCGCTAAGCGGGATGAATCGACGCTCAAAGCTAAATGCGAGGCTCTGGGGGAAATGATGTTGGAGTATGATCAGAAAATGATGAACGATAGGAGGAAATATAGGATGCGAATCCCACATGACGGGAAGAAGAGCGACGAGTCGTCTTGGCAATCTGATGCGGGCTCCGCTAGGGCAAAGTATATAGCCCTCATGGCATCTGAACTTCTCGGCGTTTCGGCTGGACAGCAGGAGCCTACAGACGGGGACATCGGCACCGAGATGATGAAGAAGGGGTGGATAGTGAAGAGACCCGGCCGTAGGAATAAAAACCGTTCGATGATACAGCAACAAGAAACGCACATCCGGAAAGTCTCAAAGCAGACGGTTCGAGGCCAATTTCCACAGTTCGCACCAAAACCGATCAAATCCACCAGAGATATCTTGAGGGAGTTAAAGAAAAGAAGTCTTGAGCGTAGAAAGGAGAACAAAGAGAAAAAGGCCAAGAAAAAAAATGAGAAGGGGCAAGATGGCGAATCAAATTATGTCGGAGGAGCCGCAGCAAAGGCCGTTCTCCGTTTCTTCGGCGGTGACAAGGCTGTCGCGCGTGGCGTACGACCCAAGAGTGAGGATTGATTTAGTTACTTGTCCGTGGTCCGTCTTACAATGATTTCCCTTTTCACCCCCAGACTACTTCCAGACTCAAATACGCATCGATCACTCCTTTTCTGAGCACTGGATATTCAATTTCTTTTCTGTTGCATTTCCTTTCTCATGGACAATCCTTCTCGTGCTGCTCGATATATCCATCAACTTCTAAAACAGAATTTGGGAAGCATCGCATGGGGGGTGTAACTAAGAGTTCGGTCAGATGTAATTAGTGGCTTGCTGTGGGAATATTCTGGAATCCTACATCGAATTTAGGGTAGTTCGTGCACAGCTTGACATTTCGTCAAAGATGCCCCAATATGCAGATAGTTTCTAGTTCACAATGGTGATTAGCTCATATGAAGGAAGACCGGCCTAGCGCTCTCACGGGATTTCGTGCCGGAATGCAATGAGTCAGGGTGAGTTCGCGAATTCGAACGACGCGTCGCAAAAAGGCTCAGACTCGGAGCTAGTTACTAGGTAAATACTTTTAGTTAGCGAGTGGTAAGATGATATTGAGCGATACTATTTTGGTCAGATTCAAAATCGCAAAGAAACACATGCGATTGCATCAGCACTCCTTGTATCGAATCGCAGATTTCTTATCGTCGTATCCAAGAAGATCAGAGCCTCCTAACATGAGCGCATATATGCGCATGAGGGCAGACGGGAGCGAGATGGCGACGTAGGTACTTACCTAATCCCAGGCACCGGCTATGGTCTTGGCATTCTGGTTGAGGTTCCACCAATCAGACAGGGGCCGCCCTGGCATCGAATGAGTCTTCGGCAAGCGCTTTGGCAAGCACTTTGTGCATGTATGGGAGGCTGATTCATTCAGCGTACACATGTTTGGATGCCCGTGGACCAAAGCGAAATCAGGATCATTTCATCATATATTTAAGCAGTGTGCTTTGAATTCCGGTGATTCCCTAGACCAGACCACAAACCGTTAACCCTTTCGCAACCACTCGAGGAATCAAATCCTGCCCCCAATATTCATTACAGCGTCTACGGTACAGAAAACCAGTCATCTCTTTCCAACCCGATATATTCAAATATTTACGATGGCGTCGAAGAAGCAGTGATCCTTTCGGCTCGATCGCGAAACCACCCGGATCCAGATCCTTAGCTTTGGCGAGCTCCGCTGCATAGCCACCCGCGTTGTATTTCGAACGAACAACACTGCCGTCCCGCCGTTCCCCACCGTTGAACAGCCAGCATGGTTCTGCAGCTTATCAGCGCGTTCCATACAATCTGCTGCATACTATACTATGCATCGATTGGTGCTGTCGCTTTAGCGCTGTCAACCGTCTTCCTTACGATACTTTTCATCTTTACACCATCGGAATGGATGCATCCATATTACGATTCTGGGGCAGTGGGTTATGGCGGAGACCACAGAATCAATAGAGGGTTGAGACGCCGCCCGCCGCCCTATATGCCGCCCCCGCCGATGCGCATCCGACCCATGAGGTATAGAGGCAGAGCGAGGCGACTTATCTAGGCTTGGATTTTTGGCAACAAATCCGACAGCGAACCTGAAGCCGGTAAACACGAGGATGGCGCAGAGAACTTTTCGAATGATTCTAGCCTCATTCTAAGTTGGGACTCTGGCCTTGGTGTGCTTGGCACCTTTGCCAAGATGTTGCGCTACAGCATGGTTTGGTATTGGACAGGCGTTCTCGTCTCCTTCACAAATTTCTTATTATTCTCACAGTGGTAAAGGCGTTCGGCGAGGGCATTATTATTTCTGGATCCACGATTTTTACTGTTCTAAGAGGCTGCTGCGGTGACGATGATCTGATGGATATGAATTGAAGGATGTCAGCTTTGAGGCCTGTTATTTCGGATCCAATTGAACTAGCGCATGTACGACAGAAGAATATAGCACCGTGTCTGAGCTCTACAATTATCTGTATGTATGTTCAGTCGGAAGCTTGATCAGAAAGCTAGTTCCACCCATTGAAGTCCGTCGGAAGTCGAATTATCATTAACGTTTCGATGATAGTTCTAGCTGCGGGGTCTATCGGCGAACTCGAATCCTCCACACATTTTCCGCATGCTGAGCCACTTAAGAACCTGCACGGCTATAGTGTGGTCCGCTTAAGCTTTCCGGTCAAAATCCGCGAAGGAAATGCTGGCATGCATGGTCTCACAAACAAGGACGGATATTGAACGAAGGGTGCTGAGCGAAGGTAGAAGCCCAGCACTTCACTCTCGAGTAGGCAGGACAAGATCGCAGCCGCTGAGGTTCCCAGATCGACCAGCCCAGTGCCGTTGAGTGTGGAAGTTCGGCAATTAAGCTTGCGATACCATGCTCACAGATCCTCCACTCGCAATGGTCGCTTGCGTTTCTTCAATGGGCACTCCAGGCTCAGAGCTTAGGATAGCTGTCCTCTCAAGCTCAATGGGCAACCTCGACGTCAGAAGCTGAAGGGAGCGGGGCAATGCTCAACAGTACGCAATGGACTCAATTGCACATGCAAAGAAGCTTAGCGGAAATATCGAAATCGACACGTTCCATGCTCACCAGAACGCTGAGATGGATGGCAATTAAGTTTCTCCTCTCCATGTAAGTGTAGTGCCATTGGGGATCAGCTGGCAGAATGACATTGGCTATGGGTTTATTCGGTACGTGGCACTCGACAAAATGCGAAAACGAGCAAATGTGTGTGCCAAAAGATTCTGCAGTGATCAATCGATTGTATAGTGCCTGGCTGTTGGTTAATAATGCCCGCATTTTCACCATCTAGATTCCCACTTGGAGGCCATCCTACACACCGGTCCACGCTTTGACAAACGTCATGGACTCAATCGCCATTTGGTCTGCGTCTCAGAACTCCTCGCCATTGTCCTCAATTGCCCACTATGGCCTTATTTTGGTCTACATAGCATTCGCGGTTCTCTTGCTTCTCGCACTTTTGACAGCTTTCTTCATCCTGATCCCGACCGGAACTCTAGACGCTCTAGGGCGATATACTGGCAACGTGAACCCACCGGACGAGCGGCAGACGACGTCAAAGACCTATCGCCAGCTAGCGGACGAAGCCACAGCATATCGAAAGAAGCAGTTGGAAACAGCTGCAAAAAGGGATTTCGAAATCGAATGGGCGCGGAAAATACGGGCTCGAGGGACAAAGCGACAGCGTAACTCCCAACTGGATAGTCAGAAGAAAGCCATAAGACAAAGACAGACGCTGGAGGCATCGCAAAACGACTTGAAGTAAGCTTAGAAGACTACTAGACCTGAAAGCTTAAAGAACTCCAGCAAGGTACATAGTCACAGCTCCTCTTTCATATGTATCAGATATTACCCGCAAGAATGTTAATCGGGTTGATTCTGATACTAGAACCTGCTCCTGGATGATAGTAAGAATCACCAGACCGTGGGTAAAGCTCTAGTCCTTCAACGTTGGAAAGAGTAGTCATTGATTAACGTCTATCATCCTTTCAGGAACCAAGCTAGCAGCGAATATACCTATTTCGACCAAGGAGTCTATCTGCTTATATCGGGACCTTCGACATTCAGCGTGAAAATTCGCACGAATATACCGACGTCACTCTATACCATTTTCACAATGGGAATTGTATCTTATGTCGCAAAAGCTGGTGGGACGATACACATTCAGACCTGAACTGAGATCTAGGCTACTGTATCGTAACGATCATGTATGCCATACCACACACGCCGAAAGAGATATCGGATGCACAACTTCTGGACATCTAGATATCTGTCGTGCCAGCTCAAAACTTAATTGTCGTCTGATACAAATGGCTTGATACTTCGGCATTATTACTCTATACGGGACACTGTTGAATATGAGAATCAGCAGCCTGGAGTTCAATAAGCGCTCGATGCCCTGAATTCGGGATGGGGAAGACCGGTTAGACCTGTATCCATATATATTTAATGACGTGTCTTAAGCTTGCTGCGTCTGGAGGAAATCGTATATATGCCAAGAGTGCGTGCTATCTTCTGCGAGATTTTCACCATGGCACCTGATCTTTCCATGCGTGCAATCGATAATATGTACATGGGTATCTTGCACCATGGAGTGCATGCACATGAACTCGGATCCGATGGAACCATCATAGTTGCGCGTGTCGAACCCGTAATAAACTAAGAGCGTAACTATCGCATAAATCTCTATTCGGTCAACCTTTGAGTGGCTAGGCAATGAAAAGTTATCGTCGTCAGCGTAGTGTGCAAAGATTTCATTCGCGGGAGGCCAATCCGATTGATAAGAATATTGACCATGTGTTACCTGAATTCAATTTATCCGTCGAGTTATATGCGGTGATCTAATGGGAGAAAATATGTTTGTTAGATGTCGATGTTGTCTTATTGTCATAGCAGTAGGTGTTGATTGTAGGAGTGGGCCATCCGCTCTAAATCAACGTCTCCCATCGACGGCTCCAAACACCAGCTCTCATTAAACGTCAACCTCCACATCGCTCTCAGTACCACGTTTACCTCGCCATTAAGCTACGTCTACCAGCTTCCAGACTGACCCGAAGCTACCAGCATTCGAATATTCCCAGTTGCAAGAGATTCCGTTATCCCACTATGGTTCAGCGCTTCCAGTTGGATTTCGTTACCGACGCCGAAAAGAAGGGTACGTGAAGTCCATGGCTCATAGTGTCCTTCAAAGGTCCCCGGGCATATTGCTGCTGGGTGGTCCACCAAAGACGATGCTAATACCACTGATGGGCCGATAGCAATCCGTACTACCGTATTCTACTTCTTTGCCTGGTACCTCTTCGTGTTCATCACCTATTTTTCGCTGGCCGTTGGGCCAAGGCCCTTCACTCCATTTCTCAGAGCCGGCCAGATCATTCAGAACACCCGTGATTACCTGATCCACTTCGTTGAGAAGACACAAGATCTTCTTCAAGGCAGGTGGCTGCCCTATCAAGACCATTGCGAAAGATGCCGACGAATTACAACAGAAGAAGCGCTTTTGGATATGGAGGCGGAAAGAATCCGCGAGAATCCTTACTACCTCAGATACGCCCCAAAATACGATCTGCCCAAGAAACGCTAGACGGGCTTGACCAGGGGCACGCAGCTGCTCGTGCTGTTTCCCTAGCCGCATCGACCACATTCAAGAGCAGCTCGTCCTCATCCACCCTCCTGCCATCTCACTTAACCAAAGCATCATCTCCAATCTCAAAGAGCGCCCCTGTCATCCCACAAATAGACCCGTACAAAGGTGAGCACTTCCAATTGCTTCAGGGTTAAAGCCTTTCTTAGCTTAATCCTATCAGAGCTAACAAGAGTCTGCACAGATCAAGAGGGAATGGCCTCCTTTTCAACCTCACCACCCGGTTCAACATCGAACTCAGAGCATAAAACCCCACAGTCCGCCACAGGTTCCGAAAACCATCACAAAATACAAAATGACAAGGAACCAGAATACCTCCCAGATGTCTATACAGATGATATCGAATTTCCTAGTGATGCTAGTGAACCAGAAGACGGAATCGACTTATACAAGATAACCGAGAACGGCAAAGCTGTCAAAATCAAAACCCTTCGCTCTCCCGACGCCGACGAACAAGCTGTCGCTGAAGAGTCCTTGTCCGACGACGCAAAGATATCGGAAATTGTGAAAGAATTCAGTCCTTTCGACGTTTACAGCTTCATGTATAAGCTCTTTGAGAGTTTGTCAACCACTCACTCTGAGAAGAGCGAGGAGCAACCCACTATCACAGATTTCATCGACGAAATCGTCGCTATGGCCATCGCCTCAACCCTCAAAGAACGCGGATTTGAGTATATGCTCGGACATTGGGATGTCATCTGGAACGACATAATCATCCCAAATCTCACGGAAAAGCAAGCATTGGGATTGCTTCAGCTTAAACAAGGCGTCCAGGAGCAACAGTCTAAAATACTCGAAAATGCGCGAAACAATGATGAAGACGGTGCACCAAGCTCTTCGAACGACAACCTCTTCTACTTCGACGATGAGAGTATGGAGTGGCCCCCGAAGATTACACCGCTTTTCAAAAAGGGCAAAGGGCTAAAGGTGGACGCTCCGAGCCAAAATGACGAGGATCTCGATGCGGACACTGAGGCTCAAATTTCTAAGAAGCAAAAGGCAAAAGGAAAGGCTGCGACCGAAAAGGATCCCGAGACAGATAACCCTGACGCCGAAGCCCAAAGCATTGATGAGCAAATTACGCTAGAGAAACTCTCCATTTCTACTAGCGGTGACCAGCATGAGCTCTTTGATTCCACCAAGCAGACTTTTCGCCGTGGGTTGCAATCGGATGATGGGCTGGCGAGCGAAGATTACTACAGCGAGAAGATCTCATACACTCTTGCTAAACCTCCAACTAAAAGATGGGAACCAAGCCCAGGGCTTGAGGAATACAAAAGAGAGAGGGAAGAAGCAAGCCGCCGTTTCGCGGAAGAGGTAGCTGCCCTCCAAAAGCAGATCCTCCCGGAAATTGCCAAGATCAAAGCGAGTGGAAACGTTAAGCGTGGCAATGCACACTATGATGAAGACGACTAGAGAAATCGAGAAGATCTGGATCTGGAATCGGAGACTTTCGAATCGACGGAAAACTCATCTTCGTCGAGGTTACAAATGACCCGAACCGGCTTTTACAAGATCTGCTCTATTCACTATGCTCCTTGTCTTTCATTTCGTGTCCGCCCTGAATTTCACTGAAGTGCGTTTTCTTTCCTTCATTTCCTTCAACTGGTATCGAATTTACTTAGGTTCTCTTTCTATTACCGTCCTGTACTCGAGCATCTGCTTCGTGTAACTAGACAAAACTATACATTCTTACTAGGGCCACTCGAGGTGTTGTTGTTGTTGAAACCAAAATTTATTGGCGCGCTGTGGCTCTAACAGCCGCGCAAAAATAACAAAGAGTGACTTAGTTAGGTACATCATGTAAAAGAAAGTTCAGTGTGCGTGGGAGTTAATTAAAATGTGCAATCTATGCACATATGCTGCAACCGCCTCAGTTGACTTCTTATCTGGGCGGATTATCTTGTTAAACAGCTCCGAGTATAGCAAATGTTTTACCTAAGGGCATGCCTTCCCCCATTCTTGTAAAAACTCTCGTCGTATCTCTTTTCCCGCCGGGCACACCAGCAAAGCATGGTATTCATCGTCGACCCCTCTGGAGCATCGTTTGCAAATTCGGAGGTGTTGAACGCTTGCCAAGAGCACGAATACAGTCGATCCATAGATCGATGCGTAGAGGTCTAAGTGATGGTGGTGATCCCTACCCAGATGTCAAACCCCTCTGACGAATACAGATGAGAATGCATCTAATCATAATACATGCAACTGCAGAATACCTTGGGATTGCATCTCGTGTATTCCGTGATATTCTGCTATATGCTAGTCGGATCCACTGGCCTTGAAATATTGGAAAATCTAAAATTCCCACAAAGATGCCGACCCATATGGCCATTAGACAACTATAAGCCATAACCGTTTCACAAGGGTATTTACGCGAATCCCGGATCGATCCCAGAGAAAGCAGTCTGACTCGGGGCCACCATGTCCGCATGCATGCATCAGTACTATGACTTCGTATGCATGCTCGACAAGTTTTCGCATCACCAGTACCAACGCCGTCATTAGTCCTAGATAATAATCGAACTCTCTCCTAGACACTTCGCACGTAACCACCAGAAAAACATGCCTACTCATCAGGATGAAGCGGACGACCCACTGTCCTTTATCACGCTGCTATTCGGCTGCACCCCGGAAAAACTGAGGGAGCAGGGTGAGCGCGACCTACGACAAATTCGCAGAAAGATCCGCGCAGCTAGAAAGAATGGCGCAGATGACTCGGCTATAATCTACACAATCGACAAGATCAAGGCTATCACTGAGATATATACCGGTACCGCCATAGCTATGGTGAAGGCGCAAGACTCCGCTGAGCTCTACCACGTCAGCGGGCACGCATTGGACCGGCTGAAGCTAGTGCTGCAAGACATGGAAAATGTCTTTGCAATCATAAAGAACGCGGATGCCCGCGCTCGTGGATACGACGGTCGAGACGATCGGCAAAACTACTACGACGATGACCCGGGCCCGAGCTCCCGACGCCCAGTGTATAGAGATGAAACTACTACAAGACCGAGTCCTAGATTTGAAAGACCGCGAGATTGGGATTCTAGCGAGCGCGGCCGAGAAATCAATCGCGAAAGAGAAATCGAGAGTCAATCTTCTACTCACAGACGGCCTGATAGGCACGATCCGCTGGCTACACCGAGGAGAAATGAGCCATACCAAGAGCGGACACCAGGCTCAAGGGACCGATCACGGTCTAGAACAGGCTCTAGACGTCAAGTCACGTTTGATGAAGGCCCAAACCGGCGACAATACCCGGGCGATCGAATGTACGATTTGAAGTACAGTATCGCCCAGACCATCATAGACGATCAACGGGAAAATTCGCAGTATTACCAGTACCCAGTCCCTCCGCATGATACGGGACATTCCGAGAACCGCAAAGAGAGTAACAAGAAATCTGACGGGGCATCCCTATCGACAATGATCAAATCTGTCATGGGAATAGACAAGAAGGGTTCGAAGAAAAACAAGAACTCGGATTCCGAAAAGTGATACCCTAATCTGTAGATTGTTTACTAGCTATGTAGACATTAGGACGAAAGAATTTGCAAGTATCTGACTGTCTGACTGTCTGCTACGAACATAGACTACTGACGCATCTGCAAGTATTCTCGCCATCTACGGAGACCTCAACACTTAGTTCGTATGTTTAATTAACAGGCAGACAAATAGAAACGAGTCAATAGGAATGAGATACAGATGCAGCGAGAGTCACAAAGAAGACCGTTCGTCATTGGAAACTAGCAGAGAAATTGAAGAGACTCAAGAAAATAGTGTTAAGGATGGGAAAACTTGGGAAAGTCCATACCGTGGGCAGGGAGCATATCGTGGAAGAGTAATGGTAATGAATGTGATAAAGAGAGCTAAAAGAAGAATGGAACTTGTTAGAAAAACGAGCGTCATTGATTGTTGATGTTCTGATTAGAGCTATGGCATGGACATCAGCATTTTAAGCATAGCCAGTATATTTGAAGTGTTGCTTGCTTACTCTGAGTCTTGGAATTTCCGGTCAGCACCTCTGTGGTGATTGTTTCTACCTCATCTATTGTCTGTGACATCATGAACTGCCAGCGAAGAGCTAATACCCACTGCCCCAAGCGTCACCTTGTGGGAATGGGTGCGAGTACTCTTCGGCATATTCCATTTCAGTATCAGATGAACCGGATGAACCGGATGAGTCGTCCGGGTTGGCGTGAATTATGACCCCAGCAGGAAGTGAGTTGACTGGGAGAGTGGTTTGGATGGGCATAATTCCTTGAACGGGGACAAATGTCGTTGGGACAGGTTGGACGATAGTCGGGACGTAATGGATCGACGACTCGCTTCGGCGTCTGTTGTGGGGAGTCTGGGGTCTGGAGTAAGGGGATCTCTGATAGACTGGATAGTAACGCCCTTGGCCTACGTTACCGTAGTTCGAATCGTTGTAGGGGGTAGTCGGGCGACGGATGGGCCCCGCGGAAGAGTTTGAACTGACACTCGTAGGTCGCTGAGTACTAGCAGACTCATAGGGGTGCCAATTTTGATCATGGGTATGCGAGAATGGTTGGCCAGTAGCAGGCCCGGGATAGCCTTCATACGGAATATCTTCGTAGTTGCGAGGGTCGGAAAGGATATCGCTGGTCCTGGCTGCGGGAGGACTGTCCGGAACAGCGAAACGGACATGGCGGTTGTTTCGACGAGTGATATCGGTAAAAGATCTGCTGCCAGAAGTTCCTCCAGTGGTGCGTTGGCTGGTATGAGGCCGATTGTTGCGATTGTTGTTGGAGCTGTTATTGGGAATGAGACCAGCCGCCCTGAGCTGACTTGCACGGTTACTAAGAGTAGACACCATTTGCATCGCCTCCCGCTCGCGCTCACGATCGGTATTGCGGAGGTAAAGCTCATGATTGACAGCATCTTCGATGGTGAGCATGTTGGCGGAAATGTTGTCAGCGAGATCACGGAGACGACGTTCCTCAGATGGATCGTAGTAAGCAGCTCGGATTGAAAGGGCTTCGATCACAAGATTTTCGACTAATCCCAACTCTGCGCAGAAGCCGTTGAAGCGGCCAAGCCCAGTCTTCAACATGGTCAGGCTAGCATCTAGTTGGCCGTCGAAGATTGAGTTTCCAGGGCCAGTGGCTGAATTTTCGAGGTTTCTTGCACATTGCTTCCAGTACCAGATAGCATTTTCAAGGCCTCTCAAATCGTCGATATTGACGTCGCCAAAAACCCTCATTCTGGTGCTGTGACTGTAGAGCGGCATCTTGCTGAGGGTTTATTGCACAAAGCTCGTAAAGAGTGTTAAAGAGCTGGTGGGACTTTCTTTTGGCTGTGAAATTAGATTGGCAATGAATCAAGCGAGGAGACGACTTCGAGGGTCTATAGAAGTTTCCAGCTTAGCATGTTATCCAAAACCAGCGTTTAGCAGCGTAATCTATTCAATCGCATAGTCATGGACTTACGATGAGATGGCGGGCTCCGCTGCGCCGGTGTTTGTGGGCGGGGTCGTGATTTGGTGCTAGTGAGGATGGTGGAGAGGAGGAAGTGGAACGTCGACGCAGCTCTCGGTCTCCATTTTTATAGCTTCAAGCAGATAGCTAGCATAGCAACTCCACGATCCTTTCAACACCACGCTCTGTTTACATGTAAACAATTCAAATCCATTCTCAACACCAGCAAATTCACCACAGCGGTGCCCCACGTAGCTACCAGATGGATCCCTGCGGCAGTATTCGAGTCCGTCCGCGTCCTACGGCTATCGCATAGATTGATCTCCGAAACCCGCTGCATAAGCTGAAAGAACGTGTGAATAATCGATCGGTGCGGATAGATGTATGGAGAGTACTTTGCTCTACCATAACCCGCTACGCGAGCGCTGTTGGGGCCATTTGCTACCTGAGTGCTTGCACAACTGTCTCGGACCCCCGCAAATGATTCATCTAGTCCAGCACTTCTCTACGTCTACGGCTTTGTTGCTCTCATCGTACGATGCCATGACAATGCAACATATAGTCCTGGATGTGTTACTATGAGACCGGAGACCACTATTTGGACTTGTAAAATGGACCAGATCGCCATCTGCACCAGATATCCCAGAGGCTTAGGCGGACGCAGTAGCATGGTGGTTTCATAGGCCATATTAGGCTCAGCATCAATTATACATTTACACTTGCCGTACCAGCACAGAATCTCGATGCTGAGTCTGAATCAATGGCGTGGGAAGTTGCATTTTAGGAGTTCTTTCTTACACACCTTACTGTGATCCGCATGGCGTATCTAGTATCCAGTATTCGAAACAGCGAGTCGGCGTCTGGTCCACTACGCCAAATGACTGAATCAACGAGGCCATAAATTTTTCCTAGCTGTCGCGCATCGGTCTGGTATGCATGCAGATGACCATCGCAACTATTGATTGATACTGGACTGATGCTTACAGAAGTGCTTCAACATGCTATTCGTGCAGGTGTATACTTCGAGACTCGATATTTCCGTCAGACTCAATACAGGTTGCAGTCGTCCCTCCTTGGAGCCAGCTGATTGCGAATATACTCTTCCTTGCAACTGTATCATCGATATAACGCCATAGGCAAACGCGCGCCCGTCTCGATCAACAGTACCATCGGAGCCGCTACCTTTTCGGCCATACCTAGAGAACATTCCCTGCTAATCGTGCCAGGTCAAGCTTTCCTTGATACTTTTATCCGTCTGATCCGTACCATGATACCTTTCTAAGTCAGTTAGCATTGTAACAACATATTTCAAGCATCCTCGTAGGTCCCCCTTTTCAACGTTGTCAAGCTGAGGAAGCGATATGTACGAGTCGCCATACACGGCCTTAGGAAGAAGCTGGAGGTGTCTGAGGAAACTGATGCGAACAATGCTCTCGATCTCCCTATTGATAGACTTGACCGCCTTCTGCAGTTGGACGTGTCCTTCGATAGGGTCTTCGAAGTTGTAGAGTTTGTCGATTATCTCATCCGGAATCATCACATCACCTAGCTTGCGGAATGCAGGCATTGACGTTCTCCAGAGATCGATTTTCTGGTGGAGAATTAGATAAAAATGGTGGTATTGTATCCGCAGAACTGTGTTGTCGAGTGAAGCGGGGCCGTTAAGTCCTGCAGCGGTTATATCCTGAAGAAAGGCGATGTCTCTTTCGAATGTCCGTAGAAAAGTTACCAGATCCAACAACTTTGCAGCCTTCACCTTTGGATCTAAGTCCGGATTGAGTAGGAGGACTTTTTTCTGCGGCTGTGAGACGAGAACCGGGCGTCTGTCCGTCGGAGAAAAAGACGGACCGAATCCCCGACCACGACTGGGTGCACGGGCCCTCGCAGCGCTATTCGATCTCGACATTTTGAAAAGCTTGGTTCCCGTCGATCGGGCTGCGGATAAGATTTCAGCGCGGAAGTGGCTATCAGGTGGAAGGACGCAGCTGAAGGCTAGATTTTGCAAGGTTGACACGAAGCAGCCTTGGTCGTATGTACCCCTCGTTTGTGTGCATCGGAGCTTGCAAGTGGCATATTTTTCTGAATTATTCTCGCTGGTTATCAATTATTGCTGGTCGATGCAAGATCTCTCGTAGATCAGGCACAACCTTTGGTGCACTTATGCAACAGGATACCGAGTTAGCTTCTAGCTCCATTTCGCTCCTATTTTGCAGCCGCTGTATTGCAGATCGGTGTAAGACGCCGCCAAAACTGGCCACCGGGGTACTGCAATATCGGACACGGATATGGCCAACATAGAGCATGGTGTCATCACAAATCCTGTGGAGAAGGTCTCGAATCAGTATATCGGGGAATTCAAGCAGGAGGAAATTAATATATTCCATACCGTGGATACATGTATCGATATCTAGGAACAAATTAACTTCAGACTGCTCGCTTCAAAATTTCGAGCAGATGCCGTCATTTCTAATTGCGAAACAAGTTTTTGTCGAGGTTACCGTGCTTGTAAGTTTGAAAACTATCGTGGAATAGATTGGCCAGCAGTTTCAATTTAACGATTGATAGTCGCGACTTCGGCGCGGCTCCTATGTATGAACGAGAATTCGTAAGTACCCGTAAGACGTCCTTGTTGCCACTTTTTGTACGAAGTTATACAATTCATTCGCAGCCACTTTGACCTCCACAGATACAACGTACCTTTATCGTATCTCTTCGGATTCTGCGTTCTGCTTCGGTCGAAGGTTCCTTGAGGCTCGCACATTCAGGCTGAGGGAGTGTTGGCGTTGGGTTGTGTCGGTTCGCAGAACGGGCAAGGATCAGGTCGGCTGTCTGGTTTACGAGACAGGCAAGGATCCAACGAACGCGAACATCAACCCTCAAACTTTCCTCACCAGCGGCATCCCGCTCACCTTCGAAATCACAGCTTCGTCGTCTCAGAAATCCAATAGACACTGTTCCCGGCTAATATCTCCAAAAGAACCTTCAACTCAAACCATTACAGCCATGGCTTCTGATCCGCTTCTCCCGGAAATCACCGCCGTCACGACGCTATCCTCGAGCGACGCCAAGTGGGTCCAGCTGCAGAAGATCGACTGGAAGGACCAAACCGGCAAGCCCCGCATCTGGGAAGCTGCGAGCCGCAAGACGCGTGGATCATCTGGCATTGATGCTGTCGCAATCGCGCCTATCCTCCTCCATCCGACCCGACCCGCATCGACGCTTGTAATCCTACAATACCGACCGCCAGTCGCGGCGACATGCGTCGAGTTCCCAGCCGGCCTGATCGATGAAGGCGAGACTCCCGAGGCTGCAGCCATCCGCGAGCTGAGAGAGGAGACCGGATACGAAGGCACCGTTGTCAGCATCAGCCCTACGATTGTCAGCGACCCCGGGCTAACTTCCGCGAAGATGCAACACGTGGTGATGGAGGTGCAGCTCAAGGAGGGCGACGAGGAGCCCGAGCAGCACCTTGAAGATGGAGAGTTTATCCAAAGGGTCGTCGTTCCACTGGATGGACTGCTTGAGAAACTGGATGTGTTCGCAAGCCAGGGTTATGCTGTTGACGCTCGGTTGTATAACTGGGCCGCGGGGCTAGATTACGCCAGGAAACGGAAGTGGTAGACTTGCAGTATCACGACCATTTGGACGAGCTGTATAGAATTGCTATAATGTCCATAGCGGTTTGGAACTCCTAGACTAGATGACTGCTGTGACTTAAATTAATGCTCAAGATATTCTCACAGTTGCTCATATAGTCCTAAGGCATCTCACGTCTCTTCCCCCGAGCACGATGACGCAGGGCTCGGGGAGAAACTAGTAGATTACAACTGTAGCCACTATATAGAACATATGCCAACGATACGACAATCTGAGCTAATTCGCATCGATATCGAGTGACTGGTTGACGATCAAGCGATCCTGTGGCGGGTGTCATGTTGGCGCGGAAATATAATTTATATTCTGCCCGGATCGAACAGCTGCAACTCCAGCTCTTGCTGCCAACTATAAGCTTTTCATTTTACCTTCATACATGCTATGCAGTAGCCCAGGGAAGTACTAGTCTCATCCGTCGGCTTCTACCCTCAACCGCATACACATGCACCAAACAGCAGGTATGCATGTAGCTTTAACATGACATTACCCTGGCGCCCCGAGGAATGCTAACAATCGCGGTTGTCACATAGCTCGATCCTTCAGCCATGAAGCCATCTGAGGCTACAATTCGCAAGATTAAGGTCAAGGCCAAGGAACTGATCAAGTACTCTACCTTCCTCATAGATCTCAAGATGGCCTCCGAAATAAGCTACCACATCTTGACAGCCGCGACAACGAGGAATATTGGGAGCAGACCCGAACTCCTCGACTCATATATCAAGCTTATGGAGGACAATATCCTTTCGTTCCTCCAGGCCCAAGGATATAAAGAGCTCTATAGGGACTTGCTTCACGTACATTTCGCCTTCATCAACGAAGCTAGCAGACCTTATGGAACCCACCTATCGGAAGAAGGTGGCGCGAGAATGGAGAGGCGATATCTAAGTTTTATATATTGCCTGAGCAGTATTGTCAAATCGACTCGTCGTGACTATGGTGTTGGACCGAAGGATGACCATTGCCATCTGGTGGACTTAATTCCACCGCATGAGAGAAACTTGATGACATCAGATGCAAAAGTCACCGAGGCCCGTGTCGACACCAGTGGCAAGACCTCTGGGACTGATTACGACGGCACGGACGAAGAGGAAACTAAAGGTGCGACTGCATCGGATGACGAACGTGATGCGCCGATGTCAATGGACTGAACTTCAATCATCATTCTGTCAATTTCTCTCTTTCAAACTATTGATCTTGGTGCTCGGAATATATGACGGTGGCGTTGAAGGCTTGCATGTGCTTTCTCCATGCACTTTGTTCTATATACAAGAACTCGTCGTCGCTTAAGCGCTTCAAATACCGCAGCATGCGCATGGAAAACAACCGTACTCCTGATTGTGACAGTCCAGCGTGCCTCTAAAATCCCATCTAGCTAAAGTCCAATAGAAACCATGGCGATATCTTACATTTGCGTATGCATCTCGAGGTGGATTGTAAGATCCGTGCGTCAGCTCAGATGCTCCTGGTCAGTGGTGGTCCTTAATCCCGATTGGCCAGTCCATCAGCCCGCAGTCCTCGTCTGTATCTCTCTCGTCGATGAACTCCTCGAAATCGTCGTCAGAGCCATACTCCCCCATACCTCCATCTTGCTTCGGTTGTCCCGATATTGCAATGCTAGCCCGTCTGGCGGCCCGCTTAGCTCGCTTCGCGACCTGTCCGTACCCTCGAGCTAATTGCTCGAAACCCATTCTTCCACCAGCTTCGCCAACCGATGCTAACGACTCGCCGATTTCGGTGGATTTGGCTACCGTGCTTGCGAGGGCGCCGCTGAGCCGCTTGGTCGCATGGCCTGGGTGCTTTATCGCGGTTTGCAGCTCCAAGCCAGCTTGGAATGCGAAGTCCTGTACTCTAGTGTGGATCTTGTCGAGATCTGTCACTCGTGTATTGTAGCGGATAGCGGCTTGTCGGGCGGCTCTGGTCTTCGGGGAAGGGGTGTTTCTCGAGGGTCGGCGGAAACTCGGCGGAGAGAGGTTGACGGAGGTCATTGAAGGGTTGATTTGGACGCTCAGCGGCGGCGGCTCCATGTTATTGGAAGTTGGTCGAAACGGGTCATCGTAGCTCATGATCTTGCCTAGCTCTAAGAGCGTTGTAGTGTGGTCTTGGCTGGTGGCGCTTGATCACCACATCAGAGATGAAGATGATGGCTCCGGTGGTGATGGCGCTGATGCGGTCGTTTATGCTTTCCGGTGGGATAGTGTGTTAGAATAGGGTATTAAGCTCAAATTCTATGATTGGAAGTTGAGATGTGAAATATCAAGAGAGGTAGCGGTGGCTATCTTCCAGTTCTTACTCACAATCGTTAGTTGGCTATGTAAAGATTAGAGGCTTGGGTTGTTTATGGATCAACAACTAGCAGGAGGTGTCGAAAGCTTGGGTGGTCTTGATGCTGAGCTTGGGGTGATGACTCTGATATAACTCAATTTAACTCTATTATCATACTTTCATGCTGTACAAACACCACGTGCTAGGACCGACGAGACATGATAGTTGTCTTGCCACCTCCGATCTGCAACTTCTCGAACTTGGTGGTATTTTTGGTTTCTTCGATCTGGTAAGGTAAATCAACAAGATTATGAGACATGCGGGTGTATATATCAGCCTGTAACAAATAGAAATGGAGTTCATCAATCCAATACCCATGGTTGTTCAAAGCTTTACGCCACCGGTAGCCATTCCCAATCCGAAGTAAATCGGTGCCAGTGCTGGAGGAAAATATGTTCCGCCAATGCATAGCGAGGATATTCGGCCAACTTCCATCGGTTCAGAACATTCTCGCTGACATCGTCCTCCAGAATCCTATCGAACTGCCCCGCGACGCAGAAACAGCATCTGCTCGATTTGCCTTTATACTTTCGCTCGCGGAACATTTTGTGGCTGTTGTCGGCGATGTATTCACGGATCCATATAGGTAGCAGGAAGGCCCTCTGTAAATTAGGAGGATCAAAAATGCTCGCCGTGGTGGACCCTTCGTCGAGCAGGACGGCGATTAGCCGGGCTGCCTGCGCGTCTGCAAGCTCCGTCACAGTGCTTTCAGAACTGCTGTGGGCGATAAAGTTGGCACTGATGTGCACTAGTTGGTACAATTCCGTTGGGTATATGAACGGGCCTGCGGGTTGCATGAGAGGTGCGAGAACGACCGCTTCCATGAACTTGCGGAATTCCTCTGGCGATTTGATGACGTGGTATTTCTCATACGGCTCCGTCTCGTAATGCTCAAGGAGACGGTGAATCAAAAGGACGTTGGCGGTGCCAAGGTTATGTATGTGGCTGACTGCTTTATTCCAATGAGCCAGGAACCTGAAGTCTGGCTGAGTGACGAGTCGTTCGTTGCGTAGGATGTTCTGTTCCTTGATTATCCGCCGAACGACATCGATGTGGATGAGGGGCACGTGCACTTCGCGTTTGTGGTGGCACACCGCCTTCAAGTTGTCCGGGAACTGCATCTCTGGATATTTGTTGACTATTTCGATATAGTCTATTGGCTATCGTCAGCTCCACATCATTTCCACTGCGGTGTAGGCAGTCGTTGCTGTGTTCTTGACTTGGTGGATCCCACTTACCCCGGAAGTCGATGTAGCGGCAGGCGGAACAGACTGTCTTGTACTGCTTGTCATCGATCAATAGGTCGCAGGTCGACACCCTGGAGAGGCATCGATAGCATCCCTTCTCCTTCCCGGCCAGGAAGTCGAGGACTTTGGCATGGTAGTCTATCTCCGAGTTATATTTCTTGTATTTGACGACTTTTGACAGTGCACGATGCCAGAAACGGTTATTATCGCGGCCCAGCTGGACTCGTAAAGCCTTGGAAGTCGAGGCGAGGTAGACCTTATCCCTCGCGGTAGGCAAGGCCTCGGCGATGTTCTCGAGGAGTTCCAATGGAAGAGACTCGAGAGGCGAGTTTGACGGAGGCGATGGCAGCTCATCACGGGGACATTGTGACTCGTGCGTGGGGCGTTTTGGCTTCCAGTAGACACCGGGCTGCGGCCCCGATCTGAGAAAACCCTTCCAGGGTGGGCGTCTTGCAGCGAATTGTCGCTGCAGGTCTTTCGAGTATCTGTTGAGATACTCGATAAAGGAGACTGTGATGTAGAAGGGCCCCTTCATAGTGGGTATGTTGGCGAATTTGGTGAAGGATGGCCCTTGAGCTCGTGTTATCGAGGCCATGGAGGGCTTTTCAGACGCCATTGAGAAGAGAGTCTTAGCTTAGTGTGCGGTCTGGTTTACGAGATGGGACGAGTTCGTGGGTTATATGAGCGAGAGGGAAGGAGGGCGAGAGAAATGGTCGGGGGAGAATCAGAACTCGACGGAAGGCGGTGGAAAAATATCAGAGACTTACTTTCTTTTGTTTTTCAAACTGTTTGCTTCTAGATCGTGAATGGGATGAGAATTTTTGTGCGGTTCGGATGGATGCATTCATCATGAATGGGATGAATAGAAACGGGAAGTAGGTGTGGTAACACAAAGCCGCATGAATGGATCAATTGTGCATGAATTCATGAATGGATTGTTGCATTGTGTCGACAACACAAAATGCGTCGCGTGGCAGCCTCGATGCGCTTTTGGAGCAGCAGACAATCCCAGGTGATCAGAACGGCGTCAAAATACACGACTCCACACGCTATTCACAATGAGCAAATATCCAGATGAAACAGCCTCCTCACGGTGGCTACGATTTCCGTCTCGTCGCCATCGATACCACACTGACCCCGCCATCCACCAAGACACACCATGTGCACACCGTCAACTCCGTCGGCACAATGGGAAAGTCAAAGTCAAAGTCCAAACCAAAGCGAAAGGGATCCAAGAAGCGACGGGCGCAGAAGGAACAAGATGTATCGTCTCACGGAGGTGAAGTAAGTCTCTAAGACACTACGCACATCCCACTATACCAAGATACATCTGACAATCCAAAGTCAGATTCCGATGTAGACCAGTCCGGGCTGCAAACCCACGATGGACCGCAGCAACAGCCCAAGGAGCAGGATGGCGACCTCAACTTTCACCCGCGGCATATTCCCTGGCGGCCTGCCATCTGTACCGACCCGCAGCGCTACTCGCGACTCCCTCTCGACCTCCGTCTGTCCGGGCAAGATTATCGACACCCTGTGCTCAGACAACAATACTTTGAAGTGTTGGACAATATCATTGCGGCAAAGGATAATTTACGATATCACGATGTGCTTCGCGCTCTTGAGAGAAGGGCGATACCCGTACCGACAGTGTGGAACAAAGCGAGAATAGGTAAACCCTTGCACAGCAGCTCTAAAAGGCGTCGGTGCGACGTGGTATTTCGGATGCTTCAAACACTGGGCAAGAATGCGGCACCCTCCAGAGGCTTGCTTGGGCCCACGATTCTGAGGATGCAAGAAGGAAACCCCTACAGGAACCGGCCGCCTCTCAATCGAAGAAGACCTATAGAGTACGTCTTATGGGAGTGGGCGAAACGGCAATCCGACGAGCGGAAACAAGCTAGGCAGAGGGTTAGAGCAATCAAAAAGCTGCTAGCGGGGCCGCAAATCCAGAAATACATACGAGAGATTAGGGATAAAGTGGTAGACATTTTGCCTCTGGCAGAGCCTCGAGCACCGCTGGCGGGGGTATTCCCTTCAGCCCCGAGATCGAGATCCACAACGCCCTCTTCACGGTCCACGATCTCCAAGATAGAGTGGGACATCCCTAAGCCAGTTTCAAAGACCTCTAGACCAAGATCCAATTCATTCAGCGGCAGTCAATTGAAACAGAGCAAACGAAAAAACTGGAAAGTAGACCTATTTTCTCGAAATTATTCACAGCAAACCAAGAAGGAAGTGTCACCACCATCTTCTCCTGCTCATGGAGAACCTCCCAATATCGAGCGAGCCGAAGGGCAGCCTCCATCAACGGGAACGGGAGAATCTATACAAATTCAGGAAACGAACTGTTTTAATGAAGATGTCAAGAACCAAGTGCTGCGCAGAGACTCGAACCCCCGGCAGGAGGCAGAACCGGAAATACCTTCTGACGAAGACAAGGGCAAAGGAAAGATGTCGCAGGCGGACCAAACCAGACTCGTCATGGAAGAGAGAAAGACCGCCCAGACTGAGCTGCATTTCTTGCGGGAGCTAACAGCTGAGAGACAAGACGACGAGTACTTGCAAGAAAAGTTAGAGCTCGCGGAGAAAAAGGACAAGATTCAAGCTCACCTTTTAGGCTACGACCCTGAGAGTGACGAATCCGGCGGGTCCAATCCCTCGGCTAGCCTGGTTGATGAAGGTTCGCCGACTCTCATCGGCCACCACGACCACGGAGAGATGATGGACGAAATACCCGGCGGTCCCCCTCAGTTCCTCACTCCATCAAGCAGCGCTACGATAGTACCAGACAGCTGGGAGCAGACGCCTGAGCAGGCGCCTGAGCCGAAGCTTGTTCAGACCCCTCCGATTGTACCGTACTTGATCATAGTCACCGACTTTGACGGCGGATACGACGGCATACAAGTCCTGATACTGCCGGAATTCACGGAGCAGGAAACTCACATGGATACATCTGTGGTTATACCCGGCAACACCGGTTTGATTCAGACATTTACAATACTGCTCAGGGAGTTCCAGCGGTTTTGCCACTCGCGTCCCGATACCCTTGATACGTATATATGGCGAGCACGCGGAACCAAAATAAAAGCCCTCATGGAAGACATTCCGGGTTTGATTCCAGAGAGCTATTTGAACCTGCCAGAGTACGCCGCTGTACTCTCGGAGTTCGGCGCGGCAGAGGTTACAGACGAGTTCCTTTCGACAACGATTCGATCGCTGCTGAGCGAGCTGTCGCGGGATGAAAAGAGAATCCGAGAGCTTCAAGTGGCGATGCGTGAAATGGTAGAGAGGATGATGATACTCATGGAGGACAAGAGGCAGTCCAATCATCGCAGGCTCTACAAGCTTCATTTGTCGGGACAAAAGACGCCGAACGATCCGATTCTGAGAAAGGGCCTGTCCGATCTTGGCCATCACCAGAAGTTCTGCCAGAGTGCGAAGGACTTGGCGGAGGAGCCATGGGAAAGTGAGACGAGTAGATATATCACCACGCTTCTTAGTATGCTGAAGCCCTACACCGCTGGGGAGAGGCCGAGGATCAGATGGCAGCCAGGACACTCACCGGCTGCGTATGCACCGGATAGAATCCCCAGATTGGAGGCCGAGCGGATGTGTCGACGGGATCAATACGTGCCCATCAGCGTCGCCCACGTGGATTTGGACGTCGGGCCGAAACTGTATTACCGGCCGGCGAGGGTGCTAGCGTTCGAAACGCAGCTCGATGCGCTGGCTGATATCGGCGCCTTGAAGATGCACAGGGGGAGGAGAGAGTATCTACGGCGAAGTATATTGAGGTGGCCCGAGCCTCCCAGACGGTACGACTGCGTTCGACCCATGGAGTTCTCCTGGGTTCCGAAATTTCTAAAGGATCGTCCAGACGCCGGTCGGATTCTGCACAGCAATAAATTCGGCGTGTTCTCGTGGCAATATCCGAGAGTGTCGCTGGAGGTGCTAAAACCGATCTATTTGCCGTTGGAGGTGGAGTGCTACAAGGGACGGGCGCAGTACATCTATCGGGATCCCGGTGCCATCTATGAAGAGTGGCGTGTACCCGGGTTCAGGAGGTATGAGCTTCATTTGGACGGATCGAGCGCCAGCATGACGCTGCGACATGCGGAATTGCCTCAGCAAAAAACTCGACGTAGCGTGAAAGTACCAGAGGCAAAAATTATACTAGCAGATATACCAGAGTCGGAAGTTACACCAGCAGAGATACCAGAGCGGGAAGCTATACCAGCAGGTATGCCGACTACCCTGGGGGGACAGCAGATGACAGCCGGAACAACACCGTGGCGGGGGCGGCGTTGATTAGATTAATTAAGCATAGAGGTATCGCTACAGAGACCATGGTACCATTATAATGATGTTCATTACCACGAACACCCTTTCAGACTAAGATTATACATTACGAGTGGAAGCAGGCTAGCGCTAGTAGGCAATGAATTTCGAACGTGAGAGTCATAGAATCATCAGGAACAGATATAACAGACTGCGTGAGACAAGGAAAATCAAAGAACGCTAATGCTAATTCTAGTGCTAGTAGTCTGGCGGAGTACTCCATGCGCCTCGCAATGCAGAAGAAGAAAAAATATGAGACGAAGGATTGCACGCAGTCATGCTCGCTATGCACCCGTATCAAAGTTGTATATTCCAGAGATAATGCTGTCGGTATGATGGCGATTAGGCGGCTGCAGAAGGCTGCTTTTGACGCTTCCAGTGGCTAAATGTAAGTACGTCCATAGCTGTGTTTGCAGCCGCCAGAGCAACATTCTCGACCTGGGCGAGGCGACTGGGACTAGGGAGTCGGGCTCGCGAGTTCTGACGTTGTTGATCTCTTTGTTGGATATTTTGCTCATTGGCGGGCTCAAGAGCAACTAGATGAGAAGTTTGGGGCTCGACCTGAGTGTCGGCTTGAATGTCGGCTTGAATGTCGGCTTGAGTATCAGGTTCTTGGGTGGTTTCTGGAGTACCTTTCTGGGTAGGCTGCTCAGTTGCACGCTCGTTGGCCTCTTTCATTCGCCGGATGTGGGCGGCCCGCTCTTTGGGGTCTCTCGTACGTTGTCTGTACAAGGCTGGGCGGGCTGGCTGAGCTGGCTGGGGCCTCCTACGAGGTGCTGGTTTGGGCTGCTCTCTGAGGGTACGTCGATAGTAGTCGGTGGCAGCTTTAAGAGCCGGATTTGAAGCAACTGTCGGGATCGGGATGGGCAGCGAGGGAGGTGGCGATGGTACGCGAACCGGTTCAACTGGAGTTGCCTCTATAGTTGTCGGAGGAGTGGGATTGGACTCCGGTGTGGTGTTCACTGTGCTGAACGGAAGAAATCTGCTCCAAAGGGAAGCGTAGATTGATGTGGTGCTTCTAATACTATCGGAGCTGTTCGACGGAGTGCTTTCAACTATAGACCGATGACGCTCAGCGGTGAGAGGGCAATCTCTGATGGTAGCCGGGAGAAGGATGGAAGAGATGTCCTCGCTCTCAAGCGAAGGTGACGGCGGGGGGAAGGTGTAGCCGTGAAGCATGTCTTTAAATTTTTTGAGCTTCATGTTGGTGGATTGAAGGATACATTTGTATTGGAGAGAGCTTGTGAAAGAGACGTGATCGCCCGACTGCCTTGGGGGCGTAATACCCTGTAAAGCCTCCAGGGAGCGCGCCAGCTGGGCGAGGAGGTCGTTGAAGGGGCTGGATTCCGAGTGATGCTCGGGAGGGAGGATGGAGTTGATGGACTTCAGCAAACCAGAGAGGTGGTAGTTGATCGTGGAAATGCTGTCCAGCGACGGCGGGATATCCGGAGCGATCTCGCGACGGTGATGAAGCATTGTGAATTCGTAGTCTTCGATCGCACGGATGAGCATACCGGCCGTGGTGCAAGTTATGGTGAGGGCCGGCAGCGGCTCGGGAGGCGGGACAGGGCGCAAGTTTGGATTGCAGTTGCTCGGAGCGGGACGCATCGGATAGACGGGCTGCGGAGACCGGCCGGGAAAGAAGCGCCACTGGGAGAAGTCCTCGGCGAGGATGGACGAAGACCGGGGCATTCAATCTGCAGCCGGCAACGGCGTTAGCGGGGTGGTCAGCGACGTGTGTTTGTGAAACAGCGAGCGAGACAAGATGATAGACAGAGAGACGGACCTCGTGGGATCGATGGCAGGTTGGAGTCGCGACACGGCCACAATTGGCGGATCAACTGGTATGTCCTGGGTGATGGAGAGGGTCGATGGATTGACTGATCGATGGATGGATGGAGAGATGGAGAGGGTTGATTGATGAAGAGATGTGGAGCAGGACGACAGCTGCTGCGCAACGAGCTGTTGTTGCATTTCATTCCCAGCTGTGAATTATGCGGTGCTGTCGCCGCTGCCCGATTGGGCGATTGCCTGATTCGGCTGGGGCCAAATGCAACAAAAACAACGCCACATCGCCAGAACAACCGGCTCCTCCAACGTTCCCATTTACATTCACTTTTACACTATCACCAGCTTTCTCACAGCCATTTATAATACCAAGATATCGGCATATACATCACCAGCTGCAGCTTCTATTTGCTGCAGCTACCATATAGACAGAGGCCTCTCATATTCCTGGATGCTCATAGCGCCACTCCTGACAGCAGAAATATACTCATAGCGCCTGCAGAGTCTGCGCACCAGAGGAGAGCGCGTCTCTGGCACACGTTCTCAGGGTCGCGCCCCATCTACGTCTGCGTACTCGAGTACTCACTGCGCCGCTCTGATTACTGCTGGCGCTGCTGGGTGGGCACATCTCTTTCTGCTGCTCACCCACAGTCGAAGCATCTCTCCCATCAGCCCTCTCGTCTCCTCTGATCCGACCTCATCGCTACCGTATACCTCGACCATCTCGCCGAATCAAACACGAGGCGCTGTACCGGGCTGACGAAGACTTCTTTCATCATATAATCGCATCCTTCTCTCGAGCTTCGCTAGTCTCGCCTCTCTTTCTCCACGGAAAAGCTAGTTTATCATCACTCCAACTTCACTACCACCGCATTAAAGATGCCTGGCCAAGCACCGCCTTTCGATCATACCACTGGCACGCCCGCCAGCATTCCCGCCGCCGCCCCTAATGGCCAGGGCTTCTACTCTCGCGGTCGTGGCCAGGGCGGCGGAGGCAATCGGTCCGGAAACCATCGCCGACGACGCGGTAACACGAACTCGAGCCAGCCAACTGTTCCCAAGTACGGCCAGGCTGCTGCCGCGGGCACTCCCTACGCCGAAGGTGACTCTGACTTCCAGCCGAAGCTTCCAAGCGATACGGCCCCCGCCTTTCGCTTCGTCGAAAAACGCCCCCGCCGAGGCAAAGGCAGCCATCATCGCGGGCCGAACGCGGGCCCTGCTGCATCTGGATCAGGTCCACCACCGACGGGCCAGAATGGGAATCGGCCAGCTTTTCCTCAAGAACATCATGCTCAGCAGCATCATTCCCAACGTCAGGAGAACGCACCTCCAGCAAGACCCATCCGAATCTTGCATCCACCCCCAAGAACGCAGTTGCCGGGAGCTTCTGATGCATCCGCCGCCGCCGACATCATTCGAACCGATGGCTCCGCCCCGGTCGGCGAGCATCACGGCGCCGGAGTCAACACTACTATCACTGAAGAAGCAGCGTTCTCTGGGGAAGATCCTGGACTGAAGGAGGAGGAGCGGCCGTCTCCGAATATTGAGCAGCAAGGACCAGGAAGCAGCACTCGCAAGTTTGCCGGCATCGTGTTCCCTCTCCCGGAGGACCACCAACAGACGCCTCCACGAGAGCTCACAATGGAAGAAGCCATTCACGAGCTCTCCATCCGCGAGCTGCTCGATACCAGCGACGTCATCGAGCCTTTGCCCAAACTCAAGCATCATTTCGAGAAGACGGCTTTTCCCGGTCCGTTTACTCCGGCGGCCAACCGCCCGGATACCACCAGCTTTTCCTCTCCCCTTACCATTACTCAAACGCCCATCAACCCCAACATTGACGGCAACGGCGCCCAGCACGAGGAGACTCCCGTCGAACGATTCCTCAAGATCGCCGACGTTACCTCCCGCTATATGACGGAGCGTCTCAACGAAATCACGTACAATCCAGATCTCTCTCATCGTCTCAAAGCGGACTTTGAAGTCCTCAATGCCGCATACAACGCGTTGCCGTTCGATCAGGGTCTGAATCCCCACCGTGTTATTCACAACACGCTGACCAGTCTGAAGCGATGCCTTGAACAGCGCAACCACGACGCCAAAGTCCTCGGGGCGCTCAAGCATATGACGCAGACCTACGACATGATTCGCACGCAGGCAATTCACGAGCGCTGGCTCAAGGGCGAACAGGCTGTTTCCACCGCCGGCATGCGCGAACGTTACCAGCTGGGGTGCATTGCGATTGCCAGAAGCGGCGAAAACTTGGTGGATACGCTCAAATGGAACATTCGCGGCGGCGACATGCACGTACAGTTGTTCAAAAATGATGCGACCTGAAGGTTGAATAACATTTGAAAAATTGCAGCGCCACCTGCGTTTTCTTCTAACATGTTGGGAAGGTGACGGTTGTTCTGCTGGCGAGGCTCTTCTAAAGATTCTCTTTGCCGTACCAACATGCTGATGGAATTTTCCAACTTTGTTTCTTTGCCGTTTCTGTTTCACCGCTAACAGTAACTTGCGAATAATTTCCTTGCCTGGCTCTTAACCCCCAGTTACTGGTCCTTCCTGCCGCCTGTGCCGCAGTGCTGCATGTCTTTCTTCATCTGCGGAACGGTTCGTCTCGCATTCGGGATCGCCGTTGGTCCGTTATTCTCAGTGTGTTCGTTCTGCCCCCGGTACCATGCAGGTATTATGGCCTTACGCTATGCCGCACAGCATCCCCACATCACTTTTCACGGCCCGTGTCACTTTTACTCGTTTCCGCCGGATGTATTTATATACCGTCGAAAAATGAAAGAAACTACTTCTGTCATCGCATTCTAGCACGAATAAGGATGTCTGATCAACCGTATCTTAAGTCTAGTTATGCTTGATTGCATATTGGATTGATGAACCACTACCACAGGATCTGTCGAGTGGCGCGATGTGGAAGAAAGAATGGAAGGACGCCCGCCTGTCGAACGCCACATAAATCCCAAGAACCCGACCCGAATCGCTAATATAAAAGACTAACTAAACCCTCGCCCGCAAGTGGTTATCCAGTATGGAAATAGGACCGTGCCGTAAACAATCATGACCCGACCGGTTGAAACCCGGAGTTAATCATTGAATTTACATTTCAGATGCTATAAATCGCTACCACTTGGCTGCTGTGGGCGCTTTCTTGCGCTGGCTGGCAATGATCATAAAGACGCCGGCGACAACGAAGGACATGCCGAGGATGAACTCGAAGGCAGTGACGGCGACGGCCATCTGGCAGCGGGATTCGAACGGGGTGTTCCTGTAGACGAAATTCGAGCCGCCGACGTTGATGTATCCGCCGTTGATGAGGGGGTTGGTTTCTCGCCAGCGGCGGTTGGAGCAGGAGTTGACGCCGGGGCCGAGTTTCGCGGCCATCGCCTGGAGAGAAACAGCAGCACGCTGTCAGCAATGCGTTGTTGCGTTGTTGCGTTGTAGGCGAGCTTTGAAATTCAAATTTCAACATGGGAGGACATTCTGAATCTTACCGCTCCGCCGGCGAATTGCAGCAGGCCGGTCGCGAGATCCAGCCCGCCGACGAGCTTGCTGTCGCGCAGGGCCGCGAGGATTTGCGAGACGACGCCGAAGAGGGCCATGAGCATGCCGAAAGCGCCGAGGAAAATGGACAGCTTGGTCATCACGGGCGCGTCTCCAGCGCGTTGGCCCTGCAGCAGGACGACGGACAGGGCGAGGATGATGGCGCTGAAGAGCAGCTATCGAATACACATACGTATATGCATCAGTGTTTAGGATCGATATAAATGAGAAGAGTAATATAGTTGTGTAAGCATGTATGTATGTACCTGAGCCAGCCGTAGCAAGATTGTGAGGCACGGATTCATCGTGTCGGTGGAGTCGTCTCTTATCGTTGAGTGTAGTACTTCTCAATCCGGTGTACAGCTACGAACGCTTCGACGTCGAGCCTGAAGGATATCGATATGATCAATATCGCGTTATCGATCTATCGACGGACAACTTTATCGCGGGCGTCTCGTGAAACAGACGTCTAGACTGCTGGAAGATGGATATGGGAGGGAAATAAGGAAGCTGAAGAATGCAAGCAACCTTCGCCATCGCCCGTGCCTGCGTCCAGCTTCTTTTATTAATATTCTTCTTCCTTCCCCGCCATCGCATGCCATCGTACTTGCATCCAACTGGTTGATGCAACAGCCTGGCCTGGTCTGGCCAATGGATTCCGGTCGGGCTGCAGCTGGTCGGCGGCTTGCGAGAATTTCCAGGCAATCAGCGCCGCCCGTTTAGCGCCGGGTTGATGGTTGGAAGCCCCCGCCAAAATACCACGTCAACGCATTTCACTCGTCGTTTACATGTTAACAGCATCATATGTACAGCTGTGTCGTATGCATGCGCTTAGGACGCACGTACGCCTTCTACACCGCGCGGGCTTGGAGCCTTCGTATGGCTGGTGTTATGCTACGCGAACGAACTGACATCAGTCAGTGTCATATATATCGTTAAGTGCTAGCTACTTGATCATATCGGACACATGTCATGCCAGTATTGAGTGAGATTTTATCCCGTTTTACTCTCCGCTCGCCTCAGGATATGCCGCCGTCATCGCCGTTGCCACCATCGTCTTCCGGCTCCCGGCACTTCCTCCCCGGATACCATAGCTTCAGCGGCGGCCCGTGGATGCGCGGCTGGTTCGCGTCGTACGCCTTGACAGTCGGCCAGAGCCACCTGAACTCCTCGGAGCCCTCCGGCCAGGTCAGCGGAGGGAAGAACTCGTTGCCCCGGCCGTCCGTCGGGGCGCTCATTTCCTTCGGCTTCGGGCCGCGCTGCCAGTCCCAGCACAGGTAGCCGTAGCCGCGATCGGCGTCGAGGTTGTAGTTCGACAGAAACCGCGGGTTGTTCGCGATCTGACCGATCAGGTAGGTGCTAAAGATAATAGGGTCGCCGAGCGGGTTCGTGCCTTCGAAGCGACCCTGCCCGAAGTCCTTGTCACCAGAGTAGGTGTGCGTGACGAAGGCTGTCGTGTAGACGTCCGTATCGTGCGGGCAGCCGGCGTTTTCAAACAGCAGGCGGGCGGTGTTTGAGGCGGCATTGTTAATGGCCAGGAACTCGTTGGGCAGCATGCCAGTTGGGTAGGGGCCTGCGACTGTCAGCGGTGCTTCAAGATGGTTGGCGGCGCGGGCGATATTGTTGCAGTTGTTTCGGTCCGGGAACGCCCACGGACGCTGGTATTCAACCACGCCGAGTGAAGAAAGCCTGGGGCGGGAGGAGTAGCGGTCGACGTTGACGCGCACGGGCAGCCATGGGTTTGGGGCACCCAGGACGTCGCGGACGCCCACATCGATTAGACTCGGATCTTTATCGAGGTTGCCGAGCGGGTCGGCGGCGGCTGCCAGCGCGGTTTTGAATGCGCTATCGACAGTATGGCCGAGTCGTATGAGGCTGTGGTCGATTTCGTTTGGGCGTTTGAGATGCCCGTTGGCGAACTTTTCCGACTGCGGCATAGTGTAGCCGAGATGGGCGAGGACGTTGCGCATGTTCTGCGTGGCTTCCCACAGCGGGAGGGTAACCCCATAGTAGATCGCCTCGCGCGCGGGGAACGTGGCGGCCGAGGCGATGGTCTTGACGACATCGTACAGGAACTGCGCGACGGCCCCCAGAACCTTGAAGATCCAGTCGAGAAGAGCTGCCACCGCCGCGCACGCTTTCGAGACCGGGTCGTCGGCCTCGCCCACGCCGCTGAAGTCCGGCGGACCGGTGTCGTAGTCTTGCCCGACCGGCGTGAAACTCTCAGGCGGGTCCGGCCGGTCAAAGTCGAGGCTGCTGACGTACGTGCGTTTGAACCAGGACATCATGAATCGATACGTGACCCTGATCTCCCAGGGGAAAGGGAAGCCCTTGGGGACCTGCATGTCAAAATCCGGCGCGATGGCCTCGCGGAGGTCGTCCAGTGCGATATCCGCGTTATCGACGCCGAGAATGCGCAGCCACTTCGCGATGAGACCCGTGTC
The DNA here is from genome assembly GCA_036872635.1 of Orbilia brochopaga. Lineage (NCBI taxonomy): Eukaryota > Fungi > Ascomycota > Orbiliomycetes > Orbiliales > Orbiliaceae > Orbilia > Orbilia brochopaga. The sequence continues at coordinate 80,398 of JAVHNQ010000003.1, read as the reverse complement.
GGCTTTGAGGTCGTTTTGGAATGTCTGCCCCTTAAGGTTCTGCGGGTGCGGTACCTTCCCTTCGCCCAGGCGAGCCTGGAGGTCCTTGTCACCGCCTTCCTCGGGTTCCGCGTAGACTTCTATGAGGGCCTGAGCGAGGGCTTCGGCAAGCCATTGCGGTAGCTCACCGTTTGTCTCGAGCAGCTTCTTGCGAGACTGCTTCGAATTGTAGTCGTCTCCCTGGGGCAGCGGCTTCCGCAGGTCACCTTGCTTCTGGCTCTCCGACAAGCTGTCAATGTTTTGCGGAATCTGCGTCGCAAAATAAATAGCAGCGTCAGCCGCGGATGGATAGGTCTCCTGCCAGCCGACGAAATCGTCCGGCGCGAGGCCGCCCTTCGCAGGATTGGTGCACTCGTAATTGTACGCATCGATGTGATTCTCGATCAGGTGGTGTCGCTGCCAATGGGTTCTGAACGGCCCGCCGCACTGCTCGTTCACGAAGGAATGTGCGATCACATCCGCGCCGACGTGGCAGACCCATCCGAGGCCGAAAGCGAGCAGTTGCTCGCCGTGCTCTTGCGTCTGCTTATCCTCGCCCCGCATCATCTGCCTCGCGTAGGAGATCAGCTTCGTCGGCAGTACGCTCGTGCGTCTGTAGTGCGTCATATCGCTCCACAGGAAGGCCTGCTCGTCAACGCCGGCACGCATCTTGAGCGAGAACCAGTTGAAGATATCGGCTGTGGTGAACAGCTCTTCCTGGACGAGGGTCAAAATGGCATTGAGGAACTGAGACACGGCATCCCCCAGCGCGCTGTACAGCCCGCCGGTCAGGTCATCGACTACCTGGTTGGCTTTGTCGATGATGGGGCCAATGGTAGCGTCGTACACGTCCTTGAACTTCTCCCACAGCCGATGCAGCTTGACCAGGAAGCGGAGAATGTTGGACCAGGTTCCGCTGACCTCGGCCAAGATGGTGAGCAGCCCGTCGTACGGGTCGTCCAGCTTCTTCTGGTCTTCAAGATAGTAGAGGAGGCTCATGGCGAGCATGAGCTCGTCACATGGGACAGCCTTTATGTTGTAGTCTTGCATCCAAAAGAACAGGTCCGGGCCGATGCTGCCGACGGAAGTAAATTTCGGCCATTTGTCCATTATCGCACCGCATTTCGCCGGGCCCAGCTCGGCGACGAGGGTGCGGTCGAGAGTTTGCGAGGCGCCGAGCGAGCCATCGAAACGACGGACGAAGTTTTGGTTGATGCTTTCGGATTGAAGAAAGTCTGCGGCCCGGCGGGCGGTGTAGATGTGCGTGAACGGGCCAGGCATTGTGCACGATTGCCTACGCTTAAAAGTGCGGCCCTGTTCGCAAAATGATATATCGATATCGAGATGCTGCTGTCTCAAGTTGTGGAACTTATCTCCATAGGCGGCCAGCAAAGAGAGGGCGGCGCACTGCTCTGGAGACTAACGTTGACTGTGGAATATCAGCAGCTTTGATCCATCTTTATCAGGACACGCGAGGGTCGTATTTTCTGTTGGATCGAATGGGGCCATAAAGTGCAGCAACCACAATAAGCCTGCGACAAATACGGAATGCATGATTCCGCCAGAGTCGAGTAGTCTGATTGGCGCAGGTCCGAGCGGAATCCACGAGATCCATTGGTCCTAGCTGTCGCTGTTGGTTGGTGAAGATGGTGCAAATGATCTGATATGATTGCATTGGAATGTCCACGCGGAGACAGCAGACGGTTGGCGGGTGGAATGTGGCTTTTTGGACCGGGTTACACAAGTCAATTCGTATTGGCTCTCAGGCTGCAGGCTGCTCCTGCATGCGCACTACCCCGCACCGACACGACCGCTTTTGGGAATGCATGCAGTCGAATTCCTTTCTGATCCCGCGAGAAACCTGGTGAAGGCGTCGACCTCAGCCGCAGACGGCTCGCTAATGCAGACGATGCAGTTCATGAAGAGAGACATTACTGCTGCGATCCGAGGGGCACATGCAGCACGGCCGGCGAGGTGGTTGAAGTTTGCATCATGCATGCACTCTTAAATAGTAAGTAAGTAGCTATAGCTTCGGGTCTCATGATCATGACAGCCGTGCGGGATCGATATCGAGAAGCTCAAAATCGCTCGGTAGATGCCGCGAACACCATGATGGATATGCACGAAAGACCCCATATGGCCATGCGCTGACTATGGGAAATCCACTCTATCGTCACCTCGATGTTAAGAGTATGGGATTGCAGATATGCCGCCGACAAAAACGGTTTAGGGACGCCTGATAGGCCGTCTGGCATCCTCTGACCAGCTCCGTCCGCAGCGAATTGATTGTTCTTAGGGGCATATCCCCGTTGAAGCTGATAATTCCCGCCCGTGAAACCAATATTGTTCTGAGCTGAGATAGATCTATAGAGCACTGTAGAATTCGAGCTTCACCACCCACCAACGACTAACTGACGATTCAGACCCTATGTTACTTACCGTTCCATGATGAGCGACCCGCACCACTCCCATAATCCTCTTGTGAAGATAATCGAGGCCACTCAGGACGCCGTGGGCAGCGTATTTGGATACCACAGAAACTGCTGCCCTCATCATCAGCACAACCATCACCACCATCCGCCAAATCCTCCCGGCAGCAGTCAGCCTACGCCCGTCAACGTCAATGTCAACGTCAACTGCTGCCCGACCGGCGGGAAACCAAATGGCGGCAATGGAAACGGCCACTCAGCTGGTGGTAGGCCGGTCCATCAGACGGGGACATCGGATGGCAGCGCGAGCAGCGGCGTAGACGATCCCGGCGCAATTCTCAAGATTCCAACCAGACCGCCCACGGTCTGGCCCGGTCTGCGAAAAGACCTGCTGCTTCCTCAACTGTGGATTCGCGCGAACCGGTTCGACAACGGCACGCGTCCGATCCAAGGAAGCTTCTGGGAATGCTGCGACATCTTCATCCGCCCAGGTATAGCACCTCAGAACGCACCGGACGTGCCACCGGCGAAACTGGGCGACAGCGCAAAGGCGAACGACGATAATACTCTCTACGCACACGTCTGGAACGGAGGGAAAGGCGCCGCGTACGGCGTCATCGTTGAGTTTTATTGGTTCAATCCAACGATGGGGTTCAAGGAGGGCCAACAGAACTTCATCGGGGTCGCTTACATCCCCTATCTCGCTCCCATATCCCAGCCGGGATCCCACGCGCCCGTCAAGTGTCCGGAGAGTTGGAGGCCGACCTTCGTCAACGGCGGGCACGAGTGCTTGGTCGTTCGCGTCAGCCAGCCCGTGACGGACCCGCTGGGCACGCCGCCGTGGGACGCGTCGCAGAACCGCAAGGTCGGCCAGCGCAACATTCACGTCATGACCGCGTCCGAAGCCGCTGCGAAGCCAACCCTCGGCATCAACGTGGGGCCGCTTTTTGGTCAGCCCGGCCAGGTCAAGGTGGATCGCGCGAGCACTGGGACGATGCCCTGGCTGCATCTCGTAACGATGGACCGCGACAAGGTCCTCGACGACGCTGACGCGGATGGTGACGTGGGGATAACGCCGCCGGCACAAGCCAATGCCGGCCTTCCGAATTTGGGCGCTATTGGGAATGCCAGGGCCGCAGGAATAATCGGCGACGCTCAGGGCGTCGCTGGTGATGACATGAAGGTCGGATTTGTCGCGACTGACAGCAATCCCGGGCAGGGAAAGGCCCACATTTACAGGATCAGCAGCACGCAAAATGGGCAGAATGTGGGGGGATACACTGTGGTCGTGCTGGGTGAATAACTGCGAGGTCATGTACGGCTAGCAATGGAGTTCATCCTGTCCGGTTGTGGTTGATGTGCATTTGTATCCTTTCTGGTGGACAGTGTTTGACCGTTGAAGCCGCGAGATCAGGGGCCCTGCCGCCACAGCAAAAGAGACTTCAAGCAAGCAGCTTCCTGGCGGCTAGTTCGTGAGCCCGGCGAAGAAGCTTAAGCCGCTCGTCAGACTCGGTGTGCCGGGTGTGACCAGACAGGTCTGCTCTGCGTCAGCGATTTCTGCTCGCCGAATAAACTACCAAAGCGGGCTCAGTCTTTGCACCGAACCGAATTCCTGTACGTAGAAGCATCGTTCTTGAGCTTTTCTCGCACAATGACTCGAGTTCGTGAAAGTTTTTTCGAAGACACGGCTCGATCATGACTATACGAGCCTCGCTCGTCAGCGAAGGCTAATGAGCACCCCCTGGCAGATTCAGCACAGCCCACGGGTCGGTGCTAGGTCCCATCGGAGCCAAGCGGCAATAAATTGACCAATGATCTTGATTATTGTCCCACCGGGTTTCCTCATTGAGTTAAGCGGCATATGTCTTTCGGATCGATGAGGGGAGCAATCGATTCAGTTGCAGCTGCGCTGATGGGACCCAGGTACCAAACCACGGGCCGATTGCTGCCCTCTTCTCCATACTTATTTATAGCTTCTGGGGGCCTCAGTAATATACCAAGCTTGTCGCTCCGCGATTTCCATCCGTTCCCTTCATTTTGTTCTTCTTCTTCTTCTCCCCTTCTTACCTGTCCTTCTTTTTTTTTGTTTTTCAGTTTCTCTGTTTTGGATTTGCGTATTTCCTGGCCCTGGCGGTGGAAGCGGTATCTTGCTAATCATGAGATGGATGAGGCTCTCGCTGGTCGTTCTGATACAGGCCGCAGTCGTGTCAGCAGCGGTTTCCTGGAAGGACTCGGTCTCCCGGAATAGCGTCGACCTGCTGCGCAAGAAGAGAATAGGGAGACATCGCACTGGCGACTTTTCGACCGTCTCGAATGCCGTGGACGACGGCGACAACGACCCGTCGTCAAACCCCTTTTACGTCGAGCTGCCGCTTGACCACTTCGGCGCGGACCCGGGCTCCCAAACCTTCCGGAATCGGTACTTCGTCCAAGATGCCTACTACAAGCCCGGCGGGCCCATCATATGTCAGTACAGCAGCTCTACTTTAGCGAGATTGAGAGCGGGCGTGTCTTCCGCGTGCGTGTACATGTGCTCACCCGCTGCTGTCCAGTCCACGACATCGGCGAGTCCACGGCCGACGATTACGCCGTTGGGATGATGGACGAGCAGGACTTTTCGGTTTCGATGACAAAGCGATTCGGCGGGTTCGTATATGATCATGATTTCAACCAATCGACTTTGCTTTGCTTAAGCTTTGCATTCCTGCGATCAAGTGCGTTGCGTCTGCAGTGCACGCACACATACTTATAATACTTACTGATGTATGCACATGTATGCGCAGACTTCTCATCGTCTTTGAACACCGCTTCTACGGCGACTCGGCACCCCGCACGAGCGTCGCCCAAGACCTGTACAGCGCCAGCACGGACCAGCTGACGGATTTCTACAAATACCTGACGATCGAGCAGGCGCTGGAGGACGTCGTGTACTTTGCCAGCAATTTCACCTACGATTTCCAGGACCTTCCCCCCCAGCAGCTGACGCCGGACAAAACACCATGGGTTTTCATCGGAGTCAGCTACAGCGGTGCCCGGGGCGCCTGGCTCGCGAAGAGAAATCCAGGTCTATTCAAAGCAACTCTGTCATCGTCCGCTCCGATCGAACTGAAGGTAGACTTTTGGGAATACTTCATCGCGATTGAAGAGTGCGTCTCGGTCCCATCCATCCTGCTGCTCACATGTGCACAACTCGCTAACGCTGCCATCCTATTCGCACATAGTGCCCTCGCAATCAATAACAAAAATTGCTCTGCCGACCTCCACGCTGCCGCGAATTGGCTCTCTCAGGTTTGGGAGACTCGAGACCCGCACCTTGTGGACCAATTCATCGAGGCCGTCTACCAAACAGGCTGGTTGGACATTCTCGCACGGCAAGGCAGCTTTTATGACACAGATACGATTTGGGACGCTAGGCTGGACTTTATGAAAGATGCTGCATGGACCCCCTTTGCAAACTTCCAGGTAAGCTGATGCACCTCAAGACCACGCTGCTATTTTCTACCTTTTGTATATATATATATATATATATATATATATATATAGATATGTATATCCTGACTGAAAAATCGGAATCTCAGTATTATGGCATAGCAGACGGCACGCTCGGCCGTTTCTGCGAGATAATGGAAACGGCCTATGACCCCAACGGCCCACCTGAGGGCGTTTTTGCTAAAGAGACTCTCGAACGAGCCGCTGCAGCCTACGCGAAAGCCGTTGCTTCCACCAGCGCCTTCAGCTACTATGCATCTAGCCGCCACAACAACAAGAAACGACAAGCATCCAGTCCTGACACGCTCGATTCCAATTTGGATGAGTACTCGTGGCTCTGGCAGGTCTGTTCCGAATTTGGAGCCTTCCAGACAGCCAATATGTCGCGGCCCCAAAATCTTCTCCCATCTTTCATCAACGCAACAGCTCAAATCGACCAATGCTTGGGCGTCTTTGGCGAATCGGAACAGATTAATAGCGCGGGGCCCAATGTTGCTCCTATCAACCAAAAATATCGAGGATGGTACCTGGAACTGCCCAATACTCTCTGGACGAACGGCGAATTTGATCCTTGGCGGGCTCTTTCAGTCGACTCGGAAAACGCAGATGCACCAACAAACGACACTGGGACTACAGAGATCCCCCAATGCGGAGGTGGTTTTCCAGCTGGCACGCAGCTTCGTTATCTGATTCGCGATGGCTACCATGGATCCGATTTCAGCGAGGATGTAGCAAACGCGGACAACGCGGGGATCTTTGGTGGGGACCTGGAACCTACGAAAACTTTTGGCAATGGCGTAACTGCTACTCTACGCCGCGTGACCTCTATCCAAGCTTCTTTCACAGCCACTCCTATTGTTGATGCCGCGAACGCCCAATCTCTTTGGATCAGTGCGATGAGCAGTTGGATACCGTGCACCACATTGCAATTTACTTACGCGCCAGCTCAGACTACATCTTCGACCCCGTTCAGTTCCCGGACACCCTTTCCAACCGATGAACCCAGCGTTGGATCGGCGGCGACGGCGGGGGAAACGGCACTCGTCAGCAGCAGCAACAAAAAAACAAATGGTGCTCCATCACGGTTAGCGCCGTCTATCTGGGTACCTTTCATCATTTACATCATGGCATTTTTGGTGGGCGTTCGGGATTTGATATAAACCATTCCAACCTTTGGCGTTCTGGTATTTACATCATGTACTATCATCAGCAATAGTCGACTTGTGCTATGACCTATGTTATCGAATAATGATTTGCTATAGGTCCATTCCACTTTTTGCCACTTTGCGACAGCGGCCTCCTAGTACTAGACTTTTCACACGTAGTTGGCAGCCATTCACAATTGAACTTAAGTCGAGGCATAATAGGAGGTCCTCTAGTAGGAGTTTTACCCGTCACAAGCTGCTGTGCAATACGATTCAAGTCTATGCACATCGTAGTTTCCCTCGAACTTAAAATATGACAGCCTTAAAAGCAGCCTATGATTTGAAAATAACATGAGCATTAAGGATCTCTTGCTACCCGCGTTAAGCGACGCGCAGGCGTCTCCAATGCGGAACTGGCTCATGCAAGATGGCCATTGCAATACGCTTCGGAACCTGTCAATTGGCTTTTACCTAATACGTAGATTCATTCAGCCTCACTGCCCCCGAGACCGATTCATGCCTACAGTACGTCAACCTCTTCAGGTGGAGTTAACAGCTTTTGACATTCATGGTAATTTGCATAGGCAAGCCGCACCTCAACACTCGAGGTCAGCACAAATCCGCCACATGTGCATGTTTGCTCGCAAACTCTTGGAAGAGCAAGGTGCAGGAAGTGAATATTGTCTGAATAGTTTTGACTTCCATGACGCCTCAGCCTAAGTATAGCTAGCAAGTATGCAAACTCCCGGATTTTCCAGCGCTTAGGTTCGAGGTTGGTGTTTGGTTCTAACCGGGTACAAGTCACCTCGTAGGTTTTGCACTCAGAGAGCAGGCCCCATTCGCTGAGTACCTATATATAGGGATACTAGTGCCGTGGACAGTGGCCGCACTCAGATCCGACCCATCGTGCCTTGTGTCTGCGTTAGAAAAAAAGTTACACTATTGATAAAGTCCAGCCCTCTGGCCAATAGCTTCGCCCTTGACAGTCTGGTTCACTAGACAAGTTTGCTAAAGCATTGCACTCTTACTCACCGAGATTCCCACACAGGCCGCGACTCCCCCTATCTCGGAGTACCGCCCTGTTAGAGAACTCTATAGTCGCAGCCATGGCGGATTCTGCAGCATGTCATTCCCGTGCCATTTTGCAGGGTCACGTCTCAAACGGGTCCAACCGCGCCGCTCCGTACAGTTGGTATCCCAACCCACGCTTTGCAATTCCTTTGCCACATCCCCCATTTCAGGAATCCGGATGCCTACGCATCGATGCAGGCTCCATGCAAGGCGACAATGCTGCGGACCAGTATGCAACAAAAAGCCAAAGCCGCAATATGAACTGTACGACATGAAGTCTGTTAAAGTTTCTATGGCAGATGTCCTGGCCCCCATGCGCGCATCATTGCTGCCTGGCATACCATCTAGACCGTCGACCGACTTTCTTGAATATTAAGTATTGCCCTATTACTTTCGAGAGTCTATTGTTACTCGAAAATCTAACTGCAGAGGCTCAAGAACTGGACATGCACTTACGGCAATTTGATGGTGGGCCGTTCATCTGTTCCCTGAGTGCCCAGTCGGCAAGCAGTCTTCGCTCAGGGGTTGTTGATTCGCATGATGTTATAGATCATGTCAGTGAAAGCCATATCAGGACACCAGAAGTTTGTTCAGTCGGCCAGCCAAGATCCAGAGATCGCTCGCTCCCGCAAGGCCAGCTAAGAGTCCTGACATACATGCCCAGCCGGATCCCGATTCGATATAACTTCCAAATTCGGAGACATTTGGTCTCGTAAAACAGACCGCACGTGATTACAGGCTACGCACGACGGTGCCCGAGAGCGTTTCGATCGTTTCAAGGGAGCCGGAAAGAGCAAACAATCCATTGATTATACTGACATCGAGACTGACGAGCTCAAAGCTTCGAATTCGATCCATGAATAGACAAACCAATGAGATTTTGAAGCTCGAGTGTGTGCAAAGCACTAGCTATTGATCCTGTTCTACATTATATAACTGCGTTCTCGAGATAGATTTCGCAGTCGACTAGTCCTGTTTCCAACGTCAGAGCATATCTGCAGAACGGCTCTATGCGCTCTCTAGTCTCTAGAATCTTTGAATCTGGCTCCGAAGCTACAGCTACCTGACCGAGGAATTATTTCAGAGCATAATCCGTCTATACATATATCCCGAAGGAGCAATTTGTCCTCAATCCCTTCTTCCCTGCTTCAAGCTTCGAAAATAATACCGTTCACTGAGCTAATGCAGTATTCTATTGTTTTAGAAGATCCAACTACGCGCACGTCAACCAGACTACAATGGATTCCGAGATATTCGACCGTCATACCTACCACCAACCAGCTCCTGACGACAGCCCTGAGATGTTGCCGAGCTCGCGGTTGCTCCAGATCCCTGCTGGGGATACAATCAGCCCCGGGCCCCAAACGCAACCCGCACCAACTACAGAGAATCAAGTCGTCGAAGAGCTTCGGGTGCAACTAGCCAGACACACCTTCGAAGATGTCCGTAGACATATAAAATCGCATATCAACAGCGAGAGGAATCAGAACGGCCAGTCATGGAGGTTAGCAGATGCCGAGATAAAATTCGGACTAGAGGTGCCCATGGGCCTCGCGAAAGCCGTTGCAACCGTCGGCCGGAAAATAGAAGAGGTCAAGGCTATACCACTCAACAAACGGATCGCCAAACGTTGGAAGAACAATGACTTCTCTGTTTTGGATCAAATGGTTGGCATTAGAGTCAGTTCATGCTCGGGAGTGGCGCAGAGAGCCCTGTTGAGCCAAGTCCTCCTCAGTTGCCTACCATTAGGTATTCACACCTACGATGGCGGAAGTCTTAGCTCCCTGGAGTCTAAAGTTCGCACATTCCTTCTCGCCCAAAGGACAGAGATCCCCTCTGCCTGGGCTTCTTTTGAGAAGTCTGAGAAGGAATCCACCAAAACACTTATTTCGTACCTTCTCAAAAACCTCCTTCCCACAGGTTTGGACGAAAGCAAAGGAACAATAACTCTTTGGTGGCCGAATAAGTCAGACTCTCAAAGTACTATCAGTTTGCCCCTTTCAAAGAGCGGCTGGCTTGGAATGAGGCAAGATGGAGCGACCTTTGCGTGCTCACCAACGACTGCTTGGAGACTCGCCTCCACCGCTGCCAGAACGATATCCTAAATCCACGATATTTCAGGCTTATAGGCCTGCAAACAAGATTCGCACGAGTACAATGTCACAAAGAGCAATCCACTGCCGTTTCGGGACCGTCTCGTCTTGTATTCCAAACCGGGAGATATTACGTTCTCCAGTCAGGGGATGGATATCTGCAGCGACAATCGACTGGCGGACTAAAATATCGTCAACTCCCTCTTTTATACCGACGAGGTTTTAAATAGCTAATGCCAGACATATCTCATCCAGGATCAAGGATCGCGGGACTTCTAAATGCAGAAGTCGTGCGGGAGGTGGAAGAAGACCTTGAAGCAGATGAACAACTTGTCTTCGTACAATAAGGAAGGGCTATCGCATCTTGTAAAACTGTCTTTGCTTTAGTATACTGGGGTTATAACTTGGGGGCGAGCTTTGATCTTTCGATTATCATTTGTTTCCTAATTAATCAACGCGAGGTAACTTGGAGCCTGTTAACTTGTTAGACTGTAAAGCGCTCAGACGCATCATTTGATGGAATTGCGCGGTCCCAATATTATACTCAGGAGTCTTCAGATAGAGGGAATTCATAAATACTTAAGTGATACAACGCTCTAATGTCCCAGTAGCCTGTAATCGACTGTCTCAAATGGACCGGATCTCGATCATGCTACGAAACATGCTAGTAACTACCGTAGATGCACATATATATCTAGAAAGACACTATCGTACTTAGCCTTCGAGCGAATATTTGTCTGCTTGTTATGTCTCTAACAATTGTGCCTACGATTGTCCCTCCCGCAGTAAAATCAGCTGCGTCTTTATGTGCGCGCGGTATATTCAAAAAATTAGCTGCGACTGCAGCTATAATATTCGAAAGAGAGGCCGAATTCATGAGATACTGCCATTAGTTAGAGATGTCAAAGCGCACATTAGAGGTCAGATAACGAAAACCAAGACACAAGAAGGCGCAACATATGACGAGAGACTTGAATAACCGCAAAGATATACGGCTCTAGCAAAAGAACTTGAGATTAAGTTATCTCAATCCTTTCTATGTGGCTTGTAGCATCCATGTGTATATCTATTTTCGGGAACTTTGTACTTAATGTACATATCATCAAGTTCTGAGCCCTAATCGTCATTTTCTGCTTAGTTTACAAAGCCCATCAGTCTAGGGGATCAAGGCAATGTCACTAGAAGCGAAGCCGTGGCGGCCTGGTCTCGCAATCGAGCTACTAACTCACACGTTGGCACTGCATCTATTAGCCCAACACTACATCTCCCTCACCACATATACTGATGACGAGTAAGCGAGGCTTAAACTACAAAGTTAGACAAATGGCCGGTTAATCCCTTCGAAATGTTCATTTACCAGGCTTTAAGCATTTGCTATTCCCCGACTGGTTTACTAAATACATAGTCTAAATGCCAGCCGGCCGATGTCGAAAATATTACGTATCTACGGCCTCTTGTCTGCTACATCATCCCTGACAACTGATTGTTTTTCATACCGGATATAGGGCCTCTCTTATTAGAATCAAAATACTCCAGCGTATAACTGCAAGACTCATGCGCCCCAATATTTTGCCCATTTATATTTGGATGGGTGAAGAATATATGCTGATGATTCCTGTAAGGTGAAGCCCGGCCTCAAGTATTGAATTCAAGCTAAATCAAACATTCTAGATTCTCTCCTTGGTATCTAAAAGCTATTTCTGAACTTGCAGCGCCCCCTTGACTAAACGGCATTGTTAGCTTTGCTGTTCGCCGCTGTGTATATTTCAGCCGCCTTATGTCGCTATTCCAGATATAAGTACGTCGATCATAGTTCTTCCAGCCCCGTGTTCCACATATATATATATATACTAACGGTGAGTATGCATGGATTCGTATACGTCGTTTGCGTTTTAACGTTCTACCGGTCAACCTTTGTATGATTTCTGTCAGCTCGCATAGCTTGTCCATGAACGCCGCAGATCTGTGGATCTGTTGCATATACAGTTTCAAAAGACACTTCACAAAATTATATAGGCACAGCTTCGGCATGCGTAAATTCCACAACTAACATGCAAACAAGTCGCGACGCGTTCGTCAATACCTGGGTCACATTTGCAGAACTTAAACAAACCATCAATTAACGTACAGCTAACGTTTACAATGGTTTCTTCTCGTCACTCCATAGCTTACCTTAGCTAGCTTGCGCCATGAGCGGCCGGCTCACAGTAGCTTATACTTTAAAAGGAAATAGGTACCCTAACAGCGACACAACCGGAGAACATTGCATGCATGGATCGCTGTTACACCTGAATATTATTCTGGAGTAAATATTTATTCGAACAATCGATCGTCGTTGGATCTAATCAAATATAAAAGTCTCTTATTGTCAGTAACATGATGTGGCAGTGGGCCGATTTCGTAGCTATGTATAGATTTCGTTTCAGTTGATGGAACAAACACAGCCTCCAACATCATATACATTAGACAGGTAGCTCCCTTAATTCAGTTTAAATGGCTGTTGAGCGTAGAAGTCCTACTGCATGGAAGGGGTATAAAGCACTCACAGGCCGTGTATAAATTACAGACACAGAACGCGAAGGCCGATTCAGTCCCCAGAAACCTATACAACATTACATTTGCCAGAGTAAATTTTTATTGCCACAACATATTGACCCTACATCTCTAAACTCAAGGCAGCGCTGCACTATCTGGCTATATACCTTATTTTAATTCGAAAAATGCGACTTTGCCCTATACTCATATTCTATATAATCGTTCCGAGGACTTCAATGTCGCCACTTGATAAAAATTTATCGCTAAGTCCAGAAGTACCAGCACCTCCTTTAGCTCAAGACGCCCACAGCCATATCTCTAGTTCAACGATGGTGGTAGATGCAGTTCTAGCAGAATCAAAGGAAACACCTATTGGAGAAACCTCCGGGCTATCGGCATCACTTCACTCAAATACAACCGCCCAGCCGAGAGCTCTGCAAGTTGCAAGCAGCATTTTTTATCAATACACTCACGTCGTGTGTCCAAGGGACAGCGACACATATCACATGGATCCTGATCCAGATAACTATCCGAAATTTAGAGATGAATTTTCGAAACGCCAAGGTGTTGAAGCAAGCTCGCGGTGGATCATACGCTTATCACATATGAAATCTCCCTATAATTTCATAATGAATTGGTCAGTAAGGTGTCGAAGATGCCTCTGTGACAAAGTCACAGGAAAAATACTACCGGATGCATCAAGACCTAGGTTGCAACACCACTGCAACATGGAGTCGATCGTTCAAAGATGCATGCACTGGATGGGTATGTGTACACCCAAAGCCCGCAGCCAGTGAAGTTCAATATAGCAGAATAGCCCTCATACAATCGCGCAATGAATCCTATATTCTTTGATGGCAATACTAATCGAGGCAGGCTGTATTTGTATCGTAATGATGCAGCAGCCTAGGCCGGACAAATCTTATAGTATATCAAGCTACCAGAGAGCACTTAACGGCATCCCAAGCAGAGTGAAAGCGATCTTCCCGGACTATAAGTGGTCCATAATTGAGAACAGGGCCTGGATGACCTGGCAGCAAGCGTCAAGTCAGTCACAGGAGGGATTAGAGCTATCAAGAAACCGGGAATTGGTCCCTGGTAATAAGGAGCCATACTATATCGAAGGCCCGAGCAACGGCGAGACATGGAACTGGTTGCCAAAACTCTCTTTGGGTTTAAGCCCTGCGTCCTGGCGAAGAAAGCGCTGACGCCGCACAGCGACGGAGAGTCGATATTCTCATCCTGGAATATTACCCAACAGCAGGGCCAAGAGAGTCATACGGGCTGCATTTCTCGACAGAGTACGATCAGGATTGACGCAGCTGCTATTTGCCATGACACGATGATCTGCTGGAGCGGTTATCTTCTTGCTTCTGGGGTTCCTTCTTTTCTTGAGTTTCCCTGTCTTTTACTAAATGCTCCAAATGACCGTTGCTGTGTATGTATGCTGTGGGATGGAAGGTCCAGAGGAATGACGGTCATGGCGCTTTTCTTGTTCAATTCATATAGGAAACCATTGATATCAACAAGTCTATTCTTTGCTCTCTCCTTTAGCCGTTTTTGTTTTGATTTCTTCATTTCCTTTACTTGGTTATTTTTTTTTCCCTTGCTTTTTGCCACATATTTCACAGAAATATTACAGACGCAGAGAATCAGGTTGTTTTGTTTAACAGATATCTGTAGAGATCTCAAAATCGATATCGCTAAAGAGCAACAGAGATTGTATTAACAATATCCCCAAATGGCCAGAGTACTTTCCGCACTGCTACAGTCTCGACATGCATAATTATAGTATATCTCAGAGTCGAATCTTTTGACAATACTATATGCTTCGGAGTATATGGCCGTAGTTGTATGTATGTATATGGAGTTAGCAGGTCAAGCGAGGGTGCTGAAGACTTAGTCCTAAAATCGAAGTCTTGATGCCTGGGCCTATTACAATAAACAATGCTTAGTCGAACAGAGTATTATGATACCTGGATCTACCGCGCTCGAAATTGTGTGTGTAAGTCAGAGGTATGTTTCGGAGCAGAATTGACTGCGCCGGAGAAACCTTTAATTGCGTGGACGTTATACACGTAAGCGTTGCGTTTTCTCACTTGCAGCAGCAGGGCATCTGTCTCAGTATATATTCGAACACGTTACGCCACATACTATCTGCGATTTGTGGTGTTATATAGATCAAAACACCTGTACTGGCTGACCTTTCAATACTGATCCTAGGATCCTCACCGCGGTGCCAACTTACCCAACAATATGAAACTTCAAGTTTCCTGATTGTTACAGAACGGATGATTCGGTAACTTCAAGCCAAAGAGCAGCCGTCTATTGCGTGCCGCCCAGCTCCAAGAATATTTATAGAAAAGCACAGGGAAAATGAGGCGCGAGTTTATCTCAGGATGTGTTCCCATAACACTAGTTTGTGTGTGCCTGTTAAATGACTAAATCGATGATTGTTCGTTAATGCAATTTAATGTCCGAAAATTGATTTTCGGACGTATGCACGTACTCATTACGACCGACGACGAATTCAGGTAGACGCTACCAATAAGCGGTTGAATGGCAATATTTTGTACTCTCTTAGTACGTAGGTGATGGACTTTGCTATTGGATTCAATTTCTCTGCTGCTTCGTGTGGTCTGGTCCCTGAGACTACTCTCTCACATTCTGTCTTCACAAATGTATGCAATGCAAACAGTTGTATCCAATAAGCCAAGCGCCACAGTTCAGTCCGGAATATATTTGCCGGTTTGAAAAATGTCAATCAGCGGCACTATCCCATTAATAGTGCTGAAAATATCGATCTTAGTTTCATAAGTCTTCTCAAAGACTTATAGGCGACTTACCGAGTTGTCAACCGTGGTACTGGGTATTTATGTTTACTTCAAATTTGACGATAATCTCACTTTTCAGCGTTAGATGTACAGTTATCTTGTTCAAGCGCTTCTATTGAAAATACATGTATATAGATTATTCGGACGTTGGCGCGTTGTGGCCTACTGGGTGGACTGGCCCCGAGACTAGGACGCTGGCTAATTCATACAACAAGTTGATGACGAACTAGCCGTTTGGTCTATCAGGGTATGAGCCCGGGAAGCCCGCCGTGGACCTTGGTCCAATATCCCGGATTCTGGTTTACTAGATGTTGTTTGTTCAAGTCTCCCAATGGAGTCTTTTATACGTTGCCAATTTATCTATGTAGGCTAGGTAGGCCGATCTTCTTGATCATCAGCCCGTGTTAATTATGGTGATAATTATTTTACTCGTTGTCAGTAACACCTGAAATTAGAGTGACAGGATAGATGCGGGAATTGGTTCAGGCGGATATATGAACAAACCTTTTGGTCTATCAGAGCCAGGAACTTCGCCTACAGAGCTAGAGCCGGGTTGATCTGCTAGTAATGACTTTTCAGATGCAGTTCTATCGAGCCGATCGAAATTCAGGGCTTCCGATATTTCTCAAGAGTCAATTCTTATTGTTTTGATAATAGTCCCTGTTACTACAGCCCGTAATGAATCCAGCCCCGAGAAGAAAAAGAAGCTTCAGAGCCAATTTGTGTATGCTTTGACAAAAAAATCTCTCCACAATCAAACGATTAGACCCACCGCCAGAGGACGCCGTATACTTGAGCTTATAAGACAGTTTATTCCTCCATCCGGCAGGTTTATCTTAGGTTCTGGAATATCGATCAAGTCGAGGGGCTCGTAACGGCCTCAAACTGAAGGCGCACGGTCTGACAGTCTGGTACCGTAGGTGCGCCTTGACCGAATAAAAAGTTGATACCGGGTCCGACACCGATCGAAGAGTATGAAGTACAGCCGCGCCACCCGTCGGTTCCGGCAAGAGTCAAGAAGTTCTGTCCATCAAAGTTGAACAGAGTCTCATACGTAACGCCGCCGCTAGCAGCACAGGAGGGTTGGAGAAGAGGCCCGAAAGCCAGAAGTGCCAAATTGCTGGTCAAATTTGGTTTCAGTCCTCCAACCGTCGGGGCGAGAATATTGTTTCCCACCCAGAGGCGGCCGGTTGAGTTCTCGTAGTTGAAGACGGTACCAGTGGCTTGTGGTGCTGGACGAACGCTGTTTATAGTAGCGTTTACGAGGATAGGATTATATTAGTTTTGAATATTCTGTTATGTCGATTGAAGAGGTGAGAGAATTTTGGGGGAGGTCCGACTTACGCATCATAAGCTTGAAGCCAGGCATATCTGTTTCTGTACGTAGGACCAGAGGCAAGCATTTTGACTGTCAATCGTATATGTCAGAAAGAAACATTCAGCAGTTATGAGACTTCAAGCTACCAAGCTACGTCTATTCGTCGCGTCGACGGAAGCACGCGTTGAGCAAAGGGGTTCCAGAAGGAATAAACGTAGCGTGAATCGCACTTCTGCCGTCCATATTTTCCTAGGTATCATGGAAAAGTTGAGGGGAACGTACGCCTAAACGGGCCATAGAGCGAAGGAACAGGTAAATCCTGGCGCTTGACTTTGGTTCCAAGACCATGAACCGACGTTGCAGCCGCAAGAGCGGCAGTGGCCAAGACTGTAGCAATGTATGAGAAGAGCATCGAATCTCTGTCGGTGGAATTTGAGATATCGGCAGAACGACACCGAAGATGAGGAGTTAAAAAAAGGTTGTAGAGGTCAAGCCAGAATAATACCAACTTGAACCCCAACGAAGGTCTTCCTTTTATACTATATTTTAGTTTTGCAGCAGTTGATTCAGTGAAAACTCCAGTGGCCGGAGCGAAATATTATGTATGCAGGTGCATCAGGATATCTTTCGAGACTTCAAATCAATGTTTTCCTGGTACTCTATACTTGTCCATGATGATTCAATTGATTTCGACGGACGAACGATACGAAAGCAGTCAAATTTAGGCGGCTTGTATCATCTTGGTGGTGCAAATAGTCCCATTGCGCTCCCTGGTGGCCGAGACAGGTTCTAGCTCCGCGATCAAATATGCTTACAGTCGCACCGACCGAGGACACATCCTCGATTGTGATGTATACGTACAAAGGTGCGGAGATTGATTTCGGCACACAACGATCATTATCCCGGCATGCAGGGCCCCGTGTGCGATCCGTCTTCAAGCTGCTCCAGCGACCGATGTGCCCTGTCGACTCAATTAATTGATTGACTCGTGAGAAAGAGTCTAATGGTCCGAGTTTAACTTTGTTCATGCCGGTGATTACAACGCCACGAAGATCTAGCGAATCTCCCATTCCAAAGATATCATGCCAGCAGCCGAGCAGGAAGCTTCGCTCGGTTTAGTTACAATCAGGTAAGTGAGAAGAGTAGGGAACCACGATCGATTGCGCCCGTGCTACGTCCAGCAGCGAGACCACCCGGCAGTACAGCTTTTCAGGCTACATGCTTGTTGTAAGCAGCACAACACGGGATCGCGATCGCTCGCCCGTACGTCTTGATAGCCATAGCCAACAGTCACAAAATTGATGGAGCAGAGAGTATTCGATTGTTCAAGCGGCAAGGATCGCCCCCCAATTTTATTCTGAAAAGATGAAAAGAAGTTCGAGAATTACTCCTCTTCCGAACCTGACAGGAAGGGATTGCACCTACCGAAATAGAGCAATTCAGGCCTATGAGATTGAACTCAGCATGCATCAAGAATCTACTCTGGTTTCGTTTTGGCGCATTGCATTGGATCCCGCTCTTGTCAATCCGCGGTTGAGTGATGGCGGGGCCTCAAAAGCCGTCGAAAGTACTCCTGTAATTAATTGCTCGGTGGTTTGCATGCTGGGATGACCAAGTTATCACTGAGATACATCGATACTGGAAGACTTTTCTAGCACCACCTATTTATTCTTGCCTCACATTAATCGGATGTTGAAATCTCGATATTGACAGGCTTCTTGAATGTGAATCGTCTCGCGAGCGCGCCCGCGGATGCATGTTTGTCCCATTTAACACTGGAGTTTTTCCAAATTTCTCGCCCGAAAGACACAAGTTATTGGACCTCAAACAGTCAAAACAGGGGTGACCTAGCTTTCGTTCCCCTGTCCTGCAGCAAGAAGAGCTTCAAAGTAAGCTTCGATATGAAGGATCCAACGTGCTCCATCCGCCGTTGAAGTGAACATGATCGATCAATGCAACAAGGTGGTGCTGTCAGAACCAAGTAACTATTTGACCGTTGCAAGGGACCCGAGTGATTATTGAGGTCTCGAATATGTGGCCTGCAGGCAATCGCTTAGGATTCTATTGATTGGCCGGGGCATTCTCCGCGCGTCCGAGTCTGAACCAGGAACTCAACAGGCCCCGTGGCTTAATCAAGTGTGGAAGACTTGGGAGACCCGAGACTAACGATACTTGTGTAAGGACGGAATGTATTCTTCGAACACTTCTCCACTCGATGCTTAGGTCAACGCTGAGTAGGTTTAAACGACGAGCCTAATAGGGGTTAGCGGCCAGTCGAGGCTTGGCAGACGTGAAGCTCGATCTATTGCTGTAGACCCGTCTACATGTCGGCCTAGAGGCTCCCGAAAGCGATTATTTTTAGCATACTCTTGGACCTTTCCGTCGAGGTCACCAACGTTTGACGGGCCACAGCCCGCAGCGCCTGTGACGAAGATAGGTTGAGAGTGCTGCGTACAGAGTCGGCATATGTGTTTGCCCGTTGCCCGCGACTGTCTTGATGATGCTTGCTGCCTTGGCCAAGGGGCTGGAGCTCACCGGTCCGAATTCTGGCGCTTCGCGAATTCGCACTGTTCTTGAATTCAAGTACCTGTACGAAGTATACATCAACAGTATATATGGACAATACATGCGCATTTAGCTTTCATCGACACGATTTACTAGCATCCCATCAAGGCATCATGCACCGCATGCGCGCAGAACAATTAATTTAGCCTCCTCCGACCCACCAAAAAAATAACAGGGGAAACTGCCGGGACGCCAGGCTGCCAGTTAGCTACCGATGAACTGCCACCAGTTGCTACAAGCAATCAATGGCTATATCAAAATAGATTTTACATTTTGAGTGCTCAAGACTCGCGCAGGATTAGAAATCCAGAGCTATAGTGAGAGACGGATGCCCAAGTTTTCCCATCGATTTGGACAGATGAGGAGGATCGATGGCGAAACTAATGGCCGCCACAAACGCACATTTGCGACATGTGGTCGTTGAGTGAAGACTAAATTAAGAACCCAGCTCAGTTGTATTGATGCGGTAATATTGTTCCTGCTGTCAACTGGTTTGTTGGGGCAAGGCAACAGCAATCGTTTTACGGGTTCCTAGAAGCACAAGCCTTGGTCTCGACGCACGGCAACATGTAGTCGGGCTTGAGCTGTGATGCACAGCCATGAATGAACGGGTGGACAGAAAGTGCAGCTGAATCCGGAGCCGAGCTGAGCAGAGATCGGCAGCAACATCATCGGCACATACAGCTGTACAGGACAGTGCCATCAAAGGTTTCACATTCACGTTCTGAAGCTTTGGAATATTGGCAGCATGGTCAGCAGGCAAGCAGCACCTTATGAGACGCTTCGGATAGAATATTTCGATTAAGGGGGCGTATAGACATAGCAAATAGTGAGAATTATGCTCCGCGAAAATTGGTACAAGGGGCACAGGCGTAGACAGGCAAGCATCGTATGAACAGCAAAGCAGATTCGTGACAGGAAAGTATACCAAGGGTCTTCTAACACCCGTTAAACTCCAAACTCCGTTGCAAAGAAGTAGACCCTTATATTTACACCCATACCAGAGTGCGGCAGAAATTGCAGTGGCACCATGTAGCTGTGTACCTAGAAAAAGGAGAATTTTGGTAGAATAGTCCACCCAGAAAATATTCAAAGTGAGAGATGCAATGACATATGATCTCATAAATGGCGAGTTGACAGCATGCTTTTAATTAATAACCCAGGACAGCGTGAACACCGTGGGAATACAGAACCTGTACGAATAGCGAGTCCAACTTTCAGATATACCTCAAGTAGATTGGTAGTTTGTCGGATCGGCTATTTTTCAAAGAGATCAAGATATACCGCAGGGGATACAGCCAGTTAACGGCCGTGCTGTTGGCTTCTTAGTCGCCGATGATATCGTATCCGCTCTCCGTAGGACTTTCCAAAGATCTCTTCAAGATTTGGGAAGTCGCGAAGAATTGAAGGAATTTCCGACGGAGAGGCGGCTATGAATTTTAAACCGGGGAGACTCCAACATTGGAAATTGCAAAATCCAGACAGATGCTGCAGGGTCGTCGCATCGGCAGCGAGATGCATTGAAGGGCATCTCACTTGATGGCGATGACTAAGTTGACTAGACGGTCGGCTGGCAGATTATGACGGCGAATAATCATCGAATTGCATGACGGACTTGTTTCCGTAGAGTGCGAGCGTGGAAGGGAGACTGTGTGCCTTTGGGCGCGGGGCAGACTGAAAGTTGGACTGCTAAGCGTCAGCCTGTTTCTAGATATGTCCGAAGGAACAGATGGGACGAAGGAGGGCGCTTACCCCTTGAGAATTACTTGCTTGAGCAAGCATCCAGTTTTCGAGAATTCCTTCCGATCCAAACGTCCCCGCCTCGGAGTCGCTAGAGGTTGACAGCGCGTGTTCGACGACAGTTGGGTTCCCAAATGAATCGAACGGATCCGACGAGTTCAATGGTGGTAATGGTGGGATGGGGGCAGCAGACGACCGGGAGTCCAAGGGCTTTGCGTAAAGAACGGCCTCGAGCTGGGCTACTCGACGACGGAGATATTCAAGCTCGCGAGCATTATTGTCGGATCGATCCGACGAGCCAGAGTAGCCGGCGGCTAGCCTGGATTCTTTGGCTTGAGAGAGCGACCGGTCCCTCTGCAGTTGTTTCTGTCTTTCCACCTGCAGTTGCAGCTCGAGCTGATGTTCTCGCTTCCTGCGTCCTGGTAGGCATAACGGACATGTTAATACCATTTTTCACAACGTACCCCATATGCAAGCATTTCCTTCTTTTTTGAGGCCAGTACTAGTCCTGGTGGGAATCCGATTCGACTGACTCAATCTTGATGATGACAAGACGGACTGGAACGTGAACTGGAACTGGAACTGAAAGGATAGAGAGGAAAGATCGGACTGTATTACGCACGGTATCTTCTCTGAGCGAGAACATTCAGGACGCGCTTTCTCTCAGCGGGATCCTCAATGTGATCCAGCCGTTCGTCGCTCGCGCCTGCGACATCTGGCACAGGCACTGGCGACTTTCGTTTCGTCACTTTTGGTGGCGCTGCCATGGTTGATTCCGCCATGTTGTACAGGGCCGGAATCTCACCAAGGGGGCACGAGTACTTGGTATACGGTGGCTTCCCGCGCGAGACGGCCGGGCCTGATGTTTATATCGAGGCCGCGGTCTGCTTCTCAACGTGCTCGATGCGTTGCCGGTCTGTGGGAACAACGTCAAAGTTGGGCTTCTGGCTGGGTGACTAAGAAATTACCAATCTTAGGGGCGAGCAAAAAAACAAGAGGTGTGGATTATTATTATTATGGGCCCGGCGCTCGAGAAAGGCGTGCTTGACGGCGTGGAACGTGGGCAGGTGTGTAATCGAGTAGTCAGCGGGAAAAAGGAGGCTCTTTTTCTAGTTTCCGCGGGCTGGCCGTGCGTATGTATAATATAGCTGATTCTCAGGGCTCTTTGTTCTTCAATATGTAAGTAATATGTATTGGCCTCCCCCCCAGGCAAAATATAGTATTCACACACCATACTACACACACATACACACACGCACACGCGCATGCACCGCACAATGTATATATGTATGTACAGTACATACATGCACACGGACTCGCTCACCGAATGAGACAGCAGGCCTTCGAATTGGCCCGACTGAAGCTGTATCGGCTTAGTCGATTGACCATGCAATGACCCCGCCAAGCACCGCGCGAGCATAACGTTATGGTCTCCGAGGAAGAACACACCACCTGGAATGCATGGAAGCCCGCCAGCCAGCCCAGTCCGCCCGCCAGCCACCAGCCAGCCCAGCCGTGGGTCGTGGCCGTGTTCCTGGGCCGTCTTCTCGAATCGACTCATCCAGCGGATACCAGGTAACCAGACCGAAGCGGTTGTGACCTGCCTGTCTCCAGAACGGATGACAGACATATCCACCCCTTCGACGCGAAAAAGAAACGCCCACGTACGCGAGGAGCTGTGTCTGCTCTTCTGCGGGAACCCACCCCACCTCCATAGCTGATTTGGATTTCTCTAAGCCTGGTTGGGATGCAGGCCATTAGGCAACCAGAGCCGGGCCCATCACCGTCATCATGGTTGGCCGCCCGATGTTGACTAAGCGGCCCCCGGCCAACATTGCGCGGAGAAGCAGGTTCGAAAAAAACCTTTTGGTCATGATTTCAAAAACATCCTAGTCGGCGGGCCCGCCGGAAACATGACCAGAAACACAGGAGGGCTTGAGGTCCGACCGAAAGCACCCTGCTGCTGCTGTCTTGGTGTCTCTGTCTGATCGCGTCTTGCCGATATCTCTCGCTAAGGCGGAAGGCTTCATTACATAACTCCCTCACATGCGTGGCCATGCCCTCGTCTATGGATTGCACATCTCCATGTCTAGTACATGTCTACAAGCAATATACACCGCATGTACATGTACATGTATATGTACCTGTACAGGTCCTCCATACTCGCACAGCATCCGGCCTACCTGTTGCATAGCTCCCATCCGATCTGCAGATCCAACTCCGCTCGCTGAACACTCCGAGAACCGACATTCGACATGGGGGCTGCGATACGTTGCATACGCAGCTCGGCAGCGTCAGTTGCAACCTCTCCCTCGCCGTGATGGAGGCTTAAATTTACTCCGACCAACCCAGTTCAGTCAGCGTGACTCAAAAATTCGGAGCCTAACTAACTCATAGACGACCCCAAAGTCGAAGATGGCTAAGTTTATTTTTAGGAACCCCATACCTAAGCCTACACTCTCATATTGAGACCGGTGGACGGAGGCGCTGCCTGAGTCCGTTGTTCAGATGTCCCGACCGCGCCCACATCGGTGGTGACCCTCCTTGTCTCCCTTGCACCCTTGTGTGTGCTTCCTAACCTGGGTGCTGCATTCGCGAGGTACGTCAGTTGTATTGCGTATTCGCATCCGCGTCCAACTGACGACTTCACCGAAAGCTCTTCCATCCCTAAGCAACCGCGCATACGTACATCTTCAAATCCGACATAATTCCCATATATATCTACGTTGTGAGTATTGCGATCCTTGGGAGCTTCCGTCAGTGTTTGTGCACACGTGAACACCCCGGCGAGGTCTCTCGAACTCTTGTTACGACGCTAACCCTTTCAGCCTCTGCTTCTGTTCTCCACTTGCCTGTATCGATGTCCACACACTGTACAAGTACATCGTTAGCACGATGCTCAGCGGCAGGAACTGCCTGGTATATATTATTATCACTGTAGTGGAAACCCGAAAAACACATTGACATAGAACAATTCTGCGTGGATTCGCTGTGATTCCACCCAACGAGATTTATAATACTTCTGCAGCTTGGCGTTCGCGGCCTGTAGCATCTGCTAGCAGAGCGCTTGCAACCCTGGATATTCGCACTTTATGCAACCATGCATGCTAATCCGTAGGGTCAAGGCAGGGTATAGAGTCCCAGTCCGCCTGTTATACGTTGCTCCTTCCCGTGAGCATCTATGGCAAACAGCTGCAAAGTCATTGATCCGATGTCTATCCAGCAAGAACCCTATATAACCTCGATATCATATCAACCGTAAATATCGCGCGACTGCTCTTCTGCACAAAAGCAATACCGGCTAACAGTATACTTCTCGTGTTGCAACCAGTAACAGCTCTGTCAGGACGTATACGCGTATAGAGAATGGATGTAATCCACCGGGTATTCGATTGGTATGGCGATAAGAGCTGGAATATTAATAGCCATATACTCGAGGAAAGTTAATGTCGCTTTGTCCTCGGCCGAACCTTGGTCAGTTCTTAATTGGCTGGTTAATTGAATCGACTGGCTACACGGTATCATACCACCCAGCAGTTGTCAACTGCATTGTCAACTTGTTAGATCATTTTAATCCTACCCAGCACTACGCTTCAATGGGGGTTGACAGTCACACTCCAGAGAGCTAGAGACATGGTCAGCTTTCATCTGCCTTTGCCATACCTCCCAGAATGTTCCTGCAGAGAACTGCAAGATGCGACGCAGGGCCTAGGGAGTCGGTATGATGATACAGAGCTGACCTGACCAGGAGCAAACAACCCCCCTCATCTTTTTCGAAACCACCGCCTGCGTGCATATCCAGACCATGATCAACGCCGGTTGGGTCTAATCCTTGATACGGTTTTGGCTCTCCGGTCCCTCGCCACTTACAAATCTTCTTTTAGGCCGAAGATGAAGGAAGAAAAAAAAATACATACAGGGGATGGCATTTAGCAGAAGACCGATGGCTGAATCTGCAGCTGAACACCACGTGTGTTTACGGAGTTTTTCGTCCGAGGGCCTGATGTCGATTGCCGATACCTTCCCCAGTTGCAAAATTAGGGATTCTGCCAAATTCGCGCGCGTTCTCGTATGTTTAGTATGAATATGTATGTACAACGTACGATGTTGCTCCAGATTTTTCGGTTGTGTATACGTAGGTGCCCGTGGAATTCTATACACCGATGTCAAGTCAGTGTGCGAAGTCACTGTAAGTCGTAATGGTCGTATACGCACCAGTGCGAATTGGTTGAGACACAATCGGGACCGGGTCAAAATTGAAACCCTTCACCCTCGATGGTACCGAGACAACGCCATGACATTGTCTGACATCATTGTTTCTGCGGTTCGCGGCTCCTGAAATCTCACCCACCCCAACTTCCTGATGCCGTTCAAAGCAACGGTAAGACCAAGGGACCCGGTGAGTCCGTAGATATGGCATCCAGATTAATTGAGCTGCGCGGCCCGGACCGGGTGTCGACATACGTACTTGTGCACATGCGACAACATGTTACGCAATCGCACAGACGTAAGCCGCCGACGAAACATTCCACAGAATATATAACTGAGAGATATTGAAGTGAATACTGACACCCTGTAGGCTTGTTAGTGGAGCGTAAGATGTTATACTCGAGTATGCACTTACGTGTCTGGTGCCATGTGTCTAGCGAATGACCAGGCACAAACGAAGCTGGGATCGCCGGCTTTTAATGTCTTGAGTGCATTCGCCTGATGTCGTTCCTGCAAGCATTCAAAGGCTCCATGCTCCAATCTCGAACGAGAGGAGAACCCCGATTTCACAAACGCTGATTTGATTGCCACTCTGACCATATAATCCTGAAGCCCGATAATTCGAATGCCTAAGTCCCACGTTCTATATAAATCTAGATTCTATATTTAAAGTTCCGGCATAGGTATCAAATTGACTGATAGATGGGTTCATCTCGTATCTTTGCGGGATGAATACAGAGCTTGGTCCTACCATCTGAAACCAATTGGCCAAGGACTGTGCTCATTTTTGTTATCGACTGACATCGACTTAGCGAATCCCTGGAAGGGGATCATTTCTACGATTGTGCTATCTACAGTCAGAAATCGAGACTTTGTGACCGTGGTTCTCTAGATCTTGCCAATAACACAGACTTGATCAGATGAACGTCTATTGCATCTTAGTTACCAAATGGGTGCGATTATGATATAAGTGACTGAAGGTGACTGAAGGTTTTTATTTTGCCAAGGTCTTCAACTCCTGTTTATAACGTTATGGTTGAGTCCGCTATACCCAACGTTTTCGATCAAATGCCGAACACAAGAATTTGTGTTGACTACACTTCGCACACCACATCTGGATTTGAAAGTAATCATGATCGATGATCATGCTGATTACGAGATAGCATAATCAACTAGACTCCAGAATTCTAGTCCCGGGTGTGTGCAATCTCGTTGTAGGACAAATCGGGGAGAAAAGACTATATAGCTCTTTAAGTATGAATATATATCAGTCAAATAACAGAATGTACGGGAGTAATGTTATATTAGTTGAATGGCGGATGGCGGTCGCACATATGTTCAGCGGCAAGGTCGGCCATGATAGAAATGCAAAAGTTAAAACCACAAAGGCTAAATTTATGGATAGAAAGAGAATGGTGATATTCAAGGGTAAGATAAAGGCTCAGTTAACGGTGAGACAAGCTATAGATTATTAAATTCCAAAGTATCTAGATTGGCCTGTAGATCCAACCCAGGGGAGTCTATTCAGTTGAGTTATATGCAGAACTCGCCGCATCTTGCACGATCCATGGTTGCACATTGGTGACAGAGTTTGCGTAGAAGGTTGAATACTTCACAAATTAATTGCATCTCATCGTCATAACAGACCATGCATGCGTATTAGTAATATTTCATGCGATCCGTGATCTCGGTGCTACAAATTTGCTAATCCCCGGATTAGAGTCGATTTCTCTGGTGGGTCTACTTGACTTTGAAAGTGTAGTGATCTCTGTTGGCCAAAAGCTTTGGAACTTCTGACGGTTTGAGGACACCGCCCTCCTGTAGCGCAACGAGCGATGGGTGGATATCGGCATCTGCTGGGATGTCTCTGGCTGCTCCGAAGTTTGGTGGCCAGTAACGCGGAACCCACTTTCCTTCCTCATATTCGAGTCGAGATATGAAAGGCACCACTTCTGCAAAGCCGAATAGTAGGGGACCACGTCAGCAAATTGCGAGAAAACGGGAAATATAAGGCTGGAGAAAGGGTGCATTCATAGCTTCCTTATGGTGAGGATTTGGAGGAAATGGAGGCCACCCACCTAGGATCCACCATCCAAGCACTGAATACCACTTTAGCCCTCCGCGGAAGCTGAGAGGATCGTGGGGTTTCATTCCCTTCACGTCGTCGATTTCACCCTTGCCAAGCTGCCGAAGATGCTCTTCGAAAGTTTTTTCCGACTCCGTAGCACGTTGCTCGAGGATATACTCGTCTGGCTGGGTGAACTCGAGCTTGACTTCGGTATCCGGCAGGTTTCGGACTTCCTCCAGCATCCAAGCCAGCGGGATATCGCTGAGAACGCGTTTCTGTTCGCTGTTTTTACCCCAGCCCCCACCGACATCGCCGTGATTTCCGCAGAAGTAAACTTCTTTGAGGTCGGGGTGGTCGATGAATCCCTTGTACAGGGCGGGTTTGAACTTGAGCCGCCTTTCGTGCACGCTGACTGCATGCCGGATGTGAGTGGCAGAAGAACCCATGGGTATGTAGGAATACGAGCGGCGCCAGAAAGGAGGTTCGAGCTGGCCGACGGAGTTAACGCAGTCGAATAATCCGAGGAAATGCACCTGAAAGAGGTGAAGAAGGATGATCAGCAGAGAAGTCTCCTATAGCTAGTTGCAGGTCGGATTCGCTCACATTGACACCACTTCGGGAGAAGGTTTTCTTGAATTTCCTCATGAATGCGCGCCGCTTCTCGTCGAGCGCTCCACCGTCGTGCCTCGACGTCTGGAAGTCGCTGAAGGTTTTCCAGGCAAATTCAATCATTTCTTCGTTACCCCGGGACAGGAGTCCAACGCCGGCGAGCATTTCCGACAGAAATCTGGCTGTGTAGGCGCCGCGGGAGAAACCAAAGATGTAGATACAATCCCCAGGGTTATAGTACTTCATAATGAAGGAGTAGCCGCCGATGACATGGGTTTTAAAACTGGTACCGACGGCCTGATCGATCACCGTTTTGAACTTGTCGCCCATGCGCCCGAGAAAGGTCGTGCTCTCATTTTGAACGTATGTCCCGATGCCGGCTGCATGGATTTACTGGTGATTAGCCTCGACGTGCGTTCCGGATGGCGGTGATTGTTTACTTGTGGCTCTCAGTCCTGATGGATTTGGACCGGAATGGTGAAATTTGTGCATGCCGGAGATGGGCGGACGTACGCTGGTAGTAATGAAACTGATTTTCCGACCGTCTGTCTAGAAGTTCGTAAATTCGCACGATGTTCGAGTCCTATCGCAGTATTCGGAACATGTCAGCGCGGTCGATCGGAATCGGCGCTCGCTTTTGCACAAGGACTAGAAAGGGTTCATCGAAGCCCATCTGCAACCCATAAGGCGAAACCGGGCTACTGGAAACGGGACCCGGAGACATACAGTGTCATTACCGTGGAACTTGTTCCCTGTGAAGACAGCAATGCATCAGCTCCCAGTATCGCGCCGACAATGCACATCCGTACATGTATGCATTTATGTCTGAAGACACGAGATTGGAAAAGACGTAAGGAGGCAGCGGCATGGATCGCACATACCGGTGCCGTCGAAGCAGAGGACTAGCCTTCGCTGCTTGACAAAGTCGACATGCTCATGCGAATCGCAGCTGGATATTGACGATGGCTTCTGGGGCTTTGTTTCTGGTTGCGCAGGCTGCGCTGTTGGTGTTGGCTGTCGTTCTTGTTCGGCCTGCCCCACAGGCGTCTCCACCATTGCGACACGCTCAATAGACTCCATCTTGCTAAGGTTATTATTATTATTATCGCTCTTGTTATAATCGAAAGACTTCTTGGAAAGCGGGAAATTTAAAAGGCGCAGAATTTTTGGTGTCGAGTTGAAGTAATTACTCCACGATGGAGTTGCTTCGTACAGTTAAGTTAACGGCGTATCGCAGCGCACTTTTGAATTCATAAAGGCCCCTCATTCATCTCGGGACTTATTCCGGAATATAAATAATAAGGGTCTCCACTCGATTCCAACGATCTCAGACACCAGCCGCCGGAATTTGCAGCCAGGCTGTCGGCAGGGGGCAGTCCCGCTTGACCTTCGCTTGGGTTAGCTGCGAACTCGCTGGTTGGTCGGTGCCCTGGCCGGCCCACTTTACAAGCACTCCAGCTGAGACTTAAACGAGAAATGAGGTCCGATCGCTGCAAAGAATCTCTGTCCAGCGACCTGGAAAGATTGTCTGAAGGGCAACTTCATTGGGTCGGCCTTGTCGTCAGCGTCGATAGTAATAATAGAAAGTCTGACAGTCTGACGGTAAGAATCGAATCTGAGCGCGCTGTGACGTCGACTATAGCGACGGCGTCAACACGACAAAGATTACTTCGTCTACGAGTGGCATTTCCTAGATGAATCTCTGGCAGGTGATGGGAAATTGTGCTTGCATGCATAGCGGACCAGGGAACAAGTTTGATGCAAGGCAAGGAGCCTGTGAGTGACAATTCGCACTCGCACGCATCTTCATTGGTTGTGGTGGAGAAGCAGACGGAATGCATTAACCGATTTCGAACGCTCGGAATTCAAAGCCGAATGCGAAATAGCTAGTAGGTCGTCGCACCAAAAGTGGAGCGGGGTTCAAAATTGCTTGGAATGAAGACCTATCGAGACTTCAGGCTGGCTCGCTCTATCTCGTAAGATCCAGGAGGCATAATGTTCTTGTACAGTCTTGATATCATGTGAATTGATATATTACATTCGTGAAGCGGTGCACCGGTGCCGAGGCTGGTGATACGCGCTGTCGGCCACACCGATGGTGAACAATTCAAAGGTATCATCTCGCAACGTTCAACTTGATCGGTCAAACGACAAAACCTGCTGTCAGCATGATAGAAGGGGCGGCAAGACATGCGGGGCACTCCATGCCTCTCTGCAGCCTCTGCGACGCCGACAAAGTTATCATCCGTGCGATGATGCATTTTCGGGTCGGTGTCACCTGCACCTGAGGTATGGTCTTAGTTTGCGAGATCATCAAGCTTAAGGCGAGGCCGGCAGGGTGTTAGTTAGGCAGGCTCGCATACGTCTTACACAGAGCTCCGCCGAGCCAACATGGACGGGCTGTCAAGCTTTCGACCATGCCGAGGCGGCTAGAACCTGCTATCTTATCGATATCACTTCTAGACTACGTATATGGACTTGGACTGAAATGGCGGTGGTAGCTGAATCGATGCTGATTATTAAAAAAGTATCCAGACAATATGTCGACCAAAATGAACCCGGGTATCTTAGAATCCAAAAGCTGCGGTTACTACCTAGGTATCCGCCACGACGAGCTCACCCCATAGAGCTGGCTCGAACAATCGACTCGGGATCTCCAAAGGGTCCGGCCTCTTCTGTAGATATAGTCGTAGGCCTTCCCGTCCTTCCGTTCGACTCAAATCTTCTTCTCGGTCTCGCGGGACCAGTCCGCACGAAGCCTCCTGTCAGTCGCATCCTCCCATGCATTCAACCTGGTGAGCCCGGCCTGGGTGCTGAAGAGGAGAGCAGATCTCCTTCCGTATGTGCGGCGATAGAGCTGTCACAGGGCAGCGATCCCCTTGCCCCAGCTCTGCATTACCGCTGCTAAAATCTTCCGCTCCTGTCGTAGGTTGGCTAGTTCGGCCCGAAGTTTGGCTTCCTCGGCTTCGATATTTGCGATATCTCTCCGGAGGTCCTCTCGGTTGGACTTTGTCGGGCTCCCGATACCGCCGGTGGATGTCGACGATGGGCTCGAAGTTCGTCGGGTGGCGTTCGATCGTGAGGTCATCGTGCCTGATCCTGTTCGGACGTAGCTGTCCGTCGGAGGTGTCTTTTTTCAGATTGCGACCGCGCGAGCGCGAGCGAGTTTCGGGACTGAAGGGGAACGTGGGCGCCTGAGCGATGCCGATGCAAGCTGCCGTTGTCGTCTGGCGGCAGGAGAGGGAAGGTGGGATTGCAGAGGAGGGATAATAAAAGGCCGCAGGAAAAGGGGGGACAAGCAAGTTGATCACCACGTTGTATGTATGGACATCTGCCTCGGCAAGACGCCCTTATCTAATCTGGCAAAGATCTAATCTAATCTCGATCAAATCTCGCATCGGAGAGCCCCAGCTCGAAGCCTGATGGCCGCCATACGTCATTCGCTTAGGCCCGGGCAGCCCAATCGGACATGACATGTCTGCTCTTAGTACTTGTTGCCGTGAAGGGCGATGACGACGTCTGGCACCGGAATGTTGGTTGGAGGTGAGTCCTTAAACATACATAAGCCAGTATTTATACCTAGGTAATAGGCGTAGCAGTTTCTCGAATACCACTTCTCCTCGACTTAACTCTATATTTTCTCTCCGTCTCTCAAACTCCCACCCCAGAACGACTCAGCTCAGCCGACCAAATCATCAAATCATCACCCCCTCTCGTGCATCTCGATCCGGATCTGGATATCTCCTCTGGACACAATGTTGTTGTTCATCCTCACGGCTCTCCTAGCCTCCTTCACCAACGCCGCCCCGATCGGTGACGGCCTGGTCATGATTCAGGAAAATGCCTGGGGCTACGGGGCTGGTGGCGGTATCGTGGGTCTCATCGTCTTCATCTTGGATGTCCTCGTCTTCAGTAAGTTATCTACGTGCATCTCCATCGACCGTCAGTCTTTACTTGGGTGCTCGGTCGGGTCTCCCCATGGTTGAGAGTTCGGTGGTACGATCTAGTGCTAACGTGGCATTTCTCACAGTCGAAATTTTCAAGTCCTCTCGCCCACCTTCCCACAAGATCCTCTGGGGCCTTCTTGTCTTCTTCTTCCCCATCATCGGCTTAATCATCTACTATCTGTTCTCCGATCGCGGACGATACGGTAGCAACTACGAAGCTTTGCCATAAATCCCAATCCTCGTATTCCTACCGTCGATTGATCTGGATGCCGCTGTCACATTCCAGATAGTCCGGTGGTCGGCTTGGTTGCAGGTCCGAGGGGCAGACACCTGCACATTATCGAATACAACTTTTTTTTTGTTTCTCTTGCACTAGTGGGATATTCGACTTGTCATCGTTAGCCATTGCAAGTGGACGTTTGGCTATTAGCACGATTCTTTGAGCGCCTTTCTGAGAAACTGAGATATGCTTTTCTGTTTGACTATATGAAATTTGAAATTGCCTGGCTGTACGAAACATGCTTTTGAGGGAAATTTCACCGTTGAGAAAGACACTACTCACTCTCGCTTCACGAATGTTTATGCTGAGGAAATCTTCAATTAATATAAGCCCATTACTTGAGCTGAGTTCGGTATGATAAGTGCGAAGTGAATTGACGGAGCCCAGGCTCGTCGCAAGTCTATATTGGTATCACAGAAGAAGAAATATATGTACAGTGTTTCAAGGACCGAATGAGCAGCAAGTTAGACTTGCTGCGTTCCTGTGACTGCCGACCGGAGCTGCGGTAGCCCAAAAGGTGACGTGTATTGCAACTGGTCGCAAGGGTAGCATGCTAATGCTGGATTGTTATATAATGCCAAGCCCTAAGCAAAATAGCGACAGACAGATCATCATATAGATGGGTAGATGTTGAGATTGCTATTCCGCGTGTTAGCAAGCTGGGCCGCCATCTCATATGTGTAGTTGGGATATTTACCAAGCTGGGAGCAGAGCTTTCACCACTAGGTGTGGCGATAGGCAATGAGACACTGCTGCTTGAGAGCGCGCTAGTTCTAGTTGGGCCGGCTGGGGGTATCGCGGCGCTATTCGATGTCTGGGAGGAACCGACTGTTGATTCGGCCAAAGATGAAGTCGTTGCGGCAGGTACCTGTATGATACCGGAGCGTGAACGGATTAGCAAGGCTGTTCGAAAGGTATCGCGCTGAGCTTCAACATATTGGCCACTTACAGCAGTTGTGGATACGATGCCACGCCGGACGTCTCCAAGGCTTTCGCAGAACCCACTAGCGTAAGCTTCAAAGCTACTGGCTTTTCGAGGACTAGCTGCTGCGAGATACTTCACGCAGGAGCTGGCAACTGCGTCTACAGACTTTGGGATCCATTGCGATTTTGTATCGTAGCATAGACAACTGGCCTGTTGACTCCCGGCCATCGTCTCGAACGCCGCGCTGGACAACGCCTTGCAGGAGTTCAATCGAGTTTCGAGCGATTCGCATTGCGAGAGGGCGTTCGAAGCTGTGAGCTGGATGTCGCCGACATTGTGGCAGAATGAAACCAGAGAGGAGATGGGCCCTCCTTGACCGGCGAGGTTCTGGGCATAGGTATAGCAAGAAGACGCGAGATTGTCAAAGCGGTCCGGGGCGTATATCGAAGAGGATGTGTAGCAGGCGCAGTGGGCCAGGGAGCTGCTCCCCGAGAAGGGAAATATCGAAGCGGCGCCACGGGTATTGGTGCGGCCGGCGCATGACGTGAGGATTGTAGCGATGGTGTCGCAGGCCAGAGAGCCCTGGGTGAGAGATTTGCTCACATCGCCGGCGAGGAAGCAGACGTTCAGGTAGGGCGCGATGCCGCTGAGGGCAGCCGGTTCGGCTTGGACGGAGCGAACATAGTCGTAACAGGACGTGGCCAGATCGTCGAAGATGCGGGGCACCCAAGACTTCTTGTAGTAGCAGGCGCAGTAAGGTAGAGCGGACGGGCCGGACAGGCTTCCAAAGCCGGAAGATGCACACCAGCTGTAGACCGACGACAGGGCGGAGCAGGCGAGACGGCCGGACGTCGGCGAGGCTGCCTGGCGCGGGTGGAGGCGATCGTTGACGAGAGTCGGATGCGGAGGCTGCGTGATGGTTGCGTCGAGGTGGATGGCGGGATGGGCGAGCTCGAGGCGGTGCGCGCTGGAAGCGAGCGCGAAAGCCAGCTGCAGGAAGCTGCTGCCGACGACGACGACGACGCACAGCCTCATATGCATCGCCGGATGTTGTTTGAATAATTATCTTTGGTGAAATGGTTGTAAAAGAGTGTGGAGAAATCAACAAGATGATATTTGGACGATGTAGGCGTCAAGATGTCTGGCGGTGAGGGTTGACGTGACAGCTTCGTGCGATCATGAGCCTGCTGAGCCGCCGGGCGATGGCCTGGCTTTGCCTCGCCGGGTTGGATTCCACGATGTCATCAACATCAATACGGAGACGGACCGGGGGAAACGGGTGCGCGCGAGATAAAGTACACTTTAATAGCATCATTGCCTAGAGAGTAGGTGCTGTGCTGATGGATATATACAGAAGCTGGATGGCAGAATTGGAACATCGAAATCTCCGCCTCGTTTCCGGATCCCTCCATCGAACGTCGAAGATGAGCCGGGTTACACGTGGCGCGCTGCATCGTCAAGCCGACGTGGGCAGCCCGCGAGAATGTAATTGGCAGCAGGGGCGTCCGGCGGCTGGGGCCTGTCGCAGCTTGATCAATCGAGCACCTGCCGAATACAAGTTACAAGCACTTCATAGAACTTGATGAATTTATATTACGGCGTGCCGTTGACTCGCCGGTGTGCACGCGTGCATGC
This sequence comes from Orbilia brochopaga, assembly GCA_036872635.1. Lineage (NCBI taxonomy): Eukaryota > Fungi > Ascomycota > Orbiliomycetes > Orbiliales > Orbiliaceae > Orbilia > Orbilia brochopaga. The sequence continues at coordinate 45,488 of JAVHNQ010000003.1, read as the reverse complement.
TGGGCGGATGATGGATGATGTTGATGAATTAAGTTGTGGATTGATCAAGTACTGGCTGCCTGGTCGGCCGCACTTTGATCCACCAGTGCTCCTTATCATGTAATGGCAGACGGCCTCTGCTGCAATTTCCTCGCGCCGGACGGATCGACCTGCACAAATGAAAACTTCTCCAACGGCTCGTCTACTTGAGCCCGGAGCCCGAAGCAGGAGGAATCGAACCGTGGAGACCTTCCGCGCCTGCGACGCTGAGCGACAGTCGGAAATTGCAAGGAGGCTCGCAGCATGCGGTACAGTAAAATGTACCGACTGGTAAACACCTGCACAGCTGCGGACATATCGCCCCGATGGCCTGAAAGCTGTTCATGTTGCAGTCCCATAAATATCGCGATAGCATCGACTACCAGCCCTTTCGGTCTCGACAGCGGCAATCGTCAGAAGAAGGTCACCCTCGACGAGCGCTTGGGCTCAACTAGTGTAGTCCCGAGACTACAACTAGTGCTCTGTTCTGTCTGGTGTTTTCGCTCTAGCTACATGTAGGCTTGGAGTCGCGTCGCAGCGCGCATGCAAGGGACACCGTTATACGTCCGTTAATTATAACACAACGCCGTTTCCTTCTCACGTCATACTATTTTCTCTCGAGCAAGATGAGCGTATACATGGACATGCGTATTCTGGTGCGAACACCTCGCTCGATGCTTCTTATCTATTGATAGCCGAGCGTTATCGGTCTCTGTCGCAGATTCTGCAGGCTGACAGTCCTATCCATCCCATGATCTCGCTCGCTGCCTTCATTGGTGTCAGCCCAAGCAAATGGAGCGTTTCAAAAAACAATTTTGATTCTCGGCTAAACAATTAACGGGCGCCGACGCGAAGACCAGTCCTGCCTGCCATCTACTTCTCCTCTAGTTATCTCGATTGTTCCTGCCTTTCGGAAGCGAAACAAAGATAGGTCCCGCGTTCGATTACTAACGTTTCCCGTTCCTGCATATATCATCCAAGTCTCACCTCGCGAGAAAAACATACTGTCTATCCGACGAGGTGCGCCTTACAGATCATGCACGACGCTTTAAGCATCCTTACCGAAAGCAGCAAGTTTGCTTCACAGATGGGTCAACAGCAATTCCCCCGGGGCTCCACAAAAAAAGCCGAAGTGTGGCGATTGTGTTATCAATGGCCCCACCGCTTAGAAAATAGAAACAAGTTTCAGCGACGAGCTGGTAGTATACTGGGCTGCTATCAAGCCTGGGGGGAAGTACGCGGGTGACTGCATCGACGCATCTGCACGCGCAATGCAGTGTCATCTGTCATTGAGATGTACAGAATCTGATACGCGGCTTACAGGTAGTTACAGCGCGACTGAATATCGAGTCGACTCCACACCACGCGGCCACGCTACTATGTCGACGTCGAAACCTAGGATTGTGTATTGTAACGTGCCCATCGATTCAGCTCAGTCTTAATCTATAGGATCGAAAGGCTTGAGCTGAACGAACCTGTGCTATATAACTTGCGAAACTTCCTTCGTAGTAGGCCCGGTGCTTTCGAGATAGCCCTTGCTATATCCATCGATAAAGATCACTACACTTCCCTATATCTCAAACCGCCTTTCCGTATCTATTCATCACCTTTCGAAGAAATAATAGTTTGTGATTGCTCTCTTTTAAACTCTCTGCGGGTACATAATATATTCTACATACCCCCCAAGTTGGTCTGGCACCTTGGCCAATTGGCTTTCGATAAACACCAATCCTTCTTCAAAGCAATTTGATATTCAATATTTATATTCTCTGCCAATTTGAATGTTGTGCACCTGTAGCGAATACAAGCTATAGAGTAACGTAACCGCCATGAGCAATACGACACAAAGTCTTACAAACGACCAGCTGGACATGGTCGCTGCCGTCTGCATCAACCTCTCCTTTCTCGCGAGAAAGTTTTGGGATAGCAAGACGCTGGACGTTGTTCATGCATTCTCCCAGTTCTATCTAGAATACCCCAATGCAACGGATCAGCAAATTATAGGCTTTTCTGGCGCGAGATTATCCGACCTTGACATCCTCCGATCTTTTTTAGGAGGATCTGACGAGATTAGAGATAGCGTTGACTGGGTGTCATCGCCTGATGTCTCGCCCTATCTTCCAAGGACACCCGGAACCGGCCACATTCTGGTTCCCATATTCTGGGTGTTCACCATCCTGACCACTACCGTCCTAGGATTGCGCCTGTGGTCGCGTCAATCCATCGCGGGCGGAATTAGAACCTACGACTGGATCATGGTATTGGGATATGTAAGCACATTCATCAACGACGACCATCATATTCCAACGTTCATCTGATGCTGATTTGTCGATTGAAATTCTTTGACAGGTCATGACTTTGGCACATGGATCAACTGCGCTATACCATGCTATCAATATTAACACCAGCTCTCAGTTTTGGGACTATAGCTGGAATCAGATTGCGCTTCAACAAGCTGTGAGTCTTTAAGATCTCCCCTCGATCGAGTTTAGCATCCCATTACCATATATATTCGTAAAGAATATATATGTCGACCTTCTTCCCCTTAAGATATTCAAATGCTGCTCAATTTGGGCGTCGGTGCGGATCTGCGGAGACAATGATATTTGTTGAAAGCTTGTGGTATCGCAGCGTTCCCTTGTTGCGCCCATATATGACGTGCGCTAACCCAGGTTTTGCTAGATGTATATGGCGTTGGACGTCCTATACCCTTTCGCCGCGCTAGTCATCAAATGTTCGCTGCTATTATTCTATTATAATCTATCCACCTCACCCGCCCGCTATCTCAAGATAACGATCTGGGCGACCTTTGCTTTCGCAACAGCAACAGCTATCGCGGCGGCTGGTTACAGCTTATTTAAGTGCACGCCGGTTGCTTTCTGGACAGAATGGTTCAACAGCGTGTGTGATTCACACCAGACCATCCCTTATCTAGCCACTGGATCGGCAATGATTTTAGCAGACTTGATAATCTGGCTGATGCCAGTGCCCCTTGTTATGAGTCTCAAGCTTTATAGGAGAGAGAGGATTGCGGCGGTATTCACTTTTAGTCTCGGCATATTGTAAGTACCCAATTTGGTCGAATTGGATCGATGTTAATGTGTTTAGCTGACTGACACTGGTCCGTGTTTCGACTGCAGCGCATGCATCGCGTCTTGCTTTCGATTGTGGGCAGTTCATAAGTACTTCCTGACTTCGGGTGGCACCGGGAAAACTCCCATCATCAATGCTTGGACTGTCGTGGAGCTTAATCTTGCCATCATATGTGCATCCGCGCCTGCGCTGAGGGCCCTTTGCATCCGGCACGCTCCCAAGCTTCTTAGTTACGGCCCGTCCACGACGGTGAGCGAACGTCTGCCTCTGGGCGCCGTTGGTGGGGGCCGCGGCAAAGTTATCACTCACTACGACCAGATAAATCGGTCCCGAGTCGATGCGCTATCCCTACACAGTCGCTTCAGCGACAAAGATAGTACTAGGACTAGCTCTCCTGTGTAAGTAGTTGTCAGAGGCCGCCCTTCCAATCTTCGTGCTTCGAATAATCCGGTGGAAGCTGGGGCGTTTGTTTATATCTATGCGTATCCCTGTCTTTGTAGCTGTTGTATATATAAGCTTAAGAATAAATTCGAGTTGGATTGAACATGATGTTTCTCTCGAGCCAATATTTAGGGATCTCTTCTCAGGGCTCTTTTGCAATCTTTAGAGTTCTTTGGAGTCAAATTAAGCCCGTGTATCGTGCATGATCGCGCTGTTGATCAATTGAATTCTGTGGGTTGCCATATGTGCAGCGGCTGGCTGCTGGGCGGGCAGCTGCCGACTGCCAAGACCCATGTTGCACGTGGGGGCCTCCACTGGCGCAGACCAGCGGAATCCAAATGTTCGAACGGGATTTCCCGTTTCATTGGATATCGACCTTCGGGGAGGAAGAACCCGCGATCATAGGTGCGAACTGTCCAGGGCGAGTACATTATATGCCGCAGAGACACCTATAAAAGCGAACAGGCACCATGGCTTTTGAGGAGCTGGTCGGAGGCGTTGATGGGCCGGCGCCGGATTCCATCTCGTTATCACTATTCCTCAACACTGCGATCCAACCATTCCTGAGTATTGCATCCGACTCGATGTCTATCGTTTTCAGGACGTCCGGCTGGGCCATTGCCTGCCTCACATGGCTTGCCGCCGCCAGTGGCGGATCGCAAACAACCGAATGCACCTTCTCGGCACCGATTGCTACCAGTGCCTCGTCGGCGGTTTCTGGGGTCAGCGTGAACGATGGAAAAGGTTATCTAACCTTCAAAACTATTCCAGGATTCTTCTTACAAGACGACTCCAGCACTGATCCCTCAACATTTGATTATGTGAGTCACTTGGACGTTGTAAAATTCCCCATCCTCAAGACGCGGATTCTGACCAAAGGCGGCCAATAAAGGTGACATCAAACTTTGGTCTCATTGATCGCACATATCCGACAGACAGCGATGGCGACTCGCTAAAATTCACGCAATGGCAAAGATTCAATAGATATGTCAATAGCCTGAACCACAACAGCGGCAGGAATACGGAATATCGACTATTATTCATTGGTCGCCATTCAGAAGGCTATCACAATGCCGAGGAGAGCTACGTAGGGACCCCATCGTGGAACTGCTATTGGGCAGAGCTTCATGGCAACGAGACTGTGACTTGGGAGGATGCATCACTTACTGCCTACGGAAAGTCGCAAGCGGTCCGGGCTCATAATTTCTGGAGAGACCAGATCGAGAGACAAAAGATAACGCCACCTGAAACGTACTATGTCAGTCCTCTGGCTCGTTGTCTCGAGACAGCCAACATCACGTATTCTGGCTTGAAGCTCAAAAATAGGCACCCGTTCATACCCATAGTCAAGGAGTGGCTGCGAGAAGCCATCTCGATTCATACTTGCGATCGCCGGTCCTCGAAGAGTTGGATCGCGGCCAATTATCCCAATTTCAGGATCGAACCCTCGTTCAGCGAACAAGATCAGCATTGGAATGGAATTACGTCCGAGACTGCATCCGCTCAGGCCTATCGAATGAAAGTTGTCTTGAGCGATATTTTTGACAGCGACCATTCGACTATAATCAGTATCACTGCTCACTCTGGCGCTGCTCGTAGCATTCTGAGTGTGCTTGGCCACATCCCCTTCAGCTTGGTCACGGGCGCGATTATCCCAACGTTGATCAAGATTACCACTGTCAGGGAACGACCAAGCCTAACGACTACGCAGCCTTGGACAACAGAGGCATGGTGTACCAACGGACCTCCTGAAGCTAGTGGTACTGGTGGGTGTACCTGTAGCGGCGCCGTCCCGCCTGTAACCGCCAGTCCTATCATTAGTCCACGATAACAAAATTGGGATTATATATAGATCCCCTAAGCCATGGGATGTTAAGCCAGGGCTTTGACTTTACATTATTGCTTTCTATATATACAATATAGAGTCACTTTGTAGTTGATGGTAGTTCTCGTTTATGATTTTCTTTTGTAATTTCCGCCCTCACGTCTGGATATCTTCAGCAAATCTAGGTGCTACTGCATTGGTAAACATTAGTGTTCTCGAGCCAGGGGGACAAGTCTGTTGGAATATATTAATAGGATACCATATGATACTAAGGGTTGTGAATATTAAAAAGACGCAGTGGTCAATCCAAGCATCATTATCTGCAAGCACCATAAAATATATATACAATGTACGATATCTTAGTGCCTTTCTGCAACAATCAATTAAATATCGCGAATTGGAAGCAATGCTGAATGTGGACGCGAGCTGCATGATTTGCAATTATGTAGTATTTTGACACCATCATATTGTAGCAATATCCATCCATATGTACGTTTATGCGCGACTATTCTTGAGATTTTCCAATTCCAGTTGTATCATCTCAGCGACGCTTGGATGGACTTTGCTGAACATGTCTACGTCCACGAAGAGATTAGCATGACCAATGAATTTTGGGAATGGAGGCTAAGTATCTCTTGATACAGTTATTTGACTAACCTAGTGCTTTGTCTTGGACGCGAGGATCGGCACCGCTAAGATGGCAAGCCACGTTATATGATAGATGCTCTCGTTGGCCATCCTGTTTTCCAAGCACCTCCCAGAATGAACGAGGCTGCACAAAGTCGTCATCAACAACTTGCGAGGCGAAACCTACGATCTGGCCTACCCATTTCTCATGACCACCGAGAGTATAGCCATTAGCACCAGTAGCGCCCGCGAATCTCACAGGCTTCAAATTCGACCCAACATAGTTCGGGTCTCCTCCATAATTATCAGTAAAGGTCATGAAACCGTCGCGCTGATACGGGCAGTATACAGGAGATATCGCCCGATTACAGGGAAGCTGTTGATAGTTGACGCCGAGACGATACCTAGCAGCATCGTTATAAGCAAACATGCGTGCTTGAAGCATGGGATCGGCGGATGGTGCCCATCCAGGGACCATATTTGAAGGCGAGAATGCGGCTTGCTCGACATCGGTAAAGTAGTTTGCAGGCTGCACCACAATAATTTAGCGCAAAACACATTTGCGAGATAATATAAGCGTATTCGAAGTTCTAAGATATAGTTAACGCATGGGTTTGGGGAATTTAGCTTACGTTGCGATTGAGGGTTAGCTTTCCGACAGGGATTAGCGGATAGTCAGAGCGTGGCCAGACCTTGGTCATGTCGAATATATTCCAGCGATAAGTCTCCGCATCCGTGGGCTTCATAATTTGGAAATAAACCGTCCATGATGGGTGGTTTCCAGCGGCAATGGCTTGATAGAGGTCGGCAGTGTGACAGTCGGGTGCCTGGCCTGCCAGTTTAACAGCGTCATCATTGACCAAGTTTTCGACTCCCTGATTCGTTTTTATGTGGACCTTGACATAATGGAATGTGCCGTCCTGAGCATTTCACAGATTAACAGATATTCCTTGGAGCCTAGGTTCTCCAAGAACGTCTCATGTACCTCTTTAACTAGCTTATAAGTATGTCCGCTATAGGCGTTGATGTGTCTTATGGATCTCGGAGTGCCTCGGTCACTGAAAAGATGCATTAGGGCGTGGATACCTTCTTGACTATTGTTATGGAAACTAGGTGAATGTCATCATCAATATATTATACGTTCGAGTTGAGTGGAGTGATAACGCGGGCGTACTCCCAAAACTAACGTAAGGAGGATATATTAGAATGAGTCATGTTAAGATCGGGTTACACACTATAAGGCGGCGTTTAGGATATCATACCATTGTAGGATCGGTTAAGTTCGTAGCTGGGTGTCTTTTGTGTGAGCGGTTGAGGGATGGGAATTTGATGGGGTCCCGGACAAAGAAGACGGGCTGGTAGAAGTGACGCGGCGATTGAAACGTCAGTTAGATGGCATTTTGAAGCGCTATAGCGATATGATACCTAAGTTTTTGCGTCAAACTCACAATGCTATTAAAAACCCAGTCTTGATTACCCTCTTCAGTAAATATCTTCATCCCCCATCCACGGATGTCGCGGACACTATCGGAGTCGCCTCTCTCAGGACCAACCGTGGAAACACGTAGAAGGGTCTTGGATTTCTTGCCAATTTTGTTAAGAAATTTGGCATCTGTGAATTCTGAAATGTTGTGAGTGACTTCGAATTCTCCCCAGGCGCCGACAGCTTGCGCGTGGACTACCCGTTCTGGAATTCTTTCGCGGCTGAAATGGGCTAGTGTTTCTATCAACTGGGTGTCTTGTAGCAGCATAAGGCCTTTAATATTATCGCCGCCGAAGTGCTGAGCCGTCATCGCACTGCCATAAGGTACACCTAGAGATAGCCCCTCATAATCAGGAACTGCCGTTTGAAGGGAATAACAAAGCTGCAAAGGACCTGACAATGACGCGTTAACGAACTTACCTTCTGCAAGTGTGTATACGGGAATGGAATCCATGGTAGATCGTTCTTGAACGTGGTTTATCAAACTTTTCACTCAATATGCAGCTATGTTATTTGGTGTTCAAGTGCTGGTGAATATTTCTGGCGTTCCGATGGGTCCGTTGGCTTAAAATACCAATGTATCTAAAAATGCGGATTCTTATACAAGAGTTAAGTATCGAGTTGATAACCTGGTTTCCAACGATGCCCCCGCGACAGGTCTACAGCAAAAGCTTGATGCCAGTATGCGACAACAGGCAGCTTTATACAAATAGGAACATCCCTTAAGCCTGGAATAATCCGTGCGTAGATCGCTTGGAATGCTTGCCACAAACCAGACTATACTATCAGCCGATGAAGTCGTTGGGATCACTCGGTCCGTTGATGTCATTTATTTCACGCAACGCAGCTCGAGTTGGTGTTGTATTCGGCCTCATGTCGGAGCTCCCACCCTTCCACGAAGTTACTTCCCGTCCTTCCCGGATCGATGGCCGAAATAGGCAACATTTGCGATCGGTGTGCGGTTCCAAAAGGACCCTCTGATGTCACATACCTGGTCGTACAGAGTCAGAGCTAGTAATCGAAGATAAACTCGCCGCACCACGCCCTAGTTATCTGTTCCGGTCGGTCCGCGCTTACTCGGCGAACTGTCTCCGCTGAAATCATTATTACTTCCCCGATAGGATCCGCGGCCGAGACAGCATTATTCCTTGAATCCTTCGCTGCAGGCTCGGTTATTCCGTATCCGCTACTGTTCCAAGCGCCTCCTGCCTATCTCGGCCGGTTTTCTGGCTATCCGAGGCGGGCCGTCACTCCAATACTATGTGTAACATAGCAAGGTTACAAGGGATGCTGTTGGTGGAAAATTTCGAGATGCTATCGGAGTCGCAAGGTAGAATGGTTTAACTTCGAGAATGCGGACAACGCGATTACGGCACAATCCGGTATTGATTGAAAGCGAAGGCTATTATGATGTTATGGCTATAATTTGGGGTTCGCGATGGTTTGTAGTGCTGGGAAATGCGATATATATGGGCTGTGTTCGACTGGACTTATCAGGATACTCAACAGCATAGTCATCTCCATCACCTCAGAAGCAACTGCAGAGATACTTCAATTGACCCTTTTTGTTTTACAATTCCTTTGTTTCATAAGACCTAGTTTCTTACATATTCTTGAATATCTTAATTATAACACAATAGCCGCCATAATGTCTGTCGTCACCAGCGTTGCAGACGGCTCCCACTATGATTTTATCATTGTCGGTGGGGGAACTGCTGGAAATGTTGTCGCAGGCCGTCTTGCCGATAATCCCAATGTAAAGATCTTGATCGTTGAAGCGGGCGTGGGAAATCCAATGGAAGTAGAAGAAATTATGACTCCTTCAAATGCCATGAACCTTAGAAGCTCCGCATATGACTGGGCCTACAAAACCACCATTGTCAAGCGCAACGATTACGAGCGTATCGAAAAGCCTAACACTCGTGGCAAGGCGCTCGGAGGCAGTTCTTCTCTCAATTATTTTACTTGGATCCCAGGGTGCAAGCCAACTTTCGACTACATGGAAGAATTTGGTGGAGAGGAGTGGACTTGGGACAACCTTCTTCCTTATCTTCGGAAATCCGCGACCTACCACGACGACGATGGCCTTTACCCCAACGACCTCAACAAGATCGGCGCTGGCGGGCCTCTTCACATATCCCACGCTGAGCTTCTCCCTGAGTTAGCACCATTTCGCGAGGCGTTAACCAAGGCCTGGGTATCTCGAGGTGGTGTTCTTACCGAGAATATATATGATGGCGAAATGATCGGTCTTACTCACTGCGTTGACTCTATCTACCATGGACGGCGCTCTGGCTCTTTCTTGTTTGTTCCGGACACTAGAAAGAATATTACTATCTTGCCTGAAGTTCACAGCAAGAAATTGATTGTCGACAAGGCTTCCTTAACCGCTAAGGGCGTTACTGTCATCGATAAAAATGGCAACGAACTCGATTTTTATGCTGATCGTGAAGTTATCCTGGCTCAGGGTGTATTTGAATCCCCGAAGCTTCTGATGCTCAGTGGAATTGGGCCTAAGGCCGAACTTGATAAATTTGGCATCGAGGTCCTTGTCGACTCTCCTCACGTGGGCCAGAACCTCATCGACCACCCCGCTGTCCCCTTCGTCCTTCGAGTTAAAGATGATCTCTGTATGGATGATGTCCTTTTGCGGCGGAATGACAAGAATACTGCCGCAAAGGCTTCTTATGCCCAAAACCACTCTGGCCCGGTTGGGTCTGGGCTACTTGAGCTTGTAGGCTTCCCCCGCATTGACGATTATCTGGAAAAGGACTCCGAATATAGAAGACGTAAGGCGGCCAATGGAGGCAAGGATCCATTCTGTCCGGACGGTCAGCCCCACTTCGAACTCGATTTCGTCTCGATGTTTGGGTCCGCATTCCAGTGGCATTATCCTATTCCAAGGCATGGATCACACATCAGCGTTGTTGTTGACCTAGTACGTCCCATTTCTCCACCGGGCGAAGTTAAGCTCCAGAGCGCCGATCCTTTGGTTCAACCATATATCAACTTGAACTTCTTCGCGGATGAACTTGATATCATTGGAATGCGCGAGGGCATCAAGTTCACCTATGATGTCCTTACGAAGGGCGAGTCGTTCAAGGACCTGGTCATCAGCGAATATCCCTGGGAAATGCCCCTCGATGACGACAAAGCTATGCGACACGCCGTTCTTGACCGATGTCAGACAGCATTCCATCCCATTGGCACGAATCGATTGTCAAAAAGTGTTTATCAAGGAGTAGTTGACCACACGCTCAAGGTCCACGGCGTCAGAAATCTCCGGGTTATTGACGCTTCCGTTATCCCTGTGATGCCAGACTGTCGGATCCAAAATTCTGTTTACATGGTCGGCGAAAAAGGAGCTGATGCCATCAAGGCAGTTCACAGAGACCTCTACTAGAATAGGAAGCATGTGGGACAAGTGCTGGATGCTTTGGTATATATGGCATTGGCCTGTACGACTGTCTCAAAGAATTCTAGATCTATAGAACTGCGGTGCCCTGTTGTGTACCTCTACTCACGTCGATTTCATTCGTGATTATAGATGACCATGTATGAAGTAGTTAAAAGGTGTCAGATTTTCCTTGATTTCTGGTAGGCAGGATAGACAGTACAGATGGAGTAAACTAAGGAACTAGAATGAAGTATGTTGAGTATCCCCCTGATCCGCTGAATCTCTTGCAGTACAAGACGCGAAATCGCAATTGCGCGGCGATACCAGAGCTAGCAAACAACGAATATCAGATTATCTCAAGTCCATTGGGCCTTATTCTTCCCGGCATTGTCCAGATAGGATCGCATTCGTTTCTTAAAAATCTGTAAGCTTCATCGATGTCTGTCTGCAGGAACCATTTCAACCTAGCCAAGGGACATCTTTCGATGAATGAAGTGACGTAGTTTCCCCACCGGGCTACAAAATGGATTTCAGTCAACAGTTACAATGAAAATCTTCGAATAGCTTGTGATAGTGATATTACTTACCATCTTTTTCGCATGGTATACAATCAAGCCGGTCGCGAATATAAGGTGGAAAATGTCCGTGGGTGGGTCGAGGCTCCGAAAATTTGGCCTGAGCATAACGATGGCAAGCTGATAGCCGGGATTCAGTCTCAGTATTTAGGAACCTAAGCAAGGTATGTAGAACTTCAAATTTAGTCTGACGGGGGTTTGAACTGTCCCCGAAAATTGATCTCGCCTCCGGGAGCCACCAGGGTTGTTGGCTTGCCCACAAATGCACGGAGTCCCAGCGTGTTCGGATTCTATCTGGGAAAAGCAATAATGCAAGCCAAAGTTCACAGAAAGCTGCGTCGAGTTCAGGCTCCTTGAGCTTCCGTAAGGTCGCTGGGTGCGAGGTTGTGCTCCAAAGTACTGCTGCTTCTCTGGGGGGTACATCAACGCCAAGATTGGACTTCCGGAATAAATTTGCGAAATAATGGGCTGTATCCAGAATTTCCAGCAACTCTCTTGTTAAGGCTCGGCGCTCTGTTTTCTCGGTATGATAACTTTGTAGCGCCTCCTCGATCGGGAATCCAAGATGCTCAGATGAGAGTGGCTGATCGTGCGACTTATCTACTCCGGGTGCATTTGAAGCTCGGAGCATGAACTCACTCTCCATGGCTTTCTGTCTCTGTTCATCCCTCCAAGTACTCTCGGCGTCGATGATTCGATGCACTTTGTGAATGAGCCACGCTGACGGACCCATCGCGCGTTTTAGCGCTGCTAGAAATGCAATTTCTCCGACTGTAGAGGTGTAGATATTGTAAAATGCACGGCAGGTTCTGGCTAACGCAGGAACGGTATGCTGGTCGCATGATTCAAAAATGTAAAGCTGAATATCGAACGGGAGTTCTTGGATGTGATTTAGCGGCATTTTGAAGGCATATTGAGTGCTCTAGGCACCTAGGTGTATGGCTGAGCGATCAGAAGATATATATTCGTAGTGTGTTGGTGTTTGTGGGGGTTGGAGAGGTTAGTAAGTATACATGATGAAGATTAATCGACGTTTATTGCCCTATTTGGACGGTGAGCCAGTTAATTTGGTGACTACCTTAGTAAGTACGTGGTTAATTGTGATGCCACAAAAACACCTCGAGCTCAGAGCACAATAAATGCCCCGCATCATTGAAAAAGGTATGAACAGCGACGGTCTGGTTTACAAGACTATATACATCTGAAGCTCACTACAAGTCCGGGTCAGACAATCAGATAAGATTTTCAAAAGTGCTCTGAATTATAGACATAAACAATGCATCGCTCATAACGCCATTACCCCATAAGCCCTGAAACTAATTTAGTCCGATAAGATTATAAAGGCTGAAACATCGCAGGCTTGATATATTAGAAGATACACATATATAAACTTATAGTATATATGAGTGCTCTGAGCTGCTCTTACCGATGTTAAGTCATTACATGATGGGCCATAGGTAGTATCAATAGCTGAATTTGGCTCTCACAACCGTATATACCTATGGTTTAATTAACCTTCCTGGGGGTCCTTTATGTTATATATATAAGTGTTTAGTTGACCAAGTTGAAGCTTCTCGCTACAAGCGGAATTTGTATTGGAGGAGGATCAATTCAGAGTCAATTTACCTGCGCACACAATCATAATCTAGGCTCTAATTGACGCTAGTTTTTATCTGGAACCACGGACTTCCAGTAAGAATCTATCCGCGATATTCTCTGGATGGGACAGTACGGAAGTTTTGACCGTTAACGCGTTATGTAATAGAGTGTATGAGCGTGGTACGACTCCATATTTAGGAGACTCGTCCAGGGCATGTAGGACTTGGACAAACCCAAAGCACACGATGTATGATAGATACATAGAAGGTCGTGTGGAAGCCCCGATATGCATTATCATTTGCGCTGTAATCCACCTTCCTCTGAGCACGGAATAGGATTGCATGAGATAAGGACTATCGGGATAGATAAGTGTACAGTTGCTTAACCTCAAAGCCGATCCATAATCGTTGAATAGATATCTAAGTTTATATCTCGTCTATCAAGCATCATCAGGGCTAGGTACTTTAATAGAGTGTTGAACGTGGAACTTACAGGTGAATTCAGGGTTCTCAAGATCGGTGAGATCAAGCCACTCTTGGTTCTCAACCTTTTTGTACCCAGGCGCTTTTCTCAGCTCGGCCTTTTTCTGGTTTAACTTTCGGTACCACCACCAAATGAAGATGGCATCCAAGAGAGATAAAGTCCAGCAAACTAGGATGGTTATAACCGCCGGCTGGTATCGTGGAGCGTCTTTGGGGCGAAAGACTTGAGGTCCAATGATGTTGCCAATGCAATATCCCACGAAATATATAGCGCCAAACGTCGTTTTCTAGATTACGAAGATATATCATTAACACAATAAACTTAGGGTAAGAGAGTAGAGTTCGGCTGTTCTATGGGATAGCTACCTTGGTATATCCAGCTACGTTTGAAGAAACGAGAGATAGAAGGCATACGAATGGCGTTGGGCCTGCTTGGAGCAAGTAGTAGCCGAGCAGTCGACCAACCTTTTTAGCAAGAGGAAGACCGGCGATCAATGCGACGCCTAAGATCGCAGCTACACCGCCGCCAAGGGAAGATAAGATTCTTTGTTTAGTGCGCTGACCGATGTATCCGGAGAGAACCAATGCAACGATTTCAACTGCGCCACCTGCAGACCCATACAGCAAGGACTGCTCTGGCGTGTATCCGAATCCGGCGATCAGTTGACTGAAGAAGTTTGTGACGCCACCTAAATTATAAAGAAGAAGCGATTTAGTTTATAGGCACCCGCAGGATTATAGTTAATTTGACTTACCCGCTCCGATATTGGCAACGATCGAGTGGAAGCAAAAAGCCCATGTCATTGGATCAGTTAGAGCTTCCTTGAACTGATACATCTTAAAGTGCCTGTTTCCGATTCCTTGATTGTTTTCCCTGATTCTCTCAACCGCCAAGGCTCGCTCTTCTGATGTCAAAAATTTGGCATTCAGCTGGTTATCGGGCATGATGAACCAAAATAGGACGCCAACAGCCGCAGTTAAGAGGCCGAGGGTAAGGAAGATAACCTTCCATGATGCGATCTCACTGCCATGGATGCGAATGCCTTTGGCGATGCCCCAGGCGAGAACCCCCCCGAATATTTGAGATAGGCCCGCGAAGGCGAACCAGTAGTTGACACGTGCGCATTGCTCGCGCTTGGTGTACCACTGGCTGGTGAAATAAGCAAAGCCAGGCGTCACGGCGGACTCGAACACACCCATGAAGAACCTCAGGGTAGCAGCACCGCCAAAGTTTTTCGTTGTGGCGAGAAGAGCTAGGACAGCGCCCCACATGATGATGTTGAAGCTTGTATATTTCGCCAGGGGCAAGTGCTGCATCAGGCGGTTGGTGGGATATTCCCAGAAGAGGTAACCAAAATTGAATATAGAAGCAAGCCACGAGTATTGGTCTCCGACGAGATGCAGGTCCTGGCGTAGTCCCGTTACGGATCCGTAAGAAAGCGACACCTCTAGGTCAAAGAAGAACTCGAAGTGAGATTCACGCGATATGACTGAATCAAGATGATAGAGGTGAAAACTTACTGTCGACGAATTGAAGCATGTAGACGATGCACAGCAGCTGTGATCGACGCGGTACTGGTGTTAGCAAAGTGTATGGCTTTGTATACGATGAGGGGGCGAGATGGCCTCGGGCGTGGGCATACGGGCATAATATTCAGGTCAATTTTGCGCAACAGCTTCCTGTTTGTTTCCTGGTCTATGGAAACGCCGTGATCGTAGTTGGCGAACGCTTTCAGGGCGTCATCCGCGTCATCCGAATGGGCGATGATTTGTGTAACTATGGCGTTTGTGCCATCATGAGTCTTCGCGGTAGCTGCCTCCAGCTCCTTCTCAGGAACAGCGGCGGTAGCTGACATGCTGAATTGGCGGATCGATACGTGGACGGCAAATTGGCCAAAACAAGTTACTGGGGCAGGCGGAAAGTCGGGTGAGGATGGGAGAACCAAGGAGTCGGATCCGACAGCGAATGGCTTCGCTTTTTATTTTGCAAGGGAGCGGGAAATTTCGAGAGCTGTTGTTGGTGTCAACTGTCGTCGGATTGAATTGGGCAGCGTCAAATGCATGCGGTGCAGGACGTCGCATTTTGGGCAGCTGCATATGCACATGCAGGCTTGTGCAAGCACAAACAGCATGCGCCGTTTCGGCCACGCAGCATCGAACGGACGCGTTGAAAAATTTCTCGAGCTGACGGCGTCGCGGAAACGGTGAATCATGGCTTTGTGGGTCCGCTGGAATCGCTGCAGCCCGTCGATTGCCATCTCAATGCAATGGACCTGGAGCCTGCAGCGTCTGCGGGGCTCTGGTGTTTGCTCTCTCGCAGCTCGGTGGAGCAAGCTTGTGTTGCTGGCCGGTGGGGCGGAAGCGGGTGGAGACGCGCGCGGCGAGGTCGAACGCTGCTGCTCTGCGTCTGGCGGATCGGTGCGGGAAATACTTCGGCCTCCTCTCACTAAAAAAGATCTTGCACGCCGGGGCAGAATCAGGCCACAAGCGCAGGCCGGCGTTTCAACAGACGGCTCGGATACGAGGAGGACAGCCCAATCACGTCCAGAGGGGTGGGAAGTGGCAACTCGGAATGCACGGTCGATAGGGATTCTCATGAATTCAAGCCTATGCTACGCTGGCCGATAGCTATAGCAAGCCAGCTTGCAACTTGTACATGTACATGTACATTCATAGTTACATGTGGAGCCAAAGTACTCCAGTGGGGACATACGCATGCGCACAATGCGATGCAATGCGATCTATCTACTAGTATATACATACCCCGCCAAGAGACCAAAGCTGGCATTGGAGGGAACCATGTCTCCGGATCCGAAGGCGTGCCGAAATCACAAAACGTTAACGTCAACAAAGACTGCAAGACATGGCTGTTTGTTCCAACGTCTCCTTCTACCGCTTCCCCGCCATCGTGTGCACGCATGCATGCATACATGCTCGGATTGGCCGGACCGACGCTGTTGCAAGTTGTCGGATATGCCTCCACACTAAGTACTTAGCTATTGCTGTACTTCGACCGGCGCGGCTCTACATCCTGTAGCCACCGGCCTGCGGGCTCGGGCTGTCTTCCGAGTTGCCTCCGTCTTTCTTTTCATCTTTAGCTGGGGCTGGCTTCTTCTTCTTAGCCTGTTTGGCTGGCTTCTCCGCAGACTTGTCTACGGCCTTCTCTCCTGGCTTTTCCGTTGACTTGTCAGTGGACTTATCAGTGGGCTTGTCAGCTGATTTATCCGCTGGCTTCTTAGCTGGCTTAGGAGCTGGTTCCTCGGCAGGTTCTTCGGCAGGTTTACTGGCTGGCTTCTTAGCTGGCTTGTCGTCTGATTCCTCGGCCGGCTCCTCAGCCGGTTTCGCAGGGTTTGACGCCTTAGCCTTGTCCGCGCCCTTTGCTCCGTCGAATACAGTGACGGTGACGGTGACCGTCGGGCGTTGGTTGCCGTTCTGCTTAGGAGCATTGCTCTTCTCGTCGTCGGTGTCCTTGTCGTTCTCAGCGTCGGTGTCCTTGTCGGTGGGCTTGGCCTTGGCGCCGGCGCCGCGACCGCGGGTCGTCGTGGTGACGATTTCAGTCGTGACGGTGGTCAATCTGGTCACAGGCTTCTTCTTGATCGTTTCCGTAATCGTTCTCGTCTCGGTGACCAGCATGGTAACAACCTCCACTTTTCCCTTCTTACCGCCAGCGGCCTTCTTCCCAGCAGTATTTTTCATTGGCTTCTGAGCAGCCTGCCCCTTGAAGACCTGCGGGCGGCCACATTGCTTGCGAGTGTCCAAGTCCTCGTTGTAGAAGATGCGCATAGCCCATCCGCCTCCGCAGAGTTCGCCAGGTTTGCCATAGCACTTTGATGCGCATCTCTGCGCATCTATAGCTTGGTGACCGGGCCGCAAGGTATTCCCGCACTAATATACACCTGCGTCAGTCTTCTGTTTGATATATTTTTCTCGCCAACTGATATTATAGGGAGCCTTACGAAACCTATGGATGTCCACGCTCGTCAGCTCAGTTCAAGAATCGTCAGGTACCCTTGCAAGAGATCGCGCAAGGAGTCGACTTACATGCGTATCCAGCCTCAACAGCCGAATAGCAACTGCCTTCTCGGGCGCAAATTACAAAACATTTCTCGCGCGTCAAGTCTTTGAGATAGGCGTACGGCCGGATGGTAAGTCGGTTAGAGTCATCCTGGAAACAACCCAAATCCTTCTTGTATCCCTTTGCAGCTACGTCAGGATCCCACTCGGTCGAGAATGTCCTGTCCTGGTAGACGGAGAATGTAGTTTTCCCCCCACAGGGTCTTCCATCTTCGACGCCGCCAGTACAGGCTACGTCACATGTATCGGATGTGCGTCTTCCTTTGAGCTCATTGCCGCACCAGCACTATCATCGTATCTCAACGGTAAGCTCTTCTGTTCTCCAAGGTCGCCCCAGAGATCCAGCACAGTCGCAAGGCCGGAAGACTCACTTGGCTGCCGTTGGATAACGCACAGTATCTCGCACCTAAGGCTGTACAAGCTGCCCAGCAGTCGGTCACAGTCATACTCGTTGCCTTGATGGCAGGCTTGTCATTGCCCACTTGGAATTGCAAGATCGTGCTGCCGGCATGTGGTGTCATGCAACCAAGATGAGTGAACCGCTTATGGAGATCATTCTCATAGCACGGTTCCCAGCCAGTAGAGTGCGCCGCTCTCCTGTTAAATCTTAATAAAGGCGTGCCATCCTGCTGCGATATGGCCAGAACGCAAGGTGAGAATGCGATCGCAAAGGTCAAAATTTGTGTGATCGAATACATCCTGAGATTGATTTCCGACCGGTAAAGAAAAAAAACGTGCAGATACAATAAATTGTAGGCTCAATTGGACGCTATGAGCGCTGGCAGTCCAATCAAATAGCAGTGGACGCAGACAGCACGTTCGGGTGATATCAAATGAAAGAAAGCCCAGGCTCGCTGCGAAATCCTGCTGTAAGGATAAGGGTATTGTGAGGGCACTCAAAAGCAATGGGTTGCGGTTCAACTCTGTAACCTTTATATACAGGAACTTGAGAACGTTGACAGAAACAACCTAAAGCTGTGGCCAGAGTCCGGAAGTATCCTCTGGCATAGCCGGTCTTGCTAATCTGGTAAGTACTGCATAATCGATCGCATGCAAATGAGCTTCTGCGTTTCACTAGTGCACAACACAAGAGCGCGTCCTTCTCCTGCCGATATTGATGTTGCGACTTCGATCATTGCTGTTATACTGTGAGGTTTTCGGACAAGGGCCTTTCAGCATGCTATATACTAGAACAGGATATCCTAGGATCCGTACAGAGTTTTTAGCCTAGGCTAACTCTTTGAAGCGCGACGAGATATATATCAATAACTTTTGATAAGACCAATGGCTAACCACTCTAGACGTTTTAAGTATCATAGCATGTTCTCGGCGCGCTTCACCTCGCTTACTCCGTTTTGCGGCAGGACGGATTTATCCGAGTTCAGAGGAAGTGGAGCCGCGCACCTCTCGCCCGGGCGTAAACGTTCCAGAAAGAAACTGTCCCCTATCAAACCTCGCGTCTTGAACAACCTTTCGGCCACGTTTTCCGGGGAATAAACCTGTCTCTTAGCGCCTGGAACTATTGCATAGGTGTTCCGCTTAGAAGATAGAGTTTGCGTGGCTCGTGTAAGCGAGTATGCAACCCGAATCGGGTCCGGGGAATGTTAATAGAAAGTTCAAGTCAATCTAGGTATAACAGCAGCTCTAAGCGATTTGAAGCTTAAGATAAGGCCGACCCGCTGATTATGCAATAGATACCAGAGTGATCATAGGTCAATTTCAATTTTGGGATACAGAGGAATATTCCGAGTGAGCGCTGAATCAGACCACCGTTTAATTGTTGCCAAATTCAGAATAATCGGGTCGTGTTGGATTCATATAGGGAAGGTCGGGCAGGAGTTACTGGGTTGCATCCTTGAAGTATCAATAGTCTGAGAAACATATTCGTGTGGATATAGCGAGCTAGTCTCTTGCAGCGAAGGGTGCTACTGACGTTGACTCGTTATATTCGAATCACTGGAGTGCTTATTTGTCAGCCTGCGGAGCAACTTTTACTTCTGGCGGTATATTGTTCTTTGGTAGTGTTAGACCATAATAGCTGATTGGAGCCGGGTATGGATAGAGGAATAAATAGAAGCTTCATACACGCGTTCGTAGTATAGATTCTGCTTGTAAATACATACTTCCCTTAATATCTAGTCATTGACAGATATCCATTGTCCCGCAAACCAGACCCTGCCCTTTGCAATGCAAAAAAAAATTGCGTTGCGAATTTTTACGGGCAGGGTCTGGTTTACGAGACAAGATATCCGTCATATCCTACCTTGCATTTTCAGATCGTGGCTTTTAAAGAAATCGGCTTAACAATTGTCCGTAATTAAGTGGGATAGCGTATGTCACGGTTCGCGAGCCAAGCCAGGGACTATAAGTTGCATTACATCAATTCTTCACGGCACAATCACGAAGGCAAATGCGCCGTAATATAACAACAAATTCGGGATGTGTTCATCTAATATATAATTCACTAAAGTGTAGATCAAATGGCCAATAGAGGCGTTGACGAAGCCATTGTATGGATATAAATGGTGCTGACTGTCGAGTTTCTCGTTCTCCTAGTAGGTAGAATTGGGGGCAGGTCAATAGCTTACTTCAGCAATGCGATGACGTATTAAATGATTAAGGAATTACGAGGCAGAATATTAATATGGACATGTAAATAATAGGGATCTGAGGCTATCATTTACTCATATCACCACGCGAATACAGCCGGTTGACCTAACGCAATGGCAACCTTGGCATCTTCCTTTTTGCCCCGTATTAAAACAGCGCTTCTAAGGTATTCGGGCACAAGTGTGGCTCTGGAACTGAAACGGTAAGGTGATTCGATATCGGTAGAAAATTATTTTTCAAAGATTTTCCTATCGTTATTGTTAACATCATATGTTGTTGTGGTGGCCATAACATGTTAACCTTATGGCTAATCCCTAAATATCCTATGGTTTACTTTTAAGCTGGTCCTTTGCACTCCCTATAAATGAACGAAACGATTGTAGGCTGAAAGGAAGTTAATATTGCTCAGGTATAATATTGTCCTCTTTTGAAATATTTTGATGCTTAATTTTTATCTCACAGGGTAACTAACTATAGGTAACTGGACGATATACGCGCATTAACCCAAGATAATACAACTATAAATCCTTGCCTACATAGTTCATTACTATACTCTCTAAAAATTATTTTCGGTTCTTTAGCAATTACGGGTATGACGTATTGAACACATTTTGACACAATGCTAGATTGTGATACTGGCGCTATCGAATTCGTCAGAATGCTGACTGGAAAACCTATTGGCCAGGGGTTGATGGTAACATCATTTATACGAAAAGTCTATAACTCTAAGCTAAGATATAGTTTATTTTGCCGTCCTAGAAGATCGGCCGCCCGGTTTTGGAGGTAAATTTAAATCATTGATATATTTAGTGATATAGCCTGATAGTCTACCAGTATAGTATGAGTCGATTCCAAGTTGTTTTCGAGTTTTAGTATTGATTAGATTCTGTATAGTTCAAATAATATAACGCTATGCTTCAAACAGCAAATAAAGATTGATTGGGTTGGCTATTGGTATCAGTTAGACTACCTTAAAATACACAGTATTGAAGTCATATCTCGGAGATATCGATAATGCAATAGTACTCCAGTCAAATCCGGCTGATCATCGGTGCACCCTGTGAAAAACAACGCAAGGGGTCGAATTCAACTCCTGAGAAAGTTGAGCGCAAACTGACAAGTTATAACCCGATTCCGAAAGCGGCTCCGGCGACATTGAGGTTCCCGAGACTAATTGAGGTTATGCGATACCATTGCTTAAAGAGGCTAAGCCATATAATTTATAAGCGATAGCTAGCGCTCGGTAGCGCTTCCGCTCGCGGAAGTTCAGCTACAGGAAGGGTTTCTTCAGGGGTTATATTTTGTAATCAGGGATAATTGTCATTTCGACTGACCCAAACTAAACTCGTAATAGAACGCGTTAGCGCGATATATATATATGAGGTATTTTGATTGCATCAAGGGATGTCGATTATAGCAGAGGTGGATTTGTGGTGGTCGGAACCCACCTTGCGAATTCTATCGGGGTGACGTTAGATTTGAATTGTGCATATATGGTCATGATATATGTCACCGGATAAGGGTAGTGAAGAGATATGATGAGTTCTCCTAGAGGGATCATAGCCTCTCGTCCGCACTCGGCTGCTCAGCACCTCCTAGATCAGCCTTTCGATATCAGTAGAATCTTATAGCAGAGGGAAGTCTATATAAGCCTGTGGAACCAGCACTGATAAAGCAGATCTCTCCTCCACTATCCACATCTCTTCCACTCCATACCATTCAATTATTCGTTCGTTGTATCTTGCTCAACTCATTTTTTGATACACACACTCTTTAATATACTCGGGATTTACCACGCTCGTTTCATAATCAGTCTTTCAATTCTATCCGTTCTTTTTGTCTCGTAAGAAAACAGTCAAAATGAAGGTTTCAGTCATCGTCAGCGTCGCCGCTAGCATTTCCGCCGCCATTGCCTCACCTGTTGCTTACGGCGATGCCGCGGGCCCTGCTGCGCCTGCTTCCACAACTCCTACTCTGCCTGTTACTGCTGCTGCTACTGCTGCCTACTATCGTGTTCGTCTCCACCATCCAGCCAAGAACGGTGGAGAGTATGGATACCCAAGTGATCCGGCTCGCGGAAACAATAATGGAGGTAACAATGGCAACACCGGGGCAAATGCTGGAGGCAGTAACGGCAACACTGGCGGAAACGCAGTAGGAGGGAACACTGGAGGTAACGTTATCGGGGGAAACACTGGCGGTAACGTTATCGGGGGGAACACTGGCGGTAACGTTATCGGAGGAAGCACCGGTGGAAACACAATCGGAGGCAACACTGGCGGTAACGTCGTCGGTGGTAGCAATGGAGGGAATACTGGCGGAGGCAACACTGGAGGAAATGTTATCGGAGGCGGCAATGGAGGCGGTCTTGGTGGTCTTGGTGGTCTCGGTGGCGGAGCCGGCAATCCTCTTGGAGGTCTTCTTGGAGGGGGTATAGGTGGTGGAGTAAGTCATATATCTGAATTCGGGAGGCTCTTATCTTGAAGTATACTGACTTGCATTTAGTTACTGAGCCCTGTCAGCCTTATACTAGGTGCAGTCGGGTCGCATAACGGATTCATGTTGTTCCGCAAGGCGTTCGATCTCTTAAGTGAGAAGGCCTGCGACTTTGCTCTGAACGAGGCAGCTCGCTTTGCCGACTTCTGGGTTTTGGTTCCAGCACAGTCTGTGCAGGTATGTCCTACATTATCGCCCAAATCTGTTCTCTGCGCGCTAACAGTCGATACGCATGCAGGAGCTACTCACAGCTTGGGATGAAGTTGCTGCCACTGGCAATGGTTTCCAAGGCGTTAGCCCCAGCGACGTCACAGCGGTCCAACAGAGGGTTGATCTCACGAAACAAGTCACCGGGTTTATCCAGAAAGGAACATTCGAGGGTGTTCAGCCTGGTGAATTCAAGACCAGTGTATCTTACCTTCGATGCCGGCAACTCAGCGAGACCAACCCCGACGCCTTTGTTCAAGTTTCCCCGGAGAACCCGGCTAACCCACTAGGTGGTCTTCCGTCCGGAGGGCTCACATCAGCGCTTCCATTGGGAGGGCTTCCACTTTAAGTCTAACGCGAGGAAGCGACTCGAATTAAATCCTCCGGAAGCTAGTACTAGGGGAAACATATTCGAGATGGGACGGAAGATCAATATCGCCTTAATATTTTTACCCTGTAGCTCAGACTGTAATGTAATCCAACTTAGTATTCTCAGTATACGATATAACCAAACACCCCGAATACGCCTATAGTATCGCTTAATCAGTGTCTACATCAGTGTCCACCTTTCAAACTTTCAATATAAACTTTATACGGTGATTTGGCTAATGGGTGACCGATTAGTCAACGCAATAATACTTAGATTGCACAAGACGCTCCTAGGATCCTGCTAATACAGCAGAGGCTGTGTCGGATGAAGCTTGCGCTGTGTGGTGTGGCAGCAACGCTTCCTGCCAACTTGCTGTCAGGCTCAATGTTATCGACTCCATAGTAAGCTCTTCCGACACTACTTAAGTAAGTAGCTAATACTGCGAAAAATCAATCGTCTTAAAAGCTGACACTAAGGAGGGCAGCGACGGGACCTATTCATTCTATTCTATAAGTGCTTTTTCAGAGATCAGCAGTATCTAAAATGTAGCATGTAGTAGAACCAGGCACACACTTAGGCGAAGGCACATCTGTGGTCAGTGTTGCAAAACTTCAGGCAACTTTCGACCTGGGTGTGCGCATGTGCTACGTGGCCCTGCATGCATGTACAGTTGCAGGGTTTTAAGACCCACAGGCAAAACGTCTGCTATCTAGATCTTTAAATGATTTCCAGCGATAAATAGAATTGGCCATTGCGTTCAGGATTTGACCCGCCAAAGCCACTACATACTATCCAAAACCTCTCACGCCATAAACTCTTCACATTTCAAAACAAACCCTATCATACTCTCCCATCCAAAAAACAGGCCGTCGGCTTTTGGCATATCCACTGAGGCTTACAACGAGAAAGAGAGAGACTCTTTGTGTATATAAATACAGAACTCAAATCGCCAGGTCGGGAACTTCGATGAGCGGAACGGACATTTCCCAAAATCATCTACGGGTGCGAGTATGGATGACAACATCTGCCGTGAAAGAAATCAGAAGGTACATGGCGAGATCGACATAGAAGGGAACAACGGGAACGGTCATATAAGGACACCATTAGCTACAAGCCACGCAAAGAGTGCCTACACCCAGCACCCAACAATCGACTTTGATAACTTGAGTTGGCCAAGTGGGTAGATCCACTAGCGTAAGACGGGGAACACAGGCTAACTAACAGATCTAAGGTCGGGGAACACTCCAGAGGAAGGAAGAGACCGAGAAGGAAGAGCAAGAACGTCTGGCTAAGCTGTCGAGCGCTGTAAGGACGATCCTGGAATGCGTGGGTGAAGACCCCGATCGAGAGGGCCTGCTTGATACCCCAGAGCGCTATGCGAAGGCCATGCTCTTCTTCACAAAGGGCTACGAAGAGAACCTGCGCACCATCCTGAACAGCGCTGTGTTTCACGAAGATCATGATGAGATGGTAATTCTAAAAGACGTTGAGTTCTTTTCGCTTTGCGAGCACCACCTCGTGCCATTCTCTGGGAAGGTATGATTAGTGACCCTACTTCTGGTCCATTACAGGCTAACAACGCCCTGCAGGTGCACATCGGATACATCCCTAACCGCCGAGTTATTGGCCTCTCTAAGATTGCTAGAATAGTCGAAATGTTCTCACGGCGACTTCAAGTCCAGGAACGGCTCACAAAGCAGATCGGCCTTGCCCTCTCCGAAGTACTCCAGCCGCAAGGCGTTGCCGTCGTTGTAGAATCCAGCCATCTCTGCATGGTGATGCGTGGGGTGCAGAAGACTGGAGCAATCACCACCACCAGTTGCATGCTCGGCCACTTGCAGTCAACTGCTAAAACCAGGGAGGAGTTTTTGAATCTTATCAGCCGAAAGTAAACCCGCGCAATTGTAAAACCCCCGTAGAAATATTTAGCCTGGAGAGGTAATTGGTCAATTAAACTTGGCTTGAACAATGTGCATTCTTTGGTGGGTTGGAGATCTGCCTATCATATGATTATGTCGAGATTCCCTCTAGATCATACTTGGCGTGCGCTATGTTCCTGTGTTAGTCTCGGGGACGCTGTTCCTGTGTCCAGCTGATCTTGCCCTGTACAGGATTAAACTTTATATATAAAACTTTAGATAGAGTGCAACGAAAGCAATCCGCTACTAGTCTCGGGGACGCTGACCCTCCGAGGCTTTGATCTGCTACAGCAGATAGCATATCCCAATTAGGTATAGTACTGTTGCACACAACTGCACAGAGGTGTCATCACTCACAGACCCCCTCTTTTCGCTGCTTGGTCATGATCATTATCTTCAATCAGCCTCGATATACGGCTGTTGACCTCAATAAGGCCCGCATGAACCGTCGCCGCCATCACTAGTGCGAGATACTCACACACACATGTCGAACTGAAATGGCGACCCTCAAGTCCCTACAAGAGGCTCTTTTAGAGAAAGCCAAGGCAACGGCATCGTCCCGGAAGCAGCGGCTGTCCGACGCACAGTATAGCGCCGGCTTTGATATCTTGGTGCAAGGCTCAGGATGGATGACATATCAAGACTTTATCATCCCTCAGCTATCTCAGCTGCTAGGCCCTCTCTTCACCTCGCGCATCCATATCTCAGTGCTAGAAATCGGACCCGGCCCGAAGAGCATACTTGGATATCTTTCCAGCCATCTGAAGCGGAAGATCAGGAAATATACTGCATTCGAGCCTAACGGCTTGTTTGCTACAAGGCTAGAAGAATGGCTTTGCCCTACCTCCGAGACGAAGCCCCTGCTGCCCTGTCTAGAAGATCCGCCTAACATACATCGATCTCCATTCGTTCTGCAGGGGAACATCAGGAGCCGTACCAGTACCGGTACGAGGGATGACGAAGAAAAATATGACATCATCCTATTCTGCCACAGCATGTACGCCATGAAGCCCAAACACAAGTTCATCGAGCGGGCGCTGGAAATGCTTGTTTCGCGGCCACAAGGCGGAATGGTTGCGGTTTTCCATCGCGACAGCCTACACCTCGACGGCCTGGTGTGCCATCGAACGGCTTCTTTTCCTACTGGAGTCGTTAGCGTGGCAAATGACGATGAAGTACTGGACTGTTTTGCTCCTTTTGTCGCGGGCTTTACCATGCAGAATATGGATCATGTGGACCAGGCCATCCGAGGAGAGTGGCGTAAGATATGCCGCGCCTTGGGTCGTCGGGAGCAAGCCCACCCAGGCCATCTCTTGTTCAGCTCGCCCAACGTCATGGCGGTCTTTACGCAACATGCGACTACATTACCGGAGCTGACGGCACATGTGCCACTAGTGGAGGGGGACAGGGCGGTAAAAAACCGTGAAGCTCGCCTCCACCGTCCCGCCTCAACTATTGGGCCAACAGAGGTCCGACACGTCCAGCAATGCGTCCGATGGGCTCTGAAGCACGGGGCCGGCCTGACTGTCGTCGGCGGGGGTCACAGCGGCCACTGCCTTTGGCCCAACGTCGTCTCGATCGACATGGGCGCCTTCAACCAGATACACATTCTCACGGCCGAGGAGGATGCACGAAAATCCGGTTCTGATCCCGGATCCTTGGTCGTCGCCGAGAGTGGCTGCAAGACAGGGGATATCGTCACCAAGACCATGGCGGCGGGCTTGACAGTGCCCTTGGGGGCCCGCCCGAGCGTAGGCGCGGGGTTGTGGCTGCAAGGCGGTATCGGGCACCTGGCTCGGCTGCACGGGCTCGCGTGCGACGCCATTGTCGGTGCCGTGGTGGTCAGCGTGGACTCTGGCCAGGTCCTTTGCCTTGGCCGTGTACCAAGCCAATGCCAGCCGCTCGATGCTGTGCGCCCGGAAAACGAAACCGATCTGTTATGGGCGCTGAAAGGCGCCGGGACCAACTTTGGCATCGTGATCAGCATCACTTTCAAAGCTTACGCGGCCCCAACCTATTCGATAAGAAATTGGGTTGTACCGCTGAGTGACAGCCCCGAGGCGCGACTCAGGCTCGACAGTTTTGATAAATTCGTCGCCAGGAAGCTTCCCCGGAACTTTTCCGCAGACGCGTATCTGTACTGGGAGAACGACCAGCTGCATCTCGGTATAACCATGCTCGAATCTTCCACGTCTAAATCCACTTCTACGACGTCCACGTCCACGTCCACGCCCCAGCCCACATCCACGCCCGTAGGTACAATTTTAGGGCCGGAGGCCGATATCAAGACCGTGGACGGCGTTGGATTGTTCGAGACCGAGATGTACATGTCCGGGATGCACGGCGGGCACGGCGGTGGCAAAACCTCCTCGTTCAAGCGATGTTTATTCCTAAAAAATATCGGAGCGGCGAACATCACCGAGGTCTTGGTAGCAGCTGTTCAAGCTCGACCCTCGCCGCTCTGCTATTTCCATCTGCTGCAAGGCGGTGGAGCGGTAAGCGACGTGGCGGCGGATGCCTCCGCGTTCGGCTGTCGAGACTGGGACTTTGCCTGCGTGATTACTGGTGTCTGGCCCCGTGACCACGATGGAACCGAAGCCGCTCGAGCTGTCGTGCGATGGGTATACAAGGTCGCTGGGGAATTGCTGCCCTTCAGCAGCGGAGCTTACGGCGCCGACCTTGGGCCAGACCCCAGAGACGCTGCGCTGGCGGCCAAGGCCTTTGGACCAAACCAGCCGCGTCTGGCCCGTCTCAAACACAGCTTGGACCCGTACAATGTGCTGGCTTACGCTTGCCCGCTGCTGAAGGCGCCGATGGAACAGAAGCTCATCATTCTGATCACGGGCGAAAGCTGCGCCGGCAAAGACTATTGCGCTGACGTCTGGGTCTCCGTGTTCACCAGGTGCGCCCACAAGAGCCTCACGGCACGGGCCGTCAGCATCAGCGAGGCGACTAAGCGAGAATACGCGGCGGCTACGGGTGCTGACGTGAACCGCCTTCTCGGGGACCGCGCGTATAAGGAGCAACACCGGCGAGCCTTGACGGCATTCTTCCAGAGCCAGGTACGGCAACAACCGCGGCTGCCAGAAGAACATTTTTTAGATGTGGTGTACGGCGCTGCAGACGTGGACGTGCTACTGATCACCGGGATGAGAGACCAAGCGCCGGTCGCAACCTTGTCGCATTTGGTGCCAAATAGCAGACTGCTCGAGGTTCGCGTCAAAGCTAGCGAAGAGACGCGGCAGGTCCGCCGAGGGCACCACGGCGGTGATGATATTAGCAACAACAAGGAGGGCAACGACAGCGGGTCGAATTCGACGGCCTTGGACTACGCCCCTAGTCTCATCTTCGAGAATGACACGACCGGGAACGAAGCGGCGAAACAGTTTGCCGAACATTACTTGCTTCCCTTCGTCCACGAGGACCTGCAGCGACTGGCCCAAATAGTGCGCCGGGTACCCGACTTCCCACGCCCGGGCATCGATTTCCGCCACGTGCTCGGCATCTCTCAGCAGCCGGGTGGACTGTCCTTGTGTATATCTCTGCTACAAACTAACTTCATCGGTGACTGGGCTAACGTCGATGCGGTGGCGTGTTGCGAGGCCGGCGGCTTTGTCTATGCATCAGCGTTGGCTTTGCGGGTCGATGTGCCCTTGGTGCTGATCCGCGAAGCTGGCAAGCTTCCCCCACCCACCGTTTCTGTTCTCAAGCCCTCGTCGCATATCTCGTCTTTGGCATCCAACACTTCGAAAGAGAAGCGGATCGAGATGGAGCGGGATGTGGTCTCTAGTGGCGCGTCAGTAGTAGTCGTGGACGATGTGCTTTCCACGGGGAAGACGCTTTGTGCGGTGCTCCAACTATTGGACAAAGCTGGTATTGGCGCCGAGGACACCAGCATCATGGTTGTCGCCGAGTTCCCGGCTCAACGTGGCCGAGAAATGTTACGCCAACATGGGTTTGGCAAAATCAATATTCAAAGCCTATTGATATTTGACGGTGCTTAGGAGCGGTCGACGGTGTTCAGGAGTAACTACAGAACACGACCGATACAAAATATGGAAATATGGATTGGGGCACCGAGTTCGAGCTGCATAAAGTCAAAGTACCTAGCTAAAGTCAAGGTACCTAGCATTCTTCTAGAAATCATCCCATATATATATACATTTATAAAATCATTGGAGGCGGGCTAGGAGCTGGGGGGTTAGCGACGGGTCTGAGAACTTGTGTTGCAAAGTTCGAATTCGGAAGTATATTTCCCGCAGGCGAATATTCACAGAACAGCATTTTCGGCCATCTATTCGATCTTTTAGCGATGTTTTCGATAGTATGGGATAATGAAATTGTCTGAAGGCCTAAGCTTACCCATTCCGGCAGTAATCCACCCACCCGCACCCTAACTGCGTCGTATCTTTCCAGACAACCTGGGTAAATGTACCGGTCGTATAGGAAAACCCGGGGTTATGATAGTCGTACTTGAGGGAGGCATTGTACCACCTATGGAAGATTAGATAGGTGAAACTCTTTAGAGCAAATGTGGGAGAATGAACCTACATATATACGTAGTAGTCAGGGTTGCTATACGTCCCAGCTGCAATGTTTTCGCCGTACGGGTTGTTTGGCGTGAGCGCAAAGTCACATCTTGAGGCTGATTGTTGAGCCGCTTTTGCCAAAGTGTCGTTCCATCTTAAAGGGGCGACTTGGTGATGGGCTCGATAGCCATTATGATAATCAAGCACGGATTTTTGCCAACCGAGAGGAACGGGGTTATTATCGGCCGTGACGCCGATATGTGCCTCAACACTACTAGCACGACTCGATCCTAGGGTAACACCGACTGCATTCTCTTTTGTAAGCGGAAACGCTGAAGCTGTCGAGAGCAACAGTATAGTAAACGAAGCCTTCATCAGATGCATGATGCGAATTGGTATATCTTAACAGCAAACGATATGTATTGAGGATTTGATTTAGATGTTATAATTATTGTAAGTCGGCTTTAAATACAGAGGCTCTGATAAACGTCATCGAAAACAAGAGCCCCGCAGACAATTATCACCTTCCATTATTGGTGCTTTGGAAAGTCGGAGCTTCCAAGTTGAGATCAATATTACATCTCGCCTAACGAAATAAGAATATCGGTTAACACCTGAAGATCAGCCGGGTGTTGGAATGGACTATTGTTAGGCACCTACAATTCAAACAGCTAGATAGCCCGCTTTCTCTATATGCCAAAAACGTCATTACTTCACGTTGCCACAAAGCCAATATCGGCTGGGATCAGAATTCAGCAACATATATTATATATATCCTGGATCTTTCAATATATACCGCCCAAGCCCGATGCTACCCGTATCCTTGCCGCGGTAGAAACCACAGATGTATAATCGTGATTAATATCACAATGCTTGATTATCCTTATATAATTGTCAAATTTTAGTAAGATCGTATAAGCCCTGTATTGTTGAACGATTGAAGAACTCTGCAAGGAGCGGGTCGCCTTGGTGATCCCTCAGTATTTCTCTTTGGACCATTTTACATGGGCCCTAGTCCCTGTTAAGATAACAGATCGTTGAACCCCGATGTTATCGAACTAGTTAGGATACAAAACGAAAAACTATAGCCGCCAACCGCAACAGCGATATAATAACCTGATTAATACATCGCGGCTTTCGCTAGTTAGTTGGAAATAGATGAATCTTTTTACGACATCGAAACATTTTGCCAGGCGATACAAGAATGCATAACCCTCTGACGTGCGGTCTGGCTTGCTAGACCAGTAACCCTCGGGATCTACCATTGTGTGGGGTCTGGGCTAGCCCATACGAAATTGAGAGGGGTATGACATTATAATAGTAGAAACCTATCACAAAGTTTTATAGCTCAAGGTAAGCAACAATTTTAATAGATTCAACTGGTACTTATAATTTCGATCGCCTTATATTTAAAATTCAAGAGGAGCTAGCTCGAGTTCGAACGGTATATTCTGGAATGTAAGAGCCAGGAGGCCGTACCTTCGTAGGATGGTTTGAGAATGTCTATCAATATCGGCGCCCATCGCGGGCCCATCCAGCCAGACAATCACTAAAAGCAAACCGCAAAACCCATGAGTGGGACATTCCATGACAAAAAAAAAACCATTAATATATATAAAGATTTTAAAATATTATTAACTTTTCTAGATAGTATATAGCTAAAATAATATTAAAATAATAAGGGTACTCAGAATTGCAGAAAATTGAGTTGTAGAAAATTGGGATTGTAATTTTCTGCAGCCCAGATTTTTGAATACCTCTTTAGAAAAAGAATTGCAGAAAATTATTTTTTCTTAGTTACAAAAAAATATCTTTTAATTATAGAAGTATAAATAAATAATATTTATAATAAATAATTTTCTTATTATCTTTTAATAATATATTTTATTAATATTTTATTAAAAATAATTAAAAATATTTAAATATAATTTATTAGTAAATTATTAGGTTTATTAAAATATATACTGCTAATTATTTCTTTAAACAACCTTAGAAATACCTTAAATAAGCCTAAAAAAGAAAGTTATAAAATAATATTAATAAAAAGTTAAATAATATAATAAAAAAAGAATTATTAAACAGTTGTTTAAAAAGTTTAACTTTTATATAAATAATATCTTTTATATTCTTAAATATACTACTAATACTCTTATAGATGTATTGGCTAATAGTAATATTAATAAAGATATTATTGATAAATTAATAAATTATAATTTTAATTTTTTATTTTTTAGTTTTAATAATAACTCTGATAATAATAATATAATAATAGAAAATAAGCAGCAGCTTATTAAGCTACTGAATAAGTAATATTTTATATTTTATATTAATCTTTCTAAATTAAATAATTTTTGGTTTAATATTATCTTTACTTTATTAAAAATAAGTATTGTTAATTATTTAAAATTAATTATTTTATTTTTTAGTTTATTTTTAGAAAAATAGTTAATAATTAAAATTTTAATAATAAATAAGCTCTTATTGAACTATAACTAGATATAATACTATAATAATTAAAAAACTATAAAAATATAATACAAATAATCTAATTATTTAGTATTGATAATAGGATAATTATTAAGTATACTAAATATATATATAATATCCTTTTTGAATTATTCTTAAAGATTATTTAATAATTAATATTAAATAAATAATTTAATATAAAAATAAAACTCCATACTAAAAATATTATAATATAAAAAAATTATATTAGTTTTATTAATAAAACTCTAATATCTTTTATATTAAAATTAGGTTTTCTTATAAATATTATATCTAGTTTTTTTAATTAGTATAAATATAAATAAATCTAGCTATATATATAATTTATAATTAATATAATAATCTAATAATTAACTAATAATTATACTATTAAATTAGTAAATAAAATATAGGATAGCTATGATTATTATCTATAATAATTAAAATTATGTCATATATTTTATATATTTTTTTTTCTGGTAATATATATGATTTTTGAATATTTAAAGTAATAGAGTTTAGCTAGTACTTAGATAACTTCTTTTCTAATTAATATTGATATCTAATTGGTGATCAGGCCTATTCTTTGATCTTTAAAATAGTTATATTATTCAAGAAATCTCAAGAGAAAAAACTCTTATAAAAATATTAAAAATTTAATATTTGTTTATTTAATATTTAGATTATTATTAAAAATATTATTGGTATCCTGAAATTAAGGTTTTGGGTTTTATAAGATATACCTGTTAAACTTATTAAAAATAATAATAAAAGTATTATTAAATATTTTTTGAAAGTTAATAAGTAGATAAAGGCATATACAATTTTCTATAACCTATTACTTATTTTTAGAGACTTTTAGTAATTAAGTATGGCAGAGCTATATAAAGTATATATAAAAGCAGCAGAGGATAATTAAATAAAAAGATAAAAAAGAAATAAAGTTAATAAATTGAACTTGTCTTTATTATAAGAAAAATACCTAGGTTGTATAAAATGAGATAGGCTATTGCTTTTAATATTAAAAAAGTATAATATTATTATTAAGATGAGAGAAGAAACTTATTTAGAAGAATTATTTTTTTAAATTTTCTAATACTAAATATTATTATTATATAAATAATAAAATAGCATTGTTACACTTCGGCCCAGGGCTAGGGTTGAATGTACTTCACTCTAAAATCTTAGACTCTCAGCTGCTACTGTACGGGATTCTTAATAAAAAAAGATAAATATATATTAAATACAATAATAACTATAGAATAAAATAAATAATAATAATAATAAATAAGCTGGTTATTAAGATATTAAAGTTTAAATTTAACTAATAATGTTTAAAAAGAAGTTATTAATCAACAGATAAAACTATTTAATTAAATATATAATATTTAATATATAAAATAGTAAAGATATGTTAATATATTAATCTAAGTAGTTTATAACTTATAACTTTATTAAGAATTAATCCATAATCTACAATAAATTATATAATTCTAATTTATATATAATAATTATTATCCTAAAAAAAGATAATAAAAATAATTTTTTTTATAACAATATTCCTTTATATAATCTTAAACATTATATAACCAGATTATTTTATATAAAATCATTCAATATAAATAAGCTGTTATTGCTAATGGAAGTATAATGGATATATCTCTGCCATAGAGGTATGTAAGTCTGATTGATAGTAATATTAATATATTTTCTTAAATTTTTATTAAAAAGTATATTCTTAAGAAAATAAGTAAAAAAAACAATAAAACTAAAATTTTATTATTATTTACTTTTTTAATAAAATAAATAATCTAATAATAACTACTTTTTATTACAAAAATATATAAATCTAATTAATAATAATATTAATATATTTTTTAAATCTCTATTAAAAAATATACTTTTAAAAGAACAAGTAAAAAATATAATGAGGCCTTAATCTTACTATTATTTACCTTTTTAATAGAGCAGGTAACCCAGCAATAGCTGCCTCTTGTATATGGCTGTCTCTACATCCGCAATAACATTAATTAACAACCTAATTTAATAAAAAACATCTTTACAAATAAAAAAATAATAAAAAAATAATATTATTATTAATAAAAAAATATTATTATTATTAATAAAAAAATTTAATTTTATTATATATAAAATTAAACTTAAAATAGCTGTTAAATTTAAAGAAAGTTATCAAAAAAATATAATAATAAAAAAAATATTTTAGAATCTTAAAAAATTTTTTATTTTTTTTATTTTAAAAAATAGATATATTCTTTTTAAAAATTTCTTTTATATCTTAGATAAAAAATTATAATTAGAAATTTTATAATTATATCATAATATACTAATATATAGATATCTAAAAATTAAAAAAATATAAAAATTTATTATATAATAATATTTTTAATTTAAAATAAAATAATAAATTAAAAAATATATCACAATATATAATTTATATTTTAAAAATAAATTAATAAAATATATACTTTATAAATATTTATAATTAAATAAAATATTTATTAAACTATTCTAAATTATAACTTATAATTTTATATAAAAATTATTATTTTTATAAAACTTTCTAATAAACTAAATTTATAATAAAATCTTAATTATAACTTTATAAACTTACTAAAATTATTATTTTTAAATTTTAAAATAGTTTTTAAAAAATAAAACAATTCTCAACAATCTATAATAAATAAATATTTAATTAATATAAATTATAAAAGAAGTATATTTATAATAAAAACCCTTTATTTAATAATAAACATTAAAAATATATTATAAATATTTTAAAAATTAAACTTAATATAATAATTAAAAGAAAAACCTAAATTAATAATATTTTTAAATAAGAAATTTAAATAGTTAAAATTTATTTTAAATTATTTTTTAATTATATATAAAATAATTAAATAATATTATTATTTATAATAGAATTTACTTATAATTTATCAAAACATTGAATTATAAATTATATATTTTATAAAATATTATAAGGTTAAAATTTATAGATTATATAGCTAGTTTTATTTATAAAAAAAGATATACTTAATACCAAAAAATATTATAAAATTATAAATAAATTATATAAATATTTAAAATATAAATTAAATTTTATAATAAAAATTATATTATACTACTATAATAATAAAAAAAATAAAATATACTTATAAAAAATATTAAAATAAAAAAATTTAATTAAAAACTTAATTTCTAAAAATTTAAATTATATATTATAATTAAAAAATTAAACAAATACTTATTTAAACTTTATATTTCTAAAATTTAAAGTTAAATTATTATAAATTAATATCTTAGATTTAGAATATAGTAGTATATTATTTAAATATATAAATATTTATATTTAAAAAAATTTAGAATTTGAAATTATTACTATTATTATTACTATAAACTAAATTTATATATAATTTATTTTATAAATTAAAATATATAAAAAATAGGACTCTATAATTTTAAATATGTATATATTCTTAAATTAGGTAATTTATTTTATTTTTTAGAATTTTATATAATTATTAATATAGTTATTTTTATATTTAAAAATAATATTTTATTATATTTATATTTTTATTAATAAATTTAATTTTTAATTTTATTTATATAATTATAGTTATAGTAAATTTATAAGATAAATAATTATAAAATTTATAAGATTTTTTATTATTTTTAAATTTAGTGTTTTTTTTTAAATATAGTTTATTTTTTATAGTTATATAATAATAATTAGGGATTTATAATTAAAATAATTTATTTTTATTAAAGATTATAATTTAGGCTAGTTTATTAATATATTTTATAGTTACTTTGATTTTTATGTAGATGGAAGTTAAGATTTTATGTTTATTATATATATATATATATATATTTATTATATTTTAAATATAATTTATAGTATATATTTTAAAATATATTATTTTTTTATTACTTTATATTTAAGTAATAAGTTATTTTATATAATTTAAATTTAAAAGAATAAAATTATTATTATTTTATTATTATATTTATTTAATATATAAAAGGGTTATTTGATAATTTTTAAATTAAATATTTATATATATATATATTTTAATATTATTTTTTATTAAAAGATTTGTATTTGTAAAATTTTTAGTTATTATATAGTTATATTTAATAGATATTATTGTTAATTTTATATAGTTTTTTTAAAAAATATTTATAAATTTATTAGTTTTTATATAAATAAAATAATTTATTGTTGGTTTGTTATTAATTTAATATTAAAAAATATATTTAAGAATTTTGGTTTTAATAAATATCATTTTTGTTGATTTTTTATATAGTTTTATTAATAATTTTATATTTTAATAAATTGATATTAATAAAGAAATACTTATTATTAAAATTATATTTATTTTTTAACTTTTATTTAGTTTATTAATTTTAATATTTAGAAATAGGTATTTTTATTATTAATAATAGTTATTATAAATTTAAATAATAAAATAAAAGTTATTGATTTTAGAATTAAAATTATATATATTTTTTAAATTATTAAACTTATACTGTACTTATATATAATTGTAAATATTTTTTTTATTAATTTTAAATTTAGTTATATAAATTTTTTTGATTTTTTTAAAATCTTTAATAGTTTTTTATAGGTATTTATATTATATTTAAAATAAAAAAGTAAATTATATAAATAAATAATTTAATTTAATTTAATTTTAATTTTAATTTTTAGTTTATTAATATTAAAAATAAAAAATTAAATTATTTATAAATATTTATTAAATAGTTTAATAAGATTAATTAAAAATTTATAAAATTTAATTAATTAAAGATCTTAGATAGAAAATTAGAGATTATAAATCTTTTAGTATTATTTTTTTAAATTAATTAAGAATAAAATAAAATAAAATAAATTTTTTTTAATAAGAAATATAGTAAATTTATTCTGAAAATATTTTATATTAGTAGTTATTGATATATTAGTTTTTATAAGAATAATTATTAATTTTATTTTAATAATTAATTATTTTTTAGTATGTTAATTTAAAAATAATTAAGATAATATTATTATATTTTTATATTTTTTATATTTAATTTCTTATTTTGTTATTTTATATTAATTTTTTAAGATAAGATATAATTACTTTAAACTTATTATTAAATTTTATATTTTTATTTTAGAGCTTGCTTATTTGGTTATTTAATAAAATAATTTTATTTATAATATTTTTAATAGTATATGTTTTTTTTAAAAAAAATTTTGTATTTTTTAGTTGTATTTATAATTTTCTTGATTTACTTAAGGAATATAATTTTTTAAAAAAAATTAGATTAATAAAAGTAGAGATATTAAAAAGATATTATAGGAAAAAGGTATATTATCTTTATTATAATATAAATATAAAAATAATATTAAATTATTAATTAATTTTAGATTATTATTAAGAATAATAAATAGGTTTTTATTTTGTTTTTGTATTTAGGTACTTAGTTGTTGTATTAATATATAGATATAGGGATAATATATATTTTTTACTCTTATATAATATTTATAAAAGTTTAAGTTTAATATATTAAATTTAATAAATAATTAATTAATAAATTGATTGTATTAGTTAATAGTTAATTCTATTTATTATAAGTAATATTCTTGTTATTATTTAAGATTATAATAATTTTGTTATAAAATATTTTTATAAATTATTAAAATTAAAAAAGATTCCTTAGATAGGATAGAGTTTATATTAATTTTTTTAGTAAGAATATAAAAGTATATAGTTATTTTATAATATAAAAAGAAATAATGTATTTTAATCTTTTTATATTTTTAAATAGATCTTTTTTTTTATAATTAACATAGATATAAAGATTGGGGTTAAAACTTAAAATATTTTTTATAATTATTTATATAATTTTAATATATATTTTTATTATAATATTTATGAGGGTTTAAATAGTAAGTTTTAAAAGTTGGTGATTATTTTTAATATAAAAATTATAATTAATTTTTTAGTTAGTTAATCTTTTTTTATACATTTAAAATTTTTAATTAATTAAATTTTAATTTTTAAAAAAAAACTATATTAATTTTAATTAAATTAACAAAATTATTTTATTACTAAAATAATAATTTTATAAAAATTTAAAAAATATTTATAAATAATTATATATATAAAAATTTAAATATACAACTCTTTTATATAAATATTTTAATACTAAAATTTTATTTTATATTTTTTTAAAAAATAAATTCAGATAATTTATAAAAATTATATTTATTAATTTATTAATTATTATAAATATTTTAATATTTAAAAATACTTATATTAACTAGAGATTATAATTTCTTGTCAAAATATTATTCTATATAATATTAAAAAATTATTAAAAATAATTTAAAATTTTTAATATTTTTAATTTATTAAAATAAAAGATATATTAGTTTATAAACTAACCCCTAACTAAATATATTAATATATATTTTATATAAATAAACTTTATATAATTATTTTATTATTAAATTTTAGAGTTCTAGTTTTTCTTAATATTTAATATAATTAAAGAAAATTTTCAAAATCTTTTTAATATTATTAATTAGTTTAATATTATTTAATATAAATTTCATTAATATAGTTTTAATTAATATATAAACTATATTATTTAGTTTATATTTAATAGATCTTTAATTAACTAGATTTTAATAGATTACAATAATTTTATAAAAAATATTCTAAAGTTTTTATATTTTAATAATTTATTTAAACTTATTTTAAATCTAACTCTTATGTTTTACTAAATATATATAAATATAAAATAATATTAATTAAATCTTATTTATAAAAGATAAACTTTTTTTTCTAGGCTATTAAAATATATTAATTTTTTAAATAAATTATTTTTAAAAATATACTTTTATATTATATTAATTTATAAGTTTTTAAAATTATATTAAATAAATTTTTATATATATTTAAATTAATAATTTATTAATTATAAGTATAAATTTAAAAATAATAGAAATTTATATTATTATAAATAATTATTATTATTAAATTAATTTATAATATAATTAATTTTCCAGAAAATCTTATACAACTTATTTATAATAATATCTATTAAAATAGTAAGATATAGTATATACAAATCTGTAAATTTTATATAAAAAAAAAATAATTAATAATATAATTAAATTTTTTATTAAAATTAAAATATAAATTTTAATTAACAATATAGATAATTAATTTATAGTTTAATTAAAATATAGTAGAAATCTTGTTTTGTTATATTAACTAGATTTTTAATATTTTTATAATATTATTAAAAACTTTTTTATAAATATATTAAATTTATTTTTAATTTTTTGTTTATTAATAAACTTATTTAAAATATTTTATATTAATTTTATTAATAATATATTATTTATAAGTTTTATAATATTTTTTAAATAATCTTTTTTTATATTTTTTAATAAAATTATTATTTTTATAGCTATTTCTATAGTTTTAATTATAATAAAGATATTAATATCTTCAGATATAATAATAAAGAAGATGTTTTTTTTTAATAATTTATTATAAATATTAATATAAAGATTATCTTATATTATTAAATTAATTTTAAATTCTTATAATAGATAAATATTAATAATAAAAATTAATTTATATAGTTTTTTTTTTGAAATAAAAATATTCTATTATTTCAATAATATTAATATCTTGTCTATAGATAGATATAGTATTATCTTAAATATAAAACATTAAAATATAAAAAATTTTAATAATTATTATAGAAATTCTTTTTTTTAATTAATAATTTTTTAGATAATATTATTAAAATTAATTTATAATAGTAGCTGGGAAATAGTTATAATACCCTATTATATATATTTTGAATTTTGTTTTAAAATTTTAAAAAACAAGCCTATAAAAATAATTCTTATTCAAAAATAATATAATTATACTAACAAAAGTATTTTATCTATAGAAATATTAATTTTATATATATATTCTAATTTTTAAACAATATTTAAATTAATAAGATATTATAATAATAGAAAGGAATTAAAAACAAACTAATTATAATTAAAAGAATAGAATATCAGTTTATATAATAGATAGTAGATTTAATAATAATAATATAATAATATTATTAATAATAAAATTTATATTAATAAGAATAGATATAAGTAATATAATATATATTAAATAAAATAAAATATTTAAAATTACTATTTAATTTTAATATTAAAGATATTAGCTTGATTTAGATAAATTTTTATTTAAAAATTTTTAAAATTATTTTATATTATTAGATTATTTTTTTTATTAAAGAATTATAATATATAAGTATTAAGTATTTTTATTATAAATAACTTCAAAAACTATTATAAAGATTATTTAAATTTTAAAATTATTATTATTTTTATTTAATATATTTTATTTAATAATTAGAAAATATATATTTTATAAATACAAAATTCAAACCTATAAAACTATATAAATTATTATAAATATTAAAATATATTTTATATAATTTTATTAAATTATAAAAATATTCAAGATTTTAGTAATTTAAAACTAAAATATATTTATTTTAATTATAAATTATTTAAAAAATATTTAATATTTAACAATAATAATAAAATAACTTTAAAATAAAGCTATTTAGTAATTTTAACTAATTCTTTTAATATATATAATTCTTATTTAAAGAAAATTAATAAAATAATATTTTATTTAAAAAAATCTTATTATAATAATATCTTTATTTAAAGATATTTTATTATATTAAAATCTTATTTAAAAAAATAAG
This sequence comes from Orbilia brochopaga, assembly GCA_036872635.1. Taxonomy (NCBI): domain Eukaryota; kingdom Fungi; phylum Ascomycota; class Orbiliomycetes; order Orbiliales; family Orbiliaceae; genus Orbilia; species Orbilia brochopaga. The sequence goes on along the minus strand of JAVHNQ010000003.1, from coordinate 4,448 downwards.
TTTAAATCTTATTTATAAATCTAATTTAAATTACTTTTTTATTATATAATATTATCTTATTTAATAATATTTAATAGCTTTTATTATATATTCTAAAAATTAATATTAATTAAATAATATTATTTATTTTAAAATAATATTTATTATATATATAATTAAAATAAAGTATATTACTGTTTATAAATTTTTATTAATAACTTAATTTTTATTAATAATATAGATTATTTTTTTTTTATTAAGATTAATTAATTTTATATTATTTTATATTTTTTTTATATTTAGCTATTTTTTAATTATTATTATTATTCTTAATTTTATTTTAATTTGTTTTTTATTTTTTTTTTTTTATTATTTTTTTTTTTTTTTATTATTATCTTTATTTATATTTTCTTTATTTTTATTTTTGTTTTTTTTATTATTTTCTTTATTATTTTATTTGTTATAAATTTTTTAAAAAAATACTTTATTAAATTTTTTTTTTTTTTTTTTGAATCTAATATATTATAGTTCAAAAATTTATAAATAATTTAAATTATTTAAACTTTTAATATAATAATTAATTAAGATTAAACTTTAGGTTACAATATAGTTTTTAATAAAAAAAATTTTTAATATTAATATATATTTAAAGTTTATTTAATTTAGTTAATTATATATTTTCTTAATTTTTAGAATAGAATTATTTATAATTAATAAATAAGAAATTTTAATATTTAGTTTTTTTAATAATTTTTATTATTATATTAATTTACTAATTAAAAAACTCACTACAATTTTATAAATATTTAGATCTAAATATTTTAAAAATAATTAAATAATTCTTATTTTAATTATATAAATTAATATATATTAACATTTTAATATTAATTTAAAAAATATTAACTCTTTTTATCTTATAATTTAAATATATAACTAGTATATATAAACTTTTTTAAAAATTTTTTTTAAAATAATTATTATACTAAACAAATCAATCTTATATATAAATACTTTAATTTTATAATTATTTAAGAAAGTAAATTAATATAAATAAATAAAATTAATTAAACTATTATAATCAATATTAAAATAAATTTTTAAGATTTATTTCTAATAATTAAAAATTATATAAAATATATAAAATAATTTAAAAATAATGAATATTAATATAATTATAGTTTATAATATTTTTAATATTAAAAAAGATATTTAAAATTTTTTTTAAATATATTTTAATATTTAATTTAAATATAAATTAATAAAAGTTATTATTTTTAATATTAATATCTTAAAAATTATAAAATATATAAATATATTTATTTTGTAATTAATAAATATTTATAAGTTTAAATTATTAAATTTATATATTTAATATTTTTTTTTTATTTAATTAAATTTTTTTAATTATTTTAATATAATTAATACTAATTTATAATTTATTAATAAATTTTTAAAATATTATATAAGTATATTTATTTATTTTTTTAGATTTAAATAATAAAATTTTAAAAATTTTTCTATCTTTATTTAGGATTTTATATTTTCTATTACTATCTTAATAGTAATAAGTATAAAATATAAATTAAATTTATATAATTAAGATATTTTTTTTATATATTTTTTTAATATTTTTTATAATATAGTATTAAGTTTAGAATTTGTATTTTTTAAAATTAAAAATTTAGGTTTCATTATAATTACTTTATTTATTTTTTTATTATTTTTATTTTATTTTAGGTATTCTTAAATCTCTTATTAATTATAATATAATTAATAAAATTTAAGTAAAGATTTAAATTAAATTAAACTTATCTAATTTTTATATATAAAAAATAAAATCTAGATAATATTTATATATTATCTTATAATAATCACTAAAAACTAAACTAAATATTAAAATTTTTAAATAATTAAATATTCATACTTTTTATTTAATTATATAAATATTAATATTTATTAATATATATATAGATTTATAAATAACTTACTAATATTATAAATATTTATATTATAAATATAAAAAACTAATAAATATATTAATTCTTTAATAATTTATTTTAATTTTTTTAATTAACTTTTATTAAAATATATTAATAAATTATTTACAATAAATTTATAATAATCCTAGATAATATAAAATTTATTAAATTAAAATAAACAAAAAATTTAAAATTATTAATTTTTAAATAAATTTAGAATATTATTAATATTAATAATTATTAATAATTTAATTAAGTTATCTATAATTACATCAATAATCACCTCAATTTCTATTAAGAATTTAAAATTAATTTCTTTAAATTAAATATAATATACTATAATTTTAAATATAAAAATATTAAACTAAACTATTTTTAAGTTTTAGTTATTACTCTAGTTAAGATATAAAAACTGAAAATTTAAAATTATATATTATTTTAAATAATTATTATATAATATTTATTATTTTATATATTTGGTAATTTTATATTACTATTACTATTATTATTAATTATTAATAATATAAAGTCTCTAGTAAGGAAAATTATAAGTTAAATTTTAAAAGATAGCATTTTTAAAACTAAATTATAAACTAAATATTTATTAATTAAAATAGTTTTTATTTATTAAATTATTTCTAATTAAATTAATATTATATATTAATAATAAACTATTTTTAAAATAACCTATAACTTATTAAATATTAATTTTTACTAATAATCATATTATACTTTAAAAATAATTAATTAATTAATTAATAATAACCAGCAACAATACCAAATATTATAAATATTAAAAATTAAAAAACAAAACTATTTAAAAAAAAGTTAATAATATAATATAAAAAATTATTTAAAATAAATAAAATAAATAATAAAGTAATATTTATAAACAATAATAGAATAATATGGAAAAAAAAGTATATATTAATCTTAAGATAGTCTTAAAGTTAAGTATTAAAAAGGTAGGGTAGTATTTTAAGGATGTTCTAAAACTTAAAACACATATGTGTATATATATGTATATATATTACTTTTAAAGTTTTTTCTGCTAGGCAGTGTTGTCTAAGAAATTACTTATTTTTTTTAAATGCATGTACAAACATATGTTTTTAATATGTTCACTATATTATTATATTACTATACATATCTTATATATATTATTATCATCATCATTATTATCATCATCACCAGTATCACCATCACCACTATCATCACCACCTTACTATCACCTACTCACCATCCGTTTTCTCCTTTTTTTCTTCTTTTTTCTCCTCCTCCTCCTTTACTATCTACTTCCTCCTTGTTGCCTTTCTTTTCTTTATTGTCTTCCTCTTTTTTGTCTTTATTATTATTATCTTTTTAGTTATTATTAATATTATTAATTACTATTATATTATTATTATCTTATTTTTAATTATAATAATAATTATTTTTTTAGTATTAACTAGTTTATAATAATTATTTAATTATATATTATTATTATATTTTATATTTCCAAAATACATTTCTTATATTAAAATTAAGATTAGAAGATTTACTATATCTTTTTTAATTATTAATTATTTATAATATTTTAAATATTAATATATATATAAATAATATAATATAACTTTATAATTTAAAAAGATTTAACTTAATTTTTTTATTTAATAATTATTTTTAAATCTTAGTATTGTTTATTTTAATTATATTTTTTTAAATATTTTAAATTATTTTTATATTAAAAAAATTAAAGTTTAAAAATATTTAATATAATCTTTTTATTATATAATTATTTAAAATATATAAATATAAAAATATTTAATATAGCTTTATTATTATATAATTATTAAAATATTGAATATTTATTCAATATTTATACTATATCTTATATACTATAATTATCTTAATAATTTTAAAAATATTATAATTATTTTTTATTTATTTTAAATATATTTTTTTATTTTATATTTAAAATTTATTATAATCTTTTTATTATATAAATATAATATTATATTCTTTTTATATTAAAAAATATTTTATTATTTAGTTTAAAAATAGTTTAATTAGCTAATATTATAAAAAAATATTTATTAATAAATTTATATTAATTAGTTAAGAAGATTTTTATTAATATATTTAATTTATTAATATATTATATCTATTTATATTAATTAGCTAAGAAAAATTCTATTAATTATTTTTATTAATTAATTAAAAAATAATTATTAATTTTTATTAACTAGTTAAGAAGATTTTATTAATATATTTATCAATATATTATATCTATTTATATCAACCAACTAAAAAAATAATCATTAATTTATATTAATTAATTAAAAAATTATTATTAATTATTATTATTTTTATTACTTAATTAAAGGTTAGGTTAGGTTAGGTTAGGTTAGGTTAGGTTAGGTTAGGTTAGGTTAGGTTAGGTTAGGTTAGGGTTAGGTTAGGTTAGGGTTAGGGTTAGGGTTAGGGTTAGGGTTAGGTTAGGTTAGGGTT